>CM019823.1:103662902-104924302 GCA_009763385.1 Coix lacryma-jobi var. lacryma-jobi | reverse complement strand
TGCAGAGCAGATGTACCTGACTACCGCTCTTCAGAGGGATGAGGCCCGCACCGCGCTCGACCAGCTCAGAGAGGGAGCCCACCTCTTGATACAGCAGATCCATGGACAGCGGGCCTACATCGACCAGCTCCACGAGGCCGTCCATCAGATGCATCACGCCGCGCAGGAGGCCGCCGCCCCAGCAGCTGAGGTCCCGGATCCCCAGGACGGAGAAGTCCTTGGTCCCGACGCCCCACCAGAGGAGGATCATGTTGACGAGCCGATGATCGACGTCGACGCATAGGACGCTGCATCCGCCCGCTGGAGACGTCTGAGCGCTAGTTTAGCTAGGAGACGTTTTTCTTTTGTATAGCTTGAGCTTGCTCGCTAAGTGATGTAACACCCTACACATGTGCTAGTTTTATGTTTAAAATGGTTGATGGCATGTAAGCTTTTGGACAAAGTCCGGACTTCGATCCGGCATCTTTTATGGAAATCCGTCGTTTGCATGTCTAATTTTGAGCGATTATTCTGTGACGTTGTATGGAAATGAGTAATTATACTTGGTCGTGTGCTAAATTTTCGAATTATGTACAGCGCAGTATTTTATTCATGATCGATGTAAACATCACCTAATGATTGCTAATAATGGGATATGCAGATGCCGGCACACACTCGCAGCCAACGTGGGCAAGGGGCAGGACAGGAGGAGAATCTGCCACCACCCCCACCGCCGCCGATGACGCCGGAAGCGTTCTTTGGCCAGTTCTTGGGCAGCCAAAGGAATATGGAGGAAATGCAGAGGCACATGGAGGCCACCCTTCGCAATCGCTAACAACACTGCACAGCAGCATCATCAACGTCAAGGTCCGGAGCCCAACCAGTACAGCTCCTACCGTGACTTCTTGGACACTCGCCCTCTTGTGTTCAAAGAAGCCACCGAACCGCTTGAGGCTGATGAGTGGCTCAACTCCATCACCCAGAAGTTTCGTCTGCTTCGTCTGACGGAAGAGCTCAAGGCAGAGTACGCCGCCCACATGTTGGAAGGACCCGCAGGTTTGTGGTGGGCCCAGTACCGTGCATCCTTGCCAGTAAATGCACGTGTCACTTGGGAGCAGTTCTCAACTGCTATGCGTAACCACTACATCCCTAGTGGTCTGATGGAAATGAAAGTTGCAGAGTTTATGAGGTTGTCCCAAGGGACCAGGTCTGTGTCAGAGTACCTCCACAGCTTCAACAATCTGGCCCGCTATGCCCCAGATTTTGTGGACACTGAGGCCAAAAGATTGCAAGTTTCAAGCGTGGCATGAGTGCCACCATGCTATCAAAGATCAAAGATGGGTAACAGTCACCGCACCACTTTCAGTGACTTCGTCAGTGACTGCCTGAATCAAGAGGCCAATGACAGCCGGCTAGCAGCAGAAACACGCCGCCGTGCGAATGAAGGAGGTTCGTCCCAGCAGAGGACCCCTTTTGGAGCACGCGCCCCATACCGCCCGCCGTCACCGGAGCAAGGTACCGTCCCCCACAGAGGAAGATTACCACCAACGCCCCCGTCCCAGCTTCCAGAAGCCGTACACCGCCCCAATGATGCAAAACAAGAGTAAGGTAGGAAGTGCAGCAGGACCCAAGACTCCCTATGTGATTGGCCCGTGCCACAACTGCGGTCAGACCGGACACCTGTCACGCCAGTGCCCCCGTCCAAAGAAGCCGTATGCTCAGCCTCCACCTCGTACCGGTCATGTGCATCACACCACTGTGGAAGAAGTGCCAGAAGGAGAGCCTGTTACCGCTGGTACGTTTCTCGTTAATCAATACCCCGCCGTTGTGCTGTTTGATTCTGGAGCATCGCATTCTTTCATAAGTGAGAACTTTGTTTTAAGGAGTAATCTTGAGTTGGTAGAGTTAGACCGGGGATATCAGATAAGTTCCGCCGGAGCCGTTCTCTCCCGCGCGAAAAGTGGCTAAAGGAGTGGAAATGACCTTTGGGGATAAACAGGCCATAGTGGACCCCATAGTCATTCCTGGTGTAGGTCTGGAGATGTAATCTTGGGTATGGGTTGGATGAAACTATGGAAGGTTAATCTAGACACGCGCAGAGAGAATAGTGTCCATGGTTAGTCCCAGGAATGGATCTTCTTTCAGGTTCAAGTTACCCCGAAATCCCCATGAGATTGGAGTGTTGTTCAATATCACGGCAAAGCATAGTGAGAGATTCCGGTAGTATAGTATGTGAGTTTCCTGATGTCTTTCCTGATGAGTTGCCTGGTTTACGCCTGATAGAGATGTGGAGTTTGCTATAGAGTTAATCCCGGGAACAGCACCTATATCCCGAAGACCGTATAGAATGCACGCTAAGGAGTTAGCAGAGCTTAAGGTTCAAATACAGGAACTTTTGGATAAGGGTTTGATACGTCCTAGTTCGTCACCTGGGGATGTCCCGCTATCTTTTGAAAAAGAAAGATAAAACTCTGAGGATGTGTGTGGATTATAGGCCGCTTAATGCAGTAACCATAAAGAAATAAGTACCCCTTACCTCGAATCGATGTCTTGTTTGATCAGATCAGTTCAAAAGCAAAAGTGTTCTCCAAGATCGACCTGAGGTCGGATACCATCAGATTAAGATCAGAAGAGAAGACGTGCCAAAAACAGCTTTTCTCTACCAGATACGGACTCTATGAATATTTAGTTATGTCCTTTGGATTGACCAATGCACCGGCACATTTCATGTACCTGATGAATTCAGTTTTCATGCCAGAGTTGGATAAGTTTGTTGTAGTGTTCATCGATGACATCTTGGTATACTCTGAGATGAGAAGGACCATGCTGAGAATCTACGAGTTGTTTTGACCGGCTTAGAGAGCATAAGTTGTATGCTAAGTTCAGCAAGTGTGAGTTTTGGTTGAAGAAGGTACCTTTCCTTGGTCACGTCCTTTCAGAGGAAGGGATCTCTGTAGACCCTTCTAAGGTACAGGAAGTTATGGATTGGCAAGCACCTACCACCGTACATGAAGTACGCAGCTTTTTGGTTTGGCTGGATATTACCGTCGGTTTATTCCGGATTTTTCAAGAATAGCTAAGCCTATGAATCGTTTGACACAGAAGAATAAGAAGTTCGAATGGACTCCTGTGTGTGAAAAACTTTCCGCACTCTGCGAACGTTGTTGACTTCCGCACCGGTGTTGGCTCAGCCAAACTTGGAGGAACCTTTTGATGTGTTTTGCGACGCATCCAAGATTGGACTTGGATGTGTACTCATGCAAAATGGAAGAGTTATCGCCTATGCTTCTCGCCAGTTGAAACCGCACGAAGAGAACTATCCCACTCATGATCGGAACTAGCAGCCATCGTGCATACACTCAAGATCTGACGAGACATTACTTATGGGAAACCTATGCCACATATATACGGATCATAAAAGTCTGAAGTACATCTTCACCCAGCCAGAGTTAAACATGAGGCAAAGAAGATGGCTAGAATTGATTAAGGATTATAACCTAGAAGTGCATTACCCACTTGAAAAGCGAATGTGTAGCTGATGCCTTGAGTCGCAAGACTCATTGCAACTCTCTACAACCACTGTGGAAGATGGATTTAATCTTATGCACCCTATCATGCTAAACAATATCACTCTTCAGTGCACCTTGGAAAGTGACATCATCGAGAGACAAAAGACCGATGAAGAAGAAATCTGTCAGATAAAGAAGAGGTTGGAAACCAGTAGTTCGTGAACTTTGAACAGATGAACAGGGAATTCTATGGTATAATCGAAGGATAGTTGTTCCTAAGGATTCAGAGCTGAAAGAGAGGATTCTGAACGAGGCTCACAATTCAAAGTTGTCTATCCACCCAGGAAGCAGTAAGATGTATCAGGATTTGAAAACCAGATTTTGGTGGTCAAAGATGAAAGAAGAAAGAAGTTGCAGCCTATGCTGCCAGATGTGATACTTGTTGCAGGAGGATAAAGGCAATACATCTGAAACCGCCGGACTGTTACACAACCGTTGTCAATCCCAGAGTGGAAGTGGGAAGAGATCAGTATGGACTTTATCACCGGACTTCCCACTACTCAGAAAGGGAATGATTCGATTTGGGTATCGTGGATCGGTATCTAAAGTGGCTCACTTCATACCAGTCAAGACTAATCACCGCCCCCATCAGTATGCAGACCTGTATATTCAGAATATCCTGAGGTTGCATGGAATCCAAAGCGGATATGTTTCTGATAGAGGACCCCAGTTCATAGCACGGTTTTGGGAACAGTTGCACAAGGAGTTAGGAACCAAGTTGGTAAGAAGTTCAGCCTATCACCCCCAGACTGCAGGACAGACAGAAAGAGTGAATCAGATTTGGAGGATATCCTAAGAGCTTGTGTCTATCTTCAGGAGAGTCATGGGAGAAATGGTTACCCCTTGCTGAGTTTTCATAAAACAACAGCTATCAAGAGAGTATAAAGATGACACCTTTTGAAGTTTTATATGGACGAAGATGCAGAACCCTAGTAAATTGGGTTGAGTCTGGAGATCGAGGATTCTATGGATCAGATTATGTAAAAGATGCCGAGGAAATCGTGCAGACCGTACAGCAACATATCAAGGTAGCACAGTCTCGACAAAAGAGTTATGCTGACACCCGAAGGAGACCTTTGGAATTTCAAGGTGGAGACTATGTGTATCTAAAGGTTTCACCTATGAGGAAGGTCCAACGTTTTGGAATCAAGAAGAAGCTAGCACCTCGATATGTGGGACCATAACCCGATCATAACAAGGAAGGGAGAAGTAGCATATGAAGTACAGTACCCCCGGAGATGAGTGCAAAATTTCCCGGTGTTTCATGTATCGCAGCTTAAGAAGTGTCTTCGAGTTCCAGAACAAGAGGAAGTTCGAGTCCCGGATGTCACGATCAGATCAGATCTAGAGTACTATGAACAACCTAAAGAGATTTGGGATACCAAGACCCGAGAGACTCGCAACAGAGTAGTGAAGACTTACAAGATTCTCTGGAGCAATCACGGACCCAACGACGCGACATGGGAAACCGAGGAGTACCTACGCGTAAACTACCCCGCTTTTTTAAAAGATTGGTACGTAACACAAATCTCGGGACGAGATTTCTTTAAGGGGGAAGGGCTGTGACATCTAGTGTCAAGCACTGCATTAGGCACTGCAATTAGCTACTAAGAAAGCATAAGCAATACATTGCATCATTTATGTGCATGAGGATGCTTTTGGTCTTTGTTTGTTTATTTGAATTGGATTTCCATTTGACTTGATGCTTTAAATTGATTCTGCTTTGGCAAGTGATTCTATAAAATGGAGAATATTGAGTAGAGTGTTCTTTATGTTGAAGTTTGGCTCAGTTTAAATAGTTTGTCAAATAAAAATGAGTTATTAAACAAAAATGCTTATGCTTTAAATTTTCTTTATTTTTGCAGAGGCTACAAAAATGGTTTTCAGAAAAAGTGTCTATATGAAAGTTGTAGAGAAAATTATTTTCAAGCAACTTTTGTATTTTGGTCAAAACCTAGTTTGGAGATTTTGAAACTGTTTTTGAGTGGTCAATGTTTGAAAAGTTTTGAGAGAAAAAAAAAAAGTTTTTCTTCCGCGCGCCCCATCCGGCCCACTCGGCCTTTCCGGCCCATTTCCCCGCGCGCCGGACTCAGCCTCGCCCGCGCCCCGCCCGCCCGCCGCTGCACGCCGCTCGCCGACCCGCGGCCCGCCGTACGCCGGCGACGCGGCCACGTGCCGTTTTTCCCTGCCGAGGATCTGCGTCCGCCTATCGTCGCCTGATCTCCTCCGCCCGAGCACGCAAGCTATCTTGCTTGCCCTCTCCCGCTCCGCCTCGCCTGCTGCGCCGGCCTCGCCGACCGCGCCGCGCTGCGCCCGTCGCATCGCCGTGGCCCCCGCCACGACCGCCGGCCGCCACGCCGTGAGCAAAACCCGTGCGCCGCTCACTCCTCTCCCCCATCCACCAGTCCACTCTCGCTCGCTCCCGCTCTCTCTCTCTTGCTTTCGCACCACACAGCGCAAGCGCTCGGCCTGCTCTCGCCGTCGTGCGCCACCACCGGCCACGCCGTGTTCCGGCCTCACCGAAGCACCGCCGTTCGATTACTCCCGCACACTACTCCGCCCTCACCTCGCACACGCCGTGCGCGCGCTAACTCCCCCGGCCGAGCCCCACCGACGCCGGAGGACGAAGTGCCCTCTTCGGTTCATCATCGCCGCCGCAGAGCCCGCATCGCCGTTCCTCCCCGACCTGAGCACCACCGCCTCTCTTCTTCCTCCTCGAGCCTCATCAACCCAAGGCAAGGTGAGAACACTGCTTAGCCTTAACGCTACTCTCTCTCTCTCTCTCCTCCCTATCCCTACCGGCCGAGCGCTATGGCCGCCGCCGTGGCCATGCGCGAGGTCAAGCTTCCTCGGAGCTTGCCGAGCCAAACCACCTCCCCGTCCATGCTTCTTAGGGTTCGTAGAAGCCTAAGCCTCCCCCAATTGCACCGGCAATCGCCGGAAACGGCAAGGCCGCGCGTTGCCGCCGTCGTCGCGCGCCGCCGCTCGCCGCCGGCATGCTCCGGCCATCCGCTAGCCACACCATCACCCACCACTCAGTCCGCCTCGTCGAGACGAGCTCATCGGACCTAGTCTCGCCGCCGGCGACCTCGCCGTCGACGAGCTTCCGCCGGTCAAACCTCACCCCTGTCTCTCTCTCGCTGGCAAGTGGTCCGTTGACCCCTGGGCCCCTCTCGTCAGCCTCTCTATGGTCCATGGACCGGGTGCATGTAGCCTGTTGGGACGATTCAAATGTTTTCTTTTTAGTTTTAATTTCCAGAGATGCTTGTTATTTTTGTACAGCTCGATTTTTAAGTCCAAATGAAGTGCTTCTAGTTTTATTAGATTGTTTATAAGTAGATCTATCATGGAAAAATATGAATGTATTTTTGGTAGCAGTTTATTTTACTGTTTTCATTTATTTCAGTTTACATGCTTTTGTTTGGATAAATGGAAATAAGTGTTTTCTGATGGAGTTAATTCATGGGAAAATTTGTATAGGTTCTTTGTTATGTTTTGTGCCTGTGAAAATTATATGAAGTACTGTTCTTATGGAAAAATTTTCTGTTATAGTTAAAAGTCCCTTTTTGCTGATTTCTTAGAATAAGTGTTAAGGTGTTTTATATGCTGAAATAAAATATGGGAAAATTTGTGCAGTCTCTGTATGCCATGAAGAGTCTAAGAAAAATATAAACCTGATCTGTTATATGGAAAAATTGGAAGTTGCTTTACAACTGTGCTTGTCTGTGTTTATCTTTAGAAATTCATGTAAGAAAATATATGATGATCCTGATTATGGAACTTTCTTGACAAATATGAAATGTGAAATGGAATCTGGGAAAAATATGAAAATAGGTTTAGCACCCTTTTGCAGTAAGGTTGTAGTTCAAGTGTTCTTTTCTGCCTTAGATTTGTTATTTTTGTGTAGGCATGTATGTTCATGATCTGGTAATAAATTTTCTGCAGTAGCAGGGTTATGAGTAGCATAAGCCAGGAAAAATATGAAATCTGTTGTTTGACACTGTTTGGGCAAGGAGCTAGTTCAAAGTACCTTTTTGGTAGTTTGCTTGTCATTTTTTGTATCTGTAGTTCTGTATTTTATTTTGGGCTGAAATTTGTTCAGTGGAGTCCAGCAAGTGTTGATTACCTTCTGGAATTTTTGTGGATTTTTCTGAGTTCAGAAAGATGCACTTGCAGTTCAATCGGAGTTTCTTTTGATTTATTTAAATAAGGAAAAAGGGGAATAATCAGATTTGTTTTATGAAATAATTAAGAAATTACCTCAATGTCAAAAGTGGTTCAACAAGTTGGCTTTGTTGGTTTGCAAGAAATATTTTGTCATGTCTTCTTCATCTAGCACCGCATTTATTTAATTATATATTCATCGCTTGCAATAGGATCGACCCCGCCGGAGCCCCATCCAGAGCAGGAGTTAAACGCCGAGCCGGAGATCCAGGAGCTGCAGCAGCCGGAGGAAGTCGACCCCGTCCACGACCCTAACTTACCTGAGTGCCCCTCTCACGAGGCATCAGTCTTCACTCAAGGCAAGCCCCGGAGCATTCTAAGCCTCCCAGTTTTTATAATTAAATTATTTGAGTCTTTTTTTTACTGTGATGCATTAAGTATAGGAGTTGATTGAATCCTATTTGTTGCATTACCATTCCTTGATTATTGATTACTATCTACCTTGTTATCCTGTTACCGCTTTATATGTAGAATTGCTTAGCCTGCTTAATAGAAGTAGTAGTTAAGGATGTTTCCGTAATACCCCGATGGGTATTTACCGGATCACGGTTGGCTATATTTGCTATCGTGGAAAAGAACCTGAGTCGTAGTGAAATACGGTCAATGGGATGGCAGGGCACAAGTTCGGAAACTTGGGGCAGTCCATCCATTGGATCGTGTAGGTTTGTATCGATGTTGGCCCTCGTTCATTTTTGAACGCGCCCTTTTACTTAGGGATATGTCGGTGCCGTAATCATCGACCCCAAAGCCGGTTAGAAGCTGTTCGGGCCGGTTTCAACCCGTGTCGTGCCCTCTAGTACGGAAGTTGCGATCTGCCGCGTGAGGCCATCGCCAGACTCCGATTGGGCGGTCCGTGCTTGAACCGCGGCGATTACCACCACGAACAAGCGTCGAGCGGTTGCCCAATGCATGGACCCGACGGGGAAAGTGTGGGCTGGTATTAAAGGTCTTTCACCAGCTGGTTTGGAATTCGATTCGAGTCGCCGTCTCCCCCGGTTAGTGGGAAACTATGGCGAGCTTCACCACGATACAACTCCATGTGATGTTTAAAGGTTCAACTAAAATGTGGATGAGTCAACTGGATATGGTTATATAATTGATTGTTAGATTCAAGTGAGTGCTCTAGTACAGGTAATAACCTAGAACTAAGGAATAGGTTTAAAAGTAACAGCTCATCATAATCATTAATTACCCCTTATCTGAATTTGAGCTTTTCGCAACTATAGATCCCAGCTCTACCTCAAAAGCCTTGCATACCCTTGGAGTCCTTTTATTTTCGGTTAGACGGGTAAGTCTAGCTGAGTACATTCCCGTACTCAGGGTTTATCCCGTTTGTTGCAGATGGTCAGGTCTACTTTGGCTATTGTAAGCACTGCCTCTACCCGGTGGAAGGTGATGAGGAGTAGGCCCAGGCAGGGTCGTCCAGAAGCTTCCCTTTTTCTTTTGCTGGTCTGAGACTGTTAGTGGCACATTATCTGAAAAAGGGAGGAGTGAGTCGTGTTGAGTGGATTTATCAAACAAGGTTTTATTTGGACCACATGTGTAGTGGTCGTGTTTCAAACTATTTCAGCTTCCGCACTTTTAAAATTCGGTTTGTAATAACTCTGTTTTAAATTCGTACTCTGATGTTAAATTCGGTTCCATTTCCGCTGTGATGTATCTTTACGAATGTGATCCTTGAACAATGCGATCCTGTATGATGTATGGTGTTAGAAATCCTTCGTGATTTCCGGACTACCGGGGTTATATGGGTTCAAGTATCAGTCGAAGTCAGACGAATTTGGCTAAGATAATACTTGAGCTCTTATAATCAGGACGGTTCCGCCACAAACCCATTTGTGAACTATGTTAGGATGATGCTTTATGATCATTACATTTTAAGCATGTAATAATCACTTGTTCACTTTTCTAACTTTACTCGAGGACGAGCAAAGATTCAAGTGTGGGGGATCTTGTTACAAAATTAGCATGTTTTACCTTATCAAAATACCGTCAACAGGCCTCGGTTTCAAGAAGTTATAGCATTCATGAGCATATTTATCACTAAGAAGTTCCACTTGTACTCTTAGCTTGTGAACTTGTCGGAGATGGCAAAATGACAAAATGAGGCCAAGTGGCCCACCAGGGGGTCGGCCGACCCAACCTTGGGGCCACCTCGGCCAGGGTGACATGGCACGACCCAAGAGAAGCATGTTCAAGCCAATATCAACCCTTGGATCAAACATGTGCTTTTACTCAATGGTACAAGATGAGAAGCACATGGATTTATGGGTCCACACCGAAACCAAATGCAACCATCATCACAAGACTTGCTCCATGACATGTGGGGTCACCAAGGGAGAGAAGAAGGTGGGCCAGCCCTGTCATAGGGGGGTCGGCCGACCCCCCCCCCCCCCTTTGTGGGCCCTGGCTACACTGTTCAGCCTGGTGACATCAGCACCTTCTAGAAGCAAAGTGGTGGGCCCACCTGTCATTGGCTGGGGTCAGCCGACCCCAGGGTGAACCCCATCCAATGTCGGTTGTTTGCACATGTTTTCACACATGAAGAAATCAAGGCCATCCATCCATGGCGGTTGCTATGGCGGTTTGATCCAATGGCAAGGAAGGAGAGCACGCGGATCGCTGACGTGGCACCGGAGTAGCCGCTACTCCCACCTCCAAGCTATAAATACCCCCTAGACCTCTTCATTTGTATGCATCCAAGGAGAGAAAGCCTACTTAGTAGCTTTAGTGTTAGAAGAGAGGGAAGGGAGTGAGGAGTTCCACGGAGGAGTCCCGGCCTGTCGGGAGTCTTCTCCAAGGTGCGCCTCAGCGGATGCGATTCTTCTTGTAAGTGTTACATCCGAGTCCTTCTAGTATTTAATATTCTGGTCTGGTAATTTAAGTTTACAGTTCTTTTACTTGGCACATTGCTTTACTTTGTTGAAGTGCTCTAGGCCTAATAAGCTTAGCTTTAGAGCAGTAAGATTAGTGTAGACGTGGTGTCTAGGCTATATCTTGCCAGTGTGGACTTCTTGTCGCACTTGTGTAGACGCCTGGTGGTAGGGTGACAGACACAGCCAGTGCTTGGAGTTCCTCTCAAGTGTTGTAGGCAAGTTGAAAAATAATAGTTGGGTAGCAGCATTGCCGCCTCAGTAGTTGTTAGGTGGAAAACCTTTTAATCAACTACTGTTTCGTCCTTCGCCCCCAGTAAGGAATGAGGTGGTAAACCTCAGTACTCTTAGAAAACCAGTACCAGATATTGATATTAGGAAGACCTCTCTATCCCAGTTATCATATACCCTTTGATCAT
Source organism: Coix lacryma-jobi var. lacryma-jobi (assembly GCA_009763385.1). Taxonomy (NCBI): domain Eukaryota; kingdom Viridiplantae; phylum Streptophyta; class Magnoliopsida; order Poales; family Poaceae; genus Coix; species Coix lacryma-jobi. The sequence goes on along the minus strand of CM019823.1, from coordinate 104,913,238 downwards.
CCTTTGACGACCCTACTTCTAGTTAATCCACTTCACGTTCCCTGTGGAAATACGATACCTGGAATACTCCCGGTGAAGGCTACAATTGACTACCGTACGCTTGCGGTATATCCGTTTGCCACTTCTGGTGTCAACAAGCGTCTCTAGTGCCGTTGTCGGGGATTAGACTCCATAGTCTAGTTCTAGTGGTGGCATTAAGAAGTGTCAATAGGAGGACGACGAGGAAACAGAGTACCTTTGGAGTTGGTGGAAGCAGAGCTAAGGGAGAATGGCGTCGGGGCGCTGCTGAAGAGGGAACCCGGATGCCTGCGTCTTGCGTTATGGCTCCGGCGGGGAGCAGCTGAGTGAGGCCAAGATGCCGGCGTCCTGAGGTACGGCTCTGGCCTCCGTGTGGTGGTGGCTCCGGCCTTCGTATTGGTGGTGGCAGCTCCCTCCGGCTTGATTGGCAGCTCCCTCCGGCTTGATGGTGGCGCCTCCCTCCGGCTAAGTTATAGGGAGGCAGGAGGATCCCATTCTCGTGGGATTGGTGGATCCAGGGTGTGGAGGTGCAGCGGCGGGATGGTGGATGCGATAGTGCGGGGGGCGGCGGCGGGGTGGGTGGATGCGGCGACAGATGCGGCTAGGTCTAGGGTTTCAAGAGGGAGGGAACTGCAGGTGTGGTTTCAAGAGGGCAAATGCGGCTAGCGTGGGAGAAGAGGATAAGGTAGGGGCGGGGGTAGTGTTGGCCCATCTGTCGGTGGCAGTGGCCTTGGCGGGAGAGGGGCTGGTTTTGGTACTGAAATTTGTTCTGGCGCGTGGGCCCCTGATGTCAGTGATACAATTAGTAGTATTAGGATTTGCTAACACACATTTTGGGGTAGCAGATGATTTCAAATTGAAATTTGGTAATAAACAAAATTGTTGCACGCATCGAGATCTACCTTCTTTATATTTGTCATTTTTTCATTTGACAATGTTTGGAGAGTTCAAATTTTGAATTTCATAATTTTTAAACTACAACTAAAAAATTAAGGTACTAAATAATTTGAAATGACAAAGTGATGAATACAAAGATTGATCTACTCATTCATATCTACATTTCATATATAGGGCTTTTGTGCATCCGAGAAAGTGATGATAACTTTGTTCTCAAATTCTACTCATCCTTCTTATAATCTCCTCAACTATGAGATGAATGAGTAAACTTTGAGAACAAAGTTACCATCACTTTCTCGGATGCACAAAAGCCCTAAATATTAAATGTAGATATGAATGAGTAGAACAACCTTGGTATTCATGAGTTTTTTGTTTGAAATCATTTTGGGTCCCAAAATGTGGTCCAAATTGGTACTTTTTGAAATAAAAAATAGATTCGTTCAAAATTTCTATGAATGGAAAAAAACCAAAACCAATACAATATATTGATAGATCATAATTTTAGAAAATTTTAGGAAAAAAATCATCCCATTCCGACTAAGTATGTGTGAGATAAACTAGTTACAATATTTTGCTAAGATTTAAAAGAAAAAATGTTGATTAGAACATGAACTCGCTGATAGTTGCCAAACTAGCTGCTGGGCCCATCTGTCAATGAAAAACCCCTCACTCACATCCTCACTCGTGGCTAGCACTTAGCATTTCTGGCCAGCACTTAGCACTCTCGCAGGCCCCATGGCCAGCTCCTCACTCGCCGGCCACACGAGCTACTCCCTCACCGGAGAGCCCTACATCCTCGCTCCCTCGACCTCAACTACTCCATCGACAGCCACCCTCATCCCACCTGCTCCTTTGCGTCGAGGCCACACCCGCCGGCCGGCCACCGCACAGCTGTTGCCTCGCCAACGAGCCCAGGTGGTTGCTCGTCCCACCGAGCTCCCTCGCCCCACACCACCAGCAGGCTCACGTGGCCATCCCACCTTCATCCTAACACATTCGGTAGAGGTGGCCAGGGCTCGATGTTGGCGGCCGGCAGGCCACCCCATCACCAACAAGCTCGCGTGGCCACCCCATCGAGCAGGTGTCCATCAGTATGCTCCATCGATGTCCATCAATGACTTCCTAAAAAGGTTTTTTTCTGGACCAATATCTCTACCTGCTAGCTACTCTACTCTGAATGGAACTATAGATCACAGTATCGTCCTCTCAATCTGTGTTTCAGAAGCTGGATAGAAGTTTATTGCAGAAGGCTAACATGGATAGGAGTTGGATTTATAGTAGTGAACCGTTTTCGCCGGAGTTTATGGATGGTGTTGAGAGATTCATGGAACATGTCAGAGATAGATATAATGCAGATGAGAAGATCAAGTGCTCATGTCGAAAATGCTTGAATCAGAAAGAGAAAAGTCAAGATGATGTACATGAGGATATCGAAATCAATGGAATGTCTAAGTGCTATACTAGGTGGGTTTACCATGGAGAGGAATATAATGTTTTGTGGGCAAGATACAGAAGATGGAGAGGAATATAATTTCATTCCTGGACAAGATGAACAAGATGGAGAGGAATATATAATGTTGCTGGACAAGATGGAGAACTTTATGATGTACCAGAGGATATGTACTATGTACCACTTCATGAGGAAGGACAAGCTGAAGATGATGTCTTAGATGACGGTGCAAGGGGAGTTCAGGGGTTGATTCAAGATTTGCATGACGCAGCAGGCCATGGCTTTGGTGGTGACTTATACAAACAAATCATGGAAGAGGCAAAGCGTGAACTTTATCCAGGTTGCACTGAGGAGTCTAGGCTATCTTTTATTATCAAGCTGCTGCATATCAAAGTGTACAATCGATAACAACATCTGGATTCGATGCTATGCTTGAGTTGCTTTCTAGATCTTTGAAGAATGTGCCCGGTCTTCCTAAGTCCTATAAGAAATGAAAGCTCTACTTTGGAAGCTTGGCTTTGGTTATGTTTGTATTGATGTGTGCAAGTATGATTGTGCCTTATTTTGGAAGGACCATGAAGGCGATGATCATTGCCCTAAGATGGAAAGTGAACAAGGAGGGCAGAAAGAAAGTTCCTCACAAGGTCCTGCGTTACTTTCCAATAATTCCACGCTTTCAAAGGATTTTCATGTCAAAGCAGCGGGCACAATTTGCAAGATGGCACAAGGAAAAGAGGGTTCCCGTGGAGAATGAAATGAGACATCCTGCTGATGGGGAAGCTTGGAAAGATTTTGAAGAGACTTTCAAGTCTTTTGCAGATGACCCCCGTAGTTTGAGGTTAGGCATTGCTACCGATGGATTTAACTCATTTGGTCAGATGAGCAATTCATATAGCATATGGCCAGTGATAGTGGTGCCATACAATTTTCCACCATGGATGTGTATGGACCAATCCAATTATATGCTTGCTTTATTAATTCCAGGCAAAAATCACCAGGCAAATATTTCCATGTGTTCATGCAACCTTTGATAGCAGACTTGATAGAGCTTTGGAAGGGTGTCAAAACTTATGATGCAGTTGAAGGAAAAGATTTCAGCCTACGTGCAGCGATTCTGTGGGGAATCCATGACTACCCTGCATTAGGCACCATGTCAAGCAGAACCACAAAAGGTTACTTCGCATGTGTGCACTGTGATGAGAATCCATGCCCCTGCAGTCTTAGAAACAAAATTGGTTTCATAGACCATAGACGTTTCCTCCCTAACAACCATAAATGGAGGACAAACAAATCTTTCATTGGCAAGCATGAAAAAAGAGAGAATCCAAGGAAATTTACTGCAGATGAGGTTATGGCAAGGTTGAATGAAGTTTGCTATGTTCCAGGCAAGAATCTAGATATGCCAAAAACAAGAAAACGACGTCGCAATGAAGATGAACTAGTATGGCATCTGAAGGTTAGCTTGTATGATTTGGAATATTGGCCAAAACTGAAACTACATCACAACCTTGATGTTATGCACATAGAGAAAACATATGTGAAAACATTCTGTCAACTCTACTGAATATTCCAAACAAGACAAAGGACACCATCAATGCTAGACTAGATTTGGAGGACAGAGGTATGAGAAAAGAGCTTCATTTGCTAGATGACAGTGGTAGTTCATCATCAAAGCCAAGAGCTTGTTATGTTCTAAAACCAGAAGATAGGAAGAAGTTTTTGCAATTTGTGAGCAATGTTAAGTTTCCAGATGGCTATGCCTCCAATATATCAAGATGTGTCAATATGGAGGGAGGAGGATCTATGAATGGGCTCAAAACACATGACTGTCATATAATGCTGCAACGTATCTTACCAGCTAGCCTTCGTGGTTTGGTGCGCCAAGATGTATACAAAGTAATTGCTGAATTGGGTAGGTTTTTCAGACAACTTTGTTCCAAAACTCTAAAGGTTGATGCACTACACCAGATGAAGGAGGATATTGTGCTTATCCTTTGAAGCTAGAGAAAATTTATCCTCCAGCATTCTTTGATGTCATGGTTCACCTAGCAGTACACTTACCTAATGAGGCACTACTTAGGGGACCATGCATTATGGATGGATGTATCCCATTGAGAGAAGGTTGGGCACCTTTAAGCGTTTTGTCCGCAATCAAGCAAGACCTGAAGGATCTATTGCAGAGGCATACACTGTCTATGAGTATATGACCCAGTGCTCAACATATTTCAATGACATCATTAGTAGGTTCACTAGGCCTGAAAGAAACTTAGATGGAGAAGAGAACATCTCTCCCAATGGTTACTCTATTTTTGGTCATGGTATTAACCTGTTAGGTGCTTCAAAATTTCATTACAAAGACAGAGACTATGACTCCATGGTTTGTTTGTTCTAAATAACTAACTGCGAAGAGGTGGATGAATACAAAGAGTGAGTGATTCTAGTCATTTCATTTCGCACATCTTTATTCAACACTAGTGTCACAAAATAACTAATTAGCTTAGCTTCTTCCTTTGCAGCATCTATAGGGCAGAACTACAACAACAAGGGGTCAATGATGTTGAAAAAAATGTCAACAGAATTCGCTGCATGGTTTGAGAATCATGTGTGTGCAACTTCTACAACTTGACTAATTGATTTATGATACAATAAAGTTTGAAAGTCACTTATTCTGTTTTGTATTCAACCTGCAGATTACCAGAATGAAATACCAAGGCACAACACAAGTTGACGAAGACCTGTACTCACTAGCATGTCGGCCGGATCCGCGAGTGCGTTCGTACACAGCCTGTATAATCAATGGGGTACGGTACCACACTTTGGCTCGTGACGAACACAGGAAGACACAGAACTCCACCATCAAAAGTCCAGGTACTCACGGTGATGACACAATTGACTTCTATGGACAATCACAGACATTATTGAGCAGAGCTACAATAGGAACAGCAAGGGCGTAGGACTGTTGTCTTATTACGGTGTGAGTGGTACAATCTAGAGGGAAGACATACAAAATGAAAAATGATGGTTACTTCAAGAGCATAAACATCCAAGGCCGATGGTATAAGGATGATCCTTTCATTATAGCCACAGATGCTTCACAAATATTTCTTTTGGAAGATACAAAGTTAGGCCCAAGTTGGCGAGTGCTACAAGAATTTGGCCACCGACATATATTTGATGTTGAAGAGTCTGCCACAACCCAACCAATTCAAGAACAGGTACAAATGAGATGTCAGGAGGCATACCAAGAGGAGCATATTTCAACTGGAGATGGTCCAGTGGGAGACATTCATCCTGATTTGGATTTCTTGCTCATGGATAATGAACCAGGGAGCCCTATTAGCGGAGACCTCATCGAGAGCCTCCGGCGACAGAAACATACACCTCAAGGTGATGAGCAGTTGACCGAGATGAAGATGAAGATGAAACCTATCTTGAGTACCATAGTACAGAAGAAGAAGGCAATGCTTCAGGGAAAGACAGTGATGATGACTGAACTTTGATTTCTGCATATTTGTGAACCTTGTACTATTATGTTAGTGATTTTGTTGAATTTGAACTATGCTACTAAATTTGTATCTGAGTTCTGAGACCTTATATGCAGTGACTCTTATTTCAATGCATAATTCTTGTATGTATGTAAGATGCAAGTTACATTGTCCAGATTTCAATCACATGATGCAAGTTTTGCTGCCTAGATTTCTGTGATGTTATGACACATGATAATGTCATATAATGCTTAGAACTGTCATGAAATGTACAAATTCATCACAAAATGTTTAGGCTACAAGTCATATATATAGATGCTGCCTAAATTTCATCCAACAACAGTTAATCATCATAAGCAAAAGGGATCTTTATTTCCAACATATAGCAGCAATGCATAGCTTACACAAGAGATGTCCAAGAGCACAAAGGCTGACATTTCATACCAAATGCACAAACTTACACCACAACAGGTTCAGTACACACATGTGCGGATACATGGGTGTATGCCGGGTCTCTGAGTGATGAGTGATTGTCAACTGGGATGATGCGCATGTTCTTTGGCTAGTGTTGTGCAGGTGTCGAGCACGGATGCAGTGATCGAAGGCAGGTGAAGGTCAAGCTAAGACGTGTCGTGCCGATGGACCGGGTGCGGTGAAGGATGGGCGTGCCGTGCGGCGGACGTGCCATGCCGAGGTACCGAGCGGGTGAAGGGCGGACGTGAGGCTTGGACTGAGGGACCAGAGGCCTGAGGATCAGCTGTGGTGGCTGGCAGCCAGTGACGACGACAAGTGAAGAGAAGTGCGGTCATGTGTTGCCCGAGTCGTGGACTTGGGGACACGTGTCGGTGGACGGGGTGCACGGGAGGTGCATCCCATCTACGACGTCGGTTTGGTGGTAGAGCCAGAGAAAAACCATCGATGGACGGTTTCCAGGTTTGGGCCTCAAAACCTGGGCGTGGACGGTTTCCGAGTTTGGCCACAAAACTCGGGCTGACGGTTTCCGAGTTTGGCCACAAAACTCGGGCTGAGGACGGTTTCCAGGTTTGGGCCTCAAAACCTGGGCGCTGAGGGTTTGCTGAGTTTGGCCTCAAAACTCAGAAGCTGGTGGGCTGGTTTCCCGGTTTGGGCCTCAAACCGGGGGTTGCTGAAAAAGGCTGGTTTCCCGTTTTGGGCCACAAAACCGGGGGTGCAGAGCGAGGGCGGCACGTGGCGGCAATCGGAAGGTTGGTGGAGGCAACGCGGACAACTTGTGCGGGCGTGGCCGTCGGATACACCTACCACCGAGTTGGTCTAGAATAACCCTAGGGTTTAGCTGGTTCGCTCTGTAATTAGAATAGAGAGGGGTAGAGTAGGAAATAGACTTAGGCTAGTAGTAGGATAAGTCCGGGAGACACCCTCCTCCCACCTATCTCAGTCATTTGCTCTTTCGCACTTAGGGTTTCCTGCTCTCCCATCCCCTGCTGTAGCTTGCTGAGATCCGCAGAGAGACTCACCTCTGTGTATTGTTGATTTTTGAGGAAAGGAGGCCGTAACCTCCTTGTCACAGCTTGTGTTTTCGCTTGGGCTGCAAGATCGTGGTGTCGATTCGCGTTTTGGTTGTGTTCTTCGCGGAATCCTTTTTTCTCCATGATTTTCCCGTCGTTTGATCTCTTTGCTCGTTCATCTTTTGCAAATCCGTTTGAACCAAGTTGTTCTAGATCGTGAGGCACTTCTTTCCACCGAAGGAATTAACCTCTAACCTCACGGTCTAGGAGATCGATCGATTTTACGTTTCAGGTCATGTTTTCTCCTTCCCCCGAAATTCTTTGATTCATCGATTTGGAGATAGGTTCGAGCCATGATCTCTTAGGGATAGCTCACTATACTCCTTTTGACTCTTCTCACCAAGTTTGATCCTTAGAGGATTCGTTTTGGGTGAGATCGAGTCGAATCGGTGGACGAACAGACTGCTGTCGGGGTGACCGGACGCTTGATACGCGACGACCGGACTAGGGCAGGCCGTCGGTGCGTCCGGTGGTTGAATGTCCACTGTGTCTGTCTGTGACTTGACCGGACGCTCGTGACCGGACGCTGGTTTTTGGATTGACCGGACGCTCAGGATCTACTGTTCACGGTCTTTGTTCATTCTGATCGGACGCTCTGTGCATCGACCGGACGCTTGTCTCTGGTGAGTCCGGTCGGGAACAGTAAGGTCCCAGAACGATTTTCGCACGACCGGACGCATCCGGTGCTCACTGACCGGACGCTGCTCAGAGTCCGGTCGTGATTGGCTTGACTTTTGTGACCGGACGCACTGTTGCTGACCGGACGCTCCTTGCTCGTGAGTCCGGTCAGGAACAGTAAGGTTCCAGAACCGTTTTCTTGTGACCAGATGCGTCCGGTGGTGACTGACCGGACGCAGTCAGAGTCCGGTCCAAGCTGTTTCGCGCAGTTTTGTTCGCCGTTCGTTCGTGCGATCTCGGATTTGGTTCCCGTCTTTTGCATTGGCTTTCTAGAGTTGTGTAGTGTCCCGCTGTGCTTCTTGGAAGCATCCACCCTACATCTAGGGTCGTGGACATTAGCAAGCTCTAGGGTTTGGCTTTTGGGGTGATTCTCGGGACAGTGGCTACTAGTTTCCGAAAGGAAATTTTGAAGCTCCCATTCACCCCCCCCCCCCCTCTGGTTGCTTCTCGGTCCTTCAACATGTCCCAGCCTACTTGATCCAAAAGCATTGCCTACTTGAACACTAAAGCTACAACCAACAAAATGGCCAAGACCAGGAATATTGTTACATTCAAGCATCCGCAAACAAGACAAATGTAGCTTCCCATGCCTTCCCTATTCTTGCCAACCATTTCCTTCACCTTGTTCAAATTTTGCTCCAAGTTATCAATTTTTCCCACCAGCTCAGGAACTTCACTTGTCAAAGATGCTGCAGTGGTTGAGGAAGGTGGAAGTACATAACCATGATCTTCAAGGTAGACCACATATTCTTCCTGGCACCAATAACTGGAACATGTCCCCTGCATCCAAATGACAAACACATGCATTTTTAACACCAATAGTGTGCGCACTGAATGCTAATAGCTACCAATACCATTCTCAGGGAAGCCTATTAAAAAAAGATTGAAATTTGAGGAATAGAACCACCACACTGACTTTTCTATAGTTCTTCCGAGGGCACTTGAAAAACCTCCTTCCAACGTTGTACTGAGACTTTGTGGTAGTTGCAGCAAACAACCTCACATCCCTGCAATCAGGGCACATGATCAATGGCAACCCAGTCACATCGTCAAGGGGCTCCTGCACATCGATAGCAGTGGGGGTAGGCGCTGCAGCAACAATAGCAAGGGCTTCTGGTTGTCGGCCAACCCTAGATGCACTTGACCGCCGAGTCAGAGCGGCTGAGGATGATGCCTGCGACATGAGAACTGAGAGAGGGAAGGTGAGCAATAGTCAAAGGCAACAGATTGAGTGGGGGAGGGGCACAACCGAGGAGCACCTGGGGAGAAGGGCAGAGCCTGCCGCGTCGTCAGTTGTCGAGAGGGGAAGCTGCCCGCCGCCGGTCGCCCAGTCGCCGCTGCGCTCCACCGGTCGCCCCTCGCCACCGGTTCAGTTGCGGGAAAATGAAAGAGTTAGGGATTGGGTTCACCGGCAACAGGCATATGGCCGTTGGGGACAAACATTTTGTGACACGGCTAAGTTGTCACAAAAAAGAATGCAGAAAAAATAATCAAAAATGCAAAAAAAAAATTGGCCACAAAGGGCTCGAACCGAGACCTCAGGCTCTACATGCTCGTTCCTTCACCATGCGCTAGACTAGTAAGTTTGGTAGGGTGCTGACCTTGAATTCTACAATAGATAGTTTGTCACGACCGAGTGGGTCTACTCGCTCTTTGGGGCCCACTGTCAGTGGTCGGCCCTTCACCTAGCCCTCATTCACCCTGACCCTTCATTTACCTGCCCTCATTCACCAGATCCGGTTTTCACCTGCCCTCATTCACCAGATCCAGTTTTCACCACCGCGCCACGCCACCGCCACCGCGCCCGCAATCGCGCACTGCCAAGGAGCCGCCCCTTCCTCGTCAATGGCGAGAGAGCCAAGGAGGTCACCAAGGAGCCGCCAAGGAGCCGCCCCTTCCTCGTCGGCCCCGCCTACAGAGAAGAAGGTGGCGGTGAAGAAGCTTTACCCGGCGGCGGCTACGAAGAAGGCAGAAGCCGAGGCAAGGGCTCGGTTGGCCGCGTCCAATAGGAAGGTGGCGCCGACGTCGGCGCGGAAGATGAAGGCGGCGCTGGCGTTGAAGAAGAATGTCTCGTGGCTGCGCCTTCTTCCTCGTCCACGCCGACTGCGAAGAAGAACCATGCCGCCGGCAAGAAGCCCATAAAGGACATCACGCCAGAGTCTTCATCGGCCTCGCGGGAGTGATAGCTTGGAGGTCATCTGCAAGCAGTGCTACCAAGGTGGCTCCTGCGCCCGCGCTGACTCCTTCCCGGCTGTCCCCACCTCCTCCGCCGACGCTGACTCTTCCCAGGGATGGACTCTCCAACGGCAGCGGCTCCACCTCCAGCGACTCTGTAAGTATCCCCTTTTCAATTTTGTAGTTGATGCACTAGCTAGGATGAATGAATCCCTAGGGCTTTTGTATCATTTGCTGAAATTATTATGTTAGATGAGACCAATCCCTAGGTGATGCCATGTATCTTAAACTAATTTGCATCTATTTTAAACCATGCCCTTGTACCTTGAACTTATTTGTCTTTGTTTTCAACCCTACTATAATGACTTATCATTTAATTATGTGCACTGCATACTCTACTACTACTGCTTTCTGCATGTACTATTTCATAATTATCATAGCTATGGATGTTGTAGATGATTTTGATATCTTTGGGGCAAGAGGACACAGTGGGTGGTGCCCAAGCTGTCCCAGATGTTGTGGAGGTTGCACCACCATCCCAACCCAATAGTGTTTGCACCTAGGATGACATAGATGATTTCAAACAACTCCTTTTTTGATATATATCTATCTACTAATGAAATCAATTTGTTCTTAGTTCAGTGTGTGGTTATGGGTACAGTTAGCTGAACATTAGTATACCATGCCTGGTTGTTTCAGTGTTTGAGAAATTGATGTTGATTACTTGTTTTCATGATTCATAGATTCCAGTTGATCAAATTATCTCTAAATTATACATTCTGCAAAGTCTGATGTTGTACATTGCTCATATGCAGTACTATGTTCAGAATTTGGTTGTGAGTCACCAAATGCTCGTGAGCGTGATCAAGGACGTGATTGTTGACGCTCACTAAGTGTCATATTTTTAGCATCAACAAGGTCATATAACACAACACAAGAGCCTAAAATCAACCAAAAACCTTTTATAAACTAATGATTTCCACTTGTCCTTGAGTTTTATTTGAATGTAGGAATTGCAGGGTTTTTGAGCAAAATGACCAAATGGACCCACCAGGAAGCAAGCCCACGTGCCTGGACTCACTCTGGGCCAAGGAGGGGTGGCGCCCGCCACCCCTAGCTGGCGGCCGCTAGGGGGGAGAAGCCCAACTCCCCCCTGCCATGTCACTGATCCAGGGGAAGCACTCCACACTCATTTGCAGCCGTTGCTCACCTAAGTCGGTTCATCCAAGGGCTAAGAAGCAGCGTCACATGGATCATGGCCTAATTGACCATGTGACGGTAATTGGACAACCCTAACCGACTTAGAGGACCTCCTGGATGACGTTGGCGAAGAGGCGGTGGATCCAAGGGCCAGGGGTGGCGCCCGCCACTACACTCACCCCCCTGACCTAACCCTAGGTCCCTAGGCTATAAATAGGACCCCCCTAGCTCATTTGCACTCAGACCTCACCTCATTAGTCCCACTCTCTTGTAAGCGAAGCTCTGGTGAAGGAACACTCTAGTTGAGAGACTTAGAGTGAGAGCGAGAGTGAAGAAGAGAAGAGCTGGAGTTGTAATAGAGGATCTTCCAAGTCTCTGGTATAATTCCAAGTCTTCCTTCATTTATCTTAGTGTTCTTCTACTTTCAGCATTTACTTTAAGTTCTTTACTTATTGTTCTTATTGAGTGCTTTCGATCATAGATAACTTAGTATTTAGTTTATATCTAGTTTGGGTTCTTCGCTGAGTAATCAGTGCTCTAGTTTTGGACGCAAGATTAGAGTAGTATATTTTAGTGTAAGCGCGGTGCTTAGACTAGTTATACCTTAGTTTGTGGCTAGCCCCCTGGATAGCTGTGGTAGAAAACAGGTGGTGACAGCCCTGGGAGCCTTGAATTCCACCACGTAGTTGGGGTCTTTTATGCAAATGTATAATCCTACCGAGCCTACACACGGGTAAGTGGACTATAGAAGAATCAACAAGGCTATAAGAGTCACCCTTGCGAACAACCACTACTACCGGCGTTATAGGAGGCATATATGAGCTATCAAGTCTAAGCACCACGCTTACACTATCCAACTACTCTAACTCTAGAATGACTAGAATTAAAGTACTCAAAGAGAGTCATAAATCTTTAAGAATAATAAGAACAATAGCTCAAACTTAAATATAGACGTTGATTACCAAAACAATCGCTGAAGTTGATGATGAACTTGAATCCACATGTACAAGATGAAGAAGTTGATCCGACAGGCCGGAGCTCCTTCTTCTTATCTCTTCCTCTCTCTCTCTCTCTCTCTCTCTCTCTCTCTCTCTCTCTCTCTCTCTTCTAGTTCTAATATAAGACTAGGTTCTAAACCTAACTAGAGGGGTAACTAGTCTTCTACTTGAAAGCTGGCTCTTGATTACAACTAGATGAACTAGATCTAATTCTAGATGAACTAGAAGAGATTCATCTAGAGGGACCTCTACTTCTAATTGAAACCCTAGTTTCTGATGTGGAGATGAATAATGAAGATGGAGATGCCTGGAGAGGGGGGTCTGGGGCTGCTTATATAGCCCTAAGGGATCAACCGCGGCCGTTGGATCAAACCGACTTCAGGGACGGTGGAGATGCATCCTAGGAGGCGGTGGAGGAAGCTTGCAGAGGACGGAAGCCAGCGGGCCCGGGGGGAGACCGGTCGGTCTTCTGGTGGGACCGTTCGGTCCCACCTGGCAGGGTCCCGCGGTGCCCGACCTCTTGGTGTCTTCTGGTGTCATCTGGAGTCTTCTAGAATATTGCTGACGTGTCGGTTGTGTTATCTCGCGTCGGTTTCCTTCTAGGAAAAGCAATCAGTGCTGGTTTCCTGGTTTAGTCCCTGCAGAATCACAATTCACCAAACCTCATGGAATATTGTCAATTAAACCCTAAACCTTTGTTGGTGACTGAATTCATGCCCTTTTCATATTTATTTATCCTTTAATTTTAATAGATAACCAGTGTCAACACTTGCCGAAAGGTAACTCGGTAGTTATCCATAATCACTAGCATTAAATTCATCATTGCATAATTAAGCATGATTATTTTACTATTAGTATCATATTTACTTCTTAGCAATTATATCTGCATTAGAAAACAAAATAAAAAAATATGGAAACTCTAAGCCCCATGAGAGTAGTATACTTTCTGTGGAGGCATAAAAATAAAAACTATACATTTGCATATTTACTTTTGTATTGCATACATCTATAAAACAAAAAATCTAAAAAGAGATACTATGGACACTGCTGAAACTCTGCTTAGTGGAAAGGAAGAATATAAATAATCTTAAGAGCTTTAAGACAACTAGACAAATGGAGGAATATTTATTACTAACGCTTAATCAACTTCCACTAGTTGTGTTGTCTATCTTTGAATTTGGCAGGAAGAGAAGAAGAGAAGGACTCAAGAAATCACTAATAGTCTACTCGACTTCTGGAGAAAAGAATACATCAAGATCCAGCTTGGGGAGAGCACCCTCAGTTATCACGATAAGTATCACGGCTTTTTATCTATTACTATTAGTTCGATTTAGTTAGATCAGGTCAATAAATATAGAAACCCCTAAAAAGATAAATAACTTTTACAAAACCAAATAAAGATATTAAATAAATGTCTAGGTAGATAAAAACTTAATTTTGCTCATGGTAAAAATGATGAACAATTGGTCCGCCTCTTTTTAAGTACCTAGTGTTCGAATTTAAATTTTTTTGAGTTTTAGACAAAGTTGTTCTGAATAAACTATGAACCTAAAACCTGTGGATGGCAAATACCTGATCTAAAGTCCGGATAATTGTGAGATATGATATAAAAAGGTTTGAGCTGCTGTTTATCTAATTCCTAGAGATACTAGAGTTCTGGAGATTTACACTTTAAAAAGATTAAAAACACATGATGAGATCCTGTATGACATAACATGAATTCGTACCCAGAGCCATTAATATGATCTTAAGATAAGGCTACTTACTTTATTCTAAGTTTTTAGTTATGGTTGAGAAATTTATCATGCTCTAGAGATCAAGAATGTTTTATTAAAAGATTCACTCTTCCGTAGTATTGTGTTAGAGGCATGGGCTATGCAAAAATATGATAAGGAGGAAATAAAAAGGACAAGTGTCCGACGACCTCAAAGAAAAAGAAAAAGAGACAGAGAAAAGAGTTATGATAAAAGTATGAGAAAAAGAATGATAGCTCATGGTCCCTCTAATTACAATATGCCAGCAAGAGATGACAAATTTCAAATGTTCTAAAGTCTTGATCTATGAGTATGACATCTTTCTTCCTAAACTTTGAACTTTGACTTGGTAAGATATGCTTTTCACTTCTTAAAGCTCCAGATACATATTTGTAGAAAGTAAGAAAATTGCATCAGTGAGGAATCATAAAATATAAAAGAGCGATTTGAGAGTGTCATACAGTGGAATCTCTGATTTTTATTTTGAAAATATATTCAAACTCCAGAATGAAGGTTGATCGAAGAGTTAGAGATACAGTGCTTAGCCTGATTGTTCTATCTTTCAATTGTTTAAAGACCCAGGTGAAGGCAAAAGCTCCATAGTTAAAGGTAATATGAGAAAGTCATAATAGTTAACTCTGAACCAAGGGAAGATTTCGTTTGAACATATGTACCTTTAAAAGTGTGAAGGCATAGTAGCAGTTCCTGATTCATCATAATATTTGCTAAGGGACTAGCAAAAGGTAAGCTTGGGAGTTGTTGACACTGGTTATCTATCATAATTAAGAGATAAATAAATATGAAAAGGGCAAGAATTTGATCACCAACAAAGGTTTAGGGATTCAACTGACAATATTCCACGAGTTTTGGTGAGTTATGATTCTGCAGGGACTAAACCAGGAAATCAGCACCGATAGCTTCCCATAGAAGGAAACCGACGGGAGATAACGCAACCACCACGTAAGGATCATTCTAGAAGACTCCAGAGGACGCAAGAAGACACCATGAGGTCGACCACCATGAGAGGCCGACTGGTGGGACCGACCGGTCCCACCAGGTGACCAACCGGTCGCCCCCTGGGCCCGCTGGGTTCCGTCCTCTGCAAGCTATCTCCACCGACCTTTAGGATGCATCTCGGCCGTACCTTGAGTCGGTTTGATCCAAGGGCCACAGTTCATCGCCGAGGGCTATATAAACAGCCCCTGACCCCCCTCTTCGGCAATCAATCAGGGTTTGATCATTAGACATCATCAATCAGAGCTTCAGAAGGAGATCAATCGGAAGCCCTAGAACTTCATCTACCTAGATTAGTAGATAGAATAGGATTAGAGGAGGCAAGCTTCGCTTGGATTCCTGATCTAGTCACGAGAAGGCTCGGTAAACCCAAGATCTTCTCTCTTGTATTAACATTATGGATCTATTTCATAATTGCTCTTCTAGTTCATCATTGTTCTTCATTGTTTATGTTCTAGTTCATCGTCTAGTTCATGTTCATCATCTAGTTCATCTTCTAGTTCATAATCTTGTTCTAGTTCATGTTCTAGTTCGTACTTTAGTTCTTCTCGATGATCTAATTCACCTTATTGTTCATCACCGTGTTCTAGATAGCAATACAATTGATATGATTAAGACATCAATGATTATATTCTTAGTTATAATGCTTATAGTCTGCTTTGATTATATATTTGGCATAGATAGTTCATCTTTATGTTTATACTCATGTTCGTATAGCGCTCATCTTAAAGTACAACGGGTGAGTGATAGATGCTGTGTAGGCGTGGTGCCTATACATTATTTCTCTGCGAATGCATCCTATGTTCCGGATAGAGTGGTAGATCGCGGGTGTGACAGACCTGTTGAGTCCTCTGTATTCCACCTCCCGAATATAGTGTTCAGTATGGCTCAGTTAACTCATGGTTTAAGGGTTACTTTGTTTGACACTTATACTATAGAGTTGCCTCTTGATTATAATTATGATGTGACCTAGCCAATGATTGCCAAATATAATTGCACTAATCAATGTATGCTATGACTTGTAATTAGAATAACTTAGGAATGTTTCTCATTAATACTTGTTCTAATCATCACTTGCTAGGTAGTACTGTTCTAAGTTTATCCTTGATTGATTTGATCTCTGTTATCCTTTATCAATTATTTATCATATCATTTACTCTGTAACCTGATTCCTGTCTGAAGTAATTAGTGTGTTATCAGTCTTATTATAAGTGTGTGCCATATTAAATGTTGTTAAGTCCTTACAATGCCATCATATCTTGAATTGATTAGTCTCTAGGCTAAATATAAATAACGATACCTGAGACTAGCTTGGGTGAAATGCTTCTACAACGGGTATGTTTTTATCTGTGCGCTTGCGGGTAAATATCTTTAAATCCAGTGCCCTGATATATTTACATTGCTAGCTTCATGTTGGGGATGACAACTTGACGTTAAGTGGAGTTAGTAGTGTCTCGTACACTCTTTAGTGCTTTCACTAGTTTATTATTTTATGTGGCTCTCTTCTTAGAGTGATTCCATTAAGGAGTGTCAACAAAGGGAGGAGTGGGCTTCCTTAAGCCTAGTGTCAGCTTGATCAAGCTTCTCATGGACTTTCTCTAGCCTCTCATGAGTAGACTTGAGCTCATCAAAGGATTGCTCAAGAGCCTTGTTGGCCTTGCGCAATTCTTTGCACTCCTTCCTCTTAGTCTCAATGTAAGAGTGAGCATCTTGTAGCTTGCTCATGAGGTCCTCCTTTGAGTACTCCTCATCATCATCACTCTCACTCTCACTCTCACTTCACTTTCACTCTCATCGGATGATACCTTAGTGGCCTTAGCCATGAAGCATGTCGATGGAGTGTTGAAGATAGAAGGCTTGCTTGAGATAGCAAGACTAGCCATAGCCTTCTTCTTGGTGGTCTTCCTCTCATCATCACTAGAGTCATCATCATCACTTGAGGAAGCATCACTATCCCATGTCACAACATAGGAACCACCCTTCTTCTTTTCCTTCTTCTCTCTCTTTCTTTTCCTTTCTTTCTTTCTTGTCTTTCTTCTTGCTCTTCTTGTGATCGTCATCTTCATCTCTAGAGTATGGACAATCCGCAATGAAGTGATCCTTGCTCTTGCATCTATAGCACCTTTTAGTTGTGCTTTTGGTTGCATCTCTTCTCTTTCTTGCTCCATAGCCTTTCTTCTTCATGAACTTGCCAAACCTTTTCACAAAGAGAGCCATTTCTTCATCATCTATTTCACAACCACTTGAGCTTGTTTCATCATCACTTTCCTCCTTCTTTGCTTTGCCCTTGCTCTTGTTCTTGGAGGATGAAGCTTTGAATGCCACGGTCTTCTTCTTCTTTTCTTCCTCTTGAGCTCCCTCATCCCTTTCCACATGGTATGTGTCTTGTGTGACCACATCATCTAGTACTTGGTTCGGGGTTACTGTAACGTCCCGCCTCCACGAGGCCGAGCCCACTTACATCTGGCAGCTTTTCTAGGACATAGACTTCCCTCACAGACCAACACTAGTCTTTTCTGCACACTTTGTCCTCACTCGTGCGCACCCGGGAAGAACTTCCCGGTCGGTCACCCATCCCTAAATTTCTCCAGGCCAAGCACGCTTAACTTTAGAGTTCTTTTTGGAGATGGGCTTCCGAAAAAGAAGTTGCAACTTGTTGGTATGAGTATCCTATTATTCCTATTAAGCCTTGGGTCGGGATGTTACATCCTCACCCCCTTAAGAGATCGACGTCCTCGTCGATCAATCCCAAGCCAGGAACGTCCTCTCTTGGCCACGTCCGTGTGTCCAGTGCCAGCACATGTGCCATGCTGTGTGACCACTCTGGGTCCACACCAGCCATGACCACCATGCCTGAGCAACTGCGGCACACGCGCCCGTGAAACCGCGAGAGTCGGCTTTGATACCATTCTGTAACGTCCCGCCTCCACGAGGCCGAGCCCACTTACATCTGGCAGCTTTTCTAGGACATAGACTTCCCTCACAGACCAACACTAGTCTTTTCTGCACACTTTGTCCTCACTCGTGCGCACCCGGGAAGAACTTCCCGGTCGGTCACCCATCCCTAAATTTCTCCAGGCCAAGCACGCTTAACTTTAGAGTTCTTTGGAGATGGGCTTCCGAAAAAGAAGTTGCAACTTGTTGGTATGAGTATCCTATTATTCCTATTAAGCCTTGGGTCGGGATGTTACAGTTACCGTATCTAATCCTTCCCTCACTAGGATAGTCACCAAAGTATCAAACCTTGGTGGCAAGCATCTCAAGAACTTGTGAGAAAAGTCCTTGTCCTCTACCTTCTCTCCCAAGGCCTTCAAGTCATTTATAATGACTTGCAACCCGTGAAACATCTCCGGTATGCTTTCATCATCTTGCATCTTGAACATGGCAAGCTTGTCCTTGAGGATGTATAGTTTGGCACCCTTGACCGCCTTGGTGCCTTCATATGTTTTCCTCCAATCTCTCCCATATCTCACTTGCTCTTTCAAGGTCCTTGATTTGCTCAAACACCTTTGTGTCAAATGCTTCATAGAACAAGTTGATTGCCACATCATTCCATTGAAGCTTCTCTTCTTCTCTTGGAGTGGGACTTGCGTTGTCAATTACCGCAAAATCATGCTCAATCACTTCCCAAATCTTTCTATTCATTCCTCTTGTCAATGCACACATCTTCCTCTTCCAACAATCAAAGTTGGTCCCGTCAAAATGTGGTGGCTTCCCCATATAGTTGATTTGAGCCATTTTAACACTGGAGGATGTTAAGCCTCAACCAAACGGTGACCACGGCTCCGATACCACTTGAAAGGTCCCAATTGGCTAGAGGGGGGTGAATAGCATAATTAAAAATCTACAAAATTACTTAGGCAAACACTATTAGTATAAACAATGGCGAAGCTTTTTGCGCTAGCCTAATAGTGTGTTGCAAGCCACCTATCCAACAATTCTACCTAATATAACTATGGCACACAAGCAATTAGAGCTAGAAATTAATGCGGAATAAATAAACTGGCTCTAGCACAACTATGATCAAGATGGTCTAAGATAAACAAGTGTGTGCAAAGGATGAACTATGTAAACTAATCACAACTAGTAACACAAGGTATATAACAAAAGATATATGACAAGTAATAGTATCTACACAAATGAAATAGCTCAACGTAAATGCACAAAGTAAATGAGCTAGATAGAGGTGGTTTCACCGAGCCTTCGGGATCGCCTAGTAGAGAGCCAATCACCGGTGAAATCCACTCGTGAAGCCAACCACCAAGAAGAATAGCAATCACAATAAGCACACGGGACACCAAGATTTATCCCGAGGTTCACGTGCTTGCCGGCACGCTACTCCCCGTTGTGTCGACCAACACTAGGTGACCCGGTGGCTAATTGACACAAAGCCAAGCTCACAAAGAGCGCCACAAGAATCTACCGCTAGTGAGGCAGCTCAATGACATGAGCAATCCACTAAGGATGCCTCTTGCCGCTTCGGTGAGGTGAGGCTCCAAAACCTCTCACAATCACGATCGGTGGTGGCCAAGAACAATCTCCTTCTCTTGCCAACAACACCACTATGCCTCCAAGCCGTCTAGGCACCGGCAAATGCCAAGAGTAACATGAAAACTCAATGCCGATGCGAAGAACTAGTGCCACTAGATTGAACTCTTTCAAATCACGCACTAGATCACTCAATCTCACTTGGTTTGATCAAATCAACTTGGGAGATGAGTTGGGAGGCTTGCCAAAGCTCACTAGTATGCCTAGGAATCAGAATGTGCAAGCACACAACCAAGTGAGCCGGCCAAGCCACTTAAATAGGCCACACAAGTTGGCCTAGCCGTTGGGACATAATCGGGGGCATCGGACGCGCCGATGCTCGACCATCGGACGCTGCCCCAGCGTCCGATGCTCCAGATGAAGCCACGTGTCCCCGCGATATGAATTCAGCCCGTTAGATCCCAACGGTTCTTTCCCTTCGCACCACGGTGAAAGTGACATCGGACGCGCCGATGCCAGGCATCGGACACTCCGATGCCACTGCTTGATTCAGCTCTTTTCTGCGCCACATCGGACGCTTCAGCACCCTCACATCGGACGCTCAACCACTGCATCTGATGACCATGCAGAGAGCTTCTAGAGAGGGCCAAATCACATCAGACGCGTCCGATGGATCTACATCGGACGCAGGCCAGCGTCCGATGCTCCCTGGAAAACTAACTCGCGCCATGTCATCATCATCGGACTATGCAACAATGTTTCCTCAGCGTCTGTTGCCAGCGTCCGATGCTCCTTCAACCTTTGACATAAACTAGGGTTAGCCATCGGATGCTCGGCCCAGCGTCCGATGCTGCCGCCTCCAGCGTCCGATGCTGATAACTCAGCACCTTTCGCTTTCTAACTTCTACCCTTGCTCCCCTACGCCAACACCAAAGTGTTTCATTTCAACAATGTGCACTCGTGTGTTAGCTTTTTACAAAGCATTTTCCAAGGGTTTTTTTAGTCACTCACTAGGTCTATATCATTGATACGTTAGAGAACACTTAGTGGCACTTGAACATCGCATAAGTCGTGAATTATCTCCTCTTAATAGTACGGCTATGTAACCTAAATGTGATCACACTCGCTAAGTGTCTTGATCACCAGAACAAAGAGCCCTATAGGTTATACCTTTGCCTTAGGACCTCTTTGCTCCATCTCTTCTCTTCTTCATTTCACCAATGGTAGAGCACTTGATCACTTGAGTTGGATATGGTCATCACCATCCTTCATGGTTGCCACCTTGCTAGCTCCACCACTTGTTGGTCACAATCCTTTCTTATAAGCTACACACATGCTTAGCAATAGGATTAGACCAAATAGGTTTCATCAATTAACCAAAACCAAACTAGGCTTTCAAATAAGCTTTCCGGTAAAGCATATAATCAAGAAATAAAGGAAGAAGCCCATCAAACTCCAAATCTGGGAAAACAACCCACATAAGAGACATCCAGGCCCAGCCAGCAGCTCACCACGCGAAGGCGGTGATGAGAGGAGGAACAAAGGGTGCGGTCGCACCCATGTTGCCAGCGCACCACCCTTGGTGCCCCTCGGGCCCACCCTCAGGGGTCAGTTGCATGGCAGCATGCAAAGGCGGTTCATCAAGGTTTCCATGTTTAGATCACCCGAACTGACCATGTTGTAGTATAAAAGTAGGGGTAGGGGCTCCCTCTCAAATCATCATCACATAGATCATACACATTTTACATTTTACTTGGAGCTCTCTACCTTTAGTTAGTCTTCTAGTAGTTGGAGCAAGTGCTACTTGCAAGAGAGGAGGAGAAGTTCTAAGGATCAACTTGGTATGAATAATACTTAGTTCCTCTTTTCATACTTGTTCCTCTTTTCATACTTGTTCTTATGTTCTTGAATTAGAGCTATGTTCTTGTTCATCGTTCATCATTCTAGAACTAGTTCATAGTTTTAGACCTATGTTCATCATGAACACAAACACTGTTCTTCATTCATCATGTTTAGATCTTGCTAAATTAAGATTATGCGTTGGATGGTGTTTTACCGTGCCTTCGGGTGCGCTTACATCTTTATCGGGGGAATGTAAGTGTTCGTCATGTACGCGAGAGTGGTTCTCGGGTTAATGGAGATGGGTAAATGTCTGGCTTAGTCCATGGTTGAGGTGGTAGGCGGTAGGTGGTGACAGCCCTGTCCGTCCCTTGTAATCCCCCATGTTTGGCTAGGGGGTAGAAGTCCAAATTGCCCGGTGTATCCTGCTGGCAGACCAGTGTTCCCGGGTCTCCTAATCCATCCAATACCTAATGTTAATGTTAACATAATCACAACATGTATGCTTAATTCATTAACATAACTTTGTTTAGGATCTATGCTCTGTAGGTTATTCTTTATTCTTTCTTCTATCCCCGTAGAAGCTCCAATTACCTTATGATGTGTGTGTGATGATCCCACTATCAAAACTATTGTTTATCCTCCTGCTATGATTAATTGGTCAACTATGCAAGTATTATGTTCTTGTCATGAGTATATCTTGGATCTTTTGCATCTAGCCTTCCCTGTGGTAAAAATATAAATAACGATACCTAGAATAATCCCGGTGAAATGCTACAACGCTAACCCCATGCGCTTGCGAACCCTGTTTGTAAACGAATTGGTTTACTATGCCAACCTCTCAGGTCGTCGCTAAAGTTACACGTCCTGGTATATGAAGTGCCATCGCACTTCGGCGCCGATACCGGATGTATAGCTAGAGTGACTGCATCTGAGGTTGACACTGGCATCTTTTGGTAGCATCGCTAGGAACCAACATACTTGGTGTATGTCGCTAAGGAATGTCAACAAGCATTTTTGGCGCCGTTACCGGAGATGATGGTCTGTCCTAGTGATGACGCTAAGAGATGTCAACAAGCATTTCTAGCATCGTTCTCGAGGAAGGCATAGATACAAAGATTCGGATAGAACATGACTATGAACTGATATTTGTATAATTGCTAATTGATCATGCAGGATAACCCTTTACTGTTTTCTTTTGTTGTGGATGAAAACAGGATAGTGTATGCATGGTTTCTCTCTGCCGGAAAACTTCACCGATAATCCAGAAGCTATGGGTAGGAGAAAGAAGAAATCTTCTTCCTCATCTGCAGCTCTGCTTCTGATGGAAGAACCACTAGTTTCCGCACCAATTTCAAATATCGCTATGGCCAAGACCCTGCACGACTACTGGGCCTGCTGTCAACACAGGTGACAAAGCTTTCGAGCTAAGGACTGGCCTCATCATGATGGTGCAGGCAAACTCATTTTGTGGTTTGTCAAGCGAGGACGCAAATGGACACCTGCAAAACTTCCTGGAGCTCTGTGACACCATCATCATCAAAGACATCACGCCAGATGTCATCAGGCTCCGTTTGTTTCCCTTCTCCTTTGTGGGAAGGCAAAACAGTGGTTTTACAAGAACCCGACAGATGTCGCCACGTGGGATAAATGTTCGGCGGCATTCCTCGCAAAGTTCTTCCCCTTGGGCAAAACAACTACCCTGAGGGGACGAATTACGAGCTTCCAACAAAACTCAATGGAACCCATGCCCGAGTCATGGGAACGGCTGCAAGAATACATTGCAGCTTGTCCCCATCACGGGATGGAAGAATGGTTGGTGCTCCAAACCTTCTACGAGGGGCTCACGCCCATGTCAAAGGGGCACCTAGATGCTGCAGCTGGAGGGGCATTCATGCCCCTGACTGTCAACGGGCTAAGGCCCTGATTGACAAAGTTATGGTGAACCAAGCTTGGAGGGATGGAAGAACCCAAGCTAAATCACAAAAATGTATGCATACCGTGAAGGAGACGGACACGCTTACCGCAAAAATAGATCTTCTGCTCAAGATGCTGGATGAGAAGGCGGCAGATAGAGAAGAGAGAAACACCGTCCAAGCCATGGACACACACATGACGTGCGAGGTGTCAGGGGAAACCGGGCACTCGGGGAATGATTGCCCCGAGACCCGCGAAGATGTTGCGTACATCAACAACGGGTTTCGCCCGCAGGGCGGGAACTTGTGGAACAATCAGCATCGGCCTCCATATCAAGGACGTAACCAAAGCTACAATTCCAACAACTCCAACACACCTACATTCAAGGATCTTGTGCTCGGGCAAGCAAAAAATCAATGAGAGCGTCACCAAGAAGCTTTCCCACAATGACAAGAACCTAGAGAGCATGAACTCCGAGATCGAGGGCTTGACCTCGGCAGTGAAGATCTAACTGAGCTTTAACAAGATGATAGAAACACAATTAGCTCAGATAGCCGCAGCTCTACCACAGGCAGACTCATTAGGGAAGGTACAAGTCGTAACCACGAGAGTAGGAAAGTCCACTCGTGATCCACCACATCCTAATGAGAAGGCGAGCAAGCCCAAAGATCGTCAAGTAGAAGAGCCATCACCATCGACCCCTCCATCAGAACCAACAGGGGAAGAAAGCTCACCGGGACCTCAAGAATATGAAGGACCGAGATTGCTAAAGCAAGGCGACCAGAGGAGGGGTGAATGGGAGCTCAAAAATTTCTCTCGAAACTTTGGCCTTTGTCCCAAAAATCAACACCCAAAAGCTTCGACGGAAACGTGATGCCCATGACCCTTGGAAGAGCGTGGATGATCCCTAGGATCACAGCGAGGCACCACCAAGGAAGAGCAAACCAAACGCCAAAAGCTTCGGCACAAGTTTGACCCCTGAAAACCTACTCCCGAACATAGATGGAAGGCTACGTCGAGAAATCTCCAAATACCTATGCTAACAAGTAGCAAAGATACCTAGAGGGGTTCCTTGGTTAACTTTAGGGCATAACGAGAAGTCCAGAAAACAAGCCGACCAGGTGGCGGACTGTCCGCGACCGACCAGAGAGGGCGATTTTGATCGCCTCTCTCCCAAATCTCCCCAAATCCGATCCAAATCAAAATCCCTTGTTCCCATACTTGGAGAAGATGATCACGAGGTAGTTAGGAGACTATCCCCAAGAAATCATCCGCTCAAATCAACTCAATCAACAGGAATTCGAAAGGGAAGGACTATGAACCGAAAAAGCGCCATGAAAATTGAATCGACTCGATCTACTTGTTCCTGAGGGTAGAGATAAATTCCTTCGGTGGAAATGTTCTCCTCACTGTAAAGAACAAGTTGATTCAAGTGGATTGCAAAAAGACGAAGTAGAGAGGGAGATCGAGTGACGGGAAAACGTGTAGAAATGAAGAACGCGAAGAACAAAATCAAAACGCGAATCACACCACGAATTTGCAACCATGTGGCTACCACACGCTACAACAGTGAGATTATGGTCTCACTTCCTCAAAATCTCATGAACACAGAGGTATGGTTCTCTGCAGATCTCAGTAGCTACAGCAGAGGATTGGGAGAGCAGGAAAACCCTAAGTGGAGAATAGCAAATGACTGAGATAGAATGGGAGGTGGGTGTCTCCCTCTACTTATCCTAATTCTAGTTCCCACTCTACCCCTAACTAATTACAGAGCGAACCAGCTAAACCCTAAGGTTATTCTGGACCAACTCGAAGAAGATGCTGATCCGATGGCCACGCCCGCACAACTGGTAGCGTTGCCTCGACGCAACCTCACCGATTGCCGCCACGTGCCGCCTCCACTCTGCTCGTCCTTTTCACGGACCTCGCCCCCAGTTTTGTGGCCGAAACCGGGAAACCTGTCTTCACGACCAACCCCCGGTTTTGAGGCCCAAACCGGGAAACCAGCCGTCCATCACCTGAGTTTTGTGGCCCAAACTCAGAAACCTGCCAGCGCCCAGGTTTTGAGGCCCAAACCTAGAAACCGTCCTCAGCCCGAGTTTTGTGGCCCAAACTCGGCAAACCCGCAGCACCCAGGTTTTGTGGCCCAAACCTGGAAACCGTCCACCGGTGGTTTTTCTGTGGCTCAACCACCAAACCGAGTCGTAGAGGGGATGCACCACCCGTGCACCACCATCCACCGACACGTGTCCCCAGGTCCTCGACCCAAGCAACACCGTGCCCCGCAAGTCTTCGCTCGTCGCTGTCCCAGGATGTCAGCCACCACAGCTGATCCTCAGGCCACCGGCCCCTCAGTCCAAGCCGCACGTCCGCCCTTCACCGCTCTCGGTCCATCGGCACAGCACGTCTCTACTTGACCTTCACCTTGCCTTCGATCACTGTATCCGTGCTCGACACCTGCACAACACAAGCCAAAGAACATGCACATCATCCCAGTTGACAATCACTCATCACTCAAAATCCGACATACACCCATGTATCCACAGAATACACAGACACCACATATCTGCCCTTTCCTACATGAAACAAGAAGAGGACCCCAGATGAGCAGTTCACCCACTTCATGGAGATGATCGAGAAAGTCCATGTCAGCATACCCTTAGTGGAGGTGCTACATGTACCCTCCTATTCAAAGTACATCAAGGACATCATCAATAATAAACAGCCATTGCCAAACACAGAGGTAGTCAAGTTGACAGAGGAATGTAGTGCAGTTATACTCAATCATCTACCAGAGAAGAAGAAAGACCTGGGTTGTCCCACGATCACGTGCTCAATCAGGACACAGAGATTTGATCATGCCCTGTGTGATCTCGGAGCGAGTGTCAGCGTCATGCCAAAAGAGGTATTCGACAAACTGAATTTTAGCCACCTCGCCCTGACACCAATGCAACTCCAGCTAGCAGATTCAACCATCAGACGCCCAGCTGGAATTGCAGAGGATATATCAGTGAAGATACAAGGCTACTTTGTGCTAGTTGACTTCGTAGTACTAGACATGGAGATGACCAAAGTATCACGTCTCATCCTCGGATGTCCCTTCCTGAGTACACCAAGAGCACAAATTGATGTATTGTTAGGGCAGGAGAAATCCGGCTCAATATAAATGGCAACGAAGAGAAGTTCAACTTCAGGCCCAGAAAGGAACAATGCTTGATGATCCAAAGTATTATATATAAAAAGAGCAAAAGGCCCAAGACAAACAAGGCAGCCAGAAGAATAACTAGGCAAAAAGAAGCAGTGCCAAGATGCAGCACACCTACACTGGTGTGGAAACCAAAGAAGACATAATCCATCAGTCCCAAAACTCTCCTGGGCTGAGTGGAACATCGAGGCATTGACTCAGGAGAAAGAGACCTACATACCAGGCCATAAAAGGTATGTCCTCCGCCAGAGGTAAAGTGACAACTATCTTTTCATATACATACATACATATATATAGGGTAATTATTCTATATTCCTGGGAGTAGTTACTCCCATCTTCAATAAACCATGTTGTGTATGGGTGCATACTCATTTATCACTTTGAGTATGTTTACATACTTATTTTAAGATACCCTAAATTTTACCATGCGAAATTTTTCAACAGAGCATATTTTTTTAATATATTAGTATAATGCAATTATAGTAGTATATAAAGTAAGTATAATCATATACTTCATGTATATATGCATACTCGACAAATATACTACCGTAGATGTTCTAGTATGATCATATACTCTGCGTACATATACTTTGTCAGGCTATATATACTACAAATATTGAGATATACACATGGGAGTTATTACTCCCTAGGATATATATATATAGGGTAATTATTCCGTACTCCTAGGGAGTAATTACTCTCATGTGTATATCTATATATATAGGGTAATTATTCCGTACTCCCAGGGAGTAATTACTCCCATGTGTATATCTCAATATTTGTAGTCTTCTTTGGGTTTCATGTCAAACTATATTCGTTGGACGAAGCATGGAGAAACTGGGGTTATGATGGAAGAAGGTGAAGAAGAACAATTGGACCCTGACGACGACATTATTGCTCAGTACGGTGACTTTGGTGATACTACAATGGGGGAAGGTGAAGAAGAGGCAGGTGCAGAAGACACACTCGCTGAAGATGATGCTCTTGGTGATGTCATTCGTGATGCACAAAGAGATTGTGAAAGTGAAAAGGAGAAGGCTAAGTTTGACTGTATGCTAGAGGATCATAGAAAATTACTATACCCGTCTGCTGCAGATGGACAAAAAAAGTTGGGTACAACACTGGAGTTGCTACAATGGAAGGCACAGAATGGTGTATCTGACAAGGCATTTGGACAATTATTGAAGATTATAAAACAAAAGATGCTTCCGAAGCCTAACGAATTATATGCAACTACGTACGAAGCAAAACAAGTCGTATGTCCTTTGGGATTAGAAATCCAGAAGATACATGCATGTCCTAATAACTGCATCCTATATCGTGGCAAGGACTACGAGAATTTGGATGAATGCCCTGTATGTAAAGCGTCACGGTATAAGATCAGGCGAGATGACCCTGGCGATGTTGAGGGTGAAGAACGTCCCCGGAAGAAAATCCCTGCCAAGGTTATGTGGTACGCTCCTATAATACCACGTCTGAAACGTCAATTCAGAAACAAGGACTATGCAAAGTTGGTGCGATGGCACAAAGAAGACCGTAAGGTAGACAACATGTTGAGACACCCTGTTGATGGGTCCTAGTGGAGAGCAATAGACAGAGAATTCCCGGAGTTTGCAAAAGACGCAAGAAACTTAAGGTTTGCTTGTAGTACGGACGGGATGAATCCTTTTGGGGAACAGAGCAGTAGTCATAGCACGTGGCCTGTTACTCTATGTATCTACAACCTTCCTCCATGGTTATGCATGAAGCAGAAGTTCATTATGATGCCGGTGCTCATCCAAGGCCCGAGGCAACCTAGCAACGATATCGATGTCTACCGGAGGCCATTAGTTGAGGAACTCCTACTTTTATGGAGTAAATCAGGTGTATGTATGTGGGATGATTACAAACAGGAACACTTTGACCTGCGAGCATTGTTGTTCGTAACAATCAATGATTGGCCTGCTCTAAGTAATCTTTCAGGACAGACGAACAAGGGATATAATGCAAGCACACATTGTTTTGATGACATGGATAGTGTATATTTGAAAAAATGTAGAAAGGTAGTGTATCTTGGGCATCGTCGATTTCTTTCTGTGAATCACCAGGTTAGAAAGAAAGGCAAGCATTTTAAAGGTGAGACAGACCACTAGAGCAAGCCTCAACAGAACTGGGGAAGATGTACTTGAGATGATCAAGGATGTGAAAGTAGTCTTTGGAAAGGGGACAGGCAGTGAACCTGTTCTGAAAGACGCTACGGGATACGCACCTATGTGGAACAAGAAGTCAATATTTTGGGAGCTACCCTATTGGCATGTACTAGAGGTCTGCCATGCAATCGACGTGATGCACCTGACAAAGAATCTTTGTGTCAACCTTCTAGGATTCATGGGTGTGTATGGAAAGCCTAAGGATACACTTGAAGCACGACAAGACTTGCAGCACATGAAAGAACGAGACAACCTACATCCAGAGAAGACAGATGATGGATGTCATTACTTGAGACCTGCTAGCTACACTCTTAGAAAGGAAGAGAAGGAAATCATGTTTGAATGCCTAAACAGCATCAAGGTCCCATCTGGATTCTCCTCCAATATAAAGGGAATAAGAAATATGCAAGAGAAGAAATTCCTAAACTTAAAGTCGCATGACTGCCACGTGCTTATGACGCAATTGCTTCCAATTGCTTTAAGAGGAATTCTACCTCCACATGTACGTCTGGCCACTGTGAAGCTATGTGCATTCCTCAATGCAATTTCTCAGAAGGCAATTAATCCACTAGAACTAGCTACTCTACAGAATGATGTGGTTCAATGTCTTGTGAGCTTTGAGTTGGTGTTCCCTCCATCCTTCTTTAATATCATGACACACCTCCTAGTTCACCTTGTCAAGGAGATTCATATTCTAGGTCCTGTGTTCCTACACAACATGTTCCCCTTTGAGAGGTTCATGGGAATACTGAAAAAATATGTTCACCAACGTGCTCGGCCCGAAGGAAGCATCGCCAAGGGCTACGGGACAGAGGAGGTCATTGAGTTATGTGTTGACTTTATTCCTGACCTTGACCCGATTAGTGTTAGTGAATCACAGCACGAGGGGAGGCTGAGTGAAAGGGGACACTAGGGAAGAAAACATATATCGGTACGGGGGACGATTATTTCAATAAAGCGCACTACATAGTTCTTCAATACTCCTCCATGGTGGAGCCATATGTCGAGGTACACAAGGAGTTCCTACGATCCCAATTTTCAGAGAAGAATGAAGTTTGGATTACACGTGAGCACATGAATACTTTTAGCACTTGGCTACGAAAAGAATGTCTGGGTGATAGCAATATTGATGAGCAACTATATTTGTTGGCTAGGCAACCATCGTGGCACATCCTCACGTACAAAGGGTATGAGATAAATGGAAATACATTTTACACCATTGCCCAAGATAAAAGGAGCACGAACCAAAACAGTGGTGTTCGCGTAGATGCCACAGACCCAAATGGGAAGAGACAAACATATTATGGACGCATAGAGGAGATTTGGGAACTAGAATACGCACCTAATTTTAAAGTCCCTTTGTTTCGATGCCAATGGGTCAAGACAACCGGAGCCGGAGTAACAGTTGACAAGGAGTATGGAATGACAACGGTGGATCTCAACAATATTGGATATAAAAATGAACCATTCGTTCTTGCTGCTGATGTAACTCAGGTGTTCTACGTGAAAGACATGTCTACAAAACCCAAGAGATGGAAAAATAACGATAAATCAACCAAAGAGCCAAAACGCCACATAGTTCTTTCGGGAAGAAGAAACATCGTGGGAATTGAGGACAAGTTAGACATGTCAGAAGATTATGAAAGAGATGACCGAATACCGTCCTTCAGTGTGACCAAAGATCCCAAGCATCCTACTAAATGCTGAGGAGACTTCATGGTTACGACATGATCATAACCAAGGGACATACGTCAAAAAGAAGATCACCAGTGTACCCGCTTGATATATAGTGTTATTTTAACTAATATCATGTATTACAGTTTTTGTGTACTTAATAATGATTATGGATAGTCATGGTTCGTTGATGTCGGTGTCGAAATGAATTGATTTATTACATTATTTTAGTTATTACGGATAGTCATGGTTCGTTAATATGAGCCCAAATTGATGCCTCACACGAGGTGTTAGATTTTTATGATCATTATTTTAATTATTATATTTTTCTCTTTGCCAAATGAGATAAAAGTCGGTGAATTATACCTCCGATCCTCTGCGGTTTTTCATCAACCTCCACAACATTCTTCCTCCTAGGGCATACAGGACCCTGTGTAAAAGTTTGACACCATTCTGGATTGTTTTGGTCGTAGGCCTAGTTGACCCAATAATTATTGGGTGACGGTGTGCGGTAATTCAATTAAACCGGAAAAAGTAGCAAACCATCTCCGAAAAATCACAAACTTGTTGGTTGCCTCACCCATGCCACGTGACAACCTAAGAAAAAGTTTGAGACCCATACGACACAGAAACATATATGAACTACACAAATTTATCTTTTAAAATTAAATTTCAATTTAACAGTGAATTTCTCTATCGTGCATTTGGTCAATGAAAGATGAACAACCCAAAATTTAACGTTCAGATAATGCAAAAACAATTTTCCTATCAAGAACCAGTTGTTTCAGATATTTAAATTTAACATTATATTTTTGCATTAACAAAATATGAATTATTATTTACATTAATAATTGTTATTATAAGAAAACAAAAGAATTTATGTTACAAAATTTTCTACTGTACAATAAGATAAAAGGAAATACAACTGTTATTTTTAAGTAATTTTATGCCTAATATTTAATTTACTATGCAATTAACAATATTACAACATATTTATATAATAAAAACTTAATACAAAACCCAAAATACTGCAAACCCAAAACAGTTGCGGGAGAAACCCCTTTTGTCTCGGGCGGTGACACCACCCGGGACTAAATATACCTTTAGTCCCGGGGTGTAAGCCCGGCCGGGACTAAAGGTCGCCCCGGGACTAAAGGCCTTTTAGTCCCGGTTGGTGCCACTAACCGGGACTAAAGGGTCCCCGGATATATAGGACACAGTGCCCTTCTCCTTCCTCAGATCGACGTCAGTTTTCGCAGCCGCCTTTGTCTCGCGCCGTCTGCCGTGCTCCCCGTCGTCTCGTCCTCTGCCTCGCCGTCGTCCTCGCCGCGCCGCCGTCGTCCGCGCCCTCCTCGGCCTCCCTCGCCGTCGTCTGCGGCGTCCTCGGCCTCCCGGTCCGCCGCCGCGCGCCCACGGCCTCCATCGCCGTTGTCCGCGGTGTCCTTGGCCTCTCGGCCCGCCGCCGCGCGCCCTCGGCCTCCCTCCGCCATGCGTGTTGTGTGTGAAGCGTGTGTGCAGTGTGTGTGCGTGTGTGAAAAAATAGAAAATGAATATATATAGAAAATGAATATAAAGAGTAATATATTTATAGAAAAACAGAAAATCATATATATAGAAAATGAATATTAAGAGAAATATATTTATAGAAAAACAGAAAATGATATATATAGAAAATGAATATAAAGAGAAATATATTTATAGAAAAATAGAAAATCATATATATAGAAAATTAATATTAAGAGAAATATATTTATAGAAAAACTGAAAATGATATATATATATAGAAAATGAATATAAAGAGAAATATATTTATAGAAAAGCAGAAAATGATATATATAGAAAATAAATATATATATTTTTACTCTAACAAAATATATGTTTACACATGTAGATAAAAAGAGTTTGGTCGCGTTGACCTCGCCACCGTCCGCCGTCATCCTCACGTCCGTCGTCGTCCTCACCGCGACGTCATCCTCGCCGCCGTCCGTCGTCGTCCTCACCGCGACGTCATCCTCGCCGCCGTCCGTCGTCGTCCTCACCGCGATGTCATCCTCGCCGCCGTCCGTCGTCGTCCTCACTGCGACGTCATCCTCGCCGTCGTACGTCGTCGTCCTCTCATCAACTGTGTGTCCTTTGTGATAGATGGAGGAGGAATAATCACTTGGATATATTTTGGTACACTTAGATATATTTACAAATATATGTTTATAGAAAAATCACTTAGATATATATATTTTGGTTGATTTAGATATGATATGTAAACATTTATTTATATCGGTCGTGTATATGTTTATGGAATAATCACTTAGATATATATTTTTTGGTTCACTTAGATATATGATATGTAAACATTTATTTATATCGGTCGTGTATATGTTTATGGAATAATCACTTAGATATATATTTTTTGGTTGATTTAGATATGATATGTAAACATTTATTTATATCGGTCGTGTATATGTTTATGAAATAATCAATTAGATATATATTTTTTGGTTCACTTAGATATGATATATAAACATTTATTTATATCGGTCGTGTATATGTTTATGAAAACCTGAAACCCTAAACCCTAAACCCTAAACCGTAAACCCAAAACCTGAAACCCTAAACCCCAAACCCCAAACCCTAAACACTAAACCCCAAACCCGAAACACTAAACCCAATAACCCGAAACCCGAATCACTCATGTATTAAATCTTCGTGTTTATTATCGAATGTGGTCTTTATGAATATACGTTATTCGCATTAATAATATGGTGTTTATTATTCTCCATGTTATTCGCAGAAATGGCTGACGCAGTTGACAACATGGAGGAGGAAATGTACAACTTAATCAACAACGACGCTAATCAAGAAGTAGCAAGTGATGATAACAATAATCAAGAAGTAGATGACGGTAGTCAATACTTTGCCGATTATGAAGAAATCATGCAAGAAAATACTAGCAAGGTATACCTACAATCTCTATGTGCACATGAAATTCTAAACAATTTATAAATGTATTTATAATCTACTGTTTCTACATACGTAGCCCTCCGGATCGACAACGACTACCGGGAAGAGTAGGACCGTACGAGGTCCGAAGAAACCGTTGGATCGCCGGTACATTATCTCGGAATTCAACGAGGAAATAGGCCAAGTACTTGGAGAACATGCGCAGAAATTTGTTAACCACTGTGGCTACCTTGTAAGGGATAAGATCCCGATCAGTGCTCGTGAATGGAAGGAAAAGAAAAGTGCTCCTCATATAAGTTTTGTCTCTGATCTTGATAAGGAACTGGTTTGGCAAGATGTCCTTGCACATTTCACGCTTGAAACAGAAGATAGAAATTTGAAGGAAAGAGTTCAGAACTAGGCTATGAAGAAAATGGCAACACTATTCTAGGGCTGGAAGAAGAAATTGTACAACATATTTATCAAGAAGGACCTAACTCTAGATTTCAACACTAAGGCCTACGTCAAGTTGAGGTCATTTTGGGATGAGTTTGTCGAATTCAAGAAAATCAGAAGAGGGTGAGGCACGGGTCAGAAGGAACCAACAGAATGCCCGACAAAAACAATACCACCATCACTTGGGATCAGGTGGCTACAAGAGTGTCATTCCTAAATGGGAAAGAATGGAATGAGAGATGCTAGCCAAGGGCATTGAACCAGAATCAATAAACTGGCCTGAGCACGCCAAGTATTATTTTTTTGGTCATGGAGGAAGTCTGGACCTATAGACAGGAAGGATAGAGTATGGCAAAAAAAACTCCATAGAGCAGCAGAAAGATTTGCTTATGCTAGAGAAATAGCTCACAGTGGCAGGTGGCAGCCGAACAGAGAAAAGGACGAGCTGACATACGCCCTGGAGAATCCTAAACATGGTGGGAGAACCAGAGGCTATGGGGAGGTGTCGTGGGAGCATGCCTTCCCTCGGGACAAAGAGACCTATAGAAGCCGCGCGTGAAAGAAGGAGGAGGAGGCAGAGCAGATGCAAAGGTTAGAGAAAATGGTTCTTCAGTCACCGGCCGCGGCTCGTGAAGATGTTGAGCGAGAAAAAGCACTTGAAGACAAAATGAGCGAGGAAATAAAAGGGCAAGTGCAGTTAGCAGTAAGTTCGATGCAAAAGCAATCTGCATCAGAGCCGGGAGTCAACATCAGCCCCCCTGATCAAATGAAAAGCAGTTGCGCTTCCACAGAGGTGCCAGACGCAGGACTGCGCTTTCCCGTGGATGACATCACTAAGCCTCTCACGACATGTGAACTGCACATTCCACAGGGGAATGCCACAGTCATGGTGGCTATAGGTGTTGCATCTCCTATCGATCCTACGAAGACACCAAGATGTCATGGGGCAATAATACCTCTTGGATATGCTAGCGTCTCAGTGGATAGGGTGGTGAAAGGTTACAACAATGTTGAACTTGACATTAAAGGAGGTGATGGCGAGAAGACATTAGGAGAAGCGGAGAAGACATTCATATGTTGGCGCAAGCGCTATATCATAATTCCTGGCGCATCACCTCCTCCTCCTCAACAGCCTAACCCTAAGTGCGTATGAAAGTGAATGAAAGTTAATAGTATTGCTGGACTAATAGTATAAATGGATACTCATACCATGTTGTTTCACAGCAGGACATCGCCCAACCTAAGTCCAATTATCCATTCACCACATGATCACAGTGTTGCGGATGATGACGATCAAGATCTAACACGACGGGATCCATCACCGCCACCGGCCCCACCATCTCCTCCACGACGGGATCCAACACCGCCACAGGCCCCATCTCCCCCACGGCGTGATCCAACACCGCCACCGGCCCCACCATCTCCTCCACAGTGGGCTCCAACACCGCCACCTGCCCCATCTCCACGGCGGGCTCCAACACCGCCACCGCCAACAAAGAAGAGGCATGTCACACAAACAAAGGCGTTAGCCCCACCACCTCCGAAGAAGACAACCTCTATGAGAAAACCAGCTATCATTCCCAAGATGACAAAACTTCCATATGACATGACCGATGAGGAGACTGAAGCTGTAGTGCAAAAAGACTTGAACAAGTTCTTCGACGCTGCCATTGCTAGTAGTCGAGCAAAGCGAAACCCGAAGAAGACGTACCTTTTTGTTCGTCCTGAAAAACTAAGGAAAATTGTGGACGCTAACCAGAAAAAGGTGCGTGCTGCCCGTAAGGATTCGCCAAAATCAGACTATGATCGCACACTCAGCAAATCAATTGAGGAGTCGAAGAAGACAAAGAAGAGAGCAGGAAAGGGTGCCCCACAGCTCGGGGAACAAACCCAGCAATCAGTGCCCTCTCTAGTTGTTGGGAATGAATACGGTACAAACATGGACATCATACAACGAACATATGGAGACGTTGATCCTGAGCAACTGCTCAAATTTTTTGAGGAAACTGGTTTAAATATGGAAAACATACTTGAAGAAGCAGGCATCAAAAGTGCTCTAGAAGTTGACAAATGGCAGAGGGCATATGTATATGGTCAAAGTCTATACAACCCAGCGGCCCTGAGGGATCTCGGTACGCAAATGCACTTGCTAAATCAGTGTTACCTCACGGCGTGTCGCACAAAAGCTGATGACTATATTTGTGTCAGAATTAGAGACCATGATTACTTTCGTGGTGATGACATAATATATGTTCAGTTTAATGAGTTACATCAGCTCTGCCATGTGGACGCTCTCGACAAATCTCTCGTCAGCTGCTTTTGCCTGTAAGTGATTGTTTCTTTTAATAATCTCACTTTAGCTTATGTATAACCTCACACTAGCAAGCGTTTCTAAACATATGCAGAAACATGATGAGACAACTCAGGCATAAAAATGACAAGGAGATTGGTTTCATCGATCCATATATCGTATTCAAGGACCCAAGTACTCCCTCGGATGCCTGGAAAACTCAAACAAAGAGGAATTTGCGGAGGTTCTTCATAAACCAAAGGGACACGAGATATATACTATTCTCCTACAACTTTAGGTGAGTTTTGTTATCATATGCACATTTTATTATAGGTTGACATAAAGATATATGTGTTGACTATATAAATAAATGCAGTTTTTACTGGATACTAATTGTGATCGATCTCCACGAGAGTCGTTTGCTAATCTATGACTCTCTGAGAAAACCACAAGAAGATCACCAAGGTATGATAGATATTATCCGAGGGTAAATTTGATCTTTAAATATTGATTTCTGCTCTTTAACTCTGCAATAGTTAATTAATGATCCAATTATATATTGTGCAGGGTTTGGGCTTGGTTTGTTCAGAAACACTGTCCGGATCTGAAAGCGCAACTTCCTGATCCTCTACGACTAAATGTAAGTTGTACTACCTCCCCGCTTCTTAATTATCTTAATTAGCATCACTCAGCACATGCACGCTCAGCCAAGAGTAATCTTTTTATATCTTGTACAGTGGGTTCTACGGTAGTCACCGGGAAACAATTTATGTGTGTACTATGTTTGCGAGTTCCTGATGGTGTACGAAAAAAGAACTCCTCTATAGAGTCAGCAAGTACGTAACATGTAAATAAATTTATTTCATTTTTTACTATTACATAAATATTATGTATGTTAATATTTTCTTTTTCTTTTAATCCAAATTGAAGGAGACATGGTTGAAGAACCAGGTGATGGATAAGGTCCGCCTCAAAGCAATTCAAGAGACCATCGCTGGCTTCCTTAATGACCATGTCCTTAAGTCTGGCACCGAGTATTGGTTTAACAAAGACGAACCAATGAAGCCAAACCAAGACGAACACTTGTATGACCTCTAAGTCAGCAACAATATTTGTGTTGTAAACAAGGTTTTAAATGGCGGGCTATAGAAAATAGCGGCAGCCTGTCCTGGCCGCTATGCAACGCTATAGCGCCGCTATTCCCGCGCTATAGCGGCAGCTATATGCCATAGCGCCAGATAGCTTAGCACGCTACAGGGGCGCTATAGCGCCGCTATAGCGCGCTATTTAAATGCATTCAGACAACAACCAAACAACTATACAATAAACAATGACTAACCATATTTTCATGATAATCATAAGTTCATATTCATAATCATAATAATAATAACTCAATAACTCACAAAATGATAAAGTCATAACATCCATGATAAGTCATAACATCCATGATAAGTTGATAACATATTAGAATATTTTCATGATAAGTCATAAAAATAAGGTAAGAGCAAACGACATACTTAAGTACTTAATATCCACATAGTTTTCGAAAGACAAGCCATAATTTTTTTGCTCAGCCAGGGAAATGTCGATAGCGGCCATTTAGCGACGATGTGGCGCTATTTCAATTTAGCGGTAATAGCGTAAAAAGAGAAATAGCTTCGCGTCAAGTTCTTTTGGCCGCTATAGCGGCGCTATAGCGCGAAAATAGCGCGCTATTTTTTCCATGGTTGTAAATATCAAGTTAAAGATGCATGATGGATAATGTTGTATATTTTATGTATATATGTATAGCTAGCTCTATAATATATATATATATATAGTTTTATATTTTATTTGTGTGTAATTGTAAATTTTATGTATTTATATATATTTATTAGCAGCGAAGAATACGTATTTGAAACCCTAATGGAATATATTAGCAGCGAAGAATACGTATTAGAAAACCTAGTGTAATTGTAAAACCGAAAACAATAACCAGTTGAAAAGAAAAGAAAAAGGAAAAAGAAAAAAGAGGCAGCCTCATTAGCCCCGCTTGGTAATACCAACCGGGACTAAAGAAGCCAGCCACCGTGGCCCGGCTGGAGACCTCTTTAGCCCCGGTTGGTAAAGGTCCGGGCCAGGAAACCGGGGCTAAAGATCGGGCCTTTAGTCTCGATTTCTTAGCCCCGGCTCCATGTCCGGGGCTAAAAGCCAAAATGGTTCGGGCCTAAAGGCCCGTTCTCTAGTAGTGTTTAATCTCATTTTTCTCGGGACTCGCAGATCGAGAGACAGTTGATCCCATGATATTTTGCTAGATCTGTGTCAATCTTCTTGTCACGCATTTTCTATCGCGGCAGTCAGGTGAGATGCATCCCGGCCGTGTGCATCGACGGAATCAAGGTAGATACATTCTGATCCTTACTGTAGTGTCTGGTTTGTTTATTCCAATCTAATAAAATCCTTGTACCTTGCAGATCCTGGGGGTGTTTGATTCCATGATCTCGTATTCCCGTTGCTACTACACTACTAGCGTATAGTACATGCAAAATCTAATTTGCGAACATGCTGCGTCACAATGGTACGTGTGAATCATCTGTTTGGATTGATCCATGGACTACGATCTGCATTTTTGTTCATAATCTAAATTGATCTCTTTTTTTTCCCTCTGCAGGCACGATGTACGTGCCTGATCTTGATCCAATGGCGATGGTGAATTTGTTGTTTTTGTTTCTTTTTGGATCATTAAGAGGGTGTTTGGCGTACGCCATACCTGGAGGTCATCAAGAAAACCATCATAAAGCTGGTCTTTCACTCTAATTATCAAGGAAACTAGAGGACGGTGTTAGATAACATGACGAGATCAGCACCCTGGGTTATTTTTTTCATATGATGAGATCAGAGTGTCAATTGATAATTTTTTAGATCTTAGTATCTTTGGATATCTTTTTTAGATTAAAGTATCACTTGATACTTCTTTCTTATTGTAATATTACTGGATACTTTTTTAGATTACAGTAGTATCAATTCATTCTTTTTCCTATAAAAAAACGGTAAAGACTTCTTGACGAACGTTTGTGTTTTTAGCTGCCCGCACGGCCTCACCCGGACGCACGCTCGACCGCACCCGCTCAGCACGCTCGTCTTCTCCCTTTCTCAACCGCTCCACTCAACCGCTCGTCTTCTCCCTTTCTCACGCGCTCTCTCTCTCGTCCCCGGCCCCCGGCGAGGTCCTCCCCAGCGGCAACCGCTCCCTGTGCCTGTGTCGCACATCCTCCCGACGCGACTCCTTCCTCTCTCCATTGAAAATAGGGTTCCGGCGAGCTGCTTAGGGTTCCGACGTGTGGCGGCCATGGTGGATCTGGCGGCGGAGGCGGCACATCCGCGCCAGGTAGGCCTCGTTTCCTCTTCTCTCGAGTTGAGACATGGCAGCTATGGTAGATCGGTAGCTGATCGCTTCTCTTTTTTTATCCCTTCAGCGTTCATCGCTATCGCCGCACCGCGTTCATCCCTGCAGTGGTAGCAGTGGCGACTGAACGGATCGCCCCCACGATCAGGCGGTGGCCCCATGTCCAGCCGGAGCGGCAGCGGCCAACCGGTGCCCGCTCCAGGGCCCCTCTCATGCTCATTCAGCCGGTGCGATGGCCAGCCATGGCATTTCTGGATCTGTGCCCCCTGGTAGGTGCTGGACATCGCACCCCGCTACCTTATGGAGACGTCGCACCCCCTTGCCGTATGTCCAACCCCTGCAGATACAGAGAGGTAGCACACTGTTCCCTGCGCGCCGAAGATGATAGCCCGCGACGCTCGTGGCCTGTCCTGGAGTTTCAGAGCTCGTGCCTACCCCCTGGCTTCAGAGGTCATCTCCCAAGGTATGAACTATCCAACTGCGGATTAACTGCATGTTTTGGGACCTTATTTCGTTACCAAGCTAGTTTCTAATCATGATTGACTTGCTTCTACAGCAGCAGCAGTGTAACAAATTAATTCATGTGTTGCAGATTGCTTGTAAGTTAAATATCTGCTATACTTCTTAGTTAGTAATGATGATAAATTATCTGTTTAAAGTTAAATAAATTAGTATGAACATTCAAATGAATAAACTGAATCAAAGTAATTTATATTATCAAAGATAGTAGGCTGAACATTAAAATTTCTCAGTACATCTACTCATAAGCAGAACATTACAAGTCTCTGAAGACTGTGGTGGTCACGCGCATGTGTGTATATATATGAGCTGATTATATGAACTTTTGCATCCCTTCTGTGATGCTCAACTGAGTTTACATCCTACGGTCTTTCTAAAAAGATGAACCAACCTTACACACATTTGCTATCCTTGAACATGTAATGGCAATCGACATAAAATGCAGGTGTCGGACTAGCTGAATTTACCCTCCACATTCCCATAGTCCAACCTTTTCAAGGGAACAAGGTTCATTAAGGGATCATGTAGTACTAGTTTTTTACGGCCCTGCGTGCGCAACCGTCCATGCAGCCCAACTAGGGTGCATCGAGCATTATCTGGCTTCCCATCTAGCTACCTACAATATTTGTAATTCATTATGCAATAATATACTACTGGATTAGGCAACATAATAATCTCCGCAAAGCAATAATATGGTTATAGACTAGTAATATTGTGGATACTCTACTGTATTTACTATTTGAGCTGCCATCAATGACAAAGGCTGTCAGCAATGCCATTTTTAGGTCTAGTAACAGTAGCAGCTTCAGTAATATACTACTGAATTAGGCAAAATAATGTGCTCTTTTTTAGCTTCTTTCTAATTCTAGTTTTTACTTATTTTTTTGCAGGTCATTGCTGACAAACAAAATAGAGATACAACCTGACATGCTTAGGAAGAATAAGTCACATGGTAAAGTTATCATGCACATTTCATTTTTGTTCTTTGTTCACTTGTACAGGATCTGATGCTCATGCAATTTTGTTTTCTCTGATTTAAATGCCTACTAGAGGTTCACACCACAAAGCAGATGCCGATGCTATATCTATCATCATTCAATTTGTATGTATAGTCCTATAATATAATGTGTCCGGGTCCATGGTCTAGAAATTTAAATTGATCAGAATTGTGATATACAAACTCAATATGTCATAAC
The DNA here is from genome assembly GCA_009763385.1 of Coix lacryma-jobi var. lacryma-jobi. NCBI lineage: Eukaryota > Viridiplantae > Streptophyta > Magnoliopsida > Poales > Poaceae > Coix > Coix lacryma-jobi. Next base: position 104,871,930 of record CM019823.1, on the reverse strand, counting down.
TCATTTTTATTGGCCCTATAACAGTTACTGTAGCTCTATATTTGTGGTAGGCAGAATTGTGGTTTAGATAAGCAAAAGTACTATTACTAATTAGGTGAATCTTGTTTAAACTAAGCAAATTATTATCCTTTTCCAGTTAGACAATTTTACATATTCCAGTTAGGTAGAATTTTTTGATCCTAGAGAATTCTTATGCTTTGGTAGGTTTCACTTCTTTGCCATGTTTAGTCCTGAGAAATATTCTTCCCCATCATCAATCTATCATACAAGAACTCTTGAAATGACAGAGCAGCATCCAAAGAGACATCATTTAGTCGCTAGAATGGAAAGTCATTGCTAATATACAAAGCAATACCACCACAACGTCTTAAACAAGTTAAGTACACTTTTTGTAATAAGTTGACACCTTGGCTTCTGCCACATTCATTGCCAATACTCACTAAGCTACCATCAATGGCATAGGCTGTCAGTAATAACATTTTTAGATCCAGTAACAGTAGTGGCTCTTTTATTGTAATTTATTAGGCAATTATAATGAATTAAGCAAAATATTTTGCTTCATAAAGCAATAATATGATTATAGTTTAGCAAATTATTAATACGTACTCTACCGAATCCGCGATTGAGTTAACATCAATGATATAGGCTATCAGTAATGATATTTTTAAATACTCATTAATATAGACTATATGCATGACCATTCCACTATTTTACAGATAGTTATTACATGGAATCTTACAGGTGTTGCATGTTAGTACTCTATTCCTAGCATATTTGTCATATGAGAACAGTACTCAGAACGTAAAACCAGTATCCCTTTTTAACAGTACATGACAACATAGATTAAAACAAGTATCTCAAGCGTTTCATGTAGCTCAAATAACTCATGTACACAATTTTATAGGGAAGACAACATCCATATGAGACCTTGCTGTGATATTCTATTTCAGTTTAATAGTTTCTTGTATAATATCATCATCCATTGTTTTAACAGTTTTCCGATTATTCTTTTGTGCAGCAGTCCGTGTTGCCTTCCAACTGTTTGGAATATATAATCAGTGTCCTTTGTGTCGCCTCCTTGCTAGATCCAGACAAAGCTAAGGTGGATAGAGCCACTTTCCGAGTGGAGCTATGGTTGCAAGCGGCTGGGTGATCTCCACTACCGACCATCAACATCCATGGTCGAGCGAAAAGGCCAATGGCAGCACACGAAGGTGAGCAATCTAGTGAGTGGTGTCACCTATTTTTGTAGCAGCCCCATGTTAGCACCTTCGTATTTTCTTAGACAATTTAATTATTATTTGTTAGGCAACAATGTGCATTGGAATAGGTAATTTATCGTATTTTTACTAGTCAAGAAGTCCATTAGACTAGTACGTCGATTAAACTAGTCTGCCTTTTATACAAAACTTAGCTTTTTTTACATGTCACCTCGTTTCTGTTTCGTTTGTATTTTTGTAAATAAACCAAAGGATGGGTTACAGGTTGAAAATGAACATAGACACCGTACTTGCTTTTCTAAATATATAAATTGCCTATTTAGAAAGATATTGTTGCCTAACGGATGACACTTAAATTGCCTAAGAAAGTATAATCTACTGTAACATTACCAACATATGCATCTTTTATCACAAATAGAGGCTTCAGAAATACTAATATATTCTCATACTAAAAAATATGCATGGATACTCACTAGTATGCATACATACTCCCATACTAAGAAATATGCATGGATACTGGATCTCTTACGTATGTACTCATACTCCTTGTAAACCTGTATGTATCCATGCTCTCATTACACGTGCGCGCGCTCATAGTCGGTATACGTATATACTCACTAGTCTTATGGTTATATACTCCCCGTAATACATTAAAGAAAAACTCAGAATGTTTCTCTAAATTAGAGTATAATAATAATTTCTTGAGAGTACGTACGTCACATAACCAAAAATATACTACATAAATGTACTCCCTCCATACCCATATTAGTTGACGTTTAGGACAGCGACACGGTCTTCAAAACACAACTTTGACCTCTTATTTTTATAAAAATATTTATGAAAAAGTGGTATATGTATATTTTTATGAAAGTATTCTTCAAGACAAATCTATTTATATAATTTTTATATTTGTAAACTTAGAAACTTAATAGTTATTGATGATTTATATTCCCAATGTTTGACTCTAATCTTTTCTAAAACGTCAACTAATATGGGTACGGAGGGAGTATACATTAATTAGATCCGTTTTCCGCGCGGCTTGCTGCCTTCTCGTTAAGTGAAATGGGTTAACTTTGTGAACCCGCTAACTGGCCATACTTTGTATCGTGTGCATATTCCTGGTGGGAGTAACTACTCTTGCGAGTATAGAAAACTCACTCTATATAGAGTAAATTTATATATATATATATAAATTATTTTCTACTCCTAGGGAGTAGTTACTCTCATGTTTATATCTCTAAATTTATGGTATATATAACCGAACGAAGTATATTTACATGAAGTATATGATCATACTAGACTATCTATGGAAGTATATACGTCAAGTATGCATGCATACATAGAGTATGTGGATATACTTATTTTATATACTGCAGTGAGTGATATTTTCGTAATATATTAAAAAGTATGGCTTCCTTTGAATTTTTTTTAGTGTATTAAGACATAGAATATCTTAACATGAGTATATAAATATACTCAAAGTGATAAACAAGTATGAACACATACGCAACATGGTTTTTTAAAGATGGGAGTAACTACTATATATATAGGGTGAGTTTTCTATACTCCCGGGAGTAGTTACTCCCATCTTCAATAAACTACATTGTGTACGTGTATATACTTATTTATCAGTTTGAGTATGTTTATATACTTATTTTAAGATATTTCAAATCCTACTTGCACAAAATTTTCAAAAAAGCATATACTTTTATTATATTACTAAAATACCACTATAATAGTATATAAATAAGTATGACCATATATTCTATGTATGCTTGCATACTTGACATGTATGATACTCTAGAATGCCTAGTATGATCATATACTTTGTCTACATATACTCCGTCCGGTCATAAACCCCATAAATTAAAAAATATACACATGGGAGTAACTACTCCCTGGGAGTATGAAATAATATATATATATATATATATATATATTATTTCATACTCCCAATATATATATATATATTATTTCATACTCCCAGGAAGTAGTTACTCTCATGTGTATATCTTTTGATTTATGGAGTTTATGACCCGGCGAAGTGTATGTATACAAAGTATATGATCATACTAGGCATTCTAGAGTGTCATATATGTCAAGTATGCAAGCATACATAGAGTATATGGTCATACTTATTTTATATACTACTGTAGTGACATTTTAGTAATATAATAAAAAGATTTCGCGTGAGTAAGATTTGAAATATCTTAAAATAAGTATATAAACATACTCAAACTGATAAATTAGTATATATATATATATATATATATATGGTACCTTAAAATATTCTAGCTAGTAAGTTCCAACCTTATAAATATGCAAATCCATCGTGTATTACTCTGAGACTTATACATGGTTGGACAGTTATGACTCTGTTTCCTAGCTAGGACATTCGCTTCATTAGAAATGATGAATTAAGACTACTATTTGCGATAGTCCACAAAATTAAAGTTGCTCCTGTCCATGAAATGTTTTTACATATGCTAGAGATGTTTCGGGTATCCACCTCTATATCTTTCACATCACTTGTAACTCGTCTTGCCGAGAGTGTTGGTGCGTTGGAAGGACATGATTTTTCATACATCCCCATCTCGCACACCATCATCAATGAAGCATACTTGATACAAGGACATAATTTGAAGGTGAAAGAAGATGGAACAATCGTATACTTCTTCCCTAGAATTATTAACGAGTATCAGTTACCTAAACCAGAACTCGCTTTATATAAATGTTGGGAATTCACTCTTCCTCTTACCTAAGCCAGAAAAAGTACATCTTCTCGCAGATCTACACGAGCAAAACAAGGCAGGAAGCTGAATCAAGCTCACATGCACCACCGATGCCCGCTCCACAGCCGGCCATGCAGGGATGGTATCCCACCGGGCAGGTACCTAGGTTCACACGCGGATATCAGCCAGGCTGGGACGACCTACCCCTGGCACCCCTCGGGCCCACCCTCAGGGGTCGGTTGCATGGCGGCATGCAAAGGCGATTCATCAAGGTTTCCATGTTTAGATCACCCGAACTGACCATGTTGTAGTATAAAAGTAGGGATAGGGGCTCCCTCTCAAATCATCATCACATAGATCATACACATTTTACATTTTACTTGGAGCTCTCTACCTTTAGTTAGTCTTCTAGTAGTTGGAGCAAGTGCTACTTGCAAGAGAGGAGGAGAAGTTGTAAGGATCAACTTGGTATGAATAATACTAAGTTCCTCTTTTCATACTTGTTCTTATTCTCTTATGATCAACATTGCTATGTTCTTGAATTAGAGCTATGTTCTTGTTCATCGTTCATCGTTCTAGAACTAGTTCATAGTTTTAGACATATGTTCATCATGAACACAAACACTGTTCTTCATTCATCATGTTTAGATCTTGCTAACTTAAGATTATGCATTGGATGGTGTTTTACCGTGCCTTCGGGTGCGCTTACATCTTTATCAGGAGGATGTAAGTGTTCGTCATGTACCCGACAGTGGTTCTTAGGTATATGGAGATGGGTAAATGCTTGGCTTAGTACACGGTTGAGGTGGTAGGCGGCAGGTGGTGACAGCCCCGTCCGTCCCTTGTAATCCCCCAGGTTCGGCTAGGGGGTAGGAGTCTAAATTGTCTGGTGCATCCTGCTGGCAGACCAGTGTTCTCGGGTCTCCTAATCCATCCAATATCTAATGTTAATGTTAACATGATCACGACATGTATGCTTAATTCATTAACGTAATTTGTTTAGGATCTATGCTCGGTAGGTTATTCTTTATTCTTTATTCTTTCTTCTATCCCCGCAGAAGCTTCATTTATCTTATGATGTGTGTGTGATGATCCCACTATCAAAACTACCGTTTATCCTCCTGCTATGATTAATTGGTCAACTATGCAAGTATTATGTTCTTGTCATGAGTATATCTTGCATCTTTTGCATCTAGCCTTCCCCGTGGTAAAAATATAAATAACGATACATCGAATACTCCCGGTGAAATGCTACGACAGTAACCCTGTGCGCTTGCGGATCCTGTCTGTAAACGAATTGGTTTACCAGGCCAACCTCTCAGGCCATCGCTAAAGTTACACGTCCTGCTATATGAAGTGCCATCGCACTTCGGCGTCGATACCAGATGTATAGCTAGAGCAACTGCGTCCGAGGGTGACACTGACATCTTTTGGTAGCATCGCTAGAAACCAACATACTTGGTGTATGTCGCTAAGGAATGTCAACAAACATTTCTGGCGCCGTTACCGAGGATGATGGCCTACGCTAAGAGATGTCAATAGTCAGGATCTCAATCAACGGTCACGCGTCTTCGTTATCATTAGCTTCGCCGCAACGCAAGCCTCTTGATGTTGTCACGTGCCACCTCGACGACCAAGAGCCTTCTCACCGCTAGCTTCACCTCGACTCAAGCCTCGCAGTGTCGCCATGTGTCGCCCGGTTGTTCCTCGGAACCTCCACATGGTTTTGAGGCCCAAACCAGCAAACCCGCCAACCCCACAAACTAAAAAACCAGCCTCCCAAGATTTTGAGGCCCAAGCCTGAAAACCGTCGCAAATGGTTTTATAAGGCTCAACCACCAAACTTGTGTCTTAGACGGAGCGTAGGTCTTACGCCCGAACTCCCGACACTAATGTTGACGCATGTCCAGCCTCCGCCAAACATGTCCTTCCTGGCTCAACTGACGGTACTTGCATCTCCCATGCAAGCCTGTGTCCGGCCTCCACCAGGTGCCACGACACTATCGCCTTTCGTCTTGACTCGACCAATATCGTCTTCATCCCCATGCACTCTTTGCTTGTTGTCGCCAAGTGTCGGCTACCACAATTGGTCATCCGGCCTCCTGGTCCTTCAGTCTTCTCACATCCGCCCTTCGCCACTCCCGGTCCATCAGCACGGTACGTCGCTACTTGACCTTCAACTCGCCATCAATCATTGCCTCTAGCACCACACCTATACACCAACACAGTCAAGAGACATGTTGCACACTCATGCCAGCCCATGAGCCTATTGATCAATCACTGATTATAAGAACGAACCACAAGGGCATATATCAAACTTGTGTTCGCAGAGACTATTAAACCATGGGCTTGGTGTTGGGGCGGTACCCAGTTCGCGAGAACCCTGCATCCCGCCCGGAGGTGTTTTTGACGAGGATGTTGAGGAGACACTTTCGATCGAACGCTTTATCGAGCGAAAGGGACGTTGAGCGCTCAAGTCAAGAGCATCGGTCCGGGCAAGTGTGCTTTCGAGCGAAAGCACTTTCGATCGAAAGTGGTTCCGTATGTCAGGCGAGGGCACGGAACACTTAGCTTTGTTCGGCGGTAGCACCCTCGGGCGAAAATGCTCCTGCTCTCGCAGCATAGCGCTGGAAAGGACAGACGTTTTCACCCGGGTACACCTTTGGCCGAGCAGTCACGCTCGATTATGCTCGCGTGTTTTCCATGCAAGTCGGAGGCATCGGCTGACGAGGAGGCCCACCTGTCAGCACGGCAGCCAGACGACAAGGCTTGTGGGGCCGGATGGGTGATGTGTATGGAACTGCCCTCCAGATGATGAAGATACCGCATTTTATAGGAGTAGTTGAAAGGGTATCGTTGTACTTGTAATGAAGAGTGGTTGGAAGAGCATTTTTGTACTTGTAAAGACTTCATGGCTAATCATTTTCGATTCTCTTTGTTCTACCATTTAACGTGCATACGTTCACCTTTTCACTTTCCTTCGTGTTTACGATGCAGCGAGTGATAACCTGTTCGTGTTTACGATGCAGCGAGTGATAACCTGGTGTTTTGGGGTTTATGTCGTAGAACGACACTTGGTCTCCTCACACCTCATCTTTTGCTTTTGGTGGATTGACTACGGACTGACACTGTATTTTGAACTAAGGGTGTGTGAGTAGATTTAAAACAATTTTAGCTTCCGCGACTAATTTGAAAACTTGGCATTGTAATAACTCTGTATTTACACTTCGATGTACTCTATATTTGTGAACTTGATGTAACATATAAGTTGTGACTGCTAAATTATGTACGATCTTGGCTCAGATGTTAGAAAAGTTTAAAATCTTTAAAATCCCTTGAGATTTTATGAACTACGGATTTATAGTGTGTTTATTCCTCAGCTGCTCGGACGTAGGTTTTTGCAATTGTGCTTCTATAAATTGATCAGTTCTATTACATTACATTGTTAGTAGGCGCAATGGTTACGTACCGAGTCCACAACTTTGATGAATTTAATTTAAATTTGAATATGAAGCGAGAAAAGTAGAAAACTGTCGAATTTAATAATGCTTGCCCAGAACTGATTACCGAGCTGGCGAGCTCAACACACCGTTCCTACTAACTACAATCTACAACATAAAAATCCAAGCATAAAGCTGGTCCTTAGCAAGCTATTATCTATGGTCTATAACTTATAACACACCTAATTTAACCTCATTTACCACAACAAACAAGAAAACACAGTGAACTTGGCCAGTGTTTACACCTTCCTATATATATACATTGTACAAGCTTTCCGGTTACTATTACTACATGCTACCAGGACCTCCCTTACTAGCGCCTTGCAGCTGCTCCATCGGGGAGTTAGCTATGCTGTTGACCGACCCATGGGTCTGGGAGCTCAGCTGCGGGCTTGGGGGAGGGCCTGGAGTGGCTACAGGGTTGGCCACGTTATTGCTCATTTGCTGCAGAGTTCCTGAGCTCAACTGGGGGCTCATTGCAGCCTGCTGTCCCATCTGCTGAGGGCTTATCTGCTGCTGCTGCTGCTGCTGCTGCTGCATCATCAGCGACTGCTGCGAGCCAGCAGGAGAGCCCACCTGTGCCTGCTGTAACGGTGATCCCATTTGTTGTTGCTGCTGCTGTTGCTGCTGCTGTTGCTGCTGCTGCAGTTGCTGTTGTTGAAGCTGCTGCTGCTGCTGCTGCAGTTGTTGTATTTGTTGCTGTTGCTGGAGCTGCTGCAGTTGTTGCTGCTGCTGCGGGTTCTGATGGAGCTGCTGCTGTTGCTGCGGGTTCTGTTGGAGCTGCTGCTGCTGCTGCAACTGCTGCTGGAGCTGCATTTGCTGTTGAGCGTTCAGCTGAAAGTTACCTCCTGGCATTTTTGGAGGGCCCATAGACGACATCATGGCCCTCTGGAGGGGGCCAAGGTTGCTTCTGTTTAGCGGCTGGCCCATCATAGACAAGCCAGCTGAACTAGGAAGGATTGGTGTGCTGCTTCCAGGCATTCCAACCATTCCAGGATACATTCCTGCTGCCCTTTGCTGTGCCAACCCCATACGCATCTTGGCAAAAGCAGCAGGGTTCATACCTGGCCGAAGTCCAGCTGCAGCAAGATTGGATGCTATTCCCATGTTCATTGCATTAGAATTGTTACCTAAACCTGACATCGATCCCATGGGGGAGGATATTGGCCGAACGTTGCCCATTCCCATAACATTTCCAAGGCCACCAAGACCAACAACATTGTTAACCATATTGCCCATGTTCATGGCTGAGCCAAGCCCCATCATCACTTTCCTAGACATAGGTTGTTGCTGTTGTGCCTGTAGCATTTGAAGCTGCAAGGATGTGGGAGGAGCCTTATTGTTACCTATCTGACTTGAGCCCATTGGGAGATTTGAGCCAGGCCCCAACATCTGAGATAACGGGCTCGTGGGCAGAAGCTGAGGTCTTTGCATCTGGTTCAGTGAAAGAGATGATGGTTGCTGCATCTGGGCTTGAGCATTTTGCTGCAGTGGTTGCTGCTGTGGCTGTTGCTGTTGCGGCTGCTGAACCAAATTTTGGTCAAGTTGCTGGCTCCTTGGAGGCATGGCTGCCCCATGCATATAACCTTGCTGCATCGCTAGAACCTGGCTGCTATTTGCAGATGGAAGCATCCTATTGACAGGAAGCTGTTGCATTTGTGTTCCAGGTGCCACATTTGCATGGGCTGCAGCATTAAGTTGCTGGCTTACACCTCCCTCTTGCTTTACATCACTCACTAAATTGTCTGGTAAAAGTCCAGATAGTGTACTCAGGTTAGCAGAAGGGGTGCTACGCACAACTTTATCATCAGCTTTAGAATGCCCATCTTGCAACATCTAGATCAAAAAAGTACAGAAACGTAGAGAAAATGAGAAGATTGACTTAAGCATTTAGTACTATTCAGGGCTTTAGAGTTATCAAACTTACAAGGGGAATAAGCTGCTCTGCAAGCAAATCGGCATAGTACTGCCAGAGCAAATAATTGAAAAGTTAGGACAGAAATAGAACAATTAAATAATACTCCCTCTGTTCCAAATTATAAGACGTTTTGGCTTTTCTAGATACATAGCTTTTACTGCTCATCTAGACAGTGTATAGCAAAAGCCATGAATCTTAAAAGGCCAAAATGTCTTATAGTTTGAGTTTGGAACAGAGTATGCCCTAGTGTTTCAGGGCCTTTATGCTACAAAAGGCAACAGTGAAAACTTGAGAGTAACAACAAACCTTTGTCGGTAATATGAATACACAATCATATGAATTCGGACCATCAAAATCTTCTAGATCTCCATATTGCATTCTTACAGTTTCATCAGGCATTTCCTTGAAAACAACCTGGAACGGCCTTGAATGACCTGTAGGACAGTGTGAATCAGATTAATGAAAGGTGATGTGGCTTTTCTTTCCTGGGGACCTTTTCAGCAAAATTTAAAGCATACCTTGGTACATGCGGTTTGTGCTCACAAAGTTTATTACCCTATTCTTGCACGTGTTTATAGTTCCACTAATCACAGAATTACAAAGAGGTCTTGTTGCATCTATGTAATCCTCAGAATGGAAACAACTGTTGAGACATGTAGCTACATCTTGGCCTTGATTGGTAATGGTTTTCTTTTGAGATATTTTATCAACCTTGTTCTTCTTATTGTAAAGCTGGTACCTGAAAAGAATACACAACAATAACTAAATGTAGAAATAAAAATATTATCGCAGTGCAACAGACAAAAATGAAATATTTCAAATTTTCCACAAGTGCCAGCTATGTGCTACTTAATAATGGGATCAATATTGAAAAAAAAATATATATGCATAGTTCGGTTTTAGCTCTAGCCTACCCCCAACTTACTTGGGACCAAAAAGCTTTGTTGCTGTTGTATATGCATTGCTGACTTCGCTTCACGAAATTCTATATTTAAACAAACTTAAGTGCAAATATATACCAAACTGACTAAATAATAGTACACATTTGTAAGTTGTAACAACTGATAAAAGGTACCAAGGCACTTTGTACATGAGATTCAGTGCTAAAAAAACATTTTAGACTTGCAAAGCTTTCCTCAGGTTTTTAGTTAGTTGAGAAACTCCAGTCCTAGAAAAGTTGTTTCAATTCTTCACCTTTTCATTTTGTTAGGTTAGTCCTCAATTCCAAATTGTAAGTTGTTTTGACTTTTCTAGGTACATAGCTTTTGCTATGCACCTAGATATGTGCTATGTCTAGATATAGTGAAAACTATGTATCTAGAAAAGCCAAAACAACTTACAATTTGGAATGGAGGGACTAGTTATTTAGGTTAAAATGTTGAATTTCAGCTTTAAAATAGCCTACACATCAAATTCACATGTGCAACCCAAAACTTCCTTAAAAAGTGCCTCCAATTACAGGCTTCCAAAGAAACTAAGAATAGAAGGGAAAGTGACAACATAATTTCATGAAGGTAGAGAGAAGATGTGGAAATTATGCCATACCGATGGGAAATGTTATCAATTTTTGCAAATTTATCAAGGATTGCTTGGTCTCCCATAGGTGTGGTCCCAATCGATGGGCTGTTTGCATTCAACGGAGCATGCATGTTTGAAACACTGGCTGGAGACCCAACAGCACTCACAGGCGGTTGAGTTTTGGGAACAGAATTTGTTTTCCTCTTTGAGGAAGCAACAGCAGGCTGTTGTATTCGGTGCATGGAATCACTAGGACTGGAAGCTACAGAAGGAAATCCAACTGCAGCACTTGAATTTGCAGCAAACTTATCTTTATGTACCCCTATTACAGCTGATGTCACAGCAGAACCAAACTGACCACCCATTGAACTGCTTGATATCTCTCCAGATTTCGAAGACACTGGAGACTGAACCATAGGCCCAGAAGGGGCACGAGAGCTAGGTGCTAACTTTCTTCTCTGAATTATTTCTTCTTTTTTCAAGTCCTTCTCAGCTGCGAACCTAGTATTTTGCCACTGTCCCATGTTTGGAACATTATTTCTTGCCACTGGTTGCTGTGGTAAATGTTGAGCTTGGGATTGCTGCTGATCCAGCATGGAACATTCAGATGCCATAGACTGCAAGGTGTCTTTCGACTTATCAGAACCATCCATCTGCTCTTGTTTAGCACCGTATCTCAAATTTTGCTGATGATTGAAATATAAGGAAGATCCTGGGTCTTGCATGTTGTTCATCATCGAAGAAGGATATCTCTGACCACTCAGTGAAGATGCATACTGCATCCCCTTGACATCTAATTGTGGATGCAATTGATGGTTCTTCCATTGCATCTCCTGCCCACCAAGGGGTTGAGGCCTTATCTGCTGCTGCTGTACATCATCAATGCCACCAGTTGGCTTTATTCTCTTAGGATCTTGAAGCGGGGCATCTTGCATTTCCCTCTTCACAGATAGAAGGCCATTGGCAGCCACAGTGTCACTGTAACCAATCATGCTCTGAGGAGATGAAATGCTTGAATTGATTCCAGAAAAATTGGCAGGTGTTCCTGCCATACGATCATTACCAGCAGAATAACTTAAGGTTTGCTGTAGACCAGATTGAGACAAAAGTATTCTGGCAGCATCTTGTGAAGAGTTATTTGGTCTAAGTGTCTGAGAACCACCCGAGACCGAGATATTTTGGATGGTAATGTTATCACGAACCTGCTGAGCTGCATTACTGCTAGTGATGCCCATCTCATCAACTTTGGCATTTTCAGGTAACCTATCAATGCAAACCTTTTTACCATGAGACATGTTACTGGATGTGACAACAACTTCAGGATTTTGCCTCAGCCTCCTCTTTTTCCCTATACCGAGGCTCAACTGCAAGTAACGTAAGAGACTTAGTTTGAGACATATATACCTACCATGATAATACTTTCTGTTCAGCATGTGTCCATACCTTATGCGGAACAGGATCCTGACAAAGTCGATCCAGTTTAGGTGTAGGGTCTAAGCAAAGTTCTGGTTGTAGAGCTCTCACAATACGAGCCTCAGCTTCCTAGAGAGAGATGAATTTCAGGTTACTCTATTTCAGAAGTTCATTTAGGTATCCAATATTCCAACCATACATATATTTTACATTTTTATTAATGTATCATGCTATTCCAGTGTTACTAATCAGTTATTGAAGAACTAACTTTACAATTGCTAAGTATTAGCTACACAAATGATTAAGGGCCTGTTTGGATACACATGGCTAGTTACTAGTTGGGGCTAAAAATTAGCCCAAATTAGCTATGGTTGGCTAGCTAGTTGTGTTAGACAAATAGGTGTTGTATACGTATAGGTGTTGTATACGTGCTTGTATTGTATTTCTTGTACCCCAAGCCTATACGGCCTATATAATGAGAGGTCACCCCCCTCCTAGGGTGTGGTGTTCCCCCCCAATTCTATTGGTCTCTACATGGTATCTCGAGTCCAGGCTATCTCTCCTGCCGGCCGAGCCTCTTCCGCTGACCTAGCTTCGCCGTGCGCCCCCCACACGTGCGCCCACCACCCCACGCGCGGCTCTCCCTGCCGCGCCTCCCCTTTACGCCGCTCTTCCCTAGGGCGCGCCCCTCTTCCCTGCGCCGCCTCTCCCTCCTCAACAGATTGCATCTGCTACTGCCCGAGATCTCCTCTGCTGCAATGGATGACACCGCCATCAGCCCCTACGCCACCATCGTCATCAAGTCCCATGCCCCCATGACCTTGGATCTGATCTCCTCCAACTACACCAAGTGGAGCTCCTTCTTCAAGGCCATGTGCGGCAAGTTTGGGCTCATGCGACACATTGATGGCACCGCTGCTCCTAACCCCATCACCGATGCTTGGGCACAAGCAGACTGTTGTGTTCGCAGCTGGCTGTATGGATCCGTCTCCAACGACGTTCTCGACTTCACCATGGCCGAGAACTAGACGGCGTGCCAGCTTTGGGAAGCCATCCGCCTCCACTTCACAGTAAATCAAGCCCCCCGCGCTATCTTCTTGAGCCATGAATTCCACACCATGACTTAGGGTGATCTGACCGTCGAGGACTACGGCAAGAAGATGAAGCAGGCCGCCGACAAACTGCTCGACGTCAGTCAACCTGCCTCCGATCCGACTCTCGTCCTCAACCTCCTTCGCGGCGCCAATCCTCGCTACGGCACCGTCGACGACATCATCGCTTCCACCCCTGACATGACGTTTGCCAAGGCGCTTGATCAACTTTCCCTCAGAGCTGCGTCTGGCCAACGAAGATAAGGTGGCAGCAACTGCAGCCCTAGTCGCCTCCTCCACTTCCAGATGCAGCGGCTCCGGCTGTCGCTCCGCCTCTACGTTGCTTGTACAGCAGCCGCTGGCTGCCGGACAGCAGCTCCTGCAGCACGGCCAGCAACAACAGCAGCAGTCACGGCGCAAGAAGGGCGGCGGGCAGCGCAACGGAGGCGGTCCGCAGCAGCAGGGTCGCGGCCCCTTCCTTGCCGACCCCTGGGTGTGTGCTTCAACCCGGCCTTCCAGCAGTCCTTCCAGCAGGGCGGCTCGGTTGGTTTTGGTGCTCCTGGTGGTCCGACCTGGTGCGGTCAAGGTCTGTTGGGCGCTGCTCCACAAGCCTACGTCGCGCAGCCCCAGCCCCCGACCCAGTTGTGGGGTCAAGCTAGGCTAATTGCGGCGCTGCAACAGATGTCGCTACACGGCAACAACCAGTGGGTGATGGACACTGGCGCCTCCACGCATATGCACTCCTCTGATGGTATACTCCTCTCTCGCTCACCTGCAGCTCATTCATCAATTATAGTAGGCAATGGTACACGTATCCCTGTTATGTCTAGAGGTTCTTCTATTCTTGCTACCAATTTTATCTTAAACAATGTCCTTATCGTTCCCTCTATCATTCGCAATTTACTTTCCGTCCGACAATTCACTCGCGACCACCATTGTTCTATTGAATTTGACGCTTCTGGTTTTTCTGTCAAGGACCTCAGGACACGGCGTGTGATTCTTCGCTGCAATAGCAAGGGAGATCTCTACACCATCCCTCCAGTCACACCATCCACCGCCCATGCTCTGCTTGCAGCTTCCTCCACCTTATGGCATTGTCATCTCGATCACCCTAATCCAGCCACTATAGCCCGTCTACAGAAAAATAAATTTATCTCCTGTAATAAAGTAGATCGATCTCTTTGCCACTCCTGCCAGCTTAGCAAACATGCCCGTCTACTCTTTAGTACTTCTGTTTCACAAACTGTTTCTCCTTTTGAGATAGTTCATTGTGATGTTTGGACCTCTCCGATTACGAGTATTTCTGGTAGTTCTTATTATTTGGTTATGCTTGATGACTACACTCACTTTTATTGGACTTTTCCACTTCAACGGAAGTCTAATGTTCATCAGCACATGGTTGATTTTGTTGCTTATGCTCGCACTCAGTTCAGTCTTCTTCCTGTTAAGTGTTTTCAGGCAGATAATGGGACAGAATTCATTAATAATGCCACACGCCACTTTCTTACTGCGCATGGTATTGTTCTTCGGCTCTCTTGTCCCAATACCTCTCCTCAGAATGGTAAGGCCGAACGCGCTCTTCAAACCTTAAACAACTCTGTGCGCACCTTGCTCATCCAGGCATCCATGGCGCCCTCCTATTGGGTGGAGGCTTTAGCTGCTGCGACCTACTTGCTTAATCGCCGTCCATCTTCTATTTCCAATGACATCCCATATACTCGGTTGCATACTCTTCCTTCCTATGACCACCTCCGTGTCTGGTTGTTTATGCTACCCTAACCTGCAGGCTACCTCACCACACAAGCTGGCCTCACGGTCTACAGCTTGCGTTTTCTTGGGCTATCCTTCGTCACACAAGGGCTATCGCTGCTTAGATCTCTCCACGCGATGTATCATCATCTCTCGACACGTTTTCGATGAGTTTGTGTTTCCTTTCACAAACAAGTCTCATGTTGCCACCAGCACCTTTGATTTTCTCCTTGATGACGACATGGATATTGTACCTTGTTTTACTAACCCTGCAGTTGTTCCTCCTGGTGATACACCTGCTGATGATGATCAACGACCGGGCGGGCGTGGCTCCGTGCCCCCGTCAGGTCCCACCGTTGGCTCGTCTGATGGGTGTGGTTTTGTACCCCCATCCGGCCATGACAGTCCAGGTGGGCGTGGCTCCTCTTCTTCATCGAGTCGGCCTGGATCACCTGGCCGGGTTGGCGCCCATCTTGCTGACGACTTTGGCAGGTCGGGTAGCCCTGCCAATCCCCTACCGGCGTGCATGACGGTCTGGATTGACAGCTGATCCGCTCGGGCGTTTTGGACTGGTCTACGCTTATCGTCCTCCTCTACCGCCGATTGCTGCACCAGCTCCTCCACTGTCAGTTGATGCACCCACTCCTCCAACGCCGGCAGGATGTTTCAGTCGTCCCATGCACGGTCCCATACCTGTTCGACGTTTTAGTGCTACTGCTGCTTCACTTCAGCCACTGGTTGCACAGCGACAGCCTATGTGCAGTGATACTCCACCGCCTTCTGCTTTTCGTCGACTAACTCGTCTTCAAATTGGCACCATTGAGCCCGTCAATTATCAGAATTTGTCTGCTGATTCTTTGGTCGCTTCTCCTATTCCGGCTAATTATTGTAGTGCACTTGCTGATGCTAATTGGCACGCTGCCATGACCAAAGAGTATCGGGCATTGATGGATAATGGTACATGGAGTCTTGTTCCTCGTCCTCCTGGGGTTAATGTTGTGATAGGAAAGTGGATCTACAAACATAAATTCCAGTCTGATGGTTCGCTTGCTCGTCACAAGGCTTGTTGGGTTGTCCGCGGTTTTTCACAACAGCATGACATTGATTACGATGAGACTTTCAGCCCGGTCGTCAAGCCTGGTACTATCCGAACTGTTCTAACTATTGCAGTTTCTCGCCAGTGGCCTATTCATCAGTTGGATGTAAAGAATGCTTTTCTTCATGGACATCATGACGAAACTGTCTACTGTCAGCAACCCCCAGGTTTTGTTGATCCTGCTCATCCTGATCATGTATGCCTTCTTAAGAAATCTCTCTATGGTTTGAAGCAGACCCCTCGTGCTTGGTACCAACGGTTCGCCACCTATATTCGTCAGTTGGGTTTTGTTTCTTTGGTTTCTGGCACCTCGTTGTTTGTCTACAAGTCTGGTCATCACATTGCATATCTCTTGCTATATGTTGATGACATGGTGTTGACCGCTTCATCCTCTGCCTTGCTTCATGATATCGTTGGCTGGCTTCACTCTTCACTCTAAGTTCGCTATGACAGATCTTGGGACTCTACATCATTTCTTGGGGATTTCAGTTACTCGTTCTTCAGATGGATTATTTCTGTCTCAGTGGCAGTATGCTTTGGATCGTCTTCAGCACGCCGGTATGAGTGAGTGCCACTCTATGACGACACCAGTTGATACTAAGGCTAAGTTATCCGCTACAGATGGTGCCCCTGTTGCTGATCCTTCTGAGTACAAGAGTCTGGCTAGAGCCCTTGACTCATCCAGATCTTGCTTATGCAGTTCCGCAAGTTTGTCTCTTTATGCATGATCCCCATGAGTCTCATTTGGCGCTTGTCAAGCACATTCTACGCTATGTGAAGGGTACCTTGTCTCACGGTCTCCATATTGGCACTGGTCCCGTTGACTCTCTCACAGCCTACTCAGATGTGGATTGGGCTAGCTGTCCTGACTCCAGGCGTTCCACTTCAGGCTACTTTGTTTTCCTTGGCGATACCCTTGTCTCCTGGTCATCCAAGCGACAAACAACAGTGTCCCGATCGAGTGCTGAGGCAGAATATCGTGTTGTCGCCCATGTTGTGGCTGAGTGTTGCTGGTTGCGGCAGCTTCTTCAAGAGCTTCACATACCTCTGATAAAGGCTACTCTTGTCTATTGTGACAACGTCAGCACAGTTTACATGACCTTCAATCCAGTTCATCATCGCCGAACGGAGCATATTGAGATTGACATTCACTTCGTCCGCAAGAAGGTGGCTTTGGGTCAAGTTCGTGTTCTTCATGTTCCTTCATCACATCAGTTCGCTGACATTATGACTAAGGGTCTTCCTGTAGGTCCAGTCTTGGTGTACATGACTTTCCCCCTATGACCGCGGGCGGGTGTTAGACAAATAGGTGGTGTATACGTATAGGTGTTGTATACATGCTTGTATTGTATTTCTTGTACCCCAAGCCTATACGACCTATATAATGAGAGGTCACCCCCCCCTCCTCGGGGGTGTGGTGTTTCCCCCAATTCTATTGGCCCTCATGTTTGGATGCCCTAGAGCCACATTTAGCTAATTTTTAGATAGCTACCAATTAATCCTTGTATCCAAACATGCCCTAAATTCAGTTAATAAATACTTAAATAAGCATTTTCCTATACATACTAGAGTATAAAGACTGCGAGGACAGATGCCAAAATGAGCCATGTTGCGACTAATAGAATAGATGTTACCACAGCATACTTACCACAAAATCCCTGTAACTCCAGGAATCGTCAGATAGAAGGGTAATGTCCTTTACAACATTCTCAAAGGTCATTCGTAGTCGTACTTTATTCACAATAGGTGATCCTAGCTCAGCAGATGATGTAGGTGCTTGGTTGGACACATGCTTTCGGTAGTCACGTATCTAGAAAGAGATCTCATTACTTAAGTTGGTGTAGGACAATGATGTATTGCTAAATACTCAACGGTCTCTTATCAATAAGGTACAGTAACACATGACCATGAGTGCATGACACAACATGATGCTTCATGATAGTGCACGATTGTTTCTAAAAAGATTGCTAGGAACAAGGTTGGTACAGTACTGATAGGTTGGCATATTGTTTTTGGCAGTAAAGCTAGCCAAACTTCTAGTTTTTCTTTTATAATAATAAAAGAATTTCTCCCATATAGTGTAAAACCTCAGTACAGAAATTGTACCAGTATGCTTTTTGAAGCATGTATCAGAATCAGAGAAACAAAGCACAACTTATAAGAGAATAAATTTCAGAAAGGCTTCAGCATATTGCAGTTCCATAGCGTTGCATGCATAGCATTTCTTAATTGTGATAAAACAACTTACCTCGCAAACAACTGATCCATTATAGTACTTGCTTGGTATCTCATCAAGAATATCGCCAGGTAGCCTCCCAGCTTCGATAGCCTGCAGATCATGAGGAAACTCATGTAACTATAATTAGAATCATGTAGATTGATATTTTTATTTTTAGCCAGCTAAATGGATAAACCTGGTCAATCAGTTAGGAGGCTAAAAAAACAAAGCAAACATATTTGTCTATTACTCAAAACGTCTGCACCACTTCAGAGAAAATTGCCACTCATAATATGGTAGTATATGAAAATGATCATGCACAGGAAACTTGGGCTCTTGGGCATTGGGCTACAGAATGCTAAGGTCAAACTATAGGGGCGCATCAATGTTGCAATGTATGGTCTTGTAGAAGAATAGAACTTCACCACCATGTAAGAGGTGCTGATCTGAAAACTTCCTTGAAACATTCTTCTTGTTTTCGTTTTTTCAGATGGGACTCGACATTCTTGGTTGAGAGCGCAAAAGGAATATGTGTAACTATACCATACTCGATAAGATATTGCTATGATTTTTTTTATTCAATCCAACCCAATTTCATAATTTTGCACCAACCTGAAATTATTTCAAGTTTGCATAAACAATATTAATGCAAATATGATATAGACTTTTTCCCCTCCAAAGTTTTAGTTTATCCCAGCGATTTATATTCGAATTTGACAAAGAAATATACACATTTCACTATCATAAGCCTTAGTTTGAAGAATTCGACAAATTTAATGTGAACTCCAGTTTCTTTCGATGAGATAGATAAATGGGAATAACTATAATTGGATAGAATCTCAGTGGTATCTTACATTTGCCCAAGTTTATACATCTGATTGGAAGGCCCTGTTGAACACAAGATTTTTTTTTCCCTATTCCTCCTCTGAAATTCCTGTGTTCCAAAAAGGCCTTAAACATTTCCCCAACTCTATCCATATTGTACAATAATTCATATTTCAAGCAATTCAAATTTGTCTCCATACTAAAAATAAAGTAAATGCAGTATGAACCAAATTGGTTGGTTTTCACACCTAATTTGGCTCCAATTTTTGGGTATGCCATTGCATGCACTATGGACATGTCATCCAAGGACACAAATAAAACAAAACTTGAAAGCAAGTGATACCATACTTACAGAGAATAACTTTTCTGATGCTCTATCATAGGGATGCAGTGTTTTGCTGTCCTGAATTGAGGTCTGACTAGGATCCATCTGAACATATATGTATTTCATGTCAGGAATATATTCATAGTTGAATGCCTTTCTCTCGAGTTATAGAAAAAAACAATGGAACAAGAATAGTAACTGAAATTCACTACATAAATTTCCAATGAAGAACTCACAGGTGCTGACTTTGAAATGAGATAACCTCTCTCATAGAGGCTAAATGTGAAAGAAACCTCATGATCTGCAATACAACGTTGAGTGCATAACATGAAGTAGAGTAATTGACTAAATACAAAAACTGACACAAATAAAAAAACTTCAACTGTTCAAAATACCTGGCAAAATTTCCTTGGAGCACGCTGGCAAAAATTTGATGCCATTGGCATCTTTTCCTCTCTCAGCAAAGTCATCCTGCACAACGAGATTAAATGAGGATTCCATCATAGCAAAACCCAATTATTATGAAGAAAAGAGAACTGCATATCAAAGTCAAATTAATAAAAAGCAAATACAAAGAAAAAACCAACAAAGCAAAATCTATCTTTTACAAACATGTTGTATTTTCTCTCCAATCATTTTAAGCTAACAAAAGATCCGGCAACAAGATTTGAAACATCTACTGTCCACTTGAAGTTTAACACTCCAGGTACATCTATCCATGCCAATACTAGGTAATTTTACATTGCTATCAATGTTTTCAGGATGGCTGGTCGAGCCTAGACGCCTGAGGACCGTCCAGGACGATTAGTCGTCGTCCAGGATGATTAATCGACCCTGGACAAGTGTGACACCCTGAAAATCGCTTTTGAGAAAATAGAATTTAATATGACTTTGTTTATTTATTTTTCATGAAACATATAGGTCAAATAATAATTTTTGGTGAATTAATAATTAAGTTGGGGCTTAGAAAACATTTTTGTTGCATTCATGCTGGAGCATAATATTTTGTTTGAGTGCAGGAATAGTGTCGTGTGGTTTGAATTCAAATTTGGTTTGAATTTGAACAAGTTTGCTTTGAAAATAAAAAGAAAAGATTTTCTTTTCTCTCCTTTTCTCCCCCACCCCTTTCGGCCCAGCAGGAGAAGCAGCCCGGCCCGCGGCCGCCCACCCCCCTCCCTCTTTCCTTCCTTCCCCGGCCTGCAACGGCCCAAGCCGTGGCCCGTGCTCGCGCCGCCCGAGCCCTCCTCCCCTCTCCCCCGCGCGCAAGCTCCCCGGCCCAGCTTTCCGTTCGCTCGCGCCGGCCCAACCCCGCGCGGCCCGGCTCCCGCTCGCCCCCGCTCGCGCAGCGCCGCGCCCGCGCCCGCCGCTTCCCGCTCCCGCTGACGGTCGAGCCCCACACGTCAGTGCGAGCCCGCCCGCTGCCATCTCTGGCCCACGCGTCGGCGACCCGCACCCCTTCCCCTACCTCTCGCCAGCACTGCGCGCCGCCGCCGCACCTCTCGCCTCCCGAAACCGCCGCGGGAGTGGCCATAATGGCCACTCGGCTTCAATCAAACCCCCGGGGAAGTTCCCCCGACCCTTCGCCGCCTCGCCCGCACCCTACAAAGCCAAGGCCGAAGCCCCTGGCTCTCTCCCCTCGCCACCCCGCACACCCTCACCCCTCTGCCGCCGTTGCCTAGCTTCGCCGGCCGCTTGAACACCTCTCCGAGCGCCCCCAGGTGACGCCGCGGTCGCCCGAAGCACCCCGAGCTCTCCCTCTGCTGTTTTGCGTGACCCTGAGCTCACCCGACCCTCTCTCTCTCTTGCAGATCGCCGCCGTCGCTGTCCACCGCCGTGGTAAGCTCTCCGCCATAGCCGAGCCCGCCATCGTGCTCGCCGTTCCCTCCGCGTCACCCTGGTGTGACCCGCGTAGCCAGCCGAGGCCGGGAGTGTCCTCCGGAGGAGCTCCCGAGCGCCTGTTATGGCGCGCCGCCGCACTCCGGCGACCCCGCCGCCGCCTCGCGCCGCTCAGAGCCCCCTGCGCCGTCCATCTGGCCACGGACGGCCAGGATTAGAAGTATACCCCGAAGGGGTATACGCCGGGTCCACGGACCTGTGGACCAGCGGCCCCGCCCGCGGTCCACGACCAGCGTGGTGGACTGAGCCAATCCCGCCGCGCCGCGTGGCGCCGCGTCAGCGCCCGCATGGCAGCCGCTGCCTGTTTTACAAAAAGGCCCCTGCGCTTTTTGAAAATCAACCCGCAATCCAAGCTAGTTCAAAAGAGTTTCTTTTCAGTCCTGCTTTCTTACGGTTTAAACCCTGAGTTTTCTGGTTTTAGTGCCCGCCGTCCAGAGAACACGTTTTCGCGTGTTAGCCCCCGCCGGCTACGTTTAATAGCGTTTAGGCCCTCGGATTTCGCAGGCTAGCACCTAGGAAAATGTTTTTATTTACAAAATAGCCCCTGAAACTTGTTTTCTTTATAACTTTCTCGTTTTAGATCCGATTAAAGTGATCTTTACGTTCATGTGATCGTATCGACGAGTAGAATAGTTTTATATATGTTTCTCTACCTGTTTTTGATGCTTGGTGTACTGTTCTAATAGAAGTATATTTTATCTGCATGTGATGATTGGAATGGATGCTTGTGTGGTACCTTTTATCTCGTTTAGAGTTCAAGTTGATCAAGGTTATCAAGAAGAAGATCTCTGAAGAAGTGAGACCATCAACACAAGTTATTGGAAGGCAAGTATAACCTACGGTTTCCTTGTTACCTATTAACTGCAAGACTAAATATTCATTATGCATGTGTCATAACTTGATGAACCATAGGACAAACCTAGTTTCACTTGATCTTATCACCTTGTACCTATGGGAAGGTTTTGCATAATATGTATAGTATTGTTATGCGCTACTTAAGTGCTAAATGTTAATATTGATTAATGACTATGGAACAAATGTTAAAAGAGGCTTTTTTAACCACATTTAGGGCACTGGAGCCTGGTGTTGCTCAGTGACCCACCCCAGGGACTATCTTTTAAAGCGGCCACCCGGGAGATTCCGTGCAACCTTGGGTATTATATGGCTCTGATCTTAGTTGTGTAACTAGACTTTCTCTAGCTTGTAGTAGTTACCGAAAGGCGCTAGAGGGGAGCCTAGGCTTAGAATGGCTCCCTTGCCTATCAAGATGTGTACTGGTCGGCTGTCAGGTGTGCCATCTTGAAGGGGGCCTCCATTCGCCTAGATGCTGAAACCTTGCGGCTACTACTTGTTAGGGTAGCTAGTGAAAGACTACGTAGTGAAACCCTGCCATACTTCCATAGAGGAGGTAATGTGGGATTGGCTCTCCCCGGCATATGGGAATCACGGCCTAAGGTGAAAGTGTACAACCTCTGCAGAGTGTAAACCTGATATATCAGCCGTGCTCACGGATACGAGCGGCTCGGATCCTTTTTAAGCAGTCCATGGTGGGGTATGTTGGTGGTTGGTTGGTTACCTCTTTTTAACATAATGATGATCATACACTTTGGGACAACAGGGATCATATACTTAGTAATGAAAGATAAATATAAAATATGTTCAACATAAAATGCTAACCGCAGTTAACCGAGTCAAGCCTTTGAGCCTTGCATCCCCGTAGTTGTACTTGCTGAGCATGGTGAGCTGACACTTGTCGTTGGTTCACATAAAAATCCCGGATGGGTACCAGATGGTGGTTTTCAAGTGAAGATCTATAGAAGATGTTCCTAAGAGTTCTGGGCGGGTGTTCCCCCAGTCAACCGTCCCTGTGGAGTTTGGAGTCCCGAAGAGTAGTTTCCGCTCTGCTTTGTTTTATATGTAAGTCTTAATGTAAATATGTTTCGCTATGTAATAAAGCATTGTCTTTGGGAAAATTCCATATTTGTTGCTATATGTGTCTTGTGGACTTCCTGGGCACACATATAGTGGTCACTTGGAATTCTTCGGAAATCCGGGTGTTACAACAAGTCCCCTGGTCGTCCCAGTCGTCCCCTACCTATGAGGACTGATATATATATATATATATATATATATATATATATATACATATATACTAGTATACTATATACTACATGTTCTAGGCTCTACTGCTCGAGGCACAAGGTGACCCAGCGTGGCAAGCAGCGATGAAGCAGGAGCTCGAAGCTATGGAGAAGAACAAGACCTGGGAGCTCGTCGACCAACCTGCTGATCACCGCCCAATCACCCTGAAATGGGTCAAGCTGAAGAAGGACGAGAAGGGCACAGTGATCAAGCACAAGGCATGATTGGTGGCGCGCGGTTTCGTCCAGCATGAGGGGATCGACGTGCTTGCTCCGGTGGCGCGCATGGAGTGGTTGGCGCGCGGTTTCGTCCAGCATGAGAGTATCTACTTTATGCCTAGAATATGATGTAGTGGTTGGCTGTCCACTTAGCTTATAAGTAGTGGCAGACCTCCCTTGGCTCTCAAGTTTTTGTAAGCTTTTGCAACTCTATTCAATCCAAGCGGCCTGTGGCCAAGCTGTCCCCTAGGCTTTCCTCTCCACTCTCTATTTGATCTATGCCTGGGCAACATCTGAAAGGAGCATAGTTAGATCCATAAACAGAAATGCTTCATATGCTCAAGTTCTTATCTTATGTTTTGTTGTAAACCCCTTTCTGTGCAAAGTTAGCCTGAGCAATGCAATGCTTATAGTTGCATTAACTGTTCCAGTAAAGTTCAGTGGCCTTTAGGTCCAGCATTGTAGCCAAAAATGAAAAAAATGCAAAGATTTTTTTGGGTGCTAACTGATATACACATACAGTATTCTTCAGATTTCGTTTCATCCTTCCATTGTTTACTTTTGCCTGATACAATTATTTGGTCAGCAAAGGGTGTTCCTGATCGGGTGAACAATGAGGTTTTTATTGCAATGTCAAAGGCACTCAATTTCATAAATCCTGATGAGCTATCCATGCAGTGCATCTTTCTCTTTTAGGTCCAGCATTTTGATCACATTCGGTCTAGGGGTGGAGAGGTCCGCTTGAATTCTCGTATTAAGAAGATAGAGCTGAATCTTGATGGAGCTGTAAAACACTTACGCACTTAGCGATGGAACTCAAATAACTGGAGATGCTTATGTTTGTGCAACACCATGTGTGATTTGTTTCCAATAAAGAATAAGCCTTGTTTCCTGTGTGGCTATACAATTTAACTGACTTACTGATTTAACCCTTACTGATTTACTGTACCTTGGCTTCAGCAAAAGGATATCCCAGCAGATCTACTTGGCCATTTCTGAAAGCAGAATGCACTGCAGTTTTTGAAAGGCATGGTTTCTTTGTAACTTGCAAGAGCAGAAGATATGTGCTTTAACATGTATATGTTAATTTGGTAATCTTCTGTATTTATGACCAGCAAAGAAGTCCACATGTATGTCAATGATGATATGTGCTATTCACTTATGTGAAATCAGTACAGAGTTGCATTTGATGTGTATGGGCTGGAAAATTAAATTAGAAACAACATTGATATGCATTGTACAAATCTGTAAGCCCTTGACTAAGATCGATTACATTTGTAACTACGTATCTGTCTGTAGTTGAGTTTATTTGGTTAAAAGAGAATTTAATCTTATTTAAAAAAAATTGGTTAGACTTTTTCGAAACAAAGACCTTTTTTTAACTGACATCTTGTCGCCCAAAAATGTAAAGAGAATATATAGTAAACAAATAAAATATAAGGATCATGCATCTATCCTCGTCACGTTTAAAACTATCATTTTTTTTGCAAATATTCCGAATACAAGTTAAATTAGTGTTGGTAACAATTTATTAAATGTTAGCACTACAGCAGCTTAGATAGAGTGGCATCAGAGGAAAGGGAAAAAAACTAGAACTCCAACTGACTTGCATGGAAGGAAATGGAAGAAAACTAGAACTCCTTACAGACCTGAGGGCAAAATGGCCATTCCATCCACCTGTTTGACACCTTTAGTGGTAAATGTGAACGGAATGGTGTGGAGGGCAAAAAAAAAAAGTTCGACCAGTGGCACCTATGACTGCTCGAAATTTTTATTGGCTTGTAGGAATTGCCATCTTTTATAATGACATTCAAGTAAAAGCCTGACTAAAAAGCCCTAAGATGAAGCACGAACGGGAATTATGAAACAAACCAAACAAGGAAGAAGGGGGCAACCTGCTTGATCTTCGCGGTGGTATCAATCATCCGGGACTGCAGCTCCATGAAGGCCTGCACATGAGCAAAACAAGGAACTTTCAGCAAGACATCGCAGGAAAAAAAACGAAAAATTAGCAACGAGAGATGGCATGGGCAAGAACCGCCAGGCACGGGTACGCACCGCTCGGTTGGCTTCATCTGCCATGGGAGACGGTGGAGCGGGGTCAAGAACCCTAGAAGCAGGCTCCAATCGAATCTAGGAGGGGAGGGGATGCGGCTCTTGCTGTTGCTTGTTTTTTGGATCGGTCGGACACCTGCAGAGTGGTTGCAGTTAAGAATGGCAACGGGGCGAATTCGGATCAGGTGGAGTGGCTGGGCATCCGAAACCGAAACCCGAACTAAATACCCGAATCAATCTATGCCCGGACTGGGGAGCAAAGAAATCACCGGAGCTCGCAGATCGAGAATGGCCGAATGGGGAGAGCCGGAGAGGAAGACGAAGTGGGGACTGGGGAGCAAAGAAATCACCGGAGCTCGAGAATGGGGAAGGGGATTAACTCACCGGAGCTCGGCGGCTGGCGAGTAGCGAGCAGGGATGGTCGATGGATGCTGGACGCCGGCGGGCAGGGAGCCAGGGACAGACGGACGGATCCTCGTCGCCGGCGTGCAGGGATGGTCGCACGGATGCTCGGCGCCGGAGGGTAGGGATGGTCGGATGGATGCTGGTCGCCGGCGAGCGGAGGCTCGTCGCCGGTGGCCGGCGGGCGGCGAGTCGGAGTCGCGGTCGCGCGCAGGGAGCCGGCGATGCGGCTGCGCGAGGATAGGGCGACGGGAACAGAGGACGGGAGGAATATGCGGTTGTTGTTGGGCTGGGCCGTATCCACGAACGCACAGTCAAACGTATCGAAATCTCTATCCTCGCGCAGCTAAAAAAAAACTCGGCTGTAATCGTCACCCCTATAGTATCAGACCGCCGGGCTCTAATAATCTCGACGCTCTAAAATATCTCGACGCTCGCCTCCCCCGCCTCGCGCCCCACGCCCCCACCGACGCTGATCCAGCAACTGCCCTCCTCCTCGCAGCCACCTCCGGCTCCTCGCAGCCGCCCCCGATGATCCGAGGACCCGGCTTCGGCACCCCGTCCTGACGCGCTGCCTCCCGTCGGTCCCCGCCAAAACGCGCTGCTGCCCGCCGCCCCGTCCTCAGCCTGACGTGCCGTCGGCCCCCACCCTGACGCGCTACCGACCCACGCCAGCATCCAGGCCCTCTAGCCCGATCCATCACCGCGCTGGCGTCCCTTGCTCCCAAACCCTAGGTATCCCACAATGCCGCGTTGTCGGGGTTTCTCCCCGGGGTATGACGTGATGCAAGATGACACAAGGGTTTATCCTGGTTCGGGCAAAGAAGGCCCTACCAGCGGGGAGAGGAGGTTCTTGTATTACTTGCACCTAAGTGCATGTACAGGGGCGATACAAGCTCAGCGAGCGTGGACGAGAGTCTGGACTCGTGTGTGTCGTGTGGATTCGTGTATTCGTGTGTCCGTCTAGACCTGTGTAGTCGTGTGAAGACCTCTCGCGTGAAGGGCCCTGGTGTCCTCTTTTATAGTTCAAGAGGAGGCCAGGGTTACAGGAGAGTGTCGTGTGGATTCGTGTATTCGTGTGTCCGTCTAGACCTGTGTAGTCGTGTGAAGACCTCTCGCGTGAAGGGCCCTGGTGTCCTCTTTTATAGTTCAAGAGTAGGCCAGGGTTACAGGAGAGTGGCATGTACGATGCTCAATACGATGAAGGGTAGGTATTTTGTCTTGTCGGGGTCACTGGAGCCGGCGTGGGTGTTGCTGTTGAGGCGTCCTTGAAGCGTGGCCTCCATTCTGGGCGCGGACGTGGAGGCGTGGCGACGTGGAGGCCGTACAGCGCTCATTCCAGTACGTACAAGTCGTGGCAGAGTCCCTCCGGGTCTTGGAGTACCTGTCCTCCAATGGCATGAAAGCTGTTAGGACTCGAGGGGCGCCGGGCCAACCTCGAGGTGGCGCCTACGGGGGGCTCGAGTCCCTGCAGGTATGGGCAAGTCCCGGAAAGCCCGGTCGTACAGCGGGAATCCGGGCCTCGAGATGTGGCTCGGATGTGCAACAGCGCAGAGTATGGCCCAACAGTGTTGTACGTGTGCCTTTTCCCCATGCTTGTGGTGAAAACGAGATTTGACTCTGCCCTAGTTCACTGTGGCACACGTCGGGTTCCAGAGGACATGACCGGAGTAGGTGAACGCATTAAATGCGTAGTGCGGGATTGGCATCCGATGTCTGTGCCGCTCGAGGTAGGCGTGATGTGTCTCGAGGGATGGTTTATCGTGCTAGAGAGGCTCGAGGTCCCCGCGTGGGGTCTCGAGAAACAGTGTACGGTTGTAGTGGGCTCGAGGCGTATGTGCCAGGGCTCGAGGGGTAGGATACCAGGAGGCAGTTGGTAAGGTTTCGGTGGACCCAGGCTCCTCAGTGATGGGCCGGCGTTGTAGGCCTCGAGGGGTTGGCTTTTTAAAAGGTTAGACTTGCTAGATTTGTTATTAATTGGTGTTCTAGGTTTAACCTATTTGTTTTGCGTTGATTGGGGGTACCCCTTTTGCGGTCCCCCGACAGTAGCCCCCGAGCCCTTGTTCGAGTGCTGGCACTCGAGCAGGGGCTCCTAACCAGGATCCTGAGGGTTAACTAGCTGGTTCTCGAAGGTTTGGTCGTCTTGATTCCATGGGTGTCGTGCGAGCGACACCCGCGGGTGTAGCCCCCGAGGCCACGGGGGAGTGGTTAGGATTCCCTCGTGGGCTTTTTCGCGAGTGTGAGTGTTAGTTACGTTTTTTTAGGTTCGGGAGTGTCGAGCCCCCGAGTTTTTTTGACCCTCTTTCGTCGAGGGGTGCCAGGCTGAACTGACCGGCCGGCTCTTCGAGCTATCCGGCACGCCAATTGCCCTGGCTTGTCATCCCGCGAGTCCTTTCGATCGGATGCGAGGGGGGATGCCTCGTACTACCACGAGCGGGCGAGTATCGAGGTTCCCGGTGAACTGGTAACGGGGGAATCCAAGTGAGACCTCGTGCCCCGTTCGATAGGGTCGACTGAAGCCCGGAGGCGATCTCATAAAGCGTGGGCGCACAGTCTGCAGGAATGCCAGGTCCATTCGATAGGACCTGGTGGCTCGTTGCCTCCCTCCGAGGGGATCTCACTGCATGTCGTGTGCCCTGCCTTGGATACACGTGAGGGGCCTCGAGGGCTTGGCCCTCGAGCGATGCTGCGAGTGGCGCCCCTTGGTGTCCCTGACTCGGGTGCTCGAAGCCGGCTGTCGAACCCTCTTCGAGGGCCAGCCTTCGCTGCTTCGAGGCTTGGAAGGGCCGGGGCCCGTTTTTACCTTCGTGAAGAAGCCTCCGTCGTCTGGGAATTCTTCTGCCCGTTGGGCGCGCCTTTTTAGGCGGAAACTGTCAGGGAGGGCGACGGACGCGAAGTTGGAGCGGCGGTCGTGGTGGGCCCAGGTAGCGAAGCGAATGGGGAGTTGCCGCGTGTACCTGTCAACCGACTCGAGATTCGGTTAGGTGGGCGCATTAAATGCGTGCGGTTACCTTTTTTCCGTCGTGGGAGACTCCGCCCGTCAGGGTTTTCTGTTATAAATACCGAGTGAGGGGAGAGGAACCCTTTACTTTGCCTTTGCCTCACCGCCGTCGTAGCTTCCACACACCTTCTTCCCGAGCCAACAATTGGGAATCTTCCCGGCCGCCCGTCCACCGCTCAGATCCGCGCCGTCGCCGCCATGGCCGCTTCGTCCCAGGTGCTGCCGGCCGAAGACTGGAGCCCGACAAAGACGACGCAGCAAGAGCTGGAGACGCTGGTGGAGCGGGGGCTTCTCCGCCCCAACCCGCAGGAGGGTCCCGCGTGGTGGATTCTCCCGTCGGCGGACCACCGGGAGCCGCACCCGCCGGAGGGGTACGTGGTGAGCTTCACGCGCTACTACCGCATGGGGCTCGGCGTCCCGCCGAGCCGCTTCATGCGGGGGCTGGCCCACCACTTCGAGGTGGAGCTGCAGCACTTCTCCTCCAACTCCATCTCGCACGCCGCCATCTACGCCGCGGTGTGCGAGGGGTATCTGAAGATTGAGCCGCACTGGGAGATGTTCGTCCACCTCTTCCGGGGCGAGCTCTTCCACAAGGCCGCGAAGCCGAGCGGGAGGAGGCTCGCACGCGTGGGCTCCCTCACCATCACCGCGAGGACCAGGCCCTCGCCGGCCAACGTACCCCGCGACTACCTCCGCTACAAGCTTTCCACCAATCAGGCGGGGCGGGACGACCACTGGTTCTACCTGCGGAACGAGGGCGGGCTCCTTCCGCAGTACACCGGCAGGGTCATCACCCAGCGCCCGGAGAAGTGGAACTGGGGCATCGCGGCGGACAGGCAGCGCCACCTGTTGCCGCTGATGAACACGATGCGGACGCTGGTGGAGGAGAAGAAACTGACCGTCCAGGCGGTCATTTGGGCGTTCCATCAGCGGAGGGTCCTTCCTCTGGCAGACCGCCCCCTTCTCATGTTCGAGATGGGGCCAAACGCCCCACTCGAGGTGCTGAAACCAATCGAGGATGGCCGAGGAGGGGCTGTCTCGGAACGAGGGTACCTCCCGGGTGACGGTCATGGTTCACGGGTCGTTCCGCCCTGAGGAGGCCGACCTGATCTCCATGGCACCCGACGCGGGGTGTCTCGACCTGGTAAGCCATCCTCGAGTCAGGCTGTCCCGAGCCTCCCCTCCTTTCTCTTTCTCCGAACCTTGCTTACTCTCCTTGTGGTTTTCCTTATCAAGTTTTCTTTTTTGGCAGGGGGCGTTCACATGTCGCGCGTCGAGGCCCCCGGTGAGGGAGGACGCTGCGGAAATACAGGTGAGGCGCCTCTCTGCTCAGAAGGATAAGGAGAGTAAAGATGCCAAGAAAGAGAAAGAGAGGAACTTGCGACGGGTGGCTCGGGAGCAGAGGCTAGCGAAGGCTCGTCGTAACCGGCAGCCTGGAGAGGAGTCCCTCGAGCTCAGTTCCTCGAGCTCGGAGGAGGAGGACGATGATGAGGAGGAGAGTGATGACGAAGGGATGGATGCGCGTCTAAGGCGCGCGGGGATCGTCGACATCAGGGCTGGCCGTTCCTCTGTGCAGGAGAATGTCTTGGAGGTCCCCCCGGCGAAGGGATCGCGCGGGACGTAGCCGCGGAAGGCCGCTTCAGGCCCAGCCTCGTCGGAGGCTCAGGGCATGTCAAGCTCCGTGCCGGACGTGCCTGCTGACGCGAGGAAGCCTCGAACTAGGAGCGCCATCGCCGCGGCGCAGAAGGAGGCCACGACCGCGTCGACCCAGGCGGGGGGTCTCGAGAAGGGCTGGTCCTCGAGAAGCGGCCAGCACATCGAGAAGGACTCCGGGCCCGATCGTCGCAAGTCGTCGAGGGCGACATCGAGCCCGCGGAGGAGCGGGCAACATGAGGGGGCGTCGAGCCCCCGTCACCATGACCGTCGAGGGGGGAGCCGCGAGCGATCCCGGAGCCCATCGCCACACCGTCGCCGGAAGACGGAGGCAGTCGCGGGGGGGCGCGACCACCGGCACGAGCGCCGGAGCAGGTCCCGGAGCCCGCGCAAGGAAAAGCGCCAAGAGGAGCGTTCGAGGGAGACGCGGTCGCCCCCCGGGACAAAAGGCAGAAGGAGAGCTCCCCGCCGGGGTCGAGCCATGGGAAGCATCGGGAGCCTTCCCCCCATCCGGCCCATTCGGAGACAGCTCAGGGGCGTGGCTCGAGCCAAGGGGCGGGCTCGAAGCCCCCGAGCCGGTCCGGCGATTCGGGGAAGAAGCCCCGCCGTCGCTTTGGGTAAGTGGTGCTCCTCAATTTCGTTGGTAGGGAAACTTTACCTTCTTACCTTTGGTGATATGTGCTGTTTCTGGTTTTTCAGGGAAAAGCGCTCCCGGCAGGAGGCGGACCCCGCGGTGTCCAAGCGGGCCAAGACCTCGAGCTCCGCCGAGGTCCAAGCACCTCGAGGTATGGCTCCTTCTTCCGCTGGAGAGGCCGCTTGGCTGGTGAAGGCTCGAGCAGCCATGGCTCGAGGAAGCCAGATGGCCGCTACGGATCTCGGTGAGGCCGTCGCCGTCGACCACGGGGGTCGAGGCTCTTTCCTGATTCTGACGACTTTGTTCTCCTTTTTAGCAGGGACCGCGACTCCTGGCGCCGAGCCTGCCGTTACTGCGTCCGTCGCAGCTCCGCCTCCACCGCCTCCTCCTCCACCTCCCCCTTTAGTGGCGCCTACCGAGCAGGCCACTCTTCCCCCCGTCACGACAACCATCTCGGGGGGAATACCCGAGACAGGCGCGGTCCTGTCGGCGTCTGGGACTAAGGGGGCAATGGCCCTCGAGACCCCAGTCGACGCGAGCCGGCCCGCGGAGAAGGGGAAGGAGGGAGAGGCGTCGGTGGAGAAGGAGCCGACGGTGGAGGAGCTCCTGGACGAGCTGGAGCGGGTGCCGTCCCCGGTCGAGGGCTCAATGCTGGCGCTCGAGGCACCGGCCAGGGACGACAAGACGCCGGAAGACCCGGCGAGGGAGGAGAGCTTGGGGACGAGCCACCCCTCGAGTGATCTGCTACCGCTCGAGTCCCCGCCTCCACGCGAGGCCGCGTCGTCGCCTCGGGAGGGGACAGAGCAGCAGGAGGAGACGGCGGAGGGGCGGAGGGAGCCGCAGCCTGTGCCGCCGGTTGGTGGGCCGCAGCTGGCACCGCTCGAGCCGGAGGAGGAGGGCCTGCCCATCGTCGAGATCGATCGACCGGTGTGGCCGTATCCTGACGCGCCGAGCCCGACCGGCGCCGTTATTCTCGCCAAGCGGCCGACTCGGCAAGGGGCCCCGCGGGAGGCGCGGTTGATCTTCAGGGAGGTGGCCGAGCTCGTGGCGGAGGCGGAGAGGTCCTTCTTGGAGGAGGCGGACAAGTCCGCGCAGGTGGCGGCCGCCCTTGCGAAGGCGGAGGGGGAGCTCTAGGAGCTCCGCGCCGAGCTGGGTCGGAACGCGCAGATGGCGAGCCGGCTCAACGCGGCACAGGCGGAGACCCAGGCGGCTCGTGACGAGGCTGCCCAAGCTAAGAGGGATGCCACCACCGCTCTGGCCATGGTGGAGGCATCGAGAAAGGAGGCCGCCGACGCCCGTAGCGAAGCCGCCACCGCCAGGTCTGCAGCGGAGGCGGCGAAGAAGGAGGCCGTCGACGCCCGTAGCGAAGCCGCCACCGCCCGGTCTGCAGCGGAGGCAGCGAGGAAAGAGGCCGAGGAGGCCAAGAGCGAGGCCACCACCTCCCTGGCTGCAGCGGAGGCAGCGCGGCAGGTGGTGATCCAGAAGGACCTGGCCCTTGCGCAGACGGGCAAGCTGGTCGAGGACCTTAGGGGC
Organism: Coix lacryma-jobi var. lacryma-jobi; assembly: GCA_009763385.1. Taxonomy (NCBI): domain Eukaryota; kingdom Viridiplantae; phylum Streptophyta; class Magnoliopsida; order Poales; family Poaceae; genus Coix; species Coix lacryma-jobi. Next base: position 104,838,791 of record CM019823.1, on the reverse strand, counting down.
GAGAAGCTCGACGTGCTGTCCCAGAAGCGTACACTAGAGCAGCGCGTCGAGGTCCTTACCAGCGACTTCGCCGCTCTGGGCGTGCACTCCCAGGGTAATTTTCACGCTTCGTCTTGCTTTGATCTCGAGATTCTTGCCCCGTTGCGGACTCACTCGTTTCTGTTTGTTGCATAGATGTCGAGAAGGCCGCCAAGGAGCTTCGCGAGACGAATCAGACTCTCATGGATCAACTCCGGGACGAAACCATGGTGGCGGAGCGAGCGCGCGTCAACCTCGACAGGCTCGGCTCCATGTGGGGTGCTGACCCGGTGGCCGCGGCAGAGGGCGCGGTGGCTCGGGGCGACGCCCTGTGCTTCTTTGACGTGGCCGCGCGGGACCGCGTTAGGAGCGCTCTCCACCATAGCGTGAAGCAGGCGCTTGCGGCCGTCCGCTCCGGCTTCCGCTACTCGGTCAACGTCGTTGCCAAGGGCTTCGTCGAGATCGAGGGGAAGGACGAGGAGTGGAACGACCGCCGTGTCGATAAGATCCTGGAAAAGGTGGAGAGGCCAGGGGCGGCACTCGCGAAGCTCTTCGAGGAGGACGTGCTGCCTCCCGATGCGGACAGTGGTGCAGGTGGCCCCCCTCTTCCTGGCCCGGACGTCAAGGCTGAGCCCGCGGCAGAAGACCTTGGGGAGGAGTACCAGACCGATGAAGAGTGAGGCATGCGTGCCAAATTTGGGTGTCGAGGCCCTTGTAAAAATTTATGTCATGACTTGTGGCCCGTCGAGGCCAACACATGTGTATATGACTCGTTTGTTTAAAGAAGCTGTTTTCTTTTCAAATTTATTCGATCCTTTCTCTTTGTCGCTAGCTCGAGCTTCAACCGGCTTGGTCTGTGTTCCTTTGATACGCGTCACGAGTTCCTCGAGGGGAGGCGTAGGTAGGGTACCGTAGCCCGGGGGCGTAGGTGGCCGTCTACGTCGACGCCCCCCGACTCTTGGAGGCTCGGGGTATTTACGGATTTAGACGCTGCTAGTATGCTCGAGGTGCGAACCGACACGAGGGTCGAATTTTTTGAAAAGAAAACGCGTTTTTTCCGGAGTCTGGGGAGGGGGTTCCCCCCTGTCAGCCCCCGAGGGAGGCTCGACCCTGAGCAAGGCAGGGTCAAGGCTACCTTAAGTTGCTAAGTAATATGAAAGATGGTGCACGAGTTTGCTCATTCATATTCAACGTGTTTGTACAAAGCAACAAAATGAACAAGGCCTCGAGGCCCTTAAGGGTAGAAGCGACGTAGCTGAGATATGTTCCATGCGTTCGCCAGGATCCTGCCTTGACCGTCGTAGAGCTTGTACGTTCCTGGCTTGAGCACTTCAGCTACGGTGTATGGGCCCTCCTATGGAGGGGTGAGCTTGTGGCGCCCTCGATTATCCTGCAGCCGTCGAAGCACGAGGTCCCCCACCGCCAGGTCCCTCTTGCGCACGTGCTTGTTGTGGTAGCGTCGAAGTGTTTGCTGGTAGCGCGCGGAGTTGATGAGCGCCACGTCTCAAGCCTCCTTGAGCTGGTCCTTGGCGTTGGCAAGCCTCTCGTCGTTGGTTTGCTCGTTGTAGGCTCGAAGTCGAGGGGAGCCATACTCGAGGTCCGTAGGCAAGACAACCTCGGCGCCATAGGTTAGGAAGAACGGAGTGAACCCGGTGGCTCGACTCGGCGTAGTCCTGAGGCCCCACTGCACCGAGGGGAGCTTTGCAGCCCACCCTTTTCCAAAATTCTTGAGGGTCTTGAACAGCCTTGGCTTCAGCCCGTGGAGTATCATGCCGTTGGCGCGCTCGACCTGCCCGTTGCATTGAGGGTACGCAACCGAGGCCCGGCTCACGCGGATGTTGTTGTCGTCGCAGAAGCTGATGAACTTTTTGCTCGTGAATTGCGTGCCATTGTCAGTGATGATGACGTTAGGCACCCCAAACCGATACATGACGTCGGCGATGAACTCGACGGCCCTCTCGGAGGTGGGGTCGCCTATAGGCTTAGCCTCAATCCACTTGGTGAACTTGTCGATGGCCACGAGCACATGCGTGCACTTTCCAGTTGTCATCTTGAGGGGACCCACGAGGTCGAGCCCCCAAACAGCAAACGGCCAAGTGATGGGGATCATTTGCAGGGCGTGCGCGGGCTGGTGCGTTTGCTTGGCGTAGAACTGACACCCTTGGCAAGCTCGAACCAGGCGCTTGGCGTCTCCGATGGCGGTTGGCCAGTAGAAGCCTTGGCGGAAGGCGTTCCCTACCAAGGTCCTTGGCGCTGCGTGATGGCCGCAAGCCCCCCGAGTGCATGTCGTCGAGGAGTCTGCATCCTTCCTCGAGGGGGATGCAGCGCTGAAGGATTCCTGATGGGCTTCGACGGTACAGTTCTCGTTCGTCGCCGTAGATGACGTAGGTCTTGGCCCTTCGAGCTATGCGTCGGGCCTCCGTCTTGTCTTCTGGTAGCACGCTTTGCGTTAGGTAGTCGAGGAAGGGTGTCCGCCAGTCGAGGGGTCGCGATGAAGCAGAGGCGGGTGTGTCGATCTGCATTGCCTCAGCGGATGTCGAGGGGTCGTTCTCGAGGGGTGGCGTTGAAGGTCGAGCCCCCGAGTCCGGCTCGAGGGGTGGCGTCGAGGGGCCAGCCTCTGGGCCGGTCTTGACGGATGGCTCGAAAACGTCCCTCGAGAAGACGTCTGGTGGGACTATGCCACGCGTGGATGCTAACTTAGCCAGCTCGTCTGCGGCCTCGTTGTACTTTCGGGCGATGTGGTTGAGCTCGAGGCCGTAGAACTTGCCTTCTAGCTTGCGCACTTCTCCGCAGTATGCTTCCATCTTGGGGTCGATGCAGCTTGAGGCCTTCATGACCTGGTTGATGACGAGCTGCGAGTCGCCTCGAACATCGAGGCGTCGGACCCCGAGCTCGAGGGCGATACGCAGCCCGTTGACGAGGGCCTCGTACTCAGCGACATTGTTGGAGGCGGGGAAGTGCAGACGCAGCAGGTAGCGCATGTGGACCCCGAGGGGTGAGACGAAGAGCAGGCCCGCACCTGCTCTTGTCTTCATGAGGGACCCGTCGAAGTACATAGTCTAGAGCTCGGCTTGGATTTGCGTCGGCGGGAGCTGGGTGTCGGTCCATTCAGCAACGAAGTCCGCCAACGCTTGCGACTTGATGGCTTTTCGTGGAGCGTAGGCGATGGCCTCCCCCATTAGCTCGGCAGACCACTTGGCGATGCGCCCCGTGGCCTCCCGGTTGTTGATGATCTCTCCGAGGGGGAAGGATGATACCATCGTTACGGGATGAGCGAGGAAGTAGTGCTGGAGCTTGCGCCTCATGATGATAATGTCGTAGAGCAGCTTCTGGATGTGCGGGTACCGGACCTTGGCCTCGGAGAGCACCTCACTGATGAAGTACATCGGCTGTTGGACTGGTAGCGCGTGACCCTCCTCGTGCCTCTCGACGACTACGACCGCGCTGACCACCTGGGTGGTTGCGGCCACGTAGAGGAGGAGAGGCTCGGGGGGATCGTCACCCTGAGCTGGTCGTGGTGGTACAAGAATTGGCGCGGAAGTTAGCAATCCCTTCAACTTGGTTAGGGCCTCCTCGGCTTCGATGGTCCACGCAAAGTGCTCCGTTTTCTTCAACAGGCGGTAGAGGGGTAGCGCCTTTTCCCCTAGCCTCGAGATGAACCTGCTGAGAGCGGCCAGGCAGCCCGTCACTTTCTGTATGCCCTTGAGGTCTCGAATTGGGCCCATCCTCGTGACTGCTGAGATCTTTTCAGGGTTGGCCTCGATCCCCCGCTGCGAGACAATGTAGCCGAGCAGCATGCCTCGAGGCACACCAAAGACACATTTCTCGGGGTTGAGTTTCACATTCTTGGCCCGGATGCACTCGAACGTGGTCTCAAGATCGCTGATGAGGTCCCCGACTCTCTTGGTCTTAACCACGATGTCATCGACGTAGGCCTCGACGGTTTTGCCTATGTGTTCGCCAAAGATATGCTGCATGCAACGCTGATACGTTGCCCCGGCGTTTCGAAGGCCGAAGGGCATTGTAACATAGCAATACATACCAGAAGGCGTAACAAAAGAGGTAGCGAGTTCGTCGGATTCTTTCATCTTAATCTGGTGGTAGCCGGAATACGCATCGAGGAACGAAAGTATTTCACACCCCGCAGTGGAATCGACAATCTGATCAATTCTAGGTAAAGGAAATGGAACTTTTGGGCATGGTTTATTCAGACCAGTGTAATCTACACACATCCGTATTTTTCCATTCTTTTTCTTGACTAGTACAGGGTTAGCTAGCCACTCCGGGTGAAATACCTCCTTGATGAATCCAGCCGCCAAAAGCTTGTGCACCTCCTCACCGATGATCCTGCGCTTCTCCTCGTCGAAGCGGCGCAGGCGTTGCCTCACCGGTCTGGACCCGACCTGGATCTCCAAGGCGTGCTCGGCGACTCCCCTCGGTATGCCTGGCATGTCCGAGGGGCTCCATGCAAACATGTCGATGTTCGCGTGGAGAAAGTCGACGAGCACTGCTTCTTATTTAGGCTCGAGGCTGGCGCTGATGGCCAGCGTCTTGCCATTGGTCGAGGTCGGGTCGACGGGTATCTGCTTGGTGTGCTCCGCCGGCTCGAAGGTGCCAGCGTGGCGCTTTGCTTCAGGGGCATCCTCGGTGGCCAGGGCAGCTAGGGCCTCGAGCGAGTCGAGTTGGACGTTTGCCTCCCCGCGCTCGACGCACTCCACGTCGCAGTGGTACGCGTGCTCGTAGGAGGTGTCGACGGTGATGACCCCTTTCGGCCCCGACATCTTGAGCTTCAAGTACGTGTAGTTGGGGACCGTCATGAACTTGGCGTAGCCGGGCCTACCGATGATGGCGTGGTAGGTCCCTTGGAACCCGACCACCTCGAAGGTGAGCGTCTCCCGGCGGAAGTTGGCCGGCGTGCCAAAGCAGACAGGCAGGTCGATGCGCCCGAGGGGGTGTGCCTTCTTCCCTGGTACGACTCCGTGGAACCCCCCAACGCTGGGTCGGAGCTGGTCCCTCGAAATCCCCAGGAGGTCGAGGGTCTCGAGGTATATGATGTTGAGGCTCGAGCCCCCATCCATCAACACCTTGGAGAACCGTACATCGACGATGACGGGGTCGACGATAAGAGGGTATGCTCCCGGATTTACGACATGATCCGGATGGTCGTCACGGTCGAACGTGATCGGCGCATCAGACCAGTCGAGGTACCGGGGGGCGTCGTGGCGGAGTGCAAAGACCTCCCGACGCTCCTTCTTTCTCTCTCGAGTCGAGAGCCCGACGGTCGGGCCCCCGTAGATCATGAAGCAGTCGCGCACCGGGGGGAAGTCGGCGTCCCCGTCATCGCGTCGATTGTTGTCCTTGCCCTTAGGCGCGTCTTCCTTCTTGTCGCCGAGCTTGGAGTAGAAGCCCTTCAGCAGTCGTCAGTCCTTCAACTTGTGATTCACGGCACCCTTGTGATAAGGGCAGGGGTCCTCGAGCATTTTGTCGAAGACCACCCCGTCAGGGGGACCTCGAGGCTTCTTATGCTCGAGGGCGCCCACTAGCGTTTCTTCATCGTCGTCGTCATCGGCGTCGCGCTTCGCGTTCTGACCTTTGCTTTTGTTCTTTTTCTTTTTGTTGTTGTTGTTGCGGTTCTTGACGTTGTTGCCCTTGCTCGAGCCCTCCGGTGCGGCCACCGCCTTGCCTTTGTCCGTGGAGCGGCCAAAGAAGGCCCCCACTGCCTCGTCGCCTCAGGCAAAGCTGGTGACACGGTTCATCAGATCCTCGACCGTCTTGGGACGGTAGCGCCCTAGCTGGTGGACTAGCTCTTGGCACGTCGTGCCTACAAGGAACGCCGAGATGACATCCTCATTAGGCACGTGGGGGAGCTCGAGGCGCTGCTTCGAGAATCGTCGAGCGAAGTCCCGGAGGGGCTCGTCCGCTGTCTGCCTGCAATGTCGTAGATCCCAGGGGTTGCCTGGGCGCACGCAAGTCCCTTTGAAGTTCCCGTCGAAGACCCAGACTAGGTCGGCCCAATCGCGGATCTGATGTGGCGGGAGCCCCTCGAGCCACCGACGGGCGGTGTCTGAGAGGTAGAGTGGGAGCTGGCATATAATCGCGCGGTTGTCGTCCTTTGCCCCGTCCAGTTGGCAGCCTAGGCGGAAGTCGGAGAGCCATAGCTTGGGCTCGACCTCCCCGTCATACTTCACGATGTTGGTCGGTGGTCGGAAGCGATCGGGGAGGGTCGAGGTGCGGATGGCCTGGCTGAAGTCCCTGGGGCCCGGGGCTCGAGGGTTTGTCGGTCTTCGTCACTGTCGTAGCGCCCCCCTCGATGGGCACTATAGCCACACTCCTCGACCCCTTTGTCCTTGCGCCGACGGCTGGCGTCGCGCCGACATTGTAGCACTCCTTCCTCGGCCTTGGTGATCGCCTCCCGCAGCCACGCGAGTTGCGCCGCCTGGTCGTCGTTGCGCTGAGGTGATGCACCCGGTGCCGGGGGCTCATCGCGCGCGTCATCGGGGTCTCGAGGTGGCCGGTTGTCGACGATCCGCTCCCGGACTGGCCTGGCTCGAGGGGCATTCAGCTGGTGGACGGACATGTCACGCTCGTTGCGGGGCGCGTCTGCTGGCTTCCCCGAGGCCGCCCCGCGGCGGCGCGAGGCTGAGCTCTCGGCCTGCTGCACAGCGGCTGTCTCGAGGAGGTTCTTCATTTCCCCGAGCATGCGCCTGGCGTCAGGGTTGGAGACGGCAGGTAGATCACGGAGCAGCATTGCGGCCGCCACCACATTCTGCCCGGCTCGCGGGAAACGCACCTCGGGGCGTGCTGGTGCCCCGTCCTCGAGGATCTGCCGATGGACCTCTCGAGCGCGGCCACAAACACTGGCGCCTCGAGGCTGGGCTTGTTCCTGCACTAGGGTTTTCTCGAGCTGTAGCAGGCGTTGTCGGTCCTCCTCAGCCTTGGCGATGGCCTCCCGCAGCTGCGCGAGCTGCGCCGCCCGGTCGTCGCTGTGCTGAGATGGTGCAGCCGGTGCCGGGGGTTCGTTCCTCCCCTGCACGCGTGATCCGCCTGCCGCAGCCACGTCTCCGGGCTCTTCGAGGTTGAGCGCCGGCCTGGTGTCGTCGTTGCCGTCGTCCTCGGCATCGTCCACGACCCCCTTGAGCTAGAAGCACTCCCTGGTGGGATCCCAGAGGTCAGGGTCATGGTAGTCGTATTCGTCGGAGTCAGAGCTGTTGATGTCGCGCCGCCTTGGCTCATGCTGGGACTGCAGCTCGCGGTGCCACTCTCCGATGGTGGCTCGCCGGGGTGGCTCGATGACTCGTGAGAAGCTGCGGTCGACGTGCGCGGGGTAGACGATCTCCAGGTCAGCAGTCGCTCGTAGGATTGCGCCCGGACGTTCCCCCCGCTCCGCCGCCGCCCGGTCCTGGTGGCGCTCATCGAGGTGGTGGGCGTAGACAGCTGCGGAGTTGTTGAGGCCGAACGGGTACCGCTGGCGTCGAGCGCGGTACACCCTGTGCGGGAGGAAGCCAGGTGGTATCGACGGAGCACGGCTCGGGGGCCTCTGGCCAGGCTCCCGGTCCGTGCGCATGACGAACGCGAACTCGCTGGGAGAGTGCGCGCGCGCCCTAGAAGTCGCCGGCCGCGCGCCGGGCAGGTTTCCCCTCGGGGACCCCACGCCGGCCGCGGGGAAGTGGGCGTACACCGCGGGCACCGCCTGTGCCTGGCGACGATGGTGACGACGGCGCCGCTCACAAGGTGGCGACACGTGGTGGTGCGGGCGACGCGCCACGCCTTCCGCGCGGGGTGGCGTGACACGTCCTCCACTCGGGCCCTCCATGGAGAGCAGCTTCAGCTCATTGCCGCTGCCGGTGGCCAGGAACTCGAGGCTCCCAAACTAGATGACGGCACCAGCAGAGAACGAAGGAGTGGAAGAAGCCATCGAGGAAACAACGAGAAATCGACTCGGACACGCGAAGCACCCTACCTGGCGTGCCAACTGTCGATGTTTCTACCCCGGGGGTATGACACTAACTAGTAATATGATCGCGTGCTCTCTTCCTGGATGGTGATGCAAGATGACACAAGGGTTTATCCTGGTTCGGGCAAAGAAGGCCCTACGTCCAGCGGGGGGAGGAGGTTCTTGTATTACTTGCGCCTAAGTGCTTGTACAGGGGCGATACAAGCTCAGCGAGCGTGGACGAGAGTCTGGACTCGTGTGTGTGTCGTGTGGATTCGTGTATTCGTGTGTCCGTCTAGACCTGTGTAGTCGTGTGAAGACCTCTCGCGTGAAGGGCCCTGGTGTCCTCTTTTATAGTTCAAGAGGAGGCCAGGGTTACAGGAGAGTGGCATGTACGATGCCCAATACGATGAAGGGTAGGTATTCTGTCTTGTCGGGGTCACTGGAGCCGGCGTGGGTGTTGCTGTTGAGGCGTCCTTGAAGCGTGGCCTCCATTCTGGGCGCGGACGTCGAGACGTGGCGACGTGGAGGCCGTACAGCGCCCATTCCGGTACGTACAAGTCGTGGCAGGGTCCTTCCGGGTCTTGGTGTACCTGTCCTCCAATGGCATGAAAGCTGTTAGGACTCGAGGGGCGCCGGGCCGGCCTCGAGGTGGCGCCTACGGGGGGCTCGAGTCCCCGCAGGTATGGGCAAGTCCCGGAAAGCCCGGTCGTACAGCGGGAATCCGGGCCTCGAGATGTGGCTCGGATGTGCAACAGCGCAGAGTATGGCCCAACAGTGCTGTACTTGTGCCTTTTGCCCATGCTTGTGGTGAAAACGAGATTTGACTCTGCCCTGGTTCACTGTGGCACACGTCGGGTTCTAGAGGATATGACCGGAGTAGGTGAACGCATTAAATGCGTAGTGTGGGATTGGCATCCGATGTCTGTGCCACTCTAGGGAGGCGTGATGTGTCTCGAGGGATGGTTTATCGTGCTAGAGAGGCTCGAGGTCCCCGCGTGGGGTCTCGAGAAACAGTGTACGGCTGTAGTGGGCTCGAGGCGTATGTGCCAGGGCTCGAGGGGTAGGCTACCAGGAGGCAGTTGGTAAGGTTTCGGTGGACCCAGGCTCCCCAGTGATGGGCCGGCGTTGTAGGCCTCGAGGGGTTGGCTTTTTAGAAGGTTAGACTTGCTAGGTTTGTTATTAATTGTGTTCTAGGTTTAACCTATTTGTTTTGCGTTGATTGGGGGTACCCCTTTTGCGGTCTCCCGACAGCGTGCGCTGCAACAGCAGCTCACCCCGGCGCGGGATGCCGTGGGAAGCCGCCCCAAGAAGTGATGCCCCCCGTCGGCATCGTGTTGGCCGTTCATGCCGCCGTCGGGTGAGGGAACCGACCCCGCAACGCCCACCGAGGCAGCGTGACGGAGAGAAAGCTGAGGGTCAGCCGCTCCGGGCCGAGTCGTCCAGGCTGCTGTGATCGTCATCCCCGAACCTCGAGCTCCGACGGCGTCGTGCTAGCTGTCCCTACGCTGTCGAGTGTCGATACCAAGCCCGTGATGCCCGTCATGGCAGCGACGACGGATAGGAAGCAGAGGGTCAGCCGCCCCAGGCCGAGGCCTCTAGGCCGCTGCGATCATCATCTCCAACTTTTGACTGTAAGATAGATATGCCTGTCCATACTCCATTTTTTTTAATTTTAACTATGATTTTGTGGATTTTCTCAAGTTGAATCGGTGCCAGCACATGTATGAGCAATACTAGAATGATCTCCTAACAAATACATCACTCGAATAGAACGAATTTAAAGTTTCCCCAATTTGGTTCTTCACGTACTCTAATTTTGTAAGATCGAAGCTAAAGAATCAATCTTTAAGGGTGTCCGATGATGGAATCAATTATTTGGATATGATGAAATTATGGTTAAAATCTCAAACCAATGGGACTTAATTTGGTTGATTTTTGGTAAAGTTTAGTGGAGTTCTCATTGCTATGTTTGCATTGTTGCTATTATTTTCAGTTCACACTAGCTGTTGTGTTTCTACTCTCTTGCATCTTTGTCAGGTAATAACTTATGTTTGTTTATGGAGAGGGCCTTGGTTCCTTGGCCTTGACCAGCACACGGCGCCGCTATCGGACGCGCTGCTGCCGGACGCTGCACAAGGCAGCATGTCGAGCAGCAGCAGCTTCTTGAAGTCCTACACCCTCGCTCACTGCTGCCACCAGGTGTGCCAACCCCTTATCTTCCTGTTGACGTCGGAAGTGATCCGAATCACACACCAGCAGGGCTAGAACGCCCGAAGAGGTTGCGGTTCAACCTGAGACGGCAGGAACCCCGGCTAAACCGTCTAAAAACCGATCTAGAGACCGGTTTGTATCGATCTAGGGTTTTGGGCTCCTGTGTTGATAACTCTAGAACTCCTCCCGGGAAGACCCGTCGGGGAGAAGCACGTAGAGGTTGCCCTAGGACCAGTAAGGCCGCCTAGAACGCCGTCGAGCCTCGTTGGGAGACGCGCCGAACATCAAAGTAGAGGAGAAAAAGGGTAAAAGGGATAGTAGATTGATTTTGATCGATTGATGTTGGATGCCTCGATCGGCCATGATCCTCTCATATATTTATAGAGCAGGTTAGTCTTATCCCAATAGGAAACATCTTCAGATACGATCTCTAAATTTCCTATCCGGACTCTATCAACATATATAATCCAATCCAGACGCAACAAGGTAACCCTAATCTCGCTGATCCTTAGATCGACCTGATGTCACACCCGGTTTTAAGAACAAAACCAGGTATACACCATATGTGAGCCCAGGAAGTCAAATCTCACATATAGCTACAAGTAAAGGGTAATATCGAAAGACAATGCTCATATATAACGTATATAAAATAAAAGGACATAACCTTAAAGAGCAGACATCGGAAAGACACTTTGATCTTCAGATGGAGACACCAACTTTACAGGGACAACTGACTGGTTGATCACAAGCCTAAGCTTCTCCAAAGCTTAACACTCTGAGGTGTGGGGAAAAGCAAGAGTGAGTCCATGTCGAACTCCACAAGTATAGCAACAAGTGATATAGATCCCAAGTTTCATGATCAATGTAACATAAATAATGAATAGCATAAAACGGTAAATAATGAATATGTTAACCAACAGAAGTCATAATCTTTACGTCTTCAAGGCTGCTCGTGTCCTTGAGCAAGGCTGATATATCAGTTTAATAAACTTTGCGCAAAGGTGTACACTTTCACTGCGAGACGTGAATTGCCCTTTCGCCCGAGGGAGCCAGCCTCTTAACCCACTTCCAAGGAAGGTCGGCAGGGTTCACGATGAAGCCTTTCAAAAGTTCGTCTAACAAGTTAGGGCCGCTAGGTTTCATTAGTCAGTCTGGGTGATTCAACCAGCCGCACGGGATCCCCAGTCTGCTATCCCCCATCTGCGCCACACGGGTAACCTCTAACAAGCTAGAAAAGGTCCTCATACTGAGCTAAAGCCAGAGCCATATAACCCCCAACAGTTGCACTATAAATCCCGAAGGTGCTCGTACAGATAATTTCTTAAGTTGCTAATAAGTCATTTTTATTATTCGATGCATACATTAATTAAGTAACATGATCATGATTGCGAAAAGAAAACTCGATTGCTATACTTGCCTTAACTCAAGATCCTTCTTCTGTTGACTTGTATACTTCCAAAAGTTGACTTTTGTTACGATCTCTAGATCACGAACCTCTTCTTGATCACCAACGTAACTCACCGACTGGACATACGATCAAAGAACACCACACATGCATCCAAAGGCAATCATGCAAAGCAAATATAGCCTATAATTAGAACAGTACATCAACAGTAAATAAAACAAGATAAAAAGTTTTAAAAACAGAACTATGATTTACTACGATCACACAGACGCGAAAATCACGATAATCGGAGTTATAACGAAAAGATACGATTTAAACAAAATTAAAGACACTAATTACTAGATTAAATTTAACTCAAATTTTAATTATAGAAAACAGTGTTGAAAGTTATATATTTGGAAAGATCTTTTCGAAACGAATCTAACGCAAGTTGAACGGACTAAAACGGAGTTAAAACAAAGAAGTTATGGGCTTTTGAATCTGGTGGCAGTTTTGTAAATAACTCAAACTTTGAATTTGCAGATTTAAATAAATAAAACGAAATAAGAAATTCGGGCGGACTGGGCCTCAATTATTTCTAAACTGAGGGGGCTAGTTTGTAAGAAACACGTGACTCAGAAAATAGGATTTTCATTTGACTAAAACTGAGGGGCTAGATTGCAAGTATATGCGCACTATGTTGCGCACTCGGTCCACGGTCCATGGACCGGGGAAAAATCTGTGAGAGTAGTCCATGGTAGATCGTGTCCACAATCATGAATATGTATTTGGAGATGTATTTCTGCAATTATTTTTATAAGGGAAAACGGCCACAAATTGCCATGACGTTGGGATGACGTCAACAAGCTAACAAGAGCTTATGCATATATAGATCACGGTCGTGCATGCACTGCTTGTGCGTGTGCAGATGCATGCGCCTGGGAGCGACGAGGCGGTCGGGTGGCGGCGTCACGGCGAGGTGCCCCGGCGAGATTGGCGCAGGGTGTTGTCGGCTTGGTTCGGCGAAGGGGTGTGGTGGGGTGGACTCGACATCTCTTTGCAATGCCATAGGGCCAAGAGTTGAGGCTGGGGTTGCTTGGACGAGGAGATCGGCGTGCTCGGCCCCGTCGGTCATGGAGGTGGAGGTGGCGCTCGGAGGCGCTGGAGCGAAAAGGGAAACACGGGGAGAAAGAGGAGACAAAGGGGAACTTACTAATGGCAAACTCTTGATCGGGGAGTGTTCGGAGATGGCGTGGAACTTTGAGAGGCGGTCGGCGGAGCTTGGAGGCGGAAACCGACGCAAACACACGGACGGCGGCGGCTTTGAGTTCTTGCTCGGCGAGATCCAACTGCGACGGCTAGAGCTTGCTAGGGCATGAGAGGAGCTCGGGTTTGCGAGAAAAAGGAGCTGCGGCTCACGGCAATGCCTTTTATGGGGCGCGATGCATCTCAACGTGCGCGCTGCGAACTCTGGACGGCGGCGGTGGGGACTCTGTTCGAGTCCGTCTCGAGGAAGGGACGACCGATAGGCGGGGTCCACCTGCCAGGGAGCGAAAGAGCGTGCGCGTGCGGGAAACGCCACGCTGACGGGTGGGCCCATGGAGTCAGCGGGAGGAGGGAGGGAAGCGACGAGAGCGCTGAGCGGCTGACGAAGCGGGTCCGCCAGTCAGCGACAGGTGGAGGAGGCGAGCGCGTGGGGGAGTTCGGGCGGCACTGGGCCGAGGCCGAGACGGCCCATGCAGGGGCGCGAGCGCTGGAAAGGAGGGAGTGGGCCGGATGAACGGGCCGCGCAGGAGATGGCAAGGCCAGGAGAGGAGGCCGGGTGCTGGGCCACTCGGGCCGATTGCCAAGGGGAGAGGGGAAAGAAAGGTTTTGCATTTTCTTTTTATTTTCAAACCTTTTCAAAAGCATTTTCAAATCCTCTTTGAAATTCTTTAAACTTTTGATTTGGATCTTTGAGAAAAACAACAAGTTTGTGAAACTTTGAACTTTTCCAAACTTTTGAAAATCAAACAAAACCTTTATTTTCAAACCCTTTTCGAGAAATTCATTTTCAAATTGTTTTTAAACCATTTTGATCCCAATTTGGATTTTAGCCAAAACCACACATCACAAAAACTCAAATGCACCAACATGAATGCACAAACATGTTTCTAAACCCTAGGATAAATTTTAATATAGAGAAAATTTTTATTTTCCTATATTTTATGAGCACAAAAACTCATAAATAAATCATTTTAACTCTAATTTAAGAAATACAAATTTTTGGGTGTGACAAATCTACCCCCCTTAAGAGAATCTCGTCCCGAGATTCGGAAGAGACTCAGAGCACAGGAGAGAAATGAGAAAAGATCTTGATAACACTTTCACTTCACACTTGTATACCAAGCTTATCAAACCACTGATGTTTCATGATCATACTTGTGAACAAAGATTCTATGAAAAGATTATTACACTTTGATTATCCCAAACTTGTCTTGATCGCTAACTTGATTGGCTTACAACTCAAAGAGATATGGAAACTTGATCTGCAGTCGTTCCTCGGTTTCCCACATTGCTTCTTCTTCACTTAGGTTACTCCACTGAACCTTACACACTTTAAACATTCTTCCATTAAAAGTTCTCCAGACTGTTTGTAGAATCTTGACCGGATATCCTGCATTTGCCAGATGGTCTGGTGTATCGACTTCCACTGAAGGCGTTTGCCCATCTGTGTTCTTAGCTATATGCTCATCATTATCCGTGATAGCATCCTTAGTCTGCACTCCATTGTACAAGTCATCAGCTTTCTCAGATTGAAGTTGACAACCGCGATACTCTATTCTTTTCCCTGACGGTGCAGTTAGAAACATTGTGCATTGAGTACCATGAATTACTCCTTTGTGCGCACACAACCATCCATTACCAAGAACCATGGGAATATCGAGTGACTCCAAAACAATGAAGGTTACGGTAAAGTTTTCCTTGTTTATGACGAGACTGACGTTCGGGCATATCTGATCTGCCTGTATTTCTCCAACTGGGGTATTAACTATCAAGGGCCTCTTTGTTGGACACTTCGCCATCTTGTTCCTCTCTAACCACTCGGCGGAGATGAGAGAGTGCGAAGCACTGGGATCAAACAGAGCAAAAGCTTGTGTTGTGCTCGCTTGAATGTAACCACCAACCATTTTTGTACCTCCTTGAATGTTATCTATATCCATATTGCTCAACCTTTCATTGACATAGTTGCGCTGTGCTCTACTTGCTTCAGTAAGCTTCTTTTTGGCTTTCCTTTTTCGCTTTCGTTGTTGTGGATTCTGGCTCGGATCACTCCCAGCTCGAACTTCAACATTGTTGTTTTGATAGTGCTCGGCTTCATTGTACTCGTGATCATCAGAGAGAGGTGGCATATAGGGATCCTGATTCATGGTGTGCCACATTTCCTATCATCAGGTGACCAACAAAACAACATGAGCAAGGATAGATGATCTTACTCATGAAGTACCATGAGAGACAACTCACAACTTCAACATCTGTTGATCAAAACACTACCCCCCTTAAGAAAGGACAAACTAGAGAACATATAAGGGTAGCTTGCATATTATTTCCAACATGTTGACAGGCATAACCAACTTATGATATCCCAGAGAAACTCATATGTAAAGGTAAGAACAAGAATTCTAAAATTTCTCGCGAGTAGCAAAACAGCAGTGCAGTAAAACAGCCATAACTCGAGCTCTGTGTATCCAATGAAGTTTCCGTTTACCTTTCTGGAAAGCTTATGAAATCCTCTACAACTTTCATGTAGAACAATTTTCCAGATTCTGTAGTTAAGGTCATCGAAAACAGCAGACAATAGAAACTATTCCAGATTCTAGACAGCACAAATGCATCGACTTGTGAATTTCATAACTCCAAAACCATAACAGCTATCAGGGTGGTTCTTGCGCTCAGAGAAAGATCATGAAGTCTACTTGTGTCCAGAATTGTTCCATGATTTTTGAACATCCATAAACAGAGATATAAGCTGGCAAAGACAGATTGCTCTGGAAGGATAGGATAGAGGGAACAGAAGAAACAGAAACCCAACCTTCTATGCATGAACTTTTAAGCCTATAAACTAAACTTAAATGAAGTTGTGAGGAACCCACAAAATCATTTGCACTCATTACAAAGATGCAAAACAAACATTATCATAAGGACAAGCAACAAACATCACAGCTTCACAAGCCACACATGGGCCAAGGACTTGACTTAACTTCGTTACTAACGTTTCATTACATAAGGGCTCAAGAACTACTAGAACACGATACATCTGCAAGAACATCAAGGGTAGCTTTTCTTGTACACTCTTTATTTGTCAACTGCTATCAGGGACTTCCTTTGCATAAGGCACTGATATCACATGTTGATGGCTACTCTGTAGTGACTGGGCTGTGGCTACTTTCTTGAGTCGGTTGTTGACCTTTTTGGGGCAAGATCTGACGTAATGTCCTTCCTGTTGGCAATGATAACATCTTCCTTTGGCTGGATCTGCTACGGTAGAAGTGTTGTTTGATGTGCTACCATCTTGCTGACTCGGAGGATTGACTGTTACCAGTTTATTCTGCTTCTTAACTCGCTTCCGTGGTTGGAATTCTTTGTAGGTGATTGTCCATCCATCTATGCAAACCTCATGTGGAAAGTTCTTAATTGGAGGAGCTTCTAAATGCTGCTGATCTAGGCTGGTTTGAACAAGAGTTGAAACTGGATGTGATACTGGGGTAGAACTCAATTGTTGGTGACGTATCAACGGTGGCTCGAATGAATTTGCTTTCCTTTTCTTATCTTCCTTGACTTCACCACATGGGTTCGCTTTGACCTCATCCTTGGTTGACTTCTCTTGAAGACAAGAATTCCCATAATGCTTGCAACATAAACATCGATCTTGAACCTCTTGCATCTTACTACTGCTATCTCCCAACAGACTTGCTTCACATTCATTGGGTGATAATGGCATACCTCGATATTCAATCCTTTCGCCTGATGGTGTTCTTAAAAACACTGAACATCGGGAATAATTGACCTCACTTTTACAACTCCTTAACCATCCATGTCCAAGGATAACATCGATTCCTGAGAGTTCCAAAACATTCAGCTTCACTATGAACTCACTCTCTTTTATCTGGACTCTAACATCTCGGCATTCATGGTTTGTCTCAATTTCTCCAGTTGGTGTGCGAACTACTATGAGCTTCTTTGTTGGCCATTCCCTTATCTTTAGGCGAGCTACAAACTTGGCAGAGATGAATGAGTGCGAGGCACTAGGGTCAAAAAGAACCATGGCAGTTACGGAATTGACTGGGATCATGCCATACACAACTTTCTTTGTTCCATGAATAGTGGTCATATCCACATGCCTCAATTTTCCGTAAATATAATCTTGCTCCACTTCATCACCTTGTAACTGTTCTTTATGGCTTCCTTCCATGTTGGTTGGTCCGGGTGTTGCGTCTTGCTGTTGCGTCATTCTTCCCAGGTTTAGACTTTGCATAGCGATCAACTTCCGTTTGTTAACTGCGGTCAGAGATGACATAGCTTGGTTAACGATCCATCTACTTAGACGAAGGGAAGTTTTCAAAAGCAATTCAAGGCAAGGAGTGAAGGTGAGAGCAACATTTGAAATTTAAGCAACAAGGAGGAGATAAATGACAAGGGTAGAAGATACAATAGGGAGAAAATATCAAGGTTGATAGAACAAGAGTTCTATAGCAATTTTCAAAACCTTAAAACGACCAGTTTCTAACTAGGCTTGCGTCCTACAGTCAGCATTGCTCTGATACCACTTTGTCACACCCGGTTTTAAGAACAAAACTAGGTATACACCATATGTGAGCCCAGGAAGTCAAATCTCACATATAGCTACAAGTAAAGGGTAATATCGAAAGACAATGCTCATATATAACGTATATAAAATAAAAGGACATAACCTTAAAGAGCAGACATCGGAAAGACACTTCGATTTTCAGATGGAGACACCAACTTCACAGGGACAACTGACTGGTTGATCACAAGCCTAAGCTTCTCCAAAGCTTAACACTCTGAGGTGTGGGGAAAAGCAAGAGTGAGTCCATGTCGAACTCCACAAGTATAGCAACAAGTGATATAGATCCCAAGTTTCATGATCAATGTAACATAAATAATGAATAGCATAAAACAGTAAATAATGAATATGTTAACCAACAGAAGTCATAATCTTTACGTCTTCAAGGCCGCTCGTGTCCTTGAGCAAGGCTGATATATCAGTTTAATAAACTTTGCGCAAAGGTGTACACTTTCACTGCGAGACGTGAATTGCCCTTTCGTCCGAGGGAGCCAGCCTCTTAACCCACTTCCAAGGAAGGTCGGCAGGGTTCACGATGAAGCCTTTCAAAAGTTCGTCTAACAAGTTAGGGCCGCTAGGTTTCATTAGTCAGTCTGGGTGATTCAACCAGCCGCACGGGATCCCCAGTCTGCTATCCCCCATCTGCGCCACACGGGTAACCTCTAACAAGCTAGAAAAGGTCCTCATACTGAGCTAAAGCCAGAGCCATATAACCCCCAATAGTTGCACTGTAAATCCCGAAGGTGCTCGTACAGATAATTTCTTAAGTTGCTAATAAGTCATTTTTATCATTTGATGCATACATTAATTAAGTAACATGATCATGATTGCGAAAAGAAAACTCGATTGCTATACTTGCCTTAACTCAAGATCATGATTGCGGCTTTGAGTTCTTGCTCGGCGAGATCCAATTGCGATGGCTAGAGCTTGCTAGGGCATGAGAGGAGCTCGGGTTTGCGAGACAAAGGAGCTGCGGATCACGGCAATGCCTTTTATGGGGCGTGGTGCATCTCAACGTGCGCGCTGCGAACTCTGGACGGCGGCGGTGGGGACTCTGTTCGAGTCTGTCTCGAGGAAGGGACGACCGATAGGCGGGGTCCACCTGCCAGGGAGCGAAAGAGCGTGCGCATGCGGGAAACGCCACGCTGACGGGTGGGCCCATGGAGTCAGCGGGAGGAGGGAGGGAAGCGACGAGAGCGCTGAGCGGCTGACGAAGCGGGTCCGCCAGTCAGCGACAGGTGGAGGAGGCGAGCGCGTGGGGGAGTTCGGGCGGCACTGGGCCGAGGCCGAGACGGCCCATGCAGGGGCGCGAGCGCTGGAAAGGAGGGAGTGGGCCGGATGAACGGGCCGCGCAGGAGATGGCAAGGCCAGGAGAGGAGGCCGGGTGCTGGGCCACTCGGGCCGATTGCCAAGGGGAGAGGGGAAAGAAAGGTTTTGCATTTTCTTTTTATTTTCAAACCTTTTCAAAAGCATTTTCAAATCCTCTTTGAAATTCTTTAAACTTTTGATTTGGATCTTTGAGAAAAACAACAAGTTTGTGAAACTTTGAACTTTTCCAAACTTTTGAAAATCAAACAAAACCTTTATTTTCAAACCCTTTTCGAGAAATTCATTTTCAAATTGTTTTTAAACCATTTTGATCCCAATTTGGATTTTAGCCAAAACCACACATCACAAAAACTCAAATGCACCAACATGAATGCACAAACATGTTTCTAAACCCTAGGATAAATTTTAATATAGAGAAAATTTTTATTTTCCTATATTTTATGAGCACAAAAATTCATAAATAAATCATTTTAACTATAATTTAAGAAATGCAAATTTCAGGGTGTGACACCTGATTGGTCTAAATTAGTCTTAATGGGCTTTATCAGCCCATACTGATCAATGAATCGTCGTCGGACTCAGCCTTCTTCATAACCATAAGGCCTCCGACCAGCGCCACCTGGTCGGACACAAAATTGATTGGTCGGAAGTCCAAAATGATCAGGCCCATCTGACTTAGAACATCCGATTCATCAAATATTAAATAATAGAAGATAAATTCGACTCTAATATTACATGCCGAATACCTTTTCTAAATTTACTTTACATGTGACACTTTTGAGTGTCAACATATGCCCCCCTGTTTTTAGGTGATCTTTAGCGAAACCTAAAAACAAACCGAATAACAACAATGTCCAACTCATCGGCTATTCGATAATTTGAAGGACCGAAGACGCTACTAGAAAGCGACCAGAGTGGGGGTGAATGGGAGCTCCAAATTTTCTTTTCAGAAACTTGTTTCAACTGTCCCAAGAATCACCCCAAGAGCAAACCTAGAGCTCGAGTAGTGTCCACGACCCTTGATGTAGGGTGGATGCCTCCGAGAAGCACAGCGAGACACTACTTAACTCTAGAATCCCAACGCAAAAGCTGGAAACAAAAACCGACAATAGACGGACAAACTGCAGACGAGAACGTGCAACTCAACATTGACCGGACTCATTGGTGCGTCCGGTCAAGTGTGATCGGACGCGTCCGGTCCAACAAAACTCAATCTGAACCCTTACTGTTTGTGACCGGACTCTGCACCAGGGAGCGTCCGGTCAAATGAACAGTGCGTCCGGTCACAGCGTAGCCACGGTGAACAGTGCTACCCATGCGTCCGGTCGTGTTTGAAACGGTGCGTCCGGTCAGAAACGAAATGAGCACAGTGAACACATTCAACGACCGGACTCTGGACCAAGCGTCCGGTCACCCTGACCCTAGCGTCCGGTCACCACGAAACTGCTCCGTTCGTCCACCGATTCAACTCAATCTCACCCAAAACAAATCCTCTAGGGATCAAACTTGCTGAGGGGAGTTACAAGGAGGATAGTGAGCTATCTCTAAGAGATCGTGGCTCGAACCTATCTCCAAATCAATGAATCAAAGAGTTTCAGAGGAAAGGAGAAAAACTTGACCCGAAACGAGAATCGACTGATCTACTAGCTCGTCAGGTTAGAGGTAAATTCCTTCGGTAGAAAGAAGTGCCTCACGATCTAGAACAACTCAGTTCAAACGGAATCACGAAAGACTCAACGTAGAGAGAGAACGAGTGACAGGAAACTCGTGGAGAAAAGAGGAACGCGAAGAACTAGTTCAAAACGCGAATCAAGACCACGAATTACCAGCCGAAATTCGTCCCCATGAGGAGACAACGAGATTACGGTCTCGTTTCCTCAAAAAGCAAATACATAGAGGTATTATTCACCGTCTCTGCGGATCTCAGTAGCTATAGCAGGGGAGAGGGAGAGCAGGAAAACCTAGAAGGCAAAATAGCAAATGACCGAGATGAATGGGGAGGTGGGTGTATCCCCCTACTTATACTAATTCTAGTTCCCACTCTACCCCTAACTAATTACAGAGCGAACCAGCTAAACCCTAGGGTTATTCTGGACCAACTCGCGGAAGGTGGTGATCCGACGGCTACGCCCGCACAACTGGTAGCGTTGCCTCGACGCAACCTCACCGATTGCCGCCACGTGCCGCCACCGCTCTGCTTGTCCTTTTCCCGAACTTCGCCCCCGGTTTTGTGGCCCAAACCGGGAAACCAGCCTTCACAGCCAACCCCCGGTTTTGAGGCCCAAACCGGGAAACCAACCATCCATGGCTTGAGTTTTGTGGCCCAAACTCAGCAAACCCGCAACACCCAGGTTTTGAGGCCCAAACCTGGAAACCGTCCTCAGCCCGAGTTTTGTGGCCCAAACTCGGAAACCATCAGCGCCCAGGTTTTGAGGCCCAAACCTGGAAACCGTGCACTCGGTGGTTTTTCTGTGGCTCAACCACCAAACCGAGCCGTAGATGGGATGCACCGCCCGTGCACCCCGTCCACCCACAAGTCTTCACTCGTCGCTGTCCCAAGCTGTCAGCCACCACAGCTGATCCTCAGGCCACCAGTCCCTCAGTCCAAGCCACACGTCCGCCCTTCGCCACTCTCGGTCCATCGGCACGGCATGTCTCTACTCGACCTTCACCTTGCCTTTGATTACTGTATCCGTGCTCGACACCTGCACAACACAAGCCAAAGAACATACACATTATCCCAGCTGACAATCACTCATCACTCAGAGACTCGGCATACACCCATGTATCCGCAATCTCCCCCTTGATGAGTGCATTGTCAACTACCAACACAAATCATAATAGAATAGAGGAAGGAAGAAGAAAGAGAGAGAACTCGACCAAATGACCCAAAAGCATAGCAAAGCCGAAGAAGGTCAAGTGGAAAGAGCAAGACAACTTGGTCCCCAAAGACATGGGCAACGGCTCGACGCGACCAAGCAAAGCAAAACTAGCCCTCAAGAAGAGGTAGAACAGGCTCAACACCGCTAGCAGGAAAGCTCAATACCAACTGTTATCAACTCAAGAAAAAAAGTTTGATAGCAATTGAAGAACTAAAAACGTTTGCTAGTCCCTCAAGAAAGAGGCAAAGGCTCAACACAACTAGCAAAAACGCTCCGTATCAACTGAAAGTCAAGCTCAAAAACTCAGGAACGAGCAAACTCCATACTCCTCAAATAGTGCACACAACCAGGAAAGCACATGATATGCAATATTTTCTCCCCCTTAGTTGAAAATGCACTATCCAGCAAGTTTCCCCCCTCGACACAATAACTCCCCCTTTCAAAATGCATATGGGTCAGAAATGCAAGTTAGCAGCTTCAGGCATATAGTCGATAGAATATGAAGATGCTAGTCAAAATGCTGATCTGATGACTCAGAGTATGCACAGAATGCTAGCAAAGGCTCAAACTGATCACTAAATATGAAATCTGAACATTTGAGCAAAAGAGCAGTTTTCAGCCAAAAGAAGGTATTCACCATCAAAATAGCACTAAGCATGTATAGACAGGAAGTCAAACAAGTGCTAAACAGTTATACAAGGTGAACTACCCCTAGCACAGTTCAATCATCATGCTGCGGAATGAAACATACACTTGTGTATTCAAAATTTATCGGAGTTGCAGCGGTGAGATTACACAAGTTCAAAATCAGCATGTAATTGCGAGAGGTTGAAAGCTTGTCATTGCCTAACTTTTCAACTATGCGAAGCCTATGCAGAAGCAATCAGAAGCTTAAAACAACAGTTTCGGTCATACACTACACAACTCAAGTTTAACTCATAGTGCAATGAGAAACAGTCTTGAAACTGTGATGTGCTGACAAGCAATCCCATCTCGATCTTTCCAAAAATACTTATCTTGGTTCATTTTAATAACAGAATATGAACAGACCAAGCAAGTGAAAGACTCAGAACTAGAGACATAGCAACCTAGCATATATGAAAAGCACAGGTGAACACAACCTACACATGCTAGTTGCATATCTCAATGGTGAACATTTTCAAGTTTTATGTTCATTAATCATATTCACCGTTCAGAAAATAGCTCAGCTCACAACATGTATCAGTGATCAGAAAGAGCATAAGCTACAAGCATCATCATAAAACATCAGAGCATACACTAAGCCTAGCACAGTCACATTCTACAGATTATATACATGAAGCTCTGAATGTAAATATGCAAGATGGAATGCAGAAAAGATATCAAAAGAAAAATACCAAAAGAAAAACAACAAGTCAGTTTATGATACAAGAACCAAAATGTTTCCCCCATCTAAAAGGGGAAACACACACCAAGCTCACCTCTCAACCTAGCAAAAGTTGATTGGTCCAAAGGCTTGGTAAAAATATCAGCCAACTGATGATGAGTATCGACATGGCGAAGGTCGATATCACCCTTCTCATAGTGGTCTCGCAGAAAATGAAAGCGCACGTCAATGTGTTTGGTCTTAGAGTGCAGCACGGGGTTCTTAGCAATGCTAATCGCACTTGTGGTGTCACAAAGCAAAGGAACGCAAGAAAAGCTCAGACCAAAATCATGCAAAGTGGCCATCATCCAAAGCAACTCGGAACAGCAGCTAGCCGCAACAACATACTCAGCCTCCGTGGTAGACTGGGCGACACTAGACTACTTGCGAGAAGACCACTATACAAGAGAAGAACCAATAAACTGACAAGTCCCAGAAGTGGACTTGCGCTCAATGCGACAACCAGCAAAATTGGCATCGAAATAACCGCAAAGGGAAAGGGTAGAAGAAACAGAATACCAAATCCCAAACTCAGGTGTGAAGCATAAGTACCTCATAATGCGCTTGACTGCCTGACGGTGAGAGGTGCGCGGCGAAGACTGAAATCGCGCGCAAAGACACACCGCGAACTGAATGTTCGGGCGTGTCGCCGTCAGGTACAGCAGCGACCCGATCATACTCCGGTACTCCTTTTGGTCCACAGCTTCTCCCTCCTTGTCCGCATCCAGGGCCGTCGTGGTCGACATGGGTGTTGGAAGAGGCTTGGCCTCACCCATATCGAATTTCTTCAGAATGTCCTTGGTGTACTTGCCCTGGTGCACGAACGTCCCCTCTCGGGATTGCTTGATTTGCAACCCGAGGAAAAACGTCAACTCGCCCATCATGCTCATCTCAAACTCCATGCTCATAGTATCTGCAAACTTGGCAACCAAAGCGTGAGAAGAACCACCGAAAATGATATCATCCACATAAATCTGGACCAAGAGAGTGTCATTGCCTTGCTTGAGGAGAAAGAGCGTTTTATCCACATATCCCATTTTAAAACCCTTAGCAAGAAAAAAGGACTTCAACCTTTCATACCCGGCTCTAGGGGCTTGTTTCAAACCATATAAAGCTTTGTGAAGTTTAAAAACATAGTTTGGAAACTTGGGATTTTCGAAACCGGGGGGTTGTCTCACATACACCTCCTCTTCTATGTAGCCGTTTAAGAAGGCACTCTTGACATCCATTTGAAAAAGTTTAAACCCTTTGGATGCAGCAAAAGCCAAGAGTATCCTAATAGCCTCCAAACAAGCTACAGGAGCAAAAGTCTCCTCATAGTCTATCCCCTCCTTCTGACTATACCCCTGGGCTACAAGTCTGGCCTTGTTTCTCACAACATGGCCATCCTCTCCTTGTTTGTTTTTGAAAACCCATTTTGTCCCAATTGGGTGACACTCAGAGGGAGGAGAAACTAGAACCCAAACCCGATTTCTTTCAAAATTTTATAACTCCTCATGCATGGCATTGACCCATTCTGGATCCGTCAAAGCATGTCCAACATCTTGGGGTTCAAAATCAGCAACAAATGCAGAATGAGCAAAGTGAGAGATTTGTTGTGACCTAGACCGAGTGACGCGATCGTTGATGTCGCCGATCATCTGTTGAGGCGGGTGCTAGCGCTGAATGTGTCGTGGCGCCTCCCTTGCCGAAGTGGCCTCCCCCTCAACAGCAGCTGGTGCCTCCTCGGGTACAAAAGGTACCGCTCGAGGTGGCGGATCACACGACCCCCATGTCGTAGAGGAAGAAGGATCGGGGCCGCGTGCAGTCGTGGTCGAAGTCGACCCACTAGGAGCAGCAGGTGGAGGAAGTGCTGGATCGTCCATACCTTCAGCACCCTCGTCCTCGTCATCAAAAAGAGGTTCTCCAACCTCATGATCACCTACATGCTCAAAACAAGAAGAAGGACAAACCATGGTCTCGTCGAAGGTGACATCGGATGTCTCCATGACTCGGTTAGTGTCAAGGTTAAGTACACGATAAGCACAAGTATGAGCGCCATAACCCAAAAACACACCGTCAGAAGAACGAGACTCAACGTTGTCCAAGTTGCCTTTCTTGAGTATAAAACAGTGGCAACCAAAAACTCTAAAATAACTCACTTTGTGTTGTCTTCCAAAATGCAACTCATAAGAAGTCTTTTTCAAGAAAGCTCGGAGAAAAATGCGATTTGAGATATAGCATGCAGTGCTCATAGCTTCGGCCCAATATCGCCTAGGAGTCCTATGCTCATCGAGCATCGTCCTGGCCATCTCTACAAGGGTCCGATTCTTCCTCTCTACAACACCATTCTGAGGCGGTGTGTAGGGAGAAGAAAACTGATGCTCCAAACCCAAAGAGTTACAAAACTTTTCAAAATCCAAATTCTTGAATTCGGAGCCATTATCACTCCTAATAGCTCGCATCGAGTTCAAAGGGAACTCGTTCTGAAGACGCAAAATCAGATTGCGAGCAAAGGAGAAAGTCTCGGTTTTCTCAACTAAAAAGAAAACCCACGAATATCTCGAAAAGTCATCGACAACAACAAGCACATACCACTTCCCTCCAACCGAGCTCACCCGAGCCGGACCAACAAGGTCCATGTGCAAAAGCTCTCTAGGGCGCTTGGTCATGACCTAAGTCACTGGATGGTGGGGAGCAGCAACCATTTTCCCATGTCTACAAGAATGGCAAACAAGATCCTTCTATATCGATAACTTGGGCAATCCTCGGATTAAGCCAAGTGAACTAAGCCTTGCAAGCAAGTCGAAGCTTAAATGACCAAGTCTCATATGCCACTTCCATAGAACAGAGGAGGAAGGTCCAGCCACAAGACAACGAGAAATGCCAAAAGACTCCGAGAAATCCGCACGAAAGACTTTCCCAAAGGGCGAAATCCCACAAACAAGATTGCCCTGAGGATCCAAAATGCGACAGAGATTCAGCTTAAAACGAATCTCATAGTCGTCATCAAAGAGTTGCGAAACAGAAAGAAGGTTAAAATGCAAGTTAGAAACAAGAGCAACATCGCGCAACACAAAGTGCTCATTAACTCGCATGGACCCACGAGACAATACCTTACCTTTGCTATTGTCGCCGAAGGTGATAAACTCCTTTCCGGCAACAGGACTAAGACTGGAGAACCACTTTGCGTTTCCGGTCATGTGCCTCGAACACCCGGAATCCACCAACCAAACGTTCTCCAATCATTTTACCTACATCAGTAAAAAGACATAGGGTGATCATACGGTCCAACACTGGGGTTAGTGAAATAGGGCGAATACTAGTGTTGGGCCGGCTGCTCAAAAGAACGGTTAGCAGAAAAACCATTCCTAGCACGCCTACGGGGAAAGCGATCACCACGTTGAGGAAAACGTGGTCCGCTAAGGGAAGAGCGTTCATCGCGATACTCAAAACGCGGTGGGGGAAAACGCTCTACAACAAAGCCACCGCCACGGGGTCCATAGCCTACAACTGCAGGCTCCCGCCGGGCACGTCCTCTCCGCTGCCTAGGCCTAGGAACTTGAGGTTCTGGACCTCTAGGCCTAACAGCACGCCTCTGAACATTCGGCACATGTACATCATGGAAAGGATGGTACATGTCCATGTTGTTCATCTCCTTTGCACAGCGCGCCTCTCTCTTGCGCCGAAAGCAAAACTCACTCAAGTGTCCATCTCTCCCACAGTGCTCACAGTGGTACCTCACCGCTCTCATAGGGGGTTGTTGGTACTCACGGTAGTGGGTGTGGATCACTTTGCCCTTCTGTGGCATAAGTTCCTCCTGGATGGGTGGCATGGTGTCCAGCTTGTTCTTGAGGTGGTTTGGTTTGGGAGCCCATGATTGTTTCTTGGGTGGAGCTCTCGAAGGCTCAACAAAGACCCCATCCTTGGTGTTAGGCTTGAGAGGCTCTTTGGGTGGAATCTTGGTAAGCTTGGGAGTAGTGGTGGAGTTGGGCTTCTCACATGGGTTAAGACCACTCGGCTCTCCAATCTTCCCAAAAGATGAAACATCAACACCTGGAGCAAAACCTACACCTGGACCTCCAGCAGCTCGCTTGAATTGGGAGATCATCATCCCGAGCTGTAGCTCACCACTAGACACCCATGACAAGATGGTCCGAAGGTATGTGTTTTCCTCCTCGGTCTGCATCTTGTCATGCTTCACATTAGCGATCTCCATCTCCAAACCCTCACAAAGAACACATCTAGCCACACATGTGCTACCCGAGTTGGCCTCTTCAATAGACACAATCTTAGCATTCTTCTCTGCCAACTCGGATTGCAAGCCTGCACAAGACTTGCACGCACCCAACAGCAAGGACCTAGCCTTCAGCTCATCCACCTCTCCTACCAACACATCATACTTGCTTCTCAAAGTGAGAAGGTCAGTCATGTGTGTGGAGCACATCTCACACTCCTCCTCATCGGTGACAACTATGGTGGACTTGATAGACTCAAGTTCCTTCACCGTATCCTCCCATTTCTGCCTAAACTCCTTGCGCTCTCGAGCGGCACGCCTAAGCAATTTATCCTGACTAAGGAGCGCGGCAGTCAGTTTCTTAACCTCAGGTGAAAGCTCGTCGAGGGTCTGAGATACCTGGGAGGTGTCGTCGTCGTCGTTCCGAGGAGTGTCCTCCAGCTCGCCGTCGACCTCCTTGCCGAGGGCCATGGTGCAGAAGCCCTCGTCATGGCATCAATCTCACTCGACTTAAGCTTACTGAAGAGCTCGTCTCATGTGAGGGTCTCATAGTTAGACGATTCGATGATTGCCTAGACCTTGGAATCCCACACCGATTGATCGAGAGTGTGCAAAAGCTTCAAAGCTCTCTCATGATCATCGAAAGGCAATAACTCCTTGTTAGCCCTCATCCTGTTGACAATAACCTGAAAGCGAGCGAATAAACTTTCTATGCTCTTGTCAGGCATGTGTCGAAAGTTCTCATACTCTCGCTTGTGCGACTCGTAGAGACAGGTTTTGACTTGAGTGGTTCCCTCATGGAAACGCATGAGGGATGCCCAAATCTCCCGAGCCGTAGCGAGGTGAGAAACGCGATCAAACTCCGTCATGCTCAAGCATGAGAAAAGAGCATTACGGGCTCGGCTATTGGCATCGTGCTCATCGATCTGACGCTGAGTAGCATGAGCAGCCAAGACCACGTAATCAGCAGAGTTGCAAATATCCCAAATGGAAGACCCCATACTCTGCAGATAGCCCAACATGCGTATCTTCCAATACGCATAGTTCGTCCCATCAAAGAATGACGGTTTGCCCACGCCGTGATCCATGTCGCCTTCTTAGGATCTGGAACCAGCTAAGGTGGAAGATCCTTAACCTGCTTCGATACCAATTGAAGGACCGAAGATGCTACCAGAAAGCGACCAGAGGGGGGGGTGAATGGGAGCTCCAAATTTTCTTTTCAGAAACTTGTTGCAACTGTCCCAAGAATCACCCCAAGAGCAAACCTAGAGCTCGAGTAGTGTCCACGACCCTTGATGTAGGGTGGATGCCTCTGAGAAGCACAGCGAGACACTACTTAACTCTAGAATCCCAACGGAAAAGCTGGAAACAAAAACCGACAACAGACGGACAAACTGCGGACGAGAACGTGCAACTCAACACTGACCGGACTCACTGGTGCGTCCGGTCAAGTGTGATTGGACGCGTCCGGTCCAACAAAACTCAATCTGGACCCTTACTGTTTGTGACCGGACTCTGCACCAGGGAGCGTCCGGTCAAATGAACAGTGCGTCCGGTCACAACGTAGCCACGGTGAACAGTGCTACCTGTGCGTCCGGTCGTGTTTGAAATGGTGCGTCCGGTCAGAAACGAAACGAGCACAGTGAACACATTCAACGACCGGACTCTGGACCAAGCGTTCGGTCACCCTGACCCTAGCGTCCGGTCACCATGAAACTGCAACGTTCGTCCACCGATTCAACTCAATCTCACCCAAAACAAATCCTCTAGGGATCAAACTTGCTGAGGGGAGTTACAAGGAGGATAGTGAGCTATCTCTAAGAGATCATGGCACGAACCTATCTCCAAATCAATGAATCAAAGAGTTTCAGAGGAAAGGAGAAAAACTTGACCCGAAACGAGAATCGACTGATCTACTAGCTCATGAGGTTAGAGGTAAATTCCTTCGGTAGAAAGAAGTGCCTCACGATCTAGAACAACTCAGTTCAAACGGAATCACGAAAGACTCAACGTAGAGAGAGAACGAGTGACGGGAAACTCGTGGAGAAAAGAGGAACGCGAAGAACAAGTTCAAAACGCGAATCAAGACCACGAATTACCAGCCGAAATTCGTCCCCACGAGGAGACTACGAGATTACGGTCTCTTTTCCTCAAAAAGCAAATACACAGAGGTATTATTCACCGTCTCTGCGGATCTCAGTAGCTATAGCAGGGGAGAGGGAGAGCAGGAAAACCTAGAAGGCAAAATAGCAAATGACTGAGATGAATGGGGAGGTGGGTGTCTCCCCCTACTTATACTAATTCTAGTTCCCACTCTACCCCTTACTAATTACAGAGCGAACCAGCTAAACCCTAGGGTTATTCTGGACCAACTCACGGTAGGTGGTGATCCGACGGCCACGCACGCATAACTGGTAGCATTGCCTCGACGCAACCTCACCGATTGCCGCCACGTGCTGCCACCGCTCTGCTTGTCCTTTTCTCGGACTTCGCCCCCGGTTTTGTGGCCCAAACCAGGAAACCAGCCTTCATAGCCAACGCCTGGTTTTGAGGCCCAAACCAGGAAACCAGCCACCCATGGCCTGAGTTTTGTGGCCCAAACTCAACAAACCTGCAGCACCCAGGTTTTGAGGCCCAAACCTGGAAACCGTCCTCAGCCCGAGTTTTGTGCCCAAACTCGGAAACCATCAGCGCCCAGGTTTTGGGGCCCAAACCTGGAAACCGTCCACTCAGTGGTTTTTCTGTGGCTCAACCACCAAACCGAGCCGTAGACGGGATGCACTGCCCATGCACCCCGTCCACCCACAAGTCTTCGCTCGTCGCTGTCCCAGGCTGTCAGCCACCACAGCTGATCCTCAGGCCATCAGTCCCTCAGTCCAAGCCTCACGTCCGCCCTTCGCCACTCTCGGTCCATCGGCACGGCACGTCTCTACTCGACCTTCACCTTGCCTTTGATCACTGTATCCGTGCTCGACACCTGCACAACACAAGCCAAAGAACATGCGCATTATCCCAGTTGACAATCACTCATCACTCAGAGACTCGGCATACACCCATGTATCCACATTATTAAGGATAAACTTTCTGACTATTTTTTGTTCTAAGGGCGATACATGTATCGGCCATTACTTGGAAGGCACTTTAGGCTTGTTGCCAAACACTTGGAAAGTACTTTTTCAGATACCTTCCGTTTATTGCTCTTGGGAGACTTTCACCTTGTAACGTCTCTAGCACATATGCATTCCCAAATATTACTTTGATCACTTTATAAGGACCTTCCCAACTCGGCGACCACTTGCCAAACTTGTTGCTTCTCGACCCGAGTGGCAGTATAGTCTTCCATACTAACTCTCCCACTTGGAACGATTTACTTCTCACCTTCTTGTTGTAAGCTCTGGCAACCCAGGCTTTGTCTTTCTCCATCTCCTTAAAAGCCTTTAATCTTTTATCGGTTACTTCATCAATGTTGTCCATCATGGCATCATGATACATAACAGCAGATAAATCATTCTGTCTAGCCAGCCTCTATGCATCCAGATTTACCTCGATGGGTAACACTACTTCTTGTCCATATACCAGCTCGAAAGGAGTGACTTTTGTAGCACCATGTCTTGACACACGATGAGCCCATAAAGCCTTAGACAAAACCTCATGCCACCTCCTTGGGTTATCCTCAATCTTCTTTTTGATAAGCTTGATCAAAGTCTTGTTACTAGACTCAGCTTGGCCGTTAGCTTGAGCATAGTACGGAGATGAATTGAGGATCTTTATTTTGTATAATTCATCAAAATCTCGCACCTCTTTAGAAATAAAAGATGTCCCTTGATTTGTAGTTAACGTTTGAGGTATGCCGAATCTATGTATAATATGCTCAATAATAAACTCAATTACCTCCTTATGTGTCATATTTTTCAAAGGCACCGCTTCAGTCCACTTAGTGAAATAATCTGTGGCGACCAAAACAAAACGATGTCCTTTCGAAGATGGAGGATGAATTTGGCCAATGAAATCTAACCTCCAACCACGAAAAGGCCACAGTTTGATAATAGGATGAAGCATAGCAGCAGGTGCACGCTGTATATTTCCAAACCGTTGCAGCAGGTGCAAGCTGTATATTTCCAAACCGTTGACATTGTTCACAACCTTTGTAGTAACGAAAACAATCAACCATCATCGTGGGCCAATAAAACCCAGCTCTGCATAATAACCATTTCATCCTTGGTGCCGATTGATGTGTACCACAAATACCTTCATGGACCTCCCCCATAGCCACTTTTGCTTGATCAGATCCCAAACACTTAAGCAACAAGTCTTCGGCAGTCCTTCGATAAAGCTCATCATTGTGCAGTACATATTTGAATGCACTCCGTCGAACACTCTGATCAACCTTAGTACTCGGATCATTAAGATATTTAAGCAGGGGACTTCTCCAATCTTCTAAATCAGTTCCACTTGATTCGGACCGATCTAAAGTCTCTTCAGACAAATTAACCGTTCCAAGATCGACCAGGTCAATCGGACGAATTAACTGATTTAACTCAAAAACAACATGGTCGGCCATGGTGTCTACCCAAGTATGCTTAACATGTACCTGGTCTCCAGGGTAAGGTGGCCGAACTGGTTCTAAAACAAACTGGTCAGCCAAAGGAATCGACAATACTTCTGCACGCTGTTGCACCGGCTTTATGTGAAAATTGTGTTTACTAACATAATAGCTAGATGCTTGTTGAGCTAACATGTTGGCTTTATGATTTTCATGCCTTGGTATATGCGGAATCTGGAATTCAGTAAAATGTGTAATGATGTCAAGGCACATATCCAGATAAACATTTAATGATCCCTCTAAACATTGAAATTTACCAGCAACTTGTTGCACTATTAGCAAGGAATCGCCATAAACTTCAACATGCTTAACCTCCATGGAACATAATATTTCTAAACCGAATAAAAGAGCTTCATATTCGGCTTGATTATTAGTGCACAAGTAATCTAACCGGCTTAACATTTCAAACTCAGCACCATTAGGAGAAACGATGACCACACCAACACCTTGGCCTTCCTTACAAGCCGATCCATCAAAATAAAGTTTCCATGGAGTAAAAGTAAAATAACCGATTTCATCTTCTAAACTTATACCATGCTCAATAATGAAATCGACCAGAACTTGACCCTTCAAAGTTTTCAATGGTTCATAGGTCAAGTCAAACTCAATCAATGCATACGCCCATTTGTCAATCCTTCCTCTAAGGATTGGCCGATATAACATGTGCTTAATTACATCGGCCTGACATGCAACAATACATGTACTAGACATCAAATAGTGTCTCATTTTAGCACAAGCATAGTACAAAGATAAGCATAATTTTTCAACATGGGCGTACCTTGTCTCGGGATCAAGAAGACGGCGACCAATATAAGCAATTACGTACTCTTTACCTTCATCTTCTTGTGTTAAGACAGCTCCAATAACCTTCTCCTCGGCAGCGACATATAATCTAAAGGGGATTCCTCTCTTAGGCGCCTGAAGAACTGGTGGAGATGACAGATATCCCTTTATCTTTTCAAATGCTTCTTGTTGCTCTGCTCCCCAAGTGAACTCAGCTTCATCTTTTAATTTTAATATAGGGGTGAAAGGAATAATTTTCCCGGACAAGTTTGCAATAAATCTCCTCAAGTAGTTTACTTTCCCCAAGAACTTCTGTAAGTCCTTTTTGCATGTAGGCGCCTGAACTTTCTTGTTTTTTTTCTATCCTTTTAGGATCAATCTCTATGCCTTTGTCGTGAATGATGAACCCTAAAAACTTCCCAGCCGACACACCGAAAGCACACTTTAGTGGATTCATCTTCAAACCATAACGACGCATCCTCTCAAACGCTAGACGTAAATCGGCCAGATGAGATACATGGGCATCCGATTTAATCACAATAATATCATCAATATATACTTCCATGATTACCCCAATTAAATCATGAAAGATCAGATTCATAGCGCATTGATAAGTAGCGCCTGCATTCTTCAAACCGAATGTCATCATGGCCCACTTAAAAAGACCAACAAACCCAGGACAAATAAAGGCCGTTTTGGACATATCCTCTTCGGCCATGAATATCTGATTATAACCAGCGTTGTCGTCAAGAAAACTAACAACCTGATGTCCTGAAGCATCATTGATTAACATATCGACTATAGGCATAGGATACTCATCTTTGGGAGTGGCTCTATTTAAATCTCTAAAATCAATACAAACCCTAATTTTCCCAGTGTCTTTCTTCTCCACAAGCATGATATTAGAGACCCACTCCGCATACCTGCATGGCTGGATAAACCCCACTTGTAATAACCGATTAATCTCCTCTTTAATTCGGTCATATATTGTGGAATTAAAACGGCGAGGATGTTGCTTGAATGGTCGGAACCCCGACTTAATAGGAAGCCGATGCTCAACAAGTTCTCGGCTCAACCCGGGCATCTCCGTATAACTCCATGCAAAACTATCAACATACTCTTTCAAGAGCGCGATTAACTTTAATTTACAATCGGCTTCAAGATTTTGATTTACAAAGGTCGGCCTAGATATAGAACTACCCCCAATATCTATTTGTTCTAAAGGGTCGGCCGACGTGAAACCTTGGCCCAACTTATTGAGCTCATCAAAATCATCAATAGCCTCACAAGTATCGGTCTTACAGGTCCGGTATTGTTCAACACGATGTTTTAACCAATCAACATTAACATCCATTAAATCACATAATAATATTGAACCGATTGTCGGTCGGTTTTAAAGATACTGGTATGAAACCCTCCCTAGTAACACTAACAAACTGAAAATCAGAAAGGTCCCGACCAGACAGACAAGCAATAGTATCATGCCCCCCGAGCAAAGGAGCATCGACCGTAGCTACATAGGCCGATGAATCTGAGTGCACCACCTCAACATCGTCTCCCACCCACTGAATGAGAAACTGATGTAAACTAGAAGGTATGCACCGATTAGCATGAATCCAGTCACACCCAAGTATAAGGTTATAGCTACCTTGTATGTCGGCAACGAAGAAGGCAGTGGCCAGAGTCTTGCTTCCAATGGTCAGCTCCATGGATGCAACCCCTTTGGTCGGAATGGGATCTCCTCCTCCGACTCTAGTGATACTCATGTTGGTCTTGATCAGTTCTTCATCGGTACCGCCGAGCTTCTGGTAAAGCGAGTATGGCATCAAGTTCACAATTGCCCCACTGTCGACCAGCATCTTGTGAACTGGTGTACCATTGATGTGACCCTTTATATGCAATGGCTTAAGATGATTGTCAGATTCCTCTGGCTTCTAGAATACAGCAGTCTGCGTAGCGAAGTTAAATTCCACCGCCGTCGAATCATCTCTGACTACGTAGTAGTCGGCCGATAAGTAAACTACATTGACGTCCGCCCTTTCTGGGGAAGGTTCATAGTCCACCATTTCCTCATCTTGTTCTTCAGGTAATTCTTCACCGCTCGCAGTAATACCAGTGGAGGAAATAGGGTTACTAAGAAGCGAGCCTAATCCCATCGGCACATCAGGAACTGATTCGGTCCCGGACCCTGGTCGGGTCGGCTCAATTTCTGATCCAGTAGTAATTGGCTCACCCTGCTCGACCGCTAAACTGGTCGACACCTGTCCTGAGGTGGTCGGATTAGTGTCCGACTTAGTTGGTTCTGAAGCCACTTTAGTAGATTCGGTACTCAGATTGGTCGGCTCAGGATCCGACCTATTTAACTCTACTATCGTCAAGGTCGGCTTCTGATTGCAAGCCGACTCTTCACCTCCTCGCTTGCCCTGAGGGAAAATAGGATGTGTTGAGTTAAATATGTCTTCTCTCATTTTGTCGAGCCGTTCTTTCTTCTGTTTGTTGCAGCGGGCCCTCTGTAGCTTTCTTCGCTGAGTTTTAGTCAAACCAGGAGGACACCATCTGGGCTGCATGTATTTGGGGTCACGCTCAACAGGCTTTTCTACTTCTGCCTCGGCCGAAGTATCTTGAGCTTCTAGGACCTCTTCTATTGCTGGCTCTTCAATCACCATCGGCTCAGGTTCATTAGCAAGAGGGACTTCCATAGACCCGATTGTAATAGTGGGGACCGGGTTGGGTCTGGTCGGAGAGGCAATAGGAACACTTTGCACCTTCTTAGGTACATAGACCTGTCACGCCTGCGTCTTCCTGATTTCCTGAGAGATTAAAGTCTTTGGCGCGACCAGCGGATTCTGACTAGAACTCGGCTGTGACGGAACCACCCAATAATGTGGCCCACTTGCACACGTCATCGTCATAGGGAGCCCAATGACTGTGCAAATGAAACACGTTACTGGAAAGATCCGTCGGGTGTCCCCGAGAGGACCCCGAATTACTCACGAGCCACAGGACCATCATCATGAAGGTTGGAATAATTACAACATTACAACAGTTGATACAAAATACCATCGGAGTGCGGAAGCAAGATAGATAAACTTTACAAATTATGAAGATGTTACTTTTTACATAAAAATAACTGGTATTGCGGAAGTAGAGTAGTATGACAGAACCACACTTAGGCGGAGTACCTAAGTTGGAGAAGAGGGACAACCAGATCACGTCAAGCCCACTGACATGATCATGATCAACACCACCTAATAGAAACCTGCAACAGGGGATTAACAAACCTTGAGTACTGGGGTACTCAACAAGACTTACCCGACTAAAGAAAAAGGGAGAAGACTCAGGAATGAAAGGCTTAGGGTAGTCAAGGTAAGGCTTAAGTATTTTGCAGAAAAAGCATTTTGTAAACCTTGTTTTATTTTGGAAAGATTCAAGCATTTCTCAATTCTTCATTGTCCATGATTCATTTTACATTTCAAAACATACCTAGTTGAGAACCACTCTCCGTTGACAGTCAGTGACCAAGTCTCCATAACCGAGGAGCAACGTTCATCCGGATAAATAATACTCAGCTGAGGATCCCTATCCACACTGCATATGTAGCACCCAAGCTTGCATATGCCAACTCGTCTACCACGATTCCTCCAAGATTGGACCCGGTCCTACGCCACCCGAAAGTACAGTACACCACTCCTATCTAGGTACGACGACCACGTGGGTACATGCTACTTCCGCCATCTCTCCACTCCCAGTGCACGGTTGTCGGTCCAATAAAGGATTCCTCGGAGCCAGAGCTTTCCGTAGTATGTGAATAGTTGCAAGTCTTGGCCAGCAGGCCCCCATACGGATGGTCCCTACATTTTTCCGCCAGCGACAAGCACCTCGGGACTCTAACCCAAGAGTACAGGTCCTGTCGGTTTTTCAACCCTGTCCCGGTCGGTGTCAACTGTTGAGTCCCGGACTACAACATGACGGCACCGTACGCGCGGACAACCTCTTCTCGACAATGACCACATGCTAGCTAGGCAAGCAGTCATCGAACGGGAAGTAAAGCCAAATTCCCATAAAGATTCTTTCAGTGATCACACTTTTGAAAATGGCATTTTATTACAAATCTATAGTATAGCATCACTAAGCATTTTGCAAATAGTTTTAAAGCAGGGCTGGTGGATCTTCTGGTGGAGGTAAATAATGCAGGTAATAGGTCATCACACAACTCCTATAACCTAATGCAGTAGTTTAACTCAAAAGCATTTAAGGAAAACATTTTATAAATCCAAGGAAGGGTTAAATGCACCGGGGCTTGCCTTCGTTGCAGGGAAGATAAGATCCAAGAAAGATTGACACAAGTTAGTTCGTTTGCTGCTTGAAGTTAAGTCTTTTTCGACGAAGCCTGTCCAACAAGAACCCTCCTCCGAGGCTCGTTCGACAATGGTGAACACCAGAGCTTGATCAACACGACTTCAACACTCTTGGATACTACACGTGGATAAATGATGTATGCTTTAACATGATGCCATGGAATGCATGCTAAGGTGCAGGACAAGACTACTGATTCTAGAGTACAACTTTCTAACATGTGAGTAACTTTTAGGATAGACATAAAGATTAATTATCTTTATCTTTTTAAGCAAGATTAAACAAACTTATTAAGCATTATTTACAAAAAATTGCAAGGCATCACAATCATCATAGACCAGAGGGGTGGGGTCTATGAACAACAAACAATCCAAAAGGTCACACCATGATTACTTTTCTGTTTTTCCTAATTTATTTTAAAAGATCATTTTATACAGTTGTCACAAAATTTACCAAATTAATCTCATAGGTTCATCATGGTGTAAATAGATGACAAAACAAATTTCATGACCTTTGGAGCTATACATGTTTTACTAAAAACCTAAAACTATCCATTTATTAATTAAAAGGAGGATTTTTCATATTTTAAACTTTGCAGAAAAGTAGAGTTTCTTATTTTTCTAAAATACTACACAGAGCAAGGAACACACAACATTTATCTCAAGATTTTTAGAACAACAGATTAAACCTCACAAAAAGAAGAAAACAAAACACTATTCATATTTTTAAAAGAAAAGGAAAACTGTGCTTCTCTCGAGGCTCGGCGCGCTTGCCTGTAAGGCGGACAGCGGACCGGTCGCTCGAGGTCTCGGCTGGGAAGGCAGAGGGTGGGGATAGCTTCGTGGGCTCACCAGGAGTTGGAAACGAGGCTCGGCGAGGCGGTGCAAGGGTCGGAGGCGGGAGCTCGATGGTGGCGAGGCCTCGGCGGAGGCTCGGCTAACCTCTCGAGGGTAGCCTCGGCGTGCTCGAGGCTCAGTCCGAGGGTGGCTGCGATTCGCCCGAGGCTGAGGGTGGGGCTCGGCTGCTTCGAGGGGGCGCGGTTCGCAGGCGTGCTCGAGGGTGAGGCTCGAGGGGACGCTCGAGGGTGAGGCTCGAGGCTGGCCTTGGCATGTTCGAGAGATGCGGCTCGAGGGATGTGGCTCGAGGGGACGCTCGAGGGTGTGCGGTTCGAGGGTTGGCTCGAAGGTTGGCTCGAGGGTGAGGCTCGAGCGATTCGCCGGAGTTGGAGGGGAGTCGCTGCGCCGGCGAAGGAAAGGACGGAGGGGTGAAATTGGTGGCTTGGGAAGGTGGAGAAGCTCAAGGCGAAGGCAGTGGCGGCCTTGGCGGGCGCTGGGGCTGCCTGATGGCTTGGGTTGGCGAGGAAGTGTTGGTGGTGGCAATGGGGAGCTTGGTGGCTTTTATAGGCGCGGGGTGATGCCGGGGTCCGGGCGAAGGACGGTGGGGGTCCGGACGAAGAGGACGGTGGGGGTCCGGGCAAGAGGACGGTGGGGGTCCGGGCAAGAGGACGGTGGGGGTCCGGGCAAAAGGACGGTGGGGGTCCGGGCAAGAGGACGGTGGGGGTCCGGGCAAAAGGACGGTGGGGGTCCGGGCAAAAGGACGGTGGGGGTCCGGGCAAAAGGACGGTGGGGGTCCGGGCAAAAGGACGGTGGGGGTCCGGGCAAAAGGACGGTGGGGGTCCGGGCAAAAGGACGGTGGGGGCCGGGTGAGGATGAGGTAGGGGTCCTCCAGCTATGCATAGTGAAAACCTATTCTTCTTTTGAAACCTTGAAAATTACTCCTAAACTTTGAACTGCACAAAGAAAACTCAAACACCAAAGTTGTTTAGAATTTGAGATCTACAACTTTGCTAAAAGGACCAACTTCAAATTTTGAACAACTTTTGAATTAGAAAAAGGGGTAAAACTAGAGTTTGGAAATTTGGGGTTTTTCAAAAGGAATTTAAATTTTATTTTGATTTTTGAATTTTGGTCCTCATAACACAGCATCAAAACACTTAACTGAACAAGATCTACACAAAAATTAAGCAAACTTAAATGCATGGCAAGAATGATTAAAGACTAATGATGATGACATGTCAGGTTAATTACTTATTAAACACCAGAGGTGTTACATCGGCCGACTACCCAAGCGATCGAACACTGAAACTCTTGCAGGCTGATTAGTGGGCATTCCCCATCCTGGCTGATAATACATATGTGGCGGCATAGGGTAAGGTATCCATACCCCTTGAGGACCCCATTGTGGTGGTGGCGAAATAAGAGGGGCCCACTGATGGTAATACGGGCCAGCCTTTGGTGCCGTATACGTTGTCTGAGACACCATCATCTGTTTGGATATCTCATCCTCACGCTTCGGAGGAGTAGACTCTCTTTTTTAAGGGCCGATTCTGGGAATTGGCCTTTTGCTACTTGTATTTGGCTATGAGCTTGTCAAAAGTACATGGTTCTCTAGCGACTTTCCCTTTACTCCTGTCCGCATTAGTCTTCCAAGTGTCAACTTCAGGTTTTTGCGGGACAAAAGTGCGGATGACACGTACTCCGGGAGGGGTAGAGTCTTTAGAAACAGTTACATCGACTGTATCCGTCGATTTATTGACCCCACTGGAATTGGCAGAGACCGATCTTACTTGGTCGACCTTCTGTTCCGGCTGCTTTGAGGATGAACCAGACTGGTCGGCTTGAGAACCCGACCTGGTCGGCCTTTGTTGTGCTGTCCTGGTCTCAAAATACCTTTGTCTATGCAGGTGTCATGATGACCCTGCAGTGATTGTGATTTTACTTTTGCCATTGTCACGCTTCTCGAGCACCACCTTGCGCCCCGAATCGTTCTCAGTATTCGGTGTTCCTCGTGGTTCGCCGATGACCACATTCTTGCCTTTGGTCGTATCGGCTTGCTCTGGACGAATTAGAACAGCAAGGTTCCGTGCTTCCACCATGTGAACTGGGAAAGGAGTAGTATTGATCTGCATCTCAGTTAGACTCAATCGTCCTTCGTTGAGGGCCGATTGGACCTGTCGACGGAAAACATTGCAGTCGTTAGTGGCATGAGAGAAAGAATTATGGTATTTGCAGTAAGCCCTCCTTTTTAATTCGTCGGGTGATGACAAAGTGTAATTAATTTTGAGATAACCGAATTTAAGCAATTCATCGAATATTCAGTCACATTTAGAAAAATCAAAAGTAAACTTCACCTCCTCACCCCGATTCTTCTGAATCGGTTTAAGGGAAGGACAAGTGACTAGTTTATTTTGCGCTGACCATAAAACTTCGGCAGCGTAGCAATCTTTAGACTCATCGTCGGAACTATCAGAATTTATCTCAGCAATATGTACGCCCGATCGATGAGTCTTATGAGGATCATAGGGTTCTTTGAAGCACGATTCTATCGAAATGGCCTTTTGCAACAATTGATTTACATTAAAGAAATCATGATGCTCAAGTTTGTCTTTGATCTCTCGACGTAGACCAACTAGACATAGATCTATTAGATCTCTGTCGGAGATCCTCAAATGGAAACACCGATTTTTAATTTCTTTAAAACGTTTAAAGAAATTGACCACAGACTCGCTTCGTCCTTGTCGAACCGATGTAAGATGTGATAACCTAGTTTCTTGGACTCCATCATAAAAGTGATTATGAAATTTTTCTTCTAATTCGGCCCAAGAACCTATGGTGCATTCCGGTAGTGACGTAAACCAGGTGAAAGCTGTACCAGTAAGAGATAAAGGAAAATGTCGTATATTCATAAAATCTAAAGTACTAGCTTCGCCCATTTGTGCGAGGAACATGCTGACATGTTCCATAGTTGTTTTACTGCCGTCACCACTAAACTTATAAAAATCCGGTACCCTCCAACTGTCAGGTGCTTTCATAAAATCAAAACATGAAGGGTACGATTTAGAGTAAGTGGTCCTGGTAGGCTTGAATTGGACCCCTAAACTGGTCTCAAGCGACCTAGTTATTTCTTCCTTAAACCGATTTATAGCTCGTCCGAACTCGGTGTTGGCAAGGTCGGGGGTGCCACCATGCATGGGATTGTGGCTTGGGGACTTCAGCGGATTGGGTAACACTGTCCCCTGTCCTCCCGAAGTCCTATTTGTTGAGGTACCCTGGTCGGTCTGTGTGGTCCGAACAGTGCCATGATGAATGTGATTGGCAGTTGCCGAGGTACCGGCTTCACCGCCTCTGGTCTCAGTAGACCCTAATTGTCCAAAATTAATGTGTAAAGCCTGCCCCCTAAAAGAATTGAAAGGCATGCCGAACTGTGGTTGCCCAGTTGGGACTTCGGGTTCGACAGTTTTACCTTCTAACTTATCCATGCGGTCACTAAGCAATTTAAATGAATGCTGGATAGTATTGGTAAGAGTTTTTGAAGAATCAACCAGCATTGCAGAATAATTAGCATGGGTAGGGTAAGAATCTTCAGGTACCTTGGTGTTTACCTTATCAGTAGCGTCTTCAGCGTTCGTAGTGGATGTAGTGGGGATGATCTCGCTGAAGTCTGGTTGTTTGTCTTGGGTGACCCTGCCGCGCCGATCCTTTGAGCAGCTTTCTAGGAAAGCCTTCAAGACGTCGTCGAGTTTGGCCTGCGCCTGTTGCTTCAACTCGTTAGGGAGCTCGTCAATGCCCGCAGGACGAACGATGTTATCCTTATCGGTAGCACCGTCTTTGCCGCCCATATTGGTAGTAGATGAGATTTCAATCGTCCCCAGCGGAGTTGCCAAAAAGTGTGTTGACGTCGGAAGTGATCCGAATCACACACCAGCAGGGCTAGAACGCCCAAAGAGGTTGCGGTTCAACCTGAGACGGCAGGAACCCCAGCTAAACCGTCTAAAAACCGATCTAAAGACCAGTTTGTATCGATCTAGGGTTTTGGGCTCCTGTGTTGATAACTCTAGAACTCCTCCCGGGAAGACCCGTCGGGGAGAAGCACGTAGAGGTTGCCCTAGGACCAGCAAGGCCGCCTAGAACGCCGTCGAGCCTCACCGGGAGACGCGCCGAACAACAAAGTAGAGGAGAAAAAAGGTAAAAGGGATAGTAGATTGATTTTGATCGATTGATGTTGGATGCCTCGATCGGCCATGATCCTCTCATATATAGAGGGGGTTGGTCTTATCCCAATAGGAAACATCTTCAGATACGATCTCTAAGTTTCCTATCCGGACTCTATCAACATATAGAATCCAATCCGGACGCAACAAGGTAACCCTAATCTCCCCGATCCTTAGATCGACCTGATTGGTCTAAATTAGTCTTAATGGGCTTTATCAGCCCATACTGATCAATGAATCGTCGCCGGACTCAACCTTCTTCATAACCATAAGGCCTCCGACCAGTGCCACCTGGTCGGACACAAAATTGACTGGTCGGAAGTCCAAAATGATCAGGCCCATTTGACTTAGAACATCCGATTCGTCCAATATTAAATAATAGAAGATAAATTCGACTCCAATATTACAGGTCGAATACCTTTTCTAAATTTACTTTACGTGTGACACTTTTGAGTGTCAACACTTCCCTTCCTCCTGTGCAAAACTGAGCACCCAATCCTAACTTAAGCTAATTGTCTATTCCGATCTGATCTAATTACATGATTCACTGTTTGTCATATTTCTATTCTGGACGTTGTCTATTCCCTTCAGATCATATTTCATTTTGTCACTAGCTTTTCCTATATATCCACGGTTCTATTTTGTGAAGTCAGACCATATTTCATTTTGTCACCATTGTATACTTTATATCAAGAACTGAAGATTGTTTAATCCCGAGACTCGGTGAATTGCTTTTTAATTCACAGAGTACTAAATAGATTCTTTCATGATTCACTGTTTTTCATTTCCTTATTTACTTTTCCTCTCTGGCCATGTGCCACTTAATAGACTCTGCCTTTATGCCAGGGAAGGTGCCCCCTTTGTCGTGCCGCAGATCGTTCTAATCGGACACCAACAGTAAGTAGCTACAAGTTATCTTGTGTTAGCCTGCTTCTGCCAATCTACTTGCTTCTACCCCTTATGAAGTGGTAATTTTGTGTTGGTCTGTTCTTGCACCAGCAAACGATGATTACTCTTTTAAATTAGAACGATCTGTAGGTGTGCATTTTTTATATTACATAGCTTCGATTTTTATACCGGTTATCACGATGCGACTTTCTTTTATGGGTGAAAACTGTGATTTTTTTATATAATATATGTTTAGAACTTAGAGTGGAACTAATGATATATCCCTCTTTAATTTTGAGCAAAAGTTTGAAAT
Organism: Coix lacryma-jobi var. lacryma-jobi; assembly: GCA_009763385.1. NCBI lineage: Eukaryota > Viridiplantae > Streptophyta > Magnoliopsida > Poales > Poaceae > Coix > Coix lacryma-jobi. Next base: position 104,795,572 of record CM019823.1, on the reverse strand, counting down.
TTTATACTGGCATTAGCATTCCCAATTACTTGTATGTATCTTCGTCTGTACAGATACATGATGTGTTCCCTTCCAGTTGCTCATGGAAATATTAAAGCTACATATATTTTGCTAGATGGTGATACCCTACCTCTGTGACAATGGGTTAACCCAGTTAAGCCGTTTTTAGCACCCCAAGAATGGTTAGTGTCCACATGTTTCCCAGAATCCCAGTTATTCCAAGGATACTTGAACTTTTGTATGAGATCTTTAGTATGACTATACATCTATCTATACAACTAATTCTAGGTTCAAGTCGCACCTTGGGTGTTGGTAATTATGAAATATTGGTACAATTTTTTAGTTTCCTTGCTTGATGCCCCCCCCCAAAAAAAAAAGAAAAAAGAAAATGTTAAGCATGTAAGAGATTCATATAGGTCTTATTTATGTTTTTCCACAAAATGATCATAAACAAGAAAATATCATCATCTACTAAGAGGTTCTTTTTATGACCTGCATCACCTCTGACTTGATCTGCATCGCCTCCCAGATGAGTAAGATTTCTGCTCTTCCCCCCTATTAAAGTTGTCCTTATATCATTACGATAGTAATACAACTCAGTATAAGCTCTAATATTCTCTATTAGTTCAACAATGACTTTTGTTGATTATTTTGTGCAGTATGAAAAGCTAAATTTTGTTAATTTGAAAGGAGAAACTCACAAGATATCTAACCATTAAAGTTACATTTTCCTGCACAAAAAGTTAAATTTTCTATTTGAATCCGTGATGAATCTAGGCATAATGCTATTTGACACCTTCATCCTTCCATGTCACCTATGCATTGAAGTTGTGCTTGGATGGTTTGCCAGGATGGACAGACTGAACCATCCTTGTTTTCAAATTGCTGGTACCAGGGTATACATCATGTTTTTTTAATATTGAACATTAGTTGTTACTGTTGGGAGCAAATCAGTCCTGTTTGGTTAACATAAGTCCATTTGCTTAAAAAGCCTCTAATTTGATCATAAGTTTGATTGATTGAAGTGAAATCCACGACATATCCACATGAGTTTTGGTCAATTCTTTGGGTTTTTTTATTTGGTTTTGCAGGAGAGCAGGTAAGCAGCTCTTTATGGTATGACATATCTCTGTAGGCAACCGGAACTTGAGGCATATTCAGTCCAGTTTTGTTGTGACAGATTAGCAGCAGGACCTTATCAGTTTGATGATGTTAGCAGAGGAACAGATGGCAACATTGTATGATTGGTTTTAACCATTCAAGCATGGACTTAGTATATTCACTTGTCTTGATTTGTTGATTTGATAGCTTAGTCTAGAATATCTTATTTAACAAAATATTTCTTTTCTAGCATCCACTTTGCCTTATTTGTATTATTGTCCCTGATCTGAAACTGAACCATCTCTAATTTGTTTGAGATCTGAATTTATCACGCCAGGAGGCTAGCATCATGATTTCCTTTATATTACTTATAACAATGAACATGCCAAATACTAGCTACTACTATAGAAAGATTTCATCCCAACAGATGATAGACTGGAGTGATATGAATTGTCGTTTTTGTGAGGCCCAAAAACCAAAAGTATATATTGGTTGTGTAATGTGGTAGACTGAGTTAAATAAGTCTTGTGACAAGTATGTAATGTATGCTACTATGTTTGGTGCACATTAAAGGTTCTCTGGATGCTTCATGCTTGTAATGTAGGAATACATAAGTTGCAGATGGATTAGTTGAGTGTCTTTTTGTTTGATGCATGTTGTCCTTTTTTCACTATTTTCTTCATTTTCAATAAACATATTGTCCTTTTGTTTTTCCTGTAGCGTTACCTGCCTGGAAACCCTCGAAGCCGGCGTGTCGCCTGCTTCGATCACCTCCGTTGTCGCGGTTGTCAAGTTCGGCGCTTAGGCAGCTCATGTGCACTCGCCTCTCGTCGTTGCCTCTCGTTCTATGCGCTGTTGTTCCATCTTCCGCAACCTCCACTTGTGCCCATCCTTGTCGTCTCTGCCTGATCTATGAGGTGCGTTTCTTGTTTTCTTCTGTCGGGAAATTTTAATGCATCAACTTAGATTTGGCTCCAAACGGACACCATTTTTACGGAAAATGCTGATAGCGCCGTCGTGCATTAGGGTTGCATCTCCAGGTTTCCCGTGTCTTAGTTTTGGTCTTCCTTTGTCGCGTTTACATGCTGCGACATGCATTGCTTTGTCTAAGAAGAATAGACACAGAGAGTTACATAAAAAAAGACAGAGTCCAATGTTTTAGGTTTCTTTTTTAATGCCAACAAAATTGGCCTCTGTTCTTTGCCGGCAAGAGTCTCTGAGTTCATTTGGGAACAAAGGGAATGTTGGCCCAGGCTGGACTCGTGGCGTCGGTTGCGTTGTTGGTCTTCAGTTCCGACTAAGGCCCATCGAAGCTTACAAGTCGCAAAACGATCACTTATGTAATAGCCCGATAAGCTAGCTGCAGTTCTGTGTGTTCCTGTTGTGCCGGTGGAACCTTGAGCTGGGTATCTCACTCGGCAAAGGGAAAACCATGTAACCTTTCTACCCTCTTAATGAAACACGTGCTAAGCACGTTCTTGAAAAAAGTTCTGTGCTAATTATGCTTGGTTTAGTGGCCTCTGTATCTATGCAGTTTCCCACACAGTGGTTTGGAGTAATTATTTGGTTTCCTCATGTAGGCCGATTTGTCATGATTCATTTGTTTCTCAATGCAATGACACATTCCATGGGAGCACAATGGCAGATGACACAGAGTGATTGCACACGGTCAGTACATCTAAATAACTTTTTGTTTTAGTCATTTCCTGTCTCAGATTATTAAATTTGTCGAACTGAGAGAATATCTATGTACTACCAGATGGTATTCACCTTATCTATGCCATTTTTAGGAGATAGGAATCTTATTCACAAGATTTTAGTTGGTTGAGCTTTACAACCATATGCTCTTTTCTGGATGTATCTATTGAATTTTACCTAGAGATACTTCTATAATGATTTCTTCTTAAACTTAACATTTTATCTGTGCCATTTTTAGGAGATAGGAATCTTATTCACAAGATTTTCATTGGTTGAGCTTCACAACCATATGCTCTTTTCTGCATGTCTCTATTGAATGTCACCTATGAAATTATTTGATGTAACAATCTGTTTGGTAGTGAGCTTTCTTTGTTTAAGAAAATATAATAAGAGTAGCAAATAGGTCGTAGTGCCCACATTAGAAATGAGCAATTAGCTGTGGTGATGTTCATAGTAGTGGCACAATGAACATTCTAAAAACATCTTAGACCATTGATACCTTACTAGGATCATGCTCGTGCATTGTCAGGTGTTTTATACCATCCACTTGAGACTTTCCTTCAACATATAGAGTATTTCTTAATAGAGCGAGATCTTGGGTTTCTATGATGCCCGTCTGTTGCAACAGGTGTTATACCAAATTAAATTGAGACTTTCCTTCAACATATATTTCTTAATCTTGCCAAGATTATGTGCTTCTATCTCGTTAGCCATGCTACACTCAAGCGCTCCTTACTATGAGCAGACAAAGGTACAAGTGTAGCTTTCAAATTCTTTGATTTGATTATTGTGTGATAGTTGTATTGCTTCAGAAAGAAGACCATGAACATACAAACTCTTCTAGGTGAAGTTCTATTGCTGCACATTCTTCTTGATGCATGTAGTTAGTGTGGTTGAGCCATCTGTGGATCTGAATCTATACCTCTATACCTAATAATAAAGAGGCAAAATTTCCTCACTGTTTTTGGTCTGGTCGTTTTCGTCAAGCCTATTTATATAGACTAACTAGGATTCCCACAAGATCAGGGGACCGATATGGGACTAATAGTCTGTTCGTTCCCCTCCCCTTTCGTCTGGTCGATAACACCGGTTGGAGCAAAAACCGATCCAGTCTGGTTGTTTCGTCTTGGCCCGGACGTCTTTGCAACGAAATCGGCCTGAACTTGAAGGCCCAGTCTCGGTAGCCTACGAGACCTTAGCGGCAGTAGAGCGGAGACGAGCGCTCGTTCAGTTTCGGTCTGGGCGTTTAGCACCACCTCACCGGCTGAAGGCGGACGAGCCACGGGCTCACCCTATAAGAAGAGCGCCTCGTGTCCCGTTACTCCATATTTACCTGGACGGGTCGACGTGACATCATTAAGGTTCGTGGACCACTGCCAAAATTAAAAATTTAAACTTTGGTATTTCTGCATTTATTTGTTTTCGAGATTGGGTCAGTTTTGACAAATAATGGCTGTGTCGGCTCACATTCGTTGATGTTCTTCGGCTGATGAAGTGATGAGACTGAGATGGATTCGTCGCGCTGCCGGGCATGTATGTAGCAGATCGATTCGGTGCCCGGCCTGGCCTGCCGCCCCTTATTGCCCTGCATGCTGTAGGGCACGCCAATGCCATCAACATCGTCATCGTCGTTTGTGTACTATAATAATATACTATATGTAACAGTCTATGTATAAGTACATATATACATATATAATATGTCAATCAAAAAAATACATATAATTAATTATATTAATGATCATCATGACATTGACATCATCCCAAACTTTTATTTCCAATCACTAGCTGCTAGCAGCTTATTCGTTTCAACATGCATGCATGCGCAAACTCGATCGAGAAACAACAACCTACAGCCTTCGTTCAAACCTGTAACTTCATTCATTCCTGCAAACAAACTGCTCTGATACACATCACGTATGTACGTGTACTACTCCCGGTCGGTCACGGTTGGGGTCCACGTGAGATCATATCGTGGACCACTGCCAAAATTAACAATTTAAACTTTAGTCTTTTTACATTTATTTGTTTTCGAGATTAAGTCAGTTTTGACAAATATTTATCCCGTGAAACAATTTTGACTAAATTTATTATTCAAAAATTTGTTTTTGCAGAAACAGATTTTTTTTTAAAAAATGCGATGCTTAGCGTGTGTGCGGGTGCGTACGTATCTTCTTTCACCCGTCTTCTCCTCTCCTCGTGTCGCACTCGCCTTCATCTTCCTCTGCCCCAAACAAATTTTTGACTGATTTTTTTTAAAAATGTGATGCTTAGCGTATGTGCGGGTGCGTACGTATCTTCTTTCACCCATCTTCTCCTCTCCTCGTGTCGCCCTCGCCTTCATCTTCCTCTGCCCCACATCATCAGCAGGTCTTGCCGAGCTCCCTACCATCAGCGAGGCATTTTTTACTCCTCCCCTCTCCCATGACGCTATGATGAGCTCCGTCAAATCCACCTGATATCCCCGCCCCTCATTGGATCGGCCACCGTTGCTGCCATCAGGGCCCTAAGCTCCATCCAACGGGGACTCTTTATTATTAGGTATAGATTAACTGGACATTATGATATTATTATCAATGTTAACCTACACTACGAATCCATCATAAAGAAAATTATAGCTCAAAAAAATAATAGAAAGGAACAAATATAAATATTTAGTATTTAACATTCATGTCTATTATTTTGTCTTAATGACCTTGTTTGCTAAAGCTTATGATCAGTCAAAGTTGGTCAATGTTTTTCTATCACAATAAAACAACAACAACCGCCATAAATCATGCCGAACAATGCTAATGTATTTTTTCCCGTTACAGCGTACAGGTATATGTACTATGAAATTAAATTTTGAAATGGATCCACTTACATCACTTTCATTTTTTAAAACTAAACCCAAAAGAGTTTAACTATAGTTAGAGTTTAAAAATTTAAACTTCAGATTAAACTTAACCTAAAAGATTTTTAGAGTCTCTTTCTTCTCCCGTTGCAACGCACAGGCATTCGTCCTAGTAATAATAAAGAAGCAAAATTTCAGCCTCTTTTTTTGTCTGGTCTGTTTTTTCGTCTGGCCATTGCGTCGATGACGGTACGCTCCTCTACGAATACGACTAGAATACGTTTCATTTTTTATCTCTACTTAAAAGGCAAAATTTCTCCTATTTTTTCGTCTGGCTCAACCCTTTCGGTCCACAGCTCACGTTCAGCCCACTTGCGAACTAGCTCACGAGGAGCACACCGGCCCACTCACTAACGAGCAGCGCACCATTAAAAAAGGGAGAAGGGAAAATCGCCACACCGTCTCCGCAACGCTTCGGTCCCGTCGTCCCCGCGCCGCCGGCGAGCACCGTCCGTGGGTTCCGTGACGCCGGCAAGCCCCCTCCGCCCGTCTCGACGCCGCCTGTGGTCCACGCGCCTGCCCGCGCTGTTCGCGCGTGCTCCGCCCCATCGTCTCCCCACGCCATCAGCGACCACGGTCCGTGCATCCTTGTTCCCTGGCGCCGACGAGCCCCCTCCGCCACCCCGAAGTTGTCGATGGCTTGTGCTGTTATGCACTAGGATCGACTAGCAGTAGATCTACCGGGGAAAACATGACTAGATTGAATGAAAAGCTTGTTACCGACAAGGCAGTGAGGTTCCGACCTTTCTCCGGCGATGTAGGAGCGCCGCACAGCAGGTCGGTGATGGAGTCGTCGAGATCCAGTGGCGGCGCCGGTGGAGCTGTTGGTGGTGCTTCCCGTCACTGGCAGCACCTCCCTCTAGATCGGATTAGGGTTTAGGTGGGGAAAGCAGGCCTGCGGCGAACCTCGTTCCATGTGCCACTAACCCCCACCTCTCTATATATGGTGCTGTGTGACAGGGGCCCACCAGACACCTATTGGGCTGGATGCCCCCCGATCAGGGCGTTGGATCAAGGCCCAGTCTGACCGTTGGGTCAGACTGGAGGAGATCAATTCTAACATTCTCCCCCTTGATCTCATCTTATACTTTAACTTCTTATTCAAATTCAAATTCCAATCTTCTTTATTTTTGTTCCATTCCATTACAGATTAGTGCATAGAGCATGCTCCATCGTCACGGTCAATCGCCAATAGATTTAACTGCTACAATCTACTTCACTGTTATGAAACAAATCATTTAACCTTGGGGCCCTTTATTGTCCAGAAATCATAGGCCTTACCATAAAACCCATGTCGACTGTGTATTCTCTAAATACACTAGGTGGTAAGCCTTTAAAAAACGGATCCGTAATATTTTCACATCTAAAGGTATGATTCTGGACTTTCTCCTTCACAACGTACAACCCAATGTCAATGTGTTTGGCAGCACACTTGACCCGTTATCTTAGGAGTAAATTTCTTAAATGGTTATTGCTGTTGTTTACCATTATGAACTCCGGGTATAGGTTTCTTAACCATTTTGCCTGTCCTTTATGCGTCATAATAAGCTATATCATAGGTATGCATCATCAATGACACATAACTATTTCTTTGGAGCTTTTCCACATAAAACTCCAACTGCGAGTGTTAGTTACTAATGTTGATTTGACTACACATCTCGCTCAAACATATCAGTTGTACTCACAACCATTTGAGAGTACTTGTTGTCTTATACTTGTCATGAGGCATATAAAACTTTGCACGATTGCAACACTTCCATTCCAGTGATCTATATCTGGATTGGATATCTGCCAAAATCCCGGATACATGAACCATGTCAGGGTAAATACTTGTGCACTCATTAAGCTTCCAACAGCTGAAGCATACATGACGTCCATTTTATCAATTCTCATATCTATTCTTGGAACACTGAAAGTTCTCAAAACAATTACCCTTGACCATAGGAACAGGCGTATGTTTACCCACATAGATACTTTATTTCTTTAGAATCTTCTCAAGTATACACTTGAGACAGTTCTAATACCCCTTTCTTTTATCCCGGTAAGTTTCAATTCCTAGACGAAATGACAATTTACCGAGATCAATCTTATGTAATTTAGGGCAATGACTACTTTTCCAATAGTAGATTAACACCATTGCCAGCAAGCAAGGTGTCATCCACATAGAAGTTTAGGAAAATAAATTTCCTATTCTTGAACTTTGCACAATGCCATTGTCCTTCTCATTCTCTTTAAAACCCAAAAATTTTAATTGATTCTTCATCCTTAAAATACAACTTTATAGAGACTTGCTCTAATCCTTAAATTGTTTCTTGGGGGAACATCCTTTATATGCATTTCTTCCATGACAAAATCAATCATGGAAACTTTTCGTACAAATCCCCATCATCTATCTGAGGTAACTCTAAACATTGTGTGCCATTACACTAGTTAAAGTGTTTTCTTTTCTTTGTGTGAATCCTTTCACCATAATATTTCTATGTTCCCTCCGGAGCCACATTGCACCTTGTAGACCCATTACAGTCTACCATTTTGGCTCTTTTAGGAATAACTTCTCATCATTTATTCTTTGAGACCTTTTAGGTTCAAAATGGCACTCTTTTACATGTTGTTGTTGCTGTTTCATTGCCAAGAGGCAATTAATACTTTAGGCTCTTGTATTACAAGATCCTTGTTTACATTATTCATATTTCTAGAAGAGCTAACAACAGGGGTTGTATAAGCATACAACATCAACAAGTATGACTGTTCTTGAGTCATTGGAGTGGGCACGCAATCCCACTTCTCTTCAAGTCTTAGATCTCTACATACCATGCTCCCCAGATTATTCCATCTTTCGCAAAGATGGTGCTTCCTCAAATTTCTTATTTGGGTTTAATCTGTCAAAATCATATGATGCCTTAAGCACCGCTCGTCTATGCTATCCTCCTATCATAACCATAAAGGTATAGGAATTTAGCTACTTTTCTAGCTATTTCTTTCTTGCTTAGGGGTATCGATATTATGATCATTGTACTCCCTCAACGGTCACATTCATCTTTTATAGATCACACTCTTGCCTTAATGCATATCATGCATTGCATTTTGAGGCACAGGGAAATGGAGAGAATCTCTTTTAATCTTTATCTTTCTTAGTGTAATCTCACCATTCTCCCCCTCGAAATATGGCACGAACTTTACTGCCATCATTTTGAAACTATTCTAAACTTTTGTGAATGAGGAGACATCTATAATTTGCTTTATTCACATGACCATGTCATGCAAACAAAGTCATTTTTGATTCTTATGGGAGTATACTTTCCTCATTCCACTTTAAGAACTTAACAAAGTCCTTACTTAACTTTACTTTTGCAAGTCATGCTTGCATGCTTTCTTTATCTGGGATTGCTCCCCTCTTGGCCTTAGCCCATGACCATGTCATGGTCAACACTGTGATAGCATAAAAGCTACCCAAACTTGTCATTCTTTCTCCCACTCTGGGATATACTTTAGGCACATGAGCCATCACAAACTTTTTCCCGCCATGCGGGACAATTTCCCATAAGGGACATTAAAGCCAGAATTGGCTTTCACATTCCATAATCTAATTCAGAAATAAATCCGAATATTCTGTAGCATACACATTTAATCCAACATTGGTCAAATTAAATATGCATATTTCTTATTACAACTTGTCATAATGACTGAAACTTAAACAAATTCTTCTTCATAGAGAGTACATAAAACACATTTCATGTACTAAAATCTTACATTGGACCAATGTCCCTGAATACTTTTCTTTCAAGCCATTCTCTAAAAAGAACACGGTCTCTTTATGTAATGACTTTCACTTTCCATCTTCTGAGTCACAAGTACCCAGCTCTTTTCATTTATGCCTCCAAGAATGAAAGCATGAAGATCTTTTCTGAAAAACATTAATCATCAATAACCAACAACAATGAGCATGAAAATAACCCTACGTCGGTCTGGTTAAAACATGCACATTGAACTTTAAAACTTGCAGTTTTATTCTATATCACCGTTGGACAGAAAATAGAATAAAACAATATTCTTTTACATTAATTCTACATCACCGTTGGGCAGAAATAGAATTAACGTATGCAAACTCAAATAACTGATGATAATCAACATCATTGCAGCGGAATACTTTTCACTTTATCAGAGACATTTCTTGATTCTTATATGGTCTCTAGAAAAATTGGTCACATTGACGCAAAATTTACCAGAGATTTAGACTTTACATTTAAATTTATAATATTGTTATCATCAACGTTGGTCAGAAAATAACAATATCATAATTCAATTTAAACATATGACTATTCCTCTAATTAAATTTTCCCATTGGTTCCAATTTAATTAGAAGATAATCAATGTCAACTTTGCAGCGGAAACATGAAAAAACTCTTAATAATATTTTCTAGAAGCACTTATGAAATTACTTAACTAGTCTCTGAACAAATAATTATCGTTGGATTAAAATTTGTGCAGAGATTAGCATCAAAACTTAACACAAAATCTCCTTCTGGAAAAATAAAAAACTTTACTGTGTATTTTGGCCGAAGCCAACTCGCTGGCCCACGGCCGAGCACCGAAAAATGGCCCAGCCAGGCGCTCGGTGCTCCTCCCCCTCCGCAACCTGTGCCTGGGCCGGGAAACCGGCCTCCCACATGGGCTGAAAAAGGCCCAAAACGGCTCACAACCGTTCATCTCAATCGAACGACCGTCCGTTCTTTTCGCGAGGACAAAAACCGGCGGCCGACCGACTGCTCCCCCAAACCCTAGCGCACTCATTCCCTTCGCTCTTCAGCGCCGCACCCGAGCGCTCCTGCAAGCAGATGCGGCGGCGACCGCCATGGCCGTCGCGCCTTGGCCGTAAGGATGGCAATTGTTTGGTTTCGGGTCGGATATCCGTGGGTTTCGGGTTTAGCGGGTTCGGGTTTGGATGCAATTTCTCGCCCACGGTTTTCGGGTTCGGGGCCTCAAAACCGATCAGGTTCGGTTTTGGGTTTGGTTTTTTACCCGTGAATATCCAATGGATATCCGTTTAGAACTAGAACTCATGTTTTATAATATACTAATGATAACTTGTTTAATTAAATTATTAAATGTGTTCTAAGTTGACTCACGAAATTATTTACTATTTATTGTTTCTTGTTTATGCATGTGAATATGTATATATATCGCGTATAAATTTATAGAAAATACTTATTTTTGTTATTATGGTGCCATATGAAGCCAGTTTCGGGTATCCAATCGGGTTTCGGGTATCCGCGGGTTTGGTTTTGGTTATGGATTATCACCCGAATTGGTTTTCGGTGCGGTTTCGGGTTTTGAGTTCGGGTTTCGGGTTTGGGTGCACGGAGACTACATCCGATCCGAATCCGACCCATTGCCATCCTTACCTGGCCGGCTCCTCCCTTCTCCTCTTGCTCCTCCTCCGACAAGCCTCCTCCTCCTCTCTCTCGCCCGCAGCTGAGCCGAGTAGCGGCTCGACGGCGGCGGCCCGAGGTCGCGCGAGCGAACGACGGCGGCCCAAGGCAACCGGAGCCGGAGAGGAAGGTGGCGCCGTCGCGGGCGCTCCCCGGAAGGGTGAGCGCACCGCCGTCGAGCGGCCCCGTGTCGGCGTCTAGATCTCCACCTGTGGGCTCCTTTGCCACGCGCCGGTGAAGCGGCGGCGTGGGTCTCCCTCGCGCGATGATGGCGATGATGGCGGTGGAAGAAACAAGGTAGGTCCTCCCCTTTTCTGTTTTTCTTTTAGGGTTAGGGTTTGATCCCTCAGTATTTTGATCTTTCCGTACGCCGGCGGTCGGCGATGGCTCTTGGGTTTCCCCTCTTTTCTTCCACGTGACCGTAAGACTGCGACACGGGTACAACTCCCCGCGTGTCGGTGGTATCCTTCCCATGCGACGTCAGGACCAGGGAGTCGGGACTTGGGTTAGGATTAACCCAAAACAACATTTTCTCTTTCCCGAACTTTACCGCCCAGTGCTTTAGGGTTAGGGATACGAAGAATTTGGGGAAATTTCCCAAAACTGTCTCGATTCGATTGAATCGATTCAACTCGATCTCTTCTTTTCCCCAAGCTAGATCTACACACTACATCCAACCGTGGCTCCGATACCATTGTTATGCACTAGGATCGACTAGCAGTAGATCTACCGGGGAAAACACGACTAGATTGAATGAAAAGCTTGTTACCGACAAGGCAGTGAGGTTCCGACCTTTCTCCGGCGATGTAGGAGCGCCGCACAGCAGGTCGTTGATGGAGTCATCGAGATCCAGTGGCAGCACCTCCCTCTAGATCGGATTAGGGTTTAGGTGGGGAAAGCAGGCCTGCGGCAAACCTCGTTCCATGTGCCACTAACCCCCACCTCTCTATATATGGTGCTGTGTGACAGGGGCCCACCAGCCACCTATTGGGCTGGACGCCCCCGATCAGGGCGTTGGATCAAGGCCCAGTCTGACCGTTGGGTCAGACCGGAGGAGATAAATTCTAACATTTGCAGCTACCAGCACCGTATGTGTTGCCTTCTCCCCCGGCGCCGACAGGTTCCTCTACCTGCGCAGCCAGTAGCCCATAATGCCTGGTACACCTCGTTGGTCATGGGGCCCTTGAGCGGCATCACCTCAGCCTTCCGCCGCTCGCGGAGTCCGTGTCGCAGCTCCGTCGCCACGCTCCCCTTCTCCTATCACATCGAAACGGAAGTAGAGTCTGCATCAAGAACGAGCTCGATAGCGAAACAAAAACAGAGTCCGCATCGGGGATGAGCTCAAATTGTCTTGCCCACAAAAAGGCCTCACGAGTCCTTCTGAGCTTCTGAGCTTGTGTTTCTAGCTTACATTATCCAATCTGCACGAATTGCTTTTGATTCTGAATTTTTTGTAAGATTTTTCCTTCTGTTTTGTAGGAGACACCGAGAGAGTCGTGGAGAGCAAAAGTTTCACTCAAAGGAGGCAGAGGAAGAGGCAAAGAAGATACCTGCCAAAACATTTAGTCCTGGTCTGCCTGATGATCAAGACATCACAATGCAGGCAAAAGGTCCTGAAGTATAGTTGCCCCAACTCCTGAACAAATCACAACTCAACATGTTCATGTGCCCACAAGATTAACTAGGATTCTGTTAGTTTATTTTTACATTCAAAATAATTTGGTTGCAATTCTTTTACTACCTTGCACAATATTCTCTTTGTGTTTTAATTATATACATGTTTTACCCAATAGCCCTTCTTGTTTTATTTGGTGACAATTATTGTATATTTATAGGTTGCTATTTGTGAATGCTCACACTCTTGAGGAAGCTGCAAGGCTAGAACAGGTAATGCCCTATGACTTTGTTCTCATGCTTTTTGTAGCTTTGGCTGGTAACCGTATATTTTTATATCTATTTGGTCAAATTTTAAAATATTTTACTCCTCAAGATATGAAAGGTAAGCTTATTTTGGGATGGAGAGAGTGTTTTTTCTCCCATTGCAACGCACGGGCATGTTTTACTAGTTTACTTTTGAAAGGATCAAATCAGCCTAGAGGGGGTGAATAGGTGATTTTCTACAATCTGAAACTTCACAAACTAAAAATTGTAGTTAGATAACAACCGGTACTACCGGTTTGTTTGGGTAGGTACTACCGGGTATGAAACACCGGTACTACCGACACAAACTAACGGCACTACCGGAAACCTAAAAGGAACCTACAAATCCAATCTATGTGAGCTATGAATGTAAATCAACGAAATGCCCCACTTCCCTAAGTATGGTAGATGAAGATTATAGCCTTGCCAAGCCTTGGTTATTTCCCACGGTGTATATCAAGCCTTCCCAACCTAAGATCAAGGGAGGAAGAGGAAGAACATGAAGAACACAAGTACACGCGTGATATCCAAAGTAGAGATAACAACAAGCACACAGGACACAACGATTTATCCCGAGGTTCGGCCAAACCACTAAGGAGTGCCTACGTCCTCGTTGTTGAGGTGACCACAAAGGTCGGAGTCTCTTTCACCTCCTTGCCTCACTCAAGCCACCACAAAGGTTAGCCGAGTTTCTCCACTAGAAATCATAGGGGAAATACAAACGCTTCGGGGAGCCCTCACAAATGAATCAACACGGACTACCACGAAGAACACCTAACCGGCTAGGGTTCAAAGAACTCAAGAGTAATAGACACAAACCAAGCCGGCTAGATGAGGAACCAAGTGCTCAAGTCGTAGATCGAAGCTTCCCACTCTCTAATCTCACTTCCCTAGCTCAAATCTCGCAAGGGAATGAATCTTGGAGCAAAGGGGGAGCGAGAGGGGAGGAGTCAATGCTTGGAGGTGTTTTTGTCAGTTGGTTGGTCGCAATGAATGTTAGAGTCAGTGGGTAACGGTCATAAGTGAAGTGGGAGGCTATTTATAGTCCCCTAGTCCCGAGGCTTGTCGGTAGTACCGACCAACCAAAAACCGCTGCGCCAGATCTGAGTTGACCTAGATCCAACTACCGACCAAGGGTCGGTACCATCGAGGGTCGGTAGTACCGGCCTTATGGCGGTACTACCGCTAGACCAAATCGGTCGCGAACAGAGAGCTCCACAAAAAGATCACTTGGCTGCTCGGTAACTACCGACCAGGGTCGGTACCACCGAGCGTCGGTAGTACCGGCTTTTATAGCGGTACTACCGCCAAGTCAAAACGTGCACGAACAGAGAGCTCTAAGAAACGGCCTCAGGGGCTCGGTACCTACCGACTGGGGTCGGTGCTACCGAGCCTGGTAGTACCGACTATTACAGCGGTACTACCGCCAAGCCAATTGGCACACGAACAGAGAGGTCTGCAAAAACGACCTTCCTACCGACCAAGGTCGGTACCACCGAGGGTCGGTAGTACCGGCCTTATGACGGTACTATCGCCAAGTCATTTTCGAACCTACATAGAGTGGGTGTTAGAATGGTCTAGGTGGTCGGTAGTACCGACCTTATGGCGGTACTACCGCCAGTTCAAAATGAACTCTACCCAGAGAGCATTGCGCGCGGCCTCCCCGGTCGGTACTACCGACCCCCATGGTCGGTACTACCGACTATACAGAAATACATCCACGTGTTTGTGATCGTGCAGTGACTCTCAAGCAAACTTTTGTTAGTCGATTTGAGCACTTTTCTCCATATCTAGCCAACCTAATTTGTATCCCTCTTGATAGTCTGGCTTACCTATAACTCAAGTTTAAAATTAAACTTTCAATCCACCACTTGAGCTAGGCATCTTTTGTCCAACAATATTCAACGTGCTTTGCTCACGAGATTTCAACATTTCAAATCTTTCTAAAGACTAACACCTGCATACATGCTTTTATAAATCCGTTAGTCCCTAATTTGATTGTCATTAATTAGCCAAAACCCATATTGGGGGCGAATGGACTTACAAACTCCCCTTTTTTGGTAATTGATGACAACCCACTTAGGCTTACAAAAAGGATTGAAATAATTGAAGCTTTTGAATTCCAAAATTTAGTTCAAGCTCCCCCTTAGTGTATGCTTTGGATATGAATTTCAAACCTTGACTTAAGCAAGGTTGCATACACAAGAATAAGAGCTCCCCCTAACTTTTGCAATTCGTGGGGTGCCTAAGTGTGTGACAGCAACATATACAATAATGAGAGAATTCCCTGTAAGCCACTGTAATAGATCATAGTTCCTTGTACGCCACTGGAAAAGTTTGGTGGTCTTCAGCACCACTGCTTCAAATTTTTCATGCCCTCCATGCCACTACCGTTAGATTAGACTCTAACGGTGTCAAACTGCATGGGTAAAAAGTTGAAAATACCCTTATGTCTAAATATATCGTTTATTTTTTTTGAGCATCTTAATGACTTTAAATGAAAAAACTCAAAACTAGAAAGTTGTAGATCTCATCAAGATCTATAATTTTTATATAAAAATCATTTTTATTTAATTTCACAAAAAATCATATAAAATCATTTTTGAGCATCTTAACGACTTCAAATATTATTTTTTTACGAAATTAAATGAAAATAATTTTTATATGAAAATTGTAGATCTCAATGAGATCTACAATGTTCTAGTTTTGAGTTTTTTCATTTGAAGTCGTTAAGATGCTCAAAAAAATAAAATGATATATTTAGACATAAGGGTATTTTTGACTTTTCACACATGCAGTTTAACACCGTTAGAGTCCAATCTAACGGTAGTGGCAAGGAGGGCATGAAAAATTTGAAGCAGTGATGCTGAAGACCACCAAACTTTTCTAGTGGCGTACAAGGAATTACAATCTTTTATAATGGCTCACAGGGAATTCTCTCTACAATAATTTGTGATGCATGGACATTATGACATGGTGAATCACATAACAATAAGATAAGAGAAATCGAATGACTATGGAAGAAAGAAAAGAACTCAAATCACATAGAACTCCATTATCATCCACTCGAAAATATTTCACTAGCTCAGCTGCAGCTTTCATCTTCTCTTTGATATGATAGATTCCTTTATCTGTCTTCTGCCCCTCATGGATTTGGTTGACTAACGTACTTCGCAGTTCGATGTCGTGCAAAATCGCAGGATGCATCAGACTGAAATCATCTTCTGGTGTTAACTTCAAAGCATTGCAATGCGATTTCCGACTTAAAGCATCGGCAACCACGTTTGCCTTTCTAGGATGCACGTTTGCCTTTCCAGGATGATAATGAATCTATAGATTATAATCCTTGATTAATTCAAGCCATCTTCTCTGCCTCATATCCAACTCCAGTTGAGTGAAGATGTACTTGAGACATTTGTGATCTGTATACATATTGCAGACGTTACCAAGTAGATAATGCCTCCAAATCTTCAGAGCATGTACGACTGCAGCTAATTCCAAATCATGTGTAGGATAATTCACTTCATGTTTCCTTAACTGACGAGAAGCGTAAGCAATCACTCTGCCTTCTTGCATAAGGACACAACCTAAACCAACCTTCGATGAGTCATAATAGACATCAAAAGGCTTTTCAATGTTCGATTGAGCCAAAATAGGAGCGGTGGTCAACAATTTCCGCAAGGTGCGAAAAGCTATTTCACACTCTTCTATCCAAACGAACTTCTGATTCTTCTGCAACAAACTTGCCATTGATTTCGCAATCTTGGAGAAATCTGGAATAAAACGACGATAGTAACCTGCTAAACCAAGAAAACTTCAAATTTCTCCAACGGAAGTTGGTGCTTCCCAGTTCATCATTTCTTGTACCTTGCTTGAGTCCACAGAAACGCCTTCTTCTGATAGGATATGTCCAAAGAAAGGTACTCTCTTCATCCAGAACTCACACTTGCTAAACTTGAACATAGAGTTTATGCTCTCGAAGTCTGGTTAGAATAACCCTCAAATGTTCAGCATGGTCTTTCGGGGTCTCAGAGTATACTAAAATATCATCAATAAACACCACCACGAACTTATCCAATTCCGACATGAAAACCAAGTTCATCAAGCTCATAAAGTATGTGGGAGCATTGGTCAATCCAAAGGACATGACAAGATACTCGTATAACCCATATCTGGTTGAGAAAGCCATTTTTGGGATATCCTATGGTCGAATTCTGATCTGGTGATAACCTGATCTCAAATCAATCTTGGAAAACACCTTAGCCCTTGACAACTGATCAAACAGAATGTCTATCCGGGGTAACAGATACTTGTTTTTGACGGTCACGACATTGAGTGGACGGTAATCCACGCACATCCGTAATGACTCATCCTTCATCTTAACAAACAAGGCTGGACAACCCCATTCTGATATGCTAGGTTGAATAAACCCCTTGCCTAAAAGTTCCTTTATTTGTACCTTGAGTTCTGCTAACTCATTGGGTGGCATACGGTAAGGTCTCCTTGAGATTGGTGTTGTTCCTGGTAACAACTCAATTGCAAACTCCACAGCTCTCTTGGGTGGTAACCCTGGTAACTCATCCAGGAAGACATCCGGAAAGTCATGAACAACTGGGATTTTGGAAAAATCTTCTATTGCAAAAGTGCAAGATAAGTCAACAAAATCAGCACCTCGAGGAAGAGATACACGAAGCTTGTTACCCGTTCGCCCATCAGATAAGGTAAGAGTCCTATTAGCAGTGTATAACACCGCGTTCCACATACTCATCCAACTCATAACCAAAACTACATCCAAGCTTAGTCTGGGCAAAACTACCAGATTAGCTCCGAATTTTTGCCCTCCAATTTTGATGGTTGCGTTACGAGCCATCTGTCTAGATAACACACTACTCCCCACGGAGCTTACACGAAACCTATAATCCATTTCAGACATTTCTTGGTTATGTTTTTGTGCAAATGCCTTGCTCATGAAGGAATGTGATGATCCAGTATAAAACAAAACAACTACAAGATGGTTGTTGACAAGACACATACCTGCAGTTACATGTTCTCCTGCATGAGCTTCTTCAGCTGTCATGTGATGCAGACGCGCGGGGTAGTTAGCCTGCTGCTTCTTCGAGTGTGGGCAATATCTGGCAAAGTGCCCCACTTGATTGCAATTGAAGCACGGTCCACGGGCAATAGGCTTGCCCCTAGTGGAACTTCCCTGGCCAACTCGAGCTTGTGGAGATGCTACCTTGTACGACCTCTGATTACACTGGTACTGTTGCTAATTCCTCTTCTGGGGTGGCCTGAAACGAGCTCCAGGCACTGGTGGATGATACTGGGAATGTTGAGCTGGTTGTCTCCTAGGCTGAGATGGTCCAGACTCAAGGGTTCTCTTTCGGGCCTTGCCCGCAGCATGCTTGTTGTTGTGATTCTCTTGAGTCCAACAATCACTGATGAAGTCATTGAAAGAGGTGCGAGAGGATGTACCCATGGACTTGCCCATCTTGGTATTCAACCCTCTCTTGAAACTGACTATCTTCTTAGCTTCAGTGTTTACGAACTCCAGAGCGTATCAGGATAAGGAATTGAACATGCGATGGTACTCTATAATTGAGTGAGTTCCCTGGGTCAGACTCATAAATTCTGCCACCTTCATTTGGATTAACCCTGGAGGAATATAATGCCCTCGAACAACCTGTGAGAACATTTCCCAGGTAATCGGGACATGTGCAGGATAGATAGTACGATGGTGTCCCCACCATATCCCCGCCGGTCCCTGAAGTTGATGTGCGGCATACTCTGTCTTTAGCTCCTCTGTGAGCCTGAGCAAATGGAACTTCTGCTCTATGGTATGCAGCCATTCTTCCACTTCCAGAGGTTCAGTAGCTTCCTTAAAAATGGGCGGCTTAGTATCCAGAAAGTCCTTGAATGTGCTATATTGATTTGGCTCGGGGTGCTGGTTGCTACGTCCCAGGTTCTCACGTAGCAACGCCTCGATATTGCATTGACTTCCCAAAAACTGAGCGAAAAGTTGCTCCGCTGTAGCAGGTGGAGGAGGTGGTGGATTGCGGTTGTCACGGTTATCATCATTGTCACCACTACCGCCAGCTCCACTGCGAGTAGTCGTCATCTGCATGTGACGACAATAAGTGACCATTAGGTGGTGTTGCAAAATAGTAGAGAACAATAAACCATGCCATACTGAATTTATTCGGAAAACAAGTTCACCAAACAATTACAGAGGCATAATAGATTTCAATCCACATCGCAGCATCACATAATGAGACCGCTCATTAATATAACATGCAAATGTCAACATAAACATTCATAAATGCCCGAACATACGGGACTTTTCCAAAGGTCCTTGCACCATGTGCACATAGATACCATCCTAACATTACATCCAACTCACAACATCAAAGATCATGCTCGTAGCGATATGACACAAAAGATCGCTATGCACTAGAGACACGCTATCTATCCTACTCATTGGCGGTACCATTGTCACCGTCCTCACTAGACACATCCGAAGAGTCACTAGAAGAGTCACGAGGGTCTGGGTCCTCCTGAGGGAAGATGGGGTTCCTCTCATTCTCCCGGCGATGAATCTCCTCATGCAGGCGGTCATTGTAGTCCTGGAGATGGTGAAGCTGTAGCTCAAGGTCTCCCACTCGAAGCCTCAGAAGCCTATTCTCCTCCGTAACGCGTATGCCCTCAACACACACACACACACCACAAAGAGACTCCACAGTCTCAGCGATGACTGTGGCCAGGAAGGTCGTCATCCCCTGCTGGTCACTAAGCTGTTGTGTAAGCTCCTACTCCCTCTAAGTCGCCTGGTCTCTGCCAACAGTCATACGAGCCAACTCTACAGTAAGGCGGTCTATCTCGGTAGTGTGCTCCTCCTGCCTCCGGTGCTGTGCAGCGATCTCCTCACTGAGGATATGGTCCAGATGGTCATAGCAACATGACAAACACCCATATGTAGCCATGAGTGCAGCCATAGCACTTCTGGCTGGTCCGGTACAATGCTCCCTCTCCTGCGAGCTGGTCTCCAACACCGTGGCTCCATGCTGACGCCACACCGACAGGCAGGGGTCCGCCGTCGGAAAGATGCTAGCAGTGGCCTGCGCAACCACCTCTGGGTGATCCTCCATAAGGTCCCGAAGAACAGTATAGGCTACCCAGTTAGCTCCATCCCACGGGGTCCTGCCCTGCAGTGCAAACACTCTGCGACACCACACGAGGCCCTGCTCATCGCGACTGGCCACGTCCACCTCCATCGTGTACATGTAACGGTCCTATGAGAATTGCATGCGGTGCCAAGCGTACTGCGGCTCCTGACCCTCCTGGTAACCGACTAAGTGCAGCACCCTCCAAAGGATGGTAGGCATGCCGAACTCATCCAGGAAGTCCTCCGATCCCTCAACGGTCCATGGTCCCAACAGGTAATTAGGCCTCTTGCCTCTAGCTGACTTACGAGCGGTATGCTTGGTATGGGCCATTTAAAAGAAGTTTATCCACATGAGTTTTAATTAGTTGAGAACAACTTTTATTAAGAAAATGAGATAGATAACATAAGGAAGGAAGTATTAAGTATTATTAATGTAAGAGTATGTGATCATGATGCATGCACGAACATACGTCCTCACTGACTAACAATCTAACGGCTAGACGGTGGCATACAAACGTTCACTCGTAGCGTTAACTAAACGGACTACACGTTCGCAAGTTAGTGTACCTGCAGAAAATCACTTTAGCCCTGCCCACAGTATGAATATCATGCATTGCTGAAATTTAAATCTAGATACTAACTTAGGTGTACACCATGTATACACGTAAGTAGTATATGCACCCATCAGAACAATATTACTCCCACAATTAAATACCTTCACCTGCACCTGTGTGCTTACGTGTACAGGTTCCAGTACCAAACTAGCTCTCCCCTAGAACAATGGTTGTTTGGTCATGCCCTCACAACTCCCTCATTACCTTGGCAAAGAGGCAAATGATTCATACATTACTATTCCGAAGAATAGCACCCATACAATTCCCCATTGCCGTATGGACGACAGTTTTCAGCAGAAATTTAAAACATGATGCATAACCCCCAAGTTAGTACTTAATTAAGCCACCTAATATCCTAACTGGGCATAGGGATATGATCACTGACACACCTTAGTTTTCAACTTTAAGATCCTCAAATCCTAAATATAACTATAAGTTGGCAAATACTGCTTTAAATTTGGAAAATATTGGTTTTCAAATACACTTATGAACAGTAACGCTAAACTATGCTCTGATGCCAGCTGTGAAAAAATCGACCAATTTATACCAGATTAAGCACAGAAATCTCTGCTTTTGCGATGATCGTCATGTACTTAAGCTCGTACAAACCCAGTAGTCCGGAAATCTCGAAGGATTTCAAACAATTTGAATTCAGCCAAGATCGTAATAAGTTTAGCATACATGTCCACAAGTTACATCACCGTTCGAACATAGTTAAATCCATCGGAGTACAAAACAATATTACAAATCATAGTTTGATAAAGAGCGGAAGCAACATAGTTTTGAAATACAAGTTCAGTTGTTTGCAATACAGTGCCGTCGATCTGATCATATCTGACAAAAGCATCAAGAAAGGATAAGAAAGGACCATGCCCATGGTCTAGTCATCACCCGTAACCGGGTACAGGCAGTTCTCGCAGTAGCCAAAGAAGCTCTGACCATCTGCAACAACAAGAGAATAAAACCCTGAGTACAAGAAGGTACTCAGCTAGACTTACCCATCATAAATTAGAAATAATGAGACACCATGGATCATGAATGCCATATCTAGGGTTGGTTATACTTATCCTTTTTGCATAAAAGCGTTTTCATTAATAAAAATCATCATTAGGGTATTAGCAATCAATCTTATGTAATCAATCTGATTAACTAGATTTGCACATGATCTAGAGCAATCACTTGGCTAATTAAGGATACATGGGGGTAATCCGGATCTTGTGATGATGAGTGATTGTCAACAGGTTTGATGCGCATGTTCTTTGGCTTGTGTTGTACAGGTGTCGAGCTCAGAGACGGTGATCAAAGGCAAGGTGAAGATAAAGTAGAGACGTGTCATGCCGATGGACCCGAAGCGGTGAAGGGAGGACGTGAGGCTTGGACTGACGGACCGGTGGCCTGAGGATCAGCTGTGACGGCTGACAGCCTGGGACAGCGACAAGTGGAGACTTGCGGGTGGACGGGGTGCACGGGCGGTGCATCCCTCTACGGCTTCGGTTTGGTGGTAGAGCCCCAGAAAAACCACCGACTGGCTGGTTTCCGAGTTTGGGCCTCAAAACTCGGGCTGAGGACGGTTTCCAGGTTTGGGCCTCAAAACCTGGGCGCTGATGGGTTTCTGTATTTGGGCCACAAAACTCAGCTGGAGGACAGGTTTCCCGGTTTCAGCCTCAAACCGGGAAACCAGCCTTCACAGCCAACCCCTCGGTTTTGAGGCCCAAACCAGGAAACCAGTCATCCAAGGCCTGAGTTTTGAGGCCCAAACTCAGCAAACCCGCAACACCCAGGTTTTGAGGCCCAAACCTGGAAACCGTCCTCAGC
Source organism: Coix lacryma-jobi var. lacryma-jobi (assembly GCA_009763385.1). Taxonomy (NCBI): domain Eukaryota; kingdom Viridiplantae; phylum Streptophyta; class Magnoliopsida; order Poales; family Poaceae; genus Coix; species Coix lacryma-jobi. The sequence continues at coordinate 104,772,943 of CM019823.1, read as the reverse complement.
CCGAGTTTTGTGGCCAAACTCGAAAACCATCCGCGCCCAGGTTTTGAGGCCCAAACCAGGAAACCATCCACCCGATGGTTTTTCTCTGGCTCTACCACCAAACCGAAGCTGTAGAGGGGATGCACCGCCCGTGCACCCCGTCCACCGACACGTGTCCCCAAGTCCTCGACTCAGGCAACACATGACCGCAAGTCTTCGCTCGTTGCTGTCCCAGGATGTCAGCCACCACAACTGATCCTCAGGCCACCGGTCCCTCAGTCCAAGCCTCACGTCCGCCATTCGCCACTCTCGGTCCCTCGGCACGGCACATCTGTGACGTAACGGCCCTAATCCCATGGCCCACCGATCACTATCAACCACTGACAGTCGATCCGTACAGCCAAGAGATTAAGACCGGGTTCGCCACTGGGCTACATCAGTGCCCGATGTCCGCAGGATCATCTCACAATTCAGTTACAATCTCTTGAACATTTTGACAAATAATATCGGAGTAAATAGCGGAAGACTTAAATAACAATAGTTTTACAAACCAGTGTTCAACATAAACTTAAAGTGAAGTTATTACAGACCATAGTTCAAATAGATAGAGTTGACAGGGTAGCAGATGACAACAACTAAAAGATATAGATACATCACCCAGCCCGAGGGTGAATAATCACTCATCGGCCTCATCGGCCTCTTCCTGAACCACAGTCACACAGCAGGGTCCAAGGCATACTGAGGGATCTGCCATACCTGCAACATGGGTAAAAGAACCCTGAGTACAAAGGTACTCAACAAGACTTAACCGACTAAAGAAAAGGGGAGGAGACTCAGGAATGAAGGCTTAGGGTAGTCAAGGTAAGGCTTAAGCAAGATCAAGTATTTTGCAGAAAAGCATTTTTGTAAATCTTATTTTATTTTGAAAGATTCAGTATTCCTCAATTCTTCATCCTTCATGATTCATTTTACATTTCAAAACATTCCTAGTTGAGAACCACTCTCCGTTGAGAGTCAATGGAACAAGTCTCCAGAACCGAGGAGCAACGTTAATCCGGATAAAGAATACTCAGCTGAGGATCCCTATTCACACTGCATATGTAGCACCCAAGCTTGCATATGCCAACTCGTCTTCCACGATTCCTCCATTATTGGGCCCGGTCCTACGCCACCCGGAAGTACAGTACACCACTCCAATCCGGGACTCTAACCCACGTGGGTACATGCTACTTCCGCCATCTCTCCACTCCCAGTGCGCGGTTGTCGGTCCAATAATGGATTTCTCGGAGCCAGAGCTTTCCGTAGTATGTGAATAGTTGCAAGTCCTGCCCAGCAGGCCCCCATACGGATGGTCCCTAATTTTCCAGCCAGCAACTGTGCCTTGGTTATATCTCACCCAAGCGCAACAGTCCTGTCAGTTTTTCAACCCGTCCCGGTCGGTGTCAACTGTCGAGTCCCGGACTACGACATGACGGCACCGTACGCAAGGACAACCTCTCCTTCCCATTGACTAAGTACGGATCAGATACTTAGCCAATAGTGGGAGTAAACCAGAAATTCTCATAAATATTCTTAAGTGATCACACTTTTGAAATTGGCATTTTTATTGCAAATCTATCATATAGCATTGCTAAGCATTTTGCAATAGTTTTTGAAAAACAGGTGTCGGGTATTTCATTGGTCAAGGTAGATAATGCATCAGAGAGGATTTCACTCAACTCCTATCAACCTAATGCAATAATTTAACTCAAAACATTTAAAGAAAACATTTATAAAAGCAAGGTAGGGTTAAATGCACCGGGGCTTGCCTTGGATGGCAAAAAGAGTAGACTCGGGGTAGGTATAAGCGTCGGAGCTCGGGGTTGCCTTGGGGACGGATCCTTCGGCGGCTACCTCGACTTCAGGGCCTTCTTCGTCAACTATACGGATGCAATGATGAATGCTCATGAGAATGATGATATGGACTTATGGTGCAAGACAATACCACTGATTCAAGATTACTCTTAGGCAAGGCATAAACGAAATCTAGGTTGAGCATAAAAGTAACCATTTCTTCCTTAAGCAAAATTGATTAAACTAGACTTTATCATAACTATCCTAAGCATCACAAACATCATAGACCAAAGGGTAGGGGTCTATGAACATCACGCAATCCCAAAAGTCACTTCACAGGGCATTCACACTAACCCTAATCATTTCTTTCTATTTTTCTTAATTATTTAAAAAGGTCATTTTATGAAGGTGCTCCAAAAATTACCAAATTAATCACACAAGTTCATTAGAGTACAAGTATATGGCAAAACAAATTTCATAATTTTGGAGGTCATTAAGGTGCTCAATTAAATCTAGACATTTAATTAACAAAAGGCACTATTCCTTAATTAAAATAAAGCTCAAAAATCAACTTGCTCCAAAAGACTTCAAAATTTTACCAGAGACTCAGAAAGGCATAACTAGCACATAGAAATTTATCTCCAGATTTTTGGAGTTATAGATCACTCTCCAAAAATACCAAAAACCTTCATTTTTCAATTAAAAGGGGAATTTTACATTTTTAAATCTTTGCAGAAAAGTCAAGTTTTATATTTTTATAAAATACTCCAGAGCATAAAGAGTCTACTGTGAAATTTTCAGAATTTTTGGATCAACACAGAAAATCATACAAAAAGATGAAATATCAGAACTGTTCCCATTTTTAAAAGGAAAAGAGCACTGTGCTCGAGTCGGAACGGGGCTCGGGCGAATCGCGGAACTCTCGGCCGACCGAGGCCTGGCTGGTAGGCTCGGGCGAGACAGAAACCAAACGTTTCGTCCGAGGCCTGGCTCGACGAGGCGGAGGGTGCACAGGTTCTCTCGAGGCCTGGCTCGAGCGAAGTGGTGAGGGTCTGTCCGCCGAGGCTCGGGCTCGGGCGAGACGGAAACTGTGCTCGAGGCTTGGGCTCGGGCGAGACGGAGTGGAAGCAGAGGCCGAGGCCTCGGGTGCTTACCAAGGATTGGAGGCAGGGCTCGAGGGTGAGGCTCGGCACGCGCTCGAGGGTGAGGCTCGACACGGGCTCGAGGGGCGGGTGGTTCGGTGGAGCTCCTTCGGCGGCGAGCGGCGGACGGCGCTCCGGCGACCCTGCGCAACACACGAGACCGCAAGGGTCTGGTCAGAGTCGCACGGGACCGAGGAACACGACACGGGGGTCGGTGAGGGATGGTCGAGGCCGGAGGCGACGAATTTCACGAACCCGAGCTCGCCGGGTTTCTGCCGGAGATGGGAACGGCGAGGTTACGCCGGGCGATTGGAGGCGGTAGAGGTAAAATTGGAGGGTGGTGAAGCAGCACAAGAACACGGCGGAGCTTTTGAGCTAGGTGGTGGAGCGGCGGAGGCACTGGACTGTGCTGGCGACGGAGGCGGAGATGGAGTGCGGAGGTCGGAGCTCCGGCGGGCTTATATAGCCGCGGCCAGGGCCGGTAGAGACCTCGGGGTGGTGTGGATGAGGTTTGCGGAGGCGTGCGCACTCGATTGCGCTCTGGCGGATACGTGGGCGTGCAGCCGGGGCTCGGGCGCAAGCTCGGCCGGCGATGGCCACGCGGCGGCGGCGCGGAGAGGACTGTAGGGGACGGGAGCGAGGGCCAGCGCTCGCGCGCGGGCGCGGAGGGGAACAGGGCGACAGCGGCGGCAGGTTGGTGGCGCGTGGGGAGCAGCCGGGCGTGCGGCAGGCGCGGCGCGGGCGCCATGGCCGGGCCCCCCCCTCTGTCGCTATGAAGAAGAGGAACAGTGTAGGGTGTAGGGTTTGACTTTTGGCTAGTTTCTGACTTTTGCAAAATGCTCCCAAAATTTGAACTGTGCGACAAAAACTCCCAATACCAAAGTTGTTCAGAAAAATGAGATCTACAACTTTGTCAAAAGAACATTTTCAAATTCCAAACAGTTTTTGAACAAAATTCAAAAACAGAAAAAGGGGACACTTTTGAAATTTGAATCAATTCAAAATTACTTTGGATTTTATACTGAAACTAGAAAATCTTCAAACATGAAAGCTGTTCCTTTTATCAAAACCTACAACTTTGCTATAATACACTTTTCCAGAAACTCATTAGTTTTTGAACTCTTTTTGAAAACTGAAAAGGGAACAAAAGTTGGGGGTTTGATTGAATTTGAAATAACTCAAAACTTTGTACTGCAACTTGAAAATTTGTAAATACCAAAGTTGTTTCTCTTTGACAGCTCTACAACTTTGCTTTTTGGACCAACCCCAAATTTTGAATAATTTTTTAAATTACACCAGAGGGATAAAATCCAGGATTTGGAAATTAGGGTTTTGCAAAAGGGATTTGAAATCAAATTCTGATTTTTGAACTTTGGCCAACACAACAAAACTTCAAGACACCAAAGGAACAAGAATTACACAAAACTAATCACAGAGATGAAATTACCATTTTGCCCTAGTAGAGAGAAGTGGGCTAATTAGGATTTTTGCAATAGAGGTAATTCACATAAAATGATACACTTAGCAAAATGCATACACATGAAATCATGATCAAGATGCTTAATGATGATAATGATGATATGTCAAGTTAATTACAGTTAAACACCAGAGGTGTTACAGCCTCCCCCCCTTAAAGAAATCTCGCCCCGAGATTCCACGTCTTATGAAAGGACAAAGAAGGGATAAAGGCAAACCTTACATGGACAGCGATTCGAGAAAGTCGGGGTAGTTCTTTGCTAAGAAGTCTTCAGATTCCCAAGTAGCTTCTTCTTCAGAGTGCTGGTTCCACTGGATTTTGTACCATCTTGTGGTGGTTCTTCGGGTAACGCGATCCTTGTGGTCCAACACGCGAACTGGATATTCTGAGTAGGACAGATCAGGCTCTAGCTCGACATCTTCAACTTCCACGACATGTTCAGGTATTCGGAGACACTTCTTGAGTTGGGAGACATGGAAAACATTGTGGACTGCGGAGAGATGATCGGGCAACTTTAGCTTGTAAGCTACCTTGCCACAACATTCCAAAATCTCAAACGGACCAATGTAGCGAGGTGCTAACTTTCCTTTAACTCCAAAACGAGTGACTCCTTTGGTTGGTGAGACCTTGAGATATACATAATCTCCAACTTGAAACTTCAGAGGTCGACGTCTCTTGTCAGCATAGCTCTTTTGTCGAGATTGGGCAATCTTCATGTTCTCTTGTATCTGCTTGACTTTCTCTTCCATATCCTTGACCAGGTCAACTCCAAAGAATTCCCTTTCTCCAGGTTCAGGACCAACTGAGAGGTGTACGACAACGACGACCGTACAGTGCTTCAAAGGGTGCCATCTTGATGCTTTCTTGGTAACTGTTATTATATGAGAACTCTGCCAAGGGCAAACAGTCATCCCAAGTATCTCGAAGGTGAAGCACAGGCTCCAACATGTCACTTCCAGCACTTGGTTGAATCGCTCAGTTTGCCATCGTCTGGGATTTATGCGCTCGTGCCGTAAAAGCTTGGTTCCAAGTGAGGGTATGGACACGACCTTCCAGAAACTTACGCACAAAACTGGGCAGGTACCCGGTCAGACGACAATGCTTCTGGGTATGCATATGAAGTTTCATATGTGGTTTCTTGTACAAGGCGGCATAATGGGGGACGTTCTTGTGTTGTGTGTTGTATGTTGAACTGAGTCTTCAATGGCAGAAGTGAGCTTGTTTGTGAGCGGTCACGACTTACCCAAATGGAATCAAAACCTTTCTCGGGTCTGCGGTAGTCCCATGACAGAAAATCCATAGCTATGTATCATCTCTCCAGCAGGAGGTAGTATAAAGGACGAATTCTCCTCAGGCTTCATGTGTATGCCGGCTTTGACTCTCTGAAGTTGATCACAGCGAGCGAATTACGCGGGGCAATTTCAATCTTCATCTTTGTCCACCAGAATCTCTGCCTCAGATCCTGGTACATCTTGTGCCTGCCGGGGTGGATGGAAAACCTAGACAGGTGTGCTTCATCAAGGATCAACTGTCTCAACTCAGGCACCTTGGGAACTACTAGACGGTTCTTGAACCAAACAACTCCTACATCATCGATCCTGAAACAATCAGCCTTTCCGGTCTGGACCTTTTCGATGATGTGCTTGATTCCAGGGTTATCTTTGATGCAGCAATGACCTGTTCTCTGATAGAGGTCTCTATCCTGACATTGCTCAGAGTTCCTTGTGGTACCATTTCATACCCATCCTTTCAAGATCATGGCACAAGGAAGATCATAGGGCTTCGTCGTCAGACAGTTGCAGTATGACTTGCGACTGAGGGCATCGGCGACTACATTCGCCTTACCAGGATGGTAATGCACTTCGATATCATAATCCTTGATTAACTCAAGCCATCTTCGCTGCCTCATGTTCAACTCTTCTTGAGTGAAGATATACTTTAGGCTCTTGTGATCCGGTATACATATTGCAGGTACTGCCCAACAGATAGTGACGCCAAATCTTCAAGGCATGCACGACTGCTGCTAGCTCAAGATCATGGGTTGGGTAGTTTTCCTCATGTCGCTTAAGCTGTCGTGAGGCATAAGCGATTACTCGTCCTTCTTGCATCAAAACACAGCCCAAACCAGTACCAGATGCATCACAGTATACATCGAAGGGTTTCTCGATATCAGGTTGAGCTAGGACTGGTGATGTAGTTAGCAGTTTCTTCAGGGCTTGAAAGGCTTGCTCACAGGCTGGTGACAAACGAAATCCACGGAATTCTTCAACAACTCTGTGATAGGCTTGGCGACTCTGGAGAAATCTGGGATGAATCGACGATAGTATCCAGCCATTCCCATGAAGCTGCGAACTTCGCGGACAGTGGTAGGCGGCTTCCAATCCAAGATATCTGACACTTTTTCAGGGTCAACTGACACACCTTCAGCGGACAGGACATGACCAAGGAATTGAATTCGATCTAGCCAGAATTCACATTTGCTGAACTTGGCATACAGCTGGTGATCTCTGAGACGAGAGAGAACGATTCGAAGATGTTTGGCGTGATCTTCAGGAGTTCTTGAATAGACAAGGATGTCGTCAATGAACACGACTACAAACTTATCGAGCTCTGGCATGAACACAGAGTTCATGAGATACATGAAATGAGCGGGGCATTGGTCAAACCGAAGGACATGACCAAGTACTCATATAAGCCGTATCTGGTGGTGAAAGCTGTTTTAGGAATGTCTTCTGGACGGATTTTTATTTGGTGATAGCCAGATCTGAGATCAATCTTAGAGAACACTCTGGCTCCAGACAGCTGGTCGAAAAGAAGGTCAATGCGAGGCAAGGGATATTTATTTTTGATGGTGACCTCGTTGAGCGGGCGATAGTCAACGCACAGACGAAGACTTTTGTCCTTCTTCTTCACAAAGATAGCAGGACAGCCCCAAGGAGATGAACTTGGGCGAATGAGACCCTTGTCCAAAGCTCTTGCAATTGGATCTTCAGCTCTGCCAACTCTCTGGGAGGCATTCGATAAGCTCTACGGGATATAGGAGCAGTCCCGGGCTTTAGCTCTATGGCAAACTCAACATTGCGGTCGGGAGGTAGACCGGGTAGATCTTCTGGGAAGACATCAGGGAACTCACAGACCACGGGAATATCCCTGACTTCCGGAACACATGTGGCATTCAACTGGGTGGTTGCTGGTTTTTGAGGCATAGGAAGTTGGAGAAGGAGTTTGGAGCTGCTGTTAGGAATATCCACTCTCACAACTCTATTCAAGATGTCTATCATGGCTTTATACTGACACATCCAATTCATGCCTAAGATGACATCTATCTCTTGATCGCGCAGTACTATCATGGTGGTAGGAAAGACATGTTCCCCCAACATTACTGGTATACTGCGGACCACTTCCTTAGTATTTATCCGCCCTCCAGGCGAAAGTATACAGAAACTTTCTTTTAACTCCCCCATGGGTAACTCATGCTTGATGACAAAAGTGCGACTGATGAAGGAATGCGATGCACCAGAATCAAACAAGACGACTTGCAGGATGATTGGCAACAGGGAACCTACCGAGCATGACGGGCTCTCCTTCCGGGATGTTACTGACGGTGGTGAAGTAGACTTGCCCGTGTTTCTTGACAAGCTTGCCCTTCTGGACGTGCTGCTGCGGTGCACGGTGCTGCTGCTGCTGTGATCCTCCAGGGCCTTTCTGTGCATGCTGGGCATTCTTCTTGGGCTTTGGGACAATCGCGAGACCAGTGACCAACTTGGCCACAGTTGTAGCATGGAGGTTGTAAGCTGTTTGAGGGGCGGTGATACGAACACCTGGGGCGTTCGGCTGAGTGGCACTTTGCTGGTTGGCATTATGAGTGGTGGCCGCGGTACGAACGACCACTTGCTGATGGGGATATGGTGCACGGTTTTGGTGGTGGCTGGGGTGGTAGAATGACTCTTGGGCGCTGTGATTGCTGGAGAAGCTGCTAGACCCAGCCTTCTTCTTCTTCTTCTCCTCTTGTTACTGACGGTTTGCTTTCCTCGAAAGCGACACGCACGGTCAACAACATCATGATAGACCCGTTGAGGTTGTTGGATAAACCTCTGCGAATCTTAGGGTGCAGACCCCTGAGAAAAACAATCTCTCTTCTTCTCCTCCGTGTTGACATAGTCGGAGGCATACTGGCTCAAGGTGGTTGAACTGACCCACGTACTGCATTACAGTGTGATTCCTTCTGCTGCAAGGGCTAGGAATTGGTCGAGCTTCATCCTCATCAGACCTGACGGAATGTGGTGTGCACGGAAAGCGGTGCGGAACTCCTCCCAGGTCAACTCATGACCTTCAAGGTTGGGCAGCCAAGAGGTTGGCATACCAAGCACTTGCTGGACCACGAAGCTGCTGAGAAGCCAAACCGGGGCTTCTGGATTCAGTGCATCGGATGAGACTAAACTTCTGTTCCATGGTGCGGAGCCAATCATCAGCTTCGAGGGGTTCATCGGCTCTGGTGAAAACCGGTGGACGGGTTTCAGTGAACTCCACATAGGTGGTCTCTTGGTTGTGACGACCACGGTGACCAAAATTCTGATGTCCTTGGTTCTGAGCCATTAGGTTGGCAGCGGCGGCCAAAGCGGCAATGGCATCTGCCAGGGTAGCAGGAACTGGTGGAGGGTTTGGAAGGTTGGCACCTCCGGAACTTCCGGCTCCAGTGCGGGTATTGACAGGCATCTGTTAAGAATTTGGGAACTTAGCATCCAAAGATTGCTTTTGAACGAAACTGACTGACACGATTCATTGATGCAAAGATAGATAACTGATACAAAGGTTCGATAGATGACCACCAACTGACAAAGGAAAGGTACACGACACGATACAAACTGGGCTAGACAGAAGACCAACTAACGCCCCAAACCTAGACTAAGGCTTTAGGTGAGCAGATGGTACAGACACAAGGAAACTAGTCGTCATCGATGATGATCATCTCTTCATCTTCATCTTCGATGATGAGCTCAGGCTCTTCCTCCTCATCTTCATCTCCAACGTGAACATCTTCAGCAGGTTCCACTTCTACATTCTGGACTGGCTCATGTCCTACTTCAGGTTCCTCCACGACTCCATCTTCTGGATCCTCAGCAACAGGTGGAATCATGGGGTGAAGTTGGTTGTACAGATGATGTACCTCCTCATGAAGTATATCATTGTACTGCTCAACCTGAGCGGTGTGTGTACTGCTGTAGTCCATGGGAACTGGGCTCTGGCGACGTCCTCGCGGTCCCAAGCCTCATTGCGCTGTTCGATAGCGCGAACCGTGTTCCGATTGGCCTGCTCCAGAGAAGCTCGTGCCTCATAAAACTCCATGCGGGAAAGATAGAAGTCATGCTCCATGTTTTCCATCTCGGCCTTCAGATTCTTGATCTCCTCCTTCAGCTGCTTGCGGTTGCGGCGGGGCAAGCGACGTCCGTTGGAGGATTCTCCAGTCTCTTCTCCGGTGCGTGGCGCCAGCTGGTGACGCGGCACACCATGCGGTCCAGTCGACTTGCGAGCAGTCCGCTTGAGGATGACCATATCTGGACAAGAGGGTATAGGTGAGAAGGCTAGCAAGAAAAAAGGTAAAGGCATACTACCCAACCGATTTAGAGAGGAAGTTAACTTAAGTGATTATGACATGATGCATGATTCGTTCCTACGGAACAAGGCAATAAAACTACTAAGGTAAAGGTACATAGGGCTATACAAAGTGTCTTGCTACTAGTTGCCAAAGACAAGATGAGATGAGAGAAGCAATTTGGACTCAAAATAGTCAAGTTTAGTTTTGGACTCAAAAATCTCTTTGAAGTTTTCGCAAAAAAAAAAATTGCAACGTCGTAGTGAGATGCTCCGATACCACTCTGTGACGTAACGGCCCTAATCCCATGGCCCACCGATCACTATCAACCACTGACAGTCGATCCGTAAAGGCAAAGAGATTAAGACCGGGGTTCGCACGGGCTACATCAGTGCCCGATGTCCGCAGGATCATCTCACAATTCAGTTCAATCTCTTGAACATTTGACAAATAATATCGGAACCAGTAAAGTAGTAAAAGTACTAAATAGCGGAAGACTTAAATAACAATAGTTTTACAAACCAGTGTTCAACATAAACTTAAAGTGAAGTTATTACAGACCATAGTTCAAATAGATAGAGTTGACAGGGGAGCCAGAATGACAACAACTTAAAGATATAGATACCATCACCCAGTCCCGAGGGTGAATAATCACTCATCGGCCTCATCGGCCTCTTCCTGAACCACAGTCACACAGCAGGGTCCAAGGCATACTGAGGGATCTGCCATACCTGCAACATGGGTAAAGAACCCTGAGTACAAAGGTACTCAACAAGACTTAACCGACTAAAGAAAAGGGGAGGAGACTCAGGAATGAAGGCTTAGGGTAGTCAAGGTAAGGCTTAAGCAAGATCAAGTATTTTGCAGAAAAGCATTTTTGTAAATCTTATTTTATTTTGAAAGATTCAGTATTCCTCAATTCTTCATCCTTCATGATTCATTTTACATTTCAAAACATTCCTAGTTGAGAACCACTCTCCGTTGAGAGTCAATGGAACAAGTCTCCATAACCGAGGAGCAACGTTAATCCGGATAAAGAATACTCAGCTGAGGATCCCTATTCACACTGCATATGTAGCACCCAAGCTTGCATATGCCAACTCGTCTTCCACGATTCCTCCATTATTGGGCCCGGTCCTACGCCACCCGGAAGTACAGTACACCACTCCAATCCGGGACTCTAACCCACGTGGGTACATGCTACTTCCGCCATCTCTCCACTCCCAGTGCGCGGTTGTCGGTCCAATAATGGATTTCTCGGAGCCAGAGCTTTCCGTAGTATGTGAATAGTTGCAAGTCCTGCCCAGCAGGCCCCCATACGGATGGTCCCTAATTTTCCAGCCAGCAACTGTGCCTTGGTTATATCTCACCCAAGCGCAACAGTCCTGTCAGTTTTTCAACCCGTCCCGGTCGGTGTCAACTGTCGAGTCCCGGACTACGACATGACGGCACCGTACGCAAGGACAACCTCTCCTTCCCATTGACTAAGTACGGATCAGATACTTAGCCAATAGTGGGAGTAAAAGAAATTCCCATAAATATTCTTAAGTGATCACACTTTTGAAATTGGCATTTTTATTGCAAATCTATCATATAGCATTGCTAAGCATTTTGCAATAGTTTTTGAAAAACAGGTGTCGGGTATTTCATTGGTCAAGGTAGATAATGCATCAGAGAGGATTTCACTCAACTCCTATCAACCTAATGCAATAATTTAACTCAAAACATTTAAAGAAAACATTTATAAAAGCAAGGTAGGGTTAAATGCACCGGGGCTTGCCTTGGATGGCAAAAAGAGTAGACTCGGGGTAGGTATAAGCGTCGGAGCTCGGGGTTGCCTTGGGGACGGATCCTTCGGCGGCTACCTCGACTTCAGGGCCTTCTTCGTCAACTATACGGATGCAATGATGAATGCTCATGAGAATGATGATATGGACTTATGGTGCAAGACAATACCACTGATTCAAGATTACTCTTAGGCAAGGCATAAACGAAATCTAGGTTGAGCATAAAAGTAACCATTTCTTCCTTTAAGCAAAATTGATTAAACTAGACTTTATCATAAATCCTAAGCATCACAAACATCATAGACCAAAGGGTAGGGGTCTATGAACATCACGCAATCCCAAAAGTCACTTCACAGGGCATTCACACTAACCCTAATCATTTCTTTCTATTTTTCTTAATTATTTAAAAAGGTCATTTTATGAAGGTGCTCCAAAATTACCAAATTAATCACACAAGTTCATTAGAGTACAAGTATATGGCAAAACAAATTTCATAATTTTTGGAGGTCATTAAGGTGCTCAATTAAATCTAGACATTTAATTAACAAAAGGCACTATTCCTTAATTAAAATAAAGCTCAAAAATCAACTTGCTCCAAAAGACTTCAAAATTTTACCAGAGACTCAGAAAGGCATAACTAGCACATAGAAATTTATCTCCAGATTTTTGGAGTTATAGATCACTCTCCAAAAATACCAAAACCTTCATTTTTCAATTAAAAGGGGAATTTTACATTTTTAAATCTTTGCAGAAAAGTCAAGTTTTATATTTTTATAAAATACTCCAGAGCATAAAGAGTCTACTGTGAAATTTTCAGAATTTTTGGATCAACACAGAAAATCATACAAAAAGATGAAATATCAGAACTGTTCCCATTTTTAAAAGGAAAAGAGCACTGTGCTCGAGTCGGAACGGGGCTCGGGCGAATCGCGGAACTCTCGGCCGACCGAGGCCTGGCTGGTAGGCTCGGGCGAGACGGAAACCAAACGTTTCGTCCGAGGCCTGGCGACGAGGCGGAGGGTGCACAGGTTCTCTCGAGGCCTGGCTCGAGCGAAGTGGTGAGGGTCTGTCCGCCGAGGCTCGGGCTCGGGCGAGACGGAAACTGTGTCGAGGTTGGGCTCGGGCGGACGGAGTGGAAGAGAGGCCGAGGCTCGGGTGCTTACCAAGGATGGAGGCAGGGCTCGAGGGTGAGGCTCGGCACGCGCTCGAGGGTGAGGCTCGACACGGGCTCGAGGGGCGGTGGTTCGGTGGAGCTCCTTCGGCGGCGAGCGGCGGAGCGGCGCTCCGGCGACCCTGCGCAACACACGAGACCGCAAGGGTCTGGTCAGAGTCGCACGGGACCGAGGAACACGACACGGGGGTCGGTGAGGGATGGTCGAGGCCGGAGGCGACGAATTTCACGAACCCGAGCTCGCCGGGTTTCTGCCGGAGATGGGAACGGCGAGGTTACGCCGGGCGATTGGAGGCGGTAGAGGTAAAATTGGAGGGTGGTGAAGCAGCACAAGAACACGGCGGAGCTTTTGAGCTAGGTGGTGGAGCGGCGGAGGCACTGGACTGTGCTGGCGACGGAGGCGGAGATGAGTGCGGAGGTCGGAGCTCCGGCGGGCTTATATAGCCGCGGCCAGGGCCGGTAGAGACCTCGGGGTGGTGTGGATGAGGTTTGCGGAGGCGTGCGCACTCGATTGCGCTCTGGCGGATACGTGGGCGTGCAGCCGGGGCTCGGGCGCAAGCTCGGCCGGCGATGGCCACGCGGCGGCGGCGCGGAGAGGACTGTAGGGGACGGGAGCGAGGGCCAGCGCTCGCGCGCGGGGCGGAGGGAACAGGGCGACAGCGGCGGCAGGTTGGTGGCGCGTGGGGAGCAGCCGGGCGTGCGGCAGGCGCGGCGCGGGCGCCATGGCCGGGCCCCCCCCTCTGTCGCTATGAAGAAGAGGAACAGTGTAGGGTGTAGGGTTTGACTTTTGGCTAGTTTCTGACTTTTGCAAAATGCTCCCAAAATTTGAACTGTGCGACAAAAACTCCCAATACCAAAGTTGTTCAGAAAAATGAGATCTACAACTTTGTCAAAAAGAACATTTTCAAATTCCAAACAGTTTTTGAACAAAATTCAAAAACAGAAAAAGGGACACTTTTGAAATTTGAATCAATTCAAAATTACTTTGGATTTTATACTGAAACTAGAAAATCTTCAAACATGAAAGCTGTTCCTTTTATCAAAACCTACAACTTTGCTATAATACACTTTTCCAGAAACTCATTAGTTTTGAACTCTTTTTGAAAACTGAAAAGGGAACAAAAGTTGGGGTTTGATTGAATTTGAAATAACTCAAAACTTTGTACTGCAACTTGAAAATTTGTAAGTTGTTTCTCTTTGACAGCTCTACAACTTTGCTTTTTGGACCAACCCCAAATTTTGAATAATTTTTAAATTACACCAGAGGGATAAAATCCAGGATTTGGAAATTAGGGTTTTGCAAAAGGGATTTGAAATCAAATTCTGATTTTTGAACTTTGGCCAACACAACAAAACTTCAAGACACCAAAGGAACAAGAATTACACAAAACTAATCACAGAGATGAAATTACCATTTTGCCCTAGTAGAGAGAAGTGGGCTAATTAGGATTTTTGCAATAGAGGTAATTCACATAAAATGATACACTTAGCAAAATGCATACACATGAAATCATGATCAAGATGCTTAATGATGATAATGATGATATGTCAAGTTAATTACAGTTAAACACCAGAGGTGTTACAACGTCTCTACTTGACCTTCACCTTGCCTTTGATCACTGTATCCGTGCTCGACACCTACACAACACAAGCCAAAGAACATGCGCATCATCCCAGTTGACAATCACTCATCACTCAGAGACTCGGCATACACCCATGTATCTGCATTGGGTTTTGCTTAGATTATTCTGTTCACAACAGTTTCGCCGTTTCGTCGGTTTGTGAGACCCCAACTCGTGAGATTAATCATACATCTGCAATTTGGTTGCATTCTTCCTTGTTCTTGCTTGTGTTCTTCGATTCATAGGTAAGGACTTTAGCATTCTTGGCGAGGTTAACCGTGCAACGCCGGTTGATAACCAGAGGAGACGTGGTGCTGCGATTGCGGGGTTTCGGATCGTGTTGTTCGGAAGCCAGATCGATTGTGTCTCGTTTCACCAAATCGAGAGTTACCAGAACCTTTCGGAAGATCGGGCATCCTTGTTCACATCAAGTGGTAATCAAGCTTCAGGTATAGTCGGTTCACGTCAGTTCATCTATGTGCGAGCGCATCGGTCCCAGTCCATTTGTCCGTCAGGTTCATATCTATCATTAGTTTCGAGTGTTTTCGCCTTCGTCCCATAGTCCGTGCCATATTTTGTTCCGTCCTACACCCTTCCGCGCCATAGCCTTTGCATATTTCGGTGAGGTCCGTTGTGTTGAGTTTGTGTCTGGGTCAAGGTCTTGTTGCTGGTTAGGTCGTGTTAGAGTCCAGTTTGTGTTTTCCTCCCATCGTTTCCTTCAAACCCTAGCCGGGAGACCAGTTTTGCGCACATTGTTCCCGTTTTGTCCTCTAATTCAGAGGGGTTCTTTAAACTGGTCTAGCTTTCGCATACGAACTCGAAATTTGACGTTTCATATATCGAAATCGTTCAGAAAATTTTTTCGGATCCGTCTGTCCCCCGTCTTGTCAGGGTCAGAAAATTTTATTTTGGTCAAAAACTGGTCACAAGATCCTCTTTTCGTGGTCACAAGGTTTTTCTTAATTTTGTTCGTATATTGTGAATTTTTCACAGGCCACGTCTTTCACTTGTTCAAGCTCAAATTTTTCGTGCTTACTTCTTTTGTGCTCCTAAGTAAAATAAAAATATCAAAAAAATAAAAATAAAAAGTCGAATTTTCTCAAAAAAACAATGACAACCCAAAAAAAGAGAAGGGCAAAATAGGAACAATATCTAGAGGAGCACATAGAGAAGGGCAAAAGTGGGTTGTGTAAGCGTGTGCTGTTTTGTTGCTTATTTCTGTTGCTCTTGCTATCCATCATACTTGTTTCTCCACCTTGTTATCACACATACCTGGTACTTGGAACACTTTAGACCGGCAACAAGAATAAGTACTTTGCACTATAATTCAGCATTACTATCTGTTTCTGATCCGTGTTCCACAAATATATATTTGTCTCTTTGTGTGCCATCCAAGCTCCACAGATTCTTCTGGACAACGCTGGTTTTGCATCCCTGCAATCACGCGCACGTCTTCCTGGTATCCTTTGCTTTGCGGGTAAGAACACTGGTAAGAGCTTGGTAAGGTGTTTACCTTTTGCTGCTCTTGATTGAGAGGCACCACTCCACCTAAGTAGTAGGATTATTAGGGATAACTTTCACTGCTTTGCTGCTTGTGTTTTGTGTCCACAATGACAGGTGATGACGGAGACGTTAATTCGCCAAAAGAGTTTTCAGAGTGTGTCAGCCAAGAGCAACTACAATCGGTTTTAACTAATACTCAGAAAGATATGAACGAGACTGTGACCAAGGCTATAACCAAAGCACTCATTGACCTCAAGATCGGCAACGCCCTTGAGAGATTGGACAAACGACTGTCCACTCTAACTGATAGGGTAACTGCCTTAGAAGCCAGGCCACAACCCGATGAAGATATTGATAGCAGCGACACTGGTGATGAGGTATATGATGCCGATGGGAAGATTGATCGTGCAGCGACAATGAGAAACAAATTACGTCAGCGTCTTCACAAAAACACCACATGTATGGGTGGCGCTCGATGTTTCAACCGCTAGCGAGGTAATCATACTCATACCCCCGAAGATCCTTATGCTAAAGTTAAATTTACAATACCTTCTTTTTCGGGACATTATGGTGCTGAGGAATACCTTGATTGGGAGATGACAGTAGAGCAAAAATTTAGTGCCCACCTCGTGCCTGAGAACCATCACATTAGACAAGCCACTAGTGAATTTAAAGATTTTGCTATTATTTGGTGGACTAGTTTAGTTGCAGATAATTGCCAACCTCGAACTTGAGAAGAACTTAAGGTTGCTATGCGTGATAGATTTGTGCCTCCATCATATCATAGAGAGCTACATAAGAGACTAATGCGCTTAGAACAGGGAAATAAATCTTTGCAAGATTACTATGGTGAGCTTCAGAAAGGTTTGATGCGATGTGGCATAGTAGAGGGACCCGAGGACTCTATTGTTCGTTTTTATGCAGGTTTGAGGGAGGAAATTCAGGACATAGTTGATTATAAGGAATTTAACACTGTCAACCAGTTGTTTCATTTTGCTATGCTTACAAAGAAGGAGTTGCAGGGGCGTGAAAAGTAGAGAAAGATCAAGGGAGGCACTTCATACATACCACGCACGGGGACATCTTCCATGCCGTGCTTCCCAAGGCTTCCTCCTTTCGGGCACCTCTACCAGCAAGTAAGCGGACACCTTCCTCACAACCTTCCGGGTCAGGTAAAAATTCTGTGCAGGAACCTTCGAAGAGTGCATCTTCGGTTGCCTCAACAGGACACACTTCTGGCATTCAGTGCCACCGCTGCCTTGGATATGGACATGTGCAGAAGGACTGCCCAAGTAAGCGGGCATACATTGCGACAGACAATAGGTACATCAGTACCTCTGATGTTGAAGATGTTGAAGAAGAAGAATAGGTTCAGGGAGAAGATGAGGTCTTTGGTAGCGAGGACACTTCAACCTACATGAGTGTCATTGTGCAGCGCGTGCTCAGCACACAAGTACAACAACCTGAGAAGCTGCAACGCCACAATTTGTTCCAAATTTTCTTTGTCATCGACAACCGACGAGCACGTGTCATCATTGATAGCGGTAGCTGCAATAATTTGGTGAGTTCTGATTTGATCAAGAAGCTTGGTTTGTCCACGCGTCCACATCCACATCTGTACCATATTCAATGGCTGAATGATTCTGGTAAAGCTAAGGTAACAAAAACTTACAGAGTTACTTTTTCCATTGGTACCTATGTTGATTCTGTAGATTGTGATGTAGTACCTATCGAAGCTTGTTCACTTTTATGGGGTCGTCCATGGGAATTTGATAATGATGCTATACACCATGGTAGAAGTAATATATATACACTTTTATGCATAAAGGGAAGAAAATTACTTTGGTGCCTATGACCCCTGCTGAAATTGTACAAGCTGATAAAGAACGAGCTGCTAATTTGCATGATACTAAATCTGAAAATCAGCAAGTTGCTAATTCTCTGTACCCACCTAAAAGGGATAAGTCTACACCTAGTTCTAAGAAAGAGGGCATAAAATTGAAGGGTGGTGTAATGCTTGCAATAAAAAGTGACCTTGCTGAAATTTCTAAAGATGATACTCCCTCCATTCCAATATTATCTTATTATATAAATTTGGTCAAAGTTGAAAAACTTTGACTCTCCATGATTCTTGGAATGTCTTATAATTTGGGATGGAGGGAGTATTTGTTATACTTTGGTTTGCAAACGAGTTTTGTATTCGCTTGATGATGTTATTAGCTCGATACCTCCTGCTGCCACTAACCTTTTGTAGGAGTACAAGGATGTTTTTCCAGCTGAGATACCCTCGGGGCTGCCACCTATGAGAGGAATAGAGCATCAAATTGATTTGATCCCGGGAGCTACATTGCCAAACCGAGCTGCTTATCGAACCAACCCCGAGGAGACTAAGGAAATTCAGCGACAAGTCCAAGACCTTTTGGACCGTGGGACCGCGGGTATGTACGAGAAAGCCTTAGTCCTTGTGTTGTTCCTGTGATTTTGGTTCCTAAGAAAGATGGTTCATGGCGTATGTGTGTTGATTGTAGAGCCATTAATAAATATTACTATTCGATATTGTCATCCTATTCCTAGGCTTGATGACATGCTTGATGAGTTGTGTGTGGCTCTGTAATTTCACAAAGGTTGACTTGCGTAGTGGCTACCACCAAATTAGAATGAAACTTGGAGATGAATGGAAAACAACTTTCAAAACTAAATTTGGATTATATGAGTGGTTAGTAATGCCTTTTGGTTTAACTAATGCACCGAGTACTTTCATGAGACTGATGAATGAAGATTTAAGAGCTTTTATTGGGTGATTTTGGTGGTTTACTTTGATGATATACTGATATATAGCAAGTCTTTGGATGAACATATGGATCACTTACGTGCTGTTTTTAATGCTTTGCGTGATGCACGTTTATTTGGTAACCTTGAGAAGTGCATCTTTGCACACATCAAGTCTCTTTTCTTGGCTATGTTGTTACTCCACAGGGAATCGAGGTGGATGAGATGAAAATTGAAGCCATAAAGAGCGGGCCAGTGCCTCAAACCATCACATAGGTGAGAAGTTTTTCTGGTCTTGCAGGATTTTATCGTCGATTCATGAAGGATTTCAGCGCCATTGCTGCCCCTTACACGAGTTGACAAAGAAAGGTGTGGTGTTCCATTGGGGTAAGGCACAAGAGGAGTCCTTTGATACTTTGAAGGACAAGATTACACACGCGCCATTGCTGCAACTTCTAAACTTTGGTAAGACTTTTGAGCTAGAATGTGGCTAGTGGAATGGCATTGGTGGTGTTTTGATGCAAGAAGGTAAGCCCGTTGCCTACTTTAGCGAAAAATTACGTGGGCCCTGTTTGCAATTACTCTACGTATGTATGGATATGGAAGTTATGCTCTTGTACGTTCTTTAGAGACGTGCATCATTATGTGGCCTAAAGAATTTGTTATACATTCAGATCATGAATCGCTTAAGTATTCGTTCACAAAATAATTTGAATCATAGACAAGCTAAATGGGTGGTTATTGAATCTTTTCTTATATTAAACACAAGAAGGGAAGGATAATGTAACTGCTGATGCTTTTGTTTAGACGATATCTTTGATGTCCAAAACTTGATTATAGAATTTTTGGATGAAACAATAAAAGAACAATATGTGTTGATCCTGACTTTTAAAGTGTGTTGCTGAATTTGTAAATAGGCAGCACATGGAACAAGGTTGTGATTAATGATTGTCGGTGGTACAAAAAAGTGTACCCCAATCAACGCAAACACCCGAACGCTCTATCTCCGTCTCGCCCGAGCCCTCCAGCCAGGCTCGGGCGAACGCTCTATCTCCGTCTCGCCCGAGCCCTCCCAGCCAGGCCTCGGCGAACGCTCTATCTCCGTCTCGCCCGAGCCCTCCCAGCCAGGCCTCGGGCGAACGCTCTATCTCCGTCTCGCCCGAGCCCTCCCAGCCAAGCCTCGGGCGAACGCTCTATTCCGTCTCGCCCGAGAGCCAGGCCTCGGGCGAACGCTCTTTCTCCGCCTCGCCCGAGCCCTCCGAGCAAGGCCTCGGGCGAGCACGATCGCTCTCCGTCTCGCCCGAGCCCTCCAGGCCTCGGGCGAGCGCGCCCCTACACCTCGAGCCTTAACGCACGGACCTCGAGCTGTACAGACAGCCGTACCAGCCCATACCACGCATTTAATGCCTTCACCTACTCCGGTCATGTCCACTAGTGCACAGCATGTACCACAGTAACTCGGTGTAAAGGTCAAGTCTCGTTTTCACCACAAGCATGGGCAAAAGGGCACCAGTACAGCACTGTTCGGCCAAGCCCATGCACTGTAACCCTCGAGGCCGGCTACGCGCCCCTCGAGCCCTGCACTGTAACACCTCGAGGCCGGCTCCGCGCCCCTCGAGCCCCCGTGGCACCACCTCGAGGCCGGCTCCGCGCCCTTCGAGCCCTAACTACTTTCATGCTATTGGAGGACAGGTACCCCAAGACCCGGAGGGACCCCGCCGCGTCCTGTACATTCCGGGATGGGTGCTGTACGGCTCCCACCTTGCCGCGCCACCACGTCCGCGCCCAGGATGGAAGCCACGACCCAAGGACGCCTCAACAGCAACGATCACATCGGCTCCAGTGGCCCCGACAAGACAGGGTTCCTACCCTTCTCCGTATGGGGCACCGTACGCCCCGACACCTGTAATACCCTTATGTAACCCTGGCCTCCCCTTGCTCTATAAAAGGGGACACCAGGGCCCTCATTCAGGAGAAGGACACAACACACGAGTCCACACACAGGCACGAGTCCGGACTCCGGTCCACGCTCACTGAGCTTGTATTCTCCCCTGTACAAGCACTTAGGTGCAAGTAATACAAGAACATCCCCCCGCTGGACGTAGGGCCTTCTTTGCCCGAACCAGGATAAATCCTTGTGTCCTCTTGCATCACCATCCAGGAAGAGAAGCACGCGATCATATCACTCGTTGGTGTGATACCCCCGGGTACGAAACACCGACAGTTGGCGCGCCAGGTAGGGGACTTCGCGTGTCCGAGCCGATTTCTCGTTGATTCCTGGATGGCTTCATCCCTCTTCCGTTCTCGGCTGGTGCCGTCGTCTGGTTCGGGAGCCTCGAGTTCCTGGCCACAGGCAACGGCAACGAGCTGACTCTGCTCTCCACGGAGGGCCGAGCGGAGGGCGTGTCACGCCACCCCGCGCGGGGGGCGTGACGCGTCGCCCGCACCACCACACGTCGCCACATCGCGAGCGGCGCCGTCGTCACCGTCGTCGCCGGGCGCAGGCGGTGCCCGCGGCAAACACCACGCCCCCGTAGCCGGTGCAGGGTCCCGAGGGGAAACCAGCCCGGCGCGCGGCCGGAGACCTCCAGGGCGCACCCGCGCCCGCCTAGCGACTTCGCATTCATCATGCGTACGGACCAGGAACCAGGCCAGAGGCCTCCGAGCCGTGCGCCGTCGACGCCACTCAGCCTCCTCCCGCACGGGTCCGCCGCGCTCGACGCCAGCGGTTCCCGGTCGGCCTCGACAACTCTGCGGCTGTATACGCCCACCGCCTCGACGAGCGCCATCAGGACCGACGGTGGCGGACCGGGAGCAGCGTTCGGGCGCGCGCTGCAGGCCATGGCCAACCTGGAGATCGTCCACCCCGCGTGCGTCGACCGCGACTTCTCGCGAGCCTTCGAGCCACCTCGGCGAGCCACCGTCGGAGAATGGTACCGCGAGCTGCGGTCCCAGCATCGGCCAGGCGGCGTGCCGTCAACAGCTCCGACTCCGACGAATACGACTACACGACCCCGACCTCTGGGATCCCACCAGGGAGTGCTTCCAACTCGAGGGAGTCGTATGCGATACCGAGGACGAAGGCGACGACGACAGGCCGGCGCTCGACCTAGAGGGACCTAGCGACGTGGCCGCGGCAGGCGGATCACGCGTTCAGGGAAGGGACGAACCTCCAGCACCGGCTGTACCGCCTCAGCACGACGACGGCCGGGCGGCGCAACTCGCACAAGTGCAAGAGGCAATCACCAAGCCAAAGCCGAGGAAGAACGGCGACACCTGCTGCAGCTCCGGCAAACCCTGATGCAGGAACCACCCCAGCCCCGAGGAGCCGGAGCTCGAGGCGGGCGGAGCTCGAGAGGTCCACCGGCGGATCCTCGAGGACGGGGCACCAGCACGCCCTGAGGTATGTTTCCCGCGAGCCGGGCAGAACGTGGTGGCGGCGGCTATGATGCTCCGTGACCTGCCCGCCGTCTCCAACCCCGACGCCAGGCGCATGCTCGGAGAAATGAAAAACCTCCTCGAGACAGCCGCGGTACAGCAGGCCGAGAGCTCGGCGTCACGCCGACGCGGAGCAGCCTCGGGGAGACCGGCGGACACGCCCACGACGCTCGCGAGGCATCCGTCCACCAGCCGGACGCCTCTCGAGCTAGGCCAGTCCGCGAACGGATCGTCGACAACCGGCCACCTCGAGACCCCAACGACGCCCGCAACGACATCAACCGACGGCGCAAGGACAAGGGGGCCCAAGAGCGTGGCTATAGCGCCCATCGAGGGGGCGCTACGACAGCGACGAGGACCGGCAGGTCCTCGAGCCCCCGGGCCCCGAGTCTTCAGCCGGGCCATCCGCAGCTCAACCCTCCCCGACCGCTTCCGACCGCCGACCAACATCGTGAAGTATGACGGGGAGGTCGAGCCCAAGCTCTGGCTCTCGGACTTCCGCCTTGGCTGCCAACTGGGCGGAGCGAAGAACGACGACCGCGTGATCATACGTCAACTCCCACTTTACCTCTCGGACACCGCCCGCCGGTGGCTCGAGGGGCTCCCGCCGGATCGGATCCATGACTGGGCCGACCTAGTCAGGGTCTTCGACGGGAATTTCAAGGGGACCTGCGTGCGTCCAGGCAACCCTGGGACCTACGGCGTTGCAGGCAGGCGGCGGACGAGCCCCTCCGCGACTTTGCTCGACGGTTCTCGAAGCAGCGTCTCGAGCTCCCCCACGTGCCTGACGAGGACGTCATCTCAGCGTTCCTCGCGGGCACGACATGCCAAGAGCTTGTTCATGAGCTAGGACGCTACCGTCCCGGGACGGTCGAGGACCTGATGGATCGCGTCACCAGCTTTGCTTCGGGCGACGAAGCAGTGGGGCCTTCTTTGGCCGTTCACGGACAAAGGCAAGGCGGTGATCGCGCCGGAGGGCTCCAACAAGGGCAACGACGCCAAGAACGACAACAATGACGGCAACAAAAGGAAGAAAAACAAACGCAAGGGCCAGAAGGCGAAGCGTGGGCCGATGACGACGACGACAAAGAGGTGCTCGCGGGCGCCCTCGAGCCTAAGAAGCCCCGAGGCCCCCCTGACGGGGCTGTTTTCGACCAGATGCTCGAGGATCCCTGCACCTACCACAGGGGCCCCGTAAACCACAAGTTGAAAGACTGCCGACTGTTGAAGGGCTACTACTCCAAGCTCGGCGATAAGAGGGAAGACGCGCCTAAGGGAAAGGATACCGATCGACGCGGCGGCAGGAACGCAGATGGCGACTTCCCCCCGGTGCGCGACTGCTACATGATCTACGGGGGGCCGACCGTCGGGCTCTCAGCTCGAGAAAGAAAGAAGGAGCGCCGGGAAATCTTTTCGCTTGGCCACGACGCCCCCCGGTATCTTGACTGGTCCGATGCGCCAATCACGTTCGACCGTGACGACCCTCCGGACCGTGTCATAAACCCGGGGGCTTACCCCCTCGTCGTCGACCCCATCATAGTCGACGTTCGGTTCTCCAAGGTGTTGATGGATGGGGGCTCGAGCCTCAACATCATATACCTCGAGACCCTCGACCTCCTGGGGATTTCAGAGGGACAGCTCCGACCCAGCGTCGGGGGGTTCCACGGAGTAGTACCAGGAAAGAAGGCCCACCCCCTCGGGCGCATCGACCTGCCGGTTTGCTTCGGCACGCCGGCAAACTTCCGTCAGGAAACGCTCACCTTCGAGGTGGTCGGCTTCCAAGGGACCTACCACGCCATCATCGGCCGGCCAGGCAGGCTACGCCAAGTTCATGGCGATTCCTAACTACACGTACTTGAAGCTCAAGATGCCGGGGCCAAAAGGGGTCATCACCGTTGACACCTCCTACGAGCACGCATACCACTGCGACGTGGAGTGCGTCGAGCGGGGGGAGGCCAACGTCCACCTCGACTCGCTCGAGGCCTTGGCAGCTCTGGCCACCGAGGGGGCCCCAGAAGCAAAGCGTCACGCCGGCACCTTCGAGCCGGCTGAGCACACCAAGCAAATACCCGTCGACCCGACCTCGGCCAATGGCAAGACGCTGACCATCAGTACCAGCCTCGAGCCCAAATAGGAAGCAGTGCTCGTCGACTTTCTCCGTGCGAACATCGACATGTTTGCATGGAACCCCTCGGACATGCCGGGCATACCGAGGGAAGTCGCCGAGCACGCCTTGGAGATCCAGGCCGGGTCCAGACCGGTGAAGCAACGCCTGCGCCGCTTCGACGAGGAAAAGCGCAGGATCATCGGCGAGGAGGTGCACAAGCTTTTGGCGGCCGGATTCATCAAGGAGGTATTTCACCCAGAGTGGCTAGCTAACCCTGTACTAGTTAGGAAAAAGAATGGAAAAATGCGGATGTGTGTAGATTACACTGTCTGAATAAAGCATGTCCAAAAGTTCCATTTCCTTTACCTAGAATTGACCAGATCGTCGATTCCACTGCTGGGTGCGAAGTGCTTTCGTTCCTTGATGCGTATTCCGGCTACCACCAAATTAGGATGAGAAAATCCGATGAACTCGCAACCTCTTTTATCACGCCATTCGGTATGTATTGCTATGTTACGATGCCCTTCGGCCTGCGAAACGCCGGGGCAACGTACCAGCGATGTATGCAGCACATCTTTGGCGAGCACATAGGCAAGACCGTCGAGGCCTACGTCGATGACATCGTGGTTAAAACTAAAAAAGTCGGGAACCTCATCAGCGACCTCGAGACCACGTTCGAGTGCCTCCGGGCCAAGAATGTGAAGCTCAACCCCGAGAAGTGTGTCTTTGGTGTGCCTCGAGGCATGCTACTTGGCTACATCGTCTCACAACGGGGGATCGAGGCAAACCCTGAAAAAATCTCAGCAGTCACGAGGATGGGCCCGATTCGTGACCTCAAGGGTGTGCAGAAAGTGACAGGCTGCCTAGCCGCTCTCAGCAGATTCATCTCGAGGCTGGGGGAAAAAGCACTACCCCTCTACCGCCTGCTAAAAAAGACGGAACACTTTGCGTGGACCGCCGAAGCCGAGGAGGCCTTAACCAAGTTGAAGGGGTTGCTGACTTCTGCACCAATTCTCGTGCCCCCCGCGACCAGCCGAAGGTGGCGATTCCCCCGAGCCCCTCCTCCTCTATGTGGCCGCAACCACTCAGGTGGTTAGCGCGGTCATAGCCGTCGAGAGGCACGAGGAGGGTCATGCATTGCCGGTCCAGCGACCGGTATACTTCACCAGTGAGGTACTCTCCGAGGCCAAGGTCCGGTATCCGCACATCCAGAAGCTGCTCTACGGCATCATCGTCACAAGGCGCAAGCTCCAGCACTACTTCCTCGCTCATCCCGTGACGGTGGTGTCGTCCTTCCCCCTCGGAGAGATCGTCAACAATCGGGAGGCCACGGGGCGCATCGCCAAGTGGTCCGCCGAACTAATGGGGGAGACCATCACCTATGCCCCGCGAAAGGCCATCAAGTCGCAAGCGTTGGCGGACTTCGTTGCTGAATGGACCGACACTCAGCTCCCGCCGGCACAGATTCAAGCCGAGCTCTGGACCATGTACTTCGATGGATCCCTCACGAAGACGGGGGCAGGCGCAGGCCTGCTCTTCATCTCACCCCTCGGAGTACACATGCGCTACCTGCTACGCTTGCACTTCCCCGCCTCCAACAACGTCGCCGAGTACGAGGCCCTCGTCAATGGGCTGCGCATCGCCCTCGAGCTCGGGGTCCGACGCCTCGACGCCCGAGGAGACTCGCAGCTCGTCATCAACCAGGTTATGAAGGCTTCAAGCTGCATCGATCCCAAGATGGAGGCATACTGCGGGGAGGTGCGCAAGCTGGAAGACAAGTTTTACGGCCTCGAGCTCAACCACATAGCTCGAAAGTACAACGAGGCCGCAGACGAGCTGGCAAAGTTGGCGTCCACGCGCGGCACGGTACCGCCAGACGTCTTCTCGAGGGACGTCTTCGAGCCATCCGTCGAAATCGACCCGGGGGCTGGCCCCTCGACGCCACCCTTCGAGCAAGACACGGGGGCTCGACTCTCAACGCCACCCCTCGAGAAGGACCCTCGACGTCCGCGGAGGCGATGCAGGTCGACGCACACGCCTCTTCTTCATCACGGCCCCTCGACTGGCGGACGCCCTACCTCGACTACCTGACGCAAGGCGAGCTACCAGAAGACAAGACGGAGGCCCGACGCATCGCTCGGAGGGCCAAGACCTACGTCATCTACGGCGACGAACGGGAGCTATACCGACGAAGTCCGACTGGGATCCTTCAACGCTGCATCCCACTCGAGGAAGGGCGCAAGCTCCTCGACGATATGCACTCGGGGGCTTGCGGCCACCACGCAGCGCCGAGGGCCCTGGTTGGGAACGCCTTCCGTCAAGGCTTCTATTGGCCGACCGCCATTGGGGACGCCAAGCGTTTGGTCCAAGCGTGCCATGGGTGTCAATTCTACGCCAAGCAAACGCACCAGCCCGCACACGCCCTGCAGATGATCCCAATCACTTGGCCATTTGCCGTTTGGGGGCTCGACCTTGTGGGTCCCCTCAAAAGGACAAGTGGAGGGTACACACACATGCTCGTGGCCGTCGACAAGTTCACCAAGTGGATCGAGGCTAAGCCGATAGGAGACCCCACCTCCGAGAGGGCTGTCGAGTTCATCGCCAACATCATGTACCGGTTCGGGGTGCCTAATGTCATCATCACCGACAATGGCACCCAATTCACGGGCAAAAAGTTCACCAACTTCTGCGATGACAACAACATTCGCGTAACCTGGGCCTCGGTCGCATACCCCCAATGCAACGGGCAGGTCGAGCGCGCCAACGGCATGATACTCCATGGGCTGAAGCCGAGGCTGTTCAAGACCCTCAAGAATTTCGGAAAGGGGTGGGCTACAGAACTCCCCTCGGTGCTGTGGGG
This sequence comes from Coix lacryma-jobi var. lacryma-jobi, assembly GCA_009763385.1. Taxonomy (NCBI): domain Eukaryota; kingdom Viridiplantae; phylum Streptophyta; class Magnoliopsida; order Poales; family Poaceae; genus Coix; species Coix lacryma-jobi. The sequence goes on along the minus strand of CM019823.1, from coordinate 104,745,662 downwards.
CCTCAGGACTACGCCGAGTCGAGCCACCGGGTTCACTCCGTTTTTCCTAACCTACGGCGCCGAGGCCGTCTTACCTACGGACCTCGAGTACGGCTCACCTCGACTTCGAGCCTACAACGAGCAAACCAGCGACGAAAGGCTCGCCAACGCCAAGGACCAGCTCGAGGAGGCCCGAGACGTGGCGCTCATCAACTCTGCACGCTACCAGCAAACACTTCGATGCTACCACGACAAGCACGTGCGCAAAAGGGACCTAGCGGTGGGGGACCTCGTGCTTCGACGGCTGCAAGATAATCGAGGGCGCCATAAGCTCACCCCTCCGTGGGAAGGCCCATACACCGTGGCCGAAGTGCTCAAGCCAGGAACATACAAGCTCTACGACGACCAAGGCAGGATCCTGGCGAACGCGTGGAACATATCTCAGCTACGTCGCTTCTACCCTTAAAGGCCTCGAGGCCTTGTTCATTTTATCACTTTGTACAAACATGTCAAAATGAATGAACAAACTCGTGCATTGTCGTTCATGTTGCTTCGCATCTTAAGGTAGCCTCGACCCTGCTTTGCTCAGGGTCAAGCCTCCCTCGGGGGCTGAGGGGGGGTCCCCCCCCCAGACTCCGAAAAAATGCGCGTTTTTTTTTCAAAAATTTGACCCTCGTCTCGACTCGCGCCTCGAGTGAACTAGCGACGTCTAAATCTTAAAGTACTCGAGCCTCCAAGGTCGCGGGGGCGTCGACGTAGGACTAAGTTAGACAGAGGCAAACTCGAGCTTGCGACAAAGAGAAGTGGTCAAACGCATTTGAAAGGAAAACAACCCTTTTAAACAAACAAGTCATATATACATTCGGGTCTCGACGTACCCTCATTCACGTCATAAAATTCTTACAAGGGCCTCGGCGCCCAAATTTGGCGCGCAGGCCCTAGTCTTCGTCGGTGCGGTACTCCTCCCCGAGGTCCTCCGCGGCGGGCTCAACCTCGACGCCCGAGCTCGAAGGAGGAGGGCTCCCGACACCGCTGCTGGCGTCAGGAGGCAGCACGTCCTCCTCGAAGATCTTCGCGAGCGACGTCCCGGCCTCTCCATCTTCTCCAAAATTTTGTCGACACGGCGGTTGTTCCACTCCTCATCCTTCCCTCGATCTCGATGAAGCCATTCGCGACAACGTGGACGGGAGGAAGGAAGCGGAAACCGGAGCGAACGACCGCGAGTGTCTGCTTGACGCGTGATGGAGAGCTTGCCGGACATCACGGTCCCGCGCGGCTGCGTCGAAGAAGCACAAGGCGTCGACCAAGGCATCGCCCCGAGCCACTGCACCTTCTGCCGCGGTCACAGGAGAGGAGCACCCCACATGGGGCCGAGCCGGTCGAGAGAGGTGCGAGCCCGCTCCGCCACCATCGTCTCGTCTTGGAGTTGGTCCAAGAGAGCCAGAGCCTCATTCGTCCCACGGAGCTCCTCGACCGTCTTCTCGACCCCTGCGCAACAAACAGGAAGAGTGAGACTGCGACGTAACGAAAACTTCGAGACCGACAAGGACAAGGTGTAAGCCTCACCGTCGCAATGTTGCCCCAGTGCGGCGAGGTCGCTGGTCAGGCCCTCAGCACGCTGCTCCAGCCTGCGCTTCTCGGCCATGAGGAGCTTCTCGGACCTAAGGTCCTCGATCAGCCGGCCCGCCTCCACCAGGGCCAGATCCTTTGGATCACCTCCTGCCGCGCCGCCCCCTCGGCAGCTCGGGCGGTGGCGGCACCACTCTTGGCGTCTTCGGCCTCTTTTCTCGCCGCCTCCGCTGCGGTTCGGGCGGCGGGGCCTCGCCACGGGCGTCAGCGGCCTCCTGCTTCGCCGCCTCGGCTTCAGCCCGGGCGGAGGTGGCCTCGCTTCGGGCGTCCGCGGCCTCCTTCCTCGACGTCGAGAACGGCGGCGGCCTCCTCCTTGGATCGAGCGACCTCGCCTCGAGCCACCCGGACCTCCGCCTCCGCCTCGTTGAGCCGGCTCGCCATTGGGCGTTCCGGCTCAGCTCCGCGCGGAGATCTTGAAGCTCCGCCTCAGCCCGCGCGAGGGCGGCTGACACCTGTGCGGACCGGCCCGCCTCCTCGGAGCAGGACCGCTCCGCCTCCGCCATAAGCTCGGCCACCTCCCGGAAGATGGACCGCACCTCGCGCGGGGCCCCCCGCGGGCCGGTGCTCGACGGAGACCACGGCGAGGGGCGGGCTCGGCGCACGGGAAACGGCCATACTGGTCGGTCGAGCTCGATGTCGGGCAGATCCTTCTCCGCCCCGAGCTGCCCCGACTGCGGCGCCGCCTGACGGCACGAGCCCGGCTCTTCCCTGGCGGGTGGGTCCTCCGGCGCCTTGTCGGCGCTAGCCGGCGCCTCGGGCGCCTCCACCATCATCGAGCCCGCGGCGAGGAGCGGCCCCTGCTCCAGCTCGTTCAGGAGGTCCTCCACCGTCGGCTCCTCCTCCGCCGACTCCTCTCCCCCCTTTCCCTCCTCCGCAGACCGGCTCGTGTCGGTCGGGGCCACGAGGGGCGCAGTCTCCTCAGCCCCAGACACCGGCGGGGCCGTGCTCGCCCCAGGCGCTTCCCCCGGAACAGCCGTCGTGGTGAGGGGAAGGGTGGCGCTCCCAGCTGGCACCATCGCGGGAGGAGGAGGAGGGGGAGGAGGCAGCGCTTCGGCGGATATGGTGGTGGCAGGCTCGATGCCATGAGCTGAGGCCCCTGCAATACGAGATGACGGCGATATCAGAACCAGGAAGAGTACCTCGACCCCTGTGGTCGATGGCGACGGCCTCACCAAAATTCGCGACGATCATCTGGCCCCCTCGAGCCATGGCAGCTCGGGCCTTCTTCAGCCAAGCGGCTTCTCTAGCGGAGGAAGGTGCCATACCTCGAGGTGCCTGTGCCTCGACGGGGCTCGAGGTCTTGGCCCGCTTGGACGAAGCGAGGTCCACCTCCTGGTAGGAGCGCTTCCCCCTGAGAAAAGGAGATGGCACGCGTCATCAAAAGCAAAGAGGTGAAGCCTCACTACCGACGAGACCCAAGGAAACTACTCACCCGAAGCGGCGGCTGGGCTTCTTCCCGGAATCGCCGGACCCACTCGGGGGCTTCGAGCCCACCCCACGGCTCGAGCCCTGTGCCTGGGCCGTCTCCACAGGGCTGGGATGGGGGGAGGGCTCCCGACGCCTCCCATGGCTCGACCTCGAGGGAGAGCCCTCCTTCCGCCCCACATCGCGGGAGGGCGACCGTACCTCCCTCGTGCTGACGTCGTGGCGCTCGCCCCGGCGCGGGCTCCGGGCGGCTGCTCCGGCGCCCGCGCCGGCGCGCGGTGGTCGCCCTCCCGCGTCCGCTTCCGTGTCCCGGCGGCGGTGCGGCGATGGACTCCGGGGACGCTCGCGCCCCTGGTCACGAGACGCTCGGGGCTCCCTCCCCGACGCTCGTGATGGCGCGGGCTCGACGCCTCTTCCTGGCGCCCGCTCCTCCGCGGGCTCGACGGCGCCCTTGACGGCTCGCGGGGGTCGGGCCCGAAACCCTTCTCGACCTGTCGACCGCTTCTCGAAGCCCGACCCCTCTCGAGACCCCCCGTCTGGGCTGACGCGGGGGCGGCCTCCGTTGGCGCTGTGGCGGAGGCGCTCCGGGTCCGGGGCTTCCTTACGACCAGGGGCACATCCGGCGCGGAGCTCGACGGACCTCGGGCCCCCGACGAGGCAGGGATCGGCGCCGCCTTCCGCGGCTGCGTCCCGCGCGACCCTTTTGTCGGTGGGACCTCCAGTGTACCCTCCTGCACAGAGGAGCGGTCAGCCCTGTCATCGACGAGCCCCGCGCGCATCAAGCGCGCATCCATCCCCTCGTCGTCGCCCTCCTCCTCATCACCACTCTCCTCCTCCGAGCTCGAGGAGCTCAGCTCGGGGGACCCGTCCCCAGGCTGACGGTTACGACGAGCCTTCGCCAGTCTCTGCTCCCGAGCTAAGCGACGCAAGTTTTTGTTTTTCTCTTTCTTTTTTGGCATCCTTGCTCTCCTTGTCCTTCTGAGCAGAGAGGCGCCTCACCTGAGAATCCGCGGCGTCCTCCCTCACCGGGGGCCTCGACGCGCGACAAGTAAATGCCCCCTGAAAAAAGAAGAAGCGTGATGAGACAAACCACAAGACGGATGCAAAAGGATCGAAGGAGGAAAAAGGGGGAGGAGGCTCGAGATAGCTCGACTCGAGGGAGGCTTACCAGGTCGAGACACCCCTCGTCGGGTGCCATCGCAACCAGGTTGGAGTATTCAGGGACGAACGGCCCCTGGATCGTGATTGACACCCGGGAGACGCCCTCGTTCCGGGACAGCCTCCCTTCGGCCATCCTCGAGCGATTGAGCGCCTCGAGCTGAGCCTGCGGGCCCATCTCGTGCATAAGAAGGGGGCGGTCCGCCAGCGGGAGAACTCTTCGCTGGTGGAACGCCCAAATGACCGCTTGCACGGTCAGCTTCTTCTCGTCCACCAGCGTCTTCATCATCTCCATCAGCGGGGCCAGGTGGCGTTGCCTGTCCGCCGCAACGCCCCAGGTCCACTTCTCGGGCGGCGTTGAGTGAGGACCCTGCCGGTGTACTGCGGAAAGAGGCCACCTTCGTTCCGCAGATAGAACCAATGGTCGTCCCACCCGGCCTGGTTGGTGGAAAGCTTGTATCGCAGGTACTCGCGGGGGACATTGGCCGACGAGGTCCCCGCCCTCGCGGTAATGGCAAGGGAGCCCATGCGCACGGGCCGCCTCCCGCTGGGCTTCAGGGACTTGATGAAGAGCTCGCCCCGGAAGAGATGGACGAACATCTCCCAGTGCGGCTCCATCTTCAGGTACCCCTCGCACACCGCGGCGAATATGGCGGCGTGCGAGATGGAGTTGGGGGAGAAGTGTTGCAGCTCCACCTCGAAATGGTGGGCCAGCCCTCGCAAGAAGCGGCTCGGCGGGACGCCGAGCCCCATACGGTGGTAGCGCGCGAAGCTCACCACGTACCCCTCCGGCGGGTGCGGCTCCCGGTGCTCCGCCGACGGGATAACCCACCATGCGGGTCCCTCCTCCGGGTTGGGGCGCAGAAGCCCCTGGGCCACCAGCGAGTCCATTTCGCTCTGCGTCACCTTCGACGGGCTCCAGTCCTCGGCGGCAGCATCTGTGTCTGGGCGGCCATGACGGTGGCGCGGCGCGGATCCGAGCAGCGGACGGGCGGCCGGAAATCCCAATCGACTAGCTCGAAGGAGAGGGCGCGTGAAGGCTACGGCGGCGGCGAAGGCAAAGGCAAAGTAAAGGGTTCCTTTTCCCCTCTTTCGATATTTTATGGGGAAACCCAGACGGGCGGGATCTCCCACGACGTAAAAAGGTAACCGAATGCATTCAATGCGCCCACCTAACCGCGTCTCGAGCCGGATGCAGGGTACACGCGTTACCTCTCCATTCGCTCCACTACCCGGGCCCGCCACGACCGTCGCTCCGGCTTCGCGCCCGCCGCTCTCCCCGACGGTTTCCGCCTAAAAAGGCGTGCCCAACGGGCAGAAGGATTCCCAGACGACGGAGGCTTCTTCACAAAGGTAAAAACGGGCCCCGGCCCTAAGTCTCGAAGCAGCGAAGGCTGGCCCTCGAAAAGGGTTCGACAGCCGGCTTCGAGCACCCGAGTCAGGGACACCAAGGGGCGCCACTCGCGGCATTACTCGAGGGCCGAGCCCTCGAGGCCCCTCACGTGTATCCAAGGCGGGGAGCTCGACGTGCAGTGAGATCCCCTCGGAGGGAGGCATCGAGCCACCGGGTCCTATCGAATGGACCCGGCACTCCTGCAGACTGAGCACCCATGCTTTATGAGACCGCCTCCGGGCCACAGTCGACCCCTATCGAACGGGGCACGAGCTCTCACTTGGATTCCCCGTTACCAGCTCACCGGGAACCTCGATACTCGCCCACTCGGGGTAGTACGAGGCATCCCCCCTCGCATCCGATCGAAAGGACTCGCGGGATGACAAGCCAGGGCAATCGGCATGCCGGACAGCTCGAGGAGCCGGCCAGTCGGTTCAGCCTGGCACCCCTCGACGAAAGAGGGTCTAAGAACTCGGACAGTTACGACTAATCTCTTTTCTTTGTGTAAACATGAGATTTTCAGGCCTCGGGCGAACGCTCGTCCTCCATCTCGCCCGAGCCCTCAAGGCCAGGCCTCGAACGATCGCTCGTTCTCCGTCTCGCCCGAGCCCTCCGAGCCAAGCCTCGGACGGAGTCTCCCACGACAAAGGAAAGGTAACCGCGAACATTTAATGAGACTACCGAACCACATTTCGAGCCTGTTGACAGGTACACACGGCGCCGCGATCTCCGCTCCCTGACGATTTCCGCCTAAAAAGGCGCGCCCACTGGGCAGAAGGTTCCCAAACGACGGAGGATTCTTCGGGAAGCCCACGAGGGAGTTCTAACCACTCCCCCATGGCCTCGGGGGCTACACCCACGGAATCAAATCGACAAAACCCTCGAGACCAGTTAGCTATCCATCGAGATCCCAATCTGGAGCCCCTGCTCGAATGCAAGCACTCAAACAAGGGCTCGGGGGCTACTGTCGGTGGTACAAAAAAGGTACCCCCAATCAACGCAAACACCCGAACGCTCTATCTCCGTCTCGCCCGAGCCCTCCCAGCCAGGCCTCGGGCGAACGCTCTATCTCCGTCTCGCCCGAGCCCTCCCAGCCAGGCCTCGGGCGAACGCTCTTTCTCCGCTCGCCCGAGCCCTCCAGCCAGGCCTCGGGCGAACGCTCTATCTCCGTCTCGCCCGAGCCCTCCCAGCCAGGCCTCGGGCGAACGCTCTATCTCCGTCTCGCCCGAGAGCCAGGCCTCGGGCGAACGCTCTTTCTCCGCCTCGCCCGAGCCCTCCAGCAAGGCCTCGGGCGAGCACGATCGCTCTCCGTCTCGCCCGAGCCCTCCAGGCCTCGGGCGAGCGCGCCCCTACACCTCGAGCCTTAACGCACGGACCTCGAGCTGTACAGACAGCCGTACCAGCCCATACCACGCATTTAATGCCTTCACCTACTCCGGTCATGTCCACTAGTGCACAGCATGTACCACAGTAACTCGGTGTAAAGGTCAAGTCTCGTTTTCACCACAAGCATGGGCAAAAGGGCACCAGTACAGCACTGTTCGGCCAAGCCATGCACTGTAACCCCTCGAGGCCGGCTACGCGCCCCTCGAGCCCTGCACTGTAACACCTCGAGGCCGGCTCCGCGCCCCTCGAGCCCCCGTGGCACCACCTCGAGGCCGGCTCCGCGCCCTTCGAGCCCTAACTACTTTCATGCTATTGGAGGACAGGTACCCCAAGACCCGGAGGGACCCCGCCGCGTCCTGTACATTCCGGGATGGGTGCTGTACGGCTCCCACCTTGCCGCGCCACCACGTCCGCGCCCAGGATGGAAGCCACGACCCAAGGACGCCTCAACAGCAACGATCACATCGGCTCCAGTGGCCCCGACAAGACAGGGTTCCTACCCTTCTCCGTATGGGGCACCGTACGCCCCGACACCTGTAATACCCTTATGTAACCCTGGCCTCCCCTTGCTCTATAAAAGGGGACACCAGGGCCCTCATTCAGGAGAAGACACAACACACGAGTCCACACACAGGCACGAGTCCGGACTCCGGTCCACGCTCACTGAGCTTGTATTCTCCCCTGTACAAGCACTTAGGTGCAAGTAATACAAGAACATCCCCCCGCTGGACGTAGGGCCTTCTTTGCCCGAACCAGGATAAATCCTTGTGTCCTCTTGCATCACCATCCAGGAAGAGAAGCACGCGATCATATCACTCGTTGGTGTGATACCCCCGGGTACGAAACACCGACAATGATGGATTTGTGTTTAGAGCTAACCGTCTATGCATTCCAGTTGGTTCTGTTCGTCTTTGGTTGTTGAAGGAAGCACATGGAGGAGGATTTGATAGGCATTTTGTGCTAAGAAGACGTTGGTATGTTGGCCACACAATTCTTTGGCCAAAGATGAGGAGAGATGTGAGGCGTTCGTGGGATGCTGTACCACTTGTCAAAAGGCTAAGTCACCTTGAATCCAGAGATTGGTTGTATATGCCTCTTCCCGTTCCTTCTATTCCGGGCAGATATTTCGATGGACTTGTTTGGGATGCCTAGGACTAAGAGGGGAGGGATAGCATTTTTTGTTGTTGTTGATCGTTTTTCTAAGATGCACATTTTATACCTTATCATAAAGTGATGATGTCGTATATATGCTGACTCTTTTTCAAAGAGATTGTTCGCTTGCATGGTATGCCTTCTACTATTGTTTCAGATCGCGGCGCTAAATTTTGAGTCACTTTTGGCGCACTCTATGGAATAAGTTGGGTACAAATTATTGTTTTTACTACTTGTCACCCACAAACTGATGGCCAAACGAAAGTAGTGAACCGCACTTTGGGTACCATGTTGAGAGCTATTTTGAAGAAAAACTTGAAGATGTGGAAGAATGTTTGCCTCATGTGGAGTTTGCTTATAATCGGGCCACACATTCTACCACCAAGGTAAGTCCTTTTCAGGTAGTGTATTGTTTTAACCCCCAAGCTCCTATTGATCTTTTGCCTTTACCTACCACTGAAAGAACACATGGTGATGCTAGTGCACGTGCTGATTTTATTCGTAAGTTGTATGAAACAACTAAAACAAATATCGAAAGGATGAATGAAAAGTATAGAACTGCTGGTGTGTAGTGAAGGAAAGAAGTTAAACTTGAAATGGGAGATTTAGTGTGGTTACATTTGAGAAAAGATAGATTTCTAGAGCTGCGTAAGTCTAAATTAATGCCAAGAGCTGCTGGTCCTTATAAGATAATTGAGAAAATAAATGATAATGCATACAAACTTGAGTTGCCACCCGATTTCGGGGTTAGTCCTACTTTTAACATTGCAGATTTGAAGCCTTACTTGGGAGAAGATACTGAGCTTGAGTCGAGGACGACTCCAATTCAAGAGGGGGAGCATGATGAGTACATCACTCCTTTGGATACACACAACGATCCTCCGCTGAGTTATCATGGTCCAATGACACGAGCTCGCGCGCGTCAACTAAATTTAGAGATGAATTCGTTCCTAGGTAACACTTTACATGTTTTTGAGAATAGATTGCTACCTAATGATTATGTGTTGATTAGGAACCATGGAGAGGACCCAGAGATGCATAGAGGAAGGCTTGGAGGCATGGAAGACCAGCAAGGGCGCCTGATGCAAGTTGGAGACCAAGACCAAGTTGACTTCGAGTCAGTTTCGGAGTCCAGGAGCAGTCAGCACTAAACTGGTTACCCCAGTTGCGTACAGACTCCGTTTTTTATGAACTAGATATCGTTGGAAAGCTATTTTGATAATATAACCAATGGTTCTGGTCTCATATCAAAATTCATCTTGAGTCAACGGCAATCGCCAAAACAAGTCAGCACACAAAATCTGTCCTGGTGCTGCGTCGCCGTTTTTGGTCGGTTGGGTCGTGTATCCTCTGTGAGCCCATTAGAGGGGCGCGTCCAGGGGGGTGACGACCCTTAGGGACTATAAATAGTAGCTGTCACCCTCGTTAAAGTTTTGGGTTTTGCTTAGATTATTCTGTTCACAACAGTTTCGCCGTTTCGTCGGTTTGTGAGACCCCAACTCGTGAGATTAATCATACATCTGCAATTTGGTTGCATTCTTCCTTGTTCTTGCTCGTGTTCTTCGATTCGCAGGCAAGGACTTTAGCCTTCTTGGCGAGGTCAACCGTGCAACGCCGGTTGATAACCAGAGGAGACGTGGTGCTGCGATTGCGGGGTTTCGGATCGTCTTGTTCGGAAGCCGGATCGACTTGTGTCTCGTTTCCACCAAATCGAGAGTTACCAGAACCTTTCGGAAGATCGGGCATCCTTGTTCACATCAGAAGGCGACATGAATCACGGCGTGGGCAAACCGCCATTTTTTGATGGGACGAACTATGCGTATTGGAAGATACGTATGTCGGCCTATCTTCAGAGCATGAGTGCTTCAGTTTGGGAGATTTGCAACGCTGCCGATTACGTGTTCTTGGCTGCTCGTGTGACTCAATAGCAGTGAAAGGACCGTGACGCCTAAGAGGGGGGGGTGAATTAGGCAACTAAAAACTTTACTCTAATTATGACCTCTAATTACCACCTAGTCAAAACCTATGCAAGAAAGTAAACTATCTAATTGTGCAACTATGGTTTTGCTAGGTGTGTTTCTATCTCTACGCAAAAGAATTATGCGACCTAGTTTCCAATCCTATCAACTAGCCTATCAACTAAGCTAGGAAAGGTAAAGCACATAATTAAGGTAGCAAGATAAATGCGGAAGCTAAAGAGCAAGGTAGAGATGCAAACTCCTGTCGACGACTTCAGTATTTTTACCGAGGTATCGAGAAGCACGCAAGTTTCCCCCTAGTCCTCGTTGGAGCCCCTCGCAAGGAATCCCTTGCAAGGGCCAAGCTCCCGATCGGGTAACTCCGTGGATAGCTCCAGTCCTTCCCCATGCGCAAGTGGGTCTCCGGTTAAGCCACTGGTGGCAAAGCCTCTCTCGGATGCTCCCGCCGTCTCCACTATCAAGCTTCTGCCCGAACCGCCGCGGGCCTTGTTCCCTTCGGTACACGGTGGCGGACACACCACAAATGCGGTTGGTGTGGTCTCGCAAGACTACAAGCCCCTCTGGTGTACAACAATGGTGCGCGCAAGCATGTGAATCACTAAGCACTATGCATATGGAGGCACTAATATGGTGTAGCAACATCCTTGGTATGTTTCCTCACTCCTCCACACCTCATTTGGCCGGTTTGAGGTGATATATATAGGCCCCCAATCAAATAGAGCCGTTGCGGGGGGGGGGGGGGGGGGGGCTGAAATCAGCTTTCTGTAGAGCATCGGACGCTACAGTGTTGGCATCGGACGCATCCTATGCTCATGTGATGAGTAGCCGTTGGAAAACTAGCCGTTAGACCTGTTTTTCGGGGGCATCAGACACTACAGTAGTGCATCGAACGCTGACATCGGACTCTACCATCACACTGTTCATTTTGGGCTGATTTTGGAGGTCATCAGACGCTGCATCGGACGTGCGTTCGTTGCTCTGCATCGGAGCGTCCATTGCTCCATTTTAACAGAGACAGGCTTTCGTATTTTGGGCATAACTCTTAGCTCCGAACTCTGATTTCGATGATCTTGGACTTTTTGGAAAGCTAATGAAATTCTATACAGCTTTATGCTAATTCCATGGCAGTTTGAGCAAATCCAAAATCATGAGACAGTTCCAATTCAATCAACTCTTGTCTCGGCTTGAGTGTTAACTTTGTTTGCGTCCAGCCCTCTATTTCTTGTGTCTTGGACAATGCTTGATCTTTGTAAGCCTCCAAAACATATTGTAGGGTCTTGCTTGAGGTGTTGATCACTTTATCACCATATTGCCTTCGTCCAAGTCACATGTGCATTCTATTAGACTACAAAACAAACACTTGCAAACACATTAGTCCATTTGGTTATGTTGATCATCAAACACCAAAATTCAAAGATAAATGAATCGAGGTCTATTTTCCTTACAATCTCCCCCTTTTTGGTGATTGATGACAACACAACCAAAGCAAGCAAATAATAGAGACAAAAATTTTAAATGCAATCTATTTGCTAGGATGCAATGCAAATGCAAGATCATATGATGTTTAATAGATACCAAATTGAAACACACTTATAAAAACATATCTTGCCCTTGCCATTGAGTTCCTTTTAGTGGCTTTATGGATTAATTCTCCCCCTAACTCCATAATCCACTTCCTTCATTTTTGGACCATTCCCAGAAAGATAACCATAAAATTTTGAAAATTTGATTTTGGTTATTTTGTTTCTTTTAGTTTGGGCTTGCTTTTGGTCTCTTCACATTCTCCCCCTTTGGAATCAAACACCGAAAAGGAAGACATTTCAAAGTACAAGGGAGGAAACATTATATAGGCTAAACTCCCCCTAAGTATATGCATACATATGGTGTAAGGCAAAACATATGCATAACAGGCAAATTTGAGCACAAAGAAATTTACTCTATATAATGCATGGAGAGAGCATATAATAGTATCAAAGTGAAATCAACATAATGTTATCAGTTAGGAATACCATATGTAGATACCAAATGAATTATCGTCACACATGATGCTTGTCTCCGGGAACTCCATTTTCCTTGCAAATGAGACTACTACACATGATAAACTTGAAAGTAGTGTTAGTCTCAAAGCTTCCAAATTGTAGAGTAAACTCCCCCTCAAAGTGTGCATACAAGTTTGAAATACTTGTAGGAGACATGCACATTGACTTGTAAGGTCAAACTACCATTTTACAAGTTGACATCACTAGAAATGTGACACCAATTTAAATCTAGTTACCTAACATGGGAGAGGGAACTTAGGTCCATAGTACCTGTTGACATTGGTTATCTATCACAATTAAAGGATAAATAAATATGAAAAGGGCATGAATTCAATCACCAACAAAGGTTTAGGGTTTCAATTGACAATATTCCACGAGTTTTGGTGAATTGTGATTCTGCAGGGACTAAACCAGGAAACCAACACAAATTACTTCTCTTGGAAGAAACCCGACGGGAGATAGCCGAACCAACGCATTAGGATTATTCTAGAAGGATCTAGAGGACACCAGAAGACACCAGGAGGCCGGGCACCCCGAGACACGGACAGGTGGGACCGACCGGTCCCACATCAGACCGATCGGTCTGCCCCTGGGCCCGTTGGACTCCACCTTTTGGAACCTTCCTCCACCGCCTACGAGGATGCATCTCAGCCGTACCTAAGGTCGGTTTGATCCAACGGCCACGGTTCCTCGCCCAGGGCTATATAAGTAGCCCCAGACCCCCGTCTCCAGAGAATCAGATCAGAGATCAGGTATCAGGTCATCATTATCTCATTCATCAGATCAGAATAACCAGAGAAGGAGATCAATCAGAAGCCCTAGGACTACATCCACCTAGAATAGTTAGATAGAATAGGATTAGAGGAGGCAAGCTTCGCTTGGATTCCAGATCTAGTCACGAGAAGGCTCGGTAAACCCAAGATCTTCTCTCTTGTATTAATATTATGGATCTAATCATACTTCTAGTTCATAATTGCTCTTCTAGTTCATCTTTGTTCATCATTGTTTATGTTCTAGTTCGTCGTCTAGTTCTAGTTTATCGTCTAGTTCATCTTCTAGTTCATAATCCAGTTCTAGTTCATGTTCTAGTTCGTACTATAGTTCTTCTCGATGATCTAATTCACCTTATTGTTCATCTCTATGTTCTAGATAGCAATACAATTGATATGACTAAGGCATCAACTATTATATTCTTAATTATATTGCTTATAGTGTGCTTTGATTATATATTTGGCATAGGTAGATCACCATTATGTTTATACTCATGTTCGTATAGCGCTCATCTTAATGCTCATTGGGTGGGTGATAGATACTGTGTAGGCGTGGTGCCTATACACTATTTATCTGCGAATGCGTCCTACGTTCCAGATAGAGTGGTAGATCGCGGGTGTGACACTCCTGTTGAGTCCTTTGTATTCCACCTCCCGAATGTAGTGTTCAGTATGACTCGGTTAAGTCATGGTTTAGGGGTTACTCTGTTTGGCACCTTTACTATGAAGTTGCCTCTTGATTATAAATATGATATGACCTAGCCTATGATTGCCAAATATGTTTGCACTAACCAATGTATATTATGACTTGTAATTAGAATAACTTAGGAATATTTCTTATTAATGCCTGTTCTAATCATCACTTGCTAGGTAGTACTGTTCTAGGATTATCTTTGATTGATCTGCTCTCTGTTACCATTTATCATTTATCATTATCATTATCATTTATTCTACTATCTGATCCCTGTTTAGAGTAATGAGTGTGTTGTCAGTCTTTATCCTAAGTGTGTGCCACATTAATTGTTGTTAAGTCCTCATTAGTATAGTACCATCATACTTTGAATTGATTAGTCTCTAGGCTAAATATAAATAACGATACCTGAGACTAGCTTGGGTGAAATGCTTCTACAACGGGTGTATTTATCTGTGTGATTACGGGTAAATATTTATCTTTAGATCTAGTGCTCTGATATAATCACATTGCTAGCTTCATGTTGGGGATGACAACTTGACGTTAAGTGAAGTTAGTAGTGTCCCGTACACTTCTTAGTGCCTTCACTAGGTTATAGTTTATGAGTTTCATTCTTAGGGTGATTCCATTAAGGAGTGTCAACAAGCATTTCTGGCGCCGTTGCCGGGGATCACATCAATTCAATTAGGGATGGTACCTAGGGTTATTCATTAAAATCATTATGAACACTGTTAGGACATTGCATTAGCAGCAATTAAAAAGGTAGCTAGAAAATTCACACACATGTATGTGATAATGCACTGATTGTTTATCTCTACTCAAACAGACTTACCCTGGCTTTGTTTATCTTTTATCTTATGCAGGGTGTGATGTATGACTGGTTTCCAACTTCCGAGTAACTACGTTGAGGATCCCAAAGCTTTATTGAAGAAGACAAGACACAGACTCAAGAGACCCTCACCACCACTTCCAGAAGTTAACCAGATAAGAAGAAGCTTAACACCAGTGTTGGACACCATGACCGACAAGACACTCCGTGAGTTCTCTACACCAACCACTGCCAACATTAGGACTGGACCAACAGTTAATGTGGGAGACAACAGATTTGAACTCAAGCCAGCTTTGATCAACATGGTGCAAGCTAATCAGTTTTGTGGAAAGGCACATGAAGACGCAAGCGCTCATCTCCAACACTTTGTGGAGATTTGTAGCACTTTCACCATCAAGGGAGTCGAAAGAAACGCCATTCTACTCCGCTTGTTCCCATTCTCACTCTTGGGAAAAGCGAAACAATGGTTCTACGCCAACAAAGACAAAAAAACCTCATGGGCGATCTGTTCAACTGCCTTCCTAGCAAAGTTCTTTCCAGTGGGCAAGACAAATGCCCTCCGTGCCAAGATTTCAACTTTCCAGCAATAACACGACGAATCAATCCTAGAGGCTTGGGAACGCTTTCAAGATTACATATCAGAATGCCCTCACCATGGGATGGAGAATTGGATACTCATGCAGACCTTCTACCATGGGCTCACTTCAAGTACCCGTGAGAATGTGGATGCCGCTGCTGGAGGATCATTCTTGTCACTCACTATCAACAATGCTACTACACTTATTGAGAAGATGGCCTCTAACCCAGGATGGAACGAGGAACGCTCTCAACCACACAAGAGGGGAGGAATACATCAACTAAAGGAAGTAGACATGTTGTCTACCAAACTTGATCTACTTATGAAGAAGTTCGATGAACACACCCCCAAGAAAGAAGACATCATGCACATCTACAAATCTCGCATGACATGTGAAGAGTGTGGAGGCACTGGTCATTCAGGAGTAACTGCCCTGAGATTCAAGAGGATGCAAAGTACATTAACAACAACACTAACTATCGTCCTCAACAAGCTCAAGGATGGAACCAACATGAAGGACCGAAAATGCTAAAGCAAGGCGACCAGAAGGGGGGGGGGTGAATGGGAGCCTAAAAATTTCTTTCGAAATTACGGCCTCTGTCCCAACAAAATCAACCCCAAAAGCTTCGAACTCAAACATGATGCCCACGACCCTCAGAAAAAGGGTGGATGATCCGTAGGATCACAACGAGGCACCACATAAGAGAGCAAACCAAAACTCTCAAAACCCCGAGTCAAGTTTGTGCCTAAAAGACCCACTCCCAAACGTAGATAGAGGGCTACGTCGGGATTCCTCCAAATACCGATGCTAACATGTAGCAGAGATAGGTAGAGAGGTTCCTAGGTGAACTCTAGGAGCAAACGAGAAGTCCGGAAACAAAACAGAAAAGCCGGGAGGGCCAACGCACTAAAACTACACAAGCTGCAAAATCCCGGACAGTTTGCCGTCAGGCTCCCGGACTGTCCAGTGAAGGCCGGACTATCCGCCACACGGGCCGGACTGTCCGCCGGCCAAAGGACTAAAACAACAACGCTGCTGGACACCCCTGCGCGACTCGCGGACTATCCGCGCCTATCACTGGTGGACTGTCCGCCGGTCACCTGAGGGGAAAAACACCGAGGCAGACAGCCGCTGCTCCGGCTGGAACCCCGACTCGCGGACTGTCCGCGGCTGGGGGGCGGACAGTCCGCCACTGCCCAGAACACCCAAAATTGCCACGGGACAAAACCAAAATCAATTGGATCCTCACCAAATCGAATGGGGCTGCAACCAAACTTCTCCCAAGTGTTCTTATACGTGTTGGGAAGCTAATCCTAGGATGTCATCGCTCCAAACCAACTAATCCATGAGAAATCCGAAGAACACTAGAAAAGGGGAAGAAGGAAGAACAAAAACAATTTCGACATGATCTACTTGTTCGTGAGGGTAGAGATGAATTCCTTTGGTGGAAATGTTCTCCTCACTTCAAAGAACAAGTTGATTCAAACGGAATCGCAAAAGACGCAGCGTAGAGGGAGATCGAGTGAAGAGAAAATCGTGGGGAAAAGAAGAACGTGAAGAACAAATTCAAAATGCGAATTCAACCACGAATTTTATCCTTGGATTCAGAGGAATGGATGATTGATTAAGCACTCGGTGCCGGGCTACAAGCCACTCCTAGCAACACAAAGCTTGGATGGCGAAAAGCTCAAGAACAACAGCCAACTCTCCTCTAACCCTAGCCTTCTCTCACAAACACAAAATGAGAGAGACACTGTCCAAGGATGGCTGCCCTAGCAGCCCCTTCACATATATATAGGCGCACGTCCGAAGACCGAAACGCCCTTACATGAAGCACTCAGCCCAAATACCCCCTAGGGGTAAAACTGACCAACTCTGCAGTTTTCATCCGACGGCCATGCGCCTTCTCATCCTTCGCTTCGGCTCGACGCAAGCACCAGGATGCCGCCACGTGCCGTCACCGTCGACCGCCGCTCCTTCTCACTGATAGTTTCGCCGCAACGCAAGCCTCTCGGTGCCGCCACGCGTCGACTGTCCTTTTGGACCTTCCCCTGGTTTTGAGGCCCAACCGGGAAACCTACCAGCCCAGGTTTTGAGGCCCAAACCTGGAAACCGTCCACCCCGAGTTTTGAGGCCCAAACTCGAAAACCCTCAAGCCCAGGTTTTGAGGCCCAAACCTGGAAACCGTCGAGGGTAGCTTTTTGAGGCTCAACTACCGAACCCGCGCCGTAGACAGGATGTGGTTCGCACACCCCGACCACCGGCACCGATGCCGATGCATGTCCAGCCTCCACGCCGGGCACAACGCCTTCGCCTTCCTTCTTGACTTGGCCGATGGCACTTGCGCCGCACGCAAGCCCGTGTCCGACCTCCCACCAAGTGCCACGACGCCATCGTCTTCGTCCCGACTCGGCCGATGCACCGCACATCCCCATGTGCTCTCGCTCGCTGATGCCACGTGCCAGCTACCACAGCTGGTTCTCTGGCCTCTTGGTCTGTCGGTCCAAGCCTCACGTCCACCCTTCACCGCTCTAGGTACATCGGCATGGCACATCCGCCGCATGGCACGCCCATCCTTCACCGATCCCAGTCCGTCGGCACGACACGTCTCTACTTGACCTTCACCTCACCATCGACCACTGTATCCGAGCTCAACACCTGCACATCAACACAGCCAAGAGACACATGTTGCACACGCACACCAACACAGAAACACACCACAACTCAACGCTACCGGTTAGTCATAAACATTAAGCGCATATCAAGATATGGACTAAACCGGGAAAAGCCTCAAACCTTCCTCATCAAAATCAATCATTCATCATATATGTTCTCAATCTCCCCCTTGATGAATGCATTGACTAAAAATAAACCACAAAGGAAGGGTTTGAAGGCAAGACTCATTCAAGTGCCCAAAAGCCAAGCAAAAGCAAACACAAGGCCACTTGATATGAGGAAGGATCATGAAAACTCGAAATAAAAGCTCTCGGTCCCAAAGGAAATGGGAAAAGTGGGCAAAGCCTCCACACAACCGAAGAGTCAAGTGAAAACAAGAGTTTCATGAATCCCAAAAGGTACTCGAAAACCAATCTCAAATAAATTGTCAAACAATCATGACAAAAGAAACCAAGGTTCTTATCCACTTGGCAAGGTTCTTATCCACTTGGGTTTCGAAATTTCTCCCCCTTGATGATTGAATTGACAAAAACTAGGCATAAGAGATGGTTTGAGATACCAAAACTGAAAACTTGGTCCCCAAAGACATGGGCAACGGCTCAATGCGACCAAGCAAGGGATCGGAGCAACAACTCATCAAAGAGCAAAACTCGATTACACAGAGCAAAACTCCCCTAGCTCAAAGCTCTCCCCAAAATGCATGACTCTCCCCTTTGTGCCAACACTCAAGCTCCCCCTTGCAAACAGCTTCTCCCCCTTGACAAAATGGAACATGCTAAGGGGTTTTGACATTTTTCACAAAGTTGACACAAACACAAGATAAGTCATCAACAAAAAAGCATGGGGGCAATGAAAAGTGTGACAGAACTGACCAATTTATAAGAGCACAAGTGCGAAAACCTCTGCCGGAGCAACTAAATTATCACACTTGAGCCCATATAAACCCGGTAGTCCGTGAAATCTTGAGGAATTTCAAACTTTTCCAACATCTCAGCCAAGATCGCATGGTCAAACAAATACAGATCATGTTCACGGAGCTTTGCAGCGGAAATAAAATTACAATAAAGTTCACAAATAATAATACAAGTTGATTTACATTGAAACAACATAGCTTTGAAATGAATATCATAACATAAGTTGAAATACTTTGCTAGCTTGAGTGACATCCTCCAACAATAGCATAAAGAGAAGAAGTAGGCAACTGCCGAGCCCACCGGCACTGGCCATCACCTTTCGGTAGACCTAACCTTCACCTGCAACAAGGTAGGATAAACCCTGAGTACTTAAATGTACTCAACTAGACTTACCCGTCGGAAACCAAAAATAAAGTGACACCAAGGAGTATGCAAGACTGATATAAATAGTGGAGCTGGCTAACTTTATTTGCAAAAGGAGCTTGAGATAAAGGGTTCATCATTTAATTATATGAGCAGTCATCTTTTATCCTATTCCTTAAACTCTAGGTTTTGCACCTGCACTAGAGCACTCACATGAATCTAGCAAACAAATACATAATACCATATTAGGTTTGCTTTGTCAATATTTTAGTTGAACCATCAATGTCACATGGAGTTGTATCGTGGTGAAGCCCGCCATAGTCTCCCACTAACCGGGGGAGACGGCGACTCGAATCGAATTCCAAACCAGCTGGTGATAAACCTTTAATACCAACCCACACTTTCCCCGTTGGGTCCATGCATTGGGTAACCGCTCGATGCTTGTTCGTGGTGGTAATCGTCGCGGTTCAAGCACAGACTGCCCAATTGGAACCCGGCGATGGCCACGTGAGGCAGATCGCATTTCCATACTAGAGGGCACGACACGGGTTGAAACCGGCCCGAACAGCGTCTAACCGGCTTTGGGGTCGATGATTACGGCACCGACATATCCCTAAGTAAAAGGGCGCTTTCAAAAATGAACGAGGGCCAACATCGATACAAACCTACACGATCAACGGACGGACTGCCCCAAGTTTCCAAACTTGTGCCTTGCCTTCCAGTTGACCGTATTTCTTTACTACTCAGGTTCTTTTCCACGATAGCAAATATAGCCAACCGTGATTCATTGATACGTAATTACCATAAAGGGTATTAGGAAAATCCTTAACACTACATTTATTAAGCAGGCTAAAGCAGTTGTACTTAGGAATAAGTAACAGACAAACAAGGCAGTGTTTGTAAACAATAATTCAAGGAAGGATAATGCAGCAATTAGGAATCAATCAACTCCTATACTAATGCATCTAATATAAAAGTACACAAGTAAATTAATTGTAAAACTGGGAGACTTAAGATGCTCCGGGGCTTGCCTGGGAACCAACACTAGGTTAGTGTTTGTTAGGTGATACTCGCTTGGCGAGCATCTCCGCTGAAGCATTTGCTTAACTCCGCTTCTTCATGAGAATCCACCAAACACCGTCTTCGGGTTTAGCCTCATCATCACGTCCTTCACGATGTATCTACCGTTACCTAAATGAGATGCGCAATGCAAGCATATGAATGCAGGGAAACACTTATGAAGCAAACATAAGGCGCACAACAAAAACATTACTAATTACTTCACATAAGCAATTAGGATAACTACTAAAAGAAGACATAGCTCTAACACCCAACATAGTATAATCACTTAAGCAGGTTACAATTAAAGTAAGGTGTGACACATGGTTTGTTAGGCACTCAAAGAGGCTAGCTATAACAATCAATCAAGGCTACATTACACATCACACAAATGGAGCACATGTATGCGCATACAACTATTATTTTAGTTAAGCATGTCAATCAACATCATCTAATATATTTATATAACACATTAGGTTGATTAACTTAATAATATGGAATAAACATGCTCATCATTAACAAGGCAGAGGGTATCACTGAAGATCACATAAACAACTATCGAGTTATATCAATCAATTTAGGCTTATTCACTAAACAAGGACAGCCACGCTGTAGGTACTTTAAACAGACATAACTGAGGCTACACATAACCCAACAAGGTGATCATAGACTTTCTGGAAATCTTATGAAATTATCTACAACTTTGCTATTATCACTTAAGCATGATTCAGCCATTAAAAAGACCAAACATAACAGACAAGCACTTCTGTCCAAACTTTGGACAGAATATTACATTCATCTTCAAACAACCATAACTAGAAATCTAAAGCACCAGAAGACTTGACATAAGACTTATTAGAAAGCTTATTAAGTTGTCTAAAACTTATTTATAATCATCTCAAGATGATTAAGCAGTTATCAAGGCTGACCAACTCAAACAAGTAAATCTGTCCAGATTTGGACAGATTCTGACCTCTAACTTTAAAGACATGTAACTCAAGTTCTAGACCACCGAAAATAGTTATCCAAGACAATTTAGAAAGCCTATGAAAAGCACTACATCTCTTCTATTAACACGAAGACATGATTCACAACTTAAATTAACCAAATAAGTCATTCTTTCAGATCTGCACAGAAATATGCAAAACCTGATAGCAAACTTGCAAAAACTATAACTCCTAAACCACTTGGCCTAAAATCATGAAAGTTTAGGACAAACAAGATAAAGAAGTTATCTACAACTTTTATATAGAACATATCTACAGAAAACATTATTTTCCTCATGCAGTAATCACCTCTACAGAAACTGTGCATGCAACAATTTCAGCATATTAATAAATTACTTCATTACTTATTTGATTAGCATGTGAGCACACATATGAGCTATGAACATCATCAAACACTTATAAACAAGAGCACACAATACTTATCTCAGATTAACATGCAACAAAGGTAACCATTTCAACATATACATTTTCATTTACCAATATACTTTTATTAATTAAATAATCAACAAACGTAGGCATTATTTTTAAGTGATGTTGCAAATATATAATTTGGGGCTCATATTTTTACTAATGATAGATAATGCCAAATCATGACTACTGTAAAAATATTAGATGCTCAGGTATTATAATTTATTTATTAAAATCATGGCAAGATTTATTCACAAAAAGCATGTGAGAGCAAGATAAATCTACAAAACATATTTTCAGCAATCCCATGGCCATGATAAGATTATCTAAGCTACAACAACATCGTAGAAAGGCAGTAGAACCATCATATCTATTTTTACATGCAAACATTTACCATAATTCATTTTAATCCATTTAATGAGCTGAAAGCAAGATAAATTCATAACTAAATCATACATGCAGCAATAAATCTAAAATTTTTATCACAGCACACACATGACCAGAGGAGTCTACCATAAAAATTTTACAGCAAACAAAGCAACACAACATCAGGTATCATTTTCCTTCTATTTAATCCTATTTAACAAAGATAAATCACACAGCAGAAACTATCCACTAGGATTCCAAAAAGTGCTCACTTGCAATTTTTGGACAAACACACAATTTTTCACGCATTTTTAAAGTTTCAGCCAGATTTATTAATTAAACAAAAATGTGAATTAAAACTGTTTAAACTACTCTGGGACCCCTGGATATGCAGAAAATAAATAGGGACTCGTTATTAAACATATTGAGTCAAGCAACATTACATAAAAACCCACAAAAGAGTTTCAGCTTCGCTAGAAGGTCCTTTCACCATGGATTCATGGGAGATCATCGGAGAATCACGAGAAGGGGAGATCGGGCTCTGGTTAGGGTTGGGGACCGGCTGCTTGGGGCTGACCGACCAGCTGCTGGGCGGCGCCGCTGGGTACTGCAGGCAGCAGAGGAGGGTGCAGTCGCTCCTAGCCGTGGACAGAAAAGCCGCGACCAAGGAGTCACGCGCCAGCCAGGGAGGTCGCGACTTCCGGCCCAACGCAGGAAGAGAAGGAGAAGGGGCGCCTGCTGGGGGTCTGCTGATCGGCTTCCTGGCGCGGCTGCTCTGCTTTCCCTAGTGCTATTCTGGTGCAGCCATGGAAGAGAGGAGGAGCAGGATGGGCGGCCATGGCTGCTGTTCTGCTGGAGCAGAAAGGAGAAGGGGAAGAACGCAAGGAAGAAAGGGAGAAGGACAGAGGGAGAGAGCGCAGGGAGGCCTCGGTCTTTTGCGTGGTAGAGGGGAAAAGGCACCGCCCCTCCCTCTGCGCCAATGGTCGCGACCTAGGGAGGAGGGCCGACCTTGGGACCGGCGCAACCTCGGGAAAATTTGCCGTGAAATTTTTTCCCCTCAATTTCTTTCCCAAATTGGCAGGTTTCTGGAAACTTTCGGTCAAATTCCAAAATTGCAAACACTGCTCAAACGGACTCTGATATCGACGAAACTAATTTTGTTGTCGTCGTCTCGCCGAGTACTCCAACTTTCGTTAAAGGCGCTCAGTCAAATTCCTAATCGTTTGTCCGGTAACGATCGTCGGCGGCAGCATCGCGGTGACCGAAATTCCAATTTTTGTAGTACAGACTTAACTGATTTCCGGAACCTGAAAACTGCGTTGTATCTCATCTTGCGAGCTTATTTTCACCCTTTTTGGCACCGATCCAGATCTCAGCCATAAAACGAAATTTGTTCCTTTGGATCTATACTACAACTTTTGTTTAAGGCGCACTGACATACGAACACCCGAAAATACCGTTCAACTCCGGTCAAAGTAGTCACCTGGTAGGATCCAGATTACGGTATCTCGTCGGTCGGAATATTTTCCGGTTGTCTGCTCAACACAAAACTTTCATAACTTTTGCTTGTGAGTCCAAATAGAGTTGATCAGGCATAATTACAAGACTTCGTGGAACTCTACTGATCTTCTTCAATTAATTCGTGATTATAGGCAAAGCTGTGACTCGTCATTTGATGTGACTTATTGATTCCAAAATTCGCGAAACTTTTCTACCAACCACTATAGATAGGAACTGAAGCAGGGAACATGAAAAGTCATGTTTAGCAGTAATCTTGAATATTCTAAAATTGGGCAATCATTATTAACTCGCGCTGTTAATTATTTCTGGAATAATTTAAACAGATGCTCTATTTCCGTGGTTGATTCCAAATCTTCAGTCATCACTGACAATACTAGAAATCATCTCTCGATCATCACCTGACAGACCATGTTTGTGTTCAAACTGACTGCTCAACTGGCGTCAAACACCTGGGGTGTTACATCCCTCCCCCCTTAAAAGAATCTCGTCCTGAGATTCCAGACGAAAGACTTTTTGATGGAAGAGAAACATATCACTTATCCTTATTGGCTACCAATAGTTCAAGATACTGACTTCCTAGCATAAAAGAAACTGTCAGGAAGATAACAACTTTCTGATCTTTCAAGTCATTTCTCAGTTATTCTTGTCTGAAGAATTTCCTTTGCTGAGTCACATCGAACATTGAGGTGCACTCAAGACATTACTGTTATGTTGATAGAGAAAACCAAAATTGTACTGTTACTTTGGGTGGAATCGAAGATAATATTGCCAAAAATACTAGATCTTCATCTGGTTGACATAATTACAAATCAACTTCCTTCGAGACTGGGAGGAGCTGACTGACCAACAACCACGGTGCATACCATGGTCAATATTTGTTCAATCAGATAGCAATCGATGGACAACTACATAAGGTTCCTTGTGTGCAGTTCTCTTTCTCTGATGACAACACTGTATTATCTGAGTCTGTTAAGGGAGCGGTGAATGTGACAGCTGACTCGATCAATTCCACTCTTTCGCTGATCCTTAGGAATTCTCATCTCCAAACAGCGACATACACTTAGGTTGAATTTGATGCAACCTCTTGGGTAAAATATCTACTGCCGCATTTTTGTACTACTGAGCAAATTAACATCATCCTTCTTCATGATGTAGATGCAATGTAATGAAACCGTCTTGTTGAACTACCTTGGGCATAGAGTGACTTTCTCAAATTCACTCCGCTATGCAGGAACACAATCTGAAATCTGTTGTTTGACACTTCACTCCGTCATCAATTTGCACTTCTAGGAGTTGATTTTTGTAGAATACCTTGTCTGCTCAAGAATAAGGGATTGATTCTGACTGTCCTTTTCATTCTTCATCTAGTAGAATCCAAAATAAATCTTCCCATAGTACTCTGATGTATTACCAGTCAATCATTACTCGATGTATATTTCTAACTAGGTTACTAGGCTGGTATAGTATCTTGTATTTTCCTGTATTACCATTCAAATTTTTCCAAGATAAAGTTGGCCTCAACATGACAGAAACTGGGATGCACGAGTGCCACAAACAACATCAATTGGTTTATAGACTTCTGATATAACACTGTTTTGTGAGACATAGCCTACATATCTACCAAAGAGTCATTTCTGAATTGGATATTAGCCTTTCCATGGATGAAACCAATCAGCTGTCTCTCAATACTAAAAAGCTCCAAGGTTTCATCTTTTACTACATGCAATGCTGAATATCAATGCACACGGTCACCACCGAAGTCTACAGAGAATCAGACATATCTAGGAGGATTGAGTTGACTAAAAGATCATCATGCAGATATATATATATATATTAAGTTCATGCAGAAAACTTTTTGGGTCTTGATTGTCTTATCCAATAACACATCACTTCCATCGCTCATTCTGCAGCTGATAGTTGTCCACCTCAAGTTTGGTTGTGCCACTATACTTCACTATGACCATATATGTTGCTCGATCTTTGCTATTGATCCAACAGAGTTCTTTGTCTACCACCTCTTACAGTTTGTTATTGCTTTCATTACTGAGTGATTTTGGAAAAGGTCATCCTCTTTGCAATCCTCCAAAGAAACACTGCCACATCTGACCTGCCATAGGGATTTCTTGGATGGAATATAGAAGATAGCAAGGAGAATGCTTCATGAAAGGTAACACATTGGCATAGTTTCCATAATGAATCTCGACTAGAAACCACGATACCAGCGCGTGCCGAGCAGCACAACCATGTGTCTGCAGCCACAGGAGGCTCTCGGTTTCATCGCGACACCATTAGTTCTTAACCAAGACATCATTATCGAATCCACAACCAATGAGAAATCCTACATGATGCAGATAAATCTTGCATTGAGAGAGCATCACATGCAAGGCATAAGCTAGCAAAACAAGGATGATCACAAGGTTTGGGAAATCAACGAGGATGTGATTTTCAGGACAAAACATGGCACAAGACAACAAGGATATGCCTGGTGCACATCAAGGTCATGACAAGCAAATAGATTTCAAGAACTTGATTTGGCCAAGCGGCAACAAAAAGGGTAACCGAGGGGATATAACAAGGAATTGGGCTTGGTCTCCATAACTGGGCAAGGCAAACTATGGTCAAGAACTGGTATTGATGAAAACTTAACTTGGCTGGTCAAACTAACAAGGGCCTTTACATCAAGGGGCACAAAACATCCATGGCTTAGGCAACACTTAAAAGGGGGCCAAACATGGGTCTTCAGGTTAGTTAGAGACATGGCTACATAAAAAGCATAGGCATACCACGGTTCGGATCCAAGATTCTGAAAAGCTTAACTTGGTCTATCTGGTCCAACAAGAGGGATGTACAGACATAGGCACAGGTCTTTGGCACAAGCATTCTAAACCATCACAACTGGACACACAAACACAAGCCTTCAAGCAACAAGGGTTCTACTAAAGGCATCTCAGACGGTCAAGAGGGCTTGCTCAACAAAGGCTTAACAACCACTCATGTACTCACCGAGGACAAAGGGTCGTCTAACCAGGGTACCACATGGATACAACACATCTACACACACAGCCTAACAAGCATAGGAAGACACAACAAAACAACTTAAGAAACCAACACTACTCACCAAGCTCATACCAGTCAAGAGAATCTATCTAAAGCACACCAGCAAACATAGACATGCCCTTATTTTATTTCCCGTTTAATAAATTGGAGCATAATTCTTTGTCTAGAAGCAAACATATACCAAGCAAACTAAACTATAGTTGTTTGTTACTACAAGCAGTTCACAACTTAGAACTAACAACTCACTTATTTAGTCTAAGAAACTAACAACAAGCAACAAGCTCATGCTAGTCTATATTCCAAAAAGGAATAAGGCGACACTGGGTAACAACAATTAACAAGACACATACAACAACTTGATCTGGGGTACAGGCAAGCATAACAACAGTTTGAAAACATTCTAAACTTGCTATATATGCTAAGATTGCAGTCCACTTAAATTAGTTGAAAGCATTTAGTTCTTACAAGCATATCACTAGTGAGGATTAAAACTAGATTAGAGAGCAATCATAAAGCACAGTGCACATAAGAACATAATTCTAGGCATAACCATGTATGAAACAGTTTGTATACATCTTAAACATGTTAGAGAAGTTCATGATTAGCCCAAATTAAATTCCTTACATTATTAATTTCCTTAACTTAGCAAAGTAAATTAGAGAGCGATTGCAATCTATACCCAGAGAACTCGGGAAGATTATGGCAGCTCATTCATGTATTTGGTAGACTATTACTAGCATTTCAACATTTTGAGCAAGTAAAACAATCTACACAAATCTAGCAAGTAAACATGCTTAAAACAACTTAAACAAGTTCGAGCTATTTAATGTTACCAAACAACAAGCTATACATTTGCCTTACAATAACATGAGACTAGAAAGCTATAGAAATTAGTCTCACAAACTTTTCATTCATATAACTCTAGTTCTTATTTTTGCAAGCAAAGCAAGCATGATCATGACTACATGATTAAGTTACCATAGCATGGAAAAAGCATTTAAACAACAAGTTTAGCACATCGGCTTGCTAGAGCATGTCAACACAAGCTACAAAACTAGAATTACATGTTCAGGAAGTACTTGGCAAACCCAAACAAAACTGCCTATAAAACAGTTTCAAACAACAAGTTTTACTATTTTCTTAGGTGAAGCATTTCGGGACAAAACTAACTCCAAATATTAAATTATAAACTTTAGCATAGTTTTGCCACATAAGTAGAACAACACCACACAAGTAATTTGTTACAACAAGGCGTTCCAACATATGGAGAAAACTTAGCTCCCAGAAGCTTATTGTCTAACTATTCTTCTAACAAACATTAAGTAGAGCAAGACAATCACACAACCTGAAGAACTAGCAGGGTTAACTAGGCAACATCATACAAGATATTTATTTCTAGCCTATAACAAGCAATCACTTATTTAGCTAACATGGAAGCATTCCTATAAACACTGCACACTAGCAAACATCATGAACAAGACCACATTAGTTCTAGTTTAGAGGAACACGCGACATCAAACAACTAATTGCTTCTCACCTTTCTCATACAATCGAGCACATCACAATTGGAGCATTAGTTCACAGCAAACTTCACCATTACAGGAATAAAGGTGGGGGAAGCATTTCTATGCACAAACAACCATTCATGTTTTATCATTACATTAGTCACAATTGACAACAAGTTGTTTCTTATTAGAACAAGGGTGAGAGAAGCATGTTCATGAGGAAAGCACAAACAAGATGCATGCTCGTCCTATATGTCCTCACAAATTGCAAGCCTGAGGCAATGTTCACTTTCTAAGTCGGTGGCATAACACGCACTCTCGGTATAACTAGTCGTCAACTATGCATACGCATTCGGGGTTAGCGTACCTGCCGAAGATCTCATTTCAGCCCATTCCCACAACAGATATAAATACATTGCAGGAATTTAAATCTAGATACTATCTTAGGTGCATACCCAGTATACACGTAAGTAGTATATGCACCCATCAGAATAATATTACTCTCGTAATTAAATACCTTCACCCGCATTCGTGTGCTTATGAGTACAGGTTCTAGTACCAAACTAGCTCCCCCCCTAGACCAACGGTTGTTTGGTCATGCTCTCACAACTCACACTTACCTGAGCGTAGGTGCGACGTTGCATAAAATAAATTTAACTTCCCCACATATATGAGTACATCATATGTGAGGGCTACCTCCAACATTAGACCACAGGGTAGCATAGTGCGGTCATCTATACGTACCTTTTGAGTCGACGTGTCATTGCAAGAAAGTAAAGCCCCCAAAGTTAGTATTACTTAACTAAGCCACCTGAAAGTCTTAATTGGGCATAACTGGAGGTTGTCGCTAGCACATAATTTTGTAAATTAGGTTTTGACAAACTTGCCTACTAGCTAAAGGTTTTTAGATAAAATAGGCTTTTCAAAACAAAACTTTGTTTTAATACCAGGCACATGACAGTATTATGCTTAACCTTGCTCCGATACCAGCTGTGACAGAACCGACCAATTTATAAGAGCACAAGTGCGAAAACCTCTGCCGGAGCAGCTGAATTAGCACACTTGAGCCCATATAAACCCGGTAGTCCATGAAATCTTGAGGAATTTCAAACTTTTTCTAACATCTCAGCCAAGATCGCATGGTCAAGCAAATACAGATCATGTTCACGGAGCTTTGCAGCGGAAATAAAATTACAATAAAGTTCACAAATAATAATACAAGTTGATTTACTTTGAAACAACATAGCTTTGAAATAAATATCATAACATAAGTTGAAATACTTTGCTAGCTTGAGTGACATCCTCCAACAATAGCATAAAGAGAAGAAGTAGGGAACTGCCGAGCCCACCGGCACTGGCCATCACCTTTCAATAGACCTAACCTTCACCTGCAACAAGGTGGGATAAACCCTGAGTACTCGAATGTACTCAGCTAGACTTACCCGTCGGAAACAGAAAATAAAGTGACACTAAGGAGTATGCAAGGCTGATATAAATAGTGGAGCTGGCTAACTTTATTTGCAAAAGGAGCTTGAGATAAAGGGTTCATCATTTAATTATGTGAGCAGTCATCTTTTATCCTATTCCTTAAACTCTAGGTTTTGCACCTGCACTAGAGCACTCACATGAATCTAGCAAACAAATACATAATACCATATTAGGTTTGCTTTTGTCAATATTTTAGTTGAACCATCAACGTCACATGGAGTTGTATCGTGGTGAAGCTCGCCATAGTTTCCCACTAAC
Source organism: Coix lacryma-jobi var. lacryma-jobi (assembly GCA_009763385.1). Classification (NCBI taxonomy): domain Eukaryota; kingdom Viridiplantae; phylum Streptophyta; class Magnoliopsida; order Poales; family Poaceae; genus Coix; species Coix lacryma-jobi. Next base: position 104,716,032 of record CM019823.1, on the reverse strand, counting down.
CGGGGGAGACAGTGACTCGAATTGAATTCCAAACCAGCTGGTGATAAACCTTTAATAGCAACCCACACTTTCCCCATCAGGTCCATGCATTGGGTAACCGCTCGATGCTAGTTCGTGGTGGTAATCGTCGTGGTTCAAGCACGGACTGCCCAATTGGAACCGGGCGATGGCCACGCGAGGCAGATCGCATTTCCATACTAGAGGGCACGACACAGGTTGAAACCGGCCCGAACATCGTCTAACCGGCTTTGGGGTCGATGATTACGGCACCGACATATCCCTAAGTAAAAGGGCGCTTTCAAAAATAAACGAGGGCCAACATCGATACAAACCTACACGATCCAACAGACGGACTGCCCCAAGTTTCCAAACTTGTGCCTTGCCTTCCAGTTGACCGTATTTCTTTACTACTCAGGTTCTTTTCCACTATAGCAAATATAGCCAACCGTGATTCCGGTAATACCCATCAGGGGTATTACGGAAACATCCTTAACTACTACTTTTATTAAGCAGGCTAAGCAGTTCTACTTATGAATAAGTAACATGACAACAAGGCAGGTGTAAACAATAATTCAAGGAAGGATAATGCAGCAATTAGGAATCAATCAACTCCTATACCTAATGCATCACAATATAAAAGTACTCAAGTAAATTAATTGTAAAAGCTGGGAGACTTAAGATGCTCCGGGGCTTGCCTGGGAACCAACACTGGGTTAGTGTTTGTTAGGTGATACTCGCTTGGCGAGCATCTTCGCTGTAGCATTTGCTTAACTCCGCTTCTTCACGAGAATCCACCAAACACCGTCTTCGGGTTTAGCCTCATCATCACGTCCTTCACGATGTATCTACCGTTACCTAAATGAGATGCACAATGCAAGCGTATGAATGCAGGGAAACACTTATGAAGCAAACATAAGGCGCACAACAAAAACATTACTAATTACTTCACATAAGCAATTAGGATAACTACTAAAAGAAGACATAGCTCTAACACCCAACATAGCATAATCACTTAAGCAGGTTACAATTAAAGTAAGGTGTGACACATGGTTTATTAGGCACTCAAAGAGGCTAGCTATAACAATCAATCAAGGCTAAATTACACAACACACAAATGGAGCACATGTATACGCATACAACTATTATTTTAGTTAAGCATGTCAATCAACATCATCTAATATATTATATAACACATTAGGTTGATTAACTTAATAATATGGAATAAACATGCTCATCATTAACAAGGCAGAGGGTATCACTGAAGATCACATAAACAACTATCGAGTTATATCAATCAATTTAGGCTTATTCACTAAACAAGGACAGCCACGCTGCAGGTACTTTAAACAGACATAACTGAGGCTACACATAATCCAACAAGGTGACCATAGACTTTATGGAAAGCTAATGAAATTATCTACAACTTTGCTATTATCACTTAAGCATGATTCAGCCATTAAAAAGACCAAACATAACAGACAAGCACTTCTGTCCAAACCTTGGACAGAATATTACATTCATCTTCAAACAACCATAACTAGAAATCTAAAGCACCAGAAGACTTGACATAAGACTTATTAGAAATCTTATTAAGTTGTCTAAAACTTATTTATAATCATCTCAAGATGATTAAGCAGTTATCAAGGCTAACCAACTCAAACAAGTAAATCTGTCCAGATTTGGACAGATTCTGACCTCTAACTTTAAAGACATGTAACTCAAGTTCTAGACCACCAAAAATAGTGATACAAGACAATTTAGAAAGACTATGAAAAGCACTACAACTCTTCTATTAACACGAAGACATGATTCACAACTTAAATTAACCAAATAAGTGATTCTTTCAGATCTGCACAGAAAATATGCAAAACCTGACAGCAAACTTGCAAAAACTATAACTCCTAAACCACTTGGCCTAAAATCATGAAATTTTAGAAAAACAAGATAAAAAAGTTATCTATAACTTTTATAAAGAACATATCTATAGAAAACATCATTTTCCTCACGCAGTAATCACCTCTTCAGAAACTGTGCATGCAGCAATTTCAGCATATTAATAAATTACTTCATTACTTATTTGATTAGCATGTGAGCACACATATGAGCTATGAACATCATCAAACACTTATAAACATGAGCACACAATACTTATCTCAGATTAACATGCAACAAAGGTAATCATTTCAACATATACATTTTCATTTACCAATATGCTTTTATTAATTAAATAATCAACAAACATAGGCATTATTTTTAAGTGATGTTGCAAACATATAATTTGGGGCTCATATTTTTACTAATGATAGATAATGTCAAATCATGACTACTGTAAAAATATTAGATGCTCAGGTATTATAATTTATTTATTAAAATCATGGCAAGATTTATTCAAAAAAGCATGTGAGAGCAAGATAAATCTACAAAACATATTTTTAGCAATCCCATGGCCATGATAAGATTATCTAAGCTATAACAACATCATAGAAAGGCAGTAAAACCGTCATATCCATTTTTACCTGCAAATATTTACCACAATTCATTTTAATCCATTTAATAAGCTGAAAGCAAGATAAATTCATAACTAAATCATACATGCAGCAATAAATCTAAAATTTTTATCACAGCACACACATGACCAGAGGAGTCCACCATAAAAATTTTAGAGGAAACAAAGCATCACAACATCAAGTATCATTTTCCTTCTATTTAATCCTATTTAACAAAGATAAATCATCACAGCAGAAACTATCCACTAACATACATCATTTTATGCATCCACTGGACATATCTACTCACAAGGATTCCAAAAAGTGCTCACTTGCAATTTTTGGACAAACACACAATTTTTCACGCATTTTTAAAGTTTTAGCCAGATTTATTAATTAAACAAAAACGTGAATAAAAACGGGTTTCACATCTGGGACCCCTGGATCTGCAGAAATTAAATAGGGACTCGTTATTAAACATATTGAGTCAAGCAACATTACATAAAAACCCACAAAAGAGTTTCAGCTTCGCTAGAAGGTCCTTTCACCATGGATTCATGGGAGATCGTCGGAGAATCACGAGAAGGGGAGATCGGGCTCTGGTTAGGGTTGGGGACCGGCTGCTTGGGGCTGACCGACCAGCTGCTGGGCGGCGCTGCAGGGTACTGCAGGCAGCAGAGGAGGGCGCAGTCGCTCCTAGCCGTAGCCAGAAAAGCCGCGACCAAGGAGTCGCACGCCAGGCAGGGAGGTCGCGACTTCCGGCCCAATGCAGGAAGAGAAGGAGAAGGGGCGCCTGCTGGGGGTCTGCTGACCGGCTTCCTGGCGCTGCTGCTCTGCTTTCCCTAGTGCTATTCTGGTGCAGCCTTGGAAGAGAGGAGGAGCAGGATGGGCGGCCATGGCTGCTGTTCTGCTGGAGCATAAAGGAGAAGGGGAAGAACGCAAGGAAGCAAGGAAGAAAGGGAGAAGGACAGAGGGAGAGAGCGTAGGGAGGCCTCGATCTTTTGCGTGGTAGAGGGGAAAAGGCACCGCCCCTCCCTCTGCGCCAATGGTCGCGACCTCGGGAGGAGGGCCGACCTCGGGACCGGCGCGACCTCGGGAAAATTTGCCGTGAAATTTTTTCCCCTCAATTTCTTTCCCAAATTGGCAGGTTTCCGGAAACTTTCGGTCAAATTCCAAAATTGCAAACACTGCTCAAACGGACTCTGATTTCGACGAAACTAATTTTGGTGTCGTCGTCTCGCCGAGTACTCCATCTTTCGTTAAAGGCGCTCGGTCAAATTCCTAATCATTTGTCCGGTAACGATCGTCGACGGCAGCATCGTGGTGACCGAAATTCTAATTTTTGTAGTACAGACTTAACTGATTTCCGGAACCTGAAAACTGCGTTGTATCTCATCTTGCGAGCTCAGTTTCACCCTTTTCGGCACCGATCCAGATCTCGGCCATAAAACAAAATTTGTTCCTTTCAATCTGTACTACAACTTTTGTTTAAGGCGCACTGACATACGAATAACCGAAAATACCGTTCAACTCCGGTCAAAGTAGTCACCTGGTAGGATCCAGATTACGGTCTCTCGTCGGTCGGAATATTTTCCGGTCGTCTGCTCAACACAAAACTTTCATAACTTTTGCTTGTGAGTCCATATAGAGTTGATCAGGCATAATTACAAGACTTGGTGGAACTCCACTGATCTTCTTCAATTAATTCGTGATTATAGGCAAAGCTGTGACTCGTCATTTCATGTGACTTATTGATTCCAAAATTCGCGAAACTTTTCTACCAACCACTATAGATAGGAACTGAAGCAGGGAACCTGAAAAGTCATGTTTAGTAGTAATCTTGAATATTCTAAAATTGGGCAATCATTATTAACTCGCGCTGTTAATTATTTCTGGAATAATTTAAACAGAGGCTCTATTTCCGGGGTTGATTCCAAATCTTCAGTCATCACTGACAATACTAGAAATCATCTCTCGATCATCATCTGACAGACCATGTTTGTGTTCAAACTGACTGCTCAACTGGCGTCAAACACCTGGGGTGTTACAAAAAGCATTGAAAGTGACCACAAAGTGTATCGGAGTTGGGGGTATGTACACTAAGCTAAAAATGCATGATATGCACAATGCAACAGCTTCAAGTGTATAGTAATCAGAATGAAAAGATGCTCAAAAGGGTGCTGCCCTGAAAGTGTAGCAACCAATACAAATGCTAGCAAAGGCTCAAACTGATCAAATGAATACGAAATATGAACAATAGAGCATATGAGCAGTTTTAAGCCATTCAAAAACAGTTCACCACTAAAATAGCACTTAGCATGAATAGACACGAAATCAACCAAGTGTTAACTCAAGTATACAAGGTGAACTACCCCAAGCAAAGTTCAATCATCATGCCGTAGAATGAAGCATAGACTTGTGTCATTATCAAATTTTATCGGAATTTGCAGTGGTATTAACACAAGTTCAAATTAAAAGCATGTGATTGCGAGACGTTGAAAGCATGGTCATTGCCTAACTTTTCAACCGGGCTAAGCCTATGCAATAAAAGCAATCGGAAGCTTAAAGCACCGGTTTTGGTCTTACACTACACGGCTCAAGTTTAACTCAATTGTGCAATGAAAAATAGTCTCGATACCGTGAGGTGCTGACACATGCAATCCCATCTCGATCTTTTCATTTCACTTAGACATGGATCAAATTTTAAGCACAAGGTAAATATGAACAATCCAAGCAAGTGAATGACTCAGTGCAAGAGACATAGCAACCTAGCATACAAAAGATAGCACAAGTGATCTCAACACATCCTACCCATGCTAGTTGTCACTCTCAATGGTGAACAAATTAAAGGTTTCACTGTTGATTAATCAAGTTCACCATTTGCAAAAATAGCTTAGCTCATAACATGTATCAAGTGATCAAAAAGAGCGTAGGCTACAAGCATCATCATGAATAAACATGGCATACCAAAAAGAGCATAATCTCATTCTCATTGCTCTAAACATGAAGGTCTAAAATGCACTAGAATACATGATGAAATGCATGCAAAAGCTAGTCTATTAAAGACAAAGCAAAACTAGCCTAAAAAGAAAAACCCAAAACAAAAAGGTATCGGAGAAGTCCAACTAAGATACAACAAGCAAAATGCTTCCCCAACTAAAAGGGAAACACACACCAAACTCACAAATAAAGAGCCAAGAAATGCTCAAGCAACAACCAGCAAAATCCACATCGAAAAACCCACACAGCAGAAAGAGGTCGAAGAAGAGGAGTACCAAAATCCGAACTCAGAAGTGTGTCGGAGGTACCTCATGATGCGCTTGACCGCCTGCTTGTGTGATACCCGAGGGGACGCCTGAATTAGCTGAATTCTCCGGGGCGCCTGCCTCACCGAAGTCGTCTCCCCCTCGCCCGATGCTGTCGCTCCCACAGGTGCAGCTAGTGCTCACTGGAGAGCTGCTCGAACAGAACCCCAAGTCGTGGAAGAAGTGGGATCGGGTCCGTGAGCCGAAATGCCCTCTCCAAGCTCCTGTTCTCCTGCACACTCAAAAGCAGAAGAAAACACAAGACATTGTCTCGTCTAGTGTGACCTCAAGGTCTCCACGAAAATGGTTAGTCACATAATAAGCATAAGGTGAACTCTCAACAAAAAGAGGTCTACCTATGAATGATACCGCAAGGAGATCTAAACTCAAACTAGCCAAGACTACCATGCAACAGGATAAAACACTATATAGCAAAATGCAGCCTAGAGACATGATCAACCCAAACACAGCCTAAACCTCAACATATGCTACAATGCAAAAATAATGATAGCAATAGATCCAAAAGCATGTAACATGATAAAATTGTGGAAAGGCTAGTGCTCAAACTAATCATATCAATAGGATACATGTAGCTAACCAAAACTAGCACCTAAAAAGTGATACCTAAAGAACATCATACCACTACAAATCAAGCTCATGGAGAAATGTGGTAAAACATGGCACAATGTTCATGAGGGTCACAAACTAGCATAAAAGGGAATAGCCCCCAAAACTGTACACAAGACTAGCATGACATGATATTCAAGATAGCATATGCTAGACTAAAGCAAAACATGATACAAAGGAAAATGTACATGCAAGAACTATACAAGTGAGCATATGAAACACCATCTCATACCCCAAGAAATAGCACATGGATGTACAAGGTATGAGTGTATAAGAAAGCTCACCAAACTGCAAAAACCTCTTTGGAGGCAATTCTAAGCGGGGTGTAGAGAACCATCAAATCTTGATCACATTTAAAAGATCAAGTTCCATCAAGTGCATGTTCTCCACCCCGCGTCCTCATATCTACACACAAGAGGACAAAGTAACCCGAGTCTTGGATCCCTAAGGGTTAGCAAGCATATACTTGGGAACCCAAGACTTGGTCACAATACTCAACTTATCTTGTGGGTTAGTATGATGCAAAGTTGGTTCAAATGCAATTGTGAAACACCCTTGGAAGCATTCCTCAAAAGGACAACTCGAGGAGAAGAACGAGTCGCACCACGGGAAAAGAGGCAAACATCTTCCAAGGTTTTTGTACAAGAACCAATAGAAGCACTATGGAAAGCATGACGTGGACCAAGAGAAGAAGCACTAGAAGCATGTCCAAGGCCATGACCTATCCCACTAGAAAAGGAGTCATAAAACCCATCAACAAAGAGGGGCTTCTTACTAGGAGCACAATCGTTCATACCATGGGAAGGGCTATGAACCACCGTCTTCCTAGAAGAGCGAGCTTGGCGCAAACGTTTGGCATGCCGATAGCAAAAGCTTTCTTGATGCCCATCTTTCTCACAAAAAGAGCAATGGTACAAAGGCCTATCAGAAGGCACACCATTCTCCGACAAGTGAGAAGTCCCTTGGGACTTAGAACAAGAAGCATCAATGTTCAACTTGGTGCCAACACTAGGAGCACACGTGCCATGGGAAAGGCTACGCGGCTTCCGAAAAGCCTTAGCTCGAATTCGTCGCTCGTGTTTGACACGGTGGAAACAAAAATCGAATGAGTGTCCATCCTTCTTGCAAAAGGTGCAATGGGAAACCGGATTGGGTGCACGAGTCCCAAAAATATGAGAAGCACCCTTATCAAGAGAAGTCCCTTGGACATCACTCGAAGAAACAACAAGGTTAGGAGTAGCTATGAAAGAGCTATCCGAAACCTTGACACTAGTGCTAACGTCAAAAGACTCACGTGTAACACAAGAACTCAACTCCGGTTCCAAAGATGCAGACTTGGAAACATCAACATCGGAGTTGGAAGAAATGCGTGACTCAAATGACTTAGCACAAAGGCTCTTGCATCTTTTGGCCAAAACTTCATTTTCAAACATGAGGCGGTCACAAGTACCACAAGGAGTGTTTCTCAAGTTTTCCATCTCCTTTTCAATGCACTCGACATATGTGGTACGCAAGAGCTCATTCTCCTTCTCAAGGTTGGCACTCATATCATTGTGCTCAACCAACTTAGCGCTCATATCATCGCGCAATGCTTTCAAAACCAAAACTTCTTTTTCTAAATCAATGCATGATGTGCACATAAAATCGGTGGAAGAAACATCACCAATCACATCAAGCAAAGAATCATGAGTAGCACAAGAAGTAAGACAAGCATTTTTATTCAAAGTGAGAACATATATGATGAATGATTGACTTTGATAAGGAAGGTTTGAGGCTTTTCCTGGTTGAGTCATTATCTCGCTATGTGCTTAATGCTTATGACTAACCGGTGGCGTTGAGTTGTGGTGTGTTTCTGTGTTGGTGTGCGTGTGCAACATGTGTCTCTTGGCTGTGTTGATGTGCAGGTGTTGAGCTCGGATACAGTGGTCGATGGCGAGGTGAAGGTCAAGTAGAGACGTGCCGTGCCGACGGACCGGGAGCGGTGAAGGATGGGCGTGCCGTGCGGCGGACGTGCCATGCCGAAGTACCCAGAGCGGTGAAGGGCGGACATGAGGCTTGGACTGATGAACCGAGAGGCCAGAGGACCAGCTGTGGTAGCTGGCACGTGGCATCGGCAAGCGAGAGCACATTGGGATGTGCGATGCATCAGCCGAGTCGGGACAAAGACGATGGCGTCGTGGCACTTAGCAGGAGGTCGGACACAGGCTTGTGTGCGGCGCAAGTGCTGTCGGCCAAGTCAAGAAGGAAGGCGAAGGCGTTGTGCCCGGCGTGGAGGCTGGACATGCATCGGCATCGGTGCCGGTGGTCGGGGTGTGCGAACCACATCCCGTCTACGACGCGGGTTCGATAACTGAGCCTCAAAAAGCTACCCTCGACGGTTTCCGAGTTTGGGCCTCAAAACACGGGGTGGCGGGTTGTCGGTGTTTGTTAACCGACAACTCGTCTTGAGTAATCTCAGACGATTTGTTCGGTGGGGATCGGCGTTCGTAGGACTCGGCGAGTACACAGGGACAGCGATTTATACTAGTTCAGGCCACTGAATAGCGTAATACCTTACGTCCAGTGCGACGTGTGCCTTGTGTATAATTATGATTCAATGTTCGATCGTTTAAGCCCGCGCCTGCTTCCCCTTATATATCCGGGTGAAGCATTGCACAGACCGAGTCATAGTCGGTTACAACAGAGGAGTCCTATTCTAATTACAAGACTTCCTTTAAGAACTCAACTAAGTTACAGTGAGAGTCCTAATCTAAGTACGCTTCATATCAAGTCTTCGGATCTCTCTTGCCGTCCGGGATTAGTCGGAGTAATCATCTTCTGATGATATCTCTGACATCCTGGTCCGTCAAGCCCCCGAGCTCTTCATCATTTCCTCATAACATTATCTTCTGTCTTCTTTCTGAGAATCTCCGAGTAATGTCTTGAGAAATCTTGAAGTGCTCCATAGGTAAAGAACTTCCATGGTGTGCATTTTTTCCCGAAAAATGCACCCATAGGGTGTAGCCCCCGAGCCTCTTGTTATTTATAATAACTTTGAGGATCTTTTTGAGCCTTTTCCGAGTAATTCTTGGGTAAGAAAAAAATTTTCCTTTATGATATGTACCCTGTAGCCCCCGAGCCTAAGTTCCGAGTACTCAGTAGTCGGTTCTTGGGGTCTTCCAAATATATAACCGGGTAATCCATAAAGGTCTTGAAGAACCAAAACATGTCACTGATGCGTTGCGTATTCCATCTGAGTAATAAATATTCAGCTTCAGGTGGGTAATGTTTTCAACAAACATCCCTTATCACCCCCACTGAACAGAAATTACTGTTGAAACAACAATAATTGACCAATGACTGTTCCAGCTGTACGTATTAAAGATTTTTGTCGCGTTCTGCAACTACAAAGTTTGTCGTCTTCCTCTTGAAGTGCGCATGGGAATCAAGTCCATCATCGATGCCAGGCTTCACATGTGCAACAGTGCATAGGTTGAATTATTTGATTCTTCAGTTGCTTTTATCCATAGACAAAGTCCATAGACCAAGAGGAATCCGCCTATAAATATCCTGCCTAAGAAACGAAGAACTTATATCCTTTTGAGTGTATGACTTCCTCTAGTGCCACGAATATTATAGAATCCATAGTAGAGATGACCGAGCCCCCGGGTGTCTTCCTTCTGTAAGGTAGATGAAGTGTCCAGAAGAACTCTTGTGAAGGAACCACCCGCCAGGGTGGTTTCCAAGTGGTCGCGAGCAGAGGGATACAGAGGCGCGCCTAGAAGAACTCTTGTGACTACCACTCATAGATAACCTCAGAGTCACAGGTTGTCAAAAGGCGGCGAGGGTGATTGTCTTCCCCCCGAGTTCCTTGAGTACTGGGGCGGTGCCTGAGATCCACCTTGGGATGCACTGAAAAGATAGTGTCTACCCAAGGTTCTGTGTCTGCTTTACTGCGTCTCACTGAACCCGGTCCTTGGTGCATTAGGCATCAAGACTCTGTACCTTGATTACACTAGAGTAGAGTTTTACATCCTGATTGTACTTCTGCTGGTAATTGCTGTATCTCAATATGTTGCCATGTATCTCTATTGTAATTCCGAGTAATAATAAATAAAATCCAGGTACTTGGAATACTTTCCGAGTCCTTTTTCTTGATATCCGAGTACTAAATGTATCTTGTGAAAGAAGGAACTTGTCTATTTAGCTGTAGCTGACGCCGTTTGTAGCGCTTTCTCTCCCGTTAGGGTTTTGAACAGTCTCTTAACACCGTTTGTGAGAGATGAACGGTTGCCGAAACAGGTCTATAATAAGCCACCGTCGGGCTGTATGTCCCTCACGCTTAAATCAAGCCATTGCCTTTAGAGTTAGAAATCCCCTAGCGAACCATTAATTGATGCGTAGAAAGTCTCTCGTCATCAACATGGGTCCCAAGAGATAAGCCGCTGGTGATAAGAAGAAGGTTAGGATCACCACCACCGGAAAGCCGAAGCACCCCAATCCCCCAATTGACATATTGGCGTGGAAAAAACCAGACACCATCTTGTCAGAGCTGGCGTTCTTAGCACAACAAGGGTTACTTCGAGCACAACCACTTGATGGATGGAGAGTGCCTACCGATCACCGCGCTCCTGCCCCCAACACTACTGAAATAGTGATGTTCAAGTCCTTTGTCGAGCGGGGATTGGGACTTCCTGCTTCTGACTTTCTTCGTGGATTGCTGCACTATTATGGTTTGACTCTTAACCATATCACTCCCAATGCCTGCTTCCACATTGCAATTTTTACCCATTTGTGTGAAGCTTTTCTGGGTATCTGCCCTTCTTTTACTCTCTTCCGCTATTTCTTCTGGGTGAAATGTCAACCCAGTGATGCTAGTGTAGAGGTAGTCGGCGGTGCTAGCATCCAGCTAAGGCTAGAGGTAGCTAATCAATACATAGTTGTAGAGTTGTCGGATTCTGTCAAAGACTGGGCAGCCGGCTGGTTTTATATGGCAAACCCTCCGCCAGCGCTTCGTCGTCACGACGGGTGGCCTCCGCGAAAGTGCCGTGAGTGGAGAGACAAGATTAGTGCTGAAGGATTAGAGGCTATCCGACCTCTTATTGATTCCATAGAGGCATTAAAGCTCGACGGCCTGACCGGATACTCTGTCGTCCAAGATTTTGTTGCACGACGCATCCATCCTCTTCAATAGCGAGCCAATTTTGGCTTCGAGTACCTGGGTAAGAATGACCCGGGACTTCATGCCGTCGAACAGTTGTCAGACTGCGAAGTCTTATGGAGGGTGAACCGGCTTCTCAAGAGTCGTGAACACCTTGCTCCAGTGGTGACAACATTCTCCGCCATTAACCCTTCGCCTCAGGTAAGTAATTGATTTACCATGTCCTCGAGGTTCTGAATAAATATCCTTCTGACCTGACTGAATGTTCTTCTCTTCTAGGGCCAGGGGAGAGATGACAATGATTGTCCTCCCCTGCCTCCAGCGACTGAAGAAGGTGGAGGCATAGTTTTGGGGGGGTCCTATTCGAAGTGAGGATCTTCCCAACAAACCAAGCTCTAGACTGGCTTGACACAGATTCAACTGACTCTGATGTCATGCTTATAGACCCAGAAGCTGAAAGTAGCCGGAAGAGGTCGCCGCCTTCACAGCAATAAGTCGGAGGACCCGTCCCCAAGAAGGCTCGCACTGGTAATCGCCGTGCTTGTCGAAAAATTCTTTTATCACAAGAGTTATCTGAAAAGCACTATAATCTGGGTGCTCCTGGTAAGGGAAAACCCGAGTACTTTGTAGTACTTTTGGATTTTGATAAACTCTTGTCTTATAAATGTCTTTGTCCCAGATGCTGAAATGATCCAAGGGGCTTCAAGTGGTGCAATCCCCGAGGAAGCTCCGGTTCCGGATCCTCTACTGAAGCAGCCTCTCTTGAAGATGCCGGGGACATTGAAGCTCGTGAAGTAAGTTAGAAGACTTTATTGTCAAATTACTTGCATATTTCTGGAACTAACATGACTATTTGTCCGTTGTAGGAAAACGAAGCCGGCTGCAGCGGCCTCGAGTACCGTCCCTGATCCCCAGGCGGTAGAGGAGTCGGAGGCGCCAGACAAAGATGAATCTAGCATTCTGCCGACCTTTAGCCAGGTAGATCCGCTACCAGGCTCCTCTCCATCCAAGTCACAGGCCGATGCGGCACCTGATGCAGATGTTCTCCCATTGCCTCAGGTTGGTGTGCTGTTGGGTATTTTAAACGCACACAGAATAATCCGCAAGCGCACGGATACCGATGTAGCTTTCACCCGAGAGTATTCCTGGGTATCGATTTCCACGGGGAACGTGAAGTGTACTAGAAGAATTAAGAACGTCCAAGAAAAGAATGGTAATGTGGATAGAGAGAGATATAGGGTTTTCTAAGCAGGTCTATTTAATTAAAGGCTCACTATACTTTACTTACTTCGGAGCAGCAGGTCCTTTCCAACTCTCGAGAAATACTGGGAAGAAGGTAGTTGGGGGAATGCTGCCGAAAGCTCTACGAGAACACCAACCCTAACGTGGTGGATTACAAAGACCTGACAGAGCTGTCACCTTTGGGGCTACCACAACTATTCCGGAGGATTGGGCGCAAACTTAGGTAAACCCTAGTCTAGACACCAAGTCTACACTAATGCTTAGTACTCTAATCAGATATCATAATTAGAGCACTCAATACGAGCGGAGATCCAGTACATAAAATAAAGTAAGAACTGAGATTAAATAGAATACTTAAAAATAGTAAATGAAGAACCTGGAGATTACTTGAAGACAAACCAGATGCTGCACCAATACAATGTCGAGGAAGATCCGACAGATCCGGCTCCTCCTCAGCTCTCTCCTTCTCCTATCTCTAATCTGATCTCTAATTACAACTAGGTGAACTAGACAACTAGAACAAGAACTAGACGAACTAGAACTAGAAGAACTAGAACTAGATCTAATTCGAGATGAACTAGAAGAGATTCATCTAGAGGGACCTCTACTTCTAATTGAAACCCTAGTTTCTAATGTGGAGATGAATAATGAAGATGGAGATGCCTGGAGAGGGGGGTCTGGGTCTGGTTTTATAGCCCGGAGCGTGGAACGTGAGCCCTTGGATCAAACCGACTTCGGGGACGGTGGAGATGCATCCTAGGAGGCGGTGGAAGAAGGTTCCAGAAGGCGGAGGCGAAACGGGCTCTATGGCCGACCGGTCGGTCTGGCCCAGTGGGCCCACGTGATGGGCCGCCTCGTGGTGTCTTCCGGTGTCTTCTAGATCCTTCTTTTGCAGATTTCGTTGCGAAATTAATATCTTTTCATCCGGGACTCCAAATATAGCAAATGATATGTCCGTTTCGATCGTCTCGACGAGCCCTTCGCAATGATGCACTCCAATTCATCACTTGAGATACTTTTATATGGTGAAATATTGATGTCCTATAAAATAAGTGAGAGCACCAAAACTCGTGGAACTTGTTAGTTTCAAACCCTACAACTATGCTTTGTAATTCATTTAGTGTCATTTCATGCAATAGTTGATGGTTAATTATGAGCATTAGTGAGCGTCAACAAGTTCCCCCAAGCTTGACCTTTGCTAGTCCCGAGCAAAGCCAATATCAACAATGGATCAGGAGTTGCTACAATATATTTACTTCCAACAAGTACACATGTATTCAAACAAAAGTTCTCATATGGAATAGAAAAAAGTATCATATTATTCATCACGGGGCTTAGTACTTTATCTTGAATCCTGAGTAATTGAAAGATAGAACGATCAAATCAAGCACCATGTCTCTAGTTCTTTCACTTCACCATTATTCCGGAGTTTTTATGAATTTTCAAAAGTTTAAGAACATATGTTGCCAAATTAAACAAAGGATCCAAAGAGAAAGTCAACCACACTATTGAGTCGAGAAGTGCATGTGTATGTAAAATGGAGGCGGATGCTCTTTTGAATATATCACTCTCTTCTGCTTATTAGAGACACATGGCTATGAGGCTAATTCTACTAGCGGGCACATGCCCATTTTTTTTTATATTCATTTTTTTTCATTATTATTTTTTTTCGAGGTTCCGGACACTTGTCCCTTTTTATTTCCTCGGGATCTTTCTTTTTGAGGTTTCGGACACTTGTCCCTTTTTATTTCCTCGGATTTTTTTTTTCTCTTCTTTTTTTTCAATAGCCACATGCTTCCAACAACTTTTGAGAGGATAACAATAGATAATCATGAGCATTTATGCGGAAGATGGATAGAATGTGTAAGTGATCTCAATTCAATAGCATGATAACTTCTCATAGGGTCAACAAAGCCTAATTTAACTCAATGCAATTATTAGTCATATTTATATTGAAAACTCTCCAGAACTCTAGTGTTGTTTAGAACAAGATAATAGCAGCTCAGATCGTCACATGTCATATCTATCAATTACCTAGACTCTAGGTCAAGCATTTGCTACCCATGCATTTAATTTCATTTTTAAGCATCATTATTAATCAGGAGAACTCATGCTTTGAAGGCTAGGTACTTGAAAGAAATTAGATAGAGCAACTATTTATCATTTCCATGTAAAAGATTAGAGAGCGAGAGTTCTTCTTTTATTATTAACTTCTTAAAACAAACTAAGCAAACTTAACACACTATTTATTTAACCTAACACACTTTATTAGAAATAACTAAGATAATAAATAAGACATATCTGGATCACGAAGATAACGGGGTGCGTCTCCCCCAAGCTGGTTCCCTTAATAACGTTGGACCTTCATGTGCCCATATATATATATTTTTTTCTTTTTAGTTAATGGTGAGCCTTCATGTGCCCACATATTTTTTCTTTTTGATTTATATTTTATTTTTATTCATGTATAGAAGGAAAACTTAAGAGGATATGGATACTTACCTGGATACACGGAGGTGCTTTCCCCCAAGCTGAATGCTGACGTAGTCGTTCGATCTTGCAATGTAGCGGACTGGTAGTGAAAATATTCTTCCTTTATGAGAGCATTGATTGATGTTGATGGTTGTTGAAATAGTGCTCCAACAGTAGATGGAACATTCACTTGCTCGTCAGCTTTTCTTGGTCTTTCAGATCCTGTAAAACTCAAATAGACAACAGAACTTGTGGAACAGATTAAGCGTTAGTGGTTGGCCACTTAAGCCTTAGTTGCCCAGAGTTTTAGTAAGATCTCTTTCTCAATATTTTTGTATTTTAATATCTTTATGATGCAAGAGAAAAAATGCAATGGGATGAATGTATGCATTATATTATTATTTTTTATGCCACCACGGAAAACATTCCTGTGGGTTTTTACACACCATAGAATTATTCACATGGGGCTTCATGGTTTATGATGTAGTGTAACAAATGCAATATTTTTATTTTCTTTTCTAATGCAATGCAGAAATTAAAATGTTTATGAATTAAATATGATGATGCAATGATTAAATATGATGATGTAATAAATGACTATGAATTAAATATGAGAAATATGCAGAAAAGTAAATATGAGGATAACTACCGGTTTTTACCTTTTGACAAAGGTTCGGATATTTAGGTCCGACGAACCAGACATTCCCTTGGTTCAGACCTCCCGAGGTATGTCAGACGTTTGGAAAGTTATTATTGATTGTACCTCTTAGGTGCAGACTTTTTCTTCCATACTTTCTTGGTCTGAGTCTTCACTTCCTGTGGTTCACTGTCTTGAGGTTTCTCTTCTTTCTTTTCTGGGACAGTGTCGATAGCTTCTTCTTAGTGATTGGCCTCTCTATTCTTGATAGTTTGTATTCTTTGGCTTTGAGAGCGGTGTCTTTCACTTCTATTCTTCTTGGGTGCTTCATTGGGCATGTAGTTGATGAAGTTGCATCGTACCTTTTCTCCAGGAAAGTGAAAATGGATTTCCTCTTGTAGATGATTGTACTTGTAGCGTAGAGGAATGGTCTTCCTAGGATGAGGTGGACATCATTGTCTTCTCATGTCGAGGATCAAGACGTCTGTGGGGACTTCATGACCTCTAATTCTGACTACGACGTCTTCCATCATTCCTTCTTGTTTATGCCTCTTGATATGGTGTCACTCATGTTCTTCGTTCGTCCAGCAGTTTGAAGTAAGCGTTTAATTGTGGACGCTGGCAGCATCTTGCTTAGTGTGCATGTTCTTATAGATCTAGGACCTTCACTCTGTAGAATATGGGAGTTGACAAACTCTTCCTTGTTTTGCTCAAGAGTGTGTCCTACTCATAAAGACAAGGTAGAGATCAAGTGCATAGGTTCTGTTGGTCGAAAAACACCAACAGAACCAAAAGTTTTATTTCATTCCTCTCTAACCTTAGGCACATTGAACAAGATAAACTTGTTGTTTATGTGTTTTATTAAATATTAACATGAGTGATAGGATCAGAGGATGAGCATGGAAGTAGCATCTTAAAATATTTAACAGATCATATTACTTAACCCATGGAAGGATAATCTACACATAATGTGTTGATATTTTCATGATTGTGATATATCATCTTCCAAAGGTTAGATGCAAAACATTTTAGCTCATTTAGTTAAGATAGTGAGATTCAAGAGAGTAAAGCTAGGTACAAAGAGTAAAGAACTAAACATGTTGAGTTGTTTAGGTTGGATTAAGTGAGGTGCAACATGTTTGGTATTTTATGCACATACCAGAATTAAGGAGAAGCTTTTAAAGTGATGGTCACATACCTTGAGATGTTACCTTTATCATTGAAGAGTGATGTGTTGAACCACCTTGTGGAAGCTTCTCTTGTCTGGCTGGTTGTTCTTCATGAATAGCTTGTCTTCTCTTGCTTATCTCATAGTGAACCTGAGTGATGGGAGCTTGAGAAGAGGAAGGTATAGTAGGATCATCTTTAGAGGGATCAACCTTCCTTCTCTATGTGTCAACCTATCAGTGAAGGTGTGTTGTTCCTCCCACGATGGTCTTTATCTTCTAGTGACCCAGCTCAGACATGTTCAGCTACTTCCATGGAGTGAGTGCTTTGATTGTAGGTATTGTTTTGTGGCACTCATCTTTTGTCTTGTTCCATGGATCTCATTTCTCCATGATCAGTGAGCTGTGTCTCCCTTGCGCAAGTTGTTAAAGCTCATGTATCTCTTTAGTTCCAGTGTGAGTTCATCTCAGGACTTTCTCAAATTGATATTGAAAGTTTTCCTGCAGAGGTTAGTCCAACAAAATATCCAGCATCCACTATAGTATACTATTGGCTCAAAAATCAACCTAGACACCACGTCTAATTTGATCTAGGAAGGCATTTTAACCTATACTTAATTTAAAAGCCTTTATAGGTAAAATTAGGGCACCTTTTAGCTCAAGAATCAAACCAGACACCATGTCTTACTTTAATTCATGAAAACAGTTTAAACTAAGCACCATGCCTAATTTAAAAGGTGTATGAGAATACTTCAAAACCAAAGCATATACTATAGCAAATGAAGGTAGCATGAAAGCATTAAAGAGATTTACTCAAATGGTGATGAGAGAGCATGATTAGTGTATAGCACATGAGCATGACTTAAAGGTAGGGACAACCAATATAGCAACATGTTAAGAGATGTTCTTACAAAGTGTATCCCCCAAGCTTAGATTTGCAAAAATCAAGATTGGATGAATGTAATTCAATGTTGCATGATGATTGGTTGGGCATACCTTACATTTGTCATTCCTTCATCCTTTTTCCTCCTGACCTGAAAAGGTTAGTGACAAGAATACCCGAAGGAATATTTTAACAATTATATCCATATGCCCATTACACAAGGGCAGTGTAACAGGAAGGTGAACACTGATCTGAAAAAGCGCTTGTTTTAGGACACCGAGCTTGTCTTTGGGAAACCTTCAAGATCTGAATTGGTGAAGTGGTTTCCCCTCCAACACCAACTTAAGAGCACAACGAGATCTACAAAATTTGTGATAAACATATGCATCTACAACCACCCTTTTGAAGTTTTTGTAAACAGAAAGTGTGAGGGGGTTGGAAATCTCGAGTGTGGCAGTGTTAGACACACCAATTGAATCAGGAGATGTCTCATATGAGCATGGATTTAAAAAGGTGTTTATGAAGTAGCTTCCATGCTCTTTGATATCATCTTCCTCGATTTCAGAGAAGAACACTGAAGGATGGGGTTTATAATTTTCTAAAGTGTAGGGTGTTTTCTCCAAAGAAGGTTCTGTGACAACCAAATTATTAGAAGGATTCAACGGAATTTCAAATTTGGTTGTGTGTTCCTCCTTGTGTTGGTCGGGATTGGGCTCGACTTCTTCTGGGAATTCGTCAAAAGTGCTAGTGGAAGGAGTGTTTTCAAGGATTTTATTTAGGATGTCTCTGCCTTCACTAACAAGTTTATGTGAGAATGATCCTCCAGAAGCTAAATCGAGATGTAGAGCAGCTTCCTTGTTAAGACCACGATAGAAGTGAAAGTGTAGCACATGGTCTGGCAAGGAAATGTTTGGGCCAGAATTGGTAAGGTGTTTGAACCTAGCCCAAGCTGCTTCTAGTGTCTCCTTCTCTTTTTGTTTAAATGTAAGAATTTCGATTCTAAGATCAGTGATTCGAAAAAGAGGGAAGAAAGCAAGACAAAAGTTGTCCCGAAGTTCATCCCAATTTCCATTTATGCTCCTTACGGAATGATCATACCATTTTCTCGCTCTTCCCAAAAGGGAGAACGGGAATAGTTTGCATTTAATGGTCTCTTGTGTCATGCCAGCAATAGTCTGACAAGAACACAACTGCTCAAATTCTCTAAGGTAAGTGTATGGATCTTCGTCTTCTGACCCAGAGAAGGATTTCTCCCGAACCATGGCTATAAGAGTAGGGCGAAGCTCATAGCCATCTGTATGAATGGGGTGTGATGATGGTGGTGACTCCAACAAGTCGCCCTTTGGAGCAAAGAATTTAAAGATAGGAGTGAAATCCATGTGGTAAGAAGTGTGATGGTGAGGTAAAGGTGGTGATAAGAAAAAGGTGGTAAAAGAAAAGAAACACAGACGAACTTGGTTCGATTCTAGAACAGCTACCGTTCCCCGGCAACAGCGCCGGAAAGCTTGTTGGGTATTTTAAACGCACACAGAATAATCCGCAAGCGCACGGATACCGATGTAGCTTTCACCCGAGAGTATTCCAGGGTATCAATTTCCACGGGGAACGTGAAGTGTACTAGAAGAATTAAGAACGTCCAAGAAAAGAATGGTAATGTGGATAGAGAGAGATATAGGGTTTTCTAAGCGGGTCTATTTAATTAAAGGCTCACTATACTTTACTTACTTCGGAGCAGCAGGTCCTTTCCAACTCTCGAGAAAGACTGGGAAGAAGGTAGTTGGGGTAAGGCTGCCGAAAGCTCTACGAGAACACCAATCCTAATGTGGTGGATTACAAAGACGTGACAGAGCTGTCACCTCTAGGGCTACCACAACTATTCCGGAGGATTGGGCGCAAACTCAGGTAAACCCTAGTCTAGACACCAAGTCTACACTAATGCTTACTACTCTAATCAGATATCATAATTAGAGCACTCAGTACGAGCGGAGATCCAGTACATAAAATAAAGTGAGAACTGAGATTAAATAGAATACTTAAAAATAGTAAATGAAGAACCTGGAGATTACTTGAAGACAAACCAGATGCTGCACCAATACAATGTCGAGGAACATCCGACAGATCCAGCTCCTCCTCATCTCTCTCCTTCTCCTCTCTCTAATCTGATCTCTAATTACAACTAGATGAACTAGACAACTGGAACAAGAACTAGACGAACTAGAACTAGACGAACTAGAACTAGAAGAACTAGATCTAGATCTAATTCTAGATGAACTAGAAGAGATTCATCTAGAGGGACCTCTACTTCTAATTGAAACCCTAGTTTCTGATGTGGAGATGAATAATGAAAATGGAGATGCCTGGAGAGGGGGGTCTGGGTCTGGTTTTATAGCCCGGAGCGTGGAACGTGAGCCCTTGGATCAAACCGACTTCGGGGACGGTGGAGATGCATCCTAGGAGGCGGTGGAAGAAGGTTCTAGAAGGCGAAGGCGAAATGGGCTCCGTGGCCGACCGGTCGGTCTGGCCCAGTGGGCCCATGTGGTGGGCCACCTCGTGGTGTCTTCTGGTGTCTTCTAGATCCTTCTTTTGCATATTTCGTTGCGAAATTAATATCTTTTCATCCGGGACTCCAAATATAGCAAATGATATGTCCGTTTCGATCGTCTCGACGAGCCCTTCGCAATGATGCGCTCCAATTCATCACTTGAGATACTTTTATATGGTGAAATATTGATGTCCTATAAAACAAGTGAGAGCACCAAAACTCGTGGAACTTGTTAGTTTCAAACCCTAGAACTATGCTTTGTAATTCATTTAGTGTCATTTCATACAATAGTTGATGGTTAATTATGAGCATTAGTGAGTGTCAACATGTGCTCTTCTCCATCTTTCGTTCTCCTGCTCAGTTGGAGTTTGACCGGGTATTCAATGACTGGTTTTTCCGCACACGACATCCAGACGAACCATCTCTGGAGATGGTTTTGGCAGATATCCGTGCAGAAGATTCAACTCGTCAACAGGGAGGGTCTGTAGATGCGCCCATGTCCTCGCGCCAGGGGGCGACTCTCGATGTATCCGGGTATAATCAGGACCTCACCCGGTTGAAGGAGCTGAGTGACCAAGTGAGAGCTCCTGTTGAAGCTCTTCACCAATTTGTTGAGGTAAGATTCTCAATTTCTTTTTATTGTACTGTAGTCGCGTCCGAGTACTCACAGTAGTGTTTTTATGTAGGCCTTTGACTTCAAGGTTGGGGATCAAGTCACCCGGATTTGCCAGGAGATGTCCCGTGAGAACCAGGAGCTCCGGGACTACATTGCCCAGGACCAGATTAGTCAAAAAGTAGCCACCCAGCTTCTGCATAACCGCATCTATGAACTCCAGGGCAGCCTCAAGGAAGTGGTAGCGGAACGTGACGCTGCAAACGACCGTGAGGTTGGGCTGATAGCTAAGGCCGCCTCTATGGAGCAGCTGAAGAAGGCTTCCAAAAAGCAGCTTGAGGGTAAACTTTGGTATTTTCTGTGTCAGTTGATTCCATAGTGTCAATCGGATTATATGATAACCGACTAATATTTATGCAGATGCGAATAAGCTGGCTTCTGGGTGGCAGAACGCATTCAGCCGGAAGCAGGCAGAGCTTGAGGAGGTATTTGCTAATGCGCAAAGTACTCTTCAGGAAGCTAAATTGATGCGTGAGGGTGCTGACCGGGACCTTCTGCAAGCTTTGAAATCTACCAAGGAGTCGCGGGAAGCCCTCGAGTCTTTGCAAGCTTCCTTGAAGGCCTTGGAGCATGCCGTCGAGCCCATCTTAAACATGATTCCGGTACCAGAAGGAGTCGAGGGGACTTTGATTGATCGGGCCAAGGCTGTGCCTGGGCGGCTGGCTCAATATATCAAGGATATGTCGATTTCTGTGGTGCAAGGTCTGATGGCGACGCTGCAGTTGCATCTGCCGTCTTTCGACTTGTCTGCTCTGATGACCCTCCCTGAAGGCAAAGGCGACGAGGACCTTGCACCGATGCAGGAGGAGGTGAAGACCGCGGCGGAGGAGTACTCACAGATTCTGGATCTTGTAGAGTAATTTAGTCTCCTTCATTGTTGAACCGCCGCTTGCATTCCCTGAAACACTTGTTATCAAGTATAAAGAATCATAGTATCAGCTACTTTTGAGTCTTGTGCAATTCATATATAATCGACTCGGTATTGCAAGAGATTCCTTGTCAATAGGTCATTTTTGTTTGGTGCGGATGTGTGACCAGGCATCTGACTAGACGGGTCTATCCAAGTGCTCTCTAGCACCTTGATTTGGGTCGTGTGACTTCGTTTCTCTAACGATCATATTTAGAGAACTTAGTCTTGCCCGAGTACTACTCTTAGTACCCTTGTTCAAGGGATAAAATTGATCAAGCACCTCTTGGAGGACCGTGATAATGGTTCCTCCAGGGTGAATCATATCCTCTTGGTACTCGCAGCTTGAGTGCGATGGTGGATGAACCCCTGTCCAGTAAATTTTTAACAAGGTGAGTATTACCCGACCTTGTTATGCCTTATAGGAACTAGTGTCTACTTTTGTAGATGCCATATTCGCTATAGGCTGATAGCCGGGTGTTATGCCGTACTACCTTGTGAGTTGTATTGAGCTCGAAGCTCGTAACTCGAGTATGGTTACCTCTGAACCAATCCATCCGAGTAATATTAAATATTAGTCGGTGGAGAGCCCTGCCATTGCAAAGCCTTTTTGCGACTGAGTAGTCATGATGAAATGTAGAAAAAGCCTGGATAATTTGAAGGTTCTTATTTTCTGATGAACTCCAAACTTTATTAATATCCGACTGATAAATACAATTGCCCTAGGTCAGGTTTGTAGCATAGTCCTTAGGTATGGAATTTCTTCAAGTGCTCAATATTCCATGAATTTGGCAGTGGAGATCCATCTTCAGTGACTAGCTCAAATGACCCGGGTCTTGTTACTTTGGATACAATGTAAGGTCCTTCCCATGGACTCATAAGCTTGTGGCGCCCTGTAGTATTCTGAATTTTCTTCAGGACCAGGTCGCCTACTTGAAAAGTGCGGTGATGGACGTTCTTGTCGTAGTAGCGTCTCATCCCTTGAAGGTACCTTGCTGACTGAAAGAGTGCGATTAATCGGGCCTCTTCGAGGCTGTCGACTTCTAGCCGCCTGGTGTCATCGGCTTCGCCTTCGTTATACTGCTCTGTTCGTGGGGCGTTCCAGATTAAGTCAGCTGGGAGGATTGCTTCAGTGCCATATACCAGGAAGAAAGGAGTTTGGCCTGTTGCCCGACTTCGTTGTGTCCGCAGCCCCCAGACTACCTTAGGCAATTCTTCGACCCACTTTCCGCCATGATCTTTTAGGAGGTCAAAAAGTCTTGGTTTTAATCCTGCGAGAATCAGGGCGTTTGCTCGTTCAACTTGGCCGTTGGACTATGGATGAGCTACTGATGCATAGTCTATCTTGATTCCGCAGTCGCTGGCCCATGACTTGAATTCAGTAGCCGTGAAAGGGGACCCAAGATCTGTGATGATTCTGTGCGGCATCCCAAAGCGGTGAAAGATGCTCTGCATGAATTGTACTGACTTGGATGCATTGAACTTGACCAAGGGCATGTACTCAATCCATTTTGTGAATTTGTCGATTGCGACGTAGATGTATTCGAATCCGCCTGGAGCACGCTTGAGAGGACCAACCATGTCGAGTCCCCAGCATGAAAAAGGACATGACGGTGGGATACAAATCAATTCATGTGCAGGTACGTGCTGCTGCTTGGCAAAGAACTGGCATGATTGACAACGGCAGACTAAGTTTTCTGCGTCTTTCAAGGCTGAGGGCCAATAGTACCCTGATCTGAAGATTTTTCCAACTAGTGTCCTTGAAGCTGCGTGGTTGCCGCAACACCAAGAGTGAACTTCATTTAAGATTTCCCTGCCTTCTTCTGGTGAGATGCATTTGAGGAGGATTCCTGATGAAGCTCCGTGTCGATATAGCTTGTCCCCGACTAAAACATAGTTTTTGCTACGTCTGGTGACTTGCTCTGCGGCAGTTTTGTCACTTGGCAGTTTATGCTCTTTGAAGTAGTCAATAAAGACTTGTGTCGAGTCGGGTGCTAGAGTTAGAACCTGGATGGATGGTGCTGACTCAACCTCTTCCTTCTCTTGGATTAACGGCTTGGATAATTCATGTACGAAGGTACCACTAGGGACCATGGCTCTATCAGATCCTAATTTTGCTAGGATGTCTGCTGCCACATTGAGATCCCGGGTAATATGAATGAGTTCTAGCCCAGAAAAGTGTTTTTCCAGCTTGCGGACTTCCGCGCAATAGGCGTTCATTGTTTCCTTTGTGCAATCCCAGTCTTTATTGACTTGGTGAATTACTACGGAAGAATCACCATAGACTAGGAGTCGCCTGATGCCCAGTGCGACTGCTAGCTTAAGTCCGTGGAGTAGTGCTTCATATTCTGCTTCGTTGTTGGTGGCGGGCCACAATATCTGCAGAACGTACTTGAGCTGCTCTCCGGCGGGTGATACTAGAACTACTCCGGCTCCTGCTCCTCCGAGTTTTAGGGGCCCATCGAAGTACATCTTCCAGTGATCAGGAATAGCGTTGTCTTGGATCTGCTGTATCTCTGTCCACTCGGCGATGAAATCAGCTAGAGCCTGTGACTTTATTGCTTTCCTCGGAGTGAACTTGATGTTGAGTGCCCCCAATTCGACTGCCCACTTGGAAATTCTCCCAGTGGCGTCACGATTATGGAGGATTTCTCCCAGAGGAAAATCCGTGACGACTGTAATTTAATGAGCCTCGAAGTAATGCCGTAGCTTTCTTGAAGATATGAGTAGAGCGTAGAGTATTTTCTGTACTTGTGGGTATCTAACCTTCGAATCGGAGAGTACCTCGCTAATGTAGTACACTGGTCGCTGGGTGTGGTAGATGTGCTTGTCATCTTTGCGCTCAACCACGATCGTTGTGCTTACGACGTGTGTGGTAGATGCGATATAAAGCATCATTGGCTCCCTGGATTCTGGTGGTGTCAATATAGGTGAATTGGTTAGGTATCCTTTGAGTTGTTCAAAGGCCCTGTCTGCTTCTTTCGTCCACTGAAATTTATCGCCAGCCTTGAGTAATTTGAAGAAAGGTAATCCCTTTTCTCCTAGCCGTGAGATAAATCGATTTAATGCAGCCATGCACCCGGTGAGCTTCTGAACATCCCTGACTGAGGTAGGTGGTTTCATGTTGATGATAGCTATGATTTGTTTTTGGCTAGCCTCGATGCCCCGATGGCTAACAAGAAATCCGAGTAATTGGCCCGAAGGTACTCCGAAGACGCATTTTGTGGGATTGAGTCTCCATTGGTATGCGCGTAGTCGGTTGAAAGTTTCCTCCAGGTCTGATATCAGAGTAGTCGGATCCTTTGTCTTTATGACCACATCATCGACATAAGCTTCTGCATTGCAGCCAATCTGATCACCCAAACAATCTTGGATAGCTCGTTGATAAGTGGCTCCTGCGTTCTTTAACCCAAAGGACATGGTTTTATAACAGTAGGCGCCGAAAGGAGTTATAAACGATGTCTTGGGTTGGTCTTCTTCCTTGAGGGCAATTTGATGGTACCCGGAGTAGCAATCCAAAAAGGATAAAAGAGCGGAGCCTGCGGTGGCGTCAACTATTTGATCTGTCCTTGGTAATCCAAAAGGATCTTTTGGACAGTGTTTGTTGAGGTCTGTGTAGTCGACACACATGCGCCACTCGGCAGAGTTCTTCTTCTTGACTAGCACTAGGTTAGCTAACCACTCGGGGTGGAGGATTTCTCTGATGAATCCAACTGCAAGTAGTTTGGCTATTTCCTTCTTGATTGCCTCTTTTTTCTCTGGTGAGAATCGTCGTAGTCTTTGCTTGATAGGTCTAGACCCTTCTTTTAATTCCAGTTTGTGCTCAGCCAAGTTCCTTGGGACTCCCGGCATGTCAGCCGGTTTCCAAGCAAATATATCTTTGTTTGCTCTAAGGAACTTGGTGAGCGCGGATTCCTATTCTTCGGATAGATGGCCGCTGATAACTGCTGTCTTGGAGGGATCACCGGTTTCTAGGTCGATGTTTTTTGTAGAGACTTCTGTTGATGGTTGGATAGTACCCGCCTTCTTGGTTGGGATTTCTAAGTCTCTAGGCTTGGTATTATGCACCATCTGAGCGAGTTCTTGTAACTCCCGGGTGAGTTGAGCTTTTTCAGTGATTTGGACAGCCTCAGTGTCATAATCAAATGATCGCTTCAAGTCACCTCTGAAAGTTAAGATTCCTTTAGGACCCGGCATCTTCAGGAGAAGGTACGAGTAGTGAGGTACTGCCATAAACTTGGCGATGGCTGGTCGTCCAAATATGGCGTGGTATGATGACTCGAAGTCGGCTACCTCGAAACTGATGTACTCAGTCTGGTAATTGATCTGAGTTCCAAAAGTTACGGGTAATATGATTCTTCCGAGTGGTACAACCGCCTTTCCGGGTACTATGCCATAGAAGGGGGCACTTGATGGTGTGAGCTATGTTGCGAGATCCAGATTCATCTTGCGTAGGGTGCTTGCAAAGATGACGTTAAGTCCTGCCCCTCCGTCGATGAGTACCCTGCTCAATGTAAACCCGGCGACCGTGGGATCCAGGACTAGCGGGTAGTGCCCTGCATTGGAGACGCTGGTCCATTGGTCTGCCCGGGAGAAGCTGATCGGATGCTCGGACCAGTCAAGGTATCTAGGAGTCGCTGGTTCTGTAGACATGATCTCCCGTAGTGAAAGCTTCTGGAGCCTCTTGCTGTCGCTGGTAGTTACTCCCCCGAAAATGACATTGATAGTCCCTTTGGGGTGTTGGAAACCACCGATGTCTTGCGGAGGGTCCTCAACTGTCTTCTTTCCTTTGCCCTTCTTGTTTTTGTTGAAGTCGGAGTTCAAGCCTCGCTCCTTGAGTTGTCGACAGTGCCTTGCCTGATGTCCGGCTTTCGGATGAAAAGGGCACGGTCCGTCGAGTAAGTCATCTAAGGTGAATGGCTTGTTCCCCTTCTTCTAAGGCTCCATGGCAGCAACAGTATTGTCTCCTGCCCTTTTCCGGGTGTTTTGCTGTGGTGCCTGGTTGCCTCTCTGGTTGTTCCCTCGATCACCCTGCGTGTTTCTATCGGGAAAACGCTCCTGTGTACGTTCTTTTGTCGCCATCATGGAGTTTACGGCCCGATGGAACTCGTCGGTGGTGGTCGGGTCCTGCTTGATGAAATCTTTGTAATTGTACCTTTTGCAGATGCCATTGCCAAAGAGGTCAATTACTTCTCTGTCTGTGATGTCGAAAATTGTGGAGCGGATCTCTGAGAAGCGCCTATAGTATTCCCGCATTGATTTGTTTTTCTGTTGCTTACAGGTTCTGAGCTTAGTCCGGGGATCTGATCTCTCTGGGACACCCGCAAAGTTTTCGATGAAGATACGATGGAGTTGTTCCCAGGAGTCGATGGACTCGGGTTTAAGCCTGTAGAACCAAGCAAGCGGCATTGTTTCTTTAGCCATTGGGAGATAGAGTGCTTTGACGTCGTTGCTTCCACCGACCAGCTCAACTGCTTGAGCATACAGCCTGAGCCATCGTTTAGGTTCTGTCTTCCCGTCGTACTTTGAATAGTTCCCGGGTTTGAATTTTCGCGGGAACGAGACTGCTCGGAACCTTTGGGAGAAGCAGGGGAAACGATCGACTGCGTCGGATGCTGCGACTGCGATTCCTCTGTATGAAGATTCAGCTCCTCCCTCAGCTTGATCAGGTACTCGGTGGCCCAGATGACTCCTTGCTGGGATTCGACCGAGTCGCTCTTGAATAGGCCGCCTCTGGCTTGGGTGAGATGAAGCTTGCTCGTCGGCTAGGGACTCAAGATTCCGTCCTCGGAGTTGAAGTGCGGTAGTCTGAAGCATGACTAACCGTCGTTCTTCGTCGGGGGTGCGGTTGGCCTTGGCCCCCATCTCTATAGCTAAAGCCAGGATGTTTTGGTACGGAGTCTAGAAGACTTTATGGCCGGTGACCCTCATAAATCCGGCTCGAGGTTACGGGAGCAATCGGCTCGTCGACGATTGTGCTCGTTCTGTGACTGATACTGCTGGTCACGTTGAGCACGAGCTCAATTTTCCACGTCTTCCTCTAGACGCACCTGGGTATTATACTCCTCGAGTCGCACGTTGTAACGGTCTACGACTTCCTTGCGATGAGTTGCTCGCCTTCTGCGATCTTCTTTAGCTTGATTCCTCCTGATTCTCTCAGCTTTTATTGACTCAGTTTTTGCGGGTCCTTCTAGGTCGTTATCAGATATCTCAGAGTTTCATCATCCTAGAAGACATCTGGGGAGTTTGAGGTCGTAGAGATGACTGATGCCCCGCCATGAAGACTTCACGAGTGTAGCCCTGGTTTGTTGATCCTAGCGTAACCGATTCCAAAGTAGAAGTGCTAGAGATTAGTTCTGTTGAGGTGTCGTGTTCCTCAAAGGGGTGCTGATGTCCGTGCTGGTATGGAAGTTGCTGGTCGATTGTGCCAACCAGTCTAGCTGGAGTAGGCTGAATTGGCCAATGGACAATGTTACCCTCCTTAGTGGAGCTGAAGACGAGTCCTTGTTGAGCTCCTGTCAAAGGTATCTGTTGATTCTCTTTGAATTTTGCATCAATCAAGTCTTGAAAGTTTTCAGCAGAATTCCGCATGCCAAGGGTAGTGTCGTGAGTAGCATCCGGGTCCTTTTCCTCGGGACTTGAGTTCGAGTAGGAGTCGAATGCCTCTAGTTGGTCTTCGGAATCTTGCGGATCCTGAATTGCGAGATCTGCTAAGTTCTGGGTGAGATCATTCATCTTTGGCGTGACTTGTGCTTCTGATTCAGTGCGAAGTTGTCGATGTAGCTTTCCATGATCATCCGTGACGCAAGTCCATCACCCAAAAACGAAAATTGCCCCCGCCGAGAACATGTTGTCGTGGTTCGCCGGGCTCTTGGTCGTCGAATCGCCAAAATCCCCTACCTAGCGCGCCAGCTGTCGATGTTTGTTAACTGGCAACTCGTCTTGAGTAATTTCAGACGATTTGTTCGGTGGGGATCGGCGTTCGTAGGACTCGGCGAGTACACAGGGACAGCGATTTATACTGGTTCAGGCCGCTGAATAGCGTAATACCTTACGTCCAGTGCGGCGTGTGCCTTGTGTATAATTATGATTCAATGTTCGATCGTTTAAGCTCGCGCCTACTTCCCCTTATATATCCGGGTGAAGCATTGCACAGACCGAGTCCTAGTTGGTTACAACAGAGGAGTCCTATTCTAATTACAAGACTTCCTTTAAGAACTCGACAAAGTTACAGTGAGAGTCCTAATCCAAGTACGCTTCGTATCAAGTCTTCGGATCTCTCGTGCCATCCGGGATTAGTCGGAGTAATCATCTTCTGATGACATCTCTGACATCCTGGTCCGTCACCGGTTTCCGAGTTTGGGCCTCAAAACTCGGGGTGGATGGTTTGCCAGGTTTGAGCCTCAAAACCTGGGCTGGCGGGTTTACCGGTTTGGGCCTCAAAACCGGGCGAAGGTTCCTATGCGGAACGGTCGACGCGTGGCGGCACCGAGAGGCTTGCGTTGCGACGAAGCTATCGGTGTGGAAGGCGCGGTGGTCGACGGTGACGGCACGTGGCGTCATCCTGGAGCTTGCGTCAAGGCGAAGCGAAGGATGAGAAGGCGCGTGGCCGTCGGATGAAGAATGACCGAGTTGGACGGTTTTACCCCTAGGGGGTATTTAGGTCAGTGCTTCATGTGAGGGCGTTTTGGTCTTCGGACGTGCACCTATATATATGTGAGGGTGCTGGATAGGGCAACCATCCTTGGAGGTGTCACTCTCATTTTGTTTAGGTGAGAGGAGGCTAGGGTGAGAGGAGAGACCGGCTCTTGTTCTTGAGCTTTTCGCCATCCACGCTTTGTGTTGCGAGGAGTGGCTTGTAACCCGACACAGAGTGCTACACAATTCTTCATCTAGTAGCAATCCAAGGATCAATTTCGCCCTCCTCTTTGTTGGCTGCAATTTGGATCGAATCGCGTTTTTGTTCTTCGCATTTTCGTTTTTCCCTTCTCAGAGATTTGCCTCGTTCTCCCTCTCTGAGCGACAATTTGTGATTCCGTTTGAATAAAATTGTTCTATGTCGTGAGCTCCTTCTTTCCACCGAAGGATTTCCCCTCTAACCTCACGAGCACGTAGATCGGGTCGAAATCGCGTTTGTTCTTCGTTCTTCCCCCTTTTCTAGTGTTCTTCCGATTTCTCATGGATTATTTGGTTTGGAGCGATGATATCCTAGGATTAGCTTCCCAACACATAGAAGAACACTTGGGAGATGTTTGGTTGCAGCCCCGTTCGATTTGGTGAAGATCCATTCGATTTTGGTTTTGTCCCGAGCTGTTTTTGGGCTTTCTGGACAGTGGCGGACTGTCCGGGACTCATCCCCGGATTGTCCGGGGGTCGGGGCTATTCATGGACAGCGAGGTCGCTGTTTTTATTTTTGAACGGCGGACTGTCCGGGACTCATTCCCGGACTGTCCGGGGTTCAATAGCGGACAGTCCGCGGTTCACTAGCGGACAGTCCGCGACTGCACAGTTTTGCTGATTTCGTCCGTATCTTTTGCGTACGAGCTCCGATTTGTGATCTGTTTGTTGCGTTGGTTTTCTAACTTCTTAAGGATCATTACAAAGTACTTTTGACACCATTGGTCAAAGTATTTTTGGTTGGACACTTCCTTTTTCTCCATAGGAGTTAAGTGTTCCTCTTTCGGAGTTTCGTCGGTTCTAGCGTCCGTATCATTTGCGTTCGACCTCCGATTTGAGATCCGTTTGTTGTGTTAGTTTCCTAACTTCATAAGGATCTTTCCAAGGTACTTTTGCCACTAGTTGGCCTAAGTATTTTTGGTCAAACACTTTCCTCTTCTCCATAGGAGTGGGGTGTTCCGTTATCGGAGGTTCGATTGTTCTAGGAGCTTGCTTGTGCAGTTTTGCCCCGTTGCTTTGGCGCTTGGTTTTGGGGGTTCTTCGGTAGTTCCGCTTTACCTCTAGGACATCTCCTAGGGTATCCACCTATCCGTAGGTCATGAACTCACCGGTTGTTTGAGTCTTCTCTTTTGGGGTGATTTTCTAGGACAAGGGCCATCATTTCTCGAGAAGAAATTTGAGGCTCCCATTCGCCCGCCTCTGGTCGCCAATTCGTTCCTTCAATTGGTATCAGAGCCAGTTAAGGATCTCTCTACATTAACCGGTTCCGGATCCATGAATGCGACCTTTTGAGAGCAGTTTTGTTTCCGACTTTGCTTGTCGAGGTGTTGAGCTTGTGTTTTGGCTAACACTAACGGTGCTTTTGGAGATGGCGCCAAGCTCTTCTTCCAGTGTGTCTTTGTCCTTAGGTTTGAGTCTTGGACATGCGACCGAGGACGACATTTTGGCAAGAAGGAGGAGTGCGGTTCTTGAGATGGAACGAGAGGTGGAGGCTTTGCTGGACATTCTAGGAGATGATGAGCATTCAACTGAGGATCTTGTACGTGAACTTGGCAAGGCCAAGAAAGGTACACTTGTTGCTAGTCTTAGGGCTTTGTCTCAACGATTTGAAGCTTGTTGTGATGATAATGTTAGATATGATGAGCTTTATGATACCTTGCGTAGAAAGATTGAGAAGTTGAATTGCTCCATCACTAGGCTAAAAAATGGTCTTTTTCATTGGAAGTCTAGTGCATCTTCACCTTGCACCTCTTGTAGTGACATGGTTAGGAAGAATGATGAGCTATGCTTTTCTCTTGCTAGCTTAAGATCTGAAAATGAAATGTTGATATCCAATGCTTCCAAACCATGCTTAGTTTGCATTGACTTGTGCAAGGATCTTGAATGTGCTAAAACTGAAATAACCTTGCTTTGTTACCATGTGTTTCTTGTGAGTCTTTGCTTGCTGAAATTAATAAATTAAAATTGACTCACACCACATGTGTAGATGAACTTGAGCATGCTAGGGCTGAAATTGATGAGATAAATTCTAGGCCTTGTAGCTTGTGCTCTTTGAATAAAAATGCTTGCCTCACTTCTTGTGTTATTCATGATTCTTTGCTTGATGTGAATGGTGATGTTCCTTCCACCGATTTCATGTGCACATCATGCATTGATTTAGAAAAAGAAGTTTTGGCTTTGAAAGTTTTGCGCGATGATATGAGCGCTAAGTTGGTTGAGCACAATGATATGAGTGCCAACCTTGAAAAAGAAATTGAGCTCTTGCGTACCACATATGCCAAGTGCATTGAAAAGGAGATGGAGAACTTGAGAAACACTCCTTGTGGTACTTGTGATCGCCTCATGTTTGAGAATGAGGTTTTAGCTAAAAGATGCAAGAGTCTTTGTGCTAAGTATTTTGAGTCACGCATTTCTTGCAACTCCGATGTTGATAATTCTAAGTTTGCATCTTTGCAACCTGAGTTGAGTTCTTGTGTTGCGCGTGAGTCTTTTGACTGTAGCACTAGTGTCAAGGTTTCGGATAGCTCTTTCATAGCTACTCCTAACCTTGCTGTTTCTTCGGATGATGTTCAAGGGACTTCTCTTGATAAGGGTGCTTCTCATATTTTTGGGACTCATGCTCCCAGTCCGGTTTTCCATTGCACCTTTTGCAAGAAGGATGGACACTCATTCGATTTTTGTTTCCGTTGTGTCAAACATGAGCGACGTATTCGAGCTAAGGCTTTTAGGAAGCCGCGTAGCCTTTCCCATGGCACGTGTGCTCCTAGTATTGGCACCAAGTTGAATGTTGATGCTTCTTGTTCCAAGTCCCAAAGGACTTCTCACTTGTTGGAGAATGGTGTGCCTTCTCATAGGCCTTTGTACCATTGCTCTTTTTGTGAGAAAGATGGGCATCAAGAAAGCTTTTGCTATCGGCATGCCAAACGCTTGTGCCAAGCTCGCTCTTCTAGGAACTTGGTGGTTCATAGCCCTTCTCATGTCATGAATACTTGTGTTCCTAGTAAGAAGCCCCTCTTTGTTGATGGGTTTTATGACTCCTTTTCTAGTGGGATAGGTCATGGTCGTGGACATGCTTCTAGTGCTTCTTCTCTTGGTCCACGTCATGCTTTTCATGGTGCTTCTATTGGTTCTTCTACAAAAACCTTGGAAGATGTTTGCCTCCTTTCCCGTGGTACGACTCATTCCTCTCCTCGAGTTGTCCTTTTGAGGAATGCTTCCAAGGGTGTTTCAAAATTGCATTTGAACCAACATTTGCATCATGCTAACCCACAAGATAAGTTGAGATTTGTGACCAAGTCTTGGGTTACCAAGTATATGCTTGCTAACCCTTCGGGATTCAAGACTCGGGTTACTTTGTCCTCTTGTGTGTAGATATGAGGACGCGGGGTGGAGAACATGCGCCGAATGGAGCTTGATCTTTTAGATGTGATCAAGTTTTTTATGGTTCCCTGCATCCCGCTTAGAATTGCCTCCAAAGAGGCTTTTGCAGTTTGGTGAGCTTTCTTTTACACTCATACCTTGTACATTCATGTTCTATTTCTTGTGGTATGAGATGCACTATCATGTGCTCACTTGTATAGTTCTTGCATGTACATTTTCCTTTGTATCATGTTTTGCTTTAGTCTAGCATGTGCTATCTTGTATATAATGTCATGCTAGTCTTGTGTACAGTTTTGGTGGCTATTCCACTTTTCATGCTAGTTTGTGACCCTCATGAACATTGTGCCATGTTTTACCATATTTCTCAATGAGCTTGATTTGTAGTGGTATGATGTTCATTAGGTATCACTTTTCAGGTGCTAGTTTTGGTTAGCTACATGTATCCTGTTGATATGATTAGTTTGAGCACTAGCCTTTCACTCTTGTGTCATGTTACATGCTTTTAGATCTATTGCTATCATTATCTTGCATTGTAGCATGTGTTGAGGTTTAGGCTGTGTTTGGGTTGATCATGTCTTTAGGCTGCATTTTGCTATACAGTGCTTTATCCTGTTGCATGGTAGTTTCGACTAGTTTGAGTTCAGATCTCCTTGCGGTATCATTCATAGGTAGACCTGTTTTTGTTGAGAGTTCACCTTATGCTTTTTATGTGACTAACCGTTTTGTGGAGACCTTGAGGTCACACTGGACAAGACAATGCCTTGTGTTTCTTCTGCCTTTGACCTTGCAGGAGAACAGGAGCCTGGAGAGAGCATTTCAGCTCATGGACCCGATCCCACTTCTTCCATGACTTGGGGTTCCGTTCAAGCAGCATCTCCTACGAGCACTAGCTGCACCTGTGGGAGCGACAACATCAGGCGAGGGGGAGACAAATTTGGCGAGGCAGGCACCCCGGAGTTCAGCTGATTCAGGCGTCCCTCGGGTATCACACAAGCAGGCGGTCAAGCGCATCATGAGGTACCTCCGACCCACTTCTGAGTTCGGATTTTGGTACTCCTCTTCTTCGACCTCTTTTGGCTGTGTGGTCTTTTCGATGTGGATTCTGCTGGCTGTTCGCTTGAGCATTTCTTGGCTCTTTATTAGTGAGTTTGATGTGTGTTTCCCTTTTAGTTGGGGAAGCATTTTGCTTGTTGTATCTTAATTGGACTTCTCCGATACCCTTTTGTTTTGGGTTTTTCTTTTTAGGCTAGTTTTGCTTTGTCTTTGATAGACTAGCTTTTGCATGCATTTCATCATGTATTCTAGTGCATTTTAGAGCTTCATGTTTAGAGCAGCAATGAGAATGAGATTAATCTCTTTATGGTATGCCCTATTTATTCATGATGATGCTTGTAGCTTAGGCTCTTTTTGATCACTTGATACATGTTATGAGCTAAGCTATTTTTGGCAAATGGTGAACTTGACTAATCAACTATGAAATTTTTAATTTGTTCACCATTGAGAGTGGCAACTAGCATGAGTAGGATGTGTTGAGATCACTTGTGCTATCTTTTGTATGCTAGGTTGCTATTTCTCTTGCACTGAGTCATTCACTTGCTTGGATTGTTCATATTTACCTTGTGCTTAAAATTTGATCCAAGTCTAAGTGAAATGAAAAGATCGAGATGGGATTGAATGTGTCAGCACCTCACGGTATCGAGACTGTTTCTCATTGCACAATTGAGTTAAACTTGATTCGTGTAGTGTAAGACCAAAACTGGTGCTTTAAGCTTCCGATTACTTTTCTTGCATAGGCTTAGCCCGGTTGAAAAGTTAGGCAATGACCATGCTTTCAACCTCTCGCAATCACATGCTTTTAATTTGAACTTGTGTTAATACCGCTGCAAATTCCGATAAAATTTGATAATGACACAAGTCTATGCTTCATTCTATGGCATGATGATTGAACTTTGCTAGGGGTAGTTCACCTTTTATACCTGAGTTAGCACTTGGTTGATTTCCTGTCTATTCATGCTAAGTGCTATTTTAGTGGTGAACTTCTTTTGAATGGCTTAAAACTGCTCATATGCTTAATTGTTCATATTTCGTATTCATTTGATCAGTCTGAGCCTTCGCTAGCATTCGTATCGGTTGCTACACTTTCAGGGCAGCACCCTTTTGAGCATCTTTTTATTCTGATTGCTATACACTTGAAGCTGTTGCATTGTGCATATCATGCATTTTTAGCTGAGTGTACATACCTCCAGCTCCGATACACTTTGTGGTCACTTTCAATGCTTTTCATAGCCCCCATATGCTTTTGGTTGATGACTTGTCTTTTGTTTGTGTCAACGTATTGAAATTTCAAAACCCCTCAGCATGTTCCCTTTTGTCAAGGGGGAGAAGTTGTTTGCAAGGGGGAACTTGAGTGTTGGCACAAAGGGGAGAGTCATGCATTTTGGGGAGAGCTTTGAGCTAGGGGGAGTTTTAGCTCTTTTATGTTCTTCTTCAATTGGTATAGCTCTTTTATGTGTTTCAATTGGTATCCTTCATAGTGAGCTTTGGTGCATAGCCTTTGTGTGTAGGCTTGCCTTCAGGAGGAGTCGTTTTTGTCTTACTGCTTCTCCGCGTGCTCCGAGTGTTTGTGCTCCATTTAGTGTTGAGCTTCTCTTTGTGTTGTTCTTAATCGGTATCGAGCCTGCTAGTCGTGTTGGGCCGTTGTTGCCTCTCTCTTGAGAGACTAGCAGTTTTTGCTTGGTATTTTCGATTGATATGGAGCCTTCAGCTAGTTGCGTCGAGCCTATGTGCCTCTGTCTTGAGGAACTAGCTATTTTTCACCAATTTTTTGGCTGCTTGTGATTGGTATCGAGTCTGCTAGTTATGTTAAGCCTCTGTGCCTCTATCTTGAGAGACTAGCAGTCTTGCATTCTAATGAGTCGTTTTAGCCTCAATTGGTATCGAGACTTGAGCTAGTGGTGTTGAGCCATTTTCTGCCTTTTCTTGAGGGCTAGCTCATTTTTGACTTGGTTGCGTCAAGCCGTTGCCCATGTCTTTGGGAACCAAGTCTTGTGCTCCGTTTTTGATCGAGTTTTGCTCCTTGATGAGTTGTTGCTCCGATACTTTGCTTGGTCGCGTTGAGCCGTTGCCCATGTCTTTGGGGACTAAGTTTATCAGTTTTGGTATCTCAAACCATCTCTTGTGACTAGTTTTTTTGTCAATTCAATCATCAAGGGGGAGAAATTTCAAAACCCAAGTGGATAAGAACCCATTCCAAGTTGATAAGAACATTGGTTTCTTTTGTGATGATTGTTTGACAATTTATTTGAGAATGGTTTTTGAGTGCCTTTTGGGATTTCATGAAACTCTTGTTTTCACTTGACTCTTCGGTTGTGTGGAGGCTTTGCCCACTTTTTCCATTTCCTTTGGGACCGAGAGCTTTTATTTGGAGTTTTCATGATCCTTCCTCATATCAAGTGGCCTTGTGTTTGCTTTTGCTTGGCTTTTGGGCACTTGAATGAGGCTTGCCTTCAAACCCTTCCTTTGTGGTTTTATTTTTAGTCAATGCATTCATCAAGGGGAAGATTGAGAACATATATGATGAATGATTGACTTTGATATGGAAGGTTTGAGGCTTTTCCCGGTTGAGTCATTATCTCGCTATGTTCTTAATGCTTATGACTAACCGGTGGCATTGAGTTGTGGTGTGTTTCAGTGTTGGTGTGTGTTTGCATCATGTGTCTCTTGGCTGTGTTGATGTGCAGGTGTTGAGCTCGGATACAGTGGTCGATGGCGAGGTGAAGGTCAAGTAGAGATGTGTCGTGCCGACGGACCGGGATCGGTGAAGGATGGGCGTGCCGTGCGGCGGACGTGCCATGCCGATGTACCTAGAGCGGTGAAGGGCGGACGTGAGGCTTGGACCGACGAACCAAGAGGCCAGAGGACCAGCTGTGGTAGCTGGCACGTGGCATCAATGAGCGAGAGGACATGGGGATGTGCGGTGCATCGGCCGAGTCGGGACGAAGACGATGGCGTCGTGGCACTTGGCGGGAGGTCGGACACGGGCTTGCGTGCGGCGCAAGTGCCGTCGGCCAAGTCAAGAAGGAAGGTGAAGGCGTTGTGCCCGGCGTGGAGGCTCGACATGCATCGGCATCGGTGTCGGTGGTCGGGGTGTGCGAACCACATCCCGTCTATGGCGCGGGTTCGGTAGCTGAGCCTCAAAAAGCTACCCTCGACGGTTTCCGAGTTTGGGCCTCAAAACTTGGGGTGGCCGGTTTCTGAGTTTGGGCCTCAAAACTCGGGGTGGATGGTTTGTCAGGTTTGAGCCGCAAAACCTGGGCTGGCAGGTTTACCGGTTTGGGCCTCAAAACCGGGCGGAGGTTCCTATGCGGAACGGTCGACGCGTGGCGGCACCGAGAGGCTTGCGTTGCGACGAACCTATCGGTGAGGAAGGTGCGGTGGTCGACGGTGACGGCACGTGGCGGCATCCTGGAGCTTGCGTCGAGGCAAAGCGAAGGATGAGAAGGTGCGTGGCTGTCGGATGAAGAATGACCGAGTTGAATGGTTTTACCCCTAGGGGTTATTTGTGTCAGTGCTTCATGTGAGGGCATTTTGGTCTTCGGACGTGCGCCTATATATATGTGAGGGGGCTGGTTAGGGCAGCCATCCTTGGAGGTGTCACTCTCATTTTGTTTAGGTGAGAGGAGGCTAGGGTGAGAGGAGAGACCGGCTCTTGTTCTTGAGCTTTTCGCCATCCACGCTTTGTGTTGCAAGGAGTGGCTTTTAACCCGACACAGAGTGCTACACAATTCTTCATCTAGTAGCAATCCAAGGATCAATTTCGCCCCTCCTCTTTGTTGGCTGCAATTTGGATCGAATCGCGTTTTTGTTCTTCGCGTTTTCGTTTTTCCCTTCTCAGAGATTTGCCTCGTTCTACCTCTCTGAGCGACAATTTGCGATTCCGTTTGAATCAAATTGTTCTATGTCGTGAGCTCCTTCTTTCCATCGAAAGATTTCCCCTCTAACCTCACGAGCACATAGATCGGGTCGAAATCGCGTTCGTTCTTCGTTCTTGCCCCTTTTCTAGTGTTCTTCTGATTTCTCATGGATTAGTTGGTTTGGAGCGATGATATCCTAGGATTAGCTTCCCAACACATAGAAGAACACTTGGGAGAAGTTTGGTTGCAGCCCCGTTCGATTTGGTGAAGATCCATTCGATTCTGGTTTTGTCCCGAGCTGTTTTTGGGCTTTCTAGACAGTGGCGGACTGTCCGGGACTCATCCCCGGACTGTCCGGGACTCATCCCCGGACTGTCCGGGGGTCGGGGCTGTTCACGGGCAGCGAGGTCGCTGTTTTTATTTTTGAACAGCGGACTGTCCAGGACTCATTCCCGGACTGTCCGGGGTTCAATAGCGGACAGTCCGCGGTTCACTAGCGGACAGTCCGCGACTGCACAGTTTTGCTGATTTCGCCCGTATCTTTTGCGTACAAGTTCTGATTTGTGATCCGTTTGTTGCGTTGGTTTTCTCACTTCTTAAGGATCATTCCAAAGTACTTTTGACACCATTGGTCAAAGTATTTTTGGTTGGACACTTCCTTTTTCTCCATAGGAGTTAAGTGTTCCTCTTTCGGAGTTTCGTCGGTTCTAGCGTCCGTATCATTTGCGTTCGAGCTCCGATTTGAGATTCGTTTGTTGTGTTAGTTTACTAAATTCATAAGGATCTTTCCAAGGTACTTTTGCCACCAGTTGGCCTAAGTGTTTTTGGTCGAACACTTTCCTCTTCTCCATAGGAGTGGGGTGTTCCGTTATGGGAGGTTCGATTGTTCTAGGAGCTTGCTTGTGCAGTTTTGCCCCGTTGCTTTGGCGCTTGGTTTTGGGGGTTCTTCGATAGTTCCGCTGTACCTCTAGGACATCTCCTAGGGTATCCACCTATCCGTAGGTCGTGAACTCACCGGTTGTTTGAGTCTTCGCTTTTGGGGTGATTTTCTAGGACAAGGGCCATCATTTCTCGAGAAGAAATTTGAGGCTCCCATTCACCCCCCCCTCTGGTCGTCAATTCGGTCCTTCACAAAGAGCATGAGCTACAAGGCCTAGAATTTAATTCAACAATTTTAGCCCTAGCATGCTCAAGTTCATCTACACATGTGGTGTGAGTCAATCTTAGTTCATCAATTTCAACACACAAAGACTCACAATAAACACATGGTAACAAAGCATTTGACTTAAGCAAGGCTAATTCAGTTTTAGCACAATCGAGGTCCTTGTGCAAGTCAATGCAAACTAAACATGGTTTGGAAGCATTGGATTTCAACAATTCAATCTCAGATTTTAAGCTAGCAAGAG
This sequence comes from Coix lacryma-jobi var. lacryma-jobi, assembly GCA_009763385.1. NCBI lineage: Eukaryota > Viridiplantae > Streptophyta > Magnoliopsida > Poales > Poaceae > Coix > Coix lacryma-jobi. The sequence continues at coordinate 104,676,356 of CM019823.1, read as the reverse complement.
AAAAGCATAGCTCATCATTCTTCCTAACCATGTCAACACAAGAGGTGCAAGGCAAAAAGGCACTAGACTTCAACCTAGCAATGGAGCATTTTAACTTTTCAACCTTTCTACGCAAGGTATCACAAAGCTCATCATCCCTAGAGCAAGCCTCATAATGGTTGTGCAAGGTCACAAGACCACAAGCAAGTGTACCTCTCTTGGCCTTGCCAAGTTGACATAGGAGATCCTCCGGTGAAAGCTCGTCATGTCATAGAAGGTTCAGCAGATCGTTCACCTCGTGATCCCTCTCATCAACTGCACTCCTTCTTGCCAAGATGTCGTCCTTGGAAACATTCAAACCTAAAGACGAAGACATACTTGAAGAAGAACTTGGTGCCACTTCCAAAAGCACCGTTAGTGTTAGCCAAACAAAAGCTCAACACCTCGACAAGCAAAGTCAGAAACAAAACCGCTCTCAAAAGGTCGCCTTCGCGGATCCGGAACCGGTTAAGGTAGAGAGATCCTTAACTGGCTCCGATACCAATTGAAGGACCGAAAATGCTAAAGCAAGGCGACCAGAGGGGGGGTGAATGGGAGCCTAAAAATTTCTTCCAAAATTACGGCCTCTGTCCCAGCAAAATCAACCCTAAAAGCTTCGGACTCAAGCGTGATGCCCACAACCCTTGGAAAAAGGGTGGATGATCCCTAGGATCACAACGAGGCACCACACAAGAGAGCAAACCAAAACTCTCAAAACCCCGAGTCAAGTTCGTGCCTAAAAGACCCACTCCCAAACGTAGATAGAGGGCTACGTCGGGATTCCTCCAAATACCGATGCTAACGCGTAGCAAAGATAGGTAGAGAGGTTCCTTGGTGAAATCTAGGAGCAAACGAGAAGTCCGGAAACAAAACGGAAAAGCCGGGAGGGCCAACGCACTAAAACTTCACAAGCTGCAGAATCCCGAACAGTCCGCCGTCAGGCTCCCGGACTGTTCGGTGAAGGCCGGACTGTCCGCCACACGGGGGCCAGACTGTCCGCCGGCCAAAGGACTAAAACAGCAACGCTGCTGGACGCCCCTGCGCGACTCGCAGACTGTCCGCGCCTGTCACTGGCGGACTGTCCGCCGGTCACCCGAGGGGAAAAACACCGAGGCAGACAGCCGCTGCTCCGGCTGGAACCCCGACTCGCGGACTGTCCACGGCTGGGGGGGGGGCGGATAGTCTGCCACTGCCCAGAACACCCAAAATTGCCACGGGACAAAACCAAAATCTATTCGATCCTCACCAAATCGAATGGGGCTGCAACCAAACTTCTCCCAAGTGTTCTTCTACGTGTCGGGAAGCTAATCCTAGGATGTCATCGCTCCAAACCAACTAATCCATGAGAAATCCGAAGAACACTAGAAAAGGGGAAGAAGGAAGAACAAAAACGATTTTGACCTGATCTACTTGTTCATGAGGGTAGAGATGAATTCCTTCGGTGGAAATGTTCTCCTCACTTCAAAGAACAAGTTGATTCAAACGGAATCGCAAAAGATGCAGCGTAGAGGGAGATCGAGTGAAGAGAAAATCGTGGGGAAAAGAAGAACGCGAAGAACAAATTCAAAACGCGAATTCAACCACGAATTTGATCCTTGGATTCAGAGGAATGGATGATTGATTAAGCACTCGTTGTCGAGCTACAAGCCACTCCTAGCAACACAAAGCTTGGATGGCGAAAAGCTCAAGAACAAGAGCCAACTCTCCTCTAACCCTAGCCTTCTCTCACAAACACAAAATGAGAGAGACACCATCCAAGGATGGCTGCCCTAGCAGCCCCTTAACATATATATAGGCACACGTCCGAAGACCCAAACGCCCTTACATGAAGCACTCAGCCCAAATACCCCCTAGGGATAAAACTGACCAACTCTGCAGTTTTCATCCGACGGCCATGCGCCTTCTCATCTTTCGCTTCGCCTCGACGCAAGCTCCAGGATGCCACCACGTGCCGTCACCGTCGACCACCGCGCCTTCTCACCGATAGCTTCGCCGCAACGCAAGCCTCTCGGTGCCGCCACGCGTCGACCGTCCTTTTGGACCTTCCCCCGGTTTTGAAGCCCAAACCAGGAAACCTGCCAGCCCTGGTTTTGAGGCCCAAACCTGGAAACCGTCCACCCTGAGTTTTCAGGCCCAAACTCGGAAACCCGCAAGCCCAGGTTTTGAGGCCCAAACCTGGAAACCATCGAGGGTAGCCTTTTGAGGCTCAACTACTGAACCCGCGCCGTAGACGGGATGTGGTTCGCACACCCCGACCACCGGCACCGATGCCGATGCATGTCGAGCCTCCACGCCGGGCACAACGCCTTCGCCTTCCTTCTTGACTTGGCCGACGACACTTGCGCCGCACGCAAGCCCATGTCCGACCTCCCGCCAAGTGCCACGACGCCATCGTCTTCGTCCCGACTCGGCCGATGCACCGCACATCCCCATGTCCTCTCGCTCATTGATGCCACGTGCCAGCTACCACAGCTGGTCCTCTGGCCTCTTGGTTCGTCGGTCCAAGCCTCACGTCTGCCCTTCACTGCTCTAGGTACATCGGCATGGCACGTCCGCCGCACGGCACGCCCATCCTTCACCGATCCCGGTCCGTCGGCACGACACGTCTCTACTTGACCTTCACCTCGCCATCGACCACTGATCCGAGCTCAACACCTGCACATCAACACAGCCAAGAGACACATGTTGCACATGCACACCAACACTGAAACACACCACAACTCAACGCTACTGGTTAGTCATAAACATTAAGCGCATATCAAGATATGGACTAAACCGGGAAAAGCCTCAAACCTTCCTCATCAAAATCAATCATTCATCATATATGTTCTCACAACAATCAAGGCCTAATTACTCAGGTAACTACTCAGGTAACTACCAAGGTAATACATTCAACCAACCACCTTTGAGAGAGATGATATCTAATCAAAATAAGATTATTGATAATATGTCTAAGAAGATAGCTTCCAATGATAAACTGCTTGAAAATATTAATACTAGAATGGATAGCTTTACTTCTGCCATAAAGAATCAACATAGTTTTAATAAGATGATAGAATCTCAGTTATCTCAGTTAGCAGCTTTAGTCCCTATGGCTGAAAAAGGTAAGATTCCCGAAAGTCCAGAAAAGCTAGAGACTGCAAATCTTGTAGATATTTATGATGCAGGGCAGCTCACAGCTAGACCATCGAGGGGGTGGAAGGATGACTCCATTGCCCCAAAGAAAGGAGATCCAAGAAGACCTATCATTCCAATCCACATTGGACCTGACAGTTTTGAAGAAGCAGTCTGTGACCTTGCAGCAAGCGTCAACATTATGCCAAGGGTAATTTATGAACAAATTCATGGTGCACCACTGTTATATACAAATATGTATTTGCAACTTGTAGATCAGACACTGTGCTACCCATTGGGAATTCTAGAAGATGTCTGTATTCGAGTGGGACACTCGTATGTGTATGTAGACTTTGTCATCATTGAAACAGGTGGAGACAATAGAGCACCCATCATTCTTGGATGCCCGTTCTTAAGCTCAACCAAAGCCATCATCTACGCGGATAGCGCCAAGATCTGTTTCACAATCACAGGCAACAATGAAAGATTCAGCTTCAAGAGACGTACACTCACTACTCGAGTCCACCGTCAGAAGCCCTACGAGGATGCAAACGCTATATCATCAATGAAGAAGAATAGGAACAGAAGGAGGAAGAACAAGGCTACACAATTGCATCAAGACACAGTGTGGATGGTCAACTCTGTCCGAACAGAGAATGGCCACCTTCTTCCATCACCATACCTCGCCAAGAGAGACGATCCAGGCGTACCCACCATCGATTGCAAGATCGAGGGAAGTACATTCCACAAGACGTTCCGCGACATCGGCTCAAGTGTTAACATAATGTCTAAGGTAACATATGAGTACTTATATAAAAATAGACCTATGTATCAGACATATGTGCAGGTGCAGCTGGCGGACCAAACATATCGATTTTTGGAGGGAGTAGTAAAGGATGTAATGATCTAAATTGAAGACTACTACGTTCCCACCGACTTCATGGTACTAGACATGGGAAGAGAAGACGATGTTCACATCATCCTAGGAAGACCCTTCCTCAACACCACTGGCACCATCATCTACATAAGATCTAGAGAGATCCACTTCCAGTTCCCAAGGGAGAAGGTATGCTGTTACTTTAATAGCTATGCCACTAATGATCAGGAAAAGAAGAACCACTCAAGGAGGAGGCGCCGCACATCCCAATGCAACAAGAACCAACCAATCAAGGATGGATGGGCTGACTATGAAGGAGAAGTCATCAGGAGTGAAGACATCCCACTAAAGGAAATGAAGAACGATAAAGTAAAGGAGACAAGTCCACCAGTCAAGCAAGTATGGAAGAAGAAAAAGAGTTATACTGACGTGCAATCATCGAGGTCCTCCTCAGGATCTGCTGATGCACCCAAGGAAGAATAAGGAGCGTACAAGGAGTCTTGTTCGATAGACTATAAACATTGAATCCTCGCCGAAAGGTAACTCGGTAGTTATCCATATTCATTAGCATTAAATACATCATTACATAATTAGTAGATTTAGCATAACCATTATACTATTAGTATCATATTTACTTCTTAGCAATCAAATATGCATTAGAAAACAAAATAAAATTATGAAAAACTCTAAGCCCCATGAGAGCATTATATTTTCTGTGGAGGCATAAAAAAATACATTTGCATATTTACTTCTGCATTGCATTCATCCATAAAAAATGAAAATCCAAAAAGAGACACTATGAAACACTACTTAGTGGAAAGGAAGAACATAAATAATCTTAAGAGCTTCAAGACAACTAGGCAAATGAGAGGAATATTTATCACCAACGCTTATTCAAGTTCCACTAGTTGTGTTGTCTATTTTTGAATTCAGCAGGAAGAGAAGAAGAGAAGGACTCAAGAAACCGCTAACAGTCTACTCATCTTCTGGAGAAAAAGGCCACATCAAGATCCAGCTTGGGGGAAAGCACCCTCAGTTATGCGGATACATGGGTGTATGCCGAGTCTCTGAGTGATGAGTGATTGTCAACTGGGATAATGCGCATGTTCTTTGGCTTGTGTTGTGCATGTGTCGAGCACGGATGCAGTGATCGAAGGCAAGGTGAAGGTCAAGTAGAGACGTGCCGTGCCGATGGACCGAGAGTGGCGAAGGGCGGACGTGAGGCTTGGACTGAGGGACTGGTGGCCTGAGGATCAGCTGTGGTGGCTGACAGCCTGGGACAACGACGAGCGGAGACTTGCGTGTGGACGGGGTGCACGAGCGGTGCATTCCTTCTATGACTCGGTTTGATGGTTGAGCCACAGAAAAACCACCGAGTGGATGGTTTCTAGGTTTGGGCCTCAAAACCTAGGCGCTGACGGTTTCCGAGTTTGGGCCACAAAACTCGGGCTGAGGACGGTTTCCAGGTTTGGGCCTCAAAACCTGGGTGCTGCGGGTTTGCTGAGTTTGGGCCACAAAACTCAGGCCATGGATGGCTGGTTTCCCGGTTTGGGTCTCAAAACCGGGAGTTGGCTGTGAAGGCTGGTTTCCCGGTTTAGGCCGCAAAACCAGGGGTGAAGTCCAGGAAAAGGACAAGCAGAGCGGTGGCGGCACGTGGCGGCAATCGGGGAGGTTGCGTCGAGGCAACGCTACCAGTTGTGCGGGCGTGGCCGTCGGATCACCACCTACCACGAGTTGGTCCAGAATAACCCTAGGGTTTAGCTGGTTCGCTCTGTAATTAGTTAGGGGTAGAGTGGGAATTAGATTTAGGATAAGTAGGGGGAGACACCCACCTCCCCATCCATCTCAGTCAGTTGCTATTTTGCCTTCTAGGTTTTTCTGCTCTCCCTCTCCCCTGCTGTAGCTACTGAGATCCACAGAGACGGTGAACAATACCTCTGTATTTGCTTTTTGAGGAAACGAGACCGCAATCTCGTTGTCTCCTCATGGGGACAAATTTCGGCTAGCAATTCGTGGTCTTGATTCGCGTTTTGAACTTGTTCTTCGCGTTCCTCTTTTCTCCACGATTTTCCCGTTACTCGTTCTCCCTCCACGTTGAGTCTTTTGTGATTCCGTTTGAACAGAGATGTTCTAGATCGTGAGACACTTCTTTCCACCGAAGGAATTCACCTCTAACCTCACGACCTCGTAGATCGATCGATTTTCATTTCGGGTCAAGTTTTTCTCCCTTCCCCCGAATTTCTTTGATTCATCGATTTGGAGATAGGTTCGAGCCATGATCTCTTAGAGATAGCTCACTATCCTCCTTGTGACTCATCTCACCAAGTTTGATCCCTAGAGGATTCGTTTTGGGTGAGATCAAGTCGAATCGGTGGACGAACGGTGAAGTCTCGGGGTGACCGGACGCACGGTCACGGGTTGACCGGACGCTCGCTAGTGAGTCCGGTCGTTGAATGTACTGTCTGTGTTCGGCCTTGTCTATGACCGGACGCTTGACCTAACTCTGATTGGATGCATCGCTCCCACTGTTCACTGCTTGGTCAGTCTCTGATCGGACGCTGGACACCTGACCGGACGCACCTACACCGAGAGTCCGGTCAGAAACAGTAAGGTCCAAAATCAGGTTTCGCACGATCGGACGCATCCGGTGGACCTTGACTGGACGCAGGCAGAGTCCGGTCAGTGTTGTTCTGCACTGTTTCATCCACGGATCGTTCGTCCGTTGTGAGTGTTGGTCTCCGTCTTTTGCATTGGGTTTCTAGGGTTGTGTAGTGTCCCGCTGTGCTTCTCGGAAGCATCCACCCTACATCTAGGGTCGTGGACACTTGCAAGCTCTAGGTTTGCTCTTGGAGTGATTCTCGGGACAGTGGCGAACAAGTTTCCGAAAGGAAAATTTGAGGCTCCCATTCACCCCCCCTCTGGTCGCTTTCTGATAGCACCTTCGGTCCTTCAATTGGTATTGGAGCGGGTTAAGGATCTTTCACCTTAGCCGGTTCCAGATCCACAGAAGGCGACATGGATCGCGGTGTGGGCAAACCGTCGTTCTTTGATGGGACAAACTATGCGTATTGGAAGATACGCATGTCGGCCTATCTGCAGAGTATGGGTTCTTCCATTTGGGATATTTGCAACTCTGCTGATTACGTGGTCTTGGCTGCTCGTGCTACTCAGCGTCAGATCGATGAGCACGATGCCAATAGCCGAGCCCGTAATGCTCTTTTCTCATGCTTGAGCATGACGGAGTTTGATCGCGTTTCTCACCTCGCTACGGCTCGGGAGATTTGGGCATCCCTCATGCGTTTTCATGAGGGAACCACTCAAGTCAAAACCCGTCTCTACGAGTCACACAAGCGAGAGTATGAGAACTTTCGACACATGCCTGGCGAGAGCATAGAGAGTTTATTCGCTCGCTTTCAGGTTATTGTCAACAGGATGAGGGCTAACAAGGAGTTGTTGCCTTTCGATGATCATGAGAGAGCTTTGAAGCTTTTGCACACTCTCGATCGATCGGTGTGGGATTCCAAGGTTCAGGCGATCATCGAATCGTCTAACTATGAGACCCTCACGTGTGATGAGCTCTTCAGTAAGCTCAAGTCCAGTGAGATTGACGCCATGACGAGGGCTTCTTATGAAAATCCTTCTGGCCCGTCGATGGCTTTGGTTTCTAGTTCTTCTGCTAACCACTCTGGAGGCTTGGCACTTTCTTCTCTTCTTTCTGTCACAGAGGAGCAGCTGGAGTCCATGGGGGATGACGAGTTGGCTTTGCTCGCCATTCGGTTCTTGCGGTTCCACAACAACCGCATGAACCATCGCCGCGGAGGAGGACGCTCGGGATGTTTCGAGTACGGCGACCCCGACCACTTCATCGCCAACTGTCCCAAGAAGAACAAGCACACATTTGGGAAGGGCGATCATGGGCACAAGTACAACTCCAGCAAGTGCAAGGAGAAGTACGTCCCCGCGAAAAACAAGCGGAAGGGCGGCTTCAACAAGGAGTACATCAAGACGAAGTACTTGGAGAAGGCCCAGGCTGAGCAGCGCGCTTTCTTCGCCACACTCAGCGACGTCGATGACTCGGACGACGACTCCGCTTCCTCAAGTGATGACGAGTCCGACAAGAAGAAGAGGATCGAGGATAAGCTGAACGGCCTCTACTTCTTCGCCGACGACGAGGGCTTCTGCACCATGGCCCTCGGCAAGGAGGTCGACGGAGAGCTGGAGGACACTCCTCGGAACGACGACGACGATGACGACACCTCCCAGGTATCTCAGACCCCCGACGAGCTTTCTGCTGAGGTCGAGAAACTTACTGCCGCGCTCCTTAGTCAGGATAAGTTGCTTAGGCATGCCGCTCGAGAGCGTAAGGAGTTTAGGCAGAAATGGGAGGATACGGCGAAGGAACTTGAGTCTGTCAAGTCCACCATAGTTGTCACTGATGAGGAGGAGTGTGAAATGTGCTCCACACACATGACTGACCTTCTCACTTTGAGAAGCAAGTATGCTGTGTTGGTAGGAGAAGTGGATGAGCTGAAGGCTAGGTCCTTGCTGTTGGGTGCGTGCAAGTCTTGTGCAGGCTTGCAATCCGAGTTGGCATAGAAGAATGCCAAGATTGTGTCTCTTGAAGAGGCCAACTCGGGTAGCACATGTGTGGCTAGATGTGTTCTTTGTGAGGGTTTGGAGATGGAGATCGCAAATGTGAAGCATGACAAGATGCAAACCGAGGAGGAAAACACATACCTTCGGACCATCTTGTCATGGGTGTCTAGTGGTGAGCCACAGCTCGGGATGATGATCTCCCAATTCAAGCGAGCTGCCGGAGGTCCAGGTGTAGGTTTTGCTATGGGTGTTGACGTTTCATCTTTTGGGAAGATTGGAGAGTCGAGTGGTCTTAACCCTAGTGAGAAGCCCAACTCCACCACTACTCCCAAGCTTACCAAGATTCCACCCAAAGAGCCTCTCAAGCCTAACACCAAGGATGGGGTCTTTGTTGAGCCTCCGAGAGCTCCACCCAAGAAACAATCATGGGCTCCCAAACCAAACCACCTCAAGAACAAGCTGGACACCAAGCCACCCATCCAGGAGGAACTTATGCCACAGAAGGGCAAAGTGATCCACACCCACTACCGTGAGTGCCAACAACCCCCTATGAGAGCGGTGAGGTACCACTGTGAGCAATGTGGGAGAGATGGACACTTGAGTGAGTTTTGCTTTCGACGCAAGAGAGAGGCGCGCCGCGCAAAGGAGATGAACAACACGAACATGTACCATCCTTTCCATGATGTACATGTGCCGAATGTTCAAAGGCGTGCTGTTAGGCCTAGAGGTCCAGAACCTCAAGTTCCTAGGCCTAGGCAGCGGAGAGGACGTGCCCGGCGTGAGCCTGCAGTTGTAGGCTATGGACCCCGCGGCGGTGGCTTTGTTGTAGAGCGTTTTCCCCCACCGCGGTTTGAGTATCCTGATGGACGCTCTTCCCATAGCGCACCACGTTTTCCTCAACATGGTGATCGCTTTCCCCGTAGGCGTGCTAGGAATGGTTTTTATACTTACCGTTCTTTTGAGCAGCCGGCCCAACACTGGTATTCCTCTTATTTCACTAACCCCAGTGTTGGACCGTATGCTCACCCTATGTCTTTTTATTGATATAGGTAAAACGATTGGAGAACGTTTGGTTGGTGGATTCCGGGTGTTCAAGGAACATGACCGGAAACGCCAAGTGGTTCTCCAGTCTTAGCCCTGTTGCCGGAAAGGAGTTTATCACCTTCGGCGACAATAGCAAAGGTAAGGTATTGTCTCGTGGGTCGGTGCGGGTTAATGAGCACTTTGTGTTGCGCGATGTTGCTCTTGTCTCTAACTTGCATTTTAACCTTCTTTCTGTTTCGCAACTCTTTGATGACGACTATGAGATTCGTTTTAAGCCGAATCTCAGTCGCATTTTGGATCCTCAGGGCAATCTTGTTTGTGGGATTTTGCCCTTTGGGAAAGTCTTTCGTGCGGATTTCTCGGAGTCTTTTGGCATTTCTCGTTGTCTTGTGGCTGGACCTTCCTCCTCTGATCTTTGGAAGTGGCATACGAGACTTTGTCATTTGAGCTTCGACTTGCTTGCAAGGCTTAGTTCACTTGGCTTAATCCGAGGATTGCCCAAGTTATCGATAGAGAAGGATCTTGTTTGCCATTCTTGTAGACATGGGAAAATGGTTGCTGCTCCCCACCATCCAGTGACTCAGGTCATGACCAAGCGCCCTAGAGAGCTTTTGCACATGGGCCTTGTTGGTCCGGCTCGGGTGAGCTCGGTTGGGGGGAAGTGGTATGTGCTTGTTGTTGTCGATGACTTTTCGAGGTATTCGTGGGTTTTCTTTTTAGTTGAGAAAACCAAGACTTTCTCCTTTGCTCGCAATCTGATTTTGCGTCTTCAGAACGAGTTCCCTTTGAACTCAATGCGAGCTATTAAGAGTGATAATGGTTCCGAATTCAAGAATTTGGATTTTGAGAAGTTTTGTAACTCTTTGGGTTTGGAGCATTAGTTTTCTTCTCCCTACACACCGCCTCAGAATGGTGTTGTAGAGAGGAAGAATCGAACCCTTGTAGAGATGGCCAGGACGATGCTCGATGAGCATAGGACTCTTAGGTGATATTAGGCCGAAGCTATGAGCACTGCATGCTATATCTCAAATCGCATTTTTATCCGAGCTTTCTTGAAAAAGACCTCTTATGAGTTGCGTTTTGGAAGATAGCCCAAAGTGAGTTATTTGAGAGTTTTGGGTTGCCACTGTTTTATACTCAAGAAAGGCAACCTGGACAAATTTGAGTCTCGTTCTTCTGACGGTGTGTTTTTGGGTTATGGTGCTCATACTCGTGCTTATCGTGTACTTAACCTTGACACTAACCGAGTCATGGAGACATCCGATGTCACCTTCGACGAGACCATGGTTTGTCCTTCTTCTCGTTTTGAGCGTGCAGGTGATCATGAGGTTAGAGAACCTCTTTTTGATGACGAGGACGAGGGTGCTGAAGGTATGGATGATCCAGCACCCCCTCCACCTGCTGTGCCGCAAGGAGCGGCTTCTACTATGACTCACGGCCCCGACACGTCTTCTTCCTGGGGGCCATGGGATCTGCCACCTCGATTGGTACCCTTTGTACCCGAGGAGGCACCAGCTGCTGTTGAGGGGGAGGCCACTTCGGCAAGGGAGGCGCCATGACACATTCAGCGCCAGCACCCGCCTCAGCAGATGATCGGCAGCATCAACGAATGCGTCACCCGGTCAAGGCAAATCTCTCACTTTGCTCATTCTGCATTTGTTGCTGATTTTGAACCCCGGGATGTTGGACACGCTTTGACGGATCTGGATTGGGTCAATGCCATGCATGAGGAGCTTGAGAACTTTGAGAGAAATCGGGTTTGGGTTCTAGTGTCTCCACCTTCTGAGTGTCACCCAATTGGGACAAAATGGGTTTTCAAAAACAAACAGGGAGAAGATGGCCATGTTGTGAGAAACAAGGCCAGACTCGTAGCCCAGGGATATAGTCAGAAGGAGGGGATAGACTATGAGGAGACGTTTGCTCCTGTAGCTCGTTTGGAGGCAATTAGGATACTCTTGGCTTTTGCTGCATCCAAAGGTTTAAAATGGGATGTGTAGATAAAACACTCTTTCTCCTCAAGCAAGGCACTGACACTCTCTTGGTCCAAATTTACGTGGATGATATCATTTTCGGTGGTTCTTCTCACGCTTTGGTTGCCAAGTTTGCAGATACTATGAGTAGGGAATTTGAGATGAGCATGATGGGCGAGTTGACGTTTTTCCTCGGGTTGCAAATCAAGCAATCCCGGGAAGGGACGTTCGTGCACCAGGGCAAGTACACCCGGGACATTTTGAAGAAATTCGATATGGGTGAGGCCAAGCCTCTTCCAACACCCATGTCGACCACGACGGCCCTGGATGCGGACAAGGAGGGAGAAGCAGTGGACCAAAAGGAGTACCAGAGTATGATTGGGTCGCTGCTGTACCTGACAACGACACGGCCGGACATTTAGTTCGCGGTGTGTCTTTGCGCGCAATTTCAGTCTTCACCATGCACCTCTCACCGTCAGGCAGTCAAGCGCATTATGAGGTACTTATGCTTCACTCCTGAGTTTGGGATTTGGTATTCTGCTTCCTCCACCCTTTCCCTTTGTGGTTATTTCGATGCCGATTTTGCTGGTTGTCGCATTGAGCGCAAGTCCACTTCTGGGACTTTCCAGTTTATTGGTTCTTCTCTTGTTTCATGGTCTTCTCGCAAGCAGTCTAGTGTCGCCCAGTCTACCACGGAGGCTGAGTATGTTGCTGCGGCTAGCTGCTGTTCCCAGTTACTCTGGATGATGGCCACTTTGCGTGATTTTGGTCTGAGCTTTTCTCGCGTTCCTTTGCTTTGTGACAGCACGAGTGCTATTAGCGTTGCTAAGAACCCCGTGCTTCACTCGAAGACCAAACACATTGATGTGCGCTTTCATTTTCTGCGAGACCACTATGAGAAGGGTGATATCGACCATCGCCATGTCGATACTCATCATCAGTTGGCTGATATTTTCACCAAGCCTTTGGACCAATCAACCTTTAATCGGTTGAGAGGTGAGCTTGGTGTGTGTTTCCCCTTTTAGATGGGGGAAACACTTTGGTTCTTGTACGATAGACTGACTCTTTTTCGTTTGTCTTTATTTTCTTTTGCATTTCAGCATACGCTATTACATTCTGAGCTTCACGGATATACTCTTTAGAATGTGATTATGCTCTGTTTAGTATGCTTTGATGCTTATGTTGATGCTATGTAGCTTATGCTCTTTCTGATCACTGATACATGTTGTGAGCCGAGCTATTTTTGAATTGTGAACCTGCTTAATGAACTTAAAATCTAAATATGTTCACCATTGAGATATGCAACTAGCATGTGTAGGATGTGTTGAATTCACTCGTGCTTTTTCATATATGCTAGGTTGCTATGTCTCTAGTTCTGAGTCTGTCACTTGCTTGGTCTGTTCATATTCTGTCAATAAAATCTGAACCAAGTTTTAAGTGAATTGAAAAGATCGAGATGTGATTGCTTGTCAACACATCACAGTTTCGAGACTGTTTCTCATTGCACTTTGAGTTAAACTTGAGCTGTGTAGTGTATGACCGAAACTGTTGCTTTAAGCTTCTGATTGCTTCTGCATAGGCTTCGCACAGTTGAAAAGTTAGGCAATGACAAGCTTTCAACCTCTCGCAGTCACATGCTGAATTCTAAACTTGTGTAATTTCACCGCTACAACTCCGATTAAAATTTGAAAACACAAGTCTATGTTTCATTCTGCAGCATGATGATTGAACTTTGCTAGGGGTAGTTCACCTTGCATACATGTTTAGCGCTTGTTCGAATTCCTGTCTATACATGTTCGGTGCTCTTTTGATGGTGAATACTTTTGGCTAAAAACTGCTCACTTTGCTCATATGTTCATATTTCATATTTGGTGATCAGTTTGAGCCTTCGCTGGCTTGTATGCTTTTCAGTGAGTCATTTGAGCTATACTGTTTAGAGCATCTTTGCATTTTCTTGACTATATTCCTGAAGCTGCTAACTTGCATTTTGACTCATATGCATGTTGAAAGGGGAAGAACTTCTCTTGTTGGCACTTTTGATGGTGCATTCTCTAAGGGGGAGAAAATTGCTTTCGGTTCCTTTTGCTTGATGGTGCATTTTCAACTAAGGGGGAGAATTAGGACAAATCATACCTCCCATGTTCAAAAGGGAGAGGAATCGGTTGTGTGCACCATGCAAGGGGGGCTTGCTCATGATGAGCTTTTGAAATTTCCAATTAGTTCAGAGCGTTTTTGCTAGTTGTGTTGAGCCTTTGCCTCTTTCTTGAGGGACTAGCATTCGCCTTTCAGATTTTAAATTGGTGTCGAGCTTTCTTGCTAGTTGTGTTAAGCCTCTGTGCCTCTATCTTGAGGGACTAGCATTTTGCTTCGCTTTTTCAATTAGTATTTGCTAGCGGTGTTGAGCCCGTTCTGCCTCTTCTTGAGGGCTAGTTTTGCTTTGCTTGGTTGCGTCGAGCCGTTGCCCATGTCTTTGGGGACCAAGTTGTCTTGCTCTTTCCACTTGACCTTCTTTGGCTTTGCTATGCTTTTGGGTCATTTGGTTGAGTTCTCTCTCTTCTTCTTTCTTCTTTCTTCCTTTCATTATGATTTGTGTTGGTAGTTGACAATGCACTCATCAAGGGGTAGATTGCGGATACATGGGTGTATGCCGAGTCTCTGAGTGATGAGTGATTGTCAACTGGGATGATGCACATGTTCTTTGGCTTGTGTTGTGCAGGTGTCGAACACGGATACAGTGATCAAAGGCAAGGTGAAGGTCAAGTAGAGACGTGTTGTGCCGAGGGACCGAGAGTGGCGAAGGGTGGACGTGAGGCTTGGACTGAGGGACCGGTGGCCTGAGGATCAGCTGTGGTGGCTGACAACCTGGGACAGCGACGAGCGAAGACTTGCGGTCATGTGTTGCCTGAGTCGAGGACTTGGGGACACGTGTCGGTGGACGGGGTGCATGGGCGGTGCATCCCCTCTACAGCTTCGGTTTGGTGGTAGAGCTAGAGAAAAACCATCGGGTGGACGGTTTCCAGGTTTGGGCCACAAAACCTGGGTGCTTCGGGTTCGCCGAGTTTGGGCCACAAAACTCGGGCTGAGGACGGTTTCCAGGTTTGGGCCTCAAAACCTGGGCGCTGCGGGTTTCTGAATTTGGGCCACAAAACTCAGGCGTTGGCTGGCTGGTTTCCCGGTTTGGGCCTCAAAACCGGGGGCGGAGTCCGTGAAGAGGACGCAGAGCGGTGGCGGCACGTGGTGGCAATCGGGAGGTTGCATCGAGGCAATGCTACGAGTTATGCGGGCGTGGCCGTCGGATCACCACCTACCATGAGTTGGTCCAGAATAACCTTAGGGTTTAGCTGGTTCGCTCTGTAATTAGTTGAGAGGTAGAGTAGGAATTAGAACTAGGATAAGTAGAGGGAGACACCCTCCTCCCTTCCTATCTCAGTCATTTGCTCTTTTGCTTCTAGGATTTCCTGCTCTCCCACATCCCTGCTGTAGCGAACTGAGATCCTTAGAGAAGAGAACAATACCTCTGTGTCCGTGAGATTTTGAGGAAGTGAGACCGTAATCTCACTATTGTAGTGTGTGGTAGCCACACGGTTGCAATTTCGTGGTTGTGATTCGTGTTTTGTTTGTGCTCTTCGCGGATTACTTTTCTCCATGGTTTTCCCGTAGATTGATCTCTTTGCTCGGTTCATCTTTTGCAAATCCATTTGAACCAAGTTGTTCTAGATCGTGAGGCACTTCTTTCCATCGAAGGAATTCACCTCTAACCTCACGGTCTAGGAGATCAAGCGATTTTAGGTTTGGATCGGTTTTTGCTCCTTAGTCCTGAATTCTTCCAATTCACCGATTTGGAGTTAGGTTCGAGCCATGATTCTATTGGGATAGCTCACTAACATCCTTGGAACTCCTCATACCAAGTCTAGGCCTTAGTGCTTTTGATTCGGAGGAGATCGGGTGAATTTCGCCGAAGAACAGTGCTGTTTCGGGACCATCGGACGCTGAACCTGGGAGCATCGGATGCTGAGTTCATCACGCCGGAGCGTCCGTTGCCACGTGTCACATGATAGTGATTTTAAAGGAGCATTGGACGCTGACCATCGGAGCGTCCGTTGCCATCGGACGCGCCGGAGGTCGAGCATCGGACGTTACTATTTCACTGTAGCACCGTCCGATGCCTATGCAGTAAGGTTCCAGATTTGCTCTGTTTGCATCGGACGCGTCCGTTGGTTGGTCATCGGACGCTGCCAGCGTCCGATGCTGCTGAGTTTGCGCAGTTTCGTCCGCGGTTCGATCGTTCATTGTCGGTTTTGATTTCCGGCTTTTGCGTTGGATTTCCGACTTCGTGCTCTACAGAAATCACGGTTCCCGCTTTGTAAAATAGCCTGAATCCTGTCACTAGTTGACTTGCGTGAACTTGGGTGAGGAAGTTTTCGTGGTGTCCCGCTATGTTCCTAGTGAACATCCACCCATTCTCTTGGGTCGTGGACATCACGCGCATCGGTTCTGCTCTTGGGGTTGATTTTCTGGGACAGAGGCTATTAGTTTCTAAAAAGAAATTTAAGCTCCCATTCACCCCCCCTCGGGTCACTTTCTGGTAGCACTTTCGGTCCTTCAGACCTTCTTCGGCTTTGCTATGCTTTTGGGTCATTTGGTCGAGTTCTTTCTCTTCTTCTTCCTCCCTTTCTCTATTCCATTATGATTTATGTTGGTAGTTGACAATGCACTCATCAAGGGGGAGATTCCGGATACATGGGTGTATGCCGAGTCTCTGAGTGATGAGTGATTGTCAACTGGGATAATGCGCATGTTCTTTGGCTTGTGTTGTGTAGGTGTCGAGCACGGATGCAGTGATCGAAGGCAAGGTGAAGGTCAAGTAGAGACGTGCCGTGCCGAGGGACCGAGAGTGGCGAAGGGCGGACGTGAGGCTTGGACTGAGGGACTGGTGGCCTGAGGATCAGCTGTGGTCGCTGACAGCCTGGGACAACGACGAGAGAAGACTTGCGTGTGGACGGGGTGCACGGGCGGTGCATTCCTTCTACGACTCGGTTTGTTGGTTGAGCCACAGAAAAACCACCAAGTGGATGGTTTCCAGGTTTGGGCCTCAAAACCTGGGCGCTGATGGTTTCCGAGTTTGGGCCACAAAACTCAGGCTGAGGACGGTTTCCAGGTTTGGGCCTCAAAACCTGGGTGCTGCGGGTTTGCTGAGTTTGGGCCACAAAACTCAGGCCATGGATGGTTGGTTTCCCGGTTTGGGCCTCAAAACCGAGGGTTGGCTGTGAAGGCTGGTTTCACGGTTTGGGCCACAAAACCGGGGGCGAAGTCCGGGAAAAGGACAAGCAGAGCGGTGGCGGCACGTGGCGGCAATCGGGGAGGTTGCATCGAGGCAACGCTACCAGTTGTGCGGGCGTGGCCATCGGATCACCACCTACCATGAGTTGGTCCAGAATAACCCTAGGGTTTAGCTGGTTCGCTCTGTAATTAGTTAGGGGTAGAGTGGGAATTAGATTTAGGATAAGTAGGGGGAGACACCCACCTCCCCATCCATCTCAGTCATTTGCTATTTTGCTTCTAGGTTTTTCTGCTCTCCTTCTCCCCTGTTGTAGCTATTGAGATCCACAGAGACGGTGAACAATACCTTTGTGTATTTGCTTTTTGAGGAAACGAGACCGTAATCTCGTTGTCTCCTCGTGGGGACGAATTTCGGTTGGCAATTCGTGGTCTTGATTCGCGTTTTGAACTTGTTCTTCGCGTTCCTCTTTTCTCCACGATTTTCCCGTTACTCGTTCTCCCTCCACGTTGAGTCTTTTGTGATTCCGTTTGAACAGAGATGTTCTAGATCGTGAGACACTTCTTTCCACCGAAGGAATTCACCTCTAACCTCATGACCTAGTAGATCGATCGATTTTCATTTCGGGTCAAGTTTTTCTCCCTTCCCCCGAATTTCTTTGATTCATCGATTTGGAGATAGGTTCGAGCCATGATCTCTTAGAGATAGCTCACTATTCTCCTTGTGACTCATCTCACCAAGTTTGATCCTTAGAGGATTCGTTTTGGGTGAGATCAAGTCGAATCGGTGGACAAACGGTGAAGTCTCAGGGTGACCGGACGCACGGTCATGGGTTGACCGGACGCTCGCTAGTGAGTCCGGTCGTTGAATGTACGGTCTGTGTTCGGCCTTGTCTATGATCGGACGCTTGACCTAACTCTGACTGGACGCATCGCTCCCACTGTTCACTGCTTGGTCGGTCTCTGATCGGACGCTGGACACTTGACCGGACGCACCTAAATCGAGAGTCCGGTCAGAAACAGTAAGGTCCAAAATCAGGTTTCGCACGACCGGACGCGTCCGGTGGACCTTGACCAGATGCAGGCAGAGTCCGGTGAGTGCTGTTCTGCGCTGTTTCATCCACAGATCATTCGTCCGTTGTCAGTTTTGGTCTCCGTCTTTTGCATTGGGTTTCTAGGGTTGTGTAGTGTCCCGCTGTGCTTCTCGGAAGCATCCACCCTACATCTAGGGTCATGGACACTTGCAAGCTCTAGGTTTGCTCTTGGAGTGATTCTCGGGACAGTGGCGAACAAGTTTCCGAAAGGAAAATTTGAGGCTCCCATTCACCCCCCCTCTGGTCGCTTTCTGATAGCACCTTCGGTCCTTCAAGTTATCACGATAAGTATCATACTATGGCTATTTTTTATTTATTATGATTAGTTCGGTTTAGTTAGATCAGGTCAATAAACGTAGAAACCCATAAAAAGATGAATAACTATTACAAAACCAAATAAAGATATTATATAATGAATAAATGTCTAGGTGGATATAAAATTTAATGTTGCTCATGATGAAAATGATGAACAATTGCTCTGCCGTAATTCCTTTTAAGTACTTAGTGTTCAACCTTAAATTTTCTTGAGTTTTAGACAAAGCTGTTCTGAATAAACTCTGAACCTAAAACATGTTGACGGACCAGGATGTCAGAGATATCATCAAACGATAATTACTCCGACTAACTCTGTACGACACGAGATATCCGAAGACTTTGTACGAAGTATACTTGGATTAGGACTCTCGCTGTAACTTAGTCGAGTTCTTAAAGGAAGTCTTGTAATTAGAATAGGACTCCTCTGTTGTAACCGACTAGGACTCGGTCTTTGCTATACTTCACCCGGATATATAAGGGGAAGCAGGTGCAGGCTCGTATCAATTGAATCTTGCATCATAACACAAGGCACACGCCGCACTGGACGTAAGGTATTACGCTATTTAGCGGCCTGAACCAGTATAAATTGTTGTCCCTATGTACTCGTCGAGTTCTACGAATGCCGATCCCCACTGAACAAATCGTTTGAGATCGCTCAAGACAAGTTGTCGGTTAACATACACCGACAACTGGCGCGCCAGGTAGGGGCTCTCGGCGATTCGACGATCAAGAGCTCGACGAACCACGTCAACATGTTCTCGGCGGGATCAATTTTTATTTTTGGCTAATGGACTTGCATCGCGGATGATCAAGGGAAGCTACATCGACAACTTCACACTGAATCAGAAGAGCAAGCCACGCCAAAGATGGATAATCTCGTCCAGAACCTAGCAAACCTCGCAATCCAAGATCCGCAAGATTCTGAGAGCCAACCGAAGGCATCCGACTCCTACTCAGACTCGAACACTGCAAAAGAAAAGGACTCGGACACCAGACATGGCATCGCCTTTGGACTGCGGAACTCGGCTGAAAATTTCTAAGACCTGATTGATGCAAAATTCAAAGAGTTTCAACAGATTCCTTTGACAGCAGCTCAACAGGGACTCGTTTTGAGCTCTACCAAGGAGGGTAACATTGTCCATTGGCCAATACAGCCAGCTCCAGCTAGGCTGGTTGGCACACTCGACCAACAACTTCCATATCAACACGGACATCCGCTCCCCTTTGAGGAACACGAGACCTCAACAGAGCTAAACTCCAGTGCCTCTACTGTAGAGTCGGCTACGCCGGGATTGGCAAAGCAAGGCTTCACTCACGAAGTATTTATGGCAGGACATCAATCATCTCTGCGACCTCCAACTCCTCCAGATGTCCTTCGCGATGATGAAACTTTGAGCATGATATCCGACAACGACCCAGAAGGACCCGGAGAAACCGAGTCCTTAAAGGCAGAAAGGATTAGGAAGAATCAAGATAAATACGCTCGCAGAAGGCGAGCAAATCATCGAAAGGAAGCCATAGAGCGCTACAATGTACGACTCGAGGAATATAATACTCGGAGGCGCCTGGAAGAGGACGCAGAACGTCAAGCTCGCTCCCAACGTCACCAGGAGGATCAATCCCAGAATGATCACAATCGCCGAAGAGAAGACTGCTCCCGCAACCTTGAGCCTGAATTTATGAGGGTTGCTGGCCACAGGGTCTACCAGACACCTTATCAGAACATTATCGCTCTGGCCACAGAGATGGGAGCCAAGGACAACCGCACCCCCGACGAAGAGCGACGACTGGTTATGCTTCAGATTACCGCACTACAACTCAAGGGCCAAAACCTTGAGTCCTTAGCTGATGAACAAGCGTCATCTCACCCAAACCACAGGCGGCCTATTCATGAACGACTCGGCAGGGCACCGGTGAGGAGTCGCCTGGGTAACCAAGGACCTGATCAAGCCGAAGGAGGAGCCGAATCTTCATACCGAGGAGTCGCAATTGCAGTATCTGATGCAGTCAATTGCTTCCCTTGCTTCTCCCAAAGGCTCCGAGCAGTCCCGTTTCCACGGAAACTCAAGCCCGCGAACTACTCAAAGTACGATGGGAAGACAGAACTTAAACGGTGGCTCAGGCTGTATGCTCAAGCAGTCGAGTTAGCAGGGGGAAGCAACGACGTCGAAGCACTTTTCTTCCAATGGCTCTAGAAACAATGTCACTTGCTTGGTTCGACAGGCTTAGGTCCGAGTCCATTGACTCCTGGGAACAACTCCATCGTATCTTTATAGAGAACTTTGCGGGTGTCCCCGAGAGATTAGATCCCCGGACTAAGCTCAGGACTTGCAAGCAGCAAAAAAACGAGACAATGCGAGAATACTACTGAGGCTTCTCAGAGATCCGGTCCACAGTCTCTGACATAACAGACAGACAAGTAATTGACCTTTTTGGCAATGGAATTTGCGAAAGGTATAATTACAAAGACTTCATCAAGCATGACCCAACCACCACCGACGAGTTTCATCGGGCAGTAAACTCCATGATGGCGACAGAAGAACGCACACAGGAATGCTTTCCCGAAAGGAATACGCAAGGTGATTGAGGCAACATCCAGAGAGGCAACCAGGCACCGCAACAAATCACCCGCAAGAGAACAGGGGACAATACTGTTGCAACCATGGAGCCTGAGAAGAAGGGAAACATGCCATCAACCTTTGATGACTTACTCGACGGACCATGCCCTTTCCATCCGAAAGGAGGACATCAGACTAGGCATTGTCGACAGCTCAAGGAGCGAGGCTTGAACTCCGACTTCAATAGAAACAAGAAAGATAAGGGGAAGAAAGTAGCTGAAGACCCTCAGTAGGACACCGGCGGTTTCCAACACCCCAAAGGGATCATCAATGTCATATTTGGAGGAGTAACAAACAGTGACAGCAAACGTCTCCAGAAACTTTCCCTATGGGAGATGATGTCTACAGAACCGTCTACCCCTAGATACCTTGATTGGTCTGAGTATCCGATCAATTTCTCTCGAGCAGACCAATGGACCAATGTATCCAATGCAGGGCATTACCCGCTAGTCCTGGATCCTACAGTCGTCGGGTTTAAATTGGGAAAAGTACTCATCGACGGAGGAGCAGAACTCAACGTCATCTTTGCAAGTACCTTATGCAAGATGAACTTAGACCTCGCAACTTAGCTTACACCATCAGACGCCCCCTTCTACGACATAGTACCCGGAAAGGCGGTTGTACTACTCGGAAGGATCATACTACCCGTCACCTTTGGAACTCAGAACAATTACCAGACTGAGTACATCAGCTTTGAGGTAGCTGATTTCAAGTCATCATACCATGCCATATTTGGGCGACCAGCTATCGCCAAGTTCATGGCAGTACCTCACTACCCGTACCTCCTGCTGAAGATGTCGGGTCCTAAAGGCATCCTAACCTTCAGGGGTGACTTGAAGCGATCATTCGATTGCGACACAGAGGCTATCCAAATCGCAGAAAAAGCTCAACTCGCCCTTGAAGTACAAGAACTTGCTCAGATGGTACATAACACCAAGCCTGGAGATGCAGAAATCCCAA
The DNA here is from genome assembly GCA_009763385.1 of Coix lacryma-jobi var. lacryma-jobi. Taxonomy (NCBI): domain Eukaryota; kingdom Viridiplantae; phylum Streptophyta; class Magnoliopsida; order Poales; family Poaceae; genus Coix; species Coix lacryma-jobi. Next base: position 104,654,473 of record CM019823.1, on the reverse strand, counting down.
CCAAGAAGGTGGGTGCTATGAAACCATCAGCAGAAATCTCTACAAAAACCATTGACCTAGAAACCGGTGATCCTTCAAAGACAGCGGTTATCAATGCTCACCTATCTGAAGAATAGGAACTCGTGCTCACCAAGTTCCTCAGAGCAAACAAAGACATATTTGCTTGGAAACCGGCTGATATGCCAAGAGTTCCTAGGAGCTTGGCTGAGCACAAATTGGAACTAAAAGAGGGCTCCAAACCCATCAAGCAACGACTACGACGATTCTCACTATAGAACAAAGAGGCAATCAAGAAGGAAATAGCTAAACTACTCACGGCCAGGTTCATCAGAGAAATCCTTCACCACGAGTGGTTAGCTAACCTAGTACTAGTCAAGAAGAAGAACTCTACCGAGTGGCGCATGTGTGTCGACTACACAGACCTCAACAAGCACTGTCCAAAGGATCCTTTCGGATTACCTAGGATAGACCAAATAGTTGACGCCACCGCAGTATCCGCTCTATTATCTTTTCTGGATTGCTACTCCGGGTACCATCAGATTGCTCTTAAAGAAGAAGACCAACCCAAGACATTGTTTATAACTCCCTTCGGAGCATACTGTTATAAAACCATGTCCTTTGGGTTAAAGAACACAGGGGCTACTTACCAGCGTGCCATCCAAGATTGTTTGGGCGACCAAATCGGCCGCAACGCAGAAGCTTATGTCGATGATGTGGTCATAAAGACAAAGGATCCGACTACACTCGTATCAGACCTAGAGGAAACCTTTACCCGACTACGGGCATACCAATGGAGGCTCAACCCCAAGAAGTGTGTGTTTGGGGTCAGGCCAGTTACTCGGATTCCTTGTTAGTCATCGAGGCATCGAGGCTAGTCAAAAACAGATCACAACTATCATTAATATGAAGCCACCTACCTCAGTCAGGGATGTTCAGAAACTCACCGGGTGCACGGCTGCGCTCAATAGATTCATCTCACGGCTAGGAGAAAAGGGACTACCTTTCTTCAAATTACTCAAGGCTGGCGATAAATTTCAGTGGACGGAAGAAGCGGACAGGGCCTTTGAACAACTCAAAGGATACCTTACCAACTCACCTATACTAACGCCACTAGAACACAGGGAGCCGATGATGCTGTATATTGCAGCTACCACACACGTTGTAAGCACAACAATTGTAGTGGAGCACAAGGATGACAAGCACATCTACCACACCCAGCAACCAGTATACTACATCAGCGAGGTACTCTCCGACTCAAAGGTCAGGTACCCACAAGTACAGAAATTACTCTATGCTCTACTTATATCCTCAAGAAAGCTACGGCACTATTTCGAAGCTCATGAGATCACAGTTGTTACGGATTTCCCATTGGGAGAAATTCTCCACAATCGTGATGCTACCGGAAGAATTTCCAAGTGGGCAGTCGAGTTGGGGGCGCTCAACATCAAGTTCACTCCAAGGAAAGCAATCAAGTCGCAGGCTCTAGCTGATTTTGTCACCGAGTGGACAGAAATACAGCAGATCTAGGACAATGCTATTCCTGAACATTGGAAGATGTACTTTGATGGGTCTTTAAAACTCGGTGGAGCAGGGGCTGGAGTACTACTTGTATCACCCGCTGGAGAGTAGCTCAAATACGTTCTGCAGATTTTATGGCCTGCTACCAACAATGAAGGAGAATATGAAGCACTACTACACGGACTCAATCTAGCAGTCGCACTGGGCATCAAACGACTCCTAGTCTATGGCGATTCTTCTGTGGTAATTCACCAAGTTAACAAGGATTGGGATTGCACCAAGGAAATAATGAACGCCTATTGCGCTGAAGTCTGCAAGCTAGAAAAGCACTTCTCAGGGTTGGAACTCATCCATATCACCCGAGATCTAAATGTGGCAGCAGATATCCTAGCGAAATTGGGGTCAGACAGAGCTATGGTTCCCAATGGCACTTTCATACATGAGTTACCCAAGTCCTCAATTCAAGAAAAGGATGATGTTGACCCCGCACCCTCCGCTCAGATTCTGACTCTAGCACCTGACTGGACTCAAGTTTTCATTGACTACTTCAAAGAGCATAGACTGCCAGTGATAAGACCGCCGCAGAGCAGTTCACCAGAGTAGCAAAAACTATGTATTAGTCGGAGATAAGTTATATCGACGTGGTGCCTCATCAGGAGTTCTACTCAAGTGCATTTCACCAGAAGAAGGAAGGGAAATTCTAAACGAGGTTCATTCCGGGTGTTGCGGCAACCACGCAGCCTCAAGAACGTTAGTCGGAAAGATCTTCAGATCAGGATATTATTGGCCCTCCATTTTGAAAGATGCAGAAGACTTAGTCCACCGCTGTCAATCATGCCAGTTCTTCGCCAAACAGCAGCATGTACCCGCACATGAGTTGATCTGTATTCCTCCGTCATGGCCTTTCTCATGTTGGGGACTCGACATGGTGGGTCCTCTCCAACGTGCTCCAGGCGGATTCGAGTATATCTACGTCGCAATCGACAAATTCACCAAATGGATTGAGTACATGTCATTGGTCAAGTTCAATGCATCCAAGTCAGTACAATTCATGCAGAGCATCTTCCATCGCTTTGGGATGCCACATAGAATTATCACTAATCTCGGTTCCCCTTTCACGGCTATTGAGTTCAAGTCATGGGCCAGCGACTCCGGAATCAAGATAGACTACGCATCAGTGGCTCATCCACAATCAAACAGCCAAGTTGAGAGAGCAAACGCCCTCATCCTCGCCGGACTAAAGCCGCGACTCTTCGATCTTCTAAAAGACCACGGCGGGAAGTGGGTCGAGGAGCTGCCGAAGGTAGTCTGGGGGCTACGGACACAACGAAGCAGGGCGACAGGCCAAACTCCTTTCTCCCTGGTCTACGACACCGAAGCAATCCTTCCGGCAGACTTAATCTGGAATTCTCCACTAACAGAGCAGTACAACGAAGATGAGGCTGATGATACAAGGCGACTAGAAGTCGACAGTCTGGAAGAGGCCCGATTAGCCGCACTCTTTCAGTCGGCAAGATACCTTCAAGGGATGAGGCGTTACTATGACAAGAACGTCCATCACCGTACCTTCCAAGTAGGCGACATGGTCCTGAAGAAGATTCAGAATACCACAGGGCGCCACAAGCTTATGAGCCCATGGGAAGGACCCTACATAGTATCTAAAGTAACAAGACCCGGGTCATTTGAACTAGTCACTGAGGATGGTTCTCCGTTACCAAATTCATGGAATATTGAGCATCTGAAGAAATTCCATACCTAAGGATTATGATACAAATTCGACTTAGGGCAAATGTATTCATTTTTTGGATATTAATAATGTTTGATGTTCATCAGAAACGAAAGCTTTATGACTTATCTTTCATTACACTTCATCATGACTACTCAGTCAGATAATGTCATTCAATGATACAATAAGCTTCAACTATTGTATCTCACCGACTAATACTTATTAGTACTCGAACAAATTGGTTCAGCGGCAACCATACTCGAGTTACGAGCTCCGAGCTCAATACAACTCAAAAGATAGTACGGTTTAATACCCGGCTATCAGCCTATAGTGAATATGGTATCTACAAAAGTAGATATTAGTTCCTATAAGGCATAACAAGGGGAGTAATACTCACCCTGTTATATACTAATTGGACAGAGGTCCGCTTACCTTCGCACTCAAGCTGCGACCACCAAGAGGATATGATTCACCGAACAGGAACCATCGTTCGGTCCTATAGATGTGCTTGATCAAAATTATCCCTTGGACAAAGGTACTAAGAGTAGTACCCGTGCAGACTAAGTTCTCTATAAGATCAGTAAAGACTATTAGAGAAACGATGTCATATGACCCAAAACTTAAGTGCTAGAGAGCACTCGGATAGACCCGTCTAATAAGGCGCCTGGTCGCACATCCATACCAAACAAAACGACCCATTGACAAGACATTCCTTACAATGCCGAGTCGACTATACACGAGATACACAAGATTCAAAAGTAACTAATACTTTGATTCTTTATGCTTAACATTAATTGTTTACAGGGAATGCAAGTTACGACCAAAAGAACCAAGGAGGCTAGACTACTCTACAAGATCAAGAATCTAAGAGTACTCCTCCGCTGTGGGCGTAACTTCCTCCTGCATCGCCATAAGGTCCTCATCACTCTTGCCTTCGGGGAGCGTCATGATGGACGACAGATTGAAGGTTGGCAGATGCAGCCGTAGTGTCGCCAGAAGGCCCTGCACCACTGAAGTCGCCATGTCCTTGATGTACTAATCCAGTCGCCCGGGTGCTGCCTTGGCCCGATCAACCAAGGACTCATCGGTACCTTCAGGGCGAGGGATCATATCCAGCATGAGCTCAACAACAAGCTCCAGTGCCTTTAGCTGTGCTTGAACTGCATCAAGAGCCTCCCGCGACTCCTTCGTCGATTTCAATGCCTGCAGGAGGTCCCGGTCAGCACCCTCACGCATCAATTTGGCTTCCTGAAGAGTACTTTGTGCATTAGCATATACCTCTTCAAGTTCCGCCTCCTTCCGGTTGAAAGCATTTTGCCACCCGGACGCCAGGGTGTTTGCATCTAAAAAGATCAGTCAGATAAGTCTCAGGAGGTCTGCAGATGAAAAAGTGGACTCGGGTCAGTACTGTCAACTTACCAGCCAGGTGCTTTTTGGAAGACTTTTTGAGCTCCCTCGGTTTCTGCTCCAAAGCAGCATCCTTGGCAGTTAGCGCAACTTCGCGGTTATTGGCTGCATCGCGCTCAGCCACAACAATCTTAAGACTACCTTGCAACTCGTTGATGCGGTTGTACAGGAGTTGGGTGGCCACCTTCTGGCTAATTTGGTCCTGGGTGATGTAATCTCGGAGCTCTTGATTCTCATGGGACATCTCTTGGCGAATCCGAGTGATCTGATCCTTGACCTTTACATCAAAACCCTGCGCAATAATACTGTAAGTACTCGGATGAGACTACAACATATGAAGAAGATTTCAAAAGAATTACTTCAACAAATTGGCGAAGCGCTTCGACAGGTGCCGCCACTTGATCACTCCTTCAGCCGGGTGAGGTCCTGGTTGTATCCCATAACATCAAGGGTCGCTCCTTGACGTGAGGACTCGGGGGCATCTGCGGACCCTTCCTGAAGGCGAGTCGAAGTTTCAGCATGAACGTCAGCCAAGACCATCTCCAGAGTTGGCTCGTCTGGCTGTCGAGTGTGGAAAAACCACTCATTGATTACTCGGTCAAATTCCAACTGAGCAGGAGAACGGAAGATCGAGTATGGCACACCAACCTGAGGCAATGGGAGAATATCCACTTCAGGCGCTATATCGACCTGAGGACCCGACGGAGAGGAGCCGGGCAGAGCATCTACCTGGCTAAAGATAGGAGGGGTGCTGGACTCTTCCTTGTCCAGCGTCTCCAACTCCTCTACCGCCCGGGTCTCAGGGACAACATCTGAAGGTGCTGCAGCCGGCCTCGTTTTCCTATAACAGAGGAGTATATATGTTAGTACCAGAAACATGTGGGCACTCCAAAAGTAAAGTTTTGTAACTCACTTTACGAGCTTCAACGCCCGCGGCAGCTTCAAGAGCGGCTTCTTTAGTTGCGGGACAGGAGCCGGAGCTTCTTCAGGAACCGTACCGCTGGAAGCTCCCTGAGTCTTTTCAACATCTGGAACAAGCAAAGATATAAGACAAGGGTTTATTAAAATCCAAACAGAGAAAGACTACAAAGTACTCGGGCTTCTCCTTACCCGGAGCACCTGTATTATAGTGCTTTTCAGCCAATTATGGTGACAAAAGTACTTTTCGACAAGCACGACGATTACCAGTGCGAGCCTTCTTTGGGATTGGTTCTCTGACTTCTTGGAGTGGAGTCGGTGACCTCTTTCGGCTACTCTCGGCTTCCGGATCTATGAGCATGACATCAGAGTCAATTGAATCTGAGTCAAGCCAGTCCAAATCACCGGGAGAGCTCGACTTGCTTGGGAGGTCCTCACTTCTGATAGGACCCCCGAGAGCGATGCCTCCGCCTTCTTCAATCGCTGTAGGCAGGGGAGGACAATCATTGTTATCTCTCCCCTGGCCCTATAAATAAGAAGCAAATTTCAATCGAGTCAGAAGGATATCTACAAAAGAATCTCGAAAGACAAGATAGCCCAACTAGTCACCTAAGGAGGCGGGTTGCTAGCAGAGAATGTAGTCATCACCGTAACAAGATGTTCTTGGCTCCTTAGCAGTCGGTTCATTCGCCTCAGGACCTCGTGATCAGGTAGCTGCTCGGCATCATGACGACTCGGGTCCTTCATGCCCAGGTACTCGAAGCCAAAGTTGGCTCACTGCTGGAGTGGATGGATGCGGCGCGCGATGAAGTCTTGTGAAAGGATCAAGATGCCCAAGAGGGGGGAGTGAATTGGGCTTTTCTAAAACTTCTTGCAATAATAAAACCTATCAAGCCCAATTAACCCCCTAGTGCCTAGAAGTGTGTGAACAAGAATCAACCGCACAAAAAGACTATTGCACCATTTCTACTCTAGCATGGCAATTCAATTCATGAAAGAACAACAAGTAAATGCGGAATTGAATTGCTCAAAAGTAAATGCGAAGTAAAGAGAGTAGAGATGACACGACGATCTTTTTGCCGAGGTATCGAGGTGTCGGCACACCCCCCTAGTCCTCGTTAGAGCACCCGCGCAAGGGTATCGCTCCCCCTTGATCCGCGCAAGGATCAAGTGCTCACTACGAGCTGATTCTTCGCCACTCCGGCCCGGTGAATCGCTCGCTACCGGTCACAACATGGCTTGGGTCATCCACAAAGCCTCCGGATGATCACCAAGCACTCGGATCGCCACCAAGCCGTCTAGGTGATGCCGATCACCAAGAGTAACAAGCTAGAACTCTCACTTGACCAAGACAAGGCCAAAGAGATGGATGGATGCACACTTGCTACTCAATTCTCACTAGGAGGTGTCTAATTCTCACAATTAGCAAATCACTCAACCTCACTAGGGCTCTTGCTCTTTCTCACACTCACAAGGTGTCTCTTAGCAGATGAAAATGGCAAGAACACTCAAATGGATGGAGGGAAGGAAGTATATATACCCCCCAACCCGGCCATCCAAAAACAGCACAAGACAGGTATTTTTCGGGGGCATCGGACGCGTCGATGCCAGGCATCGAACGCTCCGATGACCTCGTCCAACGGTCTACTGTACCTTCTTATTAGACATGTTTATGGAGCATCGGAGCGTCCGATGCTCCTGCATCGGACGCGTCCGATGCCGAAAAGACCTCTCTGCATGGCCATCGGACGCTGGCCCTCAGCGTCCGATGCCCTGCACAGTTCACTCCCAAGTGAACAGTGACACCGGACGATCTGATGTGGCACCATCGGAGCCTCCGATGCCACGCACCAGACCAAACCCTAGGTCGGTGTGGGCATCGGAGCTTCCGATGCCCACTGATCCAGCATACGATGCCCATACCAAGGGCAAGATCAACTCGGATCGCGACGCGGTCTTAACGACTTTTGTTCCTCTCGACATAAGGCATCTCTCTGAGCTACCTAGGGCTATGAAATAACAAGTGTGCACCACACCTACCTCAATAGACTCATCTAGGTCAAGCTACTGATTCACACCCCTCTTTATAGTACGGCCAAAGGAAAAAAAAGACCTAAGACTACCTAAGTGTCCTCCAACACCATGCGACACTTAGCCTAGCCTACCACCGTCTTCGTCGTCCGTCCTTTGAAAACCGAAACGATTTCCATCGCCAGGGGACATGAACTCCATATGCCCGTATCGTCGCCATTACCGTGACCTAACTCATCTCTGTTTCTGCAAAACACACGTTAGTCACAGTAATCTTGTGTTTCATCCAATCACCGAAACCACTAGGGGCCAAGATGCGTTCATCTTGGACGACGGTGTACCCGTTCAATCCGGTGAGCTTTAATCCCTCTATCATATTAATGAGAGGTTGGACAGTTGCTACCTCCTCGGTGGTAATCTTTTCCTTCCACTCCCGGCACTTTTGCGGAGGCCATCCATCATGGCGGCGAAGAGCTGGCGGGGGATTGGCCATGTAAAACCACCTAGCAGCCCAATCCCGGACCGATTCCGATAGCTCTACAGTAATATATTGTGTGGCTACCTCTAATCTAAGCTGGATGCTAGCTCCTCCGACTACCTCTACGCTAGCATCACTGGGTTGACATTTCACCCAGAAGAAGTAGCGGAACAGAGTAAAGGAAGGACAGATTCCCAGAAAAGCTTCACACAGATGGTTAAAGATCGCAATGTGGAAGCAGGCATTGGGAGTAATATGGTTGAGAGTCAAACCATAATAGTGAAGTAACCCTCGCAAGAAGTCCGACGCTGGAAGCCCCAATCCCCGCTCCACGAAAGACTTGAACATGTCTATCTCCGTGGTGTTGGGGGCGGGAGCGCGATGATCAGTCGGTACCCTCCATCCATCAAGCGGCTGTGCTCGGAGAAGTCTCAGCTGCGCCAAGTACGCCAGCTCCATCTGCCTGGTATCTGACATCTTCCATGCCAAGACATCAGTGGGCGGGCAAGGATGGCGCGGCCTCCCGGTGGTGGTGATCCTTGCCTTCTTCTTCTTCTCCGCAGCAGCTTGCTTCTTAGGACCCATGTTGGTGACAAAGGATTTTCTTCGCATCAACTGAGGATTGGCTATAGGATTTCGAACTCCGAAGGCAATGGCTTGATGAGGGCGTGAGGAAATCATAGGCCCAGTGACGGCTTATTATAGATCTGTTTCGGCAACCGTTCATCTTTTCCAAACGGCGTCATGAAACCGTTCAAAACCCTAACGGTTGGGGGGACGTTTCAGACGGCGTCAGAACCAGTGAACAGGTACACCGTAAGCGGACAACGCTACTTCTTTCACAAGACACAGTTAGTACTCGGAGAAAAAGACAAAGGACTCGGAAAATAGTCCAAGTACCTGGATCTTATTTATTATTACTCGGAATTACAACAGAGATATGTGGATACATCTTTAGATACAGCAACTACCAGCACAAATACAATCAGGATGTAAGACACTACTCTAATGAAATCAAGGCACAGAGTCTTGATACCTAGCGCATCAAGGACCAGGTTTAGTGAGACGCAGTAAAGCAGACACAGAACCTTGGATTGACACTATCTTTTTAGTGCATCCCAAGGCAGGTTAAAGGCACAACCCCAGTACCCAAGGAACTCGGGGGAAGGTCCTAACCCTAGCGCCCTTTTGACAACCTATGACTCCGAGGTTATCTACGAGTGGGAGTCACAAGAGTTCTTCTAGGCGCACCTCTGTATCCCTCTGCTCGCGACCACTTGAAAACCACCCTAGCGGATGGTTCTTTCACAAGAGTTCTTCTGGACACATCAACTATTTTACACAAGGACAACACCCGGGGGCTCGGCCATCTCCGCTACAGATATTACAATACTCATGGGACTAAGAGCAGTCATATACTTTAAGAGGATATGGTTTCCTTGCTTCCCAGGCAGGGTATTTATAGGCGGTTCATCTTGGTCTATGGACATTGTCCACGGATATAAGTGACCAGCGAATCAATAATTTACCCTGTGTACTATTGCACATGTGAAGCCTGGCATCAGTGATAGGTCTGATTCCTATGCACACTTCAAGAGGAAGGCGACAAAGTTTGCAGTTGCGGAAACCGACAAGAACTATAACTACGTACAGCTGGAACAATCATTGGTCAATTATTGTTGATTTCACAATAATCTTTAGTCAGTGGGGGGTGATAAACGATGTTTGATGAAAACATTACCCACCTGAAGCTGGATATTTATTACTCGAATGATTTAAGCAGCATATCAGTGTCATGTTTTGATTTCTCCAAATTCTTATGGATTACCCGGTAATATTTTTTGAAGACCCCAAGAACCGACTACTAAGTACTCGAAACTCAGGCTCAGGGGCTATAGGCTATATACCATAAAGGAAATGTTTTTTCATACCCAAGAATTACTCAGAAAAGGCTCAAAAGATCCTCAAAGTTATTTTAAATAACAAGAGGCTCGGGGGCTACACCCTATGGGTGCACTTTTCAGAAAAAGTGCACACCATAGAAGTTCTTCACCTACAGAGCACTTTAGGATTTCTCAGGACATTACTCGAAGATTCTTAAGGAGAAACCAAAAGATAACGTTTTGAAGAAATAATGAAGAGCTCGGGGGCTTGACGGACCAGGATGTCAGAGATATCATCAAACGATGATTACTCTGACTAACTCTGGACGACATGAGGTATCCGAAGACTTTGTATGAAGTATACTTGGATTAGGACTCTCGCTTTAACTTAGTCGAGTTCTTAAAGGAAGTCTTGTAATTAGAATAGGACTCCTCTGTTGTAACCGACTAGGACTCAGTCTGTGCTATACTTCACCCAGATATATAAGGGGAAGTAGGTGCAGGCTCCTATCAATTGAATCTTGAATCATAACACAAGGCACACGCCGCACTGGACGTAAGGTATTACGCTATTTAGCGGCCTGAACCAGTATAAATTGTTGTCCCTGTGTACTCGCCGAGTTCTACGAACGCCGATCAACACCGAACAAATCGTCTGAGATCCCTCAAGACAAGTTGCCGGTTAACAAACATCGACACATGTGGATTGCAAATGCTTAATCTAAAGTCTAGATAATTGTGGGATATGATATAAAAAGGTTTGAGCTGCTGTTTATCTAATTCTTAGAGATACTAGAGTTCTGGAGATTTACACTTTGAAAAGATTTTAAAACACATGATGAGATCCTGTATGACATAATATGAATTCCTACCCAGAGCCATTAAAATGATCTTAAGATGAGGCTACTTGCTTTGTTCTAAGTTTTTAGTTATGGTTGAGAAATTTATCATGCTCTAGAAATCAAAAACGTTTTATTAAAAGATTCACTCTTCCGAAGTAGTATTGTGTTAGAGGCATGGGACTATGCAAAAATATAAAAGGAGGAAATAAAAAGGGACAAGTGTCCGACTACCTCAAAAGAAAAAGAAGAATTATGATAAAAATATGAAAGAGAAAAAAGAATGATAGCCCATGGTCCCTCTAATTACAATATGACAGCAAGAGATGACAAAATTTCAAAGGTTCTAAGTTCTTGATCTATGAGTATGACATCTTTATCCCTAACTTTGAACTTTGACTAGGTAAGATATGTTTTTAAACTTCTTGAAAAGCTCCAGATATATAGAAAAGAAGGAAAATGCATCAGTGAGGAATCATAAAATATAAAAGAGCGATTTGAGAATGTCAAACAGTAGAATCTCTAATTTTTATTTTGAAAATATATAAAAACTCCAGAATGAAGGTTGATCAAAGAGTTGGAGATACAGTGCTTAACTTGATTGTTCTATCTTTCAATTGTTTAAAGACCCAGGTGAAGGCAAAAGCTCCATAGTTAAAGGTAATATGAGAAAGTTAGAATAGTTAACTCTAATCCAAGGGAAGATTTTTGTTTGAACATATGTACCTTTGAGGTGTGAAAGCATAGTAGCAATTCCTGATTCATCATGACTATTTGCTAAGGGACTAGCAAAAGGTAAGCTTTGGGGAGTTGTTGACACTGGTTATCTATCACAATTAAAGGATAAATAAATATGAAAAGGGCATGAATTCAATCACCAACAAAGGTTTAGGGCTTCAATTGACAATATTCCATGAGTTTTGGTGAATTGTGATTCTGCAGGCACTAAACCAGGAAACCAGCACAGATTACTTCTCTTGGAAGAAACCTGATGGGAGATAGCCGAACCGACGCATCAGGATTATTCTAGAAGGATCTAGAGGACACCAGAAGACACCAGGAGGTGAGCACCACGAGACACGGCCAGGTGGGACCGACCGGTCCCACCATCAGACCGATCGGTCTGCCCCTAGGCCCGCTGGACTGCGCCTTCTAGAACCTTCCTCCACCGCCTACGAGGATGCATCTCAGCCGTACCTAAGGTCGGTTTGATCCAACGACCATGGTTCCTCGCCCAGGGCTATATAAGCAGCCCTAGACCCCCTCTCCAGAGAATTAGATCAGAAATCAGGCATCAGGTCATCATCATCTCATTCATCAGATCAGAATCACCAGAGAAGGAGATCAATCAGAAGCCCTAGGACTACATCCACCTAGAATAGTTAGATAGAATAGGAGTAGAGGAGGCAAGCTTCGCTTGGAATCCAGATCTAGTCACGAGAAGGCTCGGTAAACCCAAGATCTTCTCTCTTGTATTAATATTATGGATCTAATCATACTTCTGGTTCATAATTGCTCTTCTAGTTCATCTTTGTTCATCATTGTTTATGTTCTAGTTCGTCGTCTAGTTCTAGTTCATCGTCTAGTTCATCTAATAGTTCATAATCCAGTTCTAGTTCATGTTCTAGTTCGTACTATAGTTCTTCTCGATGATCTAATTCACCTTATTGTTCATCTCTATGTTCTAGATAGCAATACAATTGATATGACTAAGGCATCAACAATTATATTCTTAATTATATTGCTTATAGTGTGCTTTGATTATATATTTGGCATAGGTAGATCACCATTATGTTTATACTCATGTTCGTATAGCGCTCATCTTAATGATCATTGGGTGGGTGATAGATACTGTGTAGGCGTGGTGCCTATACACTATTTATCTGCGAATGCGTCCTACGTTCCGGATAGAGTGGTAGATCGTGGGTGTGACACTCCTGTTGAGTCCTTTGTATTCAACCTCCCGAATATAGTGTTCAGTATGGCTCAGTTAACTCATAGTTTAGGGGTTACTCTGTTTGGCACCTTTACTATGGAGTTGCCTCTTGATTATAAATATGATATGACCTAGCCTATGATTGCCAAATATGTTTGCACTAATCTATGTATATTATGACTTGTAATTAGAATAACTTAGGAATATTTCTTATTAATGCCTGTTCTAATCATCACTTGCTAGGTAGTACTGTTCTAGGATTATCTTTGATTGATCTGCTCTCTGTTACCATTTATCATTTATCATTATCATTATCATTATCATTTATTCTACTATCTGATCCCTGTTTAGAATAATGAGTGTGTTGTCAGTCTTTATCCTAAGTGTGTGCCACATTAATTGTTGTTAAGTCATCATTAGTATAGTACCATCATACTTTGAATTGATTAGTCTCTAGGCTAAATATAAATAACGATACCTGAGACTAGCTTGGGTGAAATGCTTCTACAACGGGTGTATTTATCTGTGCGCTTGCAGGTAAATATTTATCTTTAGATCCAGTGCTTTGATATAATCACATTGCTAGCTTCATGTTGGGGATGACAACTTGACGTTAAGTGAAGTTAGTAGTGCCCCGAACACTTCTTAGTGCCTTCACTAGGTTATAGTTTATGAGTTTCATTCTTAGGGTGATTGCATTAAGGAGTGTCAACAGTACCCACTAACATACTTGGCAATGACATGATCCAATGTGATGCACCCCATGATATGCACCCAAAACTTTGCCAAGTCTCCAAATTCCCGTAGCCAAGCAAACAAAAGGTAAGATGTGGAGGCCTTCTTGTTCACCTTGTTGGTGTAAGTGTTGGAGAGCTTGCTTGTTTGCTTTTTCTTCTCTTTCTTATTTTTCTCTCCCCCGTGTTTCACCTTGCACTCATAGGACTTGTGGCCTTCCTTGTGGCAAACATATCAAACCACGGTTTGCTCCTCATCAAGCTTCTTCACTGCCTTGATGGTGTTATCTTGATGAGTTCGGGTTTGCTTTGTCTTGCCTTTTGCTTGAGTCGAGTCCATGGTGAGGTGGGCCACTTCTTCCCTTAGTAGGTCATTTTCCATTGCAACTTCTTGTGTACATGTTTCTACAATCATATCCTCAACACAAGCTTGTTTGCACATGGGTGAGTCTAAATCAAGTAAATCAATGCAAGAAGTAGAGGCATCCTTTTTAGGCAAATCAAAGATTGATTTTTCAATTTTAGGTGCCTCGGTGGGGTTTGCTCCGATGGCTTCTAGATTGGCAACTTTATTAGTTAGCTCATCACAATGTTTGCACATGATTTCCATTTTAGCAAGCAAACTTTTGTATGCATCTTGTGTGCTAGCTAACTTTGCTTTTAGTTTTTCATTCTTCTTAACAAGTTGCTCATCATTATTTGTGCTATCACTTGTGTTTGCACTAGCCTCAAGTTTCTCAATTTTATTAGATAGCTCAACATTTTGGTTTGAAAAAGTTTCATATTGATCAAGCATGGCATTATAAGCTTGTTGAGAACTATCTATTTTCATTTAAAGCATTTATTTTCTTTTGTTGGCTAGTACAAGCCTTAGCATATTTGAGATTATCTTGCACAAGTTCATTATAAGAAGGTAGCTCATCATCACTATCACTATCACTATCACTATCACTATCACTATCACTATCACTAGAGATAGAGCTTGTGTTACCTCATGCCATAAGGCACACACGTGAGGAGCTTGATGATGAGTGCTTGTTACCGCTCCTCTTGTGTTGGGCTTCATCATCACTTGATGAATCATCCCATGTCTTGATGGTGGTGAGGGCTTTGGCCTTGCATCCCTTCTTTTTCTTGTCCTTGGGTGTGGGCTTTTGTTTTGGACAATCTTCGACAAAGTGCCCTCTCTTGCCACATCTATAGCATCCATTTTTCCTTTGCTCTCTTCTTTGATTGGTGAAGAGGCAATCTTCAATTGTGATGGGCACACCCTTGACATTGAGCTTGCGGATCATCCTCTTCACTCCTTTCATAAGTTTGATTGTTTCTTCTTCATCTAAGGAGGAGTCGGATGAGGTGGAGGCTTGATCATCATTACTTGATTCTTCTGATTCTTCGTCTTCATCATCCTCTTCTTCTTCACTTGAGGAGCTTGAGCTTGTCTCAACTTGCTTTTTGCCCTTCATATTTTTGTGCTCATCACATGTGAGAGCAATGCCTTTACTTGATGAAGTGGCTTCTTCTTGACCCATCTTCCGTGACATCTCAAATGCCACCAATTTGCCAATGACAATGGACAAGGTCATGGTGCTTAAGTCTTCCATGTTGTGGGGGATTGTTGGTATTTCTTAGCGCAACCACTAGAACTAGACTATGGAGTCTAACCCCAGCAACGGCGCTAGAAGTGTCTTGGGGGTAAAACTATTGACTATTGGATAGTTCCGCAAGCGCACAGAATATACCGATGTAGCACTTCACCCGGGAGTATTCCAAGGTATCGTTATTTATTTTATCCCAAAGGAAAGCAAGCTAGGAAAGATGTAGAGAGAGGAAAGATAGATCATTTAGTCTTACTATAATCTATTATCAATTAGAGAAGCAAAGGGGTATAAGTGGATATAATGGAGGATATATAGATAAGATAAATAAGTTAAGCAAAGAGTGTATGATATGAAAGATAACTTTAGTAGAGTTAGCTAGGTGGGAGGACAACGAGTGAGTATAAACTACTCCTATGTTTCTACCTTTACTCCTATGAACAAATCCTAATTAAATAGATGACTTAACTAGATTAACACCTTACTACTTGAAGGACGGAGAATGCACTAGCAAGGTGACCAGAGGGGGGGGGGGGGGTGAATGGGAGCCAACAAGAATTCTTTTGAATCTTTGGCCAAATGTCCCAAAATCAACCCCGAGAAGCTTCGATCAAACCCATGATGCCCACGACCCTTGGAAGATGGTGGATGATCCCTATGATCACAGCGAGGCACCACAAAGTGAAAGCGAACCAAACCCCAAAAGCGTCGGAGCGAGTTCAACCCTCAAAAACCAAGTCTCGAACGTAGATAGACGGCTACGTCGAGAAACTCCCAAATACATAAGCAAACAAGTAGCAAAGATACCTAGAGAGGTTTGTTGATCAACTCTAGAGCCAAACAAGAAGTCCAGAAACCAAGCGAAGAAGTCGGGAGAGCAAACGCACAAAACCGGAGGCTTCAGCCGATTCACGGACTGTCCGCCGGTGCGGTCCCGAACTATTCGGGCTTACTGCGGACTGTCCGCCACAGAAGCTCAGATTGTCCGCCGGCCAAATGGACAAAACAGCAAGGTTGCTGAACGTCCCTGGTCGACTCCTGGACTGTCCGCGAAATTCAACCGCGGACTGTCCGCAGGTCAAAAATCGCCAAGGCAGCCGAGGAACGCAGCCACTGATCTAGCTCACCCCCGATGCCCGGACTGTCCGTGGTACTAGGCGCGGACTGTCCGCGACCTTGCAGAGAGGGCGATTTTGGTTGCCCCTCTCCCAAAATTTCTCCAAATCGAATCAACTCACAATCCCACGTTCCCAAACTTGAAGAGGATGATCACGAAGTAGTTAGGAGACTATCCCAAAGAAATCATCCGCTCAAATCAACTCAAACACCGGGAAATCGAAAGGGGAGGAGTATGAATGAAAAAGTGCCACGAAAATGAAATCAACCTGATCTACTTGTTCATGAGGAGTTAGACGAATTCCTTCGGTGGAAATGATCTCCTCACTATAAAGAACAAGTTGATTCAAACGGATTTCGCAAAGACGCACTAGAGAGGGAGATCGAGTGACGGGAAAATCGCGAAGAAACAAAGAACGCGAAGAACACGAACAAAACGCGAATCAAGTCATCAATCTGCAACCGTGCGGCTACCACACGCTACAACAGTGAGGTTACGGCCTCACTTCCTCAGAATCTCCAGTACACAGAGGTATAGTTCTCTGCGGATCTCAGCTAGCTACAGCAGGGGATTGGGAGAGCAGGAAACCCTAGAAGCAAAGAGCAAATGACTGAGATAGGAAGGGAGGAGGGTGTCTCCCTCTACTTATCCTAATTCTAATTCCTACTCTACCCCTCAACTAATTACAGAGCGAACCAGCTAAACCCTAGGGTTATTCTGGACCAACTCGGGTAGGTGGTGATCCGACGGCCACACCCGCACAACTGGTAGCGTTGGCTCGACGCAACCTCACCGATTGCCGCCACGTGCCGCCACCGCTCTGCTTGTCCTTTTCCCGGACGTCGCACCCCTGGTTTTGTGGCCCAAACCGGGAAATCAGCCTTCACAGCCAACCCCCGATTTTGAGGCCCAAACCGGGAAACCAGCCATCCAAGGCATGAGTTTTGAGGCCCAAACTCAGCAAACCCGCAGCACCCAGGTTTTGAGGCCCAAACCTGGAAACCGTCCTCAGCCCGAGTTTTGTGGCCAAACTCGGAAACCATCTGCACCCAGGTTTTGAGGCCCAAACCTGGAAACCGTCCACCCGATGGTTTTTCTCTGGCTCTACCACCAAACCGAAGCTGTAGAGGGGATGCACCTCCCGTGCACCCCGTCCACCGACACGTGTCCCCAAGTCCTCGACTCAGGCAACACATGACTGCAAGTCTTCGCTCGTCGCTGTCCCAGGCTGTCAGCCACCATAGCTGATCCTCAGGCCACCGGTCCTTCAGTCCAAGCCAAACGTCCGCCCTTCGCCACTCTCGGTCCCTCGGCACGACACGTCTCTACTTGACCTTCACCTTGCCTCTGATCACTGTATCCGTGCTCGACACCTGCACAACACAAGCCAAAGAACATGCGCATCATCCCAGTTGACAATCACTCATCACTTAGAGACTTGGCATACACCCATGTATCCGCAATCTCCCCCTTGATGAGTGCATTGTCAACTACCAACACAAATCATACAGAATAGAAGAAGGAAGAAGGAAGGAGAGAGAACTCGACCAAATGACCCAAAAGCATAGCAAAGCCGAAGAAGGTCAAGTGGAAAGAGCAAGACAACTTGATCCCCAAAGACATGGGCAACGGCTCAACGTGACCAAGCAAAACAAAGCTAGCCCTCAAGAAGAGGTAGAACAGGTTCAACACCGCTAGCAGGAACAATCGATACTCAAGAGTCAGAAGAGCTCGACACCAATTGAAAATCACCAATTGAAAATCTGAAAAGCGAATGCTAGTCCCTCAAGAAAGAGGCAAAGGCTCAACACAACTAGCAAAAATGCTCCGAACCAATTGGAAATATCAAAAACTCATCACGAGCAAACTCTCCCTCAAATATTGCACACCACTAGGGAATCCTGGAAATCTCCCCCTTATGATCTTATGATTTGGAAATTTCTCCCCCTTAGTTGAAAATGCACCATCAAGCAAATGTGCACAAGCACACAAAAGTCTCCCCTTTGACAAAATATCCCCCTTCAGAAATGCATATGAGTTAAAATGCAAGTTAGCAGCTTCAGGAGTATAATCAAGAGAGTGCAAAGATGCTCTACAGAGTTCTGATCCGATGACTCAACAACATCCATAGGAAGCTAGCAAAGGCTCAAATTGATCACTAAGTACGAAATATGAACATGAGAGAAAAATGAGCAGTTTTCAGCCGAAAAGATATTCACCATCAAAATAGTGCATAACACATATAGACAGGAAGTCAACCAAGTGCTACTCATGTATACAAGGTGAACTACCCCTAGCAAAGTTCAATCATCATGCTATAGAATGAAACATAGACTTACTTGTATATGCAAAAATTTATTAGAGTTGCAGTGGTTAAATTACACAAGTTCAAATTTCAGCATGTGATTGCGAGAGGTTGAATGCTTGTCATTGCCTAACTTTTCAACTGTGTGAAGCCTATGCAGAAGCAATCAGAAGCTTAAAGCAACAGTTTCGGTCATACACTACACAGCTCAAGTTCAACTCAAAGTGCAATGAGAAACAGTCTCGAAACTATGATGTGCTAACAAGCAATCCCATCTCGATCTTTCCAATTCACTTAACTTGGTTCAAGATTAAAAATAGCATGTGAACATACCAAGCAAGTGAATGACTCAGAACTAGAGACATAGCAACCTAGCATATATGAAAAGCATAAGTGACTTCAACACATTCCACACATGCTAGTTGCATATCTCAGTGGTGAATATTTTTTTTTAAGTTTTAAGTTCATTTAAACAAATTCACCAGAAAATAGCTCCGCTCACAACATGTATCAGTGATCAAAAAGAGCATAAGCTACAACATCATCATAAAGCATCAGAGCAAAGACTACATAGAACATAGTTACATTCTAAAGATTATACACATGAAGCTCTGAATGTAAGTATGCAAGATGAAATACAAAGATGCATGAAGAAATCAAGGAAAAGAAAAGATCCTAACTGAAAAACACAAAGCAGTGTATCATATAAAAGCCAAAATGTTTCCCCCATCTAAAAGGGGAAACACACACCAAGCTCACCTCTCAACCGATTAAAAGTTGATTGGTCCAAAGGCTTGGTGAAAATATCAGCCAACTGATGATGAGTATCGACATGGCGAAGGTCGATATCACCCTTCTCATAGTGGTCTCACAGAAAATGAAAGCGCACATCAATGTGTTTGGTCTTCGAGTGCAGCACGGGGTTCTTAGCAACGCTAATCGCACTCGTGCTGTCACAAAGCAAAGGAACACGAGAAAAGCTCAGACCAAAATCATGCAAAGTGGCCATCATCCAGAGCAGCTGGGAACAGCAGCTAGCCGCAGCAACATACTCAGCCTCCGTGGTAGACTGGGCGACACTAGACTGCTTGCGAGAAGACCACGAAACAAGAGAAGAACCAATAAACTGGCAAGTCCCAGAAGTGGACTTGCGCTCAATCCGGCAACCAGCAAAATCGGCATCGGAATAACCACAAAGAGAGAGGGTGGAGGAAGCAGAATACCAAATCCCAAATTCTGGAGTGAAGGATAAGTACCTCATAATGCGCTTGACCGCCTGACGGTGAGAGGTGCACGGTGACGACTGAAATCGCGCGCAAAGACACACCGCGAACTGAATGTCCGGGCGTGTCGCCGTCAGATACAGCAGTGACCCGATCATACTCCGGTACTCCTTCTAGTCCACAGCTTCTCCATCCTTGTCCGCATCCAGGGCCGTCATGGTCGACATGGGTGTTGGAAGAGGCTTGGCCTCACCCATATCGAATTTCTTCAGAATGTCTCTGGTATACTTACCCTGGTGCACGAACGTCCCTTCTCGGGATTGCTTGATTTGCAACCCGAGGAAAAACGTCAACTCGCCCATCATGCTCATCTCGAACTCCCTACTCATAGTATCTGCAAACTTGGCAACCAAAGCGTGAGAAGAACCACCGAAAATGATATCATCCACGTAAATTTGGACCAAGAGAGTATCAGTGCCTTGCTTGAGGAGAAAGAGCGTTTTATCCACACATCCCATTTTAAAACCCTTAGCAAGCAAAAAGGTTTTCAACCTATCATACCAGGCTCTAGGGGCTTGTTTCAAACCATATAAAGCTTTGTGGAGTTTAAAACCATGGTTTGGAAACTTGGGATTTTCGAAGCCGGGGGGTTGTCTAACATACACCTCCTCTTCTATGTAGCCGTTTAAAAAGGCACTCTTGACATCCATTTGAAAAAGTTTGAAACCTTTGGATGCAGCAAAAGCCAAGAGTATCCTAATTTCCTCCAAACCAGCTACAGGAGCAAAAGTCTCCTCATAGTCTATCCCCTCCTTCTGACTATATCCATGGGCTACAAGTCTAGCCTTGTTTCTCACAACATGGCCATCTTCTCCCTGTTTGTTTTTGAAAACCCATTTTGTCCCAATTGGGTGACACTCAGAAGGTGGAGACACTAGAACCCAAACCCGATTTATCTCAAAGTTTTCTAGCTCCTCATGCATGGCAATCCAGATCCGTCAAAGCGTGTCCAACATCTCGGGGTTCAAAATCAGCAACAAATGCAGAATGAGCAAAGTGAGAGATTTGCCTAGACCGAGTGACGCGATCGTTGATGTCGCCGATCATCTGTTGAGGCGGGTGTTGGCGCTGGATGTGTCGTGGCACCGCCCTTGCCGAAGTGGCCTCCCCCTCAACAGCAGCTGGTGCCTCCCCGGGTACAAAAGGTACCGCGCGAGGTGGCGGATCCCACGCCCCCTAGGAAGAAGAAGTGTCGGGGCCATGAGTCATGGTAGAAGCCGCTCCTTGCGGCATAGCAGGTGGAGGGGGTGCTGGATCATCCATACCTTCAGCACCATCGTCCTCGTCATCAAAAAGAGATTCTCCAACCTCATGATCACCTGCACGCTCAAAACGAGAAGAAGGACAAACCATGGTCTCATCGAAGGTGACATCAGATGTCTCCATGACTCGGTTAGTGTCAAGGTTAAGTACACGATAAGCACGCGTATGAGCGCCATAACCCAAAAACACTCCGTCAGAAGAACGAGACTCAAACTTGTCCAAATTGCCCTTTTTGAGTATAAAACAGTGGCAACAAAAAACTCTAAAATAACTCACCTTGGGGAGTTTTCCAAAACGCAACTCATAAGAGGTCTTTTTCAAGAAAGCTCGAAGAAAAATGCGATTGGAAATATAGCATGCAGTGCTCATAGCTTCGGCCCAATATCGCCTAGGAGTCCTATGCTCATCGAGCATCGTCCTGGCCATCTCTACAAGGGTCCGATTCTTCCTTTCTACAACACCATGCTGAGGCGGTGTATAGGGAGAAGAAAACTGATGCTTCAAACCCAAAGAGTTACAAAACTTCTCAAAATTCGAATTCTAGAATTCGGAACCATTATCACTCCTAATAGCTCGCATCGAGTTCAAAGGGAACTCGTTCTGAAGACGCAAAATCAGATTGTGAGCAAAGTAGAAAGTCTCGATTTTCTCAGCTAAAAAGAAAACCCACGAATATCTCGAAAAGTCGTCAACAACAACAAGCACATACCACTTCCCCCCAACCGAGCTCACCCGAGCCGGACCAACAAGGTCCATGTGCAAAAGCTCTCCAGGGCGCTTGGTCATGACCTGAGTCACTGGATGGTGGGGAGCGGCAACCATCTTCCCATGTCTACAAGAATGGCAAACAAGATCCTTCTCCATGGATAACTTGGGCAATCCTCGGATTAGGCCAAGTGAACTAAGTCTTGCAAGCAAGTCGAAGCTCAAATGTCCTAGTCTCCTATGCCACTTCCAAAGATCAGAGGAGGAAGGTCCAGCCACAAGACAACGAGAAATGCCAAAAGACTCCGAGAAATCCGCACGAAAGACATTCCCAAAGGGCGAAATCCCACAAACAAGATTGCCCTGAGGATCCAAAATGCGACTGAGATTCGGTTTAAAACGAATCTCATAGTCATCATCGAAAAGTTGCGAAACAGAAAGAAGATTAAAATGCAAGTTAGAAACAAGAGCAACATCACGCAACACAAAGTGCTCATTAACTCGCACCGACCCACGAGACAATACCTTACCTTTGCTATTGTCGCCGAAGGTGATAAACTCCTTTCCGGCGACCGGACTAAGACTAGAGAACCACTTGGCGTTTTCGGTCATGTGCCTCGAACACCCGGAATCCACCAACCAAACGTTCTCCAATCGTTTTACCTACATCAATAAAAAGACATAGGGTGAGCATACAAGCCAACACTAGGGTTAGTGAAGTAAGGAGAATACCAGTGTTGGGCTGGCTGCTCAAAAGAACGGTTAGCAGAAAAACCATTCCTAGCACGCCTACGGGAAGAGCGATCACCACGTTGAGGAAAACGTGGTCCGCTAAGGGAAGAGCGTCCATCGCGATACTCAAAACACGGTGGAGGGAAACGCTCAACAAAGCCTCCGCCACGGGGTCCGTATCCTGCAAAGTCAGGACCCCGTCGGGCAACACCTCCCTGACGCCTAGGACCTTGAGGCACTGCACCTCTAGGCCTAGCAGCTCTCCTCGGAGCTCTCCTCTGAACATTCGGCACATGTACATCATGGAAAGGATGGTACATGTCCGGGTTGTTCATCTCCCTTGCACGACGCGCCTCTCTCTTGCGCCGAAAGCAAAACTCACTCAAGTGTCCATCCCTCCCACAATGCTCACAATGGTAACTCACCGCTCTCTTAGGGGGTTGTTGGTACTCACGGTAGTGGGTGTGGATCACTTTGCCCTTCTGTGGCATAAGCTCCTCCTGAATGGGTGGCATAGTGTCAAGCTTGTTCTTGAGGTGGTTTGGTTTGGGAGCCCATGATTATTTCTTTGGTGGAGCTCTTGGAGGTTCAACAAAGACCCCATCCTTGGTGTTAGGCTTGAGAGGCTCTTTGAGTGGAATCTTGGTCAGTTTGGGAGTCGTGGTGGAGTTGGGCTTCTCACATGGGTCAAGACCACTCGACTCTCCAATCTTCCCAAAAGATGAAACATCGACACCCGGAGCAAAACCTACACGTGGACCTCCAGCAGCTCGCTTGAATTGGGAGATCATCATCCCGAGCTGTGGCTCACCGCAAGACACCCATGACAAGATGGCCCGAAGGTATGTGTTTTCTTCCTCGGTTTGCATCTTGTCATGCTTCACATTGGCTATCTCCATCTCCAAACCTTCACAAAGAACACACCTAGCCACACATGTGCTACCTGAGTTGGCCTCTTCAAGAGACACAATCTTGGCATTCTTCTCTGCCAACTCAGATTGCAAGCCCGCACAGTACTTGCTTGCACCCAACAGCGAAGATCTAGCCTTCAGCTCATCCACCTCTCCTACCAACGCAACATACTTACCTCTCAAAGTGAGAAGGTCAGTCATGTGTGTGGTGCACATCTCACACTCCTCCTCATCTATGACAACTACGGTGGACTTGACAGATTCAAGTTCCTTCACCGTATCCTCCCACTTCTGCCAAAACTCCTTGCGCTCTCTAGCAGCACGCCTAAGCAACTTATCCTGACTAAGGAGCACGGCAGTAAGTTTCTCGACCTCAGCAGAAAGCTCGTTGGGGGTCTGAGATACCTGGGAGGTGTCGTCGTCGTCGTAGTCGTTCTGAAGGGTGTCCTCCGGCTCACCATCAACCTCCTTCCCGAGAGCCATGGTGCAGAAGCCGTCATCGTCAGCGAAGAAGTAGAGACCGTTCAGCTTGTCCTCGATCCTCTTCTTCTTCTCGGACTCGTCGTCGCTGGAGGCAGCGGAGTCGTCATCTGAGTCATCGACGTCGCTGAGTGTGGCGAAGAAAGCATGCTGCTCAGCCTGGGCCTTCTCCAAGTACTTCGTCTTGATGTACACCTTGTCGAAGCCACCCTTCCGCTTGTGCTTCGCGGGGACGTACTTCTCCTTGTGCTTGCCGGAGTCATACTTGTTCCCATGATCCGCCTTGTCGAAGGTCTGCTTGTTCTTCTTCGGGCAATTGGCGATGAAGTGGTTGGGGTTGCCGCACTCAAAGCATCCTGAGCGTCCTCCTCCGTGGCGACGGTTCATGCGGTTGTTGTGGAACCGCAAGAACCGGTTGGCAAGCAAAGCCAACTCGTCATCCCCAAAGAACTCCAACTGCTCCTCTGTGACAGAAAGAAGAGAAGAAAGTGCAAAGCCTCCAGAGGGGTTAGCAGAAGAGCTAGAAAGCAAAGCCATCGACGGGCCAGAAGGATTTTCATAAGAAGCCCTCGCCATGGCATCGATCTCACTGGACTTGAGCTTACTAAAGAGCTCATCGCACGTGAGGGTCTCATAGTTAGGCGATTCGATGATCGCCTGAACCTTGGAATCCCACACCGACCGATCAAGAGTATGCAAAAGCTTCAAAGCTCTCTCATGATCATCGAAAGGCAACAGCTCCTTGTTAGCCCTCATCCTGTTGACAATCACCTGAAAGCGAGCGAATAAACTCTCTATGCTCTCACCAGACATATGTCGAAAGTTCTCGTACTCTCGCTTGTGCGACTCGTAGAGACGGATTTTTACATGAGAGGTTCCCTCATGGAAACACATGAGGGATGCCCAAATCTCCCGAGCCATAGCAAGGTGAGAAACGCGATCAAACTCCGTCATGCTCAAGCATGAGAAAAGAGCATAACGGGCTTGGCTATTGGCATCGTGATCATCGATCTGACGCTGAGTCACACGAGCAGCCAAGACCACGTAATCGGCAGAGTTGCAAATATCCCAAATGGAAGCACCCATACTCTGCAGAAAGGCCGACATGCGTATCTTCCAATACGTATAGTTCGTCCCATCGAAAAACGGCGATTTGCCCACGCCGCGATCCATGTCGCCTTCTGTGGATCTGGAACTGGCTAAGGTGGAAGATCCTTAACCCGCTCCGATACCAATTGAAGGACTGAGAATGCACTAGCAAGGCGACCAGAGGGGGGGTGAATGGGAGCCAACAAGAATTCTTTCGAATCTTTGGCTAAATGTCCCAAAATCAACCCCGAGAAGCTTCGATCAAACCCGTGACGCCCACGACCCTGGGAAGAGGGTGGATGATCCCTATGATCACAGCGAGGCACCACAAAGTGAAAGCGAACCAAACCCCAAAAGCGCCGGAGCGAGTTCAACCCTCAAAAACCAAGTCTCGAACGTAGATAGACGGCTACGTCGAGAAACTCCCAAATACCCAAGCTAACAAGTAGCAAAGATACCTAGAGATGTTTCTTGATCAACTCTAGGGCCAAACGAGAAGTCCGGAAACCAAGCGAAGAAGTTGGGAGAGCAAACGCACAAAATCGGAGGCTTCAGCCGATTCACGGACTATCGGCCGGTGCGGTCCCGGACTGTCTGGGCTTACTGCGGACTGTCCGCCACAGAACCTCGGACTGTCCGCCGGCCAAATGGACAAAACAGCAAGGTTGCTGAACGTCACTGGTCGACTCCCAGACTGTCCGCGAAATTCAACTGCGGACTGTCCGTAGGTCAAAAATCGCCAAGGCAGCCGAGGAACGCAGCCACTGATCTGGCTCACCCCCGATGCCCGGACTGTCCGCGGTACCAGGCGCGGACTGTCCGTGACCTTGCAGAGAGGGCGATTTTGGTCGCCCCTCTCCCAAAATTTCTCCAAATCAAATCAACTCACAATCCCACGTGCCGAAACTTGAAGAGGATGATCACGGAGTAGTTAGGAGACTATCCCCAAGAAATCATCCGCTCAAATCAACTCAAACACCGGGAAATCGAAAGGGGAGGAGTATGAACGAAAAAGTGCCACGAAAACGAAATCAACCCGATCTACTTGTTCATGAGGAGTTAGATGAATTCCTTTGGTGGAAATGATCTCCTCACTATAAAGAACAAGTTGATTCAAATGGATTTTGCAAAGACGCACTAGAGAGGGAGATCGAGTGACGGGAAAATCGCGAAGAAACGAAGAACGCGAAGAACACGAACAAAACACGAATCAAGTCATCAAATTGCAACCGTGTGGCTACCACACGCTACAACAGTGAGGTTACGGCCTCACTTCCTCAGAATCTCCAGTACACAGAGGTATGGTTCTCTGCGGATCTCAGCTAGCTATAGCAGGGGATTGGGAGAGCAGGAAACCCTAGAAGCAAAGAGCAAATGACTGAGATAGGAAGGGAAGAGGGTGTCTCCCTCTACTTATCCTAATTCTAATTCCTACTCTACCCCTCAACTAATTACAGAGCGAACCAGCTAAACCCTAGGGTTATTCTGGACCAACTCGGGTAGGTGCTGATCCGACGGCCACGCCCGCACAACTGGTAGCGTTGTCTCGACGCAACCTCACCGATTGCCGCCACGTGCCGCCACCGCTCTGCTTGTCCTTTTCCCGGACGTTGCACCCCCGGTTTTGTGGCCTAAACCGGGAAACCAGCCTTCACGGCCAACCCCTGGTTTTGAGGCCCAAACCGGGAAACCAGCCATCCAAGGCCTGAGTTTTGAGGCCCAAACTCAGCAAACCCGTAGCACCCAGGTTTTGAGGCCCAAACCTGGAAACCGTCCTCAGCCCGAGTTTTGTGGCCAAACTCGAAAACCATCCGCACCCAGGTTTTGAGGCCCAAACCTGGAAACCGTCCACCCGATGGTTTTTCTCTGGCTCTACCACCAAACCGAAGCTGTAGAGGGGATGCACCTCCCGTGCACCCCGTCCATCGACACGTGTCCCCAAGTCCTCGACTCAGGCAACACATGACCGCAAGTCTTTGCTCGTCGCTGTCCCAGGCTGTCAGCCACCACAGCTGATCCTCAGGCCACCGGTTCTTCAGTCCAAGCCTCACGTCCGCCCTTCGTCACTCTCGGTCCCTCGGCACGGCACGTCTGTACTTGACCTTCACCTTGCCTCTGATCACTGTATCCGTGCTCGACACCTTCACAACACAAGCCAAAGAACATGCGCATCATCCCAGTTGACAATCACTCATCACTCAGAGACTCGGCATACACCCATGTATCCGCACTACTTGTGTGAGAGGGATAAACGAGAGAGTAAAGCGATAGAAGGTTGTTCACCTAACCCAGTACTCAAGCGGATATTTGGCTTATGGATGCCTTACCTATTAAAAACTAGCCTGAGTTCACGTGAGGGGATCTAGGTAGCCAGGCAAAATTTGTCACCTTTTGCCCATGCGCCCCTACTGTCCGTGCAAGCCAACGGTAGTCAAAGATAATATGAAGTATGAGCACCACGCTCACACTTATCTACACCTTTAGCTATCGATCAAAATAGCTAAAGCCCCTATCCTAAGATAGGACGATGACGCACACACAAGAAGCTATGTAAAGGAAATTAATCTAACTAAGACAACTATAGAACTAAGATAAGCACACAATAAGACTATATAAATATAGACTTGCACTAAGTAAATACTTAAATAAATACTTGGAAAGTAAATACTTAAGTAAATGCAAAGTAAAGTAAAGAAAGGATAATATATTAAATAAATAAAGTCTTACAAAAGAAGAAAGATACAAGGGCTATACCAGACTCCTAGAAGACAACTCCGGAGACCCGAGGTTCGCCCGACTCGACTCTAACTCCCACTCTAGACTAACTACTACTACTCTTGCTTGATCTCACATGAGAGTGGAGATATGTCTTGTGAGATGTGTCCACTATCTCGGGGTTGTTCTGAATGAGAGGATGGAGGCCTCTATTTATAGTGGAGGTGGAGTAGGGGCTACTCTGGTGCCACGTCAGCGATCCGCGTGATCCTCCTCTCTTCACCCTTGGATCCATCGCCATAACAACCGACTTGGATGAATGGCTTGGATATTCTTCACGTGTGAAACATGCACTTTGCCACCGACTTGGATGAGGGTCACCATGGGGCCAGCCGACCCCTGTCCCTGACATGTGGGATCGGGGTACATCTTCTAGAAGGTGCTGATGTCACCCTGATGAATAGTTCTGCTGGGTCCCACCAAGGGGGGGTCGGCCGACCCCCTATGACAGGGCTAGCCCACCTTCTTCTCTCCCTTGGTGACCCCACATGTCATGGAGCAAGTCTTGTGAAGTTGGTTGCATTTGGTTTTCGGTGTGGACCCATGAATCCATGTGCTTCTCATCTTGCACCATTGAGCAAAAGCACATGCTTGATCCAATGGTTGATATTGGCTTGAACATGCTTCTCTTGGATCATGCCATGTCACCATGGTCGGGGTGGCCCAAAGGTGGGGTCGCCCGACCCCCTTGGTGGGCCCACCTGGCCTCATTTTGTTCATTTTGCCATCTCCTACGAGTTCACAAGCTAAGAGTACAAGTGGAACTTATTAGTGATAAATATGCTCATGATATGCTATTCTTCCTTGAAACCGAGGTCTGTTGACGGTATTTTGATAAGGTAAAACATGCTATAACTTCCGTCAACAAGGGTGGTGATGATGGTTGCATACTTGTTCTTTGGAAGCACGAAGATGATCTTCCTCACAATATCCGCATCACCTAGCTTTGTAATTCCAATAGAATTGAGCTCATTGATAATTAGATTCAAACGAGAATACATATCACGAACAAGCTCATTTTCATTCATTTTAAAAGAATCATAACTTGATTTAGCTAGGTGATGTTTTTGCTCTCTAACATTACTTGTGCCATCATGGAGCTCATGGAGTTTTAGCCAAATTTCATGAGATATTTGTAAAGTAAAAACTTGGTTAAACACATCCATGCTAAAAGATTCAAACAAGCAATTTTTAGCTCTAGCATTAAGATGAATTTCCTTTTCATCACCCGCGGTAGGTGTTGACGTAAAATTTTGGTCGGCTATGCCAACACACTTGAGCACACGGTCCTCAGAGGGGTGCGGAGCAAGGTCCTGACCTCCTGAACCTTCAACGGGTGGTGGAGCCGAATCTTAGTGAGATCGACTTAGGGCGTTGTTGGTATAAATTAACGCACACTCTACTTTATCCGCAAGCGCACAGATAAAATCGACCGATGTAGCACTTCACCGGAGTAACCCAGTTTTAATATCGAACCCAAAGGAACGGATAGTGTTAAGCCTTAAAGTCTAACCCCTGAGTAGCTAACAAGGACGGAGAATCTAGAAGTATAGAGGGGATCATTAAGGTTGTCTAATTCCAATTTAAGAGTGATATGTTTATATTATTCTTAGTGGGGAAGTTGCCATAAAAGGTCACAAACAGAGTATGAGTCTTTTATGCAAATGTATAATCCTACTGAGCCTACACATGGGTAAGTGGACTATAGAAGAATCAACAAGGCTATAAGAGTCACCCTTGCGAACAACCACTACTACCGGCGTTATAGGAGGCATATATGAGCTATCAAGTCTAAGCACCACGCTTACACTATCCAACTACCCTAACTCTAGAATGACTAGAATTAAAGTACTCAAAAGAGAGTCATAAATCTTTAAGAATAATAGGAACAATAGCTCAAACTTAAATATAGACGTTGATTACCGAAACAATCGCTGAAGTTGATGATGAACTTGAATCCGAAGGTACAAGATGAAGAAGTGGATCCGACAGGCCGGAGCTCCTTCTTGATCTCTTCCTCTCTCTCTCTCTCTCTCTCTTCTAGTTCTAGTATAAGACTAGGTTCTAAACCTAAACTAGAGGGGTAACTAGTCTTCTACTTGATAGCTGGCTCTTGATTACAACTAGATGAACTAGATCTAATTCTAGATGAACTAGAAGAGATTCATCTAGAGGGACCTCTACTTCTAATTGAAACCCTAGTTTCTGATGTGGAGATGAATAATGAAGATGGAGATGCCTGGAGAGGGGGGTCTGGGGCTGCTTATATAGCCCTAAGGGATCAACCGCGGCCGTTGGATCAAAACCGACTTCAGGGACGGTGGAGATGCATCCTAGGAGGCGGTGGAGGAAGCTTGCAGAAGACGGAAGCCAGCGGGCCCGTGGGGAGATCGATCAGTCTCCTGGTGGGACCGGTCGGTCCCACTTGGCAAGGTCCCGCGGTGCCCGACCTCCTGGTGTCTTCTGGTGTCCTCCGGAGTCTTCTAGAATATTCCTGACGTGCCGGTTGCGTTATCTCGCGTCGGTTTCCTTCTAGGGGAAGCAATCAGTCCTGGTTTCCTGGTTCAGTCCTGCAGAATCTCAATTACCAAAACTCATGGAATATTGTCAATTAAAACCCTAAACCTTTGTTGGTGATTGAATTCATTCCCTTTTCATATTTATTTATCCTTTAATTTTGATAGATAACTAGTGTCAACAGGCGTGCCAGTCAATTTGACCTGTAATTAACAAGGAGAAGAAAAAGATTGTTAAATCGTGGAACGTGCCAATTTTATGCCAGACAGTTCCAAAAATATACGGCTCTGATATAGTAATTGCTGATAGGACATTCACTACAGAGTCAACTCCCAAGAGACTTGTATAAGAGTATTAGAAAAGATGTGAAACATGTCGGCTATGAAATATATAAAGGGATACTCAGAATAAACAAACAGTCGATGAGCTTAAAGGATGTTTGAGAGAAATAAAGATCTATGTGTACGTCTAAGCAACATGAAATCAACATATCGACTAATTGCACAAGCAGTTCTATTCATTAATAGTGGGGTGTCTCCATGCAGCCAAAATAATAAATAGATCGATAAAATAGCTTAAACATCAACAGTGGGGTGTCTCCATACAGCCATAATGATGACTAAGCTAGATCACGTCTCGTACAAAGAGTAGATCCGTTAATTTCAAACCACTTAAAAGTACACACTATGAAGAAAGTATAACTGAATCGGCTATTTCAGCCGATGCAGGGTCCATGAGGCACGAACAAGATCTATCCGTTAAAACCATGATATGGTTTAAGATCAAAACAAAACTAATCTATCATGTATATCAGTGGGGTTCAGAAATACAGCCATAATAGACATGTTAGATCAAATCTGTCTGCTCTTAGATCGGATCATTATTTTATCGAATATCTCGAATGCACAACATGTAACAACCAAGATTGATAAAATAGTCGATCAGAGGCTTGCATCGGCTATTTCCTCTGTTGTGAGCGTGTAGATCATAAAAATAGCCGAAACTAAGCGTCCTTTAAGCTTAAACCACTTTGTCAATCTTGATTGGGCTAGATGTTGTTTGAAACATAAAGAAACAAATTAAAGCATGAAACAACATTGGTAACTTGATGAATCTATTAGCTTGCCAAACCAATAGAGTCGATAAATAGTCAAGATCGACTAAAGTAAGAGATTGATCAGAGTCAAGACAGTCTCACAAAAAGACGAACTTAGACCGATAACTAGCCATGCCATAGCTTAACAAGAGTTTGGTCGATGCCAAATACAGCCTTATTACACGATGACACAAGCCATTGGTGAAACTTACAAGCAAACCGGAGGTCGGTCGATGCCGATGCAGCCCTGTCTGGTTGAAGGTCTCGTCGAGATCTATGTTACTCCTACTCCTAGGGTTTTTGGCCGGTGGCCGGTGTATTGATTGATTGGATGTCTTACAAGATCCAGGTTTCTAACTATTTATAACCCGGTTGACTCTTTCCCTAACACGAGTAGGTTACAAAACAGGTAAAATAAAAGACGACCCGAACTTGAACTCCTTGGTCGAGTCCGACACGCCTTCAAAGCTCGTCGTGTTGGTCCACATGAATCCTTCTGGTTACGCTTGACCCACACAAGCTTCTTTATTTTCAGGCCGATCTTTTTTCTTAATAAATCAGCCGTTTATGCTTACTAAATAATCATCTTCTCGATCCAAAATCTGGTGTAAACACATGCCCCCCAATTTTGGGATGAAATTTATTTTATTCCAAAATTTTGAGTCCTTTTCTTTCTTTCCCATTGATATTTCAAACAGTATGAACAATATCTTGACAATCAATGCGAGATGGCTGTTCTTCTCTTGGAAACTGTGTTGTGATTTAACATCCCACTCGAGTACTCTACACACATTGTATGAAGCGGCATCTTTTCCCCTTCTGAGATTCAATCTTCCAATATAAATCCCCCTTCGTCTCCATCTTCCGTCGCACTCAGAGCACATCTTCTGCTTTCTTTTGTCTTCCGTCGAAAACCCTCTTTCTTGCCAAAAGCTTTTCCGTCCAAAAACCTACCTCTTCCTCTTCCAATGGCAGACAACAACCGTGGTAAGCGCCCTGCAGAGGAGGAAGTAAACTCCCGTTACCAACCTCAGCGCCGTATTAGGTTTGCTTCACTTCATGCCTAATCGACTCCAGCCCTTATTATTTTTGAAAGCTTGATTTGACTTTCTTCCTCTGCCTTTGTCCAGGATCGACGAAGGTCCTTCTAATGCCGCAAATGCCTTGGCGCCTCCCCCTAGAATGGAGTCGGTCTCTGAAAACCCCTCCTCCAGTAGCTCCGAGTCGATGGCCACCTGCCATTACCGTCAAATGACGGAAATACGGAACCTTCACTCAGAGGCCACCATCAGGAACTGCCTCCTTGAAGACCACATCGCCCAACTCCAAAAGGCGTTGGAGGAGGCAGAGGCGAGGGCTTCCCAGGCGGTCCAACAATGCGCCGAGTCCGATGCACGTGTCGCCGGTATTCTTCTTTCTCTCAGAAGAATTTTCATCAAATTGAATTTCCTCTACTCAATTTTGATGCATCTTGTTCATCCCGGAGACCTGACTGTGCATCTGGAGGCCCTTTAGGAGGCAGGGAACGAGGCGGCCGACTCTGTGAATGCCGCCGGCGACAGCGTCGCAGAGAGGGTAACCAACATCCCCGCAAGGGTACATGAGGTCGCCCTCCATGGCGTCCGCCATGGTGCTGCCATGGCTCTCGGGGCTGCTCAGGCCTACACTGGCCAAGACTTGGGTGGTCTCGAAGTCACCCCGGAAATAAGTCACGCCATGGAAGTGCACTTTGATGGTGTTGACGGAGCGGTCGGGAAAATAGCAGAGTCTACCCCCTCTGTAATCATAGTAGATAAGGTCTTCGAGTAGGTTATCAGGACCAAGCCTTTGTAAATAAACTTTTTCTTGAATATAATGAAATTTCTGCTCCTTTATGATCTCCTTATGATAAGACCTATTGAGGTCTCTTAATTTCAATGATTCTTGATCCTATATTTTTGGACTGAAGACGATCCTTCGATTGCATCGACTATTTTTGTTTTGAAGGCGATACATCAGTATCGGCTATCAATTGGATACCAACGTTGACACATTAGCCACTGGCTAGGTCAATCAGTTATAACTGATCTACCCATATACTAGGATAATACTTCTTAAAATGTTTCCCATTAACTGCCCTGAAGTATTAGATACCCTCTAGAGTCTCATAGAAATAAGCATTGCCAGGACCGCATCTGGTAATCCGATAGGTTCCTTCCCAATTTGGTGACCATTTACCATATTTGCTATCCTTATTTCCAATAGGTAAAACGAATTTCCAAACCAAGTCCCCTTCATTAAACTTCTTCTCCCTGACCTTTTGATCATAGTACTTAGCCACTCTTAGCTTTTGAGCTTTGATGTTTTCCAAAGCTTTCAGCCGATGAAAGTTTAAATCATCAAGATTGTCTATCATGAGATGTTTATATTCATCGGCCTTCAAATTATTCTGTTGTGATATTCTCCTGGATCCTATATTGATTTCCCAAGGCAATACGACTTCATACCATAAACCAACTCATATGGTGAACACTTAGTTTGCACCATGACATGCCATTCTATAGGACCACAAGGTCTCACTGAGTATCGAATGCCACTTTTTTGGATGCTCTTTAACCTTCTTCTCAATGATTTTGATCAAAATCTGATTAGAAGCGTCAGCCTGTCCATTAGCTTGAGCATAATATGGAGACGATTTAATCAACTTAAAGCCTGTGCTAGCAGCAAAATCCTCAAACTCCTTTGATACAAACATCTTCCCTTGATATGTAGTAATGGTTTGAGGAACACCGAACCGATAAATGATATGCTCTTTGATGAACTCAATTACGGTAACCGATGAAGCTTCTCTTAAAGGAATAGCTTCAACCCATTTAGTAAAATAGTCTGTTGCTACCAACACAAATTTGTGTCCCTTGCTAGATGCCGGAAATATTTGGCCAATCAGATCTATTCCCCATCCTCTAAATGGCCACGACTTTGTGATTGGATTCATGGCTGACGCTGGAGACTTCTGAACATTACTGAATCTTTGACATTCCTAACATCCTTTATAATATTTAAAACAATCCTCTAAAATGGTTGGCCAAAAATATCCCGCTCTTCTGATCATCCATTTCATTTTATGAGCAGACTGATGCGCACCACAAACTCCTTCGTGGATTTCTCCCATCAGGACTTTGGCTTCTTCTTGATTGATACATTTAAGAAGTACACCACCGATTGTTTTATGATAAAGTTGATCCTCAAGAAGGACAAACTTCGTAGCTTTATACCTTAATTTTCTGGATACTCGCTGTGATGGATTCCTCAAGTACTCAATAATCTCAACCCTCCAATCATCACCATCGGCAATTTCATCAGTTAATATTTCAACGATTTGCCGATACCCAGAAGCACTTTGAGCTAACCGATTAGCTTCTTGATTCTGACACCTAGGGATATGCTTTATGTCAACAGAAGAGAAAGAATTAAGCAATTCAAGACACTTTTCATAATGCTTCCTTAAAATGTCATCTTTGCATTTATATAGGCCGAGCAACTGATTAATCACTAATTGAGAATCTCCGAAAATCTCAACAGTCTCGGCCCTTACCTCACACAAAAGTTGAAGTCCCTTGATAAGTGCCTCATACTCAGCTTGATTGTTAGTGAAGGTTGGATGAATTGAGAAAGCAAACTCAAAACTCCCTCCCTGAGGAGAAACAAGAACAATACCAATGCCCCCACCTTGCTTGCAATTGGAACCATCAAAGAACAAGGCCCACGAGGTAAAATCTAAAGTTTTAATCTCTTGTTTATGATGACGAGTAACAAAATCGGCTATTACCTGACCTTTAACCGCTTTAGCCGATTCATACTTCAAATCAAATTCTGATAATGCAAGAATCCATTTTCCAATTCTCCCATTTAGTATAGGCATGGATAACATATGTTTAATTACGTCAAACTTCAATACCACTGTGCATTCAGAAGACAACAGGTAATTTCGAAGCTTGGTGCACGAGAAGTACAAACATAGGATAATTTTTCAACAGGAGAATACCTTGTTTCTGGGTCAAGCAATCTTCTACTGAGATAGAACACCACTCTTTCTTTTCCCTCAAATTCTTGCATTAAGGCCGATCCAATTGTATGATCATCGGCTGACACATACAATTTGAAAGGCTCGTTCCTTTGAGGAGGGATCAACACTGGTGGAGACTTCATATACTCTTTGATCTCATCAAATGCCTTCTGTTGCTCATCTCCCCATTTAAATTCTTGGTCATATTTTAATTTCAACAATACCGAGAATGGCAAAATTCTGGCAGATAGATTTGAAACAAATCTCCTGATGAAATTGATTTTGCCAATCAAAGATTGTAATTGAGTCTTTGTGGTCGGTGGCACTGCTTTGTCAATCGCATCATAGCTCTTTTGACCAACTTCAATCCCTTTTTCATGTACCAAAAACCCCAAGAATTGACCAGCCGATACTCCAAACGCACATTTGTGAGGATTCATCCTTAAGCCATGCTTCCTTGCGCATTCAAGAGTATCTCTGAGATCCTTAAGATGCTTTTGATTGCGGATACATGGGTGTATGCCGAGTCTCTGAGTGATGAGTGATTGTCAACGGGTTTGATGCGCATGTTCTTTGGCTTGTGTTGTGCAGGTGTCGAGCATGGAGACAGTGATCGAGGGCAAGGTGAAGGTCAAGTTGAGACGTGCCGTGTCGACGGACTGGGTGCGATGAAGGATGGGCGTGCCGTGCGGCGGACGTGCCATGCCGATGTATCGAGCAGTGAAGGGCGGACGTGAGGCTTGGACTGAGGGACCGGAGTGCCTGAGGATCAGCTGTGGTGGCTGGCAGCTTGGGACAGCGACGAGCGGAGACTTGCGGGGCACGGTGTTGCTCGGGTCGAGGACCTGGGGACATGTGTCGGTGGACGGGGTGCACGGGCAGTGCATCCCCTCTACAGCTCCGGTTTGGTGGTTGAGCCAGGGAAAAACCACTGGGTGGACGGTTTCCGAGTTTGGGCCTCAAAACTCGGGTGCTCGGTTTCCAGGTTGAGCCACAAAACCTGGGCGTGGACGGTTTCCGAGTTTGGCCACAAAACTCGGGCGATGGGCCGGTTTCCGAGTTTGGGCCTCAAAACTCGGGCGCTGCGGGTTTCTGAGTTTGGGCCACAAAACTCAGGCTGGTGGGCTGGTTTCCCGGTTTGGGCCTCAAAACCGGGGGTTGCTGGAAAAGGCTGGTTTCCCGGTTTGGGCCACAAAACCGGGGGTGCAGAGCGAGGACGGCACGTGGCGGCAATCGGAAGGTTGCGTGGAGGCAACGCGGACGAGTTGTGCGGGCGTGGCCGTTGGATCTACCTACCACTTGAGTTGGTCCAGAATAACCTTAGGGTTTAGCTGGTTCGCTCTGTAATTAGGATAGAGAGGGGTAGAGTAGGAAATAGACTTAGACTAGAATAGGATAAGTAGTCAGGGGAGACACCCTCCTCCCCTATCTCAGTTTTAGCCATCTCATTTGCTTCCTGCACTTAGGGTTTCCTGCTCTCCCATCCCCTGCTGTAGCTGAGATCCGCAGAGAGACTTGCAACTCTGTGTACTGTTGATTTTGAGGAAAGGAGGCCGTAACCTCCTTGTCGTAGCGTGTGTTTGCGCTTCGGCTTGCAATTCGTGGGTGTGATTCGCGTTTTGTTCGTGTTCTTCGCGGAATCCCTTTTCCCCACGATTTTCCCGTCGCTTGATCTCTTTGCTCGGTTCATTTTTTGCAATTCCGTTTGAACTGGTTTGTTCTAGATCGTGAGGCACTTCTTTCCACCGAAGGAATCATCCTCTAACCTCACGGTCTAGGAGATCGATCGATTTTTCGTTTCGGGTCAAGTTTTCTCCCTTCCCCCGAAATTCTTCGATTCATCGATTTGGAGATAGGTTCGAGCCATGATCTCTTAGAGATAGCTCACTATACTCTTTGTGACTCTTCTCACCAAGTTTGATCCCTAGAGGATTTGTTTGGGGTGAGATCGAGTCGAATCGGTGAACGAACAGCTTGAATCGGGGTGACCGGACGCTGCCTGTTGAACGACCGGACGCTGTGAGTGAGTCCGGTCGATGAACACCTTCACTGTGTTCGGTTCGTGACTTGACCGGACACACCTTTCGCTAAGTGGCCGGACTCGCTCATTGTACTGTTCACTTGGCTTGTATTTTGTGACCGGACGCACTGCTCTCGACCGGACGCTCGTCTCTGGTAAGTCCGGTCAGAAACAGTAAGCTCCGAAAACTGTTTTTGCACGACCGGACGCGTCCGGTGGTCAGCGACCGGACGCAGGCAGAGTCCGGTCAGTGCTGATTCGACGCGTTTTCGTCCGCAGTTTGTTCGTTCGTCTTTCGATTCGAGATTCGTTTGTTGCGTTGGATTCCTAACTTCGTGCTCTACAGAATTTGGGCTTCCCGCTTTACAAAATAGCCTGAATCCCCCTCGCGTTGCTCGGGGGAGGTTGAGGTTACCCAAAAACCCATTCCGTCACTAGTTGACTTGCGTGAACTTGGGTGAGGAAGTTTTTGTGGTGCCTCGCTGTGATCCCAGGGATCATCCACCCTCTTCCAAGGGTCGTGGGCATCACGTTTTTGGTAGTAGCTCTTGGGGATTGATTTTGGGACACTTGGCCAAAGTTTCGTGAGAAATTTTATTGGCTCCCATTCACCCCCCCTCTGGTCGCCTTGCTTTTGCATTCTCGGTCCTTCAATTGGTATCAGAGCAGGTTAAGGATCTTCCACCTTAGCCAGTTCCAGATCCACCGAAGGCGACATGGATCGCGGCGTGGGCAAACCGCCGTTTTTCGATGGGACGAACTATGCGTATTGGAAGATACGCATGTCGGCCTATCTGCAGAGCTTGGGTGCTTCCATCTGGGATATTTGCAACTCTGCTGATTACGTGGTCTTGGCTGCTCGTGTGACTCAGCATCAGATCGATGAGCACGAAGCCAATAGCCGAGCCCGTAATGCTCTCTTTTCGTGTTTGAGCATGGGAGAGTTTGATCGCGTTTCTCACCTCTCTACGGCTCGGGAGATTTGGGCCACCCTCATGCGTTTTCATGAGGGCACCTCTCAAGTCAAAACCCGACTCTACGAGTCGTTCAAGAGAGAGTATGAGAACTTTAGACATCAACCTGGCGAGAGCATAGAGAGTTTATTCGCTCGCTTTCAGGTGATTGTCAACAGGATGAGGGCTAACAAGGAGCAGTTGCCTTTCGACGATCATGAGAGAGCCTTGAAGCTTTTGCATACTCTTGATCGGTCGGTGTGGGATTCCAAAGTTCAGGCGATCATCGAATCGCCTAACTATGAGACCCTCACGTGCGACGAGCTCTTTAGTAAGCTCAAGTCCAGTGAGATTGATGCCATGTCGAGGGCTTCTTATGCGAATCCTTCTGGCCCGACTATGGCTTTGGTTTCTGGCTCTTCTGCTAATCCCTCTGCTGGCTTTGCACTTTCTTCACTCTTTTCTGTCACAGAGGACCAGCTTGAGTTGTTGGGGGATGACGAGTTGGCAATGCTCGCCAACCGGTTCACGCGGTTCCACAACAACCGCATGAACCGTCGCCGCGGTGGAGGACGCTCAGGATGCTATGAGTGCGGCAACCCCG
Organism: Coix lacryma-jobi var. lacryma-jobi; assembly: GCA_009763385.1. Lineage (NCBI taxonomy): Eukaryota > Viridiplantae > Streptophyta > Magnoliopsida > Poales > Poaceae > Coix > Coix lacryma-jobi. Next base: position 104,615,510 of record CM019823.1, on the reverse strand, counting down.
ACCACTTCATCGCCAACTGCCCCAAGAAGAAGCATTCATCTGGGAAGGGCGATCATGGGCACAAGTACGACTCCGGCAAGCGCAAGGAGAAGTACGTCCCCGCGAGGCACAAGCGGAGGGGCGGCTTCGACAAGGAGTACATCAAGAAGAAGTACTTGGAGAAGGCCCAGGCTGAGCAGCGTGCGTTCTTCGCCACGCTTAGCGATGTCAACGGCTCGGATGACGACTCCGCTTGCTCAAGCGATGACGAGTCCGAGAAGAAGAAGAGGATCGAAGACAAGCTGAACGGTCTCTGCTTCTTCGCCGACGACGATGGCTTTTGCACCATGGCGCTTGGGGATGAGGTCGATGGCAAGCTAGAGCACACCCCTCGGGACGACGACGACGACACCTCCCAGGTATCCCTCACCCACGATGAGCTTTCTGCTGAGATTGAGAAGCTTACTGCCGCGCTCCTTAGTCAGGACAAGTTGCCTAGGCGTGCCGCTAGAGAGCGCAAGGAGTTTAGGCAGAAGTGGGAGGACACGGTGAGAGAACTTGAGTTTGCCAAGTCCACCGTGGTCGTGTCGGAGGAAGTTGAGTGTGAGATGTGCACCACGCACATGACTGACCTTCTCACTTTGAGAGGTAAGCATGCTGCGTTGGTAGGAGAGCTGAATGAGCTGAAGGCTAGACCTTCTCTGTTGGGTGCGTGCAAGACTTGTCCTGTCTTGCAATCTGAGTTGGCAGAGAAGAATGCCAAGATTGTGTCTCTTGAGGAGGCCAACTCAGGTAGCACGAGTGTGGCTAGGTGTGCTTTGTGTGAGGGTTTGGAGATGGAGATTGCGAATGTCAAGCATGGCAAGATGCAAACCGAGGAGGAAAACACATACCTTCGGACCATCTTGTCATGGGTCTCTTGTAGTGAGCCGCAGCTCGGGATGATGATCTCCCAATTTAAGCGAGCTGCTGGAGGTCCTGGTGTAGGTTTTGCTCCGGGTGTTGATCTTTCTGCTTTTGGGAAGATTGGAGAGTCAAGTGGTCTGAACCCTAGTGAGAAGCCCAACTCCACCACTACTCCCAAACTTGCCAAGCTTCCACCCAATGAGCCCGTCAAACCTACCACCAAGGATGGGGTGTTTGAGGAACCTCCGAGAGCTCCACCCAAGAACCAAGTGTGGCATCCCAAACCCAACCACCTAAAGAACAAGCTGGATACAATGCCACCTATCCAGGAGGAGTTGCCACAGAAGGGCAAAGTGACCCATACCCACAGTCCTGCGTACCAACAACCCCCTGTGCGTGCGGTGAGGTACCAGTGTGACTTCTGTGGGAGAGATGGTCACTTGAGCGAGTTCTGCTTTCGGCGCAAGAGAGAGGCGCGCCGTGCTCGGGAGATGGACAACCCGGATATGTACCACCCTTTCCAAGGTGTGCATGGGCCGAATGTCCAGAGGAGAGCTGCTAGGTCTGGAGGTCAAGTTCCCAGGCCTAGGGAGAGGAGAGCTCTGAGGAGAGAGGCCAGGCCTAGAGGTCCAGAGCCTCAAGTGCCAAGGCGTAGGCCTCGTAGAGAGCGTGCCCGACGGGGTCCTGCCTTTGCAGTTCACGGATCCCGTGGCGGAGGCTTTGTTGAGCGCTTTCCCCCACCGCAGGTTGAGTATCGCGGTGAGCGCCCTTCCCTAGCGGACCACGTTTTCCTGTACGTGGTGATCGCTACCCCCGTAGACGGGCTAGGAATGGTTTTTGCACTGACCGTTCTTTTGAGCAGCCGGCCCAACACTGGTATCCTTCCTATTTCACTAACCCCAGTGTTGGACCGTTTGCTCACCCTATGTCTTTTATTGATGTAGGTAAGACGGTTGGAGGACATTTGGTTGGTGGATTCCGGTTGTTCGAGGCACATGACCGGAAACGCCAAGTGGTTCTCCAGCCTTAGCCCGGTCGCCGGAAAGGAGTACATAACCTTCGGCGACAATAGTAAAGGTAAGGTGTTATCCCGTGGGACGGTGCGGGTTAATGAGCACTTTGTGTTGCGCGATGTTGCTCTTGTTTCTAACCTGCATTTTAACTTGCTTTCTGTTTCGCAACTTTTTGATGATGACTATGAGATTCGTTTTAAACCGAACCTTAGTCGCATCTTAGATCCTCAGGGCGATCTTGTATGTCTGATTTCGCCCTTTGGGAAAGTCTTTCGCGCGAATTTCTCGGAGTCGTTTGGTTCTTCTCGCTGTCTTTTGGCTAGTCCTTCTTCCTCCGATCTTTGGAAGTGGCATAGGAGGCTCGGTCATTTAAGCTTCGACTTGCTTGCAAGACTTAGCTCACTTGGCCTAATCCGAGGATTGCCCAAGCTTTCGATGGAGAAGGATCTAGTTTGCCATTCTTGCAGACATGGGAAGATGGTTGCCGCTCCCCACCATCCAGTGACTAAGGTCATGACCTCGCACCCCGGAGAGCTTTTACACATGGACCTTGTTGGTCCGGCTCGGGTGAGCTCGGTTGGTGGCAAGTGGTATGTTTTGGTTGTTGTTGACGACTTTTCGAGATATTCGTGGGTCTTCTTTTTAGCTGAGAAGACCGAGACTTTCTCCTCTGTTCGCAATCTGATTTTGCGTCTTCAGAACGAGTTCCCTTTGAACTCGATGCGGGCAATTAGGAGTGATAATGGTTCCGAATTCAAAAATTCGGATTTTGAGAAGTTTTGTAACCGCCTTGGCTTGGAGCATCAGTTTTCTTCCCCCTACACACCGCCCCAAAATGGTGTTGTAGAGAGGAAGAATCGGACCCTTGTTGAGATGGCCAGGACGATGCTCGGTGAGCATAGGACTCCTAGGCGCTATTGGGCCGAAGCTATGAACACTGCATGCTATATTTCCAATCGCATTTTTCTGAGAGCGTTCTTGAAAAAGACTTCTTATGAGTTGCGTTTTGGTACACAGCCCAAGGTGAGTTATTTTAGAGTCTTCGGTTGCCATTGTTTTATTTTGAAGAAAGGCAACCTGGATAAATTTGAGTCTCGTTCTTCTGACGGTGTGTTTCTGGGTTATGGCACCCACACTCGAGCTTATCGTGTACTTAACCTTGACACTAACCGAGTCATGGAGACATCCGATGTCACCTTCGACGAGACCATGGTTTGTCCTTCTTCTCGTTTTGAGCGTGCAGGTGATCATGAGGTTGGAGAGCCTCTTTTTGATGACGAGGACGAGGGTGCTGAAGGTATGGATGATCCAGCACCCCCTCCACCTGCCGCGCCGCAAAGAGCGGCCTCGACGACGACTCACGGCCCTGACACCTCTTCTTCCTGGGGGCCGTGGGATCCGCCACCCCGAGCGGTACCATTTGTACCCGGGGAGGCACCAGCTGCTGTTGAGGGGGAGGCTACTTCAGCTCGGGAGGCGCCACGACACATCCAGCGCCAGCACCCGCCTCAGCAGATGATCGGCAACATCGACGAATGGGTCACTCGGTCCAGGTCACAGCAAATCTCGCACTTCGCTCATTCTGCTTTTGTTGCTAATTTTGAGCCCCGAGATGTTGGACACGCTTTGACGGATCCGGATTGGGTTAATGCCATGCATGAGGAGTTAGAAAATTTTGAGCGAAATCGGGTTTGGGTTCTAGTTTCACCCCCACCTGACTGTAAGCCTATTGGGACAAAATGGGTTTTCCAAAACAAGCAAGGAGAGGATGGCCATGTTGTTAGAAACAAGGCCAGGCTTGTAGCGAAGGGTTATAGTCAGAAGGAGGGGATAGACTATGAGGAGACGTTTGCCCCTGTAGCTCGTTTGGAGGCAATTAGGATACTCTTGGCCTTTGCTACATCCAAAGGTTTCAAACTTTTTCAAATGGATGTCAAGAGTGCCTTCTTAAATGGCTACATAGAAGAAGAAGTTTATGTTGAGCAACCCCCCGGTTTTGAAAATCCCAAGTTTCCAAACCATGTCTTTAAACTTCACAAAGCTTTATATGGTTTGAAACAAGCCCCTAGAGCCTGGTATGATAGGTTAAAAACCTTTTTGCTTGCTAAGGGTTTTAAAATGGGATGTGTAGATAAAACGCTTTTTCTCCTCAAGCAAGGCAAAGACACTCTCTTGGTCCAGATTTACATGGATGATATCATTTTCGGTGGTTCTTCTCACGCCTTGGTTGCCAAGTTTGCAGATACTATGAGCAGAGAGTTCGAGATGAGCATGATGGGCGAGCTGACATTCTTTCTCGGGTTGCAAATTAAGCAATCCCGAGAGGGCACGTTTGTGCACCAGGGCAAGTACACCAAGGACTTGCTGAAGCGGTTCGATATGGGAGAGGCCAAGCCTCTTCCAACTCCCATGTCGACGACGACTGCCCTGGATGCGGATGTGGATGGAGAAGCAGTGGACCAGAAGGAGTACCGCAGCATGATCGGGTCGCTACTCTACCTGACGGCGACACGCCCGGACATTCAGTTCGCGGTGTGTCTGTGCGCACGCTTTCAGGCGTCGCCGCGCACTTCTCACCGACAGGCGGTGAAGCGCATCTTCAGGTACCTTCGTTTCACACCTGAGTTTGGGATTTGGTATTCTGCTTCCTCCACCCTCTCGCTTTGCGGTTATTCCGATGCCGATTTTGCTGGTTGTCGCATTGAGCGCAAGTCCACTTCTGGGACTTGCCAATTTATTGGATCTTCTCTTGTTTCGTGGTCTTCTCGCAAGCAGTCTAGTGTCGCCCAGTCTACCACAGAGGCTGAGTATGTTGCTGCGGCTAGCTGTTGTTCCCAGTTACTCTGGATGATGGCCACTTTGCGTGATTTTGGTTTGAGCTTTTCTCGCGTGCCTTTGCTTTGTGACAGCACGAGTGCCATTAGCGTTGCTAAGAACCCCGTGCTTCACTCGAAAACCAAACACATTGATGTACGCTTTCATTTCTTGCGAGACCACCAGGAGAAGGGTGATATCGACCTTCGCCATGTCGATACTCATCACCAACTGGCTGATATTTTCACCAAGCCTTTAGATGAATCAACCTTTAATCGGTTGAGGGGTGAGCTTGGTGTGTGTTTCCCCTTTTAGATGAGGGAAACATTTTGGATCTTGTATCATAGACTGACTCTTTTATTTTGAGTTTCTTTTCTTTGCATTTTAGCATACGCATTTACATTCTGAGCTTCATGTTTATAATCACTAGAATGTAACTATGCTCTGTTTAGTATGCTCCAATGCTTATGTTGATGCTTGTAGCTTATGCTCCTTCTGATCACAAATACATGTTATGAGCTGAGCTATTTTTGAATGGTGAATTTGCTTCATGTATATAAATCTGAAAATGCTCACCATTGAGATATGCAACTAGCATGTGTAGGGTGTGTTGAGTCCATACCTGCTTTTCATATATGCTAGGTTGCTATGTCTCTAGTTATGAGTCATTCACTTGCTTGGTCTGTTCATATCATGTTTAAAATTTAAACCAAGCTTTAGTGAATTGAAAAGATCGAGATGGGATTGCTTGTCAACACCTCACGGTATCGAGACTGTTTCTCATTGCACTTTGAGTTAAACTTGAGCCGTGTAGTGTATGACCGAAACCGTTGCTTTAAGCTTCCGATTGCATATGCATAGGCTTCGCACGGTTGAAAAGTTAGGCAAAGACAAGCTTTCAACCTCTCGCAATCACATGCTGAAATTAAACTTGTGTAATTTTCACCGCTGCAACTCCGATATAAAATGAAATCACAAGTATATGCTTCATTCCTATGCATGATGATTGAACTTTGCTAGGGGTAGTTCACCTTGTATACATGTTTAGCACTTGTCTGGATTCCTGTCTCTACATGTGTAGTGCTATTTTGATGGTGACTATCTTTTTGGCTAAAAACTGCTCACTTGCTCATATGCTTCATATTTCATATGCGTGATCAGTTTGAGCCTTCGCTATTTGAGTGCTTAGTTGTGCCATTGGAGCTATACCGATTAGAGCATTTTTGCACTCTTTTGATTATATGCCTGAAGCCCCTAACTTGCATTTCTGACTTCATATGCATTTTTGAAAAGGGGGAGATTTTGTTGAGGGGGAGACCTTTACTCGGTTCCTGGTTCTTGATAAGTGCATTTTCAACTAAGGGGGAGAAATGACAAATCATATGTCTCTTAGGGGGAGTTTTTGCTAAGGGGGAGTCCCTGGTTGCTTGTCGAGGGGGAGTTTGCTAGTTGTGTTGAGCCGTTGCCTCTATCTTGAGGGACTAGCAAACATTTTCCTCATTTGGCGTCGAGTTTGATTTCGATTGGTTCGAAGACCTTTCGATTGTTTTTCAATTGGTTCCGAGTGGTTTTTGTGCTAGTTGTGTTGAGCCTCTGTGCCTCTATCTTGAGGGACTAGCACTTTGCCATTTTTAGCTCCGATTTTCAATTGGTTTTCTATAGCGGTGTTGAGCCTGTTCTACCTCTTCTTGAGGGCTAGCTTTGCTTTGCTTGGTCGCGTCGAGCCGTTGCCCATGTCTTTGGGGACCAAGTTCTCGCTTCTTCCACTTGACCTTCTTCGGCTTTGCTATGCTTTTGGGTCATTTGGTTGAGTTCTCTCTTCTCCTTCCTCCTACCTTCTTCTTTCATTATGATTTGTGTGTGTAGTTGACAATGCACTCATCAAGGGGGAGATTGCGGATACATGGGTGTATGCCGAGTCTCTGAGTGATGAGTGATTGTCAACGGGTTTGATGCGCATGTTCTTTGGCTTGTGTTGTGCAGGTGTCGAGCACGGAGACAGTGATCGAGGGCAAGGTGAAGGTCAAGTTGAGACGTGCCGTGCCGACGGACTGGGTGCGATGAAGGATGGGCGTGCCGTGCGGCGGACGTGCCATGTCGATGTATCGAGCAGTGAAGGGCGGACGTGAGGCTTGGACTGAGGGACCGGAGTGCCTGAGGATCAGCTGTGGGGGCTGGCAGCCTGGGACAGCGACGAGCGGAGACTTGCGGGGCACGGTGTTGCTCGGGTCGAGGACCTGGGGACATGTGTCGGTGGACGGGGTGCATGGGCAGTGCATCCCCTCTACAGCTCCGGTTTGGTGGTTGAGCCAGGGAAAAACCACCGGGTGGACGGTTTCCGAGTTTGGGCCTCAAAACTTGGGTGCTCGGTTTCCAGGTTGAGCCACAAAACCTGGGCGCGGACGGTTTCCGAGTTTGGCCACAAAACTCGGTCGATGGGCCGGTTTCTGAGTTTGGGCCTCAAAACTCGGGCGCTGCGGGTTTCTGAGTTTGGGCCACAAAACTCAGGCTGGTGGGCTGGTTTCCCGGTTTGGGCCTCAAAACCGGGGGTTGCTGGAAAAGGCTGGTTTCCCGGTTTGGGCCACAAAACCGGGGGTGCAGAGCGAGGACAGCACGTGGCGGCAATCGGAAGGTTGCGTGGAGGCAACGCGGACGAGTTGTGCGGGCGTGGCCGTTGGATCTACCTACCACTTGAGTTGGTCCAGAATAACCTTAGGGTTTAGCTGGTTCGCTCTGTAATTAGGATAGAGAGGGGTAGAGTAGGAAATAGACTTAGACTAGAATAGGATAAGTAGTCAGGGGAGACACCCTCCTCCCCTATCTCAGTTTTAGCCATCTCATTTGCTTCCTGCACTTAGGGTTTCCTGCTCTCCCATCCCCTGCTGTAGCTGAGATCCGCAGAGAGACTTGCAACTCTGTGTACTGTTGATTTTGAGGAAAGGAGGCCGTAACCTCCTTGTCGTAGCGTGTGTTTGCGCTTCGGCTTGCAATTCGTGGGTGTGATTCGCGTTTTGTTCGTGTTCTTCGCGGAATCCCTTTTCCCCTACGATTTTCCCGTCGCTTGATCTCTTTGCTCGGTTCATTTTTTGCAATTCCGTTTGAACTGGTTTGTTCTAGATCGTGAGGCACTTCTTTCCACCGAAGGAATCATCCTCTAACCTCACGGTCTAGGAGATCGATCGATTTTTCGTTTCGGGTCAAGTTGTCTCCCTTCCCCCGAAATTCTTCGATTCATCGATTTGGAGATAGGTTCGAGCCATGATCTCTTAGAGATAGCTCACTATACTCTTTGTGACTCTTCTCACCAAGTTTGATCCCTAGAGGATTTGTTTCGGGTGAGATCGAGTCGAATCGGTGAACGAACAGCTTGAATCGGGGTGACCGGACGCTGCCTGTTCAACGACCGGACGCTGTCAGTGAGTCCGGTCGATGAACACCTTCGCTGTGTTCGGTTCGTGACTTGACCGGACGCACCTTTCGCTAAGTGACCGGACTCGCTCATTGTACTGTTCACTTGGCTTGTATTTTGTGACCGGACGCACTGCTCTCGACCGGACGCTCGTCTCTGGTGAGTCCGGTCAGAAACAGTAAGCTCCGAAAACTGTTTTTGCACGACCGGACGCGTCCGGTGGTCAGCGACCGGACGCAGGCAGAGTCCGGTCAGTGCTGATTCGACGCGTTTTCGTCCGCAGTTTGTTCGTTCGTCTTTCGATTCGAGATTCATTTGTTGCGTTGGATTCCTAACTTCGTGCTCTACAGAATTTGGGCTTCCCGCTTTACAAAATAGCCTGAATCCCCCTCGCGTTGCTCGGGGGAGGTTGAGGTTACCCAAAAACCCATTCCGTCACTAGTTGACTTGCGTGAACTTGGGTGAGGAAGTTTTTGTGGTGCCTCGCTGTGATCCCAGGGATCATCCACCCTCTTCCAAGGGTCGTGGGCATCACGTTTTTGGTAGTAGCTCTTGGGGATTGATTTTGGGACACTTGGCCAAAGTTTCGTGAGAAATTTTATTGGCTCCCATTCACCCCCCCTCTGGTCGCCTTGCTTTTGCATTCTCGGTCCTTCATTGATAATCTTTGGACTTTACAACCACATCATCAATATAAATCTCAACAATCCTGCCGATCAACTCATGAAAGATATAATTCATAGCCCTCTGATAAGTTGCACCGGCATTCTTAAGCCCAAAGGTCATGACCACCCATTCATATAAGCCTATAGCACCTGGACATCTGAATGCAGTTTTATGTATATCTTCTTCTACCATAAAAATTTGGTTATAGCCAGCATTGCCATCCATAAAACTGATAACCTTATGTCCTCCTGCTGCATCGACTAACATATCTGCCACTAGCATTGGGTAGCCATCCATTGGAGTAGCTTTATTCAAATCCCTGAAGTCAATACAAACCCTCATTTTTCTATTTTTTATACACAGGGAGTACGCTAGATATCCATTCAGCATATCTACATTGCTGAATGAAATTAGCTTTGTTTTCACATCAGCCATAACTTCTGCTCTAATCCTCCTTGGAGCTTGTTTTACAGGCCGACTACCATGTTTAATAGGTAGTCGATGTTCTACCAATGATCGATCAAGACCAGACATTTCAGAATAATCCCAAGCAAAACATCCTTTATATTCTTTCAATAATGCAATAAGTTCTTGCCTAAACTTGGGATCTAACTTGGCACTAATGTATGTCAACCTCGCCTTATCACCGTTTCCAATATCAACAACTTCCAGTTCATCAGCCGACGTGAAACCCTAACCCATCTTACTCTCATCCTCGTTAACTGTATAATCCATTAAATATATTTTTTGAAGCCGACTGCTTGGATTGGTTGTTGACTTTCGTCATTTGTCTTGAGAAAGTCTTCTTCAAGAATCCTTCCAGAAAAACACTCCATGTTATCAAAGTTCCAAATATCAGGGTCTGAATAAGCAACACTAACAGTTGAATCAGTGTTGGGTATTTTAAACGCACACAGAAAGATCTACAAGTGCACGGATACCGATGTAGCTTTCACCCGAGAGTATTCAAGGGTATCGATTTCCATGGGAAACGCGAAGTGTACTAGAAGAATTAAGAACGTCCAAGAAAAGAATGGTAATGTGGTTAGAGAGGGATATAGGGTTTTCTAAGTTGGTCTATCTAATTAAAGGCCCACTATACTTTACTTACTTCGGAGCAGCAGTACCTTTCCGATTCTCGAAAAAGACTGGGAAAAGGGTAATCGGGAGAAGGCTGCCAAAAAGCTCTATGAAACACCAATTCTAACGTGGTGGATTATAACAATCTACAACGTTATCACCCCTGTAGCTACCACAACTATCCGGAGGATTGGGCGCAAACTCAGGTAAACCCTAGTCTAGACACCAAGTCTACACTAACGCTTACTACTCTAATTACTGCAGATAACTAGAGCACTCAATACGAGCGGAGATCCAGTAAATAAAATAAAGCAAGAACTGAAATTAAATATAATACTTAGAAATTGTAAATGAAGAACCTGGAGATTACTTGAAGACGAACCAGATGCTGCACCAATACAATGTCGAGGAAGATCCGACAGATCCGGCTCCTCCTCAGCTCTCTCCTTCTCCTCTCTCTAATCCGATCTCTAATTACAACTAGATGAACTAGACAACTAGAACTAGAACTAGAAGAACTAGAAGAACTAGAACTAGATCTAATTCTAGATGAACTAGAAGAGATTCATCTAGAGGGACCTCTACTTCTAATTGAAACCCTAGTTTCTGATGTGGAGATGAATAATGAAGATGGAGATCGCTCTTGGGGGCGCCCCTGGGGTCTCTTATATAGTTCTAGATGGAGTAGGGGGCAAGGAATTGCCACGTCATCGATCCGCGTCACGTTTATCGCCCACCGTTGGATCAAACCGACTTTAGGGACGGTGGAGATGCATCCTAGGAGGCGGTTGAAGAAGGTTCCAGAAGGCGAAGGCGAAATGGCCTCCGTGGCCGACCGGTCGGTCTCCAAGTGGGACCGGTCGGTCTGGCCTAGTGGGCCCACATGGTGGGCCGCCTCGTGGTGTCTTCTAGATCCTTCTTTTGCAGATTTCGTTGCGAAATTAATATCTTTTCATCCGGGACTCCGAATATAGCAAATGATATGTCCGTTTCGATCGTCTCGACGAGCCCTTCGCAATGGTGCACTCCAATTCATCACTTGAGATACTTTTATATGGTGAAATATTGATGTCCTACAAAACAAGTGAGAGCACCAAAACTCATGGAACTTGTTAGTTTCAAACCCTACAACTATGCTTTTAATTCAGTTAGTGTCATTTCATGCAATAGTTGATGGTTAATTATGAGCATTAGTGAGCGTCAGCAAGTTCCCCCAAGCTTAACCTTTGCTAGTCCGGAGCAAAGCCAATCTCAACAATGGATCAGGAGTTGCTGCAATATCTTCACTTCCAACAAGTACACATGTATTCAAACAAAAGTTCTCATATGAAAAAGTATCATATTATTCATAACGGGGCTTAGTACTTTACCTTGAATGATCAAATCAAGCACTATGTCTCTAGTTCTTTCACTTCACCTTTATCCCGGAGTTTTAATTAATTTTCAAAAAGATTAAAAACATATGTTGTCAAATTAAACAATGGATCCAAAGAGAAAGTCAACCATACCATTGAATCGAGAAGTGCATGTGTATGGAAAATGGAGTCGGATGCTCTTTTGAAATATATCACTCTCTTTTTTTATTAGAAACACATGGCTATGAGGCTAATTCTACAGGCGGGCACGTGCCCATTTTTTTCTGATATTCTCTTTTTTCGAGGTTCCGGACACTTGTCCCTTTTTATTTCCTCGGGATCTATCTTTTTGAGGTTTCGGGCACTTGCCCCTTTTTATTTCCTCGGATTTTTTTTCTCTATTTTTTTTCAATTGCCACATGCTTCCAACAAACTTTTGAGAGGATAGCAACAGATAATCATGAGCATTTATGCGGAAGATGGATGAAATGTGTAAGTGATCTCAATTCAATAGCATGATAACTTCTCATAGGGTCAACAAAGCTTAATTTAACTCAATGCAATTATTAGTCATATTTATATTGAGAAATCTCCAAAACTCTAGTGTTGTTTAGAACAAGGTAATAGCAGCTCAGATCATCACATACCATATCTGTCAACTACCTAGACTCTAGGTCAAGCATTTGCTACCCATGCAATTAATTTCATTTTTAAGCATCATTATTAATTAGGAGAACTCATGTTCTGAAGGCTATGTACTTGAAAGAAATTAGATAGAACAACTATTCATCATTTCCATGTAAAAGATCAGAGAGAGAGTTCTTCTTTTATTATTAACTTCTTAAAACAAACTAAGAAAATTTAACACACTATTTATTTAACCTAACACACACTTATTACAAATAACTAAGATAGTGAATAAGACATACCTGGATCACGAAGATAACAGGGGTGCGTCTCCCCCAAGCTGGTTCCCTTAATAGCGTTGAGCCTTCATGTGCCCATATTTTTTTTCTTTTTTAATTAATCGTGAGCCTTCATGTTCCCACATATTTTTTTTTGTTTTGTTTTATATTTTATTTTCATTTATGTATAGAAGGAAAACTTAAGAGGATAAGGATACTTACCTGGATACACGGGTGTGCTTTCCCTCATGCTGAATGTTGACGTAGTCGTTCATTCTTGCCATGTAGCAGACTGGCGATGGAAATGTGTTTCCTCTGTCGGAGCTTTGATTGATGTTGATGGTTGTGCAAACAGTACTCCAACAGTGGATAGAACATCCATTTGCTCATCAGCTTTTCTTGGTCTTTCAAATCATGTGAAACTCAAATAGACAACAAAACTTGTGCAATAGATTAAGCGTTAGTGGTTGGCCACTCAAGCCTTAGTTGTCCAGAGTTTCAGTAAGATCTCTTTCTCAATATTTTTGTATTTTTATTTTTATGATGCTATGACAGTCTAACAAAATGAATGCATTTTTATTTTTATTTTTATTTTTATGCCATCACAGTGAATATTTCATGTGGGTTTTTACACACCACAGAATTATTCACATGGGGCTTTAGGTTTTATGATGCAGTGCAATAAGTAAAACATTTTATTTATTTTTTTATATATAATGCTAATGCAGAGAAGTAAATATGCTATGGAGAGATTGATGCTAGAAAGTAAATATGCAAAATGGAAACTAATGCAGAAAAGATAAATATAGATAACTACCGTTTTACCTTTCGGCAAGGGTTCAATGTTTTAAGTCCTCTGAATAGGACTTCTCACCATGTTCATTCCTGAGGTGCATCATTTGATCTGGATATGTAGACCTTGATAACTTCACCTCTTGATATGGTGTCACCCATGTTCTTCGTTCGCCCAATAGTTTGAAGTGAAGCATTAGTTGTGGAAGCTGACAACATCTTGATTAGTGTGCATGTTCTTATAGATCCAGGATCCTCACTCTGTAGAATTTGGGAGTTGACAAACTCCTCCATGTTTTGCTCAAGAGTGTGTCCTGCTCATAAAGACAAGGTGGAGATCAAGTGCATGGGCTCTATTGGTGGAAAAACACCAACAGAACCAAAAGTTTTGTTCATTCCTCTCTAACCTTAGGCACATCGAGCAAGATAAACTTGTTGTTTATGTGTTCTATTTAATCTTAACATGAGTGATAGGATCAAAAGATGATGAGCATTAAAGTAGCATCTAACATATTTAAGAGATCAGATTGTTTAACCCAAGGAAGGATAATCTATGCATAATGTGTCGATATTTTCATGATTGTGATATATCATCTTCCAAAGGTTAGATGCATAACATTTTAGCTCATTGGTTAAGATAGTGAGATTCAAGGGAGTAAATCTAAGAACAAACATTAAAGAACTAAACATGTTGAGTTGATTAGGTTGGATCAAATAAGGTGCAACTAAAACATGTTTGGTTCTTATTTATGCACATACTAGAATTAAGGAGAAGCTTTTAAAGTGATGGCCACATACCTTGAGATGTTACCTTTATCATTAAAGAGTGATGTGTCGAACCACCTTGTGGAAGCTTATCTTGTTTGGCTGGTTGTTCTTCATGAATAGCTTGTCTTCTCTTGCTTATCTCATAGTGAACGTGAGTGATGGGAGCTCAAGAGGAGGAAGGCATAGTAGGATCATCTTTAGAGGGATCAACCTTCCTTCTCTGTGTGTCAACCTATCAGTGAAGGTGTGTTGTTCCTCCCACGATGGTCTTTATCTTCTAGTGACCTAGCTCAGACTTGTTCACCTACTTCCATGGAGTGAGTGCTTTGATTGTAGGTATTGTTTTATGGCACTCATCTTCCGTCTTGTTCTATGGATCTCTTTTCTCCATGATCAGTGAGCTGTGTCTCCCTTACGCAAGTTGTTAAAGTTCATGTATCTCTTCAGTTCCAGTGTGAGTTCATCTCAGGACTTTCCCAAATTGATATTGAAAGTTTTCCTGCAGGGGTTAGTCCAACAAAATATCCAGCATCCACTATAGTATACTATTGGCTCAAAAATCAACCTAGACACCACGTCTAATTTGATCTAGGAAGGCATTTTAACCCAAGCACCATACTTAATTTAAAAGCCTTTAGAGGTAAAATCAGGACACCTTTTAGCTCAAGAATCAAACCAAGCACCATGTCTTACTTTAATTCATGAAAACAGTTTAAACTAAGCACCATGCCTAATTTAAAAGGTGTAAGAGAATACTTCAAAACCAAAGCATATACTATAGCAGATGAGGGTAGTATTAAAACATTAACGAGATTTTCTCAAATGGTAATGAGAGAGCATGATTAGTGTAAAGCACATGAGCATGTCTTAAAGGTAGGGGCAACCAACATAGCAACATGGTAAGAGATGTTCTTACAAAGTGTATCCCCAGCTTAGATTTGCAAAAATCAAGATTGGATGAATGTAATTCAATGTTGCATGATGATTAGTTGGACATACCTTGTGTTTGTCGTTCCTTCGAACTCTTTGCTCCAGACCTGCAAAGGTTAGTGACAAGAATACCCGAAGGAATATTTTAACAATTATATCCATATGCTCATTACACAAGGGCAGTGTAGCAAGAAAGTGAACACTGATCTAAAAAGTGCTTGTTTTAGGACACTGAGCTTGTCTTTGGGAAACCTTCAGAATGAGATTTGGTGAAGTGGTTTCCCCTCCAACACCAACTTAAGAGCACAACGAGATCTACAATATTTGTGATAAACATATGCATCTACAACCACCTTTTGTAGTTTTTGTAAATAGAAAGTGTGAGGGGGTTGAAAATCTCGAGTGTGGCAATGTTAGACACACCAATTGAATCAGGAGATCTTTCATATGAGCATGGATTTAAAGAGGTGTTTATGAAGTAGCTTCAATGCTCTTTGATATCATCTTCCTCAATTTCAGAGAAGAACACCGAAGGATGGGGTTCATCATTTTCAAAAGTGTGGGGTGTTTCCTCTACGGAAGGTTTTGTGACAACTAAATTATTAGAAGGATTTGAAGGAATTTCAAATTTGGTTGTGTGTTTCTCCTCGTGTTGGTCGGGATTGGGCTCGACTTCTTCTTCTGGGAATTCATCAAAAGTGCTAGTGCAAGGAGTATTTTCAAGGATTTTCTCAAGGATGTCTCTTCCTTCACTAACAAGTTTATGTGAGAATGATCCTCCAGAAGCTAAATCGAGATGTAGAACAGCTTCCTTGCTAAGACCACGATAGAAGTGAAAGTGCAGGACATGGTCAGGTAAGGAAAGATTTGGGCCAAAATTGGTAAGGCTTATGAACCTAGTCCAAGCTGCTTCTAGTGTCTCCTTCTCTTTTTATTTAAATGTAAGAACTTCGATTCTAAGATCGGTGATTCGAAAAAGAGGGAAGAAAGCAAGGCAAAAGTGGTCCCGAAGTTCATCCCAATTTCCATTTGTGCCCCTTATGGAATGATCATACCATTTTCTCGCTCTTCCCAAAAGGGAGAACAGGAATAGTTTCCATTTTATGGTCTCTTGTGTCATGCCAGCAATAGTCCGACAAGAACACAATTGCTCAAATTCCCTAAGGTGGGTGTATGGATCTTCGTCTTCTGATCCAGAGAAGGATTTTGAAGGACCGAGAATGCAATAGCAAGGCGACCAGAGGGGGGTGAATGGAAGCTCAAAAATTTCTCTCGAAACTTTGGCCTTTGTCTCACAAATCAACCCCAAAAGCTACGAACAAAACCATGACGCCCACGACCCTTGGAAGAGGGTGGATGATCCCTAGGATCACAGCGAGGCACCACAAAGCGATAGCAAGTCAAACGTCAAAAACACCAACGCAAATTCGACTCTAGAAACCGGGTCCCAAACGTAGATTGAAAGCTACGTCGGAAAATCCCCAAATACCGATGCTAACAAGTAGCAAAGATACCTAGAGAGGTTCCTCGGTGAACTCTAGGGGCAAACGAGAAGTCCGGAAATCAAGCAGAGAAGCCGGGAGAGCAAACGCACTAAACCACAACACACAGCCGATTCCCGAACTGTCCGGACTCTTGGTCCCGGACTGTCCGCCCCTACTGCGGACTGTCCACGACCGGGGGTTGGACTGTCCGCCGGCCAAATGAACAAAATAGCAAGGTTGCTGAAAGTCCCTGGTCGACTCGCGGACTGTCCGTGACCGACTACGACGGACTGTTCGCCGGTCAAATTTGACCAAAGTGGCCGAGGCTCGCTGCCACTGGTCTGGCTCGAGCCCGATGGCGGGACTGTCCGCGCCCTATTTGGTGGACTGTCCGCCACAGCCCAGAGAAGGCGATTTTGATCACCCTTCTCACAAATCTCTCCAAACACGATTCAAATCGAAATCCCTTATTCCCAAAATTGGAGAGGATGATCACGAGGTAGTTAGGAGACTATCCCCAGGAAATCATCCGCTCAAATCGATTCAATCAACGGGAAATCGAAGGGGAAGGTGTTTGAACCAAAAAAGCGCCACGAAAATGAAATCGACCCGATCTACTTGTTCATGAGGAGTTAGATGAATTCCTTTAGTGGAAATGATCTCCTCACTGTAAAGAACAAGTTGATTCAAACAGATTTCGAAAAGACGCAGTAGAGAGGGAGATCGAGTGACATGAAAATCACGGAGAAACGAAGAACACGAGCAAAACGCGAATCAAGTCATCGATCTGCAACCGTGTGGCTACCACACGCTACAACAGTGAGATTATGGTCTCACTTCCTCAAAATTTCCAGTACACAGAGGTATGGTTCTCTGCTGATCTCAGTTGCTACAGCAGGGGATAGGGAGAGCAGGAAAACCTAGAAGGCAAAGAGCAAATGACTGAGATAGATACGGAGGTGGGTGTCTCCCCCTACTTATCCTAATTCTAATTCCCACTCTACCCCTAACTAATTACAGAGCGAACCAGCTAAACCCTAGGGTTATTCTGGACCAACTCAAGGTAGGTGGTGATCCGATGGCCACGCCCGCACAACTGGTAGCGTTGCCTCGATGCAACCTCCCCGATTGCCGCCACGTGCCGCCACCGCTCTGCTCGTCCTTTTCCTGGACTTCGCCCCCGGTTTTGTGGCCCAAACCGGGAAACTAGGCTTCACAGCCAACCCCCGGTTTTGAGGCCCAAACCGGGAAACCTGCCGTCTATCGCCTGAGTTTTGAGGCCCAAACTCAGAAACCCGTAGCACCCAGGTTTTGAGGCCCAAACCTGGAAACCGTCCTCAGCCCGAGTTTTGTGGCCCAAACTCAGAAACCATCAGCGCCCAGGTTTTGAGGCCCAAACCTGGACACCGTCCACTTGGTGGTTTTTATGTGGCTCAACCACCAAACCGAGCCGTAGAGGGGATGCACCACCCATGCACCCCATCCACCCGCAAGTCTTCGCTCGTCGCTATCCCAGGCTGTCAGCCACCACAGCTGATCCTCAAGCCACCGGTCCCTCAGTCCAAGCCTCACGTCCGTCCTTCACCACACTCGGTCCATCGGCACGACACGTCTCTACTTGACCTTCACCTTGCCCTTGATCCCTGCATCCGTGCTCGACACCTGCACAACACAAGCCAAAGAACATGCGCATTATCCCAGTTGACAATCACTCATCACTTAGAGACTCGACATACACCCATGTATCCGCAATCTCCCCCTTGATGAGTGCATTGTCAACTACCAACACAAATCATAATGGAATAGAGGAAGGAAGGAAGAAGAAGAGAGAACTCGACCAAATGACCCAAAAGCATAACAAAGCCGAAGAAGGTCAAATGAAAGAGCAAAACAACTTGGTTCCCAAAGACATGGGCAACGGCTCAACGCAACCAAGCAAACCAAAGCTAACCCTCAAGAAGAGGTAGAACAGGCTCAACACCGCTAGCGAGAAAACTTGATACCAGTTGAAGAAAGCTTGATATCAACTGAAGAGCATAAAAGCAAAGGTGTTAGTTCCTCAAAAAAGGGGCAAAGGCTCAACACAACTAGCTACCAAAAATGCTCCGAACCAACTGTTACCAGCTCAGAAACTCAGCAACGAGCAAACTCCCCCTCAAATAGTGCACACAACCAGTAAATCTCCCCTTAAGTTCAACTCGGAAAGCAAAGATTTGAAGATATTTTCTCCCCCTTAGTCGAACACAGAGCACACATGATTTGTCAATATTTTCTCCCCCTTAGTTGAAAATGCACTATAAAGGAACTCCCCTCCAAATGCATATGAGTCAAAATGCAAGTTAGCAGCTTCAGGAATATAGTCGATAGAATATGAAGATGTTCGACAAAATGCTGATCCAATGACTCATAAAATGCATATAATGCTAGCAAAGGCTCAAACTGATCACCAAATACGAAATCTGAACATTGGAGCAAAAAGAGCAGTTTTCAGCCAAAAAGGTATTCACCATCAAAATAGCACTAACTATGTATAGACAGGAAGTCAGACAAGTGCTAAACATGTATACAAGGTGAACTACCCCTAGCACAATTCAATCATCATGCTATAGAATGAAACATAGACTTGTGTATCCAAATTTTATCGGAGTTGCGGTAGTTTAAATTACACAAGTTCAAATTAAAGCATGTGATTGCGAGAGGTTGAAAGCTTGTCATTGCCTAACTTTTCAACTGTGCGAAGCCTATGCACAAGCAATCAGAAGCTTAAAGCAACAGTTTCGGTCATACACTACACAGCTCAAGTTTAACTCAAAGTGCAATGAGAAACAGTCTTGAAACTGTGATGTGCTAACAAGCAATCCCATCTCGATCTTTCCAATTCACTTAACTGGGTTCAGAATTAGAGCAGAATATGAACATACCAAGCAAGTTAATGACTCAACACTAGAGACATAGCAACCTAGCATATATGAGAAGCACAAGTGATTTCAACACATTCTACACATGTGTTGACGTTTGTTAACGCAAATAGAATATGAAAGATTCCGCAAGCGCACACAACACCATTGTAGCATTTTACCGGGAGTATTCCAGGATTGTTATTTATATTTTACCACTGGGAAGCTAGGGTCAAGAATCTGATAACTCACTATCATGCATCTACTAACTTAGAGGACTAACTAGACTAAAGCAGGAGTAATGGATATATGATATGATAATGAATGAAAGCACAATAACGAGAATTCAATGATAAATGTATAGATAACTATAGTGGGAGGACAACGGGAGAGATCAAGGTTCCTATGCACTTCTCTATTACTTGGGTTCTAAGGTAACAAGGATGAAAAGATATAGTAGTCATATAATAACACTTCGGGACATCAGAACACCAACCACAGAAAGGGATGAGAAGGGGGTTGGGAAGCTCTGACTACGGTCCTACGAACATCAACCCGAACGTGGTGGAATACGTCGGCCATCAGGGCTGTCACCACCTGGGGCTACCACAACTATCCGTGGGGTTGAGCGCAACTCAGGTAAACCCTATTCTAGACACCAAGTGTACATTAACGCTTAGTACTCTAATTACTGCATATAACTAGAGCACTCAATACGAGCGGAGATCTCATGCCAAGATATAACAACTATACTAATCATATAATAAAGCATAAAGTAAATAGAGAAGATAAATATATTAAAGCATAAGTCTTACAAAGAAAAGATACAAAGACATACCAAAACTCTGAAGACTCCTTTAGAACCGGAGCGCAGCTCCGCTCTCCCTAACTCCCGACTAGAGCTAAGCTATTACATTGGAAAATCTAAACCTAATTACATAGAGAAGAAAGGTCATCCATTCGAGGGACGCCTCTACAACTCCATGATGATGTTGTGTTGCCTCAGGGGGGTCCTGGGTTTATTATATAGGGGCTCCTGGCCTCCCCTCCACCTTGGGCAAGCGATGTGGGACTAAATCCTTCGTCATATGCACATGGGCCTTAATGGGCCAAAATGCGTTGGAGAGGTCGGTTGGAGTGCGCCACGCGAAGGGGGGCAAGTTTGGGCCCTACACCAGACCGGTCGGTTCAAGGGGGAGACCGGTCGGTTTTCCTCTTTGACAGGTGGGCCCCGCCTTCCGTGGGTCGCCTTCTCGTGTCTTCTGGAATGTTCTGGAATGTTCTAGAATCTTCCAAGTCGTATCCATCGAGGACTCTCACTCCGAGACTCCAAATATTGCAAATCATATATCCGTTTCGATCGTCTCGACGAGGTCTTCACAATGGTGTGCTCTGTTTCATCACTTGAGATACTTTTATATGGTAAAAACATGGATGTCCTACAAAACAAGTGAGAGCACCAAAACTCGTGGAACTTGTTAGTTTCAAACCCTACAACTATGCTTTGTGATTCATTTAGTATCATTTCATGCAATAGTTGATGGTTAATTATGAGCATTAGTGAGCGTCAACAAGTTCCCCCAAGCTTACCCTTTGCTAGTCCCTTAGCAAAGTCAAACTCAATAATGGATCAGGAGTTGCTGCAATATTTGTACTTCTAACAAGTACTCATGCATTCAAACAAAAGTTCTCATTTGGATTAGAAAAAGATATCATATTATTTATCACGGGGCTTAGTACTTTACCTTAAATCTTGAGTAACTGAAAGATAGAACGATCAAATCAAGCACCATGTCTCTAGCTCTTTCACTTCACCATTATCCCAGAGTTTTTATGAATTTTCAAAAAGCTTAAGAACATATGTTGTCAAATTAAATAATGGATCCAAAAAGAAAGTCAACTACACCATTGAATCGAGAAGTGCATGTGTATGGAAAATGGAGGCGGATGCTCTTTTGAATATATCACTCTCTTTTGTCAATTAGAAACACATGGCTATCAGGCTAATTCTACTGTCGAGCACGTGCCCATTTTTTGTGATATTCTCTCTTTTTTTCTCTATATTTTTTCGAGGTTCCAGACACTTGTCCCTTTTTATTTCCTCGGGATCTATCTTTTCGAGGTTTCGGACACTTGTCCCTTTTTATTTCCTCGGAATTGTTTTTTCTTTTTTCTTTTTTTTTAATAGCCATATGCTTCCAACAAACTTTTGAGAGAATAGGAACAGATAATCATGAGCATTTATGCGGAAGATGGATGAAATGTGTAAGTGATCTCAATTCAATAGTATGATAACTTCTCATAGGGTCAACAAAGCTTAATTTAACTCAAAGCAATGGGTCATATTAATATTGGAAACTCTCCGGAACACTAGTGTTGTTTTAGAACAAGATAACAGTAGCTCAGATCATCACATATCATATTTGTCAATTACTTAGACTCTGGATCAAGCATTTGCTACCCATATATTTAATTTTAGTTTAAGGCATCATTAATTTTTTTAAATTTAAGAGAACTCATGCTTAAAGGCTAGGTACTAGAAAGAAATACAATAGAGCAACTATTCATCATTTCTATTTTAAGAAATTAGGGAGATAGTTCTTCAGATTACACATGCTTTATTCATTTAATCTAACACACATTATAATATATTACTTAAAAAACACTAAGATAGTAGTAAGACATACCTGAATCACGAAGATAACGGGGGTGCGTCTCCCCCAAGCTAATCCCTTCGATCGCATTGAGCCTTCATGTGCTCGAATATTTTTATTTTTTTTCTTTTTAAAGGCGAGCCTTCATGTGCTCACATTTTTTTTATTTTGAATTTATTTATAGAAAGAAAACTGAAGAGGATATATACTTACCTGGATACACGAGGGTGCTTTTCCCCAAGCTGAATGTTGACGTAGTCGTTCGATCTTACAATGTAGCAGACTGGCAGTGAAAATGTTCTTCCTCTATCCTGACGTAGTCGTTCGATCTTGCAATGTAGCAGACTGGCAGTGAAAATGTTCTTCCTCTATCGGAGCATTGATTGATGTTGATGGTTGTTAAAATAGTGCTCCAACAGTGGATGGAACATCCACTTGCTCGTCAGCTTTTCTTGGTCATTCAATCCTGTGAAACTCAAATAGACAACAAAACTTGTGGAACAGATTAAGCGTTAGTGGTTGGCCACTCAAGCCTTAGTTGTTGAGAGTTTTAGTAAGATCTCTTTCTCAATATTTTTGTTTTTTATATATTTTTTTATGATGTAAAAATGCAATAGGATGAATGCATATTTATTTTAATTTTTATGCCACCATGGTGAATATTTCATTTTAGTTTTTACACACCAAAGAATTATTCACATGGGGATTTAGGTTTTATGATGAAGTGCAATAAATAAATTATTTTCTTTTTTATGTAATGCTGATGCAGAGAAGTAAATATGCTATGGAGAGATGATGAAGGAAAGTAAATATGCAAAATGGAAACTAATGCAGAAAAGATAAATATGGATAACTATCGATTGACCTTTCGATGAGGGTTCAATGTTTTAAGTCCTCTGAACGGGACTTCTCACCATGTTCATTCCTGAGGTGCATCATTTGATTCCGATATATAGACCTTGATAACTACACCTCTTAATATGGTGTCACTCATGTTCTTCGTTCGCCCACTAATTTGAAGTGAAACATTGATTATGGAAGCTGGCAGCATCTTGCTCAATGTGCATGTTCTTGTAGATCCAGGACCTTCACTCTGTAGAATTTGGGAGTTGACAAACTCCTCCATGTTTTGCTCAAGAGTATGTCCTGCTCATAAAGACAAGGTAGAGATCAAGTGCATAGGCTCTGTTGGTGGAAAAACACCAACAGAACCAAAAGTTTTGTTCATTCCTCTCTAACCTTAGACACATTGCACAAGATAAACTTGTTGTTTATGTGTTCTATTTAATCATAACATGAGTGATAAGATCAGAAGATGAACATGAAAGTAGCATCTTAAAAATATTTAATAGATCAGATTACTTAACCCAAGGAAGGATAATCTATGCAGAATGTGTCGATCTTTTCATGATTGTGATATATCATCTTCCAAAGGTTGGATGCACAACATTTTAGCTCATCTAGATAGTGAGATAGTGAGATTCAAGAGAGTAAAGACATGAATAAAGAGTAAAGAACTGAACATGTTGAGTTTGATTAGGTTGGATCAAGTGAGGTGCAACTTAAACATGTTTGGTTCTTTATGTATGCACATACCAGAATCAAAGAGAAGCTTTTAAAAGTGATGGTCACTTACCTTGAAATGTTACTTTATCATTGAAGAGTGATTGTGTTGAACCACCTTGTGGAAGCTTCTCTTGTCTAGTTAGTTGTTGTTCATGAATGGCTTGTCTTCTCTTGTCTATCTCACACTGGGCTAGCAGAGTCTTGTTCTCAACAGGTCTAGACGACAGAGACTTTGTCAACTATTCTCTTGATTTTTAGGCTCGGGTACTATCTCTCCATCTTTGAATTCTTGCAGTGCAGTGGCTTCATCCTTCATGATGTCCCCCTCAATTCCTGGTAGTTGGTTCTTTCCATTGTCGGCTGATGTCAACGTCTTCTCTTGGTTTCCTTCGGCTGCTCATAAATGGTGTAGTTTGTTGATGAAGCAGCAACCTTTTGATCGAAGATCCAAAAGTGGATGTCTCCAGGTCTGACATAGATGACAACTTTGGTGGTGTTCAAGAATGTTTCTCAAGAATGAGTGATGGATCATATTCTTCTTCTTGGCTGGGGCAGCGTCTAGTGGCTTGTACTATCAAAGTGGTGAGTAGGAGGTCAAAGTGTCTTGAAGCTGGATTTCTCCTTCCTACCCTTGATCGTGAAGCAATCTAGACAACAGAATTGTGTCTCCCCCAAGCTGGCTTGTGAAGTAGGTGGATGTCCGAATTTCTTCAACAACATGTTCATGAGTTGAATTTGTAGACCTTGTTGTTGTTGAAGTTGTTCCACCTCATCCCCAAACTAGCTCTTGTGTTGCAATGATTAGAAGTGAGGAGAACTTCCACTGCTTGTCTTCATAGTGAACCACCAACAGACTTCCTTCGGACGACACATAGATGTTATAATGTAGTGGCATATCGTCACCCTGATATTTGTTGTTGGTGTCTGTGTTGATGTCTTTGACAATGATGAGCGTAGGCATAGATTGACCCATACGGGGTGAGTTGCATCCTGCTCGTCATAAGTGTCCCAGCTTAGCCTTGGGATGGCTCAAAGCTTGGTTGCCTTCGACATCACTAGTGTTTTGTCTGATGATGAGTTTTGTCTATCCATAGGTTGGGTTTTGGATCTTTAAGTTCACACCATGAACAAGCAAACCTCATCTCCTACAAATGTTAGTGGACACATACCCGAAGGATTGCACTGAATTTGAAACATGGGTTTGTTATCCACAACTTATGTATTATTCATCCATGCTAATGACAGAATATGATTTTAGGATTACTTTAGCATAGACTAGTATTTTATGTGTTGGCTGCATTTTAACATGGTTCAAGGCACAAGATAACTTGCAGTAGAAGATGAATTTAAATAAACTTTAATACTCACAGTTCTTTCATCCATGATGAATGAGCTGAGTCTTCTTATGCAGTTCACCGTATGCCTTGCTTCATCTCTGATGTGAATTCATCTCAGGACTTTCCCAAAGTGTATTTAGAGTTCTCTGCAGGGGTTAGTCCAACAAAATATCCAATGTCTACACAAGCTAATTTCAGATCAATAATCAAACCAAACTCCGTGTCTAATTTGATTAAGGTAGACTATTTAACCTAAGCACCACGCTTAATTTAAAAAGCCTATGAAAGTACCCCAGGGAAGTACCTTCAAACCAAAATATACTAGCATAGACAAAGTAGCATGAAAGCATAAAAGAGATTTATCCAAATAGAGATGACAGAGTATGATCACAGTGAGGAATATTTTTTTTTTTTTTTTCTTTTTTATATTATTATTTTTTTAGATGCAGATGACATGAATGCATGCAAGGAACTAAACATGATGAGGATTTGATAAAAGAAAACCTAAACTAAATGGACATATGCAAGGATGATTCAATGTAAACATGCAGTGGAATGCAAGAAATTAAAAAGATAACTACTCATAAAGTTTAAAGTCCATGAGCAAGACTGTCTCACCTTGATCATACTTACCATGACTCACAACTGGGATTTGTGAGTGGCGCAGCATAAATATCCGTCATATGGGATGAGTTGAATTCTTGTGACGACGACCTTTTCTCCAATCTACACATGGTTAGAATAATAATATGTATGAACAAACCTGTGAGATGGCAGGGTTCCAGGATTAATGATGGATCTTGAATGTTCAGGCACCCTGGGTTCTTCATTCTTGTGGAAGCTTGCCATAAGGTCGAAACGACATCTGATGTCCTGTCTATTCCACACTCAACAGAACAAGGGGTAATCCTACTAAAGCTAGTGGTACACTAAATTAGCAGATGTCAAGATCATTATCAAACTTTACACCAATTGCTTCCCCGGCAACGGCGCCAAAAATGCTTGTTGACGTTTGTTAACGCAAATAGAATATGAAAGATTCCGCAAGCGCACAGAACACCATTGTAGCATTTTACCGGAGTATTCCAGGATCGTTATTTATATTTTACCACTGGGAAGCTAGGGTCAAGAATCTGATAACTCACTATCATGCATCTACTAACTCAGAGTACTAACTAGACTAAAGCAGGAGTAATGATATATGATATGATAATGAATGAAAGCACAAAAAAAGAATTCAATGATAAATGTATAGATAACTATAGTGGGAGGACAACGGGAGAGATCAAGGTTCCTATGCACTTCTCTATTACTTGGGTTCTAAGGTAACAAGGATGAAAAGATATAGTAGTCATATAACCACTTCGGGACATCAGAACACCAACCCAGAAAGGGATGAAAGGGGTTGGGAAGCTCTGACTACGGTCCTACGAACATCAACCCGAACGTGGTGGAATACGTCGGCCATCAGGGCTGTCACCACCTGGGGCTACCACAACTATCCGTGGGTTGAGCGCAACCTCAGGTAAACCTAGACTAGAACACCAAGTCTACATTAACGTTACTACTCTAATTACTGCATATAACTAGAGCACTCAATACGAGCGGAGATCTCATGCCAAGATATAACAACTATACTAATCATATAATAAGCATAAAGTAAATAGAGAAGATAAATATTTAAAGCATAAGTCTTACAAAGAAAAGATACAAAGACATACCAAAACTCTGAAGACTCCTCCGGAACCGGAGCGCAGCTCCGCTCTCCCTAACTCCCGACTAGAGCTAAGCTATTACATTGGAAAATCTAAACCTAATTACATAGAGAAGAAAGGTCATCCATTCGAGGGACGCCTCTACAACTCCATGATGATGTTGTGTTGCCTCAGGGGGGTCCTGGGTTTATTATATAGGGGCTCCTGGCCTCCCCTCCACCTTGGGCAAGCGATGTGGGACTAAATCCTTCGTCATATGCACATGGGCCTTAATGGGCCAAAATGCGTTGGAGAGGTCGGTTGGAGTGCGCCACGCGAAGGGGGCAAGTTTGGGCCCTACACCAGACCGGTCGGTCCAAGGGGGGACCGGTCGGTTTGCCTCTTTGACAGGTGGGCCCCCGCCTTCCGTGGGTCGCCTTCTCGTGTCTTCTGGAATGTTCTGGAATGTTCTAGAATCTTCCAAGTCGTATCCATCGAGGACTCTCGCTCCGGGACTCCAAATATAGCAAATCATATGTCCGTTTCGATCGTCTCGACGAGGTCTTCGCAATGGTGTGCTCTGTTTCATCACTTGAGATACTTTTATATGGTAAAAACATGGATGTCCTACAAAACAAGTGAGAGCACCAAAACTCGTGGAACTTGTTAGTTTCAAACCCTACAACTATGCTTTTTGATTCATTTAGTGTCATTTCATGCAATAGTTGATGGTTAATTATGAGCATTAGTGAGAGTCAACAACATGCTAGTTGCATCTCAATGGTGAATATTTTCAAGTTTTATGTTCATTAATTAATTCACCAAAAATAGCTCAGTCATATAATGTGATCAGTGATCAGAAAGAGCATAAACTACTAGCATCATCATAAAGCTCGGAGCAAACAGTTTACAGAGCATAATCACATTCTAGATTATATACATGAAGCTCTGAGTGTAATATGCAGATGAAATGCAAAGATGCATGATGAAACCAATTGAAAAACACAAAATCAGTTCATAATACAAAAGTCAAAATGTTTCCCCCATCTAAAAGGGAAACACACACCAAGCTCACCTCTCAACCTAGCAAAGTTGATTGGTCCAAAGGCTTGGTGAAAATATCAGCCAACTGATGATGAGTATCGACATGGCGAAGGTCGATATCACCCTTCTGATAGTGGTCTCGCAGAAAATGAAAGCGCACATCAATGTGTTTGGTCTTAGAGTGCAGCACGGGGTTCTTAGCAACGCTAATAGCACTCGTGCTGTCACAAAGCAAAGGAACGCGAGAAAAGCTCAGACCAAAATCACGCAAAGTGGCCATCATCCAAAGCAACTGTGAACAGCAGCTAGCCACAGCAACATACTCAGCCTCCGTGGTAGACTGGGCGACACTAGACTGCTTGCGAGAAGACCACGATACAAGAAAAGAACCAATAAACTG
Organism: Coix lacryma-jobi var. lacryma-jobi; assembly: GCA_009763385.1. Lineage (NCBI taxonomy): Eukaryota > Viridiplantae > Streptophyta > Magnoliopsida > Poales > Poaceae > Coix > Coix lacryma-jobi. The sequence goes on along the minus strand of CM019823.1, from coordinate 104,587,817 downwards.
ACAAGTCCCAGAAGTGGACTTGCACTCAATGCGACAACCAACAAAATCGGCATCAGAATAACCGCAAAGGGAGAGGCAGAAGAAGCAGAATACCAAATCCCAAACTCAGGTGTGAAGCATAAGTACCTCATAATGTGCTTGACTGCCTGACGGTGAGAGGTGCGTGGCGAAGACTGAAATCGCGCGCAAAGACATACCGCGAACTGAATGTCCGGGTGTGTCGCCGTCAGTTACACAGCAGCGACCCGATCATACTCCGACACTCCTTCTGGTCCACTGCTTCTCCCTCCTTGTCCGCATCCAGGGCCGTCGTGGTCGACATGGGTGTTGGAAGAGGCTTGGCCTCACCCATATCGAACTTCTTCATAATGTCCTTGGTGTACTTGCCCTGGTGCACGAACGTCCCTCTCGGGATTGCTTGATTTGCAACCCGAGGAAAAACGTCAACTCGCCCATCATGCTCATCTCAAACTCCCTGCTCATAGTATCTGCAAACTTGGCAACCAAAGCGTGAGAAGAACCACCAAAAATGATATCATCCATGTAAATCTGGACCAAGAGAGTGTCACTGCCTTGCTTGAGGAGAAAGAGCGTTTATCTACATATCCCATTTAAAACCCTTATCAAGCAAAAAGGTTTTCCACCTATCATACCAGGCTCTAGGGGCTTGTTTCAAACCATACAAGGCTTTGTGAAGTTTAAAAACATGGTTTAGAAACTTGGGATTTTCGAAACCGGGGGGTTGTCTCACATATACTTCCTCTTCTATGTAGCCGTTTAAGAAGGCACTCTTGACATCCATTTGAAAAAGTTTAAACCCTTTGGATGCAGCAAAAGCCAAGAGTATCCTAGTAGCCTCCAAACGAGCTACAAGAGCAAAGTCTCCTCATAGTCTATCCCCTCCTTCTGACTATACCCGTGGGCTACAAGTCTGGCCTTGTTTCTCACAACATGGCCATCTTCTCCTTGTTTGTTTTTGAAAACCCATTTTGTCCCCATAGGGTGACACTCAGGAGGAAGAGGAACAAGACCCAAACCCGATTTCTCTCAAAGTTCTCAAGCTCCTCATGCATGGCATTGACCCAATCTAGATCCGTCAAAGCGTGTCCACATCTCAGGGTTCAAAATCAGCAACAAATGCAGAATGAGCAAAGTGAGATATTTGTTGTGACCTTGACCGAGTGACACATTCGCCGATGCTACCGATCATCTGTTGAGGCGGGTGTTGACGCTGAATGTGTCGTGGCGCCTCCGGAGCTGATGTAGCCTCCCCCTCAACAGCAGTTGGTGCCTCCTCGGGTACAAGTGGTACAGCCCGAGGCGGCGGATCACACGGCCCCCATGTGGTAGAGGAAGAAGGGTCGGGGCCGCGTGCAATCGTGGTCGAAGTCGACCCACTAGGAGCAGCAGGTGGAGGAAGTGCTGGATCGTTCATACCTTCAGCACCCTCGTCCTCATCATCAAAAAGAGGCTCGCCAACCTCAAGATCACCTGCACGCTCAAAATGAGAAGAAGGACAAACCATGGTCTCGTTGAAGGTGACATCGGATGTCTCCATGACTCGGTTAGTGTCAAGGTTAAGTACACGATAAGCACGAGTATGAGCGCCATAACCAAAAACACCACCGTCAGAAGAACGAGACTCAAATTTGTCCAGGTTGCCTTTCTTAAGTATAAAACAGTGGCAACCAAAAACTCTAAAATAACTCACTTTGGGTTGTCTTCCAAAATGCAACTCATAAGAAGTCTTTTTCCAGAATGCTCGGAGAAAAATGCGATTGGAGATATAGCATGCAGTGCTCATAGCTTCGGCCCAATATCGCCTAGGAGTCCTATGCTCATCGAGCATCGTCCTGGCCATCTCTACAAGGGTCCGATTCTTCCTCTCTACAACATCATTCTGTGGCGGTGTGTAGGGGGAAGAAAACTGATGCTCCAAACCCAAAGAGTTACAAAACTTCTAAAAATCTGAATTCTTGAATTCGGAACCATTATCACTCCTAATAGCTTGCATCGAGTTCAAAGGGAACTCGTTCTGAAGACGCAAAATCAGATTGCGAGCAAAGAGAAAGTCTCAGTTTTCTCAGCTAAAAAGAAACCCACGAATATCTCGAAAAGTCATCAACAACAACAAGCACATACCACTTCCCCCCAACCGAGCTCACCCGAGCCGGACCAACAAGGTCCATGTGCAAAAGCTCTCCAGGGCGCTTGGTCATGACCTGAGTCACTGGATTGTGGGGGAGCGGCAACCATCTTCCCATGTCTACAAGAGTGGCAAACAAGATCCTTCTCCATGGATAACTTGGGCAATCCTCGGATTAAGCCCAGTGAACTAAGCCTTGCAAGCATCGAAGCTCAAATGACCAAGTCTCCTATGCCACTTCCAAAGATCAAGGAGGAAGGTCCAGCCACCAGATAGCGAGAAATGCCAAAAGACTCCCGAGAAATTCGCATGAAGACTTTCCAAAAGGCCAAATCAAACAAGAAATAAGATTGCCCCGAGGATCCAAAATGCGACTGAGATTCGGCTTAAAACGAATCTCATAGTCATCTTCGAAAAGTTGCGAGACAGAAAGAAGGTTAAAATGCAAGTTAGAAACAAGAGCAACATCGCGCAACACAAAGTGCTCATTAACTCGCACAGACCCACGAGACAATACCTTACCTTTGCTATTGTCGCCGAAGGTGATAAACTCCTTTTCGGCAACAGGACTAAGACTGGAGAACCACTTGGCATTTCCGATCATGTGCCTCGAGCACCCGGAATCCACCAACCAAACGTTCTCCAATCGTTTTACCTACATCAATAAAAAGACATAGGGTGAGCATACGGTCCAACACTGGGGTTAGTGAAATAGGGCGAATACCAGGGTTGGGTTGGCTGCTCAAAAGAACGGTTAGCAGAAAAACCATTCCTAGCACGCCTACGGGGAAAGCGATCACCACGCTGAGGAAAGCGTGGTCCGCTAAGGGAAGAGCGTCCATCGCAATACTCAAAACGCGGTGGGGGAAAACGCTCTACAACAAAGCCACCGCCACGGGGTCCATAGCCTACAAACTGCAGGCTCCCGCCGGGCACGTCCTCTTCGCTGCCTAGGCCTAGGAACTTGAGGTTCTGGACCTCTAGGCCTAACAGCACGCCTCTGAACATTCGGCACATGTACATCATGGAAAGGATAGTACATGTCCGTGTTGTTCATCTCCTTTGCGCGGCGCGCCTCTCTCTTGCGCCGAAAGCAAAACTCACTCAAGTGTCCATCTCTCCCACAGTGCTCACAGTGGTACCACACCGCTCTCATAGGGGGTTGTTGGTACTCACGGTAGTGGGTGTGGATCACTTTGCCCTTCTGTGGCATAAGTTCCTCCTGGATGGGTGGCATGGTGTCCAGCTTGTTCTTGAGGTGGTTTGGCTTGGGAGCCCATGATTGTTTCTTGGGTGGAGCTCTTGGAGGTTCAACAAAGAACCCATCCTTGGTGTTAGGCTTGAGAGGATCTTTGGTTGGAATCTTGGTAAGTTTGGGAGTAGTGGTAGAGTTGGGCTTCTCACATGGGTTAAGACCACTCGACTCTCCAATCTTTCCAAAAGAAGAAATATCAACACCCTGAGCAAAACCAACACCGGGACCTCCAGCAGCTCGCTTGAATTGGGAGGTCATCATCCCGAGCTATGGCTCTCCACTAGACACCCATGACAAGATGGTCTGAAGGTATGTGTTTTCCTCCTCGGTTTGCATCTTGTCATGCTTCACGTTGGCTATCTCCATCTCCAAACCCTCACAAAGAACACACCTAGCCACACATGTGCTACCCGAGTTGGCCTCTTCAAGAGACACAATCTTGGCATTCTTCTCTGCCAACTCAGATTGCAAGCCCGCACAGGACTTGCACGCACCCAACAGCAAGGATCTAGCCTTCAACTCATCCACCTCTCCTACCAACACAGCATACTTGCTTCTCAAAGTGAGAAGGTCAGTCATGTGTGTGGTGCACATCTCGCACTCAACCTCCTCAGAAACGACTACGGTGGACTTGGCAAACTCAAGCTCCTTCACCGTATCCTCCCACTTCTGCCTAAACTCCTTGCGCTCTCTAGCAGCACGCCTAAGCAACTTATCCTGACTAAGGAGCGCGGCAGTAAGTTTCTCGACCTCAGCAGAAAGCTCGTCGGGGTTCTGAGAAACCTGGGAGGTGTCGTCGTCGTCGTTCCGAGGGATGTCCTCCAGCTCGCCGTCGACCTCCTTGCCGAGAGCCATGGTGCAGAAGCCCTCGTTGTCGGTGAAGAAGCAGAGGCCGTTCAGCTTGTCCTTGATCCTCTTCTTCTTCTCGGACTCGTCGTCGCTTGAGGAAGCGGAGTCGTCGTCCGAGTCGTCGACGTCGCTGAGCGTGGCGAAGAAGGCACGCTACTCAGCCTAGGCCTTCTCCAAGTACTTCGTCTTGATGTACTCCTTGTTGAAGCCGCCCTTCCGCTTGTGCTTCGTGGGGACGTACTTCTCCTTACGCTTGCCGGAGTCGTACTTGTGCCCATGATCCGCCTTGCCGAAGGTCTGCATGTTCTTCTTCGGGCAATTGGCGATGAAGTGGTTGGGGTCGCCGCACTCGAAACATCCCAAGCGTCCTCCTCCACGGCAACGGTTCATGTGGTTGTTGTGGAACCGCGAGAACCGGTTGGCGAGCAAAGCCAACTCGTCATCCCCCATGAACTCCAGCTGCTCCTCTGTGATAAAAAGAAGAGAAGAAAGTGCAAAGCCTCCAGAGGGGTTAGAAGAACTAGAAACCAAAGCCATCGACGGGCCAGAAGGATTTTTTATAAGAAGCCCTCGCCATGGCATCGATCTCACTGGACTTGAGCTTACTAAAGAGCTCGTCGCAAGTGAGAGTCTCAAAGTTAGGCGATTCGATGATCGCCTGAACCATGGAATCCCACACCGATCGATCAAGAGTATGCAAAAGCTTCAAAGCTCTCTCATGATCGTCGAAAGGCAACAGCTCCTTGTTCGCCCTCATCCTGTTGACAATCACCTGAAAGTGAGCGAATAAACTCTCTATGCTCTCACCAGGCATATGTCGAAAGTTCTCGTACTCTCGCTTGTGTGACTCGTAGAGACGGGTTTTGACTTGAGTGGTTCCCTCTAGAGATGGCAACAGGTCGGGTTCGGGGCGGGTGGAGCATCCGCGGACCCACCCCCGAAACACGCCAAGAAAACCCGCCCCGCACCCGAACCCCAACTCGGGTCAAAATCCGCCCCCCGCACCCGAACCCGACGGGGACCCGAAACCCGACGGGGACCCGAATTCCGGGTTTCGACAACACAATAACATTATAGAATTAATATTTTCACTATATAAATATATTTGTACCATGCAAATAGTAATCAAAATACAAGATCAGGAACCCAAAATGTAATTTTAGTAGTAAGGAATAAGAATATGAGAGCTGAATATAGTTTTTTGATTAATGAAAATATTTGTGCGACCAACATATGACATATATTGCGATACAACAACAATATTTCGGGTCCCCGACGGGCACCCACGGGGAAAATCTAAAACCCGAAACCGACCAGCCCCATTTCGGGTCCCCGAACCCGCAAACCCGCGGGGCCAAAACTAGACACGGCCCTAGCACCGCCGGGTCTAAAACCCGCGGGTTTTGGGTCCAGACCCGCCCCGTTGCCATCGTTAGTTCCCTCATGAAAACGAATGAGGGTAGCCCAAATCTCCCGAGACGTAGCAAGGTGAGAAACGTGATCAAACTCCGTCATGCTCAAGCATGAGAAAAGAGCATTACGGGCTCGGCTATTGGCATCGTGCTCAACGATCTGATGCTGAGTCACACGAGCAGCCAAGACCACGTAATCAGCAGAGTTACAAATATTCCAAATGGAAGCACCAATACTCTGCATATAGGCCAACATGCGTATCTTAAAATACGCATAGTTCATCCCATCGAAAAACGGCGGTTTGCCCACGCCGCGATCCATGTCGCCTTCTGTGGATCTGGAACCGGCTAAGGTGGAAGATCCTTAACCCGCTCCGATACCAATTGAAGGACCGAGAATGCAATAGCAAGGCGACCAGAGGGGGGGTGAATGGGAGCTCAAAAATTTCTCTCGAAACTTTGGCCTTTGTCCCACAAATCAACCCCAAAAGCTATGAACAAAATCGTGATGCCCACGACCCTTGGAAGAGGGTGGATGATCCCTAGGATCACAGCGAGGCACAACAAAGCGATAGCAAGTCAAACGCCAAAAACACCAGCGCAAGTTCGACTCTAGAAACCAGGTCCCAAACATAGATTGAAAGCTACGTCGGGAAATCGCCAAATATCGATGCTAACAAGTAGCAAAGATACCTAGAGAGGTTCCTCGGTGAACTCTAGGGGCAAACGAGAAGTCCGGAAATCAAGCGGAGAAGCCGGGAGAGCAAACGCACTAAACCACAACACACAGCCGATTCTCGGACTGTCCGGACTCTTAGTCCCGGGCTGTCCGCCCCTACTGCGGACTGTCCGTGACTGGGGGTCGGACTGTCCGTCGGCCAAATGGACAAAACAGCAAGGTTGCTGAAAGTCCCTGGTCGACTCGCAGACTGTCCGCGACCGACTACGGCGGACTGTCCGCCGGTCAAATCTGACCAAAGTGGTCGAGGCTCACTGCCACTGGTCTGGCTCGAGCCCGATGGCCGGACTGTCCGCGGCCTGTTTGGCGGACTGTCCGCCACTGCCTAGAGAAGGCGATTTTGATCGCCCTTCTCACAAATCTCTCCAAACACGATTCAAATCGAAATCCCTTGTTCCCAAAATTGGAGAGGATGATCACGAGGTAGTTAGGAGACTAGCCCCAGGAAATCATCCGCTCAAATCGATTCAATCAACGGGAAATCGAAGGGGAAGGTGTTTGAACCGAAAAAGCACCACGAAAATGAAATCGACCCGATCTACTTGTTCATGAGGAGTTAGATGAATTCCTTCGGTGGAAATGATCTTCTCACTGTAAAGAACAAGTTGATTCAAACGGATTTCGAAAAGACGCAGTAGAGAGGGAGATCGAGTGACGGGAAAATCGCGGAGAAATGAAGAACGCGAAGAACACGAGCAAAACGCGAATCAAGTCATCGATCTGCAACCGTGTGGCTACCACACGCTACAACAGTGAGATTACGATCTCACTTCCTCAAAATCTCCAGTACACAGAGGTATGGTTCTCTGCGGATCTCAGTTGCTACAGCAGGGGATTGGGAGAGCAGGAAAACCTAGAAGGCAAAGAGCAAATGACTGAGATAGATAGGGAGGTGGGTGTCTCCCCCTACTTATCCTAATTCTAATTCTCACTCTACCCCTAACTAATTACAGAGCGAACCAGCTAAACCCTAGGGTTATTCTGGACCAACTCAAGGTAGGTGGTGACTGGACTGCCACGCCCGCACAACTGGTAGCGTTGCCTCGACGCAACCTCCCTGATTGCCGCCACCGCTCTGCTCGTCCTTTTCCCGGACTTCGCCCCCGGTTTTGTGGCCCAAACTGGGAAACTAGCCTTCACAGCCAACCCTCGGTTTTGAGGCCCAAACCGGGAAACCTGTCGTCCATCGCCTGAGTTTTGAGGCCCAAACTCAGAAACCCGCAGCACCCAGGTTTTGAGGCCCAAACCTGGAAACCGTCCTCAGCCCGAGTTTTGGGGCCCAAACTCGGAAACCATCAGCGCCCAGGTTTTGAGGCCCAAACCTGGAAACCGTCCACTCGGTGGTTTTTCTGTGGCTCAACCACCAAACCGAGCCGTAGAGGGGATGCACCACCCATGCACCCCGTCCACCCGCAAGTCTTCGCTCGTCGCTGTCCCATGCTGTCAGCCACCACAGCTGATCCTCAAGCCACCGGTCCCTCAGTCCAAGCCTCACGTCCGTCCTTCACCACTCTCGGTCCATCGGCACGGCACGTCTCTACTTGACCTTCACCTTGCCTTTGATCCCTGCATCCGTGCTCGACACCTGCACAACACAAGCCATAGAACATGTGCATTATCCCAGTTGACAATCACTCATCACTTAGAGACTCGGCATACACCCATGTATCCGCAGATTTTTCCCGAACCATGGCTATAAGAGCAGGGCGAAGCTCATAGCCATCTATATGAATGGGGTGTGATGATGGTCGAGGCTCCAACAAGTCACCCTTTGGAGCAAAGAATTTTAAGATAGGAGTGAAATCCATGTGGTAAGAAGTGTGGTGGTGAGGTAAAGGTGGTGATAAAAGAAAATGGTGGTAAAAGAAAAGAAACACGGACGATCCTAGTTCGATTCTAGAACAGCTACCGTTCCCCGGCAACGGCGCCAGAAAGCTTGTTGGGTATTTTAAACGCACACGGAAAGATCCGCAAGCGCACGGATACCGATGTAGCTTTCACCCGAGAGTATTCAAGGGTATCGATTTCCACGGGGAACGCGAAGTGTACTAGAAGAATTAAGAACGTCCAAGAAAAGAATGGTAATGTGGTTAGACAGGGATATAGGGTTTTATAAGTTGGTCTATCTAATTAAAGGCCCACTATACTTTACTTACTTCGGAGCAGCAGTACCTTTTCGGTTCTCGAAAAAGACTGGGAAAAGGGTAATCGGGAGAAGGCTGCCAAAAAGCTCTATGAAACACCAATCCTAACGTGCTGGATTATAACAATCTACAAAGTTGTCACTCCTGTAGCTACCACAACTATCCGGAGGATTGGGCGCAAACTCAGGTAAACCATAGTCTAGACACCAAGTCTACACTAACGCTTACTACTCTAATTACTGCAGATAACTAGAGCACTCAATACGAGCGGAGATCTAGTAAATAAAATAAAGCAAGAACTGAAATTAAATATAATACTTAGAAATTGTAAATGAAGAACCTGGAGATTACTTGAAGACGAACTAGATGCTGCACCAATACAATGTCAAGGAAGATCCGACAGATCTGGCTCCTCCTCAGCTCTTTCCTTCTCCTCTCTCTAATCCGATCTCTAATTACAACTAGATGAACTAGACAACTAGAACTAGAAGAACTAGAAGAACTAGAACTAGATCTAATTCTAGATGAACTAGAATAGATTCATCTAGACGGACCTCTACTTCTAATTGAAACCCTAGTTCTGATGTGGAGATGAATAATGAAGATGGAGATCGCTCTTGGGGGCACCCCTGGGGTCTCTTTTATAGTCCCGGATGGAGTAGGGGGCAAGGAATCGCCACGTCATCGATCCGCGTCATGTTTATCGCCCACCGTTGGATCAAACCGACTTTAGGGACGGTGGGGATGCATCCTAGGAGGCGGTTGAAGAAGGTTCCAGAAGGCGGAGGCGAAACGGCCTCCGTGGCCGACCGGTCGGTCTCCAAGTGGGACCGGTCGGTCTGGCCTAGTGGGCCCACGTGGTGGGCCGCCTCGTGGTGTCTTCTGGTGTCTTCTAGATCCTTCTTTTGCAGATTTCGTTGCGAAATTAATATCTTTTCACCCGGGACTCCGAATATAGCAAATGATCTGTCCATTTCGATCGTCTCGACGAGCCCTTCACAATGGTGCACTCCAATTCATCACTTGAGATACTTTTATATGGTGAAATATTGATGTCCTACAAAACAAGTGAGAGCACCAAAACTCATGGAACTTGTTAGTTTCAAACACTACAACTATGCTTTTAATTCATTTAGTGTCATTTCATGTAATAGTTGATGGTTAATTATGAGCATTAGTGAGCGTCAACAATCGGCTGGTACCACCTCCACAGTATCGCTGATCCACTGAATCACATTCTGATGCATGGTAGATGGAATGCAACAATTGGCGTGGCTCCAATCCCTTCTAATAAGCACACTGTAAGATCCTTTTGCATCGACCACAAAGAAAGTAGTCGGCATACTTTTGCTGCCAATTGTTAATTCGACACATATAACACCTTTAGTAGCCGATATGTTGCCAGCAAAATCAGTCAACCTCATATCGGTCTGAATCAAGTCTTCTGCTTGATAGATCCACTAAGCTATTGCTTCTTCACCATCAGATTCTTCTTCATGGTCAGAGGATCTAAATTCAGCAGGTAACATGAACAGAGCAGTGATATTAGCCGATGACTCACTCTTATCGTCTATCTGCTTTACTTGTCAAACTTTGGGTTTCTTCTTTTGGATTTCATCATCTCTTAGTCTTTGAACCCGTCGCTTCTGGCTTTTGGTCAAGCCACCAGGACACCATTGCCTCTCTTGCCAAGGATGATCATGATCGGCTAACCTTGCTCCAAGCCGATTATGAACATTTTCATTTTTTATGCGCCGATTTGTATTTTCAAACCTTAATCTTTCATGCACAGATCGATGGTTGTCTCTCAACTGCCTATACTCCCAGTACTGATCACTGCATTCTGGGCAATTACGAAGAGTGGGAAGCTTTAAGCCTTCATTCCAACAATGCCTGAAGAAGGGACAGTCCCAATGATTTTTTTCTTCATCTCTGATGTGTCTTCCTTCTTCATGACACCTCCTATACTCTTCTTCCTCGAGCCATTCTTGATATTCTTGTTCATCCCTTTCCCTTTGCATTTGGCTCCTTTCCTTCTGACGTTGCCACTTGTTCAGTAAGATTCTGACAGTTGGACGCCTTGTTGCTTCACCAGCCTTTGAAGTTTCAGGTTGATCATGTTGATCATTGTTTTTCTTCCCTTTCATCTCTTGATACTCCCTGACTGTTAGCTGTTTCTTTGGATCAACTGTCCCGGCTGCCTTGGCTTTATCAGAAGTCAACACCTTGATTTCACTCCGAGGTGCCGGAGCTACCATGTTCTTTGGGAAAGGATGGTCGTTGATTTGGCCTCTTCCAGACCTATCCTTCCTTTAACGATTGCCCTCTGTATCATATCTCTAAAAACTCAACAATCATTAGTAGTATGGGTACCAGAATTATGAAATTTATAGTACCTTTTATTTTTAAGCTCCTCGGCCGATGGGATAGTATGATTCCCAGTTAACTTGATTTGACCCTTTTCCAGCAAGTAGTCAAATATCTTGTTGGCCTTAGTGATGTCGAAGCTATACTTTACATCTTTCTCGGTACTTTTAGCCTTTGCCCAAGGCATGTACTCGTTTCTCCAAACCCAGTCTACAGTAGTCACTTCTCCATCACTTTCATCCCCTAAATTATTATTTTCATCTTCTAGGAAGAAATGGCTCTCTGCATTGAAGGCTTTCTTGGGTTTAAAGACTTGATTGTATCAATTTTGGGCATCAATACTTGCCACCTTTTTAGCTAAATCGGCCATATTGTTACAACCAAAGCCGATTTTCTCCCTGGTAGCAGGCATCAATCCTCGAATCGCAATGCTAACCACCTTTGAATCTGGCAATGTCAAGGAATAGCATTGATTCTTCATCTCTCTGAACCTTAGGAGGTACTGGCATCTAGACTCATTATTCGTTTGCCTTGTATCGATTAAGTCCACTAAGCCTTTTTCCAATACTCCAAAGCCAAAATACTTATGGAATTTATCTTCCAAATCCTCCCAGCTCTGAATGGAATTGGGTGGTGAAGGACCGAGAAGCAACCAGAAAGCGACCAGAGGGGGGGGGTGAATGGGAGCTTCAAAATTTTCTTTCGGAAACTAGTAGCCACTGTCCCGAGAATCACCCCAAAAGACAAACCCTAGAGCTTGCTAATGTCCACGACCCTAGATGTAGGGTGGATGCTTCCAAGAAGCACAGCGGGACACTTCGCAACTCTAGAAAGCCAACGCAAAAGACGGAAATCAAATCCGTCAACGAACGAGCGAATCGCGAACGAAATAGCACGAAACAGCAGTGACCGGACTCTGGCCTGCGTCCGGTCAGTGAGCACCGGACGCGTCCGGTCTGAAAATTTCCTCTCTGGAACCTTACTGTTCGTGACCGGACTCACAGCCAAGGAGCGTCCGGTCGTGAACAGAGCGTCCGGTCAGTAGCAAAGACGCAAATGAACAGTGAAGGAGGCGCGTCCGGTTACACCCTGAAACCAGCGTCCGGTCAAGTCAGAGATGAACACGCTGAGCATTCAACGACCGGACACACTGGGTCAGCGTCTGGTCAGCACGTGCCCAGAGTCCGGTCACCCCGGAACAGCACTGTTCGTCCACCGATTCGACTCGATCTCACCCAAAACGAATCCTCTAGGGATCAAACTTGGTGTGAAGAGTCAAAAGGAGTATAGTGAGCTATCCCTAAGAGATCATGGCTCGAACCTATCTCCAAGTCGATGAATCGAAGAATTTCGGGGGAAGGGAGAAAACTTGACCCAAAACGAAAATCGATCGATCTCCTAGACCATGAGGTTGGAGGGGAATTCCTTTGGTGGAAAGAAGTGCCTCACGATCTAGAACAACTTGGTTCAAAAGGATTTGCAAAAGATGAACCGAGCAAATAGATCAAGCGATGGGAAAATCGTGGAGGAAAAGGATTCCGCGAAGAACACGAACAAAACGCGAATCACAACCACGAATTGCACAACAGTGAGATTACGGTCTCACTTCCTCAACATCAACAGTACACAGAGGCAAGTCTCTCTGCGGATCTCAGCTAGCTACAGCAGGGGATGGGAGAGCAGGAAACCCTAAGTGCGAAAGAGCAAATGACTGAGATAGATGGGAGGAGGGTGTCTCCCGACTACTTATCCTACTACTAGCCTAAGTCTATTTCCTACTCTACCCCTCTCTATTCTAATTACAGAGCGAACCAGCTAAACCCTAGGGTTATTCTGGACCAACTCGGTGATAGGTGTATCCTACGGCCACGCCCGCTCGATTCGAAGCGTTGCCTCGACGCAACCTCCAGATCGCCGCCACGTGCCGCCCTCGCTCTGCACCCCCGGTTTTGTGGCCCAAACCGGGGAAACCAGCCTTTTCCAGCCAACCCCCGGTTTTGAGGCCCAAACCGGGAAACCAGCCCACCAGCTTCTGAGTTTTGAGGCCAAACTCAGCAAACCCTCAGCACCCAGGTTTTGAGGCCCAAACCTGGAAACCGTCCATCCGATGGTTTTTCCTTGGCTCTACCACCAAACCAAAGTCGTAGAGGGGATGCACAGCCCGTTCACCCCGTCCACCGACTCGTGTCCCTAAGTCCACGACTCTGGCAACACATGACCGCACTTCTTCACTTGTCGTCGTCACAGGCTGCCAGCCACCACAGCTGATCCTCGGGCCTCTGGTCCCTCAGTCCAAGCCTCACGTCCGCCCTTCGCCACTCTCGGTCCATCAGCACGGCACGTCTCTACTTGACCTTCACCTCGCCTTCGATCACTGCATCCGTGCTCGACACCTGCACAACAGAAGCCAAAGAACATGCGCATCATCCCAGTTGACAATCACTCAACACACAGAGACCCGGCATACACCCATGTATCCGCAATCTCCCCCTTGATGAGTGCATTGTCAACTACTCACACAAATCATAATGAAAAGAAGAATAAGGAAGAAGGAGGAAGGAGAAGGAGAAAACTCACCCAAATGACCCAAAAGCATAGCAAAGCCGAAGAAGGTCAAGTGGAAAGAGCGAAAGGACTTGGTCCCCAAAGACATGGGCAACGGCTCGACGCAACCAAGCAAAGCTAGCCCTCAAGAAGAGGTAGAACAGGCTCAACACCGCTAGCAGATACCAATTGGAAACTCCAGAGAAAAGAGCTCAAACCAATTGAAGCCGAATGAAAATCGAAGCAAAATGCTAGTCCCTCAAGATAGAGACACAGAGACTCAACACAACTAGCAAAGAAAACTCGAAACCTAATGCCTTTCGGCCAAGCACGCTCCGAACCAATTGGAATGACTTCTAACTAAAAGAGAACCAATCGAAGACAAAATGCCCTGAAAATGTTTGCTAGTTCCTCAAGACAGAGGCAAAGGCTTAACTCAACTAGCAAACTCCCCCTCGACAAGTGCAAGCAACTAGGAAAATCCCCCTTAGGTCCAACAAGAGAAGAGCACAAAGATTGGAATTTCTCCTCCTTGATGAAAACTCCCCTTTAGTTGAACATCCAGGAGACATATGATTTGCAATTTCTCCCCCTTAGTTGAAAATGCACTAATCAAGAAAAGGCATCAAGGCAAGAAACTCCTCCTTCCAACATGCATATGAAGTCAGAAATGCAAGTTAGCAGCTTCAGGCATATAATCAAAAGAGTTCAAGAATGCTCTAAACAGTATAACTCCAATGACTCAACTAAGCACTCAAATAGCGAAGGCTCAAACTGATCACATATACGAAATATGAACATATGAGCATGTGAGCAGTAGCCAAAAAGATAGTCACCATCAAAATAGCACTACACATGTATAGACAGGAATCCAAACAAGTGCTAAACATGTATACAAGGTGAACTACCCCTAGCAAAGTTCAATCATCATGCATAGGAATGAAGCATATACTTGTGATTTTATTTTTATATCGGAGTTGCAGCGGTGAAATTACACAAGTTTAATTTCAGCATGTGATTGCGAGAGGTTGAAAGCTTGTCTTTGCCTAACTTTTCAACCGTGCGAAGCCTATGCATATGCAATCGGAAGCTTAAGGCAACGGTTTCGGTCATACACTACACGGCTCAAGTTTAACTCAAAGTGCAATGAGAAACAGTCTCGATACCGTGATGGTTGACAAGCAATCCCATCTCGATCTTTTCAATTCACTAAAACTTGATTCAAATCTTAAACATGATATGAACAGACCAAGCAAGTGAATGACTCATAACTGGAGACATAGCAACCTAGCATATATGAAAAGCATGAATGGACTCAACACATCCTACACATGCTAGTTGCATATCTCAATGGTGAACATTTTTAGATTTTATATACATTATGTAAATTCACCATTCCAAAATAGCTCAGCTCATAACATGTACTAGTGATCAGGAAGAGCATAAGCTACAAGCATCCATATAAGCATCGAAGCATACTAAAGGAGCATAGTTACATTCTAGTGATTATAAACATGAAGCTCAGAATGTAAATGTGTATGCTAAAATGCAAAAGAGAAGAAGATCAAAAGAAAGAGAATCAGTCTATTATACAAGATCCAAAATGTTTCCCCCCTAAAAGGGGAAACACACACCCAAGCTCACCCCTCAACCGATTAAAGGTTGATTCGTCTAAAGGCTTGGTGAAAATATCAGCCAATTGATGATGAGTATCGACATGGCGAAGGTTGATATCACCCTTCTCCTGGTGGTCTCGCAGAAAATGAAAGCACACATCAATGTGTTTGGTCTTCAAGTGAAGCACGGGGTTCTTAGCAACGCTAATGGCACTCGTGCTGTCACAAAGCAAAGGCACGCGAGAAAAGTTCAGACCAAAATCACGCAAGGTGGCCATCATCTAGAGCAACTGGGAACAGCAGCTAGCCGCAGCAACATATTCAGCCTCTGTAGTGGACTGAGCGACACTAGACTGCTTGCGAGAAGACCACGAAACAAGAGAAGAACCAATAAACTGGCAAGTCCCAGAAGTGGACTTGCGCTCAATACGGCAACCAACAAAATCGGCATCCGAATAACCGCAAAGGGAGAGGGTGGAGGAGGCAGATTACCAAATCCCGAACTTAGGCGTGAAACGAAGGTACCTGAAAATCCGCTTCACTGCCTGACGGTGAGAGGTGCGCGGCGACGCCTGAAAGCGCGCACACAGACACACCGCGAACTGGATGTCCGGGCGTGTCGCCGTCAGGTAGAGGAGCGACCCGATCATGCTGCGGTACTCCTTCTGGTCCACTGCTTCTCCATCCACATCCGCATCCAGGGCAGTCGTCGTTGACATGGGAGTTGGAAGAGGCTTGGCCTCTCCCATCGAACCACCGCTTCAGCAAGTCCTTGGTGTACTTGCCCTGGTGCACAAACGTCCCCTCTCTCGGGATTGCTTGATTGGCAACCCGAGAAAGAAAGTCAGCTCGCCCATCATGCTCATCTCAAACTCCCTGCTCATAGTATCTGCAAACTTGGCAACCAAAGCGTGAGAAGAACCACCGAAAATGATATCATCCATGTAAATCTGGACCAAGAGAGTGTCTTTGCCTTGCTTGAGGAGAAAGAGCGTTTTATCTACACAACCCATTTTAAAACCCTTAGCAAGCAAAAAGGTTTTCAACCTATCATACCAGGCTCTAGGGGCTTGTTTCAAACCATATAAAGCTTTGTGGAGTTTAAAAACATGGTTTGAAACTTGGGATTTTCAAAACCGGGGGGTTGCTCAACGTACACTTCCTCTTCTTTGTAGCCGTTTAAGAAGGCACTCTTGACATCCATTTGAAAGAGTTTAAAAACCTTTGGATGCAGCAAAAGTCAAGAGTATCCTAATAGCCTCCAAACGAGCTATAGGAGCAAAAGTCTCCTCAAAGTCTATCCCCTCCTTCTGACTATAACCCTTGGCCACAAGACGCGCTTTGTTCCTCACAATGTGGCCATCCTCTCCTTGTTTGTTTTTGAAAACCCATTTTGTCCCAATAGGATTACAGTTAGGAGGAGGAGGAACTAGAACCCAAACCCGATTTCTCTCAAAATTCTCAAGCTCCTCATGCATGGCATTGACCCAATCAGGATCCGTCATAGCGTGTCCAACATCTCGGGGCTCAAAATTAGCAACAAAAGCAGAATGAGCGAAGTGCGAGATTTGCTGTGACCTGGACCGAGTAACCCGTTCGTCGATGCTCCTGATCATCTGCTGAGGCGGGTGCTGGCGCTGGATGTGTCGAGGCGCCTCACGAGCTGAAGTAGCCTCCCCTTCAACAGCAGCTGGTGCCTCCACGGGTACAAAAGGTACCGCTCGGGGTGGCGGATCCCACGGCCCCCAGGAAGAAGAGGTGTCGGGGCCGTGAGTCGTCGTAGAAGCCGCTCTTTGCGGCACTACAGGTGAAGGTGGTGCTGGGTCATCTTTAGCATCCTCGTGCTCATCATCGAAAAGAGGCTCGCCAACCTCATGATCACCTGCACGCTCAAAGCGAGAAGAAGGACAAACCATGGTCTCGTCGAAGGTGACATCGGATGTCTCCATGACTCGGTTAGTGTCAAGGTTAAGTACACGATAAGCTCGAGTGTGAGTGCCATAACCCAAAAACACACCGTCAGAAGAACGAGACTCGAATTTGTCCAAGTTGCCTTTCTTCAATATAAAACAATGGCAACCGAGGACTCTAAAATAACTCACCTTGGGCTGTCTACCAAAACGCAACTCATAAGAAGTCTTTTTCAAGAACGCTCTCAAAAAAATGCGATTGGAAATATAGCAGCTGTTCATAGCTTCGGCCCAATAACGCCTAGGAGTCCTATGCTCATCGAGCATCGTCCTGGCCATCTCAACAAGGGTCCGATTCTTCCTCTCTACAACACCATTTTGTGGCGGTGTGTAGGGGGAAGAAAACTGATGCTCTAAACCCAAAGAGTTACAAAACTTCTCAAAATCCGAATTCTTGAATTCGGAACCATTATCACTCCGAATTGCTCGCATCGAGTTCAAAGGGAACTCGTTCTGAAGACGCAAAATCAGAATACGAGCAAAGGAGAAAGTCTCGGTCTTCTCAGCTAAAAAGAAGACCCCGAATATCTCGAAAAGTCATCAACAACAACAAGCACATACCACTTCCCCCCACCGAGCTCACCCGAGCCGGACCAACAAGGTCCATGTGTAAAAGCTCTCCAGGGCGCTTGGTCATGACCTGAGTCACTAGATGGTGGGGAGCGGCAACCATCTTCCCGTGTCTACAAGAGTGGCAAACAAGATCCTTCTCCATATGCAACTTGGGCAATCCTCGGATTAGGCCAAGTGAACTAAGCCTTGCAAGCAAGTCGAAGCTCAAATGTCCAAGTCTCCTATGCCACTTCCAAAGATCAGAGGAGGAAGACTTGCAACTCTGTGTACTATTGATTTGAGGAAAGGAGGCCGTAACCTCCTTGTCGTAGCGTGTGTTTGCGCTTCGGCTTGCAATTCGTGGGTGTGATTCGCGTTTTGTTCGTGTTCTTCGCGGAATCCTTTTTCCCCACGATTTTCCCGTCGCTTGATCTCTTTGCTCGGTTCATTTTTTGCAATTCCGTTTGAACTGGTTTTATTCTAGATCGTGAGGCACTTCTTTTCCACCGAAGGAATCATCCTCTAACCTCACGGTCTAGGAGATCGATCGATTTTTCGTTTCGGGTCAAGTTTTCTCCCTTCCCCGAAATTCTTCGATTCATCGATTTGGAGATAGGTTCGAGCCATGATCTCTTAGAGATAGCTCACTATACTCTTTGTGACTCTTCTCACCAAGTTTGATCCCTAGAGGATGTTTTTGGGTGAGATCGAGTCGAATCGGTGAACTAACAGCCTGAATCGGGGTGACCGACGCTGCTTGTTCAACGACCGGACGCTGTCAGTGAGTCCGGTCGATGAACACCATCGCTGTGTTCGGTTCGTGACTTGACCGGACGCACCTTTCGCTAAGTGACCGGACTTGCTCATTGTACTGTTCACTTGGCTTGTTTTTTTGTGACCGGACGCACTGCTCTCGACCGGACGCTCGTCTCTGGTGAGTCCGGTCAGAAACAGTAAGCTCCAAAAACTGTTTTTGCATGACCGGACGCGTCCGTGGTCAGCGACCGGACGCAGGCAGAGTCCGGTCAGTGCTGATTCGACGCGTTTTCGTCCCGCAGTTTGTTCGTTCGTCTTTCGATTCGAGATTCGTTTGTTGCGTTGGATTCCTAACTTCGTGCTCTACAGAATTTGGGCTTCCCGCTTTACAAAATAGCCTGAATCCCCCTCGCGTTGCTTAGGGGAGGTTGAGGTTACCCAAACCCATCTTGTCACTAGTTGACTTGCGTGAACTTGGGTGAGGAAGTTTTTGTGGTGCCTCGCTGTGATCCTAGGGATCATCCACTCTCTTCCAAGGGTCGTGGGCATCACGTTTTCGGTAGTAGCTCTTGGGGATTGATTTTGGGACACTTGGCCAAAGTTTCGAGAGAAATTTTATTGGCTCCCATTCACCCCCCTCTGGTCGCCTTGCTTTTGCATTCTCGGTCCTTCAAAGGTCCAGCCACAAGACAACGAGAAGTGCCAAAAGACTCCGAGAAATTCGCACGAAAGACTTTTCCAAAAGGCGAAATCAAACACACAAGATTGCCCTGAGGGTCCAAAATACGACTGAGATTCGGTTTAAAACGAATCTCATAGTCGTCGTCAAAGAGTTGCGAAACAGAAAGAATGTTAAAATGCAAGTTAGAAACAAGAGCAACATCGCGCAACACAAAGTGCTCATTAACTACACCCGACCCGGGAGACAATACCTTACCTTTGCTATTGTCGCCGAAGGTTATGTACTCCTTTCTGGCAACAGGGCTAAGGCTGGAGAACCACTTGGTGTTTCCGGTCATGTGCCTCGAGCAACCGGAATCCACCAACCAAATGTCCTCCAACCGTTTTACCTACATCAATAAAAAGACACATAGGTGAGCATACGGTCCAACACTGGGGTTAGTGAAGTAGGAAGAATACCAGTGTTGGCCGGCTGCTCAAAAGAACGGTTAGCAGAAAAACCATTCCTAGCACGTCTACGAGAGGAGCAATCACCACGTAGAGGAAAACGTGGTCCGCTAAGGGAGGAGCGTCCATCGCGATACTCAAACCGCGGTGGAGGAAAACGCTCAACTACAAAGCCTCCGCCACGGGGTCCATAGCCTACAACTACAGGCTCCCGCCGGGCACGCTCTCTACGAGGCCTGAGCCTAGCAACTTGAGGCACTGTGCCTCTAGGCCTAGCGTCTCTCCTCGGAGCTCTCTGCTGCCTAGGCCTGGGAACTTGAGGTTCTGGACCTCTAGGCCTAGTTGCTCTCCTCGGAGCACTCCTCTGAACATTTGGCACATGTACATCATGAAAAGAATGATACATGTCCGGGTTGTTCATCTCCCTAGCACGGCGCGCCTCTCTCTTGCGCCTAAAGCAGAACTCGCTCAAGTGTCCATCTCTCCCACAGAAATCAAATGGTACCTCACCGCACGCAAAGGGGGTTGTTGGTACTCATGGCTGTGGTGTGGATCACTTTGCCCTTCTGTGGCAACTCCTCCTGGATAGGTGGCATTGTGTCCAGCTTGTTCTTTAGATGGTTGGGTTTGGGATGCCACATTTGGTTCTTGGGTGGAGCTCTCGGAGATTCCTCAATCACCCCATCCTTGGTGATAGGCTTGACCGGCTCTTTGGATGGAAGCTTGGTCTGTTTGGGAGTAGTGGTGGAGTTGGGCTTCTCACTAGGATTCAGACCACTCGACTCTCCAATCTCCCAAAAGCAGAAAGATCAACACCCTGAGCAAGACCTACACCAGAACCTCCAGCAGCTCGCTTAAATTGGGAGATCATCATCCCGAGCTGCGGCTCACTACAAGAGACCCATGACAAGATGGTCCGAAGGTATGTGTTTTTCCTCCTCGGTCTGCATATTGCCATGCTTGACATTCGCAATCTCCATCTCCAAACCCTCACACAAAGCACACCTAGCCACACTAGTGCTACCTGAGTTGGCCTCCTCAAGAGACACAATCTTGGCATTCTTCTCTGCCAACTCAGATTGCAAGACAGGACAAGTCTTGCACGCACCCAACAGAGAAGGTCTAGCCTTCAGCTCATCCACCTCTCCTACCAACGCAGCATACTTACCTCTCAAAGTGAGAAGGTCAGTCATGTGCGTGGTGCACATCTCACACTCAACCTCCTCTGTCACGACCACGGTGGACTTGGCAAACTCAAGCTCTCTCACCGTGTCCTCCCACTTCTGCCTAAACTCCTTGCGCTCTCTAGCGGCACACGCCTAAGCAACTTGTCCTGACTAAGGAGCGCGGCAGTAAGCTTCTCGACCTCAGCAGAAAGCTCGTCGTGGGTGAGAGATACCTGGGAGATGTCGTCGTCGTCGTCCCGAGGGTGTGCTCCAGCTTGCCGTCGACCTCATCACCAAGCGCCATGGTGCAGAAGCCGTCGTCGTCGGCGAAGAAGCAGATACCGTTCAGCTTGTCCTCGATCCTCTTCTTTCTCCTCGGACTCGTCATCGCTTGAGCAAGCAGAGTCATCATCCGAGCCGTCGACGTCGCTGAGCGTGGCGAAGAACGCACGCTGCTCAGTCTGGGCCTTCTCCAAGTACTTCTTCTTGATGTACTCCTTGTCGAAGCCGCCCCTCCGCTTGTGCCTCAGGGGAACGTACTTCTCCTTGCGCTTGCCGGAGTCGTACTTGTGCCCATGATCACCCTTCCCCGAATGCTTGTTCTTCTTGGGGCAGTTGGCGATGAAGTGGTCGGGGTCGCCGCACTCATAGCATCCTGAGCGTCCTCCTCCGTGGCGACGGTTCATGCGGTTGTTGTGAAACCGCGAGAACCGGTTGGCGAGCATCGCTAGCTCGTCATCCCCCAATGACTCAAGCTGGTCCTCTATGACAGAAAAGAGAGATGAAAGAGCAAAACCTCCAGAGGGGTTAGAAGAGCCAGAAACCAAAGCCATAGTCGGGCCAGAAGGATTCTCATAGGAAGCCCTCGACATGGCATCAATCTCACTAGACTTGAGCTTACTAAAGAGCTCGTCGCAGGTGAGGGTCTCATAGTTAGACGATTCGATGATCGCCTGGACCTTTGAGTCCCACACTGACCGATCAAGAGTGTGTAAAAGCTTCAAAGCCCTCTCATGATCGTCAAAAGGCAATAGCTCCTTGTTCGCTCTCATCTTGTTGACAATAACCTGAAAGCGAGCGAATAAACTTTCTATGCTCTCGCCAGGCATATGTCGAAAGTTCTCATACTCCCGCTTGTGCGACTCATAGAGACGGGATTTGACCTGAGTGGTTCCCTCATGGAAGCGCATGAGGGTCGCCCAAATCTCGCGAGCCGTGGGGAGATGAGAAACGTGATCAAACTCGGACATGCTCAAACAGGAGAACAAGGCGTTACGTGCTTGGCTATTGGCCTCGTGCTCATCGATCTGAAGCTGAGTGACATGAGCAACCAAGACAACGTAATCATCCCTGTTACAAATCTCCCAAACAGAAGAGCCCATGCTCTGGAGATAGGCCGACATGCGTATCTTCCAATACGCATAGTTCGTCCCATCAAAGAACGGCGGTTTGCCCACGCCGCGATCCATGTCGCCTTCCGTGGATCTGGAACCGGCTAAGGTGGAAGATCCTTAACCCGCTCCGATACCAATTGAAGGACCGAGAAGCAACCAGAAAGCGACCAGAGGGGGGTGAATGGGAGCTTCAAAAATTTTCTTTCGGAAACTAGTAGCCACTGTCCCGAGAATCACCCCAAAGACAAACCCTAGAGCTTGCTAATGTCCATGACCCTAGATGTAGGGTGGATGCTTCCAAGAAGCACAGCGGGACACTTCGCAACTCTAGAAAGCCAACGCAAAAGACGGAAATCAAATCCGTCAACGAACGAGCGAACCGCGAACGAAATAGCACGAAACAGCAGTGACCGGACTCTGGCCTGTGTCCGGTCAGTGAGCACCGGACGCGTCCGGTCTGAAAATTTCCTCTTGGGAACCTTACTGTTCGTGACCGGACTCACAGCCAAGGAGCGTCCGGTCGTGAATAGAGCGTCCGGTCAGTAGCAAAGACGCAAATGAACAGTGAAGGAGGCGCGTCCGGTCACACCCTGAAACCAGCGTCCAGTCAAGTCACAGATGAACACGCTGAGCATTCAACGACCGGACGCATTGGGTCAGCGTCCGGTCAGCACGTGCCCAGAGTCCGGTCACCCCGAAACAGCACTGTTCGTCCACCGATTCGACTCGATCTCGCCCAAAACGAATCCTCTAGGGATCAAACTTGGTGTGAAGAGTCAAAAGGAGTATAGTGAGCTATCCCTAAGAGATCATGGCTCGATCCTATCTCCAATTCGATGAATCGAAGAATTTCAGGGGAAGGGAGAAAACTTGACCCGAAACGAAAATCGATCGATCTCCTAGACCATGAGGTTGGAGGGGAATTCCTTCGGTGGAAAGAAGTGCCTCACGATCTAGAACAACTTGGTTCAAAAGGATTTGCAAAAGATGAACCGAGCAAAGAGATCAAGCGATGGGAAAATCGTGGAGAAAAAGGATTCCGCGAAGAACACGAACAAAACGCGAATCACAACCACGAATTGCACAACAGTGAGATTACGGTCTCACTTCCTCAACATGAACAGTACACAGAGGCAAGTCTCTCTGCGGATCTTAGCTAGCCACAGCAGGGGATGGGAGAGCAAGAAACCCTAAGTGCGAAAGAGCAAATGACTGAGATAGATGGGAGGAGGGTGTCTCCCGACTACTTATCCTACTACTAGCCTAAGTCTATTTCCTACTCTACCCCTCTCTATTCTAATTACAGAGCGAACCAGCTAAACCTAGGGTTATTCTGGACCAACTCGGTGGTAGGTGTATCCGACGGCCACGCCCGCTCGATTCGAAGCGTTGCCTCGACGCAACCTCCAGATCGCCGCCACGTGCCGCCCTCGCTCTGCACCCCCGGTTTTGTGGCCCAAACCGGGAAACCAGCCTTTTCCAGCCAACCCCCGGTTTTGAGGCCCAAACCGGGAAACCAGCCCACCAGCTTCTAAGTTTTGAGGCCAAACTCAGCAAACCCTCAGCGCCCAGGTTTTGAGGCCCAAACCTGGAAACCGTCCATCCGATGGTTTTTCCCTGGCTTTACCACCAAACCGAAGTCGTAGAAGGGATGCACAGCCCGTGCACCCCATCCACCGACACGTGTCCCTTAGTCCACGACTCAGGCAACACATGACCGCACTTCTTCACTTGTCGTCGTCACAGGCTGCCAGCCACCACAGCTGATCCTCGGGCCTCTGGTCCCTCAGTCCAAGCCTCACATCCGCCCTTCGCCACTCTCGGTCCATCAGCACGGCACGTCTCTACTTGACCTTCACCTCGCCTTCGATCACTGCATCCGTGCTCGTCACCTGCACAACACAAGCCAAAGAACATGCGCATCATCCCAGTTGACAATCACTCAACACACAGAGACCCGGCATACACCCATGTATCCGCAGGTGGTAGAGATGAAAACCATGAAAAAGCCAAACCAGATAGAGAGAGAGGGAACATTCTGACTTTAAGTGTTTGTTCATCACCAATCCCCCCGAGTTGGACTAGGAACTGGGTTATATGCTCCATGGTTGACATTGAGCTGGTTCCTGTGAATTTGGTAAAATCAGGGATTCTATATCTTGGAGGAAGAACAACCTGATCAAACCATTCTGGATATGGCTTTTTGTAACCAGTCACTGTAGATTTTGGCATCAAGCCAAATTGCTTCTGAACCAGGTCAGTTACACGACTCATCAGTTGATCAATTTGATTCACCGGCTTTTGATAGCCGATGTTCTGCCCCCCGAAAGTGTTGCCATTCTATCCCGGGTTCTCTTGAGCATCCAAGGTATAAAAATCCGAGACATAATGATACCCTTGAGGGATATCACCAGGTGCTACGCTCCCCTGATATGGTGGTGCATTGAAGTCTCTAGTGATGCGCCTTGCATGAGGAGCTATTTTTGTAGCCGATGAGTACATATTATTACTCATAATCGGCTGTTGCACTAGCTGCGGTGTCATGCCCCCAGGGTTAATCATCATCTGGCTCCCATTGCGAATCGGACCATTGATCTGAGGTCCAGTAGAAGTTCCAGCTCCTTGATTGTTTCTCATGGTATATACCGGACCCCTTCTATCATCGCCTAAGTTGAAGGCCTCTTTAATGGCATATGAGAGACTGTTGAGGAATACTTCATTGTGATTCATCAGAGTGGTAGACATTGCTTTGCTGATCACTTCTTGCATGGCATTGTGCTGGACCTGAACCATTGGATCAACATGGCCATCTAGAACCACCCTTGGTAGATGAGACTTTTGGATAATCTTCTTATCCCTGCTTTTACTGAAGCTCAACAGACACATATAACGATATTGTTCAACAGTTTCTTCTATCAGGCGTCGAAGCTCATCTGGAAGTTCTTCCATTGTCACGTTTAATACATCTTCGTTGTTGATTGTCATGATCAGACGATTGTGTCCCACCGAGCGTGCCAAAAGAATGTTTTGACGTAAAATTTCGGCCGGCTATGCCAACACACTTGAGCACACGGTCCTCAAAGGGGTGCGGAGCAAGGTCCTGACTTCCTGAACCTTCAACGGGTTGTGGAGCCAAATCTTAGTGAGATCGACTTAGGGCGTGCCAGTCAATTTGACCTGTAATTGACAAGGAGAAGAAAAAGATTGTTAAATCGTGGAACCTGCCGGTTTTGTGCCAGACAGTTCCAAAAATATACGACTCTGATATAGCCATTGCTGATAGGACATTGACTACAGAGTCAACTCCCAAGAGACTTGTATAAAAGTATTAGAAAAGATGTGAAACATGTCGGCTATGAAATATATAAAGGGACACTCAGAATAAACAAACAACCAATGAGCTTAAAGGATGTTTGAGAGAAATAAAGATCTATGTGTACGCCTAAGCAACATGAAATCAACATATCAACTAATTGCACAAGCAGTTCTATTCATTAACAGTGGGGTGTCTCCATGCGGCCATAATAATAAATAGATCGATAAAATAGCTTAAACATCAACAGTGGGGTGTCTCCATACAGCCATAATGATGACTAAGCTAGATCACGTCTCGTACAAAGAGTAGATCCGTTAATTTCAAACCACTTAAAAGTACACACTATGAAGAAAGTATAACTGAATCGACTATTTTAGCTGATGTAGGGTCCATGAGGCACGGACAAGATCTATCCGTTAAAACCATGATTTGGTTTAAGATCAAACAAAACTAATCTATCATGTATATCAATGGGGTTCAGAAATATAGCCCTAATAGACATGTTAGATCAAATCTATCTGCTCTTAGATCATATCATTATTTTATCGAATATCTCGAACGCACAACATGTAACAACCAAGATTGACAAAATAGTCGATGAGAGGCTTGTATCGGCTATTTCCTCTGTTGTGAGCGTGTAGATCATCAAAACAGCCAAAACTAAGCATCCTTTAAGCTTAAACCATTTTGTCAATCTTGATTGGGCTAGATGTTGTTTGAAAAATAAAGAAACAAATTAAAGCATGGAATAACATTGGTAACTTGATGAATCTATTAGCTTGCCAAACCAATAGAGCCGATAAATAGTCAAGATCGACTAAAGTAAGAGATTCATCAGAGTCAAGACAGTCTCACAAAAAGACAAACTTAGACCGATAACTAGCCATGCCATAGCTTAACAAGAGTTTGGTCGATGCCAAATACAGCCTTATTACACGATGACACAAGCCATTGGTGAAACTTACAAGCAAACTGGAGGTCGGTCGATGCCGATGCAGCCCTGTCTGGTTGAAGATCTCGCCAAGATCTATGTTACTCCTACTCCTAGGGTTTTTGGCCGGTGGCCGGTGTATTGATTGATTGGATGTCTTACAAGATCCAGGTTTCTAACTATTTATAACCCGGTTGACTCTTGCCCTAACACGAGTAGGTTACAAAAAAGGTAAAATAAAAGACGACCCAAACTTGAACTCCTTGGTCGAGTTCGACACGCCTTCGAAGCTCGTCGTGTTGGTCCACATGAATCCTTCTGGTTACGCTTGACCCACACAAGCTTCTTTATTTTTAGGCCGATCCTTTTCCTTAATAAATCAGCCGTTTATGCTTACTAAATAATAATCTTCTCGGTCCAAAATCTGGTGTAAACAATAGGCTTCTCGGGATTCTTAAGGGGTTTCATCCTGTCGCGGGTGACTCTCCAAACACCTAAATCAACTGCTTCTAGGTAGCAAGCCATTCTAGCACTATAGTAGGGAAAGTTTGTGCCGTCAAAGTGCGGAGGCCTAGAGGTATCCATCCCAACCACTCTCAATTGCGTCGGCTCAATGGCGGTGAAGCCAAGAGTCCAAAAATGAGCCAACCGGCTCTGATACCAATTGAAAGGACGAAGACGCCTAAGAGGGGGGGTGGGTGAATTAGGCATGCGAATACATGGGTGTATGCCGGATCTTGAGTGATGAGTGATTGTCAATGGGTTTGATGCGCATGTTCTTTGGCTTGTGTTGTGCAGGTGTCGAGCACGGAGACAATGATCGAAGGCAAGGTGAAGGTCAAGTAGAGACGTGCCGTGCCGATGGACTCGGAGCGGTGAAGGGAGGAAGTGAGGCTGGGACTGAGGGACCGGTGGCCTGAGGATCAGCTGTGGTGGCTGACAGCCTCGGACAGCGATGAGCAAAGACTTGCGGGGCACGGTGTTGCTTGGGTTGAGAACCTGGGGACACGTGTCGGTGGACGGGGTGCACGGGCGGTGCATCCCCTCTACAGGTCGGTTTGGTGGTTGAGCCACAGAAAAACCACCGGAGGACAGTTTCTAGGTTTGGGCCACAAAACCTGGGTGCGGCGGTTTTTCTGAGTTTGGGCCACAAAACTCGGGCTGAGGACGGTTTCCAGGTTTGGGCCTCAAAACCTGGGCGCTGGCGGGTTTCTGAGTTTGGGCCACAAAACTCAGGTGATTGTCGACAGGTTTTCCCGTTTCGGCCTCAAAACCGTGGGGAGGACTTGAAGGCTGGTTTCCCGGTTTCGGCCTCAAAACCGGGGGCGAGGTCCGTGAAAAGGACGAGTAGAGCGGTGGTGGCAATCGGTGAGGTTGCGTCGAGGCAAAGCTACCAGTTGT
The DNA here is from genome assembly GCA_009763385.1 of Coix lacryma-jobi var. lacryma-jobi. Lineage (NCBI taxonomy): Eukaryota > Viridiplantae > Streptophyta > Magnoliopsida > Poales > Poaceae > Coix > Coix lacryma-jobi. The sequence goes on along the minus strand of CM019823.1, from coordinate 104,560,131 downwards.
GCGGGCGTGGCCGTCGGATCACCATCTATTTCGAGTTGGTCCAGAATAACCCTAGGGTTTAGCTGGTTTGCTCTGTGTATAATTAGGGCTAGAGTGGGAATAAGAAATTAGGATAAATAGAGGGAGACACCCACCTCCCAAACTATCTCAGCCATTTGCTACTTTCACTTAGGTTTTCCTGCTCTCCCAATCCCTGCTGTAGCTACTGAGATCCACAGAGACGGTGAATCATACCTCTGTGTATTTGCTTTTTGAGGAAATGAGACCATAATCTCGTTGTCTCCTCGTGTGGAGAAGGTTCGGCTGGAAATCAAGATCGATTTGCGTTTTGAGCTGTGTTCTTCGCGTTTTACTTTTCGTTCTCTTGGTGATTTGCTCCGTTCTCCCAATCCGAGGAATGATTTTTGATTTCATTTGAACTGAGTTGTTCTAGATCATGAGGCGCATTTTTCCACCGAAGGAATTCACTTCTAACCTCACGAGCTAGTAGATCAATCAATTTTTGTTTCCAATCGGTTTTTATCTCCTTTGCCCCGAATTCTTCTGATTCACCGATTTGGAGTTAGGTTCGAGCCCTGATCTCTTAGGGATAGCTCACTAACCTCCTTGGAACTCCTCATACCAAGTCTAAGCCTTAGAGCCTTTGATTCGGAGGAGATCGTGTTGAATCCATGGAAGAACTGTGCAGTTTCGTGGGCATCGGACGCTCGGGTCGGGGGCATCGAACGATGAGTTCATCACACCGGACGCTCAGGTGCCACGTGTCAAAAGTCAGCATTTTTGAAGGAGCATCGGACGCTGACCATCGGACCGTCCGTTGCCATCGGACGCGTCCGAGGGTTGAGCATAGGACGCTGAACTGTCACTGTAGCTAGCGTCCGATGGCTATGTAGTAAGGTTCCAGAACGTGTCAGTTTGCATCGGACGCGTCCGGTGCCTGGCCAACGGACGTAGGCCAGCGTCCGATGCTGTGACTTCAGCACTGTTTCGTCCGCGGTTTGCTCGTTTGACTTTGGATTTGATTTTGGGTTTTTGCGTTGGATTTCCGATTTCGTGCTCTACAGAAATCGGGCTTCCCGCTTTGCAAAATAGCCTGAATCCCCGAGCAACGCGAGTGAGTTTTTGTCACTAGTTGACTTGCATGAACTTGGGCGAGTGAGTTTTTGTGGTGTCCTGCTGTGTTTCTAGGGAACTTCCGCCCATTCTTTTGGGTCGTGGACATCACACGAATCGGGTTTAACTCTTGGGGTTGATTTTTCTGGACAGAGGCTATAAGTTTCTGAAAAGAAATTTAAGGCTCCCATTCACCCCCCCCCCTCCGGTCGCCTGTGTGTAGCACTTTCGGTCCTTCAATTAGTATCAGAGCGGGTTAAGGATCTTCCACCTTAGCCGGTTCCAGATCCAAAGAAGGTGACATGGATCGCGGCGTGGGCAACCCGCCATTTTTCGATGGGACGAACTATGCGTATTGGAAGATACGCATGTCGGCCTATCTTCAGAGCATGGGTGCTTCCGTCTGGGAGATTTGCAACAAGGAAGATTACGTGGTCTTGGCTAGTCGTGTGACTCAGTTGTAGATCGATGAGCACGATGCCAATAGCCGAGCCCGTAATGCTCTTTTCTCCTGTTTGAGCATGTCTGAGTTTGATCACGTTTCTCATCTCCCCATGACTCGTGAGATTTGGGTGACCCTCATGCGCTTTCATGAGGGAACCACTCAAGTCAAATCCCGTCTCTACGAGTCGCACAAGCGGGAGTATGAGAACTTTCGACACATGCCTGGCGAGAGCATAGAAAGTTTATTCACTCGCTTTTCAGGTGATTGTCAACAGGATGAGGGCTAACAAGGAGCTGTTGCTTTCACGATCATGAGAGGCCTCTCAAGCTTTTACACACTCTCGATCGGTCGGTGTGGGACTCAAAGGTTCAGGCGATCATCGAATCACCTAACTATGAGACTCTCACGTGCGATGAGCTCTTTAATAAGCTCAAGTCCATTGGGATTGACCCCATGGCGAGGGCTTCTTATGAGAATCCTTCTGGCCCGTCTATCGCTTTGCTTTCTGGCTCTTCTGCTAACCCCTCTGGAGGCTTTGCACTTTCTTCTCTTCTTTCTGTCACAGAGGAGCAGCTGGAGTTCATGGGAGACGATGAGTTGGCTCTGCTTGCCAACCGGTTCTCGCGGTTTCACAACAACCGCATGAACCGTCGCCGCGGAGGAGGACGCTCTGGATGTTTCGAGTGCGGTGATCCCGACCACTTCATCACCAACTGTCCCAAGAAGAACGAGCAAGCTTTTGGGAAGGGCAATCATGGGCACAAGTACGACTCTGGCAAGCGCAAGGAGAAGTACGTCCCCGCGAAGCACAAGCAGAAGGGCGGCTTCAACAAGGAGTACATCAAGAAGAAGAACTTGGAGAAGGCCGAGGCTGAGCAGCGTGCTTTCTTTGCCACGCTCAGCGATGTCGACGACTCGGATGACGACTCCGCTTCCTCAAGCAACGATGAGTCCGAGAAGAAGAAGAAGATCAAGGACAAGCTGAACGGCCTCTGCTTCTTCACCGACAATGAGGGCTTTTGCACCATGGCCCTCGGCAAGGAGGTCGATAGTCAGCTGGAGGAGATCCCTCGGAACGACGACGACGACGATGACACCTCCCAGGTATCTCAGACCCCCGATGAACTTGCTGCTGAGGTCGATAAGCTTACTGCCGCCCTTCTTAGTCAAGATAAGCTGCTTAGGCGTGCTGCTAGAGAGCGGAAGGAGTTTAGGCAGAAGTGGGAGGATACAGTGAAGGAACTTGAGTTTGCCAAGTCGACTGTTGTTGTTTCTGAGGAGGGTGAGTGTGAGATGTGCTCCAAGCACATGACTGACCTTCTCACCTTGAGAGGTAAGTATGCTGCTTTGGTTGGAGAGGTGGATGAGCTTCGGGCTAGACCCGTGTTGCTAGGTGCATGCAAGTCTTGTGCAGGCTTGCAATCTGAGTTGGCAGAGAAGAATGCCAAGATTGTGTCTCTTGAGAAGGCCAACTCGGGTATCACTTGTGTGTGAAAGGATCAAGATGCCCAAGAGGGGGAGGGGTGAATTGGGTTTTTTCTAAACTTCTTGCAAGAATTAAAACCTATCAAGCCCAATTAACCCCCTAGTGCCTAGAAGTGTGTGAACAAGAATCAACCGCACAAAAGACTATTGCTACACCATTTCTACTCTAGCATGGCAATTCAATTCATGAAGAACAACAAGTAAATGCAGAATTGAATTGCTCAAAAGTAAATGCGAAGTAAAGAGAGTAGAGATGACACGACGATCTTTTTGCCGAGGTATTGAGGTGTCGGCACACCCCCCTAGTCCTCGTTGGAGCACCCTCGCAAGGGTATCGCTCCCCCTTGATCCGCGCAAGGATCAATTGCTCACTACGAGCTGATTCTTCGCCACTCCGGCCCGGTGAATCGCTCGCTACCGTCAGAACATGGCTTGGGTCATCCACAAGCCTCCGGATGATCACCAAGCTCTCTGATCGCCACCCAAGCCGTCTAGGTGATGCCGATCACCAAGAGTAACAAGCTAGAACTCTCACTTGACCAACACAAGGCCAAAGAGATGGATGGATGCACACTTGCTACTCAATTCTCACTAGGAGGTGTCTAATTCTCACAATTAGCAAATCACTTAACCTCACTAGGGCTCTTGCACTCACTCACACTCACAAGGTGTTTCTCAGCTGATGGAAGTGGCAAGAACACTCAAATGGATGGAGGGAAGGAAGTATATATACCCCCCCAATCCGGCCATCCAAAAACAGGACAAGACAGGGTTTCTGCGGAGGCATCGGACGCTCCGATGCCTAGCATCGGACGCGCCGATGACCACACCCAACGGTCGACTGTACCCTCTTGTCAGACATGTTTATGGAGCATCGGACGCTGGGGAGCGTCCGATGCACCTGCATCGGATGCGTCCGATGCAAAAAGGACCTCTCTGGAACCTCTCTGCATGGTCATCGGACGCTGCCCCTCAGCATCCGATGCCTTCCACAGTTCACTGCCAAGTGAACAGTGACACCGGATCATCCGATGTGGCACCATCGGAGCCTCCGATGCCACACACCAGACCAAACCCTAAGTCGGTGTGGGCATCGGAGCCTCCGATGCCCACTCAACCAGCGTCCGATGCCCGTAACAAGGGCAAGATCAACTCGGATCGCGACGCGGTCTTAACGACTTTTGTTCCTCTCGACATAAGGCATCTCTCTGAGCTACCTAGGGCTATGAAATAACAAGTGTGCACCACACCTACCTCAATAGACTCATCTAGGTCAAGCTACTGATTCACACCCCTCTTTATAGTACGGCCAAAGGGAAAACAAAGACCTAAGACTACCTAAGTGTCCTCCAACACCATACGACACTTAGCCTAGCCTACCACCGTCTTCGTCGTCTGTCCTTTGAAAACCGAAACGATTTCCATCGCCAGGGGACATGAACTCCATATGCCCGTATCGTCGCCATTACCGTGACCTAACTTATCCCTATTTCTGCAAAACACACGTTAGTCATAGTAATCTTGTGTTTCATCCAATCACCGAAACCCACTAGGGGCCAAGATGCGTTCAGTGTGTCTAGGTGCGCTTTATGTGAGGGCTTGGAGATGGAGATTGCGAATGTGAAGCATGACAAGATGCAAACCGAGGAAGAAAACACATACCTTCAGACCATTTTGTCATGGGTATCTTGTGGTGAGCCGCTGCATGGGATGATGATAGCCCAATTTAAACGTGCTGCTGGAGGTCCAGGTGTTGGCTTTGCTCAGGGTGTTGAGTGTGCTTCCTCTTTTGGTAAGATTGGAGAGTCGAGTGGTCTTAATCCGAGTGAGAAGCCCAACTCCACCACTACTCCCAAACTAACCAAGATCCCTCTCAAAGAGCCTCTCAAGCCTAACACCAAAGATGGAGTGTATGAGGAACCTCCGAGAGCTCCACCAAAGAAACAAGTGTGGTCTCCTAAGCCCAACCACCTAAAAAATAAGCTAGACACCATGCCACCTATCCAAGAGGAGCTCATGCCACAATAGGGCCAAGTGATCCACACCCACTACCGTGAGTACCAACAACCCCTTATGAGAGCAGTGAGGTACCATTGTGAGCACTGTGGGTGAGATGGACACTTGAGGGAGTTTTGCTTTCGGCGCAAGAGAGAGGAGCGCCGTGCAAGGGAGATGAACAATGCAGACATGTACCATCCTTTCCATGATGTACATGTGCCGAATGTTCAGAGGAGAGCTGCTAGGTCTAGAAGGCCAATGTCCCAAGGTCCTAGGCCTCAGGGAGGTTTTGCCCGGTGGGATCCTGGCTTTGTTGGATATGGACCCCGTGGCGGTGGCTTTGTTGAGCGTTACCCTCCACTGCGTTTTGAGTATCGCGATGGACGCTCTTCCCTTAGCGGACCATATTTTCCTGTGCGTGGTGATCGCTTTCCCCGTAGGCGTGCTAAGAATGGTTTTTCTACTAACCGTTCTTTTGAACAGCCGGCCCAACACTGGTATTCTTCCCATTCTACTCACCCTAGTGTTGGACCGTATGCTCACCCTATGTCTTTTATTGATGTAGGTAAAACGATTGGAGGATATTTGGTTCGTGGATTCCGGGTGTTCGAGGCACATGACCGGAAACGCCAAGTGGTTCTCCAGTCTTAGTCTTGTTGCCGGAAAGGAGTTTTTCACCTTCGGCGACAATAGCAAAGGTAAGGTGTTGTCTTGTGGGTCGGTGCGAGTTAATGAGCACTTTGTGTTGCGCGATGTTGCTCTTGTTTCTAACTTGCATTTTAACCTTCTTTTTGTTTTGCAACTCTTTGATGATGACTATGAGATTTGTTTTAAGCTGAATCTCAGTCGTATTTTGGATCCTCAGGGCAATCTTGTGTGTTTGATTTCACCCTTTGGAAAAGTCTTTCGTGTGAATTTCTCGGAGTCTTTTGGGATTTCTCGTTGTCTTGTGGCTGGACCTTCCTCCTCTGATCTTTGGAAGTGGCGTAGGAGGCTTGGACATTTGAGCTTCGACTTGCTTGCAAGACTTAGTTCACTTGGCCTAATCCGAGGATTGCCCAAGTTACACATAGAGAAGGATCTTGTTTGCCATTCTTGTAGACATGGGAAAATGGTTGATGCTCCCCACCATCCTGTGAATCAAGTTATGACCAAGCGCCCTGGAGAGCTTTTGCACATGGACCTTGTTGGCCGGCTCGGGTGAGCTCGGTTGGGGGGAAGTGGTATGTACTTGTTGTTGTCGATGACTTTTCGAGATATTCGTGGGTTTTCTTTTTAGCTGAGAAAACTGCGACTTTTTTTTTTGCTCACAATCTGATTTTGCGTCTTCAGAACGAGTTCCCTAAGAACTCGATGCGAGCTATTAGAAGTGATAATGGTTCCGAGTTTAAGAACTCGGATTTTGAAAAGTTTTGTGACTCTTTGGGTTTGGAGCATCGGTTTTCTTCCCCCTACACACCGCCACAGAATGGTGTTGTAGAAAGGAAGAATAAGACCCTTCTTGAGATGGCCAGGATGATGCTCGATGAGCATAGGACTCCTAGGAGGTATTGGGCCGAAGCTATGAATACTGCATGCTATATTTCCAATCGCATTTTCCTCTGGGCTTTCTTGAAAAAGACGTCTTATGAGTTGCGTTTTGGAAAACAGCCCAAAGTGAGTTATTTTAGAGTTTTTGGTTGTCACTGTTTTATTCTCAAGAAAGGCAACTTGGACAAGTTTGAGTCTTGTTCTTCTGACGGTGTATTTTTGGGTTATGGCACTCTTACTCGTGCATATCGTGTACTTAACCTTGATACTAACCGAGTCATGGAGACATCCGATGTCACCTTCGACGAGACCATACAATGTCCCTCTTCTAGATTTGAGCGTGCAAGTAATCATGAGGTTGGGGAGCGTCTTTTTGATGATGAGGACGAGGGTGCTGAAGGGAAGGATGATCCAGCACCACCTCCACCTGCTGTGCCGCTAGGATTGGCTTCTACTATGATGACTCACGGCCCCTACCCTTCTTCTTCGACTACTTGGGGGCCGTGGGATCCGCCACCTCAAGCTGTACCATTCGTACCCGAGGAGGTGCCAGCTGCTGTTGAGGGGGAGGTTTCTTCAACTCGGGAGGCGCCACGACACATTCAGCGCCAACACCCGCCTCAACAGATGATCGGCAGCATCAACGAACGTGTCACTCGGTCAAGGTCACAACAAATCTCTCACTTTGCTCATTCTGCATTTGTTGCTGATTTTTAACCCTGAGATGTTGGACATGCTTTCTCTGATCCGGATTGGGTTAATGCCATGCATGAGGAGCTCAAAATTTTTGAGAGAAATCAGGTTTGGGTTCTTCTTCCTCCTCCTGCTGAGTGTCACCCTATTGGGACAAAATGGGTTTTCAAAAACAAACAAGGAGAGGATGGCCATGTTGTGAGAAACAAGGCCAGACTTGTAGCCCAGGGGTATAGTCAGAAGGAGGGGATAGACTATGAGGAGACTTTTGCTCCTGTAGCTCGTTTGGAGGCGATTAGGATACTCTTGGCTTTGCTGCATCCAAAGGGTTTAAACTTTTTCAAATGGATGTCAAGAGTGCCTTCCTAACGACTACATAGAAGAAGAGGTGTATGTGAAACAGCCCCCCCCTGTTTTGAAAATCCCATTTTTACACCCATGTTTTTAAGCTTCACAACGCTTTGTATGGTTTGAAACAAGCCCCTAGAGCCTGGTATGATAGGTTGAAAACCTTTTTGCTTGCTAAGGGTTTTAAAATGGGATGTGTGGATAAAACGCTCTTTCTACTCAAGCAAGGCAATGACACTCTCTTGGTCCAGAATAGTGGATGAATCATATCAGTGGTTCTTCTCATGCTTTGGTTGCTAAGTTTGCAGATCTTATGAGCAGGGAGTTTCGAGATGAGCATGATGGGCAAGTTGACATTCTTCCTCGGGTTTGCAAATTAAGCAATCCCGAGAAGGAACGTTTGTGCACCAGGGCAAGTACACCAAGGACATATTGAAGAAGTTTGATATGGTTGAAGCCAAGCCTCTTCCAACACCCATGTCGACCACGACGGCCCTGGATGCGGACAAGGATGGAGAAGCTGTGGACCAGAAGGAGTACCGAAGTATGATCGGGTCGCTGTTGTACCTGACGGCGACACGCCCGGACATTTAGTTCGCGGTGTGCATTTGCACGCGTTTTCAGGCGTCGCCGCGCACCTCTCACCGTCAGGTAGTCAAGCGCATTATGAGGTACCTTCGTTTCACACCTGAGTTTGGGATTTGGTATTCAGCTTCCTCCACCCTCTCCCTTTGCGGTTATTCTGATGCCGATTTTGCTGGTTGTCGACTTGAGCGCAAGTCCACTTTTGGGACTTGTCAGTTTTTGTGTTCTTCTCTTGTATCTTGGTCTTCTCGCAAGCAGTCTAGTGTCGCCCAGTCTACCACAAAGGCTGAGTATGTTGCTGCGGCTAGCTGCTGTTCCCAGTTGCTTTGGATGATGGCCACTTTGCGTGATTTTGGTCTGAGCTTTTCTCGCGTTCCTTTGCTTTGTGATAGCACGAATGCGATTAGTGTTGCTAAGAACCCCGTGCTGCATTCTAAGACCAAACACATTGATGTGCGCTTTCATTTTCTGCGAGACCATTTTAAGAAGGGTGATATCGACCAACGCCATGTCGATACTCATAATCAGTTGGCAGATATCTTTACCAAGCCTTTGGACCAATCAACCTTTAATAGGTTGAGAGGTGAGCTTGGTGTGTGTTTCCTCCCCTTTAGATGGGGAAACATTTTGGTTATTGTATCATAGACTGACTCTTTTTCTTTTGGTTTGTTTTCGTTTTTGATAGATTAGTTTTTTGCATTTCATCGTGCATCTTTGCTTTTTCGAGCTTCATGACTATACTCAGAATGTCTATGCTCTGTCTAGTATGCTCTGATGCTATATGATGATGCTTGTATCTTATGATGATGCTTGTAGCTTATGCTCCTTCTGATCACTGATACATGTTGTGAGCTGAGCTATTTTTATGAATGGTGAATATGCTTATGAACATAAAATTTTGAAATTGTTCACCATTGAGATTGGCAACCAGCATGTGTAGGATGTGTTTGGAATCACTTGTGCTTTTCATATATGCTAGGTTGCTATGTCTCTAGTTCTGAGTCATTCACTTGCTTGGTATGTTCATATTCTTGTCATAAAATTGAACCAAGTTTTAGTGAATTGAAAAGATCGAGATGGGATTGCTTGTCAGCACATCACGGTATCGAGACTGTTTCTCATTGCACACTTTGAGTTAAACTTGAGTCGTGTAGTGTATGACCGAAACCGATGCTTTAAGCTTCTGAGTGCATCTGCATAGGCTTAGCTCGGTTGAAAAGTTAGGCAATGACAAATTTTCAACCTCTCGCAGTCACATGCTAAAATTTGAACTTGTGTAGTTTTCACCGTTGCAACTCCAATAAAATCTGAGAATACAAGTCTATGTTTCATTCTATAGCATGATGATTGAACTTTGCTAGGGGTAGTTCACCTTGTACACATGTTTAGCACTTCTTTTGACTTCCTGTCTATACATGTTCAGTGCTATTTTTGTGGTGAACACCTTTTCTGAATGACTTAAAACTGCTCTCATTTTGCTCGTATGTTCATATTTCGTATTTAGTGATCAGTTTGAGCCTTTGCTGGCATGTATGGTTCTTGTTAAGTCGTCAGACCTGCATTCTATAGAGCATCTTTTTCATTCTATCGAGTATATTCTTGTAGCTGCTAACTTGCATCTTTGACTCATATGCTTTTGGAAGGGAGAAGTCTGTTTGATAGTGCATTATCAACTAAGGGAGAACTTTGTCAAAATCATATCTTAGTTGTGTGCATTATTGAAGGGGGCGTTTGCTCGTTTGTTGCTCATTTGTTGAGTTCTCAATTGGTTGGAGACATTTCATGCTAGTTTGTGTTGAGCCGTTTGTTGCCTCTATCTTTGGACAGCAGTTTTGTTTTAAGGCATGTTTTTTAATTGGTATCGAGCTTCTTTGTCTTTCAGTTAGTATCGAGCTTTCTTGCTAGCGGTGTTAAGCCCGTTCTGTCTCTTCTTGAGGGCTAGCTTTGCTTTGCTTGGTTGCGTCGAGCCGTTGCCCATGTCTTTTGGGACCAAGCTGTTTTGCTCATTCCACTTGACCTTCTTTCGGCTTTGCTATGCTTTTGGGTCATTTGGTCGAGTTCTCTCTCTCTTCCTTCCTCTTCCTCTTTCTGCATTCATATGATTTGTGTTGGTAGTTGACAATGCACTCATCAAGGGGGAGACTGCGAATACATGGGTGTATGCCGAATCTTGAGTGATGAGTGATTGTCAACGGGTTTGATGCGCATGTTCTTTGGCTTCTGTTTTGCAGGTGTCGAGCACGGAGACAGTGATCGAAGGCAAGGTGAAGGTCAAGTAGAGACGTGTCGTGCCGATGGACTCGGAGCGGTGAAGGGCGGACGTGAGGCTTGGACTGAGGGACCGGTGGCCTGAGGATCAGCTGTGGTGGCTAATAGCCTGGGACAGCGACGCGCGAAGACTTGCGAGACACGGTGTTGCTTGGGTCGAGAACCTGGGGACACGTGTCGGTGGACAGGGTGCACGGGCGGTGCATCCCTTCTACAGGTCGGTTTGGTGGCTGAGCCATAGAAAAACCACCAGAGGACGGTTTCCAGGTTTGGCCCACAAAACCTGGGTGCGGCGGGTTTTCCGAGTTTGGGCCACAAAACTCGGGCTGAGGACGGTTTCCAGGTTTGGGCCTCAAAACCTGAGAAGTTTTTTTTGAAATAATAATTTTTTTTATTCGAAATTGTAAAAGTAGTAGCTGTTTTAGAAAAATGGTAGGAGTAAAGGGCAGTCGGGCGGCCGACTAGGGTCTTATCGACAGATGGGGGGCCGATAGGACCCTCATCGGCAGCTCAATAGCCGATACGTGTCGTCGCCAGCATCGGCCGGCTTGTCGGCGCCGACTGGCGTCCTAGTCGGCCAACGAACGGCCAATAGGCCTGTAACTCCATTTTGTAATTGTCGTCGGCGGCCTAGTCGGCCAACAAACGGCCAATAGGCCTGTAACTCCATTTTGTAATTGGAATGGAATGTCACATCGGCACGATCCTAGCTCTTGCAGGCATGTATCCCTAAATTTTTTTAATTCTCCGTCACATCAATTTTTAGATACATGTATGGAGCATTAAATGTAGATAAAAAAATACTAAATTGTAATTTTTAGTATGTATATGTCGAGACGAATCTTTTGAGTTTAGTTTGGACAAAGTTTATCAAATAACAACGAAAGTGTTATCATCTTTTTCTTAAAAACTTCTCCAAACTAAACACAGTCTAACCCTATTTTCTAATTGAAATGTCACATCGACACTTATCGGCACTTGCGTAGGCAGCATGCACAAGCCGTGTAAAGGAGCCTGTCAGTGCACTAGTACTTCTTGGGATTTGGATATAGGAGTAAATTTTTTTTGCATGTCGCATCGAAATTTTTGACACTCATTTAGTCTATTAAATTAAATTAATAAGAAAACAATTCAAATCCCGTTTGAAAACCGTGAGACGAATTTATTAAGACTGTGTAATTAGTTATTTTTTTAGTCTACGTTTAGTACTCCATACATGTATTCAAATATTCAATGTGATGAGTAAAAATTTTTTGCAGTGAAACTAAACAACAAGGCCTGGGTCTTATCCTCTTCTCTTGCGCGCTCTCTCTACTGATAGCTGACTGCTGCTCTTGTCAGCTGTCACTCGAGCCTAGCACATGCATGCTACTCATAGCATGGAATCAAATAAAAAATCATGTTAGGGGCCGGCCTTGTTCACTTTTCAGACAAAAACTTGTTCCGTCACATCAAATCTTTGACATATATATAGAGTATTAAATATATACTAAAAAATTAATTACATAGTTTGCATGTATTTGGAAAAGACGAATCTTTCAAACCTAATTAGTCCCATGATTTGACATTAAAGTGCTACAGTAACACAATGTGCTAATGATATATTAATTAGGCTTAAAAAAACCGTCTTGTGACTTATTGACGGATTCTGTATTTTTTTGTTAGTATCTGAACAGCTCATGTAACACCCTATATAACATTTGATGTGACATCCAAAAATTTTACAGCTTGAAACTAAATAAGGTAGTTTCCACCCAATTTTTTTTATCAATCAAATCGAATATTTGGACATGTAAATTAGTACCATAACATCCGATGTGACACCCAATAAATAATAAAAAGACTGGGAATATAGCTACCATTCTCATGATTGTATATACGCTAATTATTTTCAGAAAAAAGAATGATATAAATTAGAATTTAGGATGAAAACATCCTAGAAAAGAGGACAAGATCAAATCCCAAAAAGCTACAATACTAGCATAGGCTTCTTTATTGATGCTATTGATTGCATGCACCCTATATCCACCCTTGAGTGGTGAGGGAGCAGTTGTAAATTTTTTAGGCCCTGTCGGACATCCGCTGGCCGACAAGACCAACGTGATAGGACCAATCGACTTCTGTACGACCGATAGGACCCTATCGGCCCCCAAGTGACCGATTGAGAGGCTATCGACACTCCAATTACCAATAGGATACTATAACTACAATTTTTTATAAACAAATGCTACAACCACGATTAATCGTTAAAATAATATTATTTTTTAAAAAAATTCAAAATTTGGGCGCTGGCGGGTTTCTGAGTTTGGGCCACAAAACTCAGGTGATGGTCGACAGGTTTCCCGGTTTTGGCCTCCAAACCGGGGGCGAGGTTCGTGAAAAGGACGAGCAGAGCGGTGGCGGCACGTGGCGGCAATCGGTGAGGTCGCGTCGAGGCGAAGCTACCAGTTGTGCGGGCGTGGCCGTCGGATCACCATCTATTTCGAGTTGGTCCAGAATAACCCTAGGGTTTAGCTGGTTTGCTTTGTGTATAATTAGGGGTAGAGTGGGAATAAGAAATTAGGATAAGTAGACGGAGACACCTACCTCCCAAACTATCTCAGCCATTTGCTACTTTCACTTAGGGTTTCCTGCTCTCCCAATCCCTGCTGTAGCTACTGAGATCCGCAGAGACGGTGAATCATACCTCCGTGTATTTGCTTTTTGAGGAAACAAGACCGTAATCTCGTTGTCTCCTCGTGTGGAGAAGGTTCGGCTGGAAATCAAGATCGATTCGCGTTTTGAGCTGTGTTCTTCGCGTTTTACTTTTCGTTCTCTCGGTGATTTGCTCCGTTCTCCCAATTCGAGGAATGATTTTTGATTTCATTTGAACTGAGTTGTTCTAGATCGTGAGGCGCATTTTTCCACTGAAGGAATTCACTTCTAACCTCACGAGATAGTAGATCAATCGATTTTTGTTTCGAATCAGTTTTTATCTCCTTTGCCCTGAATTCTTCTAATTCACCGATTTGGAGTTAGGTTCGAGCCCTGATCTCTTAGGGATAGCTCATTAACCTCCTTGGAACTCCTCATACCAAGTCTAAGCCTTAGAGCTTTTGATTTGGAGGAGATCGGGTTGAATCCATGGAAGAACTATGCAGTTTCGGGGGCATCGGACGCTGAGTTCATCACACCGGACGCTCAGGTGCCACGTGTCAAAAGTCAGCGTTTTTGAAGGAGCATCGGACGCTGACCATCGGACCGTCCGTTGCCATCGGACGCGTCCGAGGGTTGAGCATAGGACGCTGAACTGTCACTGTAGCCAGCGTCCGATGGCTATGTAGTAAGGATCCAGAACGTGTCAGTTTGCATCGAACGCGTCCGGTGCCTGGCCATCGGACGCAGGCCAGCGTCCGATGCTGTGACTTCAGCACTGTTTCATCCGCGGTTTGCTCGTTCGACTTCGGATTTGATTTTGGGTTTTTGCGTTGGATTTCCGATTTCGTGCTCTACAGAAATCGGGCTTCCCGCAATGCAAAATAGCCTGAATCCCCCTCGCGTTGCTGGGGGAGGTTGAGGTTACCCAAAGCTCATCCTGTCACTAGTTGACTTGCGTGAACTTGGGCGAGTGAGTTTTTGTGGTGTCCCGCTGTGTTTCTAGGGAACTTCTGCCCATTCTTTTGGGTCGTGGACATCACACGAATCGGGTTTAGCTCTTGGGGTTGATTTTTTGGGACAGAGGCTATAGGTTTCTGAAAAGAAATTTAAGGCTCCCATTCACCCCCCCTCTCGTCGCCTGTGTGTAGCACTTTCGGTCCTTCAAGGCAACTAAAAACTTTACTCTAATTATGGCCTCTAATTACCACCTAGTCAAAACCTATGCAAGAAAGTAAACTATCTAATTGTGCAACTATGGTTTGCTAGGTGTGTTGCTATCTCTACCGCAAAAGAATTATGCGACCTAGTTTCCAATTGTAACACCCGGATTTCTGAAGAATTCCAGGTGCCAACTATATGTGTGCCCAGGAAGTCCACAAGACACATATAGCACCAAATATGGAATTTTCTCAAAGACAATGCTTTATTACATATCGAAACATAGTTACAACAAGACTTACATCTAAAACAAAGCAGAGCGGAAACTATTCTTCGAGACTCCAAACTCCATAGGGACGGTTGACTGGGGGAAACACCCGCCTAGAACTCTTGGAACATCTTCTGTAATTCTTCCCTTGAATCCACCATCTAGTACGCATCCAGGATTTTTGTGAACCAACGACAAGCGTCAGCTCACCATGCTCAGCAAGTACAACTACGGGGATGCAAGGCTCAAGAGGTTTGACTCGGTTGACTGCGGTCAGCATTTTAAGTTGATCATTTTAAGTTGACTCCCTGTTGTCCCATGGTAAGTGATAATCATTATGTTAAAAAGAGGTAGACCACCAACCACCAACATACCCCACCATGGACTGCTTAAAAAAGATCCGAGCCGCTCGTATCCGTGAGCACGACTGATATATCAGGTTTACACTCTGCAGAGGTTGTACACTTTCACCTTAGGTCGTGATTCACATATGTCGGGGTTAGCAAGACCCACATTACCTGCTCTAAGGAAGTACGGCAGGGTTTCACTACGTAGCCTTTCACTAGCTACCCTAACAAGTAGTAGCCGCAAGGTTTCAGTATCTAGGAGAATGGAGGCCCCCTTCAAGATGGCACACCTGACAGCCGACCAGTACACATCTTGACAGGCAAGGAAGCCATTCTAAAGCCTAGGCTCCCCTCTACCGCCTTTCGGTAACTACTACAAGCTAGAGAAAGTCTAGTTATATGACTAAAATCAGAGCCATGTGATTCCCAAGGTTGCACGGGATCTCCCAGGTGGCCGCTTTAAAAGATAGTCCCTGGGGTGGATCACTGAGCGAACAACATGCTTCAGTGCCCAAATGTGGTTAAAAGCCTCTTTTAACATTGTTCCATAATCATTAATCAATATTAAGCATTTAGCAATTAATAGAGCATAGCATTTCTATACATATTATGCAAAACCCTTCCATAGGTACAAGGTAATAAGATCAAGTGAAACTAGGGTTGTCCTATGGTTCATCAAGTTATGACACATGCATAATGAATATTTAGCCTTGCAGTTAATAGGTAACAAGGAAGCCGTAGGTTATACTTGCCTTCCAATAACTTGTGTTGAGGGTCTCACTTCTTCAGAGATCTTCTTCTCGATAACCTTGAACAGCTTGAACTCTAAACCGGGTCACAGGCACCACACAAACATCCATTCCAATCATCACATGCAGATGAAATATACTTCTATTAGAACAGTACACCAAGCATCAAAAACAGGTAGAGAAACACTTATAAAGCTATTCTACTCGTCGATACGATCACATGAACGTAAAGATCACTCTAATCGGACTAAAAACGAGTAAGTTATAAAGAAAACAAGTTTTAGGGGCACTTTTGTAAATAAAAACATTTTCCTGAGGGCTAGCCTGCGAAAATCGAGGGCCTAAACATGATTAACGGTAGACTTGCGGGCTAGCACACGAAACACGCAGCTCGGGACGGCGGGTTCAAAAACTGGGAAACTCAGGGGCTAAAACGAAGGAAAACAGGACTGAAAAGAAACTCTTTTGAACTAGCGTGGACTGCGGGTTGATTTTCAAAAAGCGTGAGGGCTTTTATGCAAAAACGGCAGCTGCAGCCGCGCGGCGCTGACGCGGCGCCACGCGGCGCGGCGGGATTGGCTCGTCCACCAGCTGGTGGTGAACCGCGCGCACGGCTGCGGGTCCACGGGCTCATGGTCCCGGTGTATACCCTTTCGGGGTTGGGATCTAATCCTGGCCGCCCATCGTCAAACGGACGGCGCAGGGAGGCTCTGTGAGGGGCGCGGCGGCGGGAGCGGCGGCGCCGCCACCAGGGCACGGCGGTGCGCCATGGGGGCGCTCGGGAGCTCGCGATTCGAGCGCCCCCGAGCTCGGTTGGCCCTATGGGTTGGTCCAGCGGACAGCGGGGGTGATGGCGAGTTCGTCGGTGGCATCGGCGCCGGCCAAGGGGCTTACCACGGCGACGAATGGCCGCGAAGGGGATCTGCAAAAAGGGGAAAACTCGGGTGAGGCTCAGTTTGCACAAAAGGGAGGAAAGGAGAGCACAAGAGTGCCTCGGGTGGACGCGGCGTCACCTGCACTTGCTCGGAGAAGCGCTTGGGCGGCCGGTGTGGCTCTGTGAACGGCGGCAGAGATGGTTGGGCGAGCGGATGCATGAGGGAGAGGCTCGGGGCTTCGCCCGGGGTTTTATAGGGTCTGGGAAGGGGCGGTGAGGGGTCGTGGGTGCTCCACCGAGCCGGTTGATGGCCGAGTGGCCATTAAGGCCACTCACCGGCCGTTACCGGGAGAGGGAAGGGCAGCGGCGGCGCTGACGCATGCGAGCTCGAGGTAGGGGAAGGGGTGGGTCGCTTACAGGTGGGTCCAGGCTGGCAGGCGGGGTCAGCGCGGCTGACATGCGGGGCCAACGCGTCAGCAAGGTGAGGGAGCGGCGGTGCGCTGCGCTGCGCGAGCCGCGCGGGGCGATCAGCGAGCTGGGCCGCTTGGTTTGTGCTGCGGGCGAGCGCGAGGCTGAGAGGGGGAGGCAGGCGCGGAGCGGGGGTGAGCAGGCCGCGGGGCTAGGCCGCTTCTGGGCTGGTGCGGGTGCGGGGAAAGGGGAGCGGGGCTAGGCCAGGTCAGGCCGGGAAAGCGGGAGGGGAGAGGGGTGCGGGCCGGGCTGCCATGCTTGCTCGGGCCAAAAGAGTGAAGGAGGGAGGGAGAGAAAAGAAAAACCTTTTCCTTTTTATTTCTTTTGAAAACTTGTTCAATTTCAAATCTAGTTTGAAATTGAACCACTCAACACTATTCCTACACTCAAACAAAATATTATGCTCCAGCATGAATGCAACAAAAAAAAGTTTCTAAACCCCAAGATAAATTATTAATTCACCAAAATTATTATTTGACCTATATGTTTCATGAAAAATAAACAAAACAAAGTCATATTAAATTCTATTTTCTCAAAAGCGATTTTCAGGGTGTCACAAACCTACCCCCTTTAAGAAGAATCTCGTCCTCGAGATTCGAAGAGACTTGGCATGAAGACAACATCAAAGGATCTTTGGAAAGATGGAAAAGAGAACTTGATTAAACATTTCAACATCTTCACATGTAAACCAACTTGACAAGCGATTCATAACTAATCTTGTAAACTTCATAACAAGGAAGTTCGACTGAACAAGCTACCCCCCTTAAAACAAGGGTTACAACTGACTTGCCAACAAAACACTGAACTCAAAAACATATCCGAACTTCATATGACACCTTGGTTGTTATTGTTCGAACTTCATAACCTGATTGAATACTCATCGCATGTGAAGTCATCTGTTGTATTTAGCTCTCTTCAAGGGTGTTTGTTCCTCCTTAAGAACATCTGAAGTCTCACAGTTCATATTTTCACTTTCTGGGTTCACACCTTCCTCTACGTCAACTTCATATTCCTGGGGTAGAGGTTGAATTCCTTGATATTCAATTCTTTCTCCTAATGGGGTTGTTAGAAGTACCGAACATTGAGCATAGTTAATTATTCCATCACAAGCAGATAACCATCCCAGTCCAAGAATAACATCAATCTCTGATATCTTCAAAACTATAAGGTTTGCCTTGTAGTTTACTCCCTTTATATCTAGTCTAACCTTCGGACACATTCGGTTTGATTTCATTTCTCCTCTTGAAGAATTAATTGTCATGGGCTTCCTCATTGGAAACATAGGTATACTATGACTTTTAGCAAATTCGCTAGAGATGAACTAATGCGAAGCTGTTGGATCAAACAAAACCATAACATTGACTGAGTTTACTGGTAACAAACCATATATGTCCTCTTGAGCTCTGCAAGTGGTATTTATATCCACCTGGTTCAATCTACCTTGGATAAAGTTCCTTTTTACTTTATTTCCTTTTGCCTGCTTCTTATGGATCTTTTGTAGTTGTTGTTGATGTGGTTGATTTTGACTTTGATTATGAAGGACCGGATTAGCGACCAGAGGAGGGGTGAATGGGAGCCTCAAATTCAACTCATGAATAGTATGGCCCTTGTCCCAGAAAATCACCCCAAATGCAACGACTCGAAACGACCGGAGAGTTCACGACCTACGAGTAGGTGGATACCCTAGGAGATGTCCTAGTGGTACAGCGGAACCTCCGGAGAACTACCAAAACCAACTGCCAAAGCCCCAGAGCAAAACAACACAGTCTGCAGATTCGCGGACTGTCCAGGGTCAGAGTCCCGGACTGTCCGCCGTTGAGTCCCGGACTGTCCGCGACTAGGAGCCGGACTGTCCGCCGACAAAAACGCAGAAACCAAACAGTGCTGCAAGTCTGCTGGACAGGTCCCAGACTGTCCACGGGTTTGTACCGCAAACTGTCCGCCATTCACTCGACAGTGAACAGTCAGGGGTTTGCGCCCGACTGACCTGGCCGAGACCCGATGCGCGGACTGTCCGCCGTTAGAGGCGCGGACTGTCCGCCAACACCCATGAAGCACAAAACTGCTCGGGTTCAAAACCAAATCCACTTCGATCTCAACCAAATCAAAAGGGACCTTGATCAAACTTCTCCCAGGTGATCCTCTATGTGCTGGGGTGCTAATCCTAAGAAATCATCGCACCAAACCAAGTCAATCAAGAGAGATTCGTGGATCACTGTGAAAGGGGGAAGAACGAAGAACGAACGCAAAATCAACCCGATCTATGGATTCGTGAGGTTAGGAGAGAATTCCTTCGGTAGAAAGAAGGGGCTCACGACCAAGAACAAATTGATTCAAGTGGAATCGAAAATCATCTCACGGAGAGGGAGAACGAGGCAAATCTCTGGGAGATGAAAAACCAAAACGTGAAGAACACAAAAACACAAGACACGATTCGATTCGATTTCAGCCGAAATTTCTCCACACGAGGAGACAACGAGAATACGGTCTCATTTCCTCAAAAGATCCAAATACACAGAGGTATGATTCCCGTCTCTGTGGACCGCTTGCAGCGAGGTATGATTAGAACATAAGCAGGGGCTAGAGAGAGAGAGCTCAGGAGCAAATGACTGCAAGGATAGAGAGAGAGCAGGGGTGCCTCTCTTATTTATAGCCTAAAACAATAATCCCCTTACTACCCCTAGATACACGAGCGAAGCGGCCAACCCTAGGGGTATCCCGATCCAACTTTGCTGATAGTTGATCTGACGGCCACGCGCCTTCCTCACCCTTAGCTTCGCCTCGACGCAAGCCTCAGGATGCCGCCACGTGCCGCCCAATCGACCGCCGCGCCTACCTCGTGGATAGCCTCGGCTCCGCGCCAGCCTCTCCACGCCGCCACGCGTCGACCGTCCTTTTTGCAGACCTCCCCCTAGTTTTGAGGCCGAAACCGGGAAACATGGGCCTTCCCCCGGTTTTGAGTCTGAAACCGGGAAACCTGTCCTCAGGCTGAGTTTTGTGGCCCAAACTCAGAAACCGCGAGCCCAGGTTTTGAGGCCCAAACCTGGAAACCGTCCACGCCGAGTTTTTAGGCCCAAACTCGGAAACCGGCCATCTCGAGTTTTGAGGCCCAAACTCAGAAACCGTCGAGGCTCAGCTACCAAACCCGCGCCGTAGACAGGATGTGGTTCGCACACCCCAAGTTCCAGCACCGATGCCGGAGCATGTCTAGCCTCCACGCCGGGCACAGTGCATTCGCCATCCTTCTCGGCCTCCTGCCAAGTGTCACGACGCCATCACCTTCCTCCCGACTCGGCCGATGCACCGCACATCCCCATGTACTCTCGCTTGTCAACGCCACGTGCCAGCTACCACAGCTGGTCCTCAGGTCTCCCGGTCCGTCAGTCCAAGCTCCACGTCCGCCCTTCACCGCTCCCGGTTCGTCGGCACGGCACGTCCCTACTTGACCTTCACCTCACCTTCGACCACTGTCCGAGCTCCGCACCTGCACATCAACACAGCCAAGAGACATGTTGCCCGTTGATCGATCACCCATCACTCAGGAAGGGAACCACAAGGGCACATATCAACCTTGTGTTCTCAATCTCCCCCTTGATGAGTGCATCGTCAACACATAGTATCCGTAACCAAAATAAAAGAAAAGCAGAATTAGATAGAAGGAGAAAAACTCACTCGAGATGTCCAAAAACCAGAGAAAAGGTCGAAGAGGAACAACTCGAGATAAGCGAAGCTTGGTCCCCAAAGACATGGGCAACGGTTCGACACAACCAAGCAAGAAATCGGAGCAACAACTCATCAAGGAGCAAAACTCGATCAGAGCACAAGACTTGGTTCCCAAAGACATGGGCAACGGCTCGACGCAACCAAGTCCGAAAACAAGCTAGTCCTCAAGAAGAGGTAGAAAGGGCTCAACACCACTAGCTGAAAGCTTCAAAAACCAATTGAAGACTGCATAAGAAGCAGCTACTGCTAGTCCCTCAAGATAGAGGCACAGAGGCTCAACACAACCAGCAGTAAGCCCAATACCAATCAAGAACCATCAAAACATGGTGAAGACAGCTAGTCCCCCAAGACAGAGGCACAGAGGCTCGATGCAACTAGCTAAAAGATCGATATCAAATAAGAGACGACTCAAAGCAGGCAGAAAAACTCCCCCTCAGCAAGTGAAGCATAAGTTGCAAATTGTCACCACAGAAAATCGAAAAATCTCATCATTGGAAACATTCTCCCCCTTGGGGGCAATTTGCAATTAAAAGAAAGGGGAAAAGAACTCTTGTAAGTAAATCGGAGCTAGGTCATGCCTATCGGAGTCAAACAAATGCATATGAGTGAAAAACAAAATGCAAGTTGGCAGCTTCAGGTATATACTCGAAAGAGTGAAAGAATGCTCTAAAGAGTGCTGATCCGACTACTAAGCAACAGACAAAAATGCTAGTAAAGGCTCAAACTGATCACTAAATACAAGATATGAATGCAGAAGCTAAATGAGCAGTTTTAAGCCGTTCAGAAAGTAGTTTCACCATCAAAATAGCACTAAACATGTATAGACAGTAAATCAAACAAGTGCTAAACATGTATACAAGGTGAACTACCACTAGCACAGTTCAAACATCATGCTATAGAATGAAACATAGACTTGTGTTTTTCAGATTTTATCGAAGAGTTTGCAGCGGTTATTAACACAAGTTTAATTTCAGCATGTGATTGTGAGGGGTTGAAAGCCTGTCATTGCCTAACTTTTCAACCGTGCTAAGCCTATGCATATGCAATCGGAAGCTTAAAGCATCGGTTTTGGTCTTGCACTACACGGCTCAAGTTTAACTCAAAGTGCTATGAGAAACAGTCTCAATACCGTGATGTGCTGACAAAGCAATCCCATCTCGATCTTTTCAATTCACTCACACTTGGTTCATTTTAGGTAGAATATGAACAGTCCAAGTAAGTGAAAGACTCAGAACTAGAGACATAGCAACCTAGCATATATGAAATAGCTCAAGTGACCTCAACACATCCTACACATGCTAGTTGCTAATCTCAATGGTGAACATGTATCAAAAAATCAAGTTTCATTAAGCATGTTCATCATTCTGAAAAATATAGCTTAGCTCACAACATGTAGCAGTGATCAAGGAGAGCCTAAGCTACAATCATCATCATATATCATCGAAACATACACTAATCAGAGCATAGATTCATTCTAAGGAATATAGACATGAAGCTCGAAAATGCAAGATGTATGCAAGATGAAGTCAGAATCGGAGTCAAAACAAAACTAAAACGACTCAAGACCCAAAAACAAAAAGGATCATAAAGTCAGTTTATAGTACAACAAGCAAAATGCTTCCCCCATCTAAAAGGGGAAACACACACCAAGCTCACCTCTCAACCTAGCAAAAGTTGAGAGATCCAAAGGCTTGGTGAAAATATCCGCAACCTGGTTATGGGTGTCTACATGCCTAAGGTCAATGTTGCCTTTCTCATAGTGATCACGAAGAAAATGAAAGCGAACATCGATGTGTTTGGTCTTGGAGTGAAGAACAGGGTTCTTTGCCACACTAATGGCTGAAGTGCTGTACAAAGCAAAGGAACCCGACTGAAATCTAGACCAAAATCACGCAATGTAGCAACCATCCATAAAAGCTGCGAAGCACAAGAAGCAGCGGCAACGTACTCGGCTTCTGTAGTAGACTGGGCTACGTTCGACTGTTTGCGAGAAGACCACGAAACCAAAGAAGAGCCAAGAAACTGACAAGTCCTAGAAGCAGACTTGCGCTCAAGCCGATAGCCGGCAAAATCCGCATTGGAATAACCACAAAGCGAGAGAGTCGAAGAAGAAGAGTACCAAAGTCCGAACTCAGGAGTGTATCGGAGGTACCTCATTATGCGCTTGACCGCTTGCCTGTGGGAAGTCCGAGGGGACGCCTGAAAACGAGCGCACAGACACACAGAAAACTGTATATCCGGCCTCGTTGCCATCAGGTACAGAAGTGAGCCAATCATGCTTCTGTACTCCTTCTTATCAACCGGCTCTCCGTCCTGGTCTGCATCGATCGCAGCAGTCGTCGGCATGGGCGTCGTAAGAGGCTTGGCCTCGCCCATGTCGAATTTCTTCAGGATGTCCTTCGTGTATTTTCCTTGATGCACGAACATCCCGTCTCGGGTTTGCTTAGTTTGCAACCCGAGGAAGAAAGTTAGCTCGCTCATCATACTCATCTCGAACTCCCTGCTCATAGTATCTGAAAACATGGCAACAAGCGCATGAGAGGAGCCACCAAAGCTGATGTCATCCACGTAAATCTAGACTAACAGAGTATCGTTGCCTTGCTTGAGGAGAAACAAAGTTCTATCGAGCCGTCCCATTTTAAAACCCTTGGAGAGTAAAAAGGTTTTCAAACGATCATACCACGCTCTCGGGGCTTGTTTCAAATCATACAAAGCTTTTGAAAGTTTATAAACATGGTTTGGAAACTTGGGATCCTCGAACTGAGGGGGTTGCCTCACATAAACCTCTTCCTCTATATACCCATTTAAGAAGGCACTCTTGACATCCATCTGGTAAAGCTTAAAACCCTTCGAAGCAGCAAAGGCTAGAAGGATTCTAATGGCTTCTAAACGGGCTACAGGGGCAAAGGTTTCCTCATAGTCAATTCCCTCTTTCTGGCAGAACCCCTGGGCTACTAGTCTAGCCTTGTTCCTCACTACCATCCCATCTTCACCCTCTTTGTTTTGAAAAACCAATTTGGTACCTATAGGGTGGCATTGTGGTGGAGGTGGAACTAGGGTCCAAACTTGGTTTCGCTCAAAGTTTTCTAGCTCCTCATGCATGGCATTGACTCAGTTAGAATCAGAAAGTGTGTGTCCAACATCTTTGGGCTCAAAAGAGGCAACAAATGCAGAATGAGCAAAGTGAGAGATTTCATACGCTCGCGATCGCGTGACTCGCTGGTCGATGCCACCGATCATCTGTCGCGGGGGGTGAACTTGCTGAACGCTTCAGGGCGCTTGCCTCGTCGAAGTCGCCTCCCCCTCGCCAGATGCTGTTGCTCCCTCAGGTGCAGCGGGTGCTCGCTGGAGAGGTGGCTCTAGAGGACCCCAAGAAGAAGATGTCGTGGGATCGGGTCCTCGAGCTGAAGTAGACGTCGTAGGGTCGACGGGGGTTGCCAGTGGAGTTGGCTCGGGATCACCCCAATCGGCATTCTCCTGCTCCTCCTCCACAAAAATGGTCTCTCCCATCTCCTGTTCTCCTGCAACATCAAAAGCAGAAGAAACACAAGGCATAGTCTCGTCGAATGTGACCTCGCAGGTCTCCACTATCTGGTTAGTTTCAAGGTTTAGAACTCGATAAGCACGTGAATAAGAAGCATAACCAAGAAAGACACCATCAGCTGAGTGAGATTCAAATTTGTCCGAATTGCCTTGCTTCAGGATGAAGCACTTGCACCCAAACACCCAAAAATGAGACACCTTGGGAACCCGTCCAAAACGCAACTCATAAGAAGTCTTTTTCATGAACGCACGAAGAAAGATGCGATTTGAAACATGGCAAGCGGTGTTGATCGCCTCGACCCAAAACCGCCTAGGAGTCCTATGCTCATCGAGCATCGTCCTGGCCATCTCAACAAGGGTCCGGTTCTTGCGCTCAACAACGCCGTTCTACTGGGGGACATAAGGAGAAGAAAACTGATGCTCGATCCCATTAGAAGAACAGAAAGAGGCAAACTGTGAGTTATCAAACTCAGTACCATTATCGCTACGAATAGCTCTAATAGTATCAGGGGGGAACTCAGTTTTCAACCTCAAAATCAAATCACGAGCAAAAGAAAAGGCTTCGTCCTTACCCTCCATAAAGAACACCCAAGAGTACCTCGAAAAATTGTCAATGATCACTAGAACGTACCACTTCCCACCCGCTGAGCAAACCTGAGCTGGACCAACTGTGTCCATGTGTAAAAGCTCGCCGGGTCGCTTTGTCATCACCTGATTAACAAGTGGGTGGGAAGCAGCAAGCATCTTCCCGTGACAACAAGGATGGCAAACAAGGTCCTTCTGAAACTTAAGCTTGGGCAATCCTTGGATTAGGCCAAGTGAGCTAAGTCTTGCAAGCAAGTCAAAACTCAAGTGACCGAGCCTCCCATGCCACTTCCACAAATCAGAAGAAGGAGCAGCCACCAAACATCTAGCAGAGCCAAAAGAACGAGAAAAATCATCTCTAAAAACACGGCCAAAAGGGACGATCCGACAAACAAGATCTCCCCGAGGGTCTAACACACGACTCAGACCCTTCTTAAAACGCACCTCACAATCATCCTCAAGAAGTTGCGAAACAGAAAGCAAATTGTAATGCAAGTTAGAAACCAAAGCAACATCCTTAAGAACAAAGTTCTGATTGAGCCGAATAGCTCCATGAGAAACAACCTTACCTCTACTATTGTCCCCGAAAGTGATGTACTCCTTGTGCATCACGGGACTAAGGCTGGAGAACCATTCCTTCTTTCCGGTCATGTGGCGCGAACACCCGGAATCCATGAGCCACATGTTCTCCAACCGAAGTTCCTGCATCAATAGAAAGGCAGGAAGTGAGCATATGGCACAACACTGGGGTTAGTATATTGAGAAGGATACCCGTGCTGTGTCATAGGCCTAGAAAAAGTGTTAGTAGCAACACCAAACTGTCCTCGTCCCATGGGTGGATAGCGATCACCACCTACCTGAAAGGGTGGTCCGCTATGGAACGGAAATCCTCCATACTGACCTACTTGTCCCATTTGAGCAAAGCGATCACCACCATACTGAAAAGGTGGTCCGCTATGGGACTGAGCAGCAAAACCTCTTACACTCGGCTCACGATCGTATTGAGGACGACCGGAACCGCGACGGGCACGACCACCACCCTGTGGTCTAGCTGCCTGAGGCCTAGCAACCTGAGGGTTGCACCTCCAGGTCTAGCGCCCTGCCTCTGAACTCCCCGACCTTGCACACCATGGAAAGGGTGGTGCCTGGCCTGGTTGTTCAGCTCCAACTCCTTCCTAGCGTCTCTCTTCCTCCGAAAGCAAAACTCCGCTAGGTGACCCTCACGATGACAGTACTCGCACTCAAACCTCACCACTCTCTTGGATTGTTGGTTCCTAAAGTTGCGAGGGTTGTTCACACTGGCTGGCTGCTTGCCTCTTGGAAGGGGATCACTAGAGACGTCAGGAAGGGTGTCAAGTGTGTTCCTAAGATGGTTAGGTTTGGGAATCCGCACTTGCTTGCGAGGTGGAGCCTTGGGAGGTTCATCAAGGATTCCATCCTTGGTGATAGGCTTGGGAGGCTCAGGTGGAGTGATCTTGATGAGCTTAGGGACAGCGGATGGCTTCTCACTTGGGTTCACTTCGCTAAACTCACCAATCTTGCCAAAGATACTAGCGCCCTTTCCACCTGAAGCAAAGCCTACTCCCGAGCAATCAGTTCCCCTCTTGAACTGACTAATCATCATGCCCAACTGCGGCTCACTGCATGACACCCAACTCAGGATGGACCGAAGGTATGTGTTTTCCTCCTCAGTTTGCATCCTATCATGCCGACAGTTGGCAATCTCAAGCTCCATCCCCACGCATCGCTCACACGGAGCGGACAAGGTGCTAACTGAGCTGGCCTTCATGGCTTCAGCAAGTTTGGCACTAACTTCTGCCAACTCAGTTCGCAAGCCCGGACAGGACTTGCACGCACCCAGCAAAGAAGGTCTCGCCTTCACTTCCTCTAGCTCCTTCTTCAGAGAGGGACACTCTTTGCAATCACCCACCAAGTCTAGCCTACTCTTCAGCTCATCATACACTTCAATCAAAGAGGCATACTTGGTTTGCAAGGTGGCAAAGTTAGTCATATGCATTGTACACTCCTCACACTCCTCCACGTCGGTCACCTTCACCTCAGACCTAGCAAACTCAAGCGCCTCATTCATCTTAGCCTTAAACTCATTGCGCTCTCGGATAGCTCGCTTGAGTTGCTTGTCCTGACCGAGAACTATGTCGATAAGAGAATCACGCTCACCGGTAAGACGATCGACAAGAGAAGAGTTTGATACCTCGGACGCATCGTTGTCGTCGTCGTCGTCGGTGTCGACGTCCTTTGCCTGGCACTTGGAGTCCTCTTCGTCCAGGGCCATGGTGCACAAGCCCTTGGAGGAGTGGCCGAAGAAGCAGAGTCCGTTGAAGCGTTCTTCTGTCTTGTGCTCGGACCCATCGTCGCTGGAGTCTCCGTCGGAGGTCTTCACGCCATCGCTGATGGTGGCGAGGAAAGCACGCCGACCGGCGTCGAAAGCCTTCTCCATGTCCTCCCGACGATAATTGCCCTTCTTCTTCTTCCCGGCCTTGTTCTCCGGCTTGCCTTTGCGCCTGGAGTTGCGGTTCCTGCCGGGGAAGCTCTTGTCGTTCTTGGGGCAGTTCGCCAAGAAGTGGTCTAGATCACCACACTTGTAACAGCCCTCGCGTGCTCCACCACGCCGGCGATTTAGGCGGTTGTTGTGAAACCGCGAGAACCAGGTGATGACGAGGGCGAGCTCGTCGTCCCCAAACGCCTCCAACTGCTCCTCCGTAACTGTAAGCAGAGAAGACAAGGAAAACAGAGGAGGTGAAGCATCAGCAGAGAAAGACGATCCACCTGTGCCTGAGACCAAAGCCATGGTATGCGAAGATGGGTTCTTCAGCTTGGCCTGAGTCAGGTGATCGATCTCGGTGGACTTGAGCTTGCTGAACAGCTCGTCCACGGTGAGGGTGTCATAGGATGGAGACTCTATGATGGTCGACACCTTCACCTCCCATACCCTCCGATCCAGGGCGTATAGCAACTTGAGAGCCCTCTCATGATCGTCATAGGGTAGGTTAGCCCGATTGGCACGCATCTTGTTCACAATCGTTTGGAAACGAGCGAACATGGCGTCAATCGTCTCTCCCTCCAACTGAACAAAGTTCTCGTACTCTCGCTTGTAGGTCTCGAAGAGTATGGTCCCCTCGTGATAGCTCTGAAGCTTCACCCAGATCTCTCGTGCCGTCTCAAGCTCAGAGACACGCTCGAACTCAGGAAGGGAGATGCTGGCCAAAAGAGCATTACGTGCCTTGGAGTTAGCTTCGTGCTGGTCAATCTGGATCTGACCACACGAGCCGCAAGGACTACGTACTCAGCATTCTCACATATCTCCCAAACAGAAGATCCGATGCTGTTGAGATAAGCACACATCTGAATCTTCCAATAGGGATAGTTCGTCCCATCGAAATAGGGAGCCTTGCCGTTCCCTCGATCCATGTCGCCCTTAGGATCCGAAACCGATTAAGGTAGTGTAGATCCCTTAACCGGCTCCGATACCAATTGAAGGACTGGATTAGCGACCAGAGGGGGGGTGAATGGGAGCCTCAAATTCAACTCGTGAATAGTATGGCCCTTGTCCCAGAAAATCACCCCAAATGCAACGACTCAAAACGACCGGAGAGTTCACGACCTACGAGTAGGTGGATACCCTAGGAGATGTCCTAGTGGTACAACGGAACCTCCGGAGAACTACCAAAACCAACTGCCAAAGCCCCAGAGCAAAACAGCACGGTCTGCAGATTCGCGGACTGTCCGGGGTCAGAGTCCCGGACTGTCCGCCGTTGAGTCCCGGACTGTCCGCGACTGGGAGCTGGACTGTCCGTCGGCAAAAACGCAGAAACCAAACAGTGCTGCAAGTCTGCTGGACAGGTCCCGGACTGTCCGCGGGTTTGTACCGCGGACTGTCCGCCGTTCACTCGACAGTGAACAGTTAGGGGTCTGCGCCCGACTGACCTGGCCGAGACCCGATGCGCGGACTGTCCGCCAACACCCAGGAAGCACAAAACTGCTCGGGTTCAAAACCAAATCCGCTTCGATCTCAACCAAATCAAAAGGGACCTAGATCAATCTTCTCCCAGGTGATCCTCTATGTGTTGGGGTGCTAATCCTAAGAAATCATCGCACCAAACCAAGTCAATCAAGCGAGATTCGTGGATCACCGTAAAAGGGGGAAGAACGAAGAACGAAGCGGAGGCTAGAGAGAGAGAGCTCAGGAGCAAATGACTGCAAGGATGGAGAGAGAGGAGGGGTGCCTCTCTTATTTATAGCCTAAAACAATAATCCCCTTACTACCCCTAGATACACGAGCGAAGCGGCCAACCCTAGGGGTATCCCGATCCAACTCTGCTGATAGTCGATCTGACGGCCACGCGCCTTCCTCACCCTTAGCTTCGCCTCGACGCAAGCCTCAGGATGCCGCCACGTGCCGCCCAGTCGACCGCCACGCCTACCTCGTGGATATCCTCGCCTCCGCGCCAGCCTCTCCATGCCACCACGCGTCGACCGTCCTTTTTGCGGACCTCCCCCCGGTTTGGAGGCCGAAACCGGGAAACATGGGCCTTCCCCCGGTTTTGAGGCTGAAACCGGGAAACCTGTCCTCAGGCTGAGTTTTGTGGCCCAAACTCAGAAACCGCGAGCCTAGGTTTTGAGGCCCAAACCTGGAAACCGTCCACGCCGAGTTTTGAGGCCCAAACTCGGAAACCGGCCATCCCGAGTTTTGAGGCCCAAACTCGGAAATCGTCGAGGGTAGCTTTTCGAGGCTCAGCTACCGAACCTGCGCCGTAGACGGGATGTGGTTCGCACACCCTGACTTCCAGCACCGATGCCGGAGCATGTCCAGCCTCCACGCCGGGCACAGTGCATTCGCCATCCTTCTCGGCCTCCCGCCAAGTGTCACGACGCCATCACCTTCCTCCCGACTCGGCCGATGCACCGCACATCCCCATGTACTCTCGCTTGTCAATGCCACGTGCCAGCTACCACAGCTGGTCCTCAGGTCTCCCGGTCCGTTAGTCCAAGCTCCACGTCCGCCCTTCACCGCTCCCGGTCCGTCGTCACGACACATCCCTACTTGACCTTCACCTCACCTTCGACCACTGTCTGAGCTCTGCACCTGCACATCAACACAGCCAAGAGACATGTTGCCCGTTGATCGATCACTCATCACTCAGGAAGGGAACCACAAGGGCACATATCAACCTTGTGTTCTCAGATTACTCGAATCATGATTCTCAGTGTAGTTACTCACATCATGCCCATTCTTTTTACCATTGTAACATACCTCGCTAGGAGTGTTCATCTTCATCAAGGAACTGGTAGAATATGACAGGCTTTGTTCTTGAGAGAAAAGTTGCACATCATCATTTTTTGTGCTTGACATCTGACGTTTAACAAAGGTGGCATGAGAAACGGAGATGATCATAAATCATTGATTGATAAGAGACTTCATTTTTGGATTTAGGATTGATTTGAGAGAACTCAAGGATGAGGGATTGAAAACACTACCCCAACTATCTACTCATTAACTCTTAACAATCACTACAAAGATCCAAAACAAGCATTTACATAATGATAAACCAACTTGCACAATAAAGGTTCATACTCCACACAAAGACTCAACCTCGCGACTAGCGGTTTTATTATATAAAGGGCATAAGCTCCTAATCCTTAGAGACGACATGGTTACAGGGATATCTTGGTGGCATCTCTTGCTTGAGGTTGTTCTGCAGAGTTGTGACTCAAGTTACTTCCATGTCATAGTTGTTGCTTCTTCTGTGGGCAAGACTTGGCATAGTGTCCTTCTTGTTGACAATGATAACATCTTCTCTTGGCTGGATCATTTGTGTTCAGGTTGTCACTTGGTGTGTTGTTATGTTGCCGGCTCGGAGGGTTCAACTCTATCTGATTAGCTTGCTTCTTAGCTTGCTTGGTCTTCCGCGGTTGGAACTCTTTATAGGTGATGGTCCACCCATCTATGTACACCTCTTGTGAAGTTGTTCCAGCTAATTGTTGGTTGCTCTCCATTGAGACTGCCTTTCTCTTCTTATCCACATAGGTCCTACCATTTGGGTCAATCTGGATTTGCTTTTTAGTTGACTTGATTCGAAGACAGGTGTTGGGTATTTTAAACGCACACAGAATAATCCGCAAGCGCACGGATACCGATGTAGCTTTCACCCGAGAGTATTCCAGGGTATCGATTTCCATGGGGAACGTGAAGTGTACTAGAAGAATTAAGATCGTCCAAGAAAAGAATGGTAATGCAGTTAGAGAGGGATATAGGGTTTTCTAAGTTGGTCTATCTAATTAAAGGCTCACTATACTTTACTTACTTCGGAGCAACAGTACCTTTCCGATTCTCGAAAAAGACTGGGAAAAGGGTAATCAGGAGAAGGCTGCCAAAAAGCTCTACGAAAATACCAATCCTAACGTGGTGGATTATAACAATCTACAAAGCTGTCACCCCTGTAGCTACCATAACTATCCGGAGGATTGGGCGCAAACTCAGGTAAACCCTAGTCTAGACACCACGTCTACACTAACGCTTACTACTCTAATTACATATGATAATTAGAGCACTCAATACGAGCGGAGATCCAGTAAATAAAATAAAAAAAGAACTGAAATTAAATATAATACTTAGAAGTAGTAAATGAAGAACCTGGAGATTACTTCAAGACGAACCAGATGCTGCACCAATACAATGTCGAGGAAGATCCGACAGATCCGGCTCCTCCTCAGCTCTCTCCTTCTCCTCTCTCTAATTACAACTAGATGAACTAGACAACTAGAACAAGAACTAGAACTAGAACTAGATCTAATTCTAGATGAACTAGAAGAGATTCATCTAGAGGGACCTCTACTTCTAATTAAAACCCTACTTTCTGATGTGGAGATGAATAATGAAGATGGAGATGCCTGGAGAGGGGGTCTCGGGTTGCTTATATAGCCCTGAGGGATCAATCGTGGCCGTTGGATCAAACCGACTTCAGGGACGGTGGAGATGCATCCTAGGAGGCGGTGGATGAAGCTTGCAGAAGACGGAAGCCAGCGGGCCCAGGGGGAGACCGGTCGGTCTCCTGGTGGGACCGGTCGGTCCCACCTGGCAGGGTCCCGCGGTGCCCGACGTCCTGGTGTCTTCTGGTGTCCTCTGGAGTCTTCTAGAATATTCCTGACGTGCCGGTTGCGTTATCTCGCGTCGCTTTCCTTCTAGGGGAAGCAATCAGTGCTGGTTTCCTGGTTTAGTCCCTGTAGAATCACAATTCACCAAAACTCATGGAATATTGTCAATTAAAACCCTAAACCTTTGTTGGTGATTGAATTCATGCCCTTTTCATATTTATTTATCCTTTAATTTTGATAGATAACCAGTGTCAACAATTCCCCCAAGCTTACCTTTTGCTAGTCCCTTAGCAAAACCAAAACTTAACAATGGATCAGGAGTTGCTACATTATCTTCACTTCCAACAAGTACACATGTATTCAAACTAAAGTTCTCATATGGAATAGAAAAAAGTATCATATTATTCATCACGGGGCTTAGTACTTTACCTTGAATCCTGAGTAATTGAAAGATAGAATGATCAAATTAAGCATTTTGTCTCTTGCTATGTCACTTCACCGTTATCCCGGAGTTTTATGAATTTTCAGAAAAGATTAAAAACATATGTTGCCAAATTAAACAATGGATCCAAAGAGAAAGTCAACCACACCATTGAATCGAGAAGTGCATGTGTACGGAAAATGGAGTCGGATGCTCTTTTGAAATATATCACTCTCTTTTGTTTATCAGAAACACATGGCTATCAAGCTAATTCTACTAGCGGGCACGTGCCCATTTTTTCTGATATTCTCTTTTTTTCTCTTTTTTCGAGGTTCCGGACACTTGTCCCTTTTTATTTCCTCGGGATCTATCTTTTTGAGGTTTCAGACACTTGTCCCTTTTTATTTCCTCAGATTTTTTTTCTTTTCTTTCTTTTTTTAATAGCCACATGCTTCCAACAAACTTTTGAGAGGATAGAAATAAATAATCATGAGCATTTATGCGGAAAATGGATGGAATGTGTAAGTGATCTCAATTCAATAGCATGATAACTTCTCATGGGGTCAACAAAGCTTAATTTAACTCAACGCAATTATTAGTCATATTAATATTGGAAACTCCCAGAACTCTAGTGTTATTTTAGAACAAGATAACAGTATCTCAGATCATCACATATCATATCTGTCAATTACCTAGACTCTGGATCAAGCATTTGCTACCCATATATTTAATTTTGTTTTTTAAGCATCATTATTAATCAGGAGAACTCATGCTTTGAAAGCTACGTACTTGAAAGAAATTAGATAGAGCAACTATACATCATTTCCATGTAAAAGATTAGAGAGAGAGTTCTTCTTTTATTATTAACTTCTTAAAACAAACTTAACACACTATTTATTTAACCTAACACACACTTATTATAAATAACTAAGATAGTGAATAAGACATACCTGGATTACGAAGATAACGGGGGTGCGTCTCCCCCAAGCCAGTTCCTTTTATAGCATTGAGCCTTCATGTGCCCATATATTTTTTCTTTTTATATATATATTTTTAGATTTATGTATAGAAAGAAAACTTCAGAGGATAAAGATGCTTACTTGCATACACGGGGGTGCTTTCCCCTAAGCTGAATGTTGACATAGTCGTTCGATCTTGCAATGTAGCGGACTGGCAGTGGAAATGTGTTTCCTCTGTCGGAGCTTTGATTGATGTTAATGGTTGTGGAAGCAGTGCTCTAACAGTGGATAGAACATCCACTTGCTCGTCAGCTTTTCTTGGTCTTTCAGATCCTGTGAAACTCAAATAGACAACAAAACTTGTGGAATAGATTAAACGTTAGTGGTTGGCCACTTAAGCCTTAATTGTCCCGAGTTTCAGTAAGATCTCTTTCTCAATATTTTTGTATTTTATATTTTTATGATGCAAGAGAAAATGCACAGGATGAATGCATGCATATTTATTTTTATGCCACCACGATGAACATTCCCGTGGGTTTTTACACACTATAGAATTATTCACATGGGGCTTCATAGTTTATGATGTAGTGTAACAAATGCAATATTTTTATTTTCCTTTCTGATGCTATGCAGAAATTAAAATGTTTGTGAATTAAATATGATGATGCAAGAAATGATTATGGATTAAATGTGAGAAATATGCAGCAAAGTAAATATAAAGATAACTACCGATTTTTACCCTTTGGCGAAGGTTCGGATATTTAGGTCCGACGAACCGGACCTTCCCTTGGTTCAGATCTCCCAAGGTTGTTAGACGTTTGGAAAGTTGTTATTGATTGTACCTCTTAGGTACGGACTTTTTCTTCCATACTTTCTTGGTCTGAGTCTTCACTTCCTGTGGTTCACTGTCTTGAGGTTTCTCTTCTTTCTTTTCTCGGACAATGTCAATAGCTTCTTCTTCATGATTGGCCTCTCTATTCTTGATAGTTTGTCTTCTTTGGCTTTGAGAGCGGCGTCTTTTACTTTTATTCTTCTTGGGTGCTTCATTGGGCATGTAGTTGTTGAAGTTGCATCGTGTCTTTTCTCCAGGAAAGTGAAAATGGATTTCCTCTTGTAGATGATTGTACTTGTAGCATAGAGGAATGGTCTTCCTAAGATGAGGTGGACATCATCGTCTTCTCATGTCGAGGATCAGGAAGTCTGTGAGGACTTCATGACCTCTAATTCTGACTACGATGTCTTCCATCATTCCTTCTTGTTTATGCCTCTTGATATGGTGTCACTCATGTTGTTTGTTCGTCCAGTAGTTTGAAGTGAAGCGTTAATTGTGGACGCTGGCAGCATCATGCTCTGTGTGCATGTTCTTGTAGATCTAGGACCTTCACCATGTAGAATTTGGGAGTGACAAACTTCTCCATGTTTTGCTCAAGAGTGTGTCCTGCTCATAGAGACAAGGTAGATATCAAGTGCATGAGCTCTGTTGGTGGAAAAACACCAACAGAACCAAAAATTTTATTTCATTCCTCTCTAACCTTAGGCACATCAAGCAAGATAAACTTGTTGTTTATGTGTTCTATTTAATCTTAACATGAGTGATAGGATCAAAAGATGAGCATGAAAGTAGCATCTTAAAATATTTAACAGATCAGATTGTTTAACCCATGGAAGGATAATCTATGCATAAAGTGTCGATATTTTCATGATTGTGATATATCATCTTCCAAAGGTTAGATGTATAACATTTTAGCTCATTGGTTAAGATAGTGAGATTCAAGAGAGTAAAGCTAGGAACAAAGAGTAAAGAACTAAACATGTTGAGTTGATTAGGTTGGATCAAATAAGGTGCAACTGAAACATGTTTGGTTCTTATTTATGCACATACTAGAATTAAGGAGAAGCTTTTAAAGTGATGGTCACATACCTTGAGATGTTACCTTTATCATTGAAGAGTAATGTGTCGAACCACCTTGTGGAAGCTTCTCTTGTCTAGCTGGTTGTTTTTCATAAATAGCTTGTCTTCTCTTACTTATCTCATAGTGAACCTGAGTGATGGGAGCTTGAGAGGAGGAAGGTATAGTAGGATCATCTTTAGAGGGATCAACCTTCCTTCTCTGAGTGTCAACCTATCAGTGAAGATGTGTTCTTCCTCCCACGATGGTCTTTATCTTCTTGTGACCCAACTCAGACTTGTTCACCTACTTTCATGGAGTGAGTGCTTTGATTGTAGATATTGTTTTGTGGCACTCATCTTTTGTCTTGTTCCATGGATCACATTTCTCCATGATCAGTGAGTTGTGTCTCCCTTGCGCAAGTTGTTGAAGTTCATGTGTCTTTTCATCTCCAGTGTGAGTTTATCTCGGGACTTTCCCAAATTGATATTGAAAGTTTTCCTACAGGGGTTAGTCCAACAAAATATCCAGCATCCACTATAGTATACTATTGGCTCAAAAATCAACCTAGACACCACGTCTAATTTGATCTAGGAAGGCATTTTAACCTAAGCACCATACCTAATTTAAAAGCCTTTAGAGGTAAAACGAGGACACCTTTTAGCTCAAGAATCAAACCAGACACCATGTCTTACTTTAATTCATGAAAACAGTTTAAACTAAGCACCAAGCCTAATTTAAAAGGTGTATGAGAATACTTCAAAACCAGAGCATATACTATAGCAAAAGAGTGTAGCATTAAAGCATTAAAGAGATTTACTCAAATGGTGACGAGAGAGCATGATTAGTGTATAGCACATGAGCATGTCTTAAAGGTAGGGACAACCAATATAGCAACATGTTAAGAGATGTTCTTACAAAGTGTATCCCCCAAGCTTAGATTTGCAAAAATCAAGATTGGATGAATGTTTCAATGTTGCATGATGATTGGTTGGGCATACCATGTGTTTGTCGTTCCTTCGAACTTTTCGCTACAGACCTGCAAAGGTTAGTGACAAAAATACCCGAAGGAATATTTTAACAATTATATCATTATGCTCATTACACAAAGGCAGTGTAGCAGGAGAGTGAACACTGATCTAAAAAGTGCTTGTTTTTGGACACTGAGCTTGTCTTTGGGAAACCTTCAAAATGAGATTTGGTGAAGTGGTTTCCCCTCCAACACCAACTTAAGAGCACAACGAGATCTACAAAATTTGTGATAAACATATGCATCGACAACCACCCTTTTGAAGTTTTTGTAAACAGAAAGTGTGAGGGGGATGAAAATCTCGAGTGTGGCAATGTTAGACAGACCAATTGAATCAGGAGATGTTTCATATGAGCATGGATTTAAAGAGGTGTTTATGAAGTAGCTTCCATGCTCTTTGATATCATCCTCCTCGTATTCAGAGAAGAACACCGAAGGATAGGTTTCATCATTTTCTAGAGTGTAGGGTGTTTTCTCTAGAGAAGGTTCTGTTACAACCAAATTGGAAGGATTTAAAGGAATTTCAAATTCAGTTGTGTGTTCCTTCTCATGTTGGTCGGGGTTGAGCTCGACTTCTTCTTCTGGGAATTCGTCAAAAATGCCAGTGTAAGGAGTGTCTTCAAGGATTTTATTTAGGATGTCTCCTCCTTCACTAACAAGTTTATGTGAGAATGATCCTCCAAAAGCTAAATCGAGATGTAGAGCAGCTTCCTTGTTAAGACCACAATAAAAGTGAAAGTGTAGCACATGGTCTGGCAAGGAAAGGTTTGGGCTAGAATTGGTAAGGTGTTTGAACCTAGCCCAAGCTGCTCCTAGCGTCTGCTTCTCTTTTTGTTTGAATGTAAGAATTTCGATTCTAAGATCAGTGATTCGAAAAAGAGGGAAGAAAGCAAGACAAAAGTTGTCCCGAAGTTCATCCCAATTTCCATTTACGCCCTCTATGGAATGATTATACCATTTTCTCGCTCTTCCCAACAGGGAGAACGGGAATAGTTTCCATTTAATGGTCTCTTGTGTCATGCCAGAAATAGTACGACAAGAACACAATTGCTCAAATTCCCTAAGGTGGGTGTATGGATCTTCGTCTTCTGATCCAGAGAAGGATTTTTCCCGAACCATGGCTATAAGAGCAGGGCGAAGCTCATAGCCATCTGTAAGAATGGGGTGTGATGATGGTGGAGACTCCAACAAGTCGCCCTTTGGAGCAAAGAATTTTAAGATAGGAGTGAAATCCATGTGGTAAGAAGTGTGGTGGCAAAAGAAAAAGGTGGTAAAAAGGGAAAGCTGGTAAAAAGAAAAGAAACACGGACGATCCTGGTTCGATTCTAGAACAGCTACCGTTCCCCGGCAACGGCGCCAGAAAGCTTGTTGGGTATTTTAAACGCACACAGAATAATCCGCAAGCGCACGGATACCGATGTAGCTTTCACCCGAGAGTATTCCAGGGTATCGATTTCCACGGGGAACGTGAAGTGTACTAGAAGAATTAAGATCATCCAAGAAAAGAATGGTAATGCAGTTAGAGAGGGATATAGGGTTTTCTAAGTTGGTCTATCTAATTAAAGGCTCACTATACTTTACTTACTTCGGAGCAACAGTACCTTTCCGATTCTCGAAAAAGACTCGGAAAAGGGTAATCGGGAGAAGGCTGCTAAAAAACTCTACGAAAACACCAATCCTAATGTGGTGGATTATAACAATCTACAAAGCTGTCACAACTATCTGGAGGATTGGGCGCAAACTCAGGTAAACCCTAGTCTAGACACCACGTCTACACTAACGCTTACTACTCTAATTACATATGATAATTAGAGCACTCAATACGAGCGGAGATCCAGTAAATAAAATAAAACAAGAACTGAAATTAAATATAATACTTAGAAGTAGTAAATGAAGAACCTGGAGATTACTTCAAGACGAACCAGATGCTGCACCAATACAATGTCGAGGAAGATCCGACAGATCTGGCTCCTCCTCAGCTCTCTCCTTCTCCTCTCTCTAATTACAACTAGATGAACTAGACAACTAGAACAAGAACTAGAACTAGAACTAGATCTAATTCTAGATGAACTAGAAGAGATTCATCTAGAGGGACCTCTACTTCTAATTGAAACCCTAGTTTCTGATGTGGAGATGAATAATGAAGATGGAGATGCCTGGAGAGGGGGTCTGGGGTTGCTTATATAGCCCTGAGGGATCAATCGTGGCCGTTGGATCAAACCGACTTCAGGGACGGTGGAGATGCATCCTAGGAGGCGGTGGATGAAGCTTGCAGAAGACGGAAGCCAGCAGGCCCGGGGGGAGACCGGTCGGTCTCTTGGTGGGACCGGTCGGTCCCACCTGGCAGGGTCCCGCGGTGCCCGACCTCCTGGTGTCTTCTGGTGTCCTCTGGAGTCTTCTAGAATATTCCTGACGTGTCGGTTGCGTTATCTCGCGTCGCTTTCCTTCTAGGGGAAGCAATCAGTGCTGGTTTCCTGGTTTAGTCCCTGCAGAATCACAATTCACCAAAACTCATGGAATATTGTCAATTAAAACCCTAAACCTTGGTTGGTGATTGAATTCATGCCCTTTTCATATTTATTTATCCTTTAATTTTGATAGATAACCAGTGTCAACAACAGGAAAGTCATAATGCTTGCAACAACGACATTGATCCTGACTTCCAAGCATCTTATTGTCCTCATCTTCCTTAGACTTCCTATTCTTCCAAGCCTCTGCTACTTGTCTCTTCACTGGTCCCTTGATTGAATTCCCTTGTTGAGCCATACCTTCTAATACTTTTCCTTGCATGGCTAAAAGCTTCTCCTTGTCAAAAGCGTTCTTGGGCAACATAACCTGGTCCTCCTGACCATTGGTGTTGGTGACATCCTTGTTATGGTCCATCTAAGAGAGAGAAGACTTAGAATAGAAGCAACGTTTTGTAATAGAATAGAGATAGAAGTAGCATTTCTTTTGTCAAATAACAAGGTTGGATAGAAGGCAAGAACTAAGCAAGGATGAAAGCATGCTACAACGTCCAGTTCTAACTAGGCTTGCGTCCTACAGTCAACATTGCTTTGATACCAATTTGTAACACCCGGATTTCCGAAGAATTCCAAGTGCCAACTATATGTGTGCCCAGGAAGTCCACAAGACACATATAGCACCAAATATGGAATTTTCTCAAAGACAATGCTTTTATTACATATCGAAATATAGTTACAACAAGACTTACATCTAAAACAAAGCAGAGCGGAAACTATTCTTCGGGACTCCAAACTCCACAGGGACGGTTGACTGGGGGAAACACCCGCCTAGAACTCTTGGAACATCTTCTGTAATTCTTCCCTTGAATCCACCATCTAGTACCCATCTGGGATTTTTGTGAACCAACGACAAGCGTCAACTCACCATGCTCAGCAAGTACAACTACGGGGATGCAAGGCTCAAGAGGTTTGACTCGGTTGACTGCGGTCAGCATTTTAAGTTGATCATATTTATATTCACCTTATATTACTAGATGTATGAACCCTGTTGTCCCATGGTAAGTGATAATCATTATGTTAAAAAGAGGTAGACCACCAACCACCAACATACCCCAGCATGGACTGCTTAAAAAGGATTTGAGCCGCTCGTATCCGTGAGCACGGCTGATATATCAGGTTTACACTCTGCAGAGGTTGTACACTTTCAGCTTAGGCCGTGATTCCCATATGCCGGGGTTAGCCAGACCCACATTACTTGCTCTAAGGAAGTACGATAGGGTTTCACTACGTAGCCTTTCACTAGCTACCCTAACAAGTAGTAGCCGCAAGGTTTCAGCAACTAGGCGAATGGAGGCCCCCTTCAAGATGGCACACCTGACAGCCGACAAGTACACATCTTGACAGGCAACGAAACCATTCTAAAGCCTAGGCACCCCTCTAGCACCTTTCAGTAACTACTACAAGCTAGAGAAAGTCTAGTTATACGACTAAGATCAGAGCCATGTGATTTCCAAGGTTGCACGGGATCTCCCGGATGACCGCTTTAAAAGATAGTCCCTGGGGTGGATCACTGAGCGAACAACATGCTCCAGTGCCCAAATGTGGTTAAAAGCCTCTTTTAACATTGTTCCATAATCATTAATCAATATTAAACATTTAGCAATTAATAGAGCATAGCATTTCTATACATATTATGCAAAACCCTTCCATAGGTACAAGGTAATAAGATCAAGTGAAACTAGGTTTGTCCTATGGTTCATCAAGTTATGACACATGCATAATGAATATTTAGCCTTGCAGTTAATAGGTAACAAAGAAGCCGTAGGTTATACTTGCCTTCCAATAACTTGTGTTGAGGGTCTCACTTCTTCAGAGATCTTCTCGATAACCTTGAACAGCTTGAACTCTAAACGGGGTCACAGGCACCACACAAACATCCATTCCAATCATCACATGCAGATGAAATAAACTTCTATTAGAACAGTACACCAAGCATCAAAAATAGGTAGAGAAACACTTATAAAGCTATTCTACTCATTGATACGATCACATGAACGTAAAGATCACTCTAATCGGACTAAAAATGAGCAAGTTATAAAGAAAACAAGTTTCAGGGGCACTTTCGTAAATAAAAACATTTTCCTGAGGGCTAGCCTGCGAAAATCGAGGGCCTAAACGTGATTAATGGTAGACTTGCGGGCTAGCACGCGAAACACGCAGCTCGGGATGGCAGGTTTAAAAACTGGGAAACTCAGGGGCTAAAACGAAAGAAAATAGGACTGAAAAGAAACTCTTTTGAACAAGCGTAGACTACGGGTTGATTTTCAAAAAGCGTGAGGGCTTTTATGCAAAAACGGCAGCTGCAGCAGCGCGGGCGCTGACGCGGCGCGGCGGGATTGGCTGGTCGACCAGCTGCTGGTGAACCGCGCGCACGGCTGCCGGTCCA
Organism: Coix lacryma-jobi var. lacryma-jobi; assembly: GCA_009763385.1. NCBI lineage: Eukaryota > Viridiplantae > Streptophyta > Magnoliopsida > Poales > Poaceae > Coix > Coix lacryma-jobi. Next base: position 104,518,991 of record CM019823.1, on the reverse strand, counting down.
CGGGCTATCGGGCTTGTGATCTAATCCTGGCCGCCCATCGTCAAACGGACGGCGCAGGGAGGCTCGGTGAGGGGCGCGGTGGCAGGAGCGGCGGCGCTGCCACCAGGGCACGGCGGCGCGCCATGGGGGAGCTCGGGAGCTCGCGATTCGAGCGTCCCCGAGCTCGGTTGGCCCTATGGGTTGGTCCAGCGGACAACGGGGGTGATAGCGAGTTCGTCGGTGGCCTCGGCGCCGGCCAAGGGGCTTACCACGGCGACGAACGGCGGTGGAGGGGATCTGCAAAAAGGGGAAATCTCGGGTGAGGCTCGGTTTGCACAAAAGGGAGGAACGGAGAGCACGAGAGTGCCTCGCGTGGACGCGGCGTCACCTGCACTTGCTCGGAGAAGCGCTTGGGCGGCTGGTGTGGCTCTGCGAACGGCGACAGAGATGGTGGGGCGAGCGGGTGCATGAGGGAGAGGCTCGGGGCTTCGCCCGGGGTTTTATAGGGTCTAGGAAGGGGCGATGTGGGGTCGTGGGTGCTCCACCGAGCCGGTTGATGGCCGAGTGGCCATTAAGGCCACTCACCGGCCGTTACCGGGAGAGGGAAGGGCGGCGGGAGCGCTAACGCATGCAAGCTCGAGGTAGGGGAAGGGGTGGGTCGCTTACAGGTGGGGCCAGGCTGGCAGGCAGGGTCGGCGCAGCTGACATGCGGTGCCAACGCGTGAGCGAGGTGAGGGAGAGGCGGGGCGCTGCGCTGCGTGGGCCGCGGGGGGCGATCGGCGAGCTGGGCGGCTTGGTTTGGGCCGCGGGCGAGCGCGAGGCGGAGAGGGGGAGGCAGGCGCGGAGCGGGGGCGAGCAGGCCGCGGGGCTAGGCCGCTGCTGGGCCGGTGCGGGAGCGGGGAAAGGGGAGCGGGGCTGGGCCAGGTCAGGCCGGGAAAGGGGGAGGGGAGAGGGGTGCGGGCCGGGCTGCCATGCTTGCTCAGGCCAAAAGAGTGAAGGAGGGAGGGAGAGAAAAGAAAAACCTTTTCCTTTTTATTTCTTTTGAAAACTTGTTCAATTTCAAATCTAGTTTGAAATTGAACCACTGAACACTATTCCTACACTCAAACAAAATATTATGCTCCAGCATGAATGCAACAAAAAAAAGTTTCTAAACCCCAAGATAAATTATTAATTCACCAAAATTATTATTTGACCTATATGTTTCATGAAAAATAAACAAAACAAAGTCATTAAATTCTATTTTCTCAAAAGCGATTTTCAGGGTGTCACACCAATCCTATCAACTAAGCTAGGAAAGGTAACGCACATAATTAAGGTAGCAAGATAAATGCGGAAGCAAAAGAGCAAGGTAGAGATGCAAACTCCCGTCGATGACTTCGGTATTTTTACCGAGGTATCGAGAAGCACACAAGCTTCCCCCTAGTCCTCGTTGGAGCCCCTCGCAAGGAATCCCTCGCAAGGGCCAAGCTCACGGTCGGGTAACTCCGTGGATAGCTCCGGTCCTTCTCCACGAGCAAGTGGGTCTCCGGTTAAGCCACTCGTGGCAAAAGCCTCTCCCTGATGCTCCCGCCGTCTCCACTATCAAGCTTCCGGCCGAACCGCCGCGGGCCTTGTTCCCTTCGGTACACGGTGGCGGCCACACCACAAACGCGGTTGGTGTGGTCTCGCAAGACTACAAGTCCCTCCGATGTACAACAATGGTGTGCGCAAGCACTGAGTAGCAAGAGGTATGCAAACCTCACTAAACACTAGGCCTAAACCTAGAGCAAGCGCATTAGCAGTGGTCTAACTAGCCTAAGCACTTCGCAAAGCACCTACACTAATCATCATGTGAATCACTTAGCACTATGCATATGGAGTCACTAATATGGTGTAGCAACACCCTTGGTATGTTTCCTCACTTCTCCACACCTCATTTGGCCGGTTTTAGGTGGTATATGTCGGCCCCCAATCAAATAGAGTTGTTGGGGGGGGGGGCTGAAATCAGCTTTCTATAGAGCATCAGACGCTACAGTGTTGGCATCGGACGCGTCCTATGCTCATGTGATGAGTAGCCGTTGGAAAACTAGCCGTTAGACCTATTTTTCGGGGGCATCGGAGGCTACAGTAGTGCATCGGACGCTGGCATCGGACTCTACCATCACACTATTCATTCTGGGCTGATTTCGGAGTCATCAGACGCTGCATCGGACGCGCATCTGTTTCTCTGCATCAGAGCGTCCGTTGCTCCATTTTCACAAAGACAGGCTTTCGTATTTTGGGCATAACTCTTAGCTCCGAACTCCGATTTCGATGATCTTGGACTTTTCGGAAAGCTAATGAAATTATCTATAGATTTATGCTAATGCCATGTAAGTTTGAGCAAATCCAAAATCATGAGACATTTCCAATTCAATCAGCTCTTGTCTTGGCTTGAGCGTTAACTTTGTTTGCGTCTGGCCCTCTATTTCTTGTGTCTTGGACAATGCTTGATCTTTGTAAGCCTCCAAAACATATTGTAGGGTCCTGCTTGAGGTGTTGTTCACTTTATCACCATATTGCCTTCGTCCAAGTCACATGTGCATCCTATTAGACTACAAAACAAACACTTGCAAACACATTAGTCTAATTTGGTTATGTTGATCATCAAACACCAAAATCCAAAGATAAATGGATCGAGGTCCATTTTCCTTACAAGCAGATTGATGAGCACGATGCCAATAGCCGAGCCCGTAATGCTCTTTTCTCATGTTTGAGCATGACTGAGTTTGATCGCCTTTCTCACCTCACCACGGCTCGGGAGATTTGGGCGACTCTCATGCGTTTTCATGAGGGAACCACTCAAGTCAAAACCCGTCTCTACAAGTCGCATAAGCGTGAGTATGAGAACTTTCAACACATGTCTGGCAAGAGCATAGAATGTTTATTCGCTCGCTTTCAGGTAATTGTCAACAGGATGAGGGCTAGCAAAGAGCTTTTGTCGTACGATGATAATGAGAGAGCTCTCAAGCTTCTTCATACTCTTGATCGGTCGTTGTGGGACTCCAAAGTTCAGGTGATCATCGAATCATCTAACTATGAGACTCTCACTTGCGATGTGCTCTTCAGTAAGCTCAAGTCCAGTGAGATTGATGCCATGATGAGGGCTTCTTATGAAAATCCTCTAGCCCGTCAATGGCTTTGGTTTCTGTTTCTTTTACTAACCCCTCTGGAGGTTTTGCACTTTCTTCTCTCCTTTCTATTACAGAGGAGCGGCTAGAGTTCATGGGTGATGACGAGTTGGCTTTGCTTTCCAACCGGTTCTCGCGGTTTCACAACAACCGCATGAACCATCGCCGCGGAGGTGGACGAGCTGGATGCTTCGAATGCGGCGACCTCGACCACATCATCGCTAACTGCCCTAAGAAGAACAAGCAAGCATTTGGCAAGGGTGATCACGGCTACAAGTACGACTCCGGCAAGCAAGGAGAAGTACATCCCCACCAAGTACAAGCGGGAGGGTGGCTTTGACAAAGACTACATCAAGAAGTACTTGGAGAAAGCCAAGGCAGAGCAACATGCTTTCTTTGCCACGCTCAACGACATCGACAACTCGGACAACGACTCCATTGCGTCAAGCGACGACAAGTCCGAGAAGATGAAGATCGAGGACAAGCTGAACGACCTCTGCTTCTTCGCCGACAATGAGGACTTCTGTACCATGGCCCTTGGCGTTGAGGTCGACGACAAGATGGAGGAGATCCCTCGGAACGACGACAACAATGACACCTCCCAAGTATCACAAACTGCTGATGAACTTTCTGCCAAAGTTGAGAAACTTACTGCTGCTCTAATTAGTCAAGACAAGTTGCTAAAACTTGCTGGTAGAGAGAGGAAGGAGTTTAGGCAAAAGTGGGAAGATGCGGTGAAGGAGCTTGAGTGTACCAAGTCCACCGTTGTAGTCACCGAGGAAGATGAGTGTGAGATGTATTCCAAGCACATGACTGATCTTCTCACTTTGAGAGGAAAGTATGTTGCTTTGGTTGGAGAGGTGGATGAGCTTAGGGCTAGAACCACTTTGCTTGGTGCGTGCAAGTCTTGTGCAGGCTTGCAATCTGAGTTGGCAGAGAAGAATGCCAAGATTGAGTATCTTGAGAAGGCCAACTCAGGTAGCACTAGTGTGTCTAAGTGTGCTTTGTGTGAGGGTTTGGAGATGGAGATGGCTAATGTGAAGCATGATAAGATGCAAACGAGGAAGAAAACACATACCTTCGGACCATCTTGTCATGGGTTTCTAGTGGAGAGCCGCAGCTTGGCATGATGATTGCCCAATTCAAGCGTGCTACTGGAGGTGCAGGTGTTGGCTTTGCTCAGGGTTTGGAGAGTGCTACTTCTTTCAGGAAGATTGGTGAGTTTAGTGGTCTTAAGCCGAGTGAGAAGCCCAACTTCACCAATACTCTGAAACTAACCAAGATTCCACCCAAAGAGCCTCTCAAGCCTAACAACAAAGATGGAGTGTTTGTGGAACCTCCAAGAGCTCCACCCAAGAAACAAACATGGGCTCCAAAACCAAACCACTTGAGGAACAAGCTAGACACCATGCCACCAACCCAAGAGGAGCTCATGCCACAAAAGAACCATGTGATCCACACCCAATACCATGAGTACCAACAACCCCCTATGAGAGCGGTGAGGTACCATTGTGAGCACTGTGGGATAGATGGACACTTGAGGGAGTTCTGCTTTCGGCGCAAGAGAGAGGAGCGTCGTGCAAAGGAGATGAACAACACAGACATGTACCATCCTTTCCATGATGTACATGTGTCGAATGTTCAAAGGAGGAATGCTAGGCCTAGAGGAAAAATGTCTCAAAGTCCGAGGCCACATGGAGGTTTTGCTCGGTGGGATCCTATCTTTGTAGACTACGGACCCCGTGGCAGTGTTTTGGTTTTGAGCATTATCCCCAACCACGTTTTGGCTATCACGGTGAGCACTCTCCTCCTAGCGGACCACACTTTCCTGTGCATGGTGATCGCTTTCCTTGTAGGCATGCTAGGAATGGTTTTTCTACTAACTGTTCTTTTGAGCAGCCGAGACAACACTGGTACACTCCCTATTTTACTCACCCCAGTGTTGGACCGTATGCTCACCCTATGTCTTTTTACTGATATAGGTAAGTGGATTGGAGAACGTTTGGTTGGTGGATTCCGAATGCTGAAGGCACATGACCGGAAACTCCAAGTGGTTCTCCTGTCTTAGTCCAGTCACCGGCAAGGAGTTTATCACCTTCGGTGACAATAGCAAAGGTAAAGTGCTATCTCGTGGTTCTGTGCGAGTTAATGAGCATTTTGTTTTGTGTGATGTTGCTCTTGTATCGAACTTGCATTTTAACCTTGTTTGTGTTTCTCAACTCTTTGAGGATGACTATGAGATTCGTTTTAAGCCGAATCTCAGTCGTATTTTGGATCCTTAGGGCAATCTTGTGTGTTTGATTTCACCCTTTGGGAAGTCTTTCGTGCAAATTTCTTGGAGTCTTTTGGGATTTCTCATTGTCTCTTGGCTGGATCCTCCTCCGATCTTTGGAAATGGCATAGGAGACTTGGTCATTTGAGCTTCGACTTGCTTGCAAGGCTTAGTTCATTTGGCTTAATCCAAGGGTTGCCTAAGTTACACATGGAGAAGGATCTTGTTTGCCATTCTTGTAGACATGGGAAAATGGTTGCCGCTCCCAACCATCCAGTGAATCAAGTTATGACCAAGCGCCCTAGAGAGCTTTTACATATGGATCTTGTAGGTCTGGCTCGGGTGAGCTCGGTTGGTGGGTAATGGTATGTGCTTATTGTTGTTGATGACTTCTTGAGATATTCATGGGTTTTCTTTTTAACTGAGGAAACTGAGACTTTCTCTTTCATTCGCAATTTGATTTTGCGTCTTCAGAACGAGTTCCCTAAGAACTCGATGAGATCTATTCGTAGTGATAATGGTACCGAGTTTAAGAACTTAGACTTTGAAAAGTTTTGTAACTCTTTGGGTTTGTAGCATCAGTTCTCTTCCCCCTACACACCACCATAAAATGGTGTTGTAGAGAGGAAAAATCGGACCCTTGTTGAGATGGCTAGGACGATGCTCGATGAGCATAGGACTCCTAGGTGGTATTGGGCTGAGGCTATAAACACTGCATGCTATATTTCCAATCGCATTGTTCTTCGTGCTTTCTTGAAGAAGACCTCTTATGAGTTGCGTTTTGGGAGGCAGCTCAAGGTGAGTTATTTTAGAGTGTGGTTGCCATTGTTTTATACTTAAGAAAGGCAATTTGGAAAAGTTTGAGTCTTGCTCTTCTGACGGTGTCTTTTTGGGTTATGGTAGTCATACTCGTGCGTATCGTGTACTTAACCTTGACACTAACCGAGTCATGGAGACATCCGATGTCACCTTCGACGAGACCATTGTTGACGTTTGTTAACACAAATAGAATATGAAAGATTCCGCAAGCACACAGAACACCATTGTAGCATTTTACCGGGAGTATTCTAGGATCGTTATTTATATTTTACCACATGGAAGCTAGGGTCAAAAATCTGATAACTCACTATCATGCATCTACTAACTCAGAGTACTAATTAGACTAAAGCAGGAGTAGTTGATATATGATATATATAATAAGGAAAGCACATCAAAGAGAATTTAATGATAAATGTATAGATAACTATAGTGGGAGGACAACGAGAGAGATCAAGGTTCCTATGTTCTTCTCTATTACTTGGGTTCTAAGGTAACAAGGATGAAAAGATATAGCAGTTATATACATTGGCACTTTGGAGCAGCAGGTCCTTTCCAACTCTCGAAGAAGACTGGGAAAAAGGTAGTTGGGAGAAGGCTGCCAAAAGCTCTACGAAACATCAATCCGAACGTGGTGGACTACAAAGGCCTAACAGAGCTGTCACCCCTAGGGCTACCACAACTATTCCGTGGGATTGAGCGCAACCTCAGGTAACCTATAGACTAAACACCATGTCTAATCTATCGATTACTACTCTAATTATGGCCTATAACTAGAGCACTCAATACGAGCAAAGATCCCATGCCAAGATATAACAACTATACTAATCATATAATAAAGCATAAAGTAAATAGAGAAGATAAATATATTAAAGTATAAGTCTTACAAAGAAAAGATACAAAGACATACCAAAACTCTGAAGACTCCTCCGGAACCGGAGCGCAGCTCCGCTCTTCCTAACTCCCGACTAAAGCTAAGCTATTACATTGGAAAATCTAAACCTAATTCTCTAGGGAGGAGAGGTTGTCCTTCGATGGACGCCTCTACAAAGACTCCCAGATGATGATGGTATGGTGCCTCAGGGGGTCCTGGGTTTATTATATAGGGGCTCCTGGCCTCCCCTCCACCTTGGGCAAGCGATGTGGCACTAAATCCTTCGTCATATGCACTTGGGCCTAATTGGGCCAAAACGTGTTGGAGAGGTTGGTTGGAGTGCGTCACGCGAAGGGGGATGAACTTGGGCCCTGTAGCAGACCGGTCGCCCCAGGAGGGAGACCGACCGGTCTGTCTCTATGACAGGTGGGTCCCACCTTCCGTGGGTCGCCTTCTCGTGTCTTCTGGAATGTTCTGGAATGTTCTAGAATCTTCCAAGTCGTATCCATCGAGGACTCTCGCTCCGGGACTCCAAATATAGCAAATCATATGTCCGTTTCGATCGTCTCGATGAGGTCTTCACAATGGTGTGCTCTGTTTCATCACTTGAGATACTTTTATATGGTAAAAACATGGATGTCCTACAAAACAAGTGAGAACACCAAAACTCGTGGAACTTTTTAGTTTCAAACCCTACAACTATGCTTTGTGATTCATTTAGTGCCATTCTATGCATTAGTTGATGGTATAATATTGACATTAAGGACCGTCAACAAGTTCCCCCAAGCTTACCCTTTGCTAGTCCCTTAGCAAAGCCAAACTCAACAATGGATCAGGAGTTGCTACAATATCTATACTTCTAACAAGTACTCATGTATTCAAACAAAAGTTCTCATTTGGATTAGAAAAAGATGTCATATTATTCATCATGGGGCTTAGTACTTTACCTTGAATCTTGAGTAACTGAAAGATAGAACGATCAAATCAAGCACCATGTCTCTAGCTCTTTCACTTCACCATTGTCCCGGAGTTTTTATGAATTTTTAGAAAAGATGAAAAACATATGTTGTCAAATTATACAATGGATCCAAAGAGAAAGTAAACCACACCATTGAATCGAGAAGTGCATGTGTATGGAAAATGGAGGCGGCTGCTCTTTCGAATATATCACTCTCTTTTGTCTATTAGAAACACATGGCTATCGGGCTAATTCTACTATCGGGCACGTGCCCATTTTTTTCTGATATTCATATATTTTTTCTTTTTCTCTTTTTTTTGAGGTTCCAGACACTTGTCCCTTTTTATTTCCTCGGGATCTATCTTTTTGAGGTTTCGGACACTTGTCCCTTTTTATTTCCTCGTTTTTTTCTTTTTTTCAATAGCCACATGCTTCCAACAAACTTTTGAGAGGATAATAACAGGTAATCATGAGCATTTATGCGAAAGATGGATGAAATGTGTAAGTGATCTCAATTCAATTGTATGATAACTTCTCATAGGGTCAACAAAGCTTAATTTAACTCAATGCAATTATTTGTCATATTAATATTGGAAACTCTCCGGAACTCTAGTGTTGTTTTAGAACAAGATAACAGTAGCTCAGATCATCACATATCATATCTGTCAATTACGTAGACTCTGGATCAAGCATTTGCTACCTATATATTTAATTTCATTTTAAAGCACCATTAATTTTTAAACTTAAGAGAACTCATGCTTGAAGGCTAGGTACTAGAAAGAAATATAATAGAGCAACTATTCATCATTTCCATTTTAAGAAATTAGAGAGAGAGTTCTTCAGATTTGACATGCTTCATTTATTTAATCTAACACACACTATAACGTATTACTTAAAAAATTAAGATAGTAGTAAGACATACCTGAATCGCGAAGATAACGGAGGTGTGTTTCCCCCCAAGCTAATCCCTTCGATCACATCGAGCCTTCATGTGCCCGAATATTTTTGTTTTTTTCATTTTAAGGGTGAGCCTTCATGTGCTCACATTTTTTTTATTTTGAATTTATTTATAGAAAGAAAAACTTAAGAGGATAAATATACTTACCTAGATACACGGGGGTGCTTTCCCCCAAGCTGAATGTTGACGTAGTCGTTCGATCTTGTAATGTAGCGGACTGGTGGTGAAAACGTTCTGCCTCTATTGGAGCATTGATTGACGTTGATGGTTGTTGAAATAGTGCTCCAACAGTGAATGAAACATCCACTTGCTCGTCAACTTTTCTTGGTCTTTCAAATCCTGTGAAACTCAAATAGACAACAAAACTCGTGGAACAGATTAAGCATTAGTGGTTAGCCACTCGAGCCTTAGTTGTCTAGAGTTTCAGTAAGATCTCTTTCTCAATATTTTTGTATTTTAATATTTTTTATGATGCAAGAGAAAGTGTAACAGGATGAATGTATGCATATTTATTTTTATTTTTATGCCACCAAGGTGAATATTTCATGTGGGTTTTTACACACCATAGAATTATTCACATAGGGCTTTAGGTTTTATGATGCAGTGCAAAAAGTAAAATATTTTCTCTCTTTTTTATGCAATGCTAATGCAGAAAAGTAAATATGCTATGGAGGAATAATGATGAGAAGTAAACATGCAAAAGAGAAACTAATGCACAAAAGATAAATATGGATAACTACCGATTTTACCTTTCGGCGAGGGTTCAATGTTTTAAGTCCTCTGAACAAGACTTCTCACCATGTTCATTCCTGAGGTGCGTCATTTGATCTCGATATGTAGACGTTGATAACTACACCTCTTGATATGGTGTCACTCATGTTCTTCGTTCACCCAGCAGTTTGAAGTGAAACATTAATTGTGGAAGCTGGCAGCATCTTGCTCAGTGTGCATATTCTCGTAGATCCAGGACCTTCACTCTGTAGAATTTGGGAGTTGACAAACTCCTCCATGTTTTGCTCAAGAGTGTATCCTGCTCATAAATACAAGGTAGAGATCAAGTGCATGGGCTCTGTTGGTGGAAAAACACCAACAGAACCAAAAGTTTTGTTCATTCCTCTCTAACCTTAGGCACATTGAACAAGATGAACTTGTTATTTATGTGTTCTATTCAATGCTAACATGAGTGATAGAATCAAAAGATGAGCATGAAAGTAGCATCATAAAATATTTAACATATCATATTACTTATCCCAAGGAAGGATAATCTATGCATAATGTGTTGATGATTGTGATATACCATCTTCCAAAGGTTGGATGCACAACATTTTAGCTCATTTAATTAAGATAGTGAGATTCAAGAGAGTAAATCTAAGAACAAAGAGTAAAGAACTGAGCATGTTGAGTTGATTAGGTTGGATCAAGTGAGGTGCAACTTAAACATGTTTGATTCTTTATGTATACACAGTCTAGAAACAAGGAGAAGCTTTTAAAGTGATGGTCACTTACCTTGAAATGTTGCTTATCATTGAAGAGTGATGGTGTCAAATCACCTTGTGGAAGCTTCTCTTGTTTAGCTGGTTGTTGTTCATGACTAGCTTGCCTTCTCTTGCCAATCTTATAGTGGGCCAGCTGAGTCTTGTTCTCAACAGGTCCAGACGATGGAGACTTTGCCAACTATTCTCTTGATTTTTAGGCTCGGGTACTATCTCTCCATCTTTGAATTCTTGCAGTGCAGTGGCTTCATCCTACATGATGTAACCCTCAATTCCTGGTAGTTGGTTCTATCTTTATCGGTTGAGTCAACGTCTTCTCTTGGTTTTCTTCGACTGCTCATAAGTGGTGTATTTGTTAAAGAAGCAGCGACCCTTTTGATCGAAGATCCAAAAGTGGACGTCTCAAGGTTCGACATAGATGACAACGATCCTCCAAGAATGAGTGATGGATCATTTTTCTTCTTCTTGATTGGGGTAGTGTCTAGCGGCTTGTACTGATCAAAGTGATGAGTAGGAGATCAAAGTGTCTTGAAGCTGGATTTCTCCTTTCTACCAATGATCGTGAAGCAGATCTGGACAACAGAATTGTGTCTCCCCCAAGCTGGCTTGTGAAGTAGGTGGATGTCCAAATTTCTTCAACAACATGTTCATGAGTTGAAATTGTAGACCTTGTTGTTGTTGAAGTCGTACCACCTTGTCCACCAAACTAGCTCTTGTGTTGCAATGATTAGAAGTGAGGAGAACTTCCACTGCTTGTCTTTATAGTGAACCACCAGCAAACTTCCTTCGGACGACACATAGATGTTATGATGCAGTGGCATATTGTCTCCCTGATATTTCTTGTTGGTGTCGGTGTTGATGTCTTCGAAAATGATGAGCGTAGGCATAGATTGACCCATATGGGGTGAGTTGCATCCTGCTCGTCATCAGTGTCCTAGCTTAGGCCTTAGTATGGCTCAGAGCTTGGCTGCCTTCGACATCACTTGTGACTTGTCTGATGATGAGTTTTGTCTATCCATGGGTTGGGTTTTGGATCTTTAAGTTCACACCATGAACAAGCAAATCTCATTTTCTACAAAATGTTAGTGGACATATACCCGAAGGATTGCACTGAATTTAAAACACGGATTGTTATCCACAACTTATGTGTTATTCATCCATGCTAATGAACAAGATGATTTTATAATTACTTTAGCATAGACTAGCGTTTTATGTGTTGGCTGCATTTCAACATGGTTCAAGGCAAAAGATAACTTGCAGTAGAAGATAGACTTAAATAATCTTTAATACTCACAGTTCTTTCATCCATGATGAATGAGTTGAGTCTTCTTTGTGCAGTTCATCATATACCTTGCTTCATCTCTGATGTGAATTCATCTCAGGACTTTCCCAAATTGTATTTGAAAGTTTTCTGCAAGGGTTAGTCCAACAAAATATCCAACGTCTACACAAGCTAATTTTAGATCAATAATCAAACCAAACTCCGTGTCTAATTTGATTAAGGTAGACTATTTAACCTAAGCACCACGCTTAATTTAAAAAAGCCTATGAAAGTATTTGCAGTATTTCCAAACTAAAACTTGCTTGAGTAAACAAAGGTGGCATGAAAGCATAACAGAGATTTATTCAAAAAGAGATGACAGAGTATGATCACAGTGAGGAATATATTTTTTTCTCTTTTTTCTTTAATATTTTTTTAGATGCAGATGACATGAATGCATGCAAGGAACTTTATATGAGAAAACATAAACTAAATGGAGTGGATGCAAGGATGATTCAAAGTAAACATGCAGTGGAATGCAAGGAATTAAAAAAGATAACTACTCATAAAGTTTAAAGTCCATGAGCAAGACTGTCTAACCTTGATCATGCTTACCATGACTCACAACTGGGACTTGTGAGTGGCGCAGCGTAACTATCCGTCACATGGGATGGGAGTTGAATTGTTGTGACGGCGACCTTTTCTCAATCTACACATGGTTAGAATAATATATATGTAAACACAAACCTGTGAGATGGCAGGGTTCCAGAATTAATGATGGATCTTGAATGTTCAGGCACCCTGGGTTCTTCATTCTTGTGGAAGCTCGCCATAAGGTCGAAATGGCATCTGATGTCCTGTCTATTCCACACTCAACAGAACAAGGGGTAATCCTACTAAAGCTTGTGGTACACTAAATTAGCAGACATCAAGATCATTATCAAAATCTTTACACCAATTGCTTCCCCGGCAACGGCGCCAAAAAATGCTTGTTGACGTTTGTTAACACAAATAGAATATGAAAGATTCCGCAAGCGCACAGAACACCATTGTAGCATTTTACCGGGAGTATTCCAGGATCGTTATTTATATTTTACCACAGGGAACCTAGGGTCAAGAATCTGATAACTCACTATCATGCATCTACTAACTCAGAGTACTAATTAGACTAAAGCAGGAGTAGTTGATATATGATATATATAATAAGGAAAGCACATCAAAGAGAATTTAATGATAAATGTATAGATAACTATAGTGGGAGGACAACGAGAGAGATCAAGGTTCCTATGTTCTTCTCTATTACTTGGGTTCTAAGGTAACAAGGATGAAAGGATATAGCAGTTATATACATTGGCACTTTGGAGCAGCAGGTCCTTTCCAACTCTCGAAGAAGACTGGGAAAAAGGTAGTTGGGAGAAGGCTGCCAAAAGCTCTACGAAACATCAATCCGAACGTGGTAGACTACGAAGGCCTAATAGAGCTGTCACCCCTGGGGCTACCACAACTATTCCGTGGGATTGAGCGCAACCTCAGGTAACCTATAGACTAAACACCATGTCTAATCTATCGATTACTACTCTAATTATGGCCTGTAACTAGAGCACTCAATACGAGCAAAGATCCCATGCCAAGATATAACAACTATACTAATCATATAATAAAGCATAAAGTAAATAGAGAAGATAAATATATTAAAGTATAAGTCTTACAAAGAAAAGATACAAAGACATACCAAAACTCTGAAGACTCCTCCGGAACCGGAGCGCAGCTCCGCTCTTCCTAACTCCCGACTAAAGCTAAGCTATTACATTGGAAAATCTAAACCTAATTCTCTAGGGAGGAGAGGTTGTCCTTCGATGGACGCCTCTACAAAGACTCCCAGATGATGATGGTATGGTGCCTCAGGGGGTCCTGGGTTTATTATATAGGGGCTCCTGTCCTCCCCTCCACCTTGGGCAAGCGATGTGGGACTAAATCCTTCGTCATATGCACTTGGGCCGAAATGGGCCAAAACGTGTTGGAGAGGTCGGTTGGAGTGTGTCACGCGAAGGGGGACGAACTTGGGCCTTGTAGCAGACCGGTCGCCCCAGGAGGGAGACCGACCGGTCTGTCTCTATGACAGGTGGGTCCCACCTTCCGTGGGTCGCCTTCTCGTGTCTTCTGGAATGTTCCGGAATGTTCTAGAATCTTCCAAGTCATATCCATCGAGGACTCTCGCTCCGGGACTCCAAATATAGCAAATCATATGTCCGTTTCGATCGTCTCAACGAGGTCTTCGCAATGGTGTGCTCTGTTTCATCACTTGAGATACTTTTATATGGTAAAAACATGGATGTCCTGCAAAACAAGTGAGAGCACCCAAACTCGTGGAACCTGTTAGTTTCAAACCCTACAACTATGCTTTGTGATTCATTTAGTGCCATTCTATGCATTAGTTGATGGTATAATATTGACATTAAGGACCGTCAACAACCATGCATTGTCCTTCTTCTAGATTTGAGCGTGCAGGTGATCACGAGATCGGTGAACCTCTTTTTGATGATGAGGAAGATGGAGCAGAATAGATAGATGATCCAGATCTTCCTCCACCTGCTGTTCCTTTGGGATCGACTTCAACCATGACTACTCACGGCCCCGACCCGTCTTCTTCCACTACATGGGGGCAGGTCGATCCACTACCTCAGGGTTTGCCAATGATACCTGAGGAGGCACCAGCTATTGTTGAGGGGGAGGTCACAACAGCCAGGGAGGCGCCATTACACATTTAGCATCAACACCCTAGTCAACAGATGATTGACAACATCAACGAACGCATCACTCGGTCAAGGTCACAACAAATCTCTCACTTTGCTCATTCTACATTTGTTGCTGATTTTGAACCTCGAGATGTTGGGCACGCTTTGTCTGATCCAGATTGAGTCAATGCCATGCATGAGGAGTTAGAAAATTTTGAGAGAAATCGGGTTTGGGTTCTAGTTCCACCTCCTTCTGAGTGTCATCCTATTGGGATAAAATGGGTTTTCAAAAACAAACAAGGAGAGGATGGCCACATTGTGAGAAACAAGGCCAGACTTGTAGCCCAGGGGTATAGTCAGAAGGAGGGGATAGACTATGAGGAGACTTTTGCTCCCGTAGCTCGTTTGGAGTCAATTAGGATACTCTTGGCTTTTGCTGCATCCAAAGGATTTAAACTTTTTCAAATTGATGTCAAGAGTGTCTTTCTAAATGGCTACATAGAAGAAGAGGTGTATGTAAAACAACCCCCCAGTTTTGAAAATCCCAAGTTTCCAAAACATGTTTTTAAACTTCACAAAGCTTTGTGGTTTGAAACAAGCCCCTAGAGCCTAGTATGATAGGTTGAAAACCTTTTTGCTTGCTAAGGGTTTTAAAATGGTATGTGTTGATAAAACTCTTTTTCTCCTCAAGCAAGGCAATGACACTCTTTTGGTTCAGATTTACGTGGATGATATCATTTTCGGTGGTTCTTCTCATGCTTTGGTTGCCAAGTTTGCAGATACTATGAGCAGGGAATTTGAGATGAGCATGATGGGCAAGTTGACTTTCTTTCTCGGATTGCAAATCAAGCAATCCCGAGAAGGGACGTTCGTGCACCAGGGCAAGTATACATGAAGGACCGAAAATGCTAAAGCAAGGCGACCAGAGGGGGGGGGGTGAATGGGATCCTTAAAATTTCTTCTCAGAAATTACGGCCTATGTCCCAACAAAATCAACCCCAAAAGCTTCAGACTCAAACGTGATGCCCACGACCCTCGGAAAGAGGGTGGATGATCCCTAGGATCACAGCGAGGCACCACACAAGAGAGCAAACCAAAACTCTCAAAACCCCGAGCCAAGTTCGTGCCTAAAAGACCCACTCACAAATGTAGATAGAGGGCTACGTCGGGATTCCTCCAAATACCGATGCTAACGGGTAGCAAAGATATGTAGAGAGGTTCCTAGGTGTCCGCGCCCGTCACGGCGGACTATCCGCCGGTCACCCGAGAGAAAAAAGCCCGAGGCCAACAGCCACTGCTTGGCTGAAAACCCCGATGCCTGGACTGTCCGCGGCCTCTATGGCGGACTGTCCGTGGCTACGGCGGACTGTCCAAGACCCCCACGGCGGACTGTCCGCGATCTCCCAGAAAGTGCAAAAACTGCACGGGACAAAACAAAAATCGATTGGATCTTCACCAAATCGAACAAGGCTGCAACCAAACTTCTCCCAAGTGTTCTTCTATGTGTTGGGAAGCTAATCCTAGGATATCATCGCTTCAACCCAACTATACCATGAGAAATCCGAAGAACACTAGAAAAGGGGAAGAGGGAAGAACAAAAATGATTTCGACCCGATCTACTTGTTCGTGAGGGTAGAGATGAATTCCTTCGGTGGAAATGTTCTCCTCACATCAAAGAACAAGTTGATTCAAGCGGAATCGCAAAATACGCAGCGTAGAGAGAGATCGGGGGAGGAGAAAATCATGGAGAAAAGAAGAACGCGAAGAACAAAATCGAAACTCGAATTCAACCACGAAATTGATCCTTGGATTCAGAGGAATGGATGATTGATTAAGCACTTGGTGTCGGGCTACAAGCCAATCCTAGCAACACAAAGCTTGGATGGCAAAAAGCTCAAGAACAAGAGCGAACTCTCCCTTAACCCTAGCCTTCTCTCACAAGCACAAAATGAGACAGACACCGTCCAAGAATTCCCAAGGATGCGGCTGCCCTAGCAGCCCCCTCATATATATAGGCGCACGTCCAAAGACCAAAACGCCCTTACATTAAGCACTCAACCCAAATACCCCCCAGGGGTAAAACCATCCAGTCCGGTCAATCTTCATCCGACGGCCACGCCCGCACATCCGGTAGCTTCGCCTCGACGCGACCTCCCTGATGCCGCCACGTGCCGTCACGTCGACCACCGCGCCTTCCTCGTGGATAGCTTCGCCGCCGCTCCAGCCTCTCCACGCCGCCACGCGTCGACCGTCCTTTCGGACCAGCCCCGGTTTTGAGGCCCAAACCGGTAAACCCGCCAGCCCAGGTTTTGAGGCCCAATCCTGGCAAACCGTCCACCCCGAGTTTTGTGGCCCAAACTCGGAAACCTGCAAGCCCAGGTTTTGAGGCCCAAACCTGGAAACCGTCCAACCGGAGTTTTGAGGCCCAAACTCGGAAACCGGCCACCCCAGGTTTTGAGGCCCAAACCTGGAAACCGTCGATGGTAGCTTTTTGAGGCTCAGCTACCGAACCCGCACCGAAGACGGGATGTGGTTCGCACACCCCGACCACCAGCACCGATGCCGATGCATGTCCAGCCTCCACGCCGGGCACAACGCCTTCGCCTTCCTTCTTGACTTGGCCGACGGCACTTGCGCCGCACGCAAGCCCGTGTCCGACCTCCGCCAAGTGCCACGACGCCATCGTCTTCCTCCCGACTCGGCCGATGCATCGCACATCCCATGTGCTCTCACTCGCCGATGCCACATGCCAGCTACCACAGCTGGTCCTCTGGCCCTCTGGTCCGTCAGTCCAAGCCTCACGTCCGCCCTTCACCGCTCTGGGTACATCGGCATGGCACGTCCGCCGCACGGTACGCCCATCCTTCACCGCTCCCGGTCCGTCGGCACGGCACGTCTCAACTTGACCTTCACCTCGCCATAGACCACTGTATCCGAGCTCCACACTTGCACATCAACACAGCCAAGAGACACATGTTGCACACACACGCCTACACATAAACACCACAACTCCACGCCACCGGTTAGTCATAAACATTAAGCGCATAGCAAATAATGACTCAACCGGGAAAACCCTCAAACCTTCCTCATCAAAGTCAATCATTCATCATATATGTTCTCAATCTCCCCCTTGATGAATGCATTGACTAACAATAAAACCAAAAAGGAAGGGATTGAAGGCAAGCCTCATTCAAGTGCCCAAAAGCCAAGCAAAAGCAAACACAAGGCTACTTGAGATGAGGAAGGATCATGAAAACTCAAATAAAAGCTCTCGGTCCCGAAGGAAACGGGAAAAGCGGGCAAAGCCTCCACACAACCGAAGAGTCAAGAGAAACACGAGTTTCACTAAATCCCAAACGGTACTCGAAAACCAATCTCAAATAAGTTGTCAAACAATCATCACAAAAGAAACCAAGGTACTTATCCACTTGGATTCACTTGGGTCGAAATTTCTTCCCTTTTTTTCTTTCTCTTTCTCCCCCTTGATGATTGAATCGACAAAACTAGGCACAAGAGATGGTTTGAGATACCAAAACCGAAAATCTCATTCAAGTGATCAAAAGCCATAGAAGGGCAAAGAACAAAGTCACTTGTCATGAGAAGATTATCCATTCAAATGCCCAAAAGACAAAGAAATGCTCAAGAGGAGGCAATTTGAAATGAACATAACTTGGTCCCCAAAGACATGGGCAACGACTCAATGCAACCAAGCAAGGGATCGGAGCAACAACTCATCAAGGAGCAAAACTCGATCACATAGAGTGAAAAACTTGGTTCCCAAAGACATCGGCAACGGCTCGACGCAACCAAGTCAAAAATGAGCTAGCCCTCAAGAAGAGGCAGAAAATGGCTCAACACCACTAGCTCAAGGCTCGATACCAATCGAGGCTGAAACAACGCATCAGAATGCAACAAATCACAATCAGCCAAGAATTGGTGAAAACAGCTAGCTCCTCAAGACAGAGGCACATAGGCTCGACGCAACTAGCTGAAGGGTCCATACCAATCGAAAAATACCAAGCAAAAAAAAACTGCTAGTCCCTCAAGAGAGAGGCTAAAACGGCTCAACATGACTAGCAGGCTCGATACCGACTGAGAAAAACCACAAGAGAAGCTCAACACTAAATGGAGCACAAACACTCGGAGCACGCGGAGAAGCAGCAAGACAAAAGCGACTCCCCCTGAAAGCAAGCCTATATACAAAAGCTATGCAACAAAGCTCATGACACCAATTGCATTCCATACCAAAAGATGGATACCAATTGAAACACATAAAAGAGCTATACCAAGTGAAGAAGAACATAAAAGAGCTAAACTCCCCCTTGCTCAAAGCTCTCCCCAAAAATGCATGACTCTCCCCTTTGTGCCAACACTCAGGCTCCCCCTTGCAAACAGCTTCTCCCCCTTGACAAAAGGGAACATGCTAAGGGGTTTCGAAATTTTTCACAAGTTGACACAAACACAAGACAAGTCATCAATCAAAAGCATATGGGGGCTATGAAAAGCACTGAAAGTGACCACAAAGTGTATCAGAGTTGGGGGTATGTACACTAAGCTAAAAATGCATGATATGCACAATGCAACAGCTTCAAATGTATAGCAATCAGAATGAAAGGATGCTCAAAAGGGTGCTGCCCTGAAAGTGTAGCAACCAATACCAATGCTAGCAAAGGCTCAAACTGATCAAATGAATACGAAATATGAACAATTAATCATATGAGCAGTTTTAAGCCATTCAAAAG
Source organism: Coix lacryma-jobi var. lacryma-jobi (assembly GCA_009763385.1). Taxonomy (NCBI): domain Eukaryota; kingdom Viridiplantae; phylum Streptophyta; class Magnoliopsida; order Poales; family Poaceae; genus Coix; species Coix lacryma-jobi. Next base: position 104,499,751 of record CM019823.1, on the reverse strand, counting down.
CAGTTCACCACTAAAAATAGCACTTAGCATGAATAGACAGGAAATCAAGTGCTAACTCAAGTATACAAGGTGAACTACCCCTAGCAAAGTTCAATCATCATGCAATAGAATGAAGCATAAACTTGTGTCATTATCAAATTTTATCGGAATTTGCAGCGGTATTAACACAAGTTCAAAATTAAAAGCATGTGATTGCGAGAGGTTGAAAGCATGGTCATTGCCTAACTTTTCAACCGGGCTAAGCCTATGCAAGAAAAGCAATCAGAAGCTTAAAGCACCGATTTCGGTCTTACACTATACGGCTCAAGTTTAACTCAATTGTGCAATGAGAAACAGTCTCGATACCGTGAGGTGCTGACACATGCAATCCCATCTCGATCTTTTCATTTCATTTAAACTTGGATCAAATTTTAAGCACTAGGTAAATATGAACAATCCAAGCAAGTGAATGACTCAGTGCAAGAGACATAGCAACCTAGCATACAAAAGATAGCACAAGTGATCTCCACACATCCTATCCATGCAATGGTGAACAAATTAAAGGTTTCATAGTTGATTAGTCAAGTTCACCATTTGCAAAAATAGCTTAGCTCATAACATGTATCAAGTGATCAAAAAGAGCCTAAGCTACAAGCATCATCATGAATAAACAGGGCATACCAAAAAGAGCATAACCTCATTCTCATTGCTCTAAACATGAAGCTCTAAGATGCACTAAAATACATGATGAAATGCATGAAAAAAAGCTAGTCTATCAAAGACAAAGCAAAACTAGTCTAAAATGGAAAACCCAAAACAAAAGGGTATCGGAGAAGTCCAACTAAGATACAATCAAGCAAAATGCTTCCCCATCTAAAAGGGAAACACACACCAAACTCACAAATAAAGAGCCATGAAATGCTCAAGCGACAGTCAGCAAAATCCACATCGAAAAGACCACATAGCAACAAGAGGTCAAGGAAGAAGAGTACCAAAACCCGAACTCAGAAGTGGGTCGAAGGTACCTCATGAAGCGAATGACCGCCTGCTGGTGTGATACCCGAGGGGACGCCTGAATCTGCTGAACTCCGGGGCGCCTGCCTCGCCGAAGTTGTCTCCCCCTCGCCTGATGCTGTCGCTCCCACAGGTGCAGCTAGTGCTCGCTGGAGAGCTGCTCGAACAGAACCCCAAGTCGTGGCAGAAGTGGGATCGGATCCGTGAACCGAAATGCTCTCTCCAGGCTCCTGTTCTCCTGCACACTCAAGGGCAGAAGAAACACAAGGCGTTGTCTCGTCCAGTGTGACCTCAAGGTCTCCACGAAAATGGTTAGTCACATAATAAGCATAAGGTGAACTCTCATCAAAAGGAGATTTACCTATGAATGATACCGCAAGGAGATTTGAACTCAAACTAGTCAAGACTACCATGCAACAGGATAAAGCACTGTATAGCAAAATGCAGCCTAAAGACATGATCAACCCAAACATAGCCTAAGCCTCAACACATGCTACAATGCAAGATAATGATAGCAATAGATCCAAAAGCATGTAACATGATAAAATTGTGAAAAGGCTAGTGCTCAAACTAAACATGTCAACAGGGTACATGTAGCTAACCAAAACTAGCACCTGAAAAGTGACACCTAATGAACATCATACCTCTACAAGCAACGCTCATGGAGAAGTATGGTAAAGCATGGCATAATGTTCATGGGGATCATAGACAAGCATGAAAAGTGGAATAGCCACCAAAACTGTACACAAGACTAGCATGACATGATATACAAGATAGCACATGCTAGACTAAAGAAAAACATGATACAAAGGAAAATGTAGATGCAAAAACTATACAAGTGAGCACATGAAAGACCATCTCATACCACAAGACATAGATCATGGATGTACAAGGTATGAGTGTGTATGAAAGCTCACCAGATAACAAAAGCCTCTTTGGAGGCAATTCTAAGCGGGGTGTAGAGAACCATCAACTCTTGATCACATCTAAAAGATCAAGCTCCATCAGGCGCATGTTCTCCACCCCGCGTCCTCATATCTACACACAAGAGGACAAAACAACCTGAGTCTTGGATCCCGAAGGGTTAGCAAGTATGTACTTGGGAACCCAAAACTTGGTCACAAATCTCAACTTATCTTGTGGGTTAGCATGAAGCAAATGTTGGTTCAAATGCAATTGTGAAACACCCTTGGAAGCATTCCTCAAAAGGACAACTCGAGGAGAAGAACGAGTCGTACCACGGGAAAAGAGGCAAACATCTTCCAAGGTTTTTGTAGAAGAACCAATAGAAGCACCATGAAAAGCATGACGTGGACCAAGAGAAGAAGCACCAGAAACATGTCCACGATCATGACCTATCCCACTAGAAAAGGAGTCATAAAACCCATCAACAAAGAGGGGCTTCTTACTAGGAGCACAAGCGTTCATGCCATGAGAAGGGCTATGAACCACCAAGTTCCTAGAAGAGCAAGCTTGGCGCAAACGTTTGGCACGCCGATAGCAAAAGCTTTCTTGATGCCCATCTTTCTCACAAAAAGAGCAATGGTACAAAGGCCTACTAGAAGGCACACCATTCTCCGACAAGTGAGAAGTCCCTTGAGACTTAGAACAAGAAGCATCAACAACAGACTTGGTGCCAATACTAGGAGCACACGTGCCATGGGAAAGGCTACGCGGCTTCCTAAAAGCCTTAGCTCGAATTTGTCGCTCGTGTTTGACACGGCAGAAACAAAAATCGAATGAATGTCCATCCTTCTTGCAAAAAGTGCAATGGAAAATCGGATTGGGAACACGAGTCCCAGAAATATGAGAAGCACCCTTGTCAAGAGAAGTCCCTTGGACATCACTCGAAGTAACAGCAAGGTTAGGAGTAGCTATGAAAGAGTTATCTGAAACCTTGACACTAGTGCTAACGTCAAAAGACTCACGCGCAAAACAAGAACTCAATTCCGGTTGCAAAGATGCAGACTTGGAAACATCAACATCGGAGTTGGAAGAAATACGTGACTCAAAAGACTTAGCACAAAGACTCTTGCATCTTTTTGCCAAAACCTCATTTTCAAACATGAGGCGGTCACAAGTACCACAAGGAGTGTTTTTCAGATTTTCCATCTCCTCTCTAATGCACTCGGCATATGTGGTACGCAAGAGTTCATTTTCTTTTTCAAGGTTGGCACTCATATCATTGTGCTCAACCAACTTGGCGCTCATGTCATTGCGCAAAACCTTCAAAGCCAAAACTTCTTTTTCTAAATCAATGCATGATGTGCACATGAAATCGGTGGAAGAAACATCACCATCCACATCAAGCAAATAATCATGATTAGCACAAGAAGTAAGGCAAGCATTTTTATTCAAAAAGCATGAACTACAAGGCCTAGTATTTAATTCAACAATTTCAGCCCTAGCATGCTCAAGTTCATCTACACATGTCCTGTGAATCAAGCTTAATTCTCTAAGTCTAGCAACAAAAGATTCACAAGAATCACATGGTGACAAAGCATTTGACTTTAGCAAGGCTATTTCAGTTTTAGCACAATCAAGGTCCTTGTGCAAGTCAATGCAAACTAAACATGGTTTGGAAGCATTTGAATTCAACAATTCATTCTTAGATTTTAAGCTAGCAAGAGAAAAGCCTAGCTCATCATTCTTCCTAACCATGTCATTACAGGAGGTGCAAGGCAAAGAGGCACTAGACTTCAACTTAGCAATGGAGCATTTTAATTTTTCTACCTTTCTACTCAAGGTATCACAAAGCTCATCATCCCAAGAGCAAGCCTCATAAAGGTTGTGCAAGGTCACAAGACCACAAGCAAGTGTACCTCTCTTGGCCTTGCCAAGTTGACATAGGAGATCCTCTGGTGAACCCCCACGGCGGACTGTCCGCGATCTCCCAGAAAGTGCAAAAATTGCACGGGACAAAACCAAAATCGATTGGATCTTCACCAAATCGAACAAGGCTGCAACCAAACTTCTCCCAAGTGTTCTTCTATGTGTTGGGAAGCTAATCCTAGGATATCATCGCTTCAACCAAACTATACCATGAGAAATTCAAAGAACACTGGAAAAGGGGAAGAGGGAAGAACAAAAACGATTTCGACCCGATCTACTTGTTCGTGAGGGTAGAGATGAATTCCTTCGGTGGAAATGTTCTCCTCGCATCAAAGAACAAGTTGATTCAAGCGGAATCGCAAAAGACGCAGCGTAGAGGGAGACCGGGGGAGGAGAAAATCGTGGAGAAAAGAAGAAGGCGAAGAACAAAATTGAAACTCGAATTCAACCACGAAATTGATCCTTGGATTCAGAGGAATGGATGATTGATTAAGCACTCGGTGTCGGGCTACAAGCCAATCCTAGCAACACAAAGCTTGGATGGCAAAAAGCTCAAGAACAAGAGCCAACTCTCCCTTAACCCTAGCCTTCTCTCACAAGCACAAAATGAGAGAGACACCGTCCAAGAACTCCTAAGGATGCGGCTGCCCTAGCAGCCCCCCTCATATATATAGGCGCACGTCCAAAGACCAAAACGCCCTTACATTAAGCACTCAACCCAAATACCCCCCAGGGGTAAAACCGTCCAGTCCGGTCAATCTTCATCCGACAGCCACGCCCGCACATCCGGTAGCTTCGCCTCGACGCGACCTCACTGATGCCGCCACGTGCCGTCACGTCGACCACCGCGCCTTCCTCGTGGATAGCTTCGCCGCCGCTCCAGCCTCTCCACGCCGCCACGCGTCGACCGTCCTTTCGGACCATCCCCGGTTTTGAGGCCCAAACCAGTAAACCCGCCAGCCTAGGTTTTGAGGCCCAAACCTGGCAAACCGTCCACCCCGAGTTTTGTGGCCCAAACTCGGAAACCCGCAAGCCCAGGTTTTGAGGCCCAAACCTGGAAACCGTCCAACCCGAGTTTTGAGGCCCAAACTCGGAAACCGGCCACCCCAGGTTTTGAGGCCCAAACCTAGAAACTGTCGATGGTAGCTTTTTGAGGCTCAGCTACCGAACCCGCACCGAAGACGGGATGTGGTTCACACACCCCGACCACCGGCACCGATGCCGATGCATGTCCAGCCTCCACGCCGGGCACAACGCCTTCGCCTTCCTTCTTGACTTGGCCGACGGCACTTGCGCCGCACGCAAGCCCGTGTCCGACCTCCGCCAAGTGCCACAACGCCATCGTCTTCCTCCCGACTCGCCCGATGCATCGCACATCCCATGTGCTCTCACTCGCCGATGCCACGTGCCAGCTACCACAGCTGGTCCTCTGGCCCTCTGGTCCGTCAATCCAAGCCTCACGTCCGCCCTTCACCGCTCTGGGTACATCGGCATGGCACGTCCGCCGCACGGTACGCCCATCCTTCACCGCTCCCGGTCCGTCGGCACGACACGTCTCAACTTGACCTTCACCTCGCCATAGACCACAATATCCGAGCTCCACACCTGCACATCAACACAGCCAAGAGACACATGTTGCACACACACGCCAACACATAAACACCACAACTCCACTCCACCGGTTAGTCATAAACATTAAGCGCATAGCAAATAATGACTCAACCGGGAAAACTCTCAAACCTTCCTCATCAAAGTCAATCATTCATCATATATGTTCTCAATACAAAGGACATAGTGAAGAAGTTCGATATGGGTGAGGCCAAGCCTCTTCCAACACCCATGTTGTAACACCCCGGGTGTTAAATTAAATAAAATAAATTAGAATTTAATAAGGAAATGGCCAAAATCCTAGATGGAGAAAAATCCAAACCAGATGTTTGTTGCATTCATGCCGTTGCACAGTTTTATGGGGTGAAAAAGAATTTATTAAAGCCGTTCAGGGTGAACCGAATTTATTCTGTTTCAAAATCAAATAAAAGATTTCTGAAAAGTTTTATAAAATCAAACTCAAATTTTATTTTTCAAAACCTAGGGAAAATGTTTTGAAAACTTTGCAAACTTGGTTTGGTTTTAAACTGATTTGAAATGAGCTTTCAAAAGAATTTGAAAAAAAAATAAAAAGAAAAAGGAAAGGGCCTCTCCTCATCCGTCCTCTCTCCTCTTTCAGCTCGGCCCGCCACCCTCCCTCCCTTTCTCTTTTCCCCGCAACCCCACTCCCCCTCTCCTTCACTCTCCCACGCTGGCCCGTTCGCCGTTCCCTCCGCCAGGACCAGCCAGCCGGCCCGCTCGCCTTCTCCTCCTGCGGCCCACGCCCACTCCTCTTCCTCTCCTCACCTCTCCATCGCGTGCACACCTGGCCCAGCTGATTGGAAGCCCACGCGCCTCGCCCTTTCTCCCCCAAGCCTCTCACTCACACCTCGGCCCCGCGGCTACAGTCACTGACTTGTGGGGCCATCCTGTCGGCACTTTCTCCTTCCCCAAACCTCAGCTCCATCGGTCGCTCCCAACCCCCCCGACCTTCCCGGGGCGAATCCCTAATAGCACAGGGCGCTGCCACCCCTCTCCCCTCTACCTACAAGTAGCGACACGTAGTCCGCCCCGCGCCAACACATCTCCCTGACCCTAGGCCCTCGTTTCCTCCACCACAGAGCGCCGCCACCATTATCGAGCCAGCGTCATCTTGCCACCGCACCGCAGAGCCTGCCACCGCCCGCCTTGGGCCCTCCATCGAGTTGGTCAAGGTGCACCGCATCTAGGAGACCCACCCCAGGATGACGCGGAGCCGGACCGCACCATCCTCGACCGCGGCGGAGATCCAGAGCGCCGCCGCCGTGACATCCTCGTTATCCGCCGTCGTTGGACCTCCACCGGCGCCGAGAGCACCTCCATCGAGACCTCTGTAAGATCTGCTCTCGATCCCACCTTGTCCCTTGGTCATTACCGTGTCGTAGAAGTCCCCCCAAGCACGCCAGGCACTCCGGCCATGGCGCCGCCATACTGGAATCAGACACCACCGTGCTTTTCCCCGCCGGCGGTGAGGAGCTCCCCCTGTTCATTGTTCTGGTCGTCCGATCGGAGTAGAGCGGTCAGGATTAGATCGGACCGGGCGAAGGGGTATAGACCCGATCACCGAGCTGTGGACTCAGTCCACCGGCGTCCCTTCCTCATGTCGACGACCATAGTGGTACACCAGACCAATCAGGTCGCGCTGCATCGCGCCCATCAGCTCCGCGTGGCGCCACACCAGCGACGCGTCAGCCGACTTTGTCACTTTGCAAAAGAGTCCCCCATCTTCTTCAAAACTAACCCGTGCTCCACTCATCCTATTCAATGAGTCTTCCAAATCTTGCAGCTTAGCCCTTGACGTTTCACGGAAATGAGGCTCGGTCCCACCGCCCTTTTTCTTTTCAGTTTTATTTGTTTTAAAACCCGAAAATGACTTCAGTTTATTTATTGTTTTGCCATCCAACTTCAAAAGCCCAAAACTTGCTCATTTTAACTCCGATTTAACCCGTTCAAGTCGCGTTAGATTTGTCTCGTCGAGCTCTATGCAGTAGATCAGTTTATATTCTATTTTATTACTATTTTCTTTACTGTTATTTATTTTGTTGTATTGTGTCATGTATGTTGATTGTGCCAGAGAGCGGAGTTCGGGGGCGCTCCCGACCTTTACTGTGATCCTGCAGATTCGACCCAGCCCGAAGGCAAGTGTCCTTGAACATCTTGCTCCCGTATTTATTTTACTTTTAAGTTAGAGTAGTTAGATCCAGTAGATGCATGCAGTCTTAAATTGAATCCCATGTTAAGGTTTACTAGAACTTGTTCATATTTTCCTTGTCACCTGGTTTGGGATGTTTTGGGTAGAAGTCATGCTTGGCCCTGTTGTCTTGGGATGGGATGGTGGTTTAATAATAATCTTGATTAATGATCTATAGAACATGGACTAGTAATGAGTAGTATGGTGAGTAGGTAAATTCGGCAGGATGTACCGTGTGGTGGTTTTTGTGCCGTGGGACTCGACAGCTGGTTTTGGTTTTTGGTTCTGGCTTGTGCTAGATTATCCTGCGGATACATGGGTGTATGCCGAGTCTCTGAGTGATGAGTGATTGTCAACTGGGATAATGCGCATGTTCTTTGGCTTGTGTTGTGCAGGTGTCGAGCACGGATGCAGTGATCGAAGGCAAGGTGAAGGTCAAGTAGAGACGTGCTGTGCCGATGGACCGAGAGTGGCGAAGGGCGGACGTGAGTCTTGGACTGAGGGACCGGTGGCCTGAGGATCAGCTGTGGTGGCTGACAGCCTGGGACAGCGACGAGCGAAGACATGCGGGTGGACGGGGTGCACGGGCGGTGCATCCCCTCTATGGCTCGGTTTGGTGGTTGAGCCACAGAAAAACCACCGAGTGGACAGTTTCCAGGTTTGGGCCTCAAAACCTGGGTGCTGATGGTTTCCGAGTTTGGGCCACAAAACTTGGGCTGAGGACGGTTTCCAAGTTTGGGCCTCAAAACCTGGGTGTTGCGGGTTTGCTGAGTTTGGGCCACAAAACTCTGGCCATGGATGGCTGGTTTCCCGGTTTGGGCCTCAAAACCGGGGGTTGGTCGTGAAGACAGGTTTCCCGGTTTGGGTCTCAAAACCGGGGGCGAAGTCCGGGAAAAGGAGAGGCTGAGCGGTGGCGGCACGTGGCGGCAATCGGTGACGTTGCGTCGAGGCAACGCTACCAGTTGTGCGGGCGTGGCCGTCGGATCACAACTATCTTCGAGTTGGTCCAGAATAACCCTAGGGTTTAGCTGGTTCGCTCTGTAATTAGTTAGGGGTAGAGTGGGAATTAGAATTAGGATAAGTAGGGGGAGACACCCACCTCCCCATCTATCTCAGTCATTTGCTCTTTGCCTTCTAGGTTTTCCTGCTCTCTCAATCCCCTGCTGTAGCAACTGAGATCCGCAGAGAACCATACCTCTGTATACTGGAGATTTTGAGGAAGTGAGGCCGTAATCTCACTGTTGTAGCGTGTGGTAGGCACACGGTTGCAGATCGATGTGTTGATTCGCGTTTTTGTTCGTGTATTTCGCGTTCTTCGTTTCTCTGCGATTTTCTCGTCACTCGATCTCTCTCTATACTGCGTCTTTTAGAATTCCACTTGAATCAACTTGTTCTTTATAGTGAGGAGATCATTTCCACCGAAGGAATTCACCTAACTCCTCACGAACAAGTAGATCGGGTCGATTTCATTTTCGTGGCGCTTTTTCGGTTCATACACCTTCCCCTTCGATTTCCCGTTGATTGAATTGATTTGAGCGGATGATTTCTTGGGGATAGTCTCCTAACTACCTCGTGATCATCCTCTCCAAGTTTGGGATCAAGGGATTTTGGTTTGGATCGATTTGGAGAAGATTTGAGTTGAGGGCGACCGATATCGCCCTTTCTGGGCACTCGCGGACAGTCCGCCAATGCCACCGCGGATAGTCCGCGCATCAGGGATCAGCCGGATCAGTGGCTGTGTTCTTCGAACGGGTTGCTGTTTTTACACCGACGGACAGTCCGCAGTATAAAGTCGCAGACAGTCCGGGAAGGGTCCAGGGAACTTCAGCAGCATTACGTATTCGTACTTTTGACTGGCGGACAGTCTGCCATCCCCTCGCGGACAGTCCGGGACCTCAGGGCTAGACAGTCCGGGATTTGGCTGAAGCCTCCGGTTTGGTTCGTTTGCTCTTCCGGCTTCTTCGCTTGGTTTCCGGACTTTTCGGTTGGTTCATTAGTTCACCTAGGAACCTCTCTAAGTATCTTTGCTACTTGTTAGCATCGGTATTTGGGGGTGTCCTGACGTAGCATTCAATCTACGTTTGGGACTCGGTTCTTAGGGGTCGAACTTGTGCCGGTGCTTTTGATGTTTGGCTTGCTATCGCTTTGTGGTGCCTCGCTGTGATCCTAGGGATCATCCACCCTCTTCCAATGGTCGTGGGCATCACGGTTTTGATCGAAGCTCTTGGGGTTGATTTTGGGGACGACTCGGACGACGACTCCGCTTCCTCAAGCGACGACGACTCCGCTTCCTCAAGCGACGAAGAGTCCGAGAAGAAGAAGAGGCTCGAGGACAAGCTGAACGACCTCTGCTTCTTCGCCGACAACGAGGGCTTCTGCGCCATGGCTCTCGGCAAGGAGGTCGACGGTGAGCTGGAGGACATCCCTCGGAATGACGACGACGACAACACCTCCCAGGTATCTCAGACCCCCGACGAGCTTTCTGCTGAGGTCGAGAAACTTACTGCCGTGCTCCTTAGTCAGGATAAGTTGCTTAGGCGTGCTGCTAGTGAGCGCAAGGAGTTTAGGCAGAAGTGGGAGGATACGGTGAAGGAGCTTGAGTTTGCCAAGTCCACCGTAGTCGTTTCTGAGGAGGTTGAGTGCGAGATGTGCACCACACACATGACTGACCTTCTCACTTTGAGAAGCAAGTATGCTATGTTGGTAGGAGAGGTGGATGAGCTGAAGGCTAGATCCTCGCTGTTGGGTGCGTGCAAGTCCTGTGTGGGCTTGCAATCTGAGTTGGTAGAGAAGAATGCCAAGATTGTGTCTCTTGAAGAGGCCAACTCGGGTAGCACATGTGTGGCTAGGTGTGTTCTTTGTGAGGGTTTGGAGATGGAGATCACTAATGTGAAGCATGACAAGATGCAAACCGAGGAGGAAAACACATACCTTCGGACCATCTTGTCATGGGTGTCTAGTGGTGAGCCACAGCTCGGGATGATGATCTCCCAATTCAAGTGAGCTGCTGGAGGTCCAGGTGTAGGTTTTGATCCGGGTGTTGATGCTTCATCTTTTGGGAAGATTGGAGAGTCGAGTGGTCTTAACCCATGTGAGAAGCCTAACTCCACCAGTACTCCCAAACTTACCAAGATTCCACCCAAAGAGCCTCTCAAGCCTAACACCAAGGATGTGGTATTTGTTGAACCTCCGAAAGCTCCACCCAAGAAACAATAATGGGCTCCAAAACCAAACCACCTCAAGAACAAGCTTGACACCATGCCACCTGTTGACACTCCTTAGTGGATTCACTCTAAGAATGAGTCACATAAACTAGTGAAAGCACAAAAGAGTGTACAGGACACTACTAACTCCACTTAACGTCAAGTTGTCATCCCCAACATGAAGCTAGTAATGTAATTATATCAGGGCACTGGATTTAAGAGATAGATATTTATCCGCAAGCGCACAGATAAACATACCCATTGTAGAGCATTTCACCCAAGCTAGTCTCAGGTATTGTTATTTATATTTTAGCCTAGAGACTAATCAATTCAAGATATGATGGTATGGTAAGGACTTAACAGTATTTAATATGGCACACACTTGTAGTAAGACTGATAACACACTAACTACTATGAACAAGAATCAGGTAAAGAGTAAATGATATAGTAAATAATTGATAAAGGATAGCAGAGATCAGATCAATCAAGGATAAACTTGGAACTGTACTGCCTAGCAAGATGATGATTAGAACAGGTATTAATAAGGAACATTCCTAAGTTATTCTAATTATAAGTCATAGCATACATTGATTAGTGCAATTATATATGGCAATCATTGGCTTGGTCACATCATATTTATAATCAAGAGGCAACTCCATAGCTAAAGTGTTAAACAAAGTAACCCTTAAACCATGAGTTAACTGAGTCATACTGAACACTATATTCGGGAGGTGAAATACAGAGGACTCAACAGGTGTGTCACACGCGCGATCTACCACTCTATCCGGAACATAGGACGTATTCGCAGATAAATAATGTATAGGCACCATGCCTACACAGCATTCATCACCCACCCGTTGTACTTTAAGATGAGCGTTATACGAACATGAGTATAAACAATAAGATGAACTATCTATGCCAAATATATAATCAAAGCAGACTATAAGCATTATAACTAAGAATATAATCATTGATGTCTTAATCATATCAATTGTATTGCTATCTAGAACACAATAATGAACAATAAGGTGAACTAGATCATCGAGAAGAACTAAAGTACAAACTAGAACATTAACTAGAACAAGATTATGAACTAGAAGATGAACTAGACGATGAACATAAACTAAATGATGAACTAGAACATAAACAATGAAGAACAATGATGAACTAGAAGAGCAATTATAAAATAGATCCATAATGTTAATACAAGAGAGAAGATCTTGGGTTTACTGAGCCTTCTCGTGACTAGATCAGGAATCCAAGCGAAGCTTGCCTCCTCTAATCCTATTCTATCTACTAATCTAGGTGGATGTAGTCCTAAAGCTTCTGATTGATCTCCTTCTGGTTGGTCTAACCCTGATGAATGAATTGCCTGAAACCCTATTGCCTGAGAGGGGGGTTAGGGGTCTGTTTATATAGTCCTGGGCGATGAATCGTGGCCCTTGGATCAAACCGACTTGAGGTACGGTCGAGATGCATCCTGGAGGTCGGTGGAAATAGCTTGCAGAGGACGGAACCCAGCGGGCCCAGGGGGCGACCGATCGGTCACCTGGTGGGATCGGTCGGTCCCACCAGTCGTCCTCTGGTGGTGTCCTTCCTTGTGGTGTCTTCTTACGTCCCCTGGAGTCTTCTAGAAGTATCCCGACGTGGCGGTTGCGTTATCTCCCGACAGTTTCCTTCTATGGGAAGCTATTGGTGCTAATTTCCTGGTTTAGTCCCTGCAGAACCATAACTCACCAAAACTCATGGAATATTGTCAGTTGAAACCCTAAACCTTTGTTGGTGATCATATTATTGCCCTTTTCATATTTATTTATCTCTTAATTATGATAGTTAACGAGTGTCAACACCACCCATCCAGGAGGAGCTTATGCCATAGAAGGGCAAAGTGATCCACACCCACTACCGTGAGTACCAACAACCCCCTATGAGAGCGGTGAGGTACCACTGTGAGCACTGTGGGAAAGATGGACACTTTAGTGAGTTCTGTTTTCGGTGCAAGAGAGAGGCGCGCCGCGCAAAGGAGATGAACAACACAGACATGTACCATCCTTTCCATGATGTACATGAGCCGAATATTCAGAGGCGTGCTGTTAGGCCTAGCGGTCCAGAACCTCAGGTTCCTAGGCCTAGGCAGCGAAGAGGACGTGCCCGGCGGGAGGCTACAGTTGCAGGCTATGGACCCCATGGCGGTGGCTTTGTTGTAGAGCGTTTTCCCCCACCGCGTTTTGAGTATCGCGATGGACGCTCTTCCCTAAGCGGACCACATTTTCCTCAGCATGGTGATCGCTTTCCCCGTAGGCGTGCTAGGAATGGTTTTTCTGCTAACCGTTCTTTTGAGCAGCCTGCCCAACACTGGTATTCGCTCTATTTCACTAACCCTAGTGTTGGACCGTATGCTCACCCTATGTCTTTTTATTGATGTAGGTAAAACGATTGGAGAACATTTGGTTGGTGGATTCTGGGTGTTCGAGGCACATGACCGGAAACGCCAAGTGGTTCTCTAGTCTTAGTCCTGTTGCCGGAAAGGAGTTTATCACCTTCGGCGACAATAGCAAAGGTAAGGTCTTGTCTCGAGGGTCGGTGCGGGTTAATGAGCACTTTGTGTTGCGCGATGTTGCTCTTGTTTCTAACTTGCATTTTAACCTTCTTTCTGTTTCGCAACTCTTTGATGACGACTATGAGATTCGTTTTAAGCCGAATCTCAGTCAAATTTTGGATCCTCAGGGCAATCTTATTTGTTTGATTTCGCCCTTTGGGAAAGTCTTTCGTGTGAATTTCTCAAAGTCTTTTGGCATTTCTCGTTGTCTTGTGGCTGGACCTTCCTCCTCTGATCTTTGGAAGTGGCATAGGAGACTGGGACATTTGAGCTTCGACTTGCTTGCAAGACTTAGTTCACTTGGCCTAATCCGAGGATTGCCCAGTTATCCATGGAAAAGGATCTTGTTTGCCATTCTTGTAGACTTGGGAAGATGGTTGCTGCTCCCCACCATCCAGTGACTCAGGTCATGACTAAGCGCCCTGGAGAGCTTTTGCATATGGACCTTGTTGGTCTGGCTCGGGTGAGCTCGGTTGGGGGAAAGTGGTATGTGCTTGTTGTTGTTGATGACTTTTCGAGATATTCGTGGGTTTTCTTTTTAGCTGAGAAAACTGAGACTTTCTCTTTTGCTCGCAATCTGATTTTGCGTCTTCAGAATGAGTTCCCTTTGAACTCAATGCGACCTATCCGTAGTGATAATGGTTCTGAATTCAAGAATTTGGATTTTGAGAAGTTTTGTAACTCTTTGGGCTTGGAGCATCAGTTTTCTTCCCCCAACACACCGCCACAGAATGGTGTTGTAGAGAGGAAGAATCGGACCCTTGTAGAGATGGCCAGGACGATGCTCGATGAGCATAGGACTCCTAGGCGATATTGGGCCGAAGCTAGGAGCACTGCATGCTATATCTCCAATTGCATTTTTCTCCGAGCATTCTTGAAAAAGACTTCTTATGAGTTGCGTTTTGGAAGACAACCCAAAGTGAGTTATTTTAGAGTTTTTGGTTGCCACTGTTTTATACGTAAGAAAGGCAACATGGACAAATTTGAGTCTCGTTCTTCTGACGGTGTGTTTTTGGGTTATGGCGCTCATACTCGTGCTTATCGTGTACTTAACCTTGACACTAACTGAGTCATGGAGACATCCGATGTCACCTTCGAGGAGACCATGGTTTGTCCTTCTTCTCGTTTTGAGCGTGCAGGTGATCATGAGGTTGGCGAGCCTCTTTTTGATGATGAGTACGAGGGTGCTAAAGGTATGGACGATCCAGCACTTCCTCCACCTGCTGCTCCTAGTGGGTCGACTTCGACCACGACTGCACGCGGCCCCGACCCTTCTTCCTCTACCACATGGGGGCCATGTGATCCGCCGCCTCGGGCTGTACCACTTGTACCCGAGGAGGCACCAGCTGCTGTTGAGGGGGAGGCTACATCAGCTCAGGAGGCGCCATGACACATTCAGCGCCAACACCCGCCTCAACAGATGATCGGCAGCATCGGCGAACGTGTCACTCGGTCTAGGTCACAACAAATCTCTCACTTTGCTCATTCTGCATTTGTTGCTGATTTTGAACCCCGAGATGTTGGACACGCTTTGACGGATCCAGATTGGGTCAATGCCATGCATGAGGAGCTTGAGAACTTTGAGAGAAATCGGGTTTGGGTTCTTGTTCCTCTTCCTTCTGAGTGTCACCCTATTGGGACAAAATGGGTTTTCAAAAACAAACAAGGAGAAGATGGCCATGTTGTGAGAAACAAGGCCAGACTTGTAGCCCAGGGATATAGTCAGAAGGAGGGGATAGACTATGAGGAGACGTTTGCTCTTGTAGCTCGTTTGGAGGCAATTAGGATACTCTTGGCTTTTGCTGCATCCAAAGGGTTTAAACTTTTTCAAATGGATGTCAAGAGTGCCTTCTTAAACGGCTACATAGAAGAGGAGGTGTATGTGAAACAACCCCCCGGTTTCGAAAATCCCAAGTTTCCAAACCATATTTTTAAACTTCACAAAGCTTTATATGGTTTGAAACAAGCCCCTAGAGCCTCGTATGATAGGTTGAAAACCTTTTTGCTTGCTAAGGGTTTTAAAATGGGATGTGTGGATAAAACGCTTTTTCTCCTCAAGCAAGGCAATGATACTCTCTTGGTCCAGATTTACGTGGATGATATCATTTTCGGTGGTTCTTCTCATGCTTTGGTTGCCAAGTTTGCAGATACTATGAGCAGGGAGTTTGAGATGAGCATGATAGGCGAGTTGACGTTTTTCCTCGGGTTGCAAATCAAGCAATCCCAAGAGGGGACGTTCGTGCACCAGGGCAAGTACAACAAGGACATTCTGAAGAAGTTCGATATGGGTGAGGCCAAGCCTCTTCCAATACCCATGTCGACCATGACGGCCCTGGATGCGGACAAGGAGGGAGAAGCTGTGGACCAGAAGGAGTACCGGAGTATGATCGGGTCGCTGCTGTACCTGACGGCGACACGCCCGGACATCCAGTTCACGGTATGTCTTTGCGCGCGATTTCAGGCTTTGCCACGCACCTCTCACCATCAGGCAGTCAAGCGCATTATGAGGTACTTATGCTTCACACCTGAGTTTGGGATTTGGTATTCTGCTTCTTCTACCCTCTCCCTTTGCGGTTATTCTGATGCTGATTTTGCTGGTTGTCGCATTGAGCGCAAGTCCACTTCTGGGACTTGTCAGTTTATTGGTTCTTCTCTTGTATCATGGTCTTCTCGCAAGCAGTCTAGTGTTGCCCAGTCTACCACGGAGGCTGAGTATGTTGTTGCGGCTAGCTGTTGTTCCCAGTTGCTTTGGATGATGGCCACTTTGCGTGATTTTGGTCTGAGCTTTTCTCGCGTTCCTTTGCTTTGAGACAGCACGAGTGCGATTAGCATTGCTAAGAACCCCGTTCTGCACTCTAAGACCAAACACATTGATGTGCGCTTTCATTTTCTATGAGACCACTATGAGAAGGGTGATATCGACCTTCACCATGTCGATACTCATCATCAGTTGGCTGATATTTTCACCAAGCCTTTGGACCAATCAACTTTTGCTAGGTTGAGAGGTGAGCTTGGTGTGTGTTCCCCCTTTTAGATGGGGGAAACATTTTGGTTTTTGTATCATAAACTGACTTTGTGTTTTTCAATTGACATCTTTTCTGCATTTCATCCTGCATATTTACATTCAGAGCTTCATGTATATAATCTTTAGAAAGTGACTATGCTTTGTACAGTGTTTGCTCCGATGCTTTAAGATGATGCTTGTAGCTTATGCTCTTTCTGATCACTGATACATGTTGTGAGCTGAGCTATTTTCTGAATGGTGAATTTGATTAATGATCATAAAAGTTGAAAATGTTCACCATTAAGATATGCAACTAGCATGTGTAGGATGTGTTGAAATCACTTGTGCTTTTCATATATGCTAGGTTGCTATGTCTCTAGTTCTGAGTCTTTCACTTGCTTGGTCTGTTCATATTCTGTTATTACAATGAACCAAGTTAAGTAATTTGGAAAGATCAAGATGGGATTGCTTGTCAACACATCACAGTTTCGAGATTGTTTCTCATTGCACTTTGAGTTAAACTTGAGCTGTGTAGTGTATGACCGAAACTGTTGTTTTAAGCTTCTGATTGCTTTTGCATAGGCTTCGCACAGTTGAAAAGTTAGGCAATGACAAGCTTTCAACCTCTCGCAATCACATGCTGATTTTGAACTTGTGTAATTTCACCGCTGCAACTCCGATAAAATTTGAATACACAAGTGTATGTTTCATTCTGCAGCATGATGATTGAACTGTGCTAGGGGTAGTTCACCTTGTATACATGTTTAGCACTTGTTTGACTTCCTGTCTATACATGCTTAGTGCTACTTTGATGGTGAATACCTTATTTTGGCTGAAAACTGCTCTTTTTGCTCAACTGTTCAGATTTCATATTTAGTGATCAGTTTGAGCCTTTGCTAGCATTCTGTGCATACTCTGAGTCATCGGATCCGCATTTTGACTAGCATCTTCATATTCTATCGACTATATTCCTGAAGCTGCTAACTTGCATTTCTGACACATATGCATTTTGGAAGGGGGAGTTATTCTGTCAAGGGGGAGAAACTTGCTTGATGGTGCATTTTCAACTAAGGGGGAGAAAATATTGCAAATCATGTGCTTTCCGAGTTGAACTAAGGGGAAGATTTTGATTTCCTGTTTGTGTGCACTATTTGAGGGCGAGTTTGCTCGCTGCTGAGTTTTCAAGCTGGTAACAATTGGTTTGGAGCATTTTTGATAGCTAGTTTTGTTGAGCCCTTGCCTCTTTCTTGAGGGACTAGCAAATGTTTTCAGTTCTTCAACTGGTATCAAACTCTTTTGTTCTTGAGTTGGTAACAGTTGGTATCGAGCTTTCCGGCTAGGGGTGTTGAGCCTATTCTACCTCTTCTTGAGGGCTAGCTTTGCTTCGCTTGGTCGCGTCGAGCCGTTGCCCATGTCTTTGGGGACCAAGTTGTCTTGCTCTTTCCACTTGACCTTCTTCGGCTTTTGCTATGCTTTTGGGTCATTTGGTCGAGTTCTGTCTCCTTCTTCTTCCTTCTTCTATTCCATTATGATTTG
The DNA here is from genome assembly GCA_009763385.1 of Coix lacryma-jobi var. lacryma-jobi. Taxonomy (NCBI): domain Eukaryota; kingdom Viridiplantae; phylum Streptophyta; class Magnoliopsida; order Poales; family Poaceae; genus Coix; species Coix lacryma-jobi. The sequence goes on along the minus strand of CM019823.1, from coordinate 104,481,767 downwards.
TGTTGGTACTTGACAATGCACTCATCAAAGGGGAGATTACGGATACATGGGTGTATGCCGAGTCTCTGAGTGATGAGTGATTGTCAACTGGCTTGTGTTGTTCTTTGGCTTGTGTTGTGCAGGTGTCGAGCACGGATGCAGTGATCGAAGGCAAGGTGAAGGTCAAGTAGAGACGTGCCGTGCCGATGGACCGAGAGTGGCGAAGGGCGGACGTGAGGCTTGGACTGAGGGACCAGTGGCCTGAGGATCAGTTGTGGTGGCTGATAGCCTAGGACAGCGACGAGCGAAGACTTGCGGGTGGACGGGGTGCACGGGCGGTGCATCCCCTCTACGGCTCGGTTTGGTGGTTGAGCCACAGAAAAACCACCGAGTGGACGGTTTCCAGGTTTGGGCCTCAAAACCTGGGTGCTGATGGTTTCCGAGTTTGGGCCACAAAACTCGGGCTGAGGACGGTTTCCAGGTTTGGGCCTCAAAACCTGGGTGCTGCGGGTTTGCTGAGTTTGGGCCAAAAAACTCTGGCCATGGATGGCTGGTTTCCCGGTTTGGGCCTCAAAACCGGGGGTTGGTCGTGAAGACAGGTTTCCCGGTTTGGGCCTCAAAACCGGGGGCGAAGTCCAGAAAAAGGACAGGCAGAGCGGTGGCAGCACGTGGCGGCTATCGGTGAGGTTGCGTCGAGGCAACGCTACCAGTTGTGCGGGCGTGGCCGTCGGATCACAACTATCTTCGAGTTGGTCCAGAATAACCCTAGGGTTTAGCTGGTTCGCTCTGTAATTAGTTAGGGGTAGAGTGGGAATTAGAATTATGATAAGTAGGGGGAGACACCCACCTCCCGATCTATCATAGTCATTTGCTCTTTGCCTTCTAGGTTTTCCTGCTCTCCCAATCCCCTGCTGTAGCAACTGAGATCTGCAGAGAACCATACCTCTGTGTACTGGAGATTTTGAGGAAGTGAGACTGTAATCTCACTGTTGTAGCGTGTGGTAGCCACACGGTTGCAGATCGATGTGTTGATTCGCGTTTTTGTTCATGTTCTTCGCGTTCTTCATTTCTCCGCGATTTTCCCATCACTCGATCTCTCTCTATACTGCGTCTTTTCAAATTCCACTTGAATCAACTTGTTCTTTATAGTGAGAAGATCATTTCCACCGAAGGAATTCACCTAACTCCTCACGAACAAGTAGATCGGGTCGATTTCGTTTTCGTGGCGCTTTTTCGGTTCATACACCTTCCCCTTCGGTTTCCCTTTGATTGAATCGATTTGAGCGGATGATTTCTTGGGGATAGTCTCCTAACTACCTCGTGATCATCCTCTCCAAGTTTGGGATCAAGGGATTTTGGTTTGGATGGATTTGGAGAAGATTTGAGTTGAGGGCGACCGAAATCGCCCTTTCTGGGCACTCGCGGACAGTCCGCCAGTGCCACCGTGGACAGTCCGCGCGTCGGGGATCAGCCGGATCAGTGGCTGTGTTCTTCGGACGGGTTCCTGTTTTTACACCGGCGGACAGTCCGCAGTATAAAGTCGCGGACAGTCCGGGAACGGTCCAGGGAACTTCAGCAGTAGTGCGTATTCGTACTTTTGACCGGCGGACAGTCCGCCATCCCCTCGCGGACAATCCGTGACCTCAGGGCTGGACAGTCCGGGATTTGGCTGAAGCCTCCGGTTTGGTTCCTTTGCTCTTCCGGCTTCTTCGCTTGGTTTCCGGACTTTTCGGTTGGTTCTTTAGTTCACCTAGGAACCTCTCTAAGTATCTTTGCTACTTGTTAGCATCGATATTTGGGGGTGTCCCGACGTAGCCTTCAATCTATGTTTGGGACTCGGTTTTTAGGGGTCGAACTTGTGCCGGTGCTTTTGACGTTTGGCTTGCTATCGCTTTGTGGTGCCTCGCTGTGATCCTAGGGATTATCCACCCTCTTCCAAGGGTCGTGGGCATCACGGTTTCGATCGAAGCTCTTGGGGTTGATTTTAGGGACAAAAGGCCAAAGTTTCGAGAGAAATTTTTGAGCTCCCATTCCCCCCTCTGGTCGCCTTGCTATTGCATTCTTGGTCCTTCATATCCTGCCTGGATCCCTAGGACCCGGTTCTCGAAGCCTGTAACCCAGCTTAACAGCGCAACCATGAGGTTTGGAATGGGATGAACCTGGCTATTTAATTAGTTTCCTCCAAGTTATGCTACACGAGGTTTGTTTAGTGGCTCAAGAGGGGGTCCTTGGGGTCTTGACTTATGTACGGGGATGAAACCTTAGAGTACGTGTAACACAAGCTTGGAGGGGCTTTGTAAAGGCCTTGTAGTGCGACCCCGCTAAGCACCTTGGCAGTGTGTAGCGTGACGGGGAACACATGACTTATGGGTAACGATGTGCAACCTCTGCAGAGTGTAAAACTGATATATCAGCCGTGCTCACGGTCACGAGCGGCTTGGACTTCTTCGAGATTAGTTGGTGGGTTGGGTTTGGTTCGTTAGGGAAGCCTTATGTGGTCATTAGTCCCATATGACATGGGTACAGAGGCTTCTTCTACACGGGTTACTGCTTGGTACGGAGTGACTCCCAGGCTCGAGCGCAGACCTGGTGTTATTACGGAAGGTAGCTTTCTATGTCGTGACATATGGAACTAATACACATAGGGGGACTCTACGAGTCGGCCTTGTGGGTGGCCTGATGGACTTCAGGTGTGGGTTTTTCTTGGTGTGACTCCAAGTGTGGTTGCTTGGTTGACTCCAAGTGTTGGTTTCTCGGTGTGACTCCGAGTGTGGTTTGCTTGGTGCGACTCCGAGTGTGGTTACTGTTACAGATGGAGACTGTGGTTATAACCTAGTAAATAGGTGCATAGGTTTAATAGGATAAATAGGATATGTCGCTTTAGGCACGAGTCAAACAGAGTCATCCTACCTTTGTTAATAGCCTCATAAGCATATATTTCCTACACTTGCGGACTACATTTCGATGTACTCACCCTTCCTCTTTGAACCCCCTGCTACTCCACCCAGACATTGGAGTTTACGACGCAGAGCAGGAGTACCGAGAAGACGGTGGATACAACCCTGACAACTTATACCCAGAAGACGGTGGATATGACCGAGACGACCTGCACTAGGATGACGCAGCCCCCGACCGACCTTCCTGTGGAGATGGCGTCCAGTTTCTGTGAGTTTACATTAGAGTCTGTTGAGAGTCTGTACTTTTCTTTTAGACCCGAGGGTCATTTTTGTAATAATGTTTGATATATTAATAAAACCATTGTTTTGATATTTACTATGATGTCGATATATGTATGAAAATTGATCCTGGCATACATATATTGTGCCTCAATTTTGTTCTTAAAATTGGGGTGTGACACATGTCGACCACAACGGCCCTGCATGCGGACGAGGATGGAGAAGCCATGGACCAGAAGGAATACCGGAGTATGATCGGTTCACTATTGTACCTGACGGTGACACGCTCGGATATTCAATTCGCGGTGTGTCATTGCGCACGCTTTCAGGTGTCGCCGCGCACCTCTCACCGTAAGGCGGTCAAGCGCATTATGAGGTACCTTCGTTTCACACCTGAGTTTGGGCTTTGGTATTTTGCTTCTTCTACTCTCTCCCTTTGCGGTTACTTTGATGCTGATTTTGCTGGTTGCCGACTTGATCGCAAGTCCACTTCTAGGACTTGTCAGTTTTTGGGCTCTTCTCTTGTTTCTTGGTCTTCTCGCAAGCAGTCTAGTGTTGCCTAGTCTACCACAGAGGTTGAGTATGTTGCTGCGGCTAGCTACTGTTCCTAGTTGTTGTGGATGATGGTCACTTTGCGTGATTTTGGTCTGAGTTTTTCTCGAGTACCCTTACTTTGTGATAGGACGAGTGCGATTAGCGTTGCTAAGAACCCCGTGTTGCATTCTTAGACAAACACATAGATGTGCGCTTTCATTTTTTGCGAGATCATTATGAGAAGGGTGATATCGAACTTAGGCATGTTGACACTCATAATCAGTTGACCGATATCTTTACCAAGCCTTTGGACTAATCAACCTTTGCTAGGTTGAGAGGTGAGCTTGGTGTGTGTTTCCCATTTTAGATGTGGGATCACTTTGTTGTATCATATGATGTACAGTCTAGGTTCTTTCATAGTTTTTTCTGCATTTGCATATGTATCATACTTGCATTTTGAGCTTCAATTATATTCTGTCTAGACTGATACTATGCCATGTTTTCACATGCTTGTATGGTACTTAGTTTATGCAGTTTCGGCTCTTTATGATCATGTAACTTAACTTGATGAGCACAATATGATTTTGCAATGATAAACTTGTTTAATATCTGTCAAATCCTAAAAATAGTTCACCATTTGCTTTGGCAACTAGTATGAGTAGATCTTGTCTTTTCAGAGCTTACTTTGCTATACTAGGTTGCTATGTCTCTGGCTTGGAGTTTAAATCACTTCCATTGTATATACTCCGAAATTCTTAATGCTAACATCTGAAATCCATGTTAAGAGATAAAGGAAAGATCAAGGCGGGATTGCACCACAACACCTCACTGTATCGAGACTGCTTCTCTTTGCAATTTTGGGAAGAACTTGAGCAGTGTAGTGTATGACCAAAACCATTGCCTTGAGCTTCTGATAGTCTTTTGACTTAGGCTTCGCTTGGTTGAAAAGTAAGGCTTTGTGGTGTTTTCAACCCCTCGCAGTCACTTGACATATATAACTCTTGTATAACTTGTTCAAATGAAATGAGTTGTATGTGGCTTGCTAAATTGACACTTGCTTTGAGGTAGTTCACCAGTGTGGTTTGGTTAGCTCTAGTCGATGACATGTCTATTTTCGTACTAGATGCTACTTCATTGGTGAACTTGACCTTTTGTCTAAATTTCAAATCTAAAACTGCTTTGTCACTCTTGTTGAGATATATGATCATGATGAGCTTATGCTAGCATTTGGGCTCTTTACTTATTCACTTGAGCAAATAGAGCATTTTATCACTCTGGATAGCATATCTTTGAAGCTTTTGCATTCATTTAGCTTTCCTTCAGGCTCCTATGTTTTTTTTGATATGTGCATTATCAACTAAGGGGGAGAAATTTGACAAATCATGATTTAGTTATATGTGCATTATCTAAGGGGGAGTTTCTGTCCAGGGGGAGTTTCTGTCCAGGGGGAGTTTGCTCGTTTTGCTTGATGATTTTTTAGCTTGTTGGTTTCCAATTGTTTTGGAGCAGTTTGCAGCTAGTTGTGTTGAGCCTTTGCCTCTTTCTGGAGGAACTAGCTGGGTTACTCAGTTTTTGGCTTCTTTGCTCTGACCTTCTCGCTAGTGGTGTTGAGCCCATTCTGCCTCTTCTTGAGGGCTAGCTTTGGTTGGTTGCGTTGAACCATTGCCCATGTCTTTGGGGACCAAGTTGTCTTGCTCATTCCACTTGACCTTCTCTTGGCTATGTTTTGCCTCTAGTATTTTGGGTGAGTTCCTTCTTTCTTCTTTAGTTCTTCTTTCTTTCTACTCTATATGATTTGTGTTGGTAGTTGATAATGCACTCATCAAGGGGGAGATTGCGGATACATGGGTGTAATCCAGATCTTGTGATGATGAGTGATTGTCAACATGTTTGATGCGCATGTTCTTTGGATTGTGTTGTGCAGGTGTCGAACTCAGAGACGGTGATCAAAGGCAAGGTGAAGGTCAAGTAGAGACGTGCCATGTCGATGGACCCAGAGCGGTGAAGGGCGGACGTGAGGCTTGGACTGACGGACTGGTGGCCTGAGGATCAGCTGTGGTGGCTGACAGCCTAGGACAGCAACAAGTGGAGACTTGCGGGTGGACGGGGTGCACAGGAGGTGCATCCCTTTACGGCTTCAGTTTGGTGGTAGAGCCCCAGAAAAACCACCGGCTGGCCGGTTTCCGAGTTTGGGCCTCAAAACTCGGGCTCAGGACGGTTTCCAGGTTTGGGCCTCAAAACCTGGGCGCTGATGGGTTTCTGAGTTTGGGCCACAAAACTCAGCCGGAGGATAGGTTTCCCGGTTTCAGCCTCAAAACCGGGGGGAGGTCCAAAAAGGACGGACGACACGTGGCGGCATCCTGAGGCTTGCGTCGAGGCGAAGCTAAGGATGAGTAAGGCGTGTGGCCGTCGGATCGACTGCACTTCGAGTTGGACAGGAATACCCTTAGGGTTAGCCTACTCGCTCATTACCAGTAGGGGTAGAAAGGGAATAATGTATTAGGCTATGTATGGAGAGGCAATCCCTCCCTCCAAACCTATCTTAGTCATTTGCTATTTTCATTCTAGGGCTTCGTGTCTTCCGATACCTCTGCTAAAGCTACTGAGATCTGCAGAGCGGCTCAATACCTCTGGGTACGTGAAGATTTTGAGGAAACGGGACCGTAATCCCGTTGTCTCCTCGTGGGGATGATTTTCGGCTGGAATTCGTGGGTGTGATTCGCGTTCTTGAGTTGTTCTTCGCGTTCATCTTTTCTCCATGTTTTTCCCGTCGCTCGATCTCTCTCTACGTTGCCTCGTTTTTGAATCCGTTTGAACCTACTTGTTCTTTTATGTGAGGAGATCATTTCCACCGAAGGAATTTAACTCAAACCTCATGAACAAGTAGATCGGGTCGATTTGAGTTTCGTGGTGACTTTTTCGTTCTTGCATCAATCTCTTTGATTTCCCAAGGTTTGAGTTGATTTGAGTGGTTGATCTTCTAGGACTAGTCTTCCAACTACCTAGAGATCATCTTCTCCAAGTTTCGGATCGAGTGATTTCAAATTGAGATGGATTTGAGGAGATTTGGGAGAGAGGCAAAAATTTTCGCCCTCTCTGCCCAGCCACGGACAGTCCGCCACTGGGGGCGCGGACAGTCCGGGCGTCGGGGACTCAGCATGAGCAGTGGCTGTGTGCCTCGCACTGTTCGGTGTCAAAGTGCGGCGGACAGTCCGCAATTGTGAGTCGCGGACAGTTCGGGCTCGAGCAGGGGGTGTTCAGCAGGTTTGTGTTTTTTTGGCACTTTGGCCGGCGGACAGTCCGCTAGGGGACCGCGGACAGTGCGGCACTAGGCAGACAGTCCAGGACTGTACTCGCGGACAGTTTGAGCCCCTGTTGAGTGTTGCGTTTTTGTGCATTTGCTCTCTCAGCTTTTCGGTCTTGGTTCCAGACTTCTCGTTTGGTCCTAGAGTTCACCAAGGAACGTCTCTAGGTATCTTTGCCACTCGTTGGTATAGGTATTTAGAGAATTCCCGACGTAGCCTTCCATCTACGCTCCGGAGTAGTTTTTTTGGGTAAGAACTCGACTCGGTGGTTATGAGTTTTGGGTTGCTCTTTTTGGTGGTAACTCGCTGTGATCCTAGGGATCATCCACCCTCTTTTCGAGGGTCGTGGGCATCACGTTTGTGTTTGAAGCATTTGGGGTTGATTTGTGAGACAGAGGCCAAAGTTTCGAAAGAAATTTTTAGGTTCCCATTCACCCCCCCCTCTGGTCGCCTTGGTATAGCATTCTTGGTCCTTCACTAATTAATCAAGCAAGAGTGACTATTTCATCAATAGCCTTTCAGATTCAACCTGATAACCATCTTTAGTTCCATAAGTTCTATGATAACACATGGCAGTCAATTACTCACTGTCCAGGAGCGATGGCGATTATAATCGATTCCTACCCAGCTGGGGATAAAATGTCGCACACTCGGCTAACACTTCCGGCTACGGTAGTCATAAGCTGCCACTCAGGAAATTCAAGAATACAATTCGCGGGACGACCATGGGCTCTTCTACACCGGGAGTTATCTCAGTGCCAGGTCGCTCAAGCTATAACTGCCCACGGTCATGCCAGGTCAATCAGGCCCCGCCTGCCCACGGACCATGCCAGGATGCTCAGAATAATTGCACACGGTACATCTGAGGCCCTGGGTGTTAGGCGTCAACATCTCCATCTCCGGCTCGAATAGCCTTACTTGGCTTCACAGGAGGTACTCAGACCTACTCTGTTAAGTTATTGACGCGTTCAATTTGACTGAGGTGTGCTTCCCGAACGGGTCCTATGCGACACAGACGGGAGACTACTAGCACACAGAACCCATGTCCTCCTGCTCCTACATCCCGCCCGGTCTTAGATTAATTATTACATGGTTATCTCCATGATAGCACCAGGCTAGTCATGATCAGTATCCAGCTATTTGCGGGGGACAGGAAATCACCCGACTTTTGCCAGTCTAAGCTTGCTAAGCTTATAAACGAGCCTAAGCCTAACAGGGATATCAAGATAACAATTGCAGTGGACAAGGTATAGTAATAATGCAGCAACGGTATCAATCAGCTCCTATAACCTAATGCAACAATCATAGCAGGTTAATTTGTTAAATAATTGGAAAGTGTAGGGAGTGAAATGCTCCGGGGCTTGCCTCTCTCGAAGTCAGACGGCTGGTGGTCCTGGCGCTCGGACAAATCTCCGGCGTCTTCCTCGGTCCTCTCGAACAGGGTCTGCTCCTGGGTCTGCTCCTCCGTCGCTGGCGGGTTCTGGTTCTCCTATATCGATCTTGTATGGTGCATTGGAGGTATAAATATGATGAATGCACATGGGATGCTCATGTGATGCAACATAGGAGCAAACAACTCAGGAGACAAACACATGTCATCTACTTCATTCTCTTCAACAAGGTAGTCAATATCATCTAACTACTACTAACTACCTTGTCAACACCCTACATCCTAGCATTCAACCTAACCCTTTCTGAACAACCATTCATCACTTATGACCCACAGAAAAAGCACGAATAATTCTAATTACTTAATTACCTATTCCTTTTTAACCAATTTCTTAAACAAGGCACTGAATAAACTTCAGAAAATTCCCAAACTTTTACATAGGCTACAACAGACCCAAACTAGGTTACCATAAAAATGTCAGCTCAAAATAGTAACCCTAGCATACAATAATAATTAACTCTATTAACTCACAAATCATGCACTTTTCATAATTTGTACTACCAATTGTCAAAACAGACCAACCTAAAAATTTTCATGGCAACTTCATTCCTTAACATAACTGTACAAAAATTGTGAAGCTCAGGACCTTAGCAGTTCTATTTATTAAAATTACAGAAATAAAACAACATTTAATAACTTCAAACCCTACAACCAACATTTTCCACAGAGCATACATATGTTATACTTTTCCCAGATACTACTCATCAAGACAAACTCAACAAAATTAGAATCACAATTTTTGAGCTATATAGAATTAGTTATGCATTTTTCAAGTTAACAACCATTTACTTAATTAAATAAAACTACATATAAAAGTATCACAAAATATGCATCTAATAATTTTAACAGGTAGATCCATTTATTTCCAGCACAACAAAATTTGTTTCACACAATTTGGACTTAAAATGAGCCATATATGAATTTTAGAAGCATTTAAACAAACTTTGAAAACTGGATTAAAGAAAACTCGACCTAAACTGCTACGGTCACCCGAGCTAACACACCTAGAGACACAAGGCAAGCACACCCCGAAGTCCCGGACTCCACTGCACCCAGCTTTCTCTCCTTCTCTCTTGCTCTCTCTGCCAGCGGGACCCAAGCGTCAGGCGACCCCACGCCCTCGGTCAACCGGGCCCACTGGTCAGTGGCACTTCTCCCACGCCGATGTTGACCGGCGAAAGATCGCCGACGGTGAGGTTTTCGGCGACACCAACCCCCCCCCCCCCTCTAGACTCACCTTCGCGAGGTGAACACGATCAACCTACTAGCTGGGCCAGAGGGACACCAGAGCAAGCTCAACGACGGCCATGGCGGAGCGGCGGCACTGCGACGTGGCGGCGAGGCGGTTACCGGCTATTCCGAGGCTCGGCGAGGCGAGCACGAGTTGCAGCGGACCCTAGGCTACCTACTGGTGCGGTGCGCGAACCATGCCAACCCCGGCATGAGTCGGTGCTACGCACGGCGGCGAACCACGGCGGACATTGCCGTGGCAAGGTCGAGTTCCGGCCGGAGCAAGGCGGTAGAGACCTCTCCATCTAACCCTAAGCATCAAAGGAGATGAGGAAGGCTGGAACGGTGCTTGGCCGAAGATTGTTTGGTCGGAAATGGTCGGACCACGTGAAGGTCACGGTGGCAGACATGGCGGATGCACGAGAAAGGCATTTGGCGTTCCACCGTCTAGCTCGGGAGAGAAGGGAAACCGACCGGAGAAGATGACAGAGGGGATCAAGGCAGAGGTTTCAGCGAAAGGAATCAAATGGCGGTGCGGTGGTTGACGAGCAATCGCTCACCGGAGTTCGGCGGGCGGCGCGACGTTTGTGAATTGGGGAAGATGGCAGAGGAGGAGGAGAGCGAGTGAGTGAGCGGCTTCAGTTGCGTGAGCGAGGAGGAGAGGAGATGAAAGCGAGCGCGTTCAGGGGTTCATTGAACCCGGATGATTCCCATCGGGGTGACCCGACCGGCATGGCGCGACCCGCTAGCGGCGGCTCCGCGGCGACGAAGCAGAGGGGGACAGAGGATTTGGTCGAAGGAGTGGAGACGGTGCGCAAGGAGCGGCGGGCTGCGGTGCTTGCTGTTCGGCGCGGCCGAACAGCGAAAAGCGAGCTGCGCCGGTGTACGGTGCGTGTGAGCAAGCAACGCGGCGCGCGCGGGCAAGGAGAAGGGGAATGACAGGTGGGACCCACAGGGGTTTAAACAAAAGAGGATTTGTCTATTTTCTTCCCTAATTTTTATCTCCCAAACTAAGCCAAACTAGGAAAAGGTTCTAAAAGCAAAGTTGCTTAGAATTTTACAAGGAATAATTCATCTTAAGGGCTCAAGTCCAAATTCTGCCTCGAAAATTGAATTTCACTCCTACATTATTTTTCTAATGCAATAAATAAATACTAAATGGCCTTTTCTGAAAAAGTATTGTTGAGCAAAGTTGTTTCTTTTGCCAAGATCTACAACTTTAGTTTAAGGCACTTCCTCAGAAAAACAAAGCATCTATTGACTACAATAGAGACTTAACAAAGGACTTAAATAAACATTCCACACAACATGCACATGAAATGATATGATGCTATGCTCATGACATGTAAAGTTATGTATTTAGGGTTTCTTAACACCAGGGGTGTTACAGTAGCTAGAATAGAATTAGAAGAGTCGAGGGAAGCTCAGATTCCAGATCTAGTCAAGAGGAGGCTAGGTAATTAGCCTTGTAACTTCTCTCTTGTATCAACTTTGTTCTTCTATTTGTCTAATTGTCTTCTAGTTCATCATCTTTTTGTTCTAATTGTGTTCTAATTCATCTTCTAATCCATCTAGTTCATCTATGTGCGCTAATCTAGTTCTAATTACCTTTCTAGTTCATCCTAGTGCTTCTAATCTACTTCTAATTGTTCTTCTAGTTCTTATTCATCTTCTAGTTCTTGTTCTAGTTGATACTTGTCATGACTTGTTACTATTTTGTGTTCATAATTATAATGTTCATCGTCTACTTTGATTATATGTCTAGCATAGCTAGGGTATCTTTATGTTTATGCTCTTGTAAGTATAGCGCTCATTCTGTCGATCACGGGGTGAGTGGTCAACATTGGGTAAGCGTGGTGCTTATACGTTGTTTACTTGTGAATGCACCCTATATTCCGGGCCAGCAAGTGGTAGTTCACGAGGGTGACTCTTATAGCCTCGTTGCCTTTGTAGTCCACTCCCTGAATATAGGACAAGTAACACCTAGTCACCCGGAGGGGATAGACTCTGGATCTGATCCTCCATGTGTGATGTCTCATGTGTATTGTTGATGGTCCTTACAGTCAACATTATACCATCTACTAGTGCATAAAACAATGATAAACATGCGACCATGCATAGTTGTAGGGTTTGATTCTAACAAGTTCCACGAGTTGTGTAGTTCTCACTTGTTTTGCAGGAACATCAACATTTCATTACACAAAAGTATCTCAAGTGATGAATTGGATCATACGATTGCGAACTCGTCGAGACGATCGAAACGGTCATATGGTTTGCTACATTTGGAGTCCCGACGAGAGAGTCCCTATTGGCTACGACATGGAAGCTTCTAGAACAACCTGGAGTGATCACCGAGCAACATAATACGGGGACTAAACTGACAGATTCAACAGGTTGGTGAATTACTGTTTTCCAGGGAGTTTTATTGAAGATGGAAAGAGATTGAATCCTTCTCCAACAAGACAAATCATGCAAATGGAACGAAAGGCGCATTAGGGCAACAAGGAAGGTCCCAGAAGAAGTCACAGCGAAGCAAACACCTGGAGGATAACAGGTGGGTTCGGCCGGCCTGGGCCAGGCCCCTCCTCGGCCCATCTTCGTGGAGCGTGACCTAATTGACCACCTCGACGCATCTAAGCCCTTGATCAAGGTCGGTTTGATCCGAAGGTCACAGTTCATCCTACCGGGCTATATAAGCAGCCCTAGACCCCCCTCCCTGAACGAATCCTCATATTGATCAGATCTATCTTCATATCATTAGGCAATTAGAGGGACAGAGTTAGGGATTCAGAGATTAGAGATTAGATTAGAGCTCTAATTTGAGATTAGAACTATAATTAGGTAGAAACAAGTAAAGTTGAGTGCGGCTCAGGATTCCGGATCATCATCAGGAGTTCTGGTAATTCTTGTATTCGACTTTGTGCTATTTCAATTATCATTATGTTTCTCTTTATTATATTCTTAGTTTATTCTAGTTGTATGCTTGATATAGTTCTAATTGATAGTAAGTTCATACATATGTTCGTAAAGCGCTTAGTTTGATTCCAGATTGGATTAAGTGGTCGATATAATGTAGGCGTGGTGCTTAGATTATGTTTACCTATGAATGCACCCTATTCTCCGGGCCAGCAAGTTGTAGATCGCGAGGGTGACTCTTATAGCCTCGTTGAGTCCTTTGTAGTCAACTCCCCGAGTCTAGGACAAGTAGAACCTGGTTACACTGAAGGAATTACTCTAGATATGAACTTCTTTCGTAATGTTCCTTATGTATGGGTGGATGATTAATTATGCTATAGATGATATCATATGCTAGGACTAACTTAGACTTAATAGAAGTAATATAACTTAGGAGTCTAATCTCTTAATGTATCGATTAGTTCTCAATTCTGCTCGATCATATGAGTCTCTCTCTCTAATTATGAATTCCCTACTAGTCTCTGTTATTTACCTTGATTATCATTATCATTCTCCTTTTGCCTTACCCTTGTATTAGATGAGAGGTGACTAACTAGATTCATGTCTAATTATATATGTTTGCAATTCTAAAGCCATATCATTCTTATTCTTAACCCTATTAAGCTCCCGATGGTAGAATTATAAATAACGATACCTAGAACATTCCTGGGTGAAATGCTACAACGGGTGTATTTTATCTATGCGCTTGCGGATAACCTTTATTTCATATCTTATCAAAGTGTCGTGCTATAAATACTCTGACATCTCTAGTGTTACTGCTAGTGGTGACAGCCTAGCGTTAGAGTGATGTTATGAGATGTCTACCCACATTTCTTGGCATTAGTACCGGGGGTAGAGTCTAACCTACTTTTGGTAGCGATGCTAAGAAATGCCAACAAGCATTTCTGGCGCCGTTGCCGGGGAGATTTCAGGAACTTTTATATGGCTACAGAAGAATTCATCGAACATATATACTTTAGATAAGAATCATCACCTCTGTCTTTATAGGATTACCCTTGTTCTACTTTTGTTTATATCTTATACAGGGTAATACAGGTTCAGTTGTGATCAATCACTGTTCTATCAAAAAGCAACTAAACCTAGAAGAAGATTGAGTCAAGTAGTGAAGATGATGACCAACAAGACTTTGCAAGAGTTATCTGCTCCCAACATTGGAAATATTCGGACTGGACCAACACTCTAGACGGATAACTTAGAGTTTGAGCTCAAGCCAAGCCTTATCAACCTAGTCCAAGCTACTACATTCAGTGGAAAAGCACAAGAAGATGCTACTGCCCATCTGCAAGATTTCTTGGAGATCGAAAGCACCATCATCATCAAGAACATTGCCCAAGACATCATACTTCTTCGGTTATTCCCATTCTCACTAGAGGGAAGAGCGAAGCAGTGGTTCTACACTAATAAGGAAGACATCAACACATGAGACAAATGTTCAGAAGCTTTTCTATCGAGGTTTTTCCCTATAGGCAAAACCAATGCCTTAAGAGGAAAGATTAGAAGTTTTCAGCAACAGAAAGGAGAAACCATTCCAGAAGCTTGGGAACGCTTTCAAGATTACATTTCGGAATGCCCGCACCATGGAATGGAAGATTGGTTGGTCATGCACGGATTCTACAGTGGACTCACTCAAAAGTCATGTGAGCAACTAGATGCTACTGCTGGAGGATCATTTATGTCACTTACTCCTGGGAAAGCTGAAGTCCTTATGGAGAAGATAGCTTAGAATCAAAGCTGGAAACAAGAAAAGAATCAACGCTGTCACCAGATGGAGGAAGTCCCAGAAGAAGTGAAGGCACTAACAACAAAGATGGATGTGTTATTAGGGTGGCTAGACCAACGCGAGAAATATAAAAGAGATCGTCAAGCCATTCAAGATGCATTCGATGCTCAGACTAGAAGTGAAAAGAACAATCAGGACAATGCAAACATCATCAACAAATCTTCTACACTACGAAAGCAAGGATGGAATCAACACTCCACTTATCAAGGTAAGTCCTTAGACAATTTCAATTTTTCCCATTTTAAGCAAATGCCTTTAAGAGATATAATTGTAGAACAGGCTAGAGTTAATGACACAATTACTAGGAAGCTTGTTTTCAAAGATAAAGCCTTAGAGGATATAAATGCAAAAATGGATGAGTTTTCTTCTGCTCTAAAAGAACAAATCAATATAAATAAAAACATAGAGATACTGTTGACACCAGTTTTTAGTAAGCATGTCTGACAAGGAAGGAATTGACTAACAATATCAAAAGCGAAGAAAGTTTCATTTTGGAGGACTTTGACTCCGGATCGGTTACGGTGGTCCATGTGAGGATTTAAAGGGCGGAGCTCTACAAATAAGGAAAAGTAGAGTCCAAGTTATCTTTTTAGGTAGTTTTTATTTAGTTTCTATATTTATATGACTCGTGTTGAGTCCGGACTCTGTGAAGACCAGGGTATAAAATGTACACCCCGACATCTGTAAAAAGAATGGAATCAATCAATCAAACACATCGGCCACCGGCCAAAACCCTACGAGTAGGAGTAAGGTAGAACTCGGCGGAACCTTCAACCAGGCAGGGCTGCATCGGCTAGACCGACCTCCGGTTTGCTTGTAAGTTTCACCAGTGGCTCGTGTTATCTTTCAATAAGGTTGTATTTGGCATCGACCAAACTCTTGTTTAGCTATGACATGGGTTAGTTATCGGTTCGAGTTCGTCTTTTGTAAGACTGTCTTGACTCTGATCAATCTCTTGCTTTAGTCGATCTTAACCAGTTATCGGCTCTATTAGTTTTGGCAAGCTAATAGATTCATCAAGTTATCGATGTTATTTATGCTTTAATGTTTTAATTTAGATTTAAACAATATCTTGCCCAGTCAAGATTGACAAACTAGCTTAAGCTTAAATGTTGTTTAGTTTCGGCTATCCAAAGGCTTCACACGCTTATACCAAAGAAAATAGCCGATCTAAGCCTCTCATTGACTATTTTGTCAATCTTGATTGTTACATGCTGTGCGTTCGAGATATCTGATAAAATCATGGTTCGATCTAAGAAAAAAGTAGATTTGATCTGGCATGTGTATTACGGCTGTATTTCCGAACCCCACTGATATACATGATAGATTAGATTTATTTGATCATAGACTAAATCGTGGTTTTATCGGATAGATCTTGTTCGTGCTTCATGGACCCTGTATCGGCTAAAATAGTCGATCCAGTCAAGCTTTCACGAATAGCAATAATTGCATGTACTTCTCAAAAAGCAGGGATAATCTAGTATGATGTGTTATTTTCATTGAAGCCCGCTGGCCTTCTAGACCAGGTTGAGATGAATCTAATACATTATTACGAAGGAGCTTTAGTTAAGACCGTCGGCCTTCTAGACTAGTCTTAATTGGGTTTTGAATATCCAATGCTTTAGTAGGATTTACATGTACGAGCTATATCCTTAGATTATGATCGTTAACGTATATATAGATCTTTACTTCACTCATATGTTTAAGCTCTTCGGCTGTTCTCATTCTAAATGCTTTCTTTACATATACAATAGTTGTTTCGCTTACAATTTTGTCAATGCTTCAATCATCTTTTGGGAGTTGACTTTGTAGTCAATGTCCTGTATCAATGGCTATATCAGAGCCGTATAATTTGGAACTGTCTGGCATAAAACCGGCAGGTTCCACGATTTAACATCTTCTACTTGTCCATGTCAATTACAGGTCAAATTGACTGGCACGCCTCGGAGTCATTCTCACCAAGACCGGCTTCTTCCTTGGAGGTTCAGGAGATCAGGACCCTTGCTCCAAACGGTCTCTGAGGGCCTTGTGATGTGCTTGACGCTTGAAGATACAATTTTTAGCGTCAACACAATTTTGGCATGCCCAGTGGGACCCGATAGATTCATTCATGACTCCACAACAATTCGACAACAACTCCATCATTGGAGTTACCATGGAGGATCTTTCTGATGAGCAAAAGGAACTGATCGAGAATAGAATTAAAGATTTCACTGCAAAGTGTTTGATGTCCTTCGGCAAAACTCGTGACACTGTGACCCAGAAGACGATACTTCCAAGAGTACTGTTGCATGGACAAGCTGATCATGTTCTTGAAGCTAAGGGAAGAGTGTTGGAGGAAGTTGTGCACAAGATCATTAATGGAGTTATCAATAATCACAATGAGGTGCTTGCAAGAAACAACACTCTGAAGATTGTTTTGGCTGGGTTTCCGCATCAACAACAAGGCCATGTATACTTCAACCAACCAAAGACAAACAATGGAGAGTGTGTTAAATCTAGAGATCAAGACCCTTGCTCTAGACGGTCTCTGAGGGCCTTGTGATGTGCTTGACGCTTGAAGATACAATTTTTAGTGTCAACAGATACATTTAGCCAAATTGGTTGTTGTTTTGCCTGTTACCACTAACCCTAGGCAGACACAAGCTATAACTACTAGAGGTGGGAAGGTCACTCGTGACCCCCCCATATCCAAGAGGAGCAAGAGGACAGACAACGCCAATGACGCCAACTGTGACAGAAGAAAAGAAGGATGATGAAGTTTAAGAATTAAATCCACCACTACCAGAAATGATGCAAAATTATCATGACACCAACCACCTACCATTTCCACCTAGAAAGAGGAGAGCCACAGCGGATGAGCAGTTCAGTAAGTTTGTTGAAGTAATTCAAAAATTATATATCAATATTCCTCTGTTAGATGTTATACAGGTACCCACCTATGCAAGATATCTAAGAGACATCATCAACAACAAACGACCACTACCCACCACTGAGGTAATCAAGTTGACAGAAGAGTGTAGTGCGGCCATTCTCAACACTTCTCCATAGAAAAAAGGATCCACGATGCCCTACTATCGACTGTTCAATCGGTGATCAGCACATCAACAATGCGCTATGTGATCTCCGAGCAAGTGTGAGCGTGATGCCCAAGACAGTCTTTGATAAACTTCATCATTCAAGACTTGTCCCAACATAAGTGTGCCTACAACTTGCCGATCAATCACTCCGTTATCCAGTCGGAATTGCTGAAGACATTCCAGTCAAGATTAGAGAGTTCTTCGTACTAGTTGACTTTGTGGTATTGGACATGCAATCAGACTCAAAAGTATCACTCATTTTAGGGAGACCCTTTCTGAGTACTGCAAATGCCCACATCGACGTTGGAATTGGAGAAGTCAGACTCAATATCAATGGACAAGAAGAATGTTTTCCGTCCAAGACAAGGCCTGAGTTAGGATCAATAGCAAAGGTGGTAAGTGAAGAGGGAGATCAACAGTCACTAGAGGCACCATCCTCAGGGAAGGCTACAACCCCTCCAGAATGACAACTTTGGAGAAGTCCAATTCGGTGGACATTAAAACCTCGTACCTTCACCGTGAGGTAACTCGGTAGTTATCCATATTTACTTTCTTGCACTTTCATTTTCGCATATGCATTTGAAAACCAAATAAAAATTTGAAAATATAAAATTCAGGCCCCACGTAAATAATTTTTACGGTATGTAAAAACCCGAAAGAATATTTACTGTGGTGGCACAAAAATATCTTTGCATCCATAATCATTTTTCATTTCATAAAAGTAATTTAGTTTTCTTAAATTTTCTACATGGTAATTATTTTTCACCACCAGGACCCACCTTTTGGAATCACTACTACTTTGCTTCCTAACCACTCAACCAAGCACCAGAATACTTTGAACTTTGTATGGACGAAATTCTTGCTTAGAAGTGAAGCAATCTTTGAGTGGAAGGAAGAACACCTGGTGGGCCCCAGAGGGGGGGCGGGCGGCCCCACCACCAGGCCGACCGGCCTGCCCTGGCCTCGGCTATAAAAGGCAACCTCTCGGAGCTCTCCACACTCACTCACAAGCCTCTCAATCCTCTCCTTTCAGTAGAATTCGTTTTGAAATCTATTTGCTAGCTCATACCTTCAATCTAGAGTGAGAAACCAAGAGAGAAGGAAGAGTTTAGTAGAGAAGAGAACGTAGGAGTGTGAGAAGTTCTAAAATTTGAGTAGAGATCAAGTTTTAAAGAGAAGTAGTGTTGTCCAAATTCAATCATAAACACTCTCTTGATAAACTAACCCCCGAATGACTGACTTGAGAACGGCTAATCACTGACTGTTTTCTAACCCGTTCCATAGTTTGTTCTTGTTTGGTTGTTTGTTTTTCTTTGTTCAACAGGATGAGCAAGAAGACCTTCTTTAGAAAGTTCGGTCTTGGACGCCTCACGAGGAGTAGCTCAAGAGCAAACTCCGACATGAATGTTGATTCACCGGCACCCTCTGAAGCATCCTCGTTCCGTTCCACCTCCGAAGGTATGAATGTATTAATGGAGGAAAAGGACCTTAAGTTGCAAGGGAGTGAGGAGAAGGCAAGATTCAGAAGCTTAAGGAATAGGACCTTCAGGCCAACACCGATCTACGACCCACAACTTCTACAAGATACAGGTATGGATATCGAATTCCTCAGTATTTTCACTATGTTGGGTTGGATGGGTTTTGTGCTTGTCGATGAGATAGGAGTGAAGCTCCTTACCATCAAATTTCTTTGCACTTTGGTTTCTTTAGCTATTGGCATAAGTTTCCGCATGTTTAACAAAAAAGTTTACACTCACTTGGAGGGAACTTAGTGACCATTTGGGTTTTGATTCCAACTGCGCTCTTGATCTTTCAAATGCTTTACCTGATTTCAACAAAGAACAGTTTTGGAAAGAGATTACAGATTTAGATATTTGTTCAAAACCCAAAAATAATGATATTCAGTTGCCCACTCTTCGTTTTATTCATTGTTTTATTTCTTCGACCATCTTCCCTAGACCAGAAACTCGAACAGTGAGGGAAGATGAGTTAAGACTTCTTTTTGTTGTTGTGAAGAAACAAAGAGTGTCTCTTGTTATCCATATGATCAATGAGTGGATGGAAGTTTTTGGCCCGACCAAAGGGGATATAGAATGTTCTTCTCTTGTTTACCGTTTGGCTACCAAATTGGGTTTGACCCAATCTTGTCTTGTGCAAAACATTTCCGAAGGCCGTACCATTTTGACCTTCGACTTTTTTAGACAAGCCCAGATCCTCAAGAAAAACAACAATGTTATTCATATGATGTACCTAGGTATGAGCACTGAGATTCCGCTTCCTAACCCAGAGCTCAGTGTCTACACCACGAGGAGTTTTCTTGTAGGTCTGCAGCCAATCACCACTACACATAGAAGCGCATCGGCAAGGTTCGCAAATGCACCACCAACATACTATTATGGAGCCGACCCGATTCTCGAGGGACCAGCACACACACCATACGATGATGGAGTTCAAACAAGACACCCGCCACAATATCAAGAACCATACTCTCAATGGGCTCCATCACCGTCCATACATTCAGAAGATTCATGGCAAGTCGACAGTGCAGAGTGGCGGAGGAGATCCCTCTACGACCAGTACCAAGGAAGACGCTCAGTAGACTTACCAGGACCATCTACTCAACATGAACCACCTAGACACTCGGTCTTGAGTGTAGGGTATCATGATGATCAAATGGCTCGTCAAAACATCAGTACTCGGTTAACAAGAATATCAGAAGACCAAACAGACATCAACCAGATACTGATGGAGCAACAACAATGGAATGCCAGAATGGAGAATGCGGTCGAGAACATTCGACAAAATCAAGATCAGACAAATCAGTACAGGGATGCCTTCTGGTCCATGCCTCGGTATCATCATTATTGACCGCTGCCGCCATAGTGATCTCCAGCTCAAGGGAGGAGCCCCCAAGGTTTTGCACCAACGGGGAGGAGCCCCAATGTCAGGTATGTTCTTATCTGACAAGTTATCTTTATATTTATCTTTATATTTATATATCTATTTAGTTTGCTTTATTAAAATTAGAATAAATAATAAGCTCTAGTTTATCTCTGATTAATAGAACCCTGAAACCTAAAAAGAAAAATCCATAAATATTAAAAGCTCTGTCTATATGCCTAGTATTAACCTTTGAACTCTTTCGGAATATAAACATAAAAAACTTAAAACTTGTGGGAAGCAAAATGCTTGATCCTAGTCCAAAGTAATTGATGGATATGATATGAAACTGAGCTGCTATATATCTGGTTCTGAAGTGACACTAGAGTTCTGGAGAAGTTCTTAACTAAATATGATAATTAAATCATTGAGTTAAGTTAAGCTTTGTTGACCCTATGAGAAGTTATTATGCTCTTTGAATCAAGTTCACTTACACATTTCCATTTTCCGCAATAAATGCTCAAAGTTTTTATTATCCTTTCAAAAGTTTGTCGGAAACATGTGGCTATGCAAAAATAAAAAAAAATCCGAGGAAATAAAAAGGGACAAGTGTTTGAAACCTTAAAAGGAGAGATCCCGAGGAAATAAAATGGGACAAGTGTCCGGAACCTCGCTACCATAAAAAAAGAGAAAAAAATGGGCACGTGCCCGACAGCAGAATTAGTCTGATAGCCACATGACTACATCAAACAGAAGAAAGTGATATTTTCAAGAGCATCCGACTCCATTTTTCCACACACATGCACCTCTTGATTCAATTAGTATGATTACTTTCTCTATGGATCCTTGGTTTAATTTAGCAATATATGTTCAACATTTGAAAATCTCTAAAACTCCAGAATGAAGGTGAAGTAGAAGAACTGGAGATATAGTACTTGAATTACTTGTCCTGTCTTTCATTTGCTTGAGGCTAAGGTAAGGCTATACTCCCCAAGGTTAAAAGTAATAAAGACAATTTGAAAATGAGACAATTTTATATTAAACCGGATTTTTAACACAAGGGAGGCTTAAGTTATTTTTTCATGATTTATCATAATTATTTGCTAAGGGACTAGCAAAGGTTAAGCTTGGGGAGCTTGTTGACGGTTCTTACAGTCAACATTATACCATCAACTAGTGCATAAAACAATGATAAACATGTGACAATGCATAGTTGTAGGGTTTGATTCTAACAAGTTCCACGAGTTGTGTAGTTCTCACATGTTTTGCAGGAATATCAACATTTCATTACATAAAAGTATCTCAAGTGATGAATTGGATCATACCATTGCGAAGTTCTCGTCGAGACGATCGAAACGGTCATATGGTTTGCTACATTTGGCGTCCCAACGAGAGAGTCCCTATTGGCTACAACATGGAAGCTTCTAGAACAACCTGGAGTGATCACCAAGCAACATAATACGGGGACTAACCTGACAGATTCGACAACATTGATGAATTACTGTTTTCCAGGGAGTTTTACAGAAGATGGAAAGAGATTGAATCCTTCTCCAACAAGACAAATTGTGCAAATAGATGGAAAGGCGCATTAGGGCAATAAGGAAGGTCCCAGAAGACGTCACGGCAAAGCAAACACCTAGGGGATGACAGGTGGGGTCGACCGGCCCCACCCCCAGGCCGGCCGGCCTAGGCCAGGTCCCTCCTCGGCCCATCTTCGTGGAGCGTGACTAAATCGACCTCCTTGACGCATCTAAGCCCTTGATCAAGGTCGGTTTGATCCGAAGGTCACGGTTCATCCCACCGGGCTATATAAGCAGCCCATACCCCCTCCCTGAATGAATCCTTGATCAGATCTATCTTCATATCATTAGGCAATTAGAGAGACAGAGTTAGGGATTCAGAGATTAGAGATTAGATTAGAGCTCTACTTCGAGATTAGATTTAGAATTAGGTACAAACAAGTAGAGTTGAGCGTGGCTTAGGATTCCGGATCGTCATCAGAAGTTCTGGTAATTCTTATATTCGACTTTGTGCTATTTCAATTATCATTATGTTTCTCTTTATTATGTTCTTAGTTTATTCTAGTTGTATGCTTGATATAGTTCTAATTAATAGTAAGTTCATACATATGTTCGTAAAGCGTTTAGTTCAATTCCAAATTGGATTAAGTGGTCGATATAATGTAGGCATGGTGCTTAGATTATGTTTACCTATGAATGCACCCTATTCTCCGGGCCAGCAAGTGGTAGATCGCGAGGGTGACTCTTATAGCCTCGTTGAGTCCTTTGTAGTCCACTCCCTGAGTCTAGGACAAGTAGAACCTGGTTACAATGAAGGAATTACTCTGGATATGAACTTCTTCCGTAATGTTCCTTATGTATGGATGGATGATTAATTATGCTATAGATGATATCATATGCTAGGACTAACTTAGACTTAATAGAAGTAATATAACTTAGGAGTCTAATCTCTTAACGTACCGATTAGTTCTCAATTCTGCTTGATCATATGAGTCTCTCTCTCTAATTATGAATTCCCTACTAGTCTCTGTTATTTACCTTGATTATCATTATCATTATCATTCTCCTTTTGTCTTACCCTTGTATTAGATGAGAGGTGAGTAATTAGATTCACTAATTATATATGTTTGCAATTCTAAAGCCATATCATTCTTATTCTTAACCGTGTTAAGCTCCCGATGGTAGAATTATAAATAACTATACCTAGAACATTCCTAGGTGAAATGCTACAACGGGTGTATTTTATCTGTGCGCTTGTGCATAACCTTTATTTCATATCTTATCAAAGTGTCGTGCTATAAATACTCTAACATCTCTAGTGTTACTGCTAGTGGTGACAGCCTAGCGTTAGAGTGATGCTATGAGATGTCTACCCACATTTCTTGGCATTAGTACTGGGGGTAGAGTCTAACCTACTTTTGGTAGCGATGCTAAGAAATGCCAACACATATAAATATAAGTGATTCTAACCATGATTGCTAAACATAATTGCACTAATTGACGTAGTCTATGACCTATAGTTAGAACCTTATTAGGAAGTTAATATGTCTCTTTCTAGTTCTAGTTATGATCTAACCTTGGATGGGAATGCTCTGTTAGAACTCTTTATGGTTTACTCTGTTCTATCTTATTTATCATTTATGATTGACTCCTGTGTTGAGTAGATCTAGTGGAACTCTTATCATAATCATACATGTTTGTGTTATAGTTGTAGATGTTTATCTCCTTGACGGACCAGGATGTCAGAGATATCATCAGAAGATTATTACTCTGACTAACCCTGGGCGACACGGGAGATCCAAAGACTTGATACGAAATGTACATGGATTAGGATTCTCATTGTAACTTAGTCGAGTTCTTAAAGAAAGTCTTGTAATTAGAATAGGACTCCTCTGTTGTAACCGACTAGGACTCAGTATATGCCGTGCTTCACCCGAATATATAAGGGGAAGCGGGTGCCGACCCCTATCATTGAATCTTGAATCATAACACAAGGCACACGCCACACTGGACGTAAGGTATTACGCTATTAAGCGGCCTGAACCAGTATAAACCGCTGTCTTTGCGTACTCGCCGAGTTCTACGAACGCCGATCCCCACTGAACAAATCATCTGAGATCCCTCAAGACGAGTTGCCGGTTAACAAACACCGACAGCTGGCGTGCCAGGTAGGGGCTCTCGGCGATTCCGCAATCAAGAGCTTGACGAACCACTTCAACATGTTCTCGGCGGGATCAATTTTTGCTTTTGGCTCATGGACTTGCACTGTGGATGATCAAGGGAAACTGCATCGACAACTTCAAACTGAATCAGAAGCGCAAGCCACGCCAAAGATAGATCATCTCACCCGAGACCTAGCAAACCTCACAATCCAAGGATCGCAAGAATCTGGGGACCAGGCAGAGTCATCCGACTCCTACCTGGATACGACTTCTCGATCCAGGAAGGACTCGGATTCCACGCATCATATCCCCTTTGGACTACGCAATTTGGCGGAGAACTTCCAAGAGTTGATTGGATCAAAATTCAACAAACTTCAACAGATCCCGTTGACAGGAGCTCAGCAGGGACTCGTTTTCAGCTCAACCGAAGAAGGTAACATTGTCCATTGGCCAATACAACTAGCCCCGGCTAGGTTGGTTGGCACAATCGACCAGATTTTCCCGTACCAACACGGACATCAGCTCCCCTTTGAGGAACATGATACCTCAACAGAGATAAACTCCAGTGCATCTACCTTGGAGTCAGTTACACCGGGTTTAACAAACCAAGGCTACACTCGTGAAGTCTTCATGGCAGGACACCAGTCATCTCTACAACCTCCAACTCCTCCAGATGTCCTCCGAGATGATGAAACCTTGAGTATGATATCCGATAACGACCCAGAAGGACCCAGAGAAACCGAGTCTATGTAGGCAGAAAGAATAAGAAGGAATCAAGCCAAAGATGCTCGCAGAAGACGGGCAACTCATCGAAAGGAGGCCATGGAGCGCTACCATGTGCGGCTAGAAGAATATAACAATCGAAGGCATCTGGAAGAGGAAGCCGAGCGCCAAGCTCGTCAAGAAAGGGACCAGGAAATTCAGTCTCACGACGATCGCAATCGACAACGAGCCGACTGCTCGCGCAACCTCAAACCTGAATTCATGAGAGTAGTGTTGGTATAAATTAACGCACACTCTACTTTATCCGCAAGCGCACAGATAAGTCTACCGATGTAGCACTTCACTGGAGTAACCCAGTTTTAATATCGAACCCAAAGGAACGGATAGTATTAAGTCTCAAAGTCTAACCCCTGAGTAGCTAACAAGGACGGAGAATCTAGAAGTATAGAGGGGATCATAAAGGCTGTCTAATTCTAATTTAAGAGTGATATGTTTATATTATTCTTAGTGGGGAAGTTGCCATAAAAGGTCACAAACAGAGTATGAGTCTTTTATGCAAATGTATAATCCTACCGAGCCTACACACGGGTAAGTGGACCATAGAAGAATCAACAAGGCTATAAGAGTCACCCTTGCGAACAACCACTACTACCGGCGTTATAGGAGGCATTTATGATGATTTATCAAGTCTAAGCACCACGCTTACACTATCCAACTACTCTAACTCTAGAGCAACTTAGAATTAAAGTACTCAAAAGAGAGTCACAAACCTTAAGAATAACAAGAACAATGGCTCAAACTTAAATATAGACGTTGATTACCGAAACAATCGCTGAAGCAAGTTGAAGATGAACTTGAATCCGCAGGTACGAGATGAAGAATTTGATCCGATAGGCCGGAGCTCCTTCTTGATCTCTTCCTCTCTCTCTCTCTCTCTCTTCTAGTTCTAGTATAAGTCTAGGTTCTAAACCTAACTAGAGGGGTAACTAGTCTTCTACTAGATAGCTGGCTCTTGACTACAACTAGATGAACTAGATCTAATTCTAGATGAACTAGAAGAGATTCATCTAGAGGGACCTCTACTTCTAATTGACACCCTAGTTTCTGATGTGGAGATGAATAATGAAGATCGAGATGCCTAGAGAGGGGGGTCTGGGGCTGCTTATATAGCCCTGAGGGATCAACCGCGGCCGTTGGATCAAACTGACTTAAGGTACGGCTAAGATGCATCCTAGAGGTCGATGGAGGAAGCTTCCAGAAGATGGAGGCCAGCGGGCCCGGGGGGAGACCGACTGGTCTCATGGTGGGACCGGTCGGTCCCACCTGTCATCCTCTCGTGGTGGTCGACCTCCTGGTGTCTTCTGGTGTCCTCTGGAGTCTTCTAGAAACTTCCTGACATGGCGGTTGCGTTATCTCCCGTCGGTTTCCTTCTAGGGGAAGCAATCAGCGTTGGTTTCCTGGTTTAGTCCCTGTAGAATCACAATTCACCAAAACTCATGGAATATTGTCAATTAAAACCCTAAACCTTTGTTGGTGATTGAATTCATGCCCTTTTCATATTTATTTATCCTTTAATTTTGATAGATAACCAGTGTCAACAAGTAGCTGGTCACAAAGTGTACCAGACACCCTACCAAAACATCTTGGCTTTAGCCACAGAGATGGGAGCCAAGGACAACCGCACCCCTGATGAAGAACGACGGTTGATCATGCTTCAGACTACCGCGCTACAGCTCAAAGGTCGAAACCTTGAGTCCTTAGCCGACAAACAAGATTCATCTCACCCCAGCCAAAGGCGACCTGTTCATGAGCGGCTCGGCCGGGCTCCAGTAAGGAGTCGTCTGGGCAACTGGGTACCTGATCAAGCTGAAGGAGGAGCCGAATCATCATATTGAGGAGTCAACATTCTAGCATCCGACGCAGTCGACCGCTTCCCCTGTTTTTCCCAGAGACTCCGAGCAGTCCCGTTCCCACGAAAGTTCAAACCCGGGAACTACGCAAAGTACGACGGGAAGACAGAACCTAAGCGCTGGCTCAGGCTGTATGCTCAAGCAGTTAAGTTAGCAGGAGGAAGCAACGATGTTAAGGCACTATTTCTCCCCATGGCTCTAGAAACAATGCCCCTTGCATGGTTTGACAGACTTAAGCCTAAGTCCATTGACTCCTGGGAACAGCTTCACCGCATTTTCATAGAGAACTTTGCGGGTGTCCCGGAGCGATCGGACCCTCGAACCAAGCTTAGAACCTGCAAGTAACAAAAAAATGAGACAATGCGGGATTACTACAGACGCTTCTCCGAAATCCGCTCCATAGTCTCCGACATAATAGACAGAGAAGTAATCGACCTTTTTGGCAACGGAATTTGCGAAAGGTACAATTACAAGGATTTCATCAAGCATGACCCGACCACCGCTGACGAGTTTCATCGGGCAGTAAACTCCATGATGGCGACAGAAGAACGCACACAGGAGCGTTTTCCCGAAAAAAACACGCAAGGTGATCGAGGAAATAATCAAAAAGGAAACCAGACTGCTCAGCAAAACACCCGCTAGAGAACAGGGGACAATACTGTTGCAGCCATGGAACCTCAGAAAAAGGGGAACAAGCCCTCCAGCTTTGACGACCTCCTCGACAGCCCATGCCCCTTCCATCCAAAAGGAGGACACCAGGCTAGGCACTGTCGGCAACTCAAAGAGAGAGGTTTGAACTCTGACTTCAACAAAAATAGAAAAGACAAGGGGAAGAAAGCAGCCGAAGACCCTTAGCGTGACGCAGGTGGTCTCCAGCACCCCAAAGGCACCATCAATGTCATATTCGGGGGAGTAACCCCTAGTGACAGTAAGCGCCTGCAGAAGCTCTCCCTACGGGAAATTATGTCTACCGAACTGGCTACCCCCAGATACCTTGATTGGTCCGAGCATCCGATTAATTTCCCTCGAGCAGACCAATGGACCAAGGTTTCCAATGCAGGGCACTACCCACTAGTCCTGGATCCTACGGTCGCCGGGTTCAAATTGGGAAGAGTACTCATAGATGGAGGAGCAGGACTCAATGTCATCTTTGCAAGCACCCTACGCAAGATGAACCTGGACCTTGCAACTCAGCTTACTCCATCTAGTGCCCCCTTCTACGGCATAGTATCCGGAAAGGCGGTCATACCACTCGGAAAGATTATACTACCCGTTACTTTTGGAACTCAAAACAACTATCGGACTGAATACATCAGTTTCGAGGGAGCCTATTTCGAATCATCATATCACGCCATATTTGGACGACCAGCCATTGCCAAATTTATGGTAGTCCCGCACTATCCATACCTTCTATTGAAGATGTCGGGTCCTAAAGGTATTCTAACTTTCAAGGGCGACTTGAAGCGATCCTTCGACTGTGACACAGGAGCTGTTCAAATCGCCGAAAAAGCTCAACTCGCCCTGGAAGTACAGGAACTCGCGCAGATGGTATCACCAAGAAGGCGGGCGCTATCCAACCACCAGCAGAAGTGTCTACAAAGGATATTGATCTAGAAACCGGTGAAACCTCAAAGACGGCAGTTATCAGTGCTCACCTATCTGAAGAATAGGAACTCGCGCTCACCAAGTTCCTTAGAGCAAAAAAGATATATTTTCTTGGAAACCGGCTGATATGCCAGGTGTTCCAAGGAACTTGGATGAGCACAAGCTGGAGTTAAAAGAGGGGTCCAGACCCATCAAGCAAGGGCTGGGATGATTCTCACCAGAGAAGAAAGAGGCAATCAAGAAGGAAATAGCTAAACTACTCGCAGCCGGGTTCATCAGAGAAATTCTGCACCCCGAGTGGTTAGCTAACCCAATACTAGTAAAAAAGAAGAACTCTGCAGAGTGGCGCATGTGCGTCGACTACACAGATCTCAACAAACACTGTCCAAAGGATCCTTTTGGATTACCAAGGATAAATCAAATTGTTGATGCCACCGCAGGTTCTGCTCTACTATCCTTTCTGGATTGTTACTTAGGGTACCATCAGATTGCTCTCAAAGAAGAAGATCAACCCAAGACATCGTTTATAACCCCCTTTGGTGCCTACTGTTGTAAAACCATGTTCTTTGGGTTGAAAAACGCAGGGGCCACTTATCAGTCGGCTATCCAAGATTGTTTGGGCGACCAAATCGGCCGCAACGCGGAAGCTTATGTTGATGACGTGGTTATAAAGACAAAGGATCCGACTACCCTCATATCAGACCTAGAGGAAACCTTTACCCGGTTACGCTCATACAAATGGAGGCTCAACCCCACGAAGTGCGTATTCGGAGTACCCTCAGGTCAGTTACTCGGATTCCTCGTTAGCCATCGAGGTATCAAGGCTAGTCAAAAATAGATAACGGCCATCATTAGTATGAAGCCACCAACTTCGGTCATGGATGTCCAGAAACTCACTTGGTGTATGGCTGCACTCAATAGACTTATCTCACGGTTGGGAGAAAAGGGACTACCTTTCTTCAAATTACTCAAAGCCGGTGATAAATTCCAGTGGACGGAAGAAACAGACAGGGCCTTTGAACAGCTCAAAGGATACCTCACCAATTCTCCTATACTAACACCGCCAGATCTCAAGGAACCAATGATGCTTTACATCGCGGCTACCACACATGTTGTAAGCACAACGATTGTAGTGGAGCGCAAAGATGATAAGCATATCTGCAACACTCAACGACCAATGTACTACATCAGCGAGGTACTCTCCGACCCCAAGGTCAGGTACCCGCAAGTTCAGAAATTGCTTTATGCTTTACTCATATCATCAAGGAAGCTACGACACTATTTCGAGGCCCACGAAATCACAGTTGTCATGGGTTTTCCATTGGGAGAAATCCTCCACAACCGTGATGCTACAGGAAGAATTTCCAAATGGGCCGTCGAGCTGGGGACACTCAATATCAAATTCACTCCAAGAAAATCTATCAAGTCACAAGCTCTAGCTGATTTCGTCGCTGAATGGACAGAATTACAGCAGGTTCAAGACAATGCTATCCCTGAACATTGGAAGATGTATTTCGACGGGTCCCTAAAACTCGATCGAGCAGGTGCCGGAGTCCTACTTGTATCACCCGCTGGAGAGCAACTCAAGTACGTTCTGCAAATAATGTGGCCTGCTACCAACAATGAAGCGGAATATGAGGCGCTGCTACACAGGTTAAGGCTAGCAGCCACATTGGGCATCAAGCGACTCCTAGTCTATGGCGATTCCTCTATGGTGATTCACCAAGTCAACAAAGATTGGGACTGCACCAAGGAAACAAAGAACGCATATTGCGCTAAAGTCTGCAAGCTAGAGAAAAACTTCTCAGGGTTGGAACTCATTCATATCAATCGGGATCTTAATGTAGCCGCAGATATCCTAGCAAAGTTGGGATCTGACAGGGCTCTAGTCCCTAGCGGTACCTTCATTCAATACAAGACAAGGCAGAGACTGATCCCACACCCTCTGCACAAATTGTAACTATGGCACCCGACTGGACTAAAGTTTTCATCGACTACTTCAAGGAACATAAATTGCCAAGCGATAAAACTGCAGCGGAGCATGTTACCAGACGTAGAGAAAACTATGTTCTAGTCGGAGACAAGCTATATCGACGCGGTGCCTCATCAGGAGTCCTCCTAAAGTGTATTTCACCAGAAGGAAATCCTGAATGAGGTTCATTCTGGGTGTTGTGGCAATCACGCAACATCAAGGATATTAGTCGGAAAAATCTTCAGATCAGGATACTATTGGCCTTCCGCCTTGAAAGATGCAGAAGACTTAGTCCGATGCTGCCAATCATGCCAATTCTTCGCCAAACAACAGCATGTCCCAGCCCATGAGTTGATTTTTATTCCTCCGTCATGGCCTTTTCTCATGTTGGGGATTCGACATGGTGGGACCTCTTAAACGTGCTCCAGGCGGGTTCGAGTACGTCTACATCGCAATCGACAAGTTCACCAAATGGATCGAGTACATGCCATTGGTCAAATTCAATGCATCAAAGTCAGTTCAATTCATGCAGAGCATTTTTCATCGTTTTAGGATGCCACACAGAATTATCACTAATCTTGGTTCCCCTTTTACGGCAATTGCGTTCAAATCATGGGCCAGCGACTGTGGAATAAAGATAGACTACGCATCAGTGGCTCATCCACAATCAAACGGCCAAGTTGAGAGAGCAAACGGCCTCATCCTCGCCGGTCTAAAGCCAAGATTATTTGATCTTCTGAAAGACCACGGTGGGAAGTGGGTCGAAGAATTGCCTAAGGTAGTCTGGGGGCTACGGACACAGTGAAGCAGGGCAACAGGCCAAACTCCCTTCTTCCTAGTCAATGGCACCAAAGCAATCCTCCCGGCAGACTTAATCTGGAATTC
Source organism: Coix lacryma-jobi var. lacryma-jobi (assembly GCA_009763385.1). Classification (NCBI taxonomy): domain Eukaryota; kingdom Viridiplantae; phylum Streptophyta; class Magnoliopsida; order Poales; family Poaceae; genus Coix; species Coix lacryma-jobi. The sequence goes on along the minus strand of CM019823.1, from coordinate 104,450,600 downwards.
TCCACGAATGGAGCAGTATAACGAAGGAGAAGCCGATGACACATGACGATTAGAAGTCGACAGCCTCGAGGAGGTTCAGTTAACCGCCCTCTTTCAATTAGCAAGATATCTCCAAGGGATGAGGCGCTACTACGGCAAGAACGTCCATCACCATACCTTCCAAGTAGGCGACACGGTCGTGAAGAAGATTCAGAATACCATAGGTCGCCACAAGCTTATGAGTCCATGGGAAGGACCCTACATAGTATCTAAAGTAACAAGACCCGGGTCATTTGAGTTAGTCACTGAGTATGGTTCTCCACTACCAAATTCATGGAATATTGAGCATCTGAAGAAATTCCATACCTAAGGGCTATACAACAAATTCGACTTAGGGCAAATGTATCTATTCCCCGGATATTAATAAAGATTGGATTTCTTCATAAACTCTACGAGTTTTCAAGTATCACGACTATTTAGTCGGATAAAGTCCTTAGAAGCTTATAAGCTCTAACCATTGCATCCCACCGACTAAATATGTAATATTACTCGGATGGATCCTTTTTGGTTCAGAGGCAACCATACCCGAGTTACGAGCTGCGAGCTCAATACAACTCAAACGATAGTACGGCTTAAAAACCCGGCTGTCAACCTATAGAGAATATGGTGTCTACAAAGTAGATGCTAGTTCCTATAAGGTATAACAAGGGGTGAATCCCTCACCCTGTCGTTTATTACTCGGATGAAGGCTAAATCCGACCTCGCACTCAAGCTGCGACTACCAAGAGGATATGATTCACCCGACAGGAACCATCGTCTCGGTCCTTAAGAGGTGCTTGATCAATTTTATCCCTTGGAAAAGGGTACTAAGAGTAGTACTCGGGTAGACTAAGCTCTCTATTAGGTTGCTAAAGACTATAAGAGAAACAAAGTCGTATGACCCATGCTTAAGTGCCAGAGAGCACTCGGATAGACTCGTCTAATAAGACGCCTAGTCATACATCCACCTCAAGCAACACGACCCATTGACAAAACAATTCTTGCAATGACGAGTCGACCACACGCGGAATTAATAAGACTCAAAAGTAAATTATACTTTGATCCTTTACACATAATGACATCTGTTTGCAGGAGATACAAATTATGGTCAAAGGACCGAGGAAGACACACTACTCTACAAGATCTAGTATTTGGGAGTACTCCTCCGCTACGACCTTGACTTCTTCCTGCATGGCTGCAAGATCTTCATCGCTCTTGCCATCGGGAAGCGTCATAATGGATGAAAGATCAAAGGACGGCATATGCAATCGTAGCGTCACGAGGAGCCCGCACACGACCGAAGTCGCCATATCCTTGATGTATTGGGTCAGCCACCCTGGTGCAGCCTTGGCGCGATCAACCAAGACTCGACAGCTCCTTCGGGGCATGGAATCGTGTCAAGGACGGGCCCTACAGCTTGCTCTAACACCCTCAAAGAATCCCGAGAGGTCTTTAAAGACTCTTGGGACTCCTTTAACTGCGCTTGAACCACTTCCAGAGCTTCCCGCGACTCCTTGGTCGACTTTAAAGCCTGCAGCAAGTCTCGGCAGCATCTTTACAAATCAGTTTGGCCTCTTGAACAGTACTCTGCGCATTAGCAAATACCTCCTCAAGCTCCGCCTCCTTCCGATTGAAAGCAGTTTGCCATCCAGCAGCCACCGTCTTTGAATCTGAAAAGACATAACAATCAGATGAGTATCACAGATTTACAAAGCAATAAGGAACCCAGAAAATACTTTCGACCTACCAGTAAGCTGCTTCTTGGAAGACTTTACAACATCCTTAAGTTTCTGCTTTGAGGCAGCATGCTTGCCGAGTAACTCAAGCTCCCGCTGATTTGCCGCGTCACGCTCATCAACAACAACCTTGAGATTGTTTTGAAGCTCGTTGATGCGATTATGAAGGACTTGGGCGGTTACTTTCTGACTAATCTGATCCTGAGCGATGTAGTCCTTGAGCTGTTGATTCTCAAGAGAAAGCTCTTGGCGGATCCGAGTGATCTGCTCAGTCACTTTTACATCAAAGCCCTGCACAGAGATAGCAATATAAAGTACCCGGATGTGATAACAAAATGCAATGAGGATTTCAAAAGAGTTACCTCAACAAATTGCCGGAGTGCTACGGTAGGCGCCATCACCTGCTCACTCAACTCCTTCAGCCGAATGAGATCTGGGTTGTACCCCACGACTTCAAGTCTCGACCCTTGGCGAGAGGACTCGGGGACAGCCTCGGACTCTTCTTGCGGAGGATCCGAAGCATCAGCATTGATCTCAGCTCGAACCACCTTCAAAGTGGGTTCATCACGCTGTCGAGTGCGAAAAAATCACTCGTTCATCACTCTGTCAAACTCCAATTGAGCGGGAGAGCGAAAGATCGAATATGGAACACCAACCTGAGGCAAGGGAAGCACGTCCACTTCAGGTGTTGTATCGACCTGGGTACCAGATGGGGAGGAGCCTGGCAGAGTATTCACCTGACTAGAGACAGGAGGGACGCTGGATCCGCCTTTGTCCTGTGCCTCCGACTCCTCCACCGTCCGGATTTCGGTAGCACTACTTGAGGATATAGCGATCGGCTTCACTTTCCTACAACAGACGAGTGTTCATAATAATGCTAGAAAGCATATGAGCATTCTAAAGACAAGTAATACGACTTACTTAACAAGCTTCAACGCCCGCGTCAACTTCAACGGTGGCTTCTTCGGCTGTGGGTCTGAGGCCGAAACTTCTTCAGTAGCAGCTCCACTTGAAGCTCCTTGACCAACAAAGTATAGAAGAAAAATTCTACAACTGAAGAGGAACAATCAGAAACAACTTTCCAAACATCTGACACACCTTGGGAGGTCTAAACCAAGAGAAGGTCCGGTTCGTCGTACCTTAATATCCGAACCTTCGTCAAAAGATAAAAATCGGTAGTTATCCTCATATTTACTTTTCTCATATTTGATTCTTAATCATTTCTTGCATCATCATAACTGCATCATCATATTTTATCCATAAACATTTTAATTTCTGCATTGCATTAGAAAAGAAAATAAAAAAATAATTTTGTTGCATTATCATATTACATCTAAAAAGAAAAAAATCCTAAAGCCCCATGTGAATATTCAACTGTTTACTGTGGAGGCACAAAAAAATGTTTCTTCCTTTTTTGCATCTGCATATAAAAATAGAAAAATCCAAAAATATTAAACTCTTGTTGAATCATGTTTGCTTAAACAACTATGAGGCTCGATACCACTAACGTTTAATCAGTTCCACGAGCTTTGTTGTCTATTTAAGTTTAGCAGGAATCAATGAAGGCTAGATAACTTCATCCACTCTGGAGAGACTAAAATAACAACCTTCCAACAAGGACCAGAGGAGTGGACTACATCGACGCTACCAAGAGAACGAACACGCAAGCATCTAGCTTGGGAGAACAGGCTCTCCTTGTAGGGTTGAGATGACAGACTAGACGGGGGGTGAATAGTCTTTTCTAAAATTAATCGCACTGGCTAACCGAAATAAATGCGGAAGTAAAACTATCGGTCTAGACAAGACTACACCCCTCTACCTATATTCTCAAGCACCTTACAAAGATCCTAAACAAAGCAAATAAGGTGTCGGACTAGCAAGAGCTCACCTAATCAATTTAGCCTGCAAGGTCACACAAACCTATGCAACTAGCACTTTAAGCAAACCGGGAGCTCCTAATCAATCTAGTGATGCAAAGCGCACAAAGCCTAAGCTCACTTGCAATGCTCAATAACAAGGCTACACAAGCCAAATTAGAGAGCTCAACTTAGCTACACAAACTAAGCAATGTGACTAGCAAGACTACAAGTCAACTAGTCACTCACGGCATCAACTTCTATCCTACACAAGCAAGGAAGGTAACTAGCAAGCTACACAAGCTAACTGAAGGACCGAATTGGCGACCAGATGGGGGTGAATCAGAGCCTCAAATTTCTTCTCGAGAAATCAATGGCCCTTGTCCCAGAGAGTCACCCCAAAAGCAAGACAAGGACTTAGTAGTGTCCACGACCCTAGATGTAGGGTGGATGCTTTCAAGAAGCACAGCGGGACACTACTCGAGCACAAAAGAGCCTCGGAGCGATTGCAAAACTGCAGCGACCAATCCTATCTGAAAAACCAAAAGGAGTACCAAACGTTGTCCAAAAATTATGAAATTTGAACCACAGGTACTAGACACCCTCAGAAAGGTCTCCTAAAAATTGCAGCTCAAAACACCAAAGTCTTAATACCGGACACGTCCAGGATTCACACCGGATACGTCTGGTATTCACTGCCCAGACCATTTTTGGGAGAAAATTCCAAAACCCTATCAAACGGTGTCCAAACATTATGACATTTGAACCAGAGCTAGTAGACACATAAGGGAAAGTCTCCACAAAATTTCAGCTCGAAATTCGAAATTTAAGCATACCGGACACGTCCGGGATCATACCGGACACGTCTGGTATTTGCGCTGCAGCTCCAGAAAATTCTGAATTCGAATCCAAAACTCAACCAAATCAACTCCGAAAAATCTGAAATTTTGCAGAGGTGTTCACAACAAGGTCAGTGAGCTATCTCTAATAGATTGGAGAATCGAAGAAAATCGAAGAAGAATGGCCAAGTGAAGGGTCGAGATGGTGGACTAGAGGGGGGTGAATAGTCCTTTCTAAAAATAATCGCACCGGCTAACCGAAATAAATGCGGAATTAAAACTATCGGTCTAGCCAAGACTACACCCATCTACCTATACTCTATGACACCTTACAAAAGATCCTAAGTGTTTACACCAAATTTTGGTAAAGCTTTTCTGGGAAAAGATGATATCGGCTGATGATGTCAAAACAAGAAAATCTCCTTATTAAGCGATATTTGCGAGCCAGCCGAGAAAAATCATTTAATATATTTTGGGAGAAACGTGATCACCAGACTTGCATGATCGGCCACTAGGGATATTCATCTAGTAGATTGATGCGTGGTATGGAAATCAATGTCCGAGTTCAATACGCCTCGCCTCATATACATGACATCACGATGCAAAACTGGAGACAATATTTAGTTTGATGCATGGACGTGTCGACTTTGGGCAAAATTTAGATATATGGACACACAAACAGTTGGCCATCTGACGTATGTTGTACGTGGTTGATTGCTGGACTAAATACGTTCAGGAAAACCGAATTAAATAAGATTTGATTCGGCTATTTTAGTATATGTATCTACAAAAGGAAACCGATGAAGACGGTGGACTCTAGGATGACATGCCAAGGCAGAATATGTCAGTCTAAAGGAGCTTTATAGAAATAATTCTAAATTAGAGTCCATGTATCTTAATATTTCTTTTTGTTTAGATATTTCTTTTAAGGCAAGATTGTATGTTATGACCAACTAGGGTCGTTAGTCTAGGGTATAAATATGTACTGCCTAGCCATTGTAAAACTGTTCACAACCATATCAATACAAACCGACCCTGTGCCATCTTCGAGTCCTCAGTTGTGTCGTCGAGTTCTTCGAGAGGAATCATCGATCCGTCGACCTCCGTAAGTTTCGGCAACCTTGTTATCATGTCTATTATCATGCGGTGGATTTAGATATGATGTAAGTAGTCTTGCTTGTTTTCAATGGTCGTGCGACAGACCCTTGTTAGCGATCAAAAGGTCTTTGCCTATGCTTTGCTTGTGGATAGATACCGTGCGGCAGGCGTTTATTCATATGTTTAGCAAAGGCGAGATAGTTATCAGCTTTGTTAGATTTGGCAAGATCTAATAGATTCATTAAGCTACCATGTGTTGCATTGTTTATTTAATTTTGTAACACTCTTTTGCTCAATCTAGATTGATCTTTGTTTGGCCTTGTTTCACAAGTTTGCTTGTGTTCTAATAATTGCAAGATCACGACGGCCGAATTAACTTTCAATATAGATTGTTACATGTTGTGGGTTCATGCATGTCAATCACGGTTAGGCTTTGATAAAACTAGGTTTCGTGCGGCAGATGCAGGTTTTAGATTAGTTTAATCGTGCTTGTTTGTATGTTCCTTCTTCATGGACCCCAACTCGGCTAGTTTGTTGAGCTTGGTTAAGCTTACACGAGTAATGAGTCTTTGTAGATTTGTTCAGATACATGCATGCTTTTAGCTCCTTATCATTAGATTGTATCATGCGGTGGATTAATCTAATTATAAGGAGTGGTGTAGACTTAGTTTATGCTTGACGGGTTTATGAAGATTAGACGTGCGACAGACTAATTGGATTAACCTATGCATACGTTGTTTGGATAGATTTATATTTACAAGTTACCCGTTTATGATTCATTATATCTTGATGATGTCCTCTTACATGTACATTCGGCAATCGGCTGTTGATATATGCTCATTCTTAATGTTAGTCGAATGATCTTTGAATTTATCGACAGACAGCTTCTGTAGCTGTATGCCGTCGTGATTGGCTTTAAAGCCGTACATATGAAACTGTCTGATCTTATCCAGCATGTTCCAATTTATTCTCACAGTTTTATCCCTCGTTGGTTTTCAGGTCAAACCGACTGGCACGTCTCCAGATTCTAAACCGTCCGAGTACCCGATTGAAGCCACGCTTTTTCCGGCTTGCTGTGTGTGAGGCGCGGCGAACCACATTTTGCGCCAACACACTTTTTGGCACGCCCGGTGGGACCACAATCATTTGATCAGAAGTCAGATGCCTATTGGCTTATATTTCATCAACAAGGATCGGCCAAGAAAAAGTCATGAAAAGCAAATATAACAATATTCTATACATGGCCGATGATTTTGCAATATAAGATTATTCTGATATTTTTCTTAATGGCATCGGTTTCAAGACATCAAGCTGATCTCCTGATTGGAAGTAAGATATATAGAGATCAGTCAAGATTTCATCCTACGAGTCATATTTATCGTGAGCAAATTGGGTAACAGCCTGGTTGACATCCGTGAAAGAGAGATATATTGGCTCCTTGTGGTTTAAAATGCCAATGAAGAGACAGGCAAGAAGTATACATCAGAATAAATATGGAAATACAATCATATATGTATACAGAATCTTTCATTCGGCAAGCGGTAGAGAGAATATAATATTCATGAAAACTTATTGATGGAAATCGGCTATTCTAAAAGCTAATCTGCATGGCCATACCATAAGAGCCGATTTGATTTCAATGATATATTCAGTCGACTATTTTAGAAAAAAGAGAGAGATGTGTGATCAGTGCTTCTTTGCTTTCAATGGTCACGTACATGAGCCGACTAAGAGCACATCGAGCCATACAATAGCCGATTCAAGTAGTATCGGCAAAGCAGTATATTGGACAACAGTTAGTCGATTATGAGTACTTAAGAAGGCAAGAGCTGATCAAGCAAAGGAATAGCAGCCAGACGGTCAAGAAAATTTTGCGCCAATTATTTATTCGGCTAAGGAGTACTGATCGGCTATCCTGCCTCGGCTGTACAAAAGAGACATCCATCGGATCAGAGTGGGAAGGCATCAAACCAATGTATGTCAAGAGAAGATGATGCAAGGTTTAAAAAAAATGACGTATTATTATGGAGGAAAAGTCACATATGTGCAAAGGATCCCTGCTTCGATTGCCAAAGACCGTGGTATGTTCATCAGCTACTCTTTGGCAAATTTTTGGAAAAAATAAAGGTCACGGTCAGACTGATCAAAACAACGGTTATGACCGAACTGAGTAGTTCGGATTTGTTTGGAAGGAAGTCTGCAACTTGGCTAGGAATAAATCGGAAGCTTACCAGATATCACGCTTCCGTGATTAGTGGTTTGGAAAAATCTAGGCAGGATGTTTGTACAAGGATTTCCAATATAGTCGTCTGGAGCAAAACTAGCTCGTGAACCATGCTAATGAGTATCGGCTGCCAGTCATAATAAAAGTCGAATGAACTATATTGTACGTAAAGGAAATATCAACCTATGATGGCCGATTTCAAGATATGGAAGACTATCCTTCCATCGGCTATTGTATAGAGAGGAATGCGGTCAAACAAGCTGATTGCCGGAGGTGACCGATTACACGTTGCCTAGCAGACCCATCACCAACCTGCAATTTTTGCGTTATCAACAAAGAAGCAACAGTCGATCGGACGAATGAACAAACAGCCGATCAGACAAATAAGCAATAGCCGATTAAGCAATGAAAGTAGTCATGCGCATTTTTACTTGCATTTAATTATTCGGCTAAAAGGTGAAACCAATAAAGATACACAAAGCTGATCACTGTTGTTGTTTCGGTTGGAGCAGGAGAATCTAGACCATTCTTTTGACTAAGGATAATTAATGATTAGTAGCATATGGACGAGACCAGTGTTCAGAAATGTTGCCTCTAGATAGCCGATAAGCCTTGGGGGTCGGCTCTTAAAAAAAATGCACAACAGATGAATCGACTAATGGTCAATATTTGTGTACAAATGGTGAAAAGCGGATACTGACCAAGAAAATATTATCAGCACACAAATAATCGACTTTGAGTATTAAACGGCCGCCATCACTCTTGACTTCTTCGGCAACAGGGGTGTCACCAGCTATCAAAACTCACCAAGAAGGTCGCAGAGCATACTGGAATGACTAAGTTCAGAATGGATCAATGTACGTGCAAATATGAGGTAACGATTGGCTCGCATATTATTTATTCCTTGCTTTTCCTATAACTTGTGAACAATGAAAATCATGTCATCTAAATAGTTGAAGAATGAGATGTGGTATGATTAAAGGAACCTTGCTTCTTTTTGCAAAGTGCTTGGGAATTTTTCTTGCAAAACTTAAAATCAATAGCTTGTCTCCTCAATGATGTTAATTTTCCTACCAAGGCCATATGTTAATCTCATTAGAAACCTCACATAAATGCTACTTACTTTTGCATTGAGTTTTGTCAAACTGTTGTGACCCTTGTTGAGAGATTTGTCATACTTCCAAGATCAAGATCACGTACACTCGCCTATTAAATGCTAACTCTTGCATTAAGGGTTACGCAAGACATTTTTTATTCCATCCACTAAAATGCTCCAGCTTGTATCTTGATTCTCTTTAAAATCCATATGCCAAAGAGAGTATGGGCTATGTTAGAAAAAAAACCGAAGATGCATAATGAAAAGAAAGAGAGAGAAAACAATGGGTACTTTGATATCCGCCAAAAAGAGAGAAAACAATGGGTACTTAGATACCTGCCACTGAGAATAAATAGCCTATACCCTCAGGAGCATTCAAAAAAGAAAGAGAGGGTCATGATCAAAGGAGTAAAAAAAACGGGGGTCACACACGTGCACATCTTGATCTAAGAGTACGACATTTCTCTCCATAGATCCGGGTTTTGATTTTACAATATATGCAGGGTAAGTATGCGGCATATTTTATTCCTACCTAAACTCTACATAGGCTTTTAGAAGTAGGATAAAAAAAGATGGAACAGTGTCTCGGTGAGGAACTATACACATTGAGCGATCTGAGGGAATCATTTGAGGAGCAAAGCTATGTTTTCAATTTAAAAATCTTTCAAAACCCCAAGTTTTCTGAGCTGGAGAAATAAGGATGACTGGATTCTAATCCGTCCTATTCCTCAACCACCCAAGATAGTGTGATGGACACTTCAAAGTTCACTTGTGAAGGTAAGGTTGGAAATAAGGTAATATTACTGCTAGTAAAGTTACTCGGTTTCTTGGAAGAAGAAAATCGGCTGGAAGTTATTATCAGCATTAAAAAGCCGATGCGGTTCTTTATGTTTCAAGAGAAGCCGTTGGAGCCTTCAAATATTTTGATCAAATGTCATCGGGAAAAGAGGACCATTGCACTGAAATAATTCGAAGCATGAAGAATTCATACTCCGAACTTGGGGAGCCTGTGTTTACACCAAATTCTGGTAAAGCTTTTCTGGGAAAAGATGAGATCGGCTGATGATGTCAAAACAAGAAAATCTCCTTATTAAGCCATATTTGCGAGCCAGCCGAGAAATATCATTTAATATATTTTGGGAGAAACGTGATCACCAGACTTGCATGATCGGCCACTGGGATATTCATCTAGTTGATTGATGCATGATATGGAAATCAATGTCCGAGTTCAACACGCCTCGCCTCATATACATGACATCACGATGCGAAACTGGAGACAATATTTAGTTTGATGCATGGACGTGTCGACTTTGGGCAAAATTCAGATATATGGACACACAAACAGTTGGCCATCTGACGTATGTTGTACATGGTTGATTGCTGGACTAAATACGCTCAGGGAAACCGAATTAAATAAGATTTGATTCGGCTATTTTAGTATATGTATCTACAAAAGGAAACCAATGAAGACGGTGGACTCTAGGATGACATGCCAAGGCAGAATACGTCAGTCTAAAGGAGCTTTATAGAAATAATTCTAAATTACAGTCCATGTATCTTAATATTTCTTTTTGTTTAGATATTTCTTTTGAGGCAAGATTGTACGTTATGACCAACTAGGGTCGTTAGTCTAGGGTATAAATACGTACTGCCTAGCCATTGTAAAACTGTTCACAACCATATCAATACAAACCGACCCCGTGTCATCTTCGAGTCCTTAGTCGTGTCGTCGAGTTCTTTGAGAGGAATCATCGATCTGTCGACCTCCGTAAGTCGCGACAACCTTTTTATCATGTCTAGTATCATGCAGTGGATTTAGATATGATGCAAGTAGTCTTGCTTGTTTTCAATGGTCGTGCGGCGGACCCTTGTTAGCGATCAAGAGGTCTTTGCCTATGCTTTGCTTGTGGATAGATACCGTGCGGCAGGCGTTTATTCATATGTTTAGCAAAGGCGAGGTAGTTATCGGCTCTGTTAGATTTGGCAAGATCTGATAGATTCATTAAGCTACCATGTGTTGCATTGTTTTTTAATTTTGTAACACTCTTTTGCCCAATCTAGATTGATCTTTGTTCGGCCTTGTTTCACAAGTTTGCTTGTGTTCTAATAATTGCAAGATCACGACGGCCGAATTAACTTTCAATCTAGATTGTTACATGTTGTGGGTTCATGCATGTCAATCACGGTTAGGCTTTGATAAAACTAGGTATCGTGCGGCAGATGCAGGTTTTAGATTTGTTTAATCGTGCTTGTTTGTATGTTCCTTCTTCATGGACCCCAACTCGGCTAGTTTGCTGAGCTTGGCTAAGCTTACACGAGTAATGAGTCTTTGTAGATTTTTTCAGATACATGCATGCTTTTAGCTCCTTATCATTAGATTGTATGATGCGGTGGATTAATCTAATTATAAGGAGTGGTGTAGACTTAGTTTATGCTTGACGGGTTTATGAAGATTAGATGTGCGGCAGACTAATTGGATTAACCTATGCATGCGTTGTTTGGATAGATTTATATTTACAAGTTACCCATTTATGATTCATTATATCTTGATGATGTCCTCTTACACGTACATTCGGTAATCGGCTGTTGATATATGCTCATTCTTAATGTTAGCCAAATGATCTTTGAACTTATCGACAGACAGCTTCTGTAGCTGTATGCCGTCGTGATTGGCTTTAAAGCCGTACATATGGAACTGTCTGGTCTTATCCAGCATGTTCCAGTTTATTCTCACAGTTTTATCTCTTGTTGGTTTTCAGGTCAAACCGACTGGCACGTCTCCGGATTCCAAACCGTCCGGGTACCCGATTGAAGCCACGCTTTTTCTGGCTTGCTGTGTGTGAGGCGCGGCGAACCACATTTTGCGCCAACACTAAGCAATGCAAATAAGGTGTCGGGCTAGTTAGAGCTCACCTAACCAATTCTAGAAGCAAGGTCACACAAACCTATGCGACTAGTACTACAAACACCGGGGAGCTCCTACACAATCTAGTAAGCAAAGCACAAAGCTCCTAAGCTCACTAGCAATGCTCAATAACAAGGCTACACAAGCCAAATTAGAGAGGTCAACTTAGCTACACAAACTAAGCAATGTGACTAGCAAGACTACAAGTCAACTAGTCACTCACGGGATCAACTTCTATGCTACACAAGCAAAGAAAGTAACTAGCAAGCTACACAAGCTAACTAATTACAAGAGCAACTACACAAGCACAATATATATGAAAGTAAATACAAGCTTGTGTATGGAGATAGCAAACCACCGAGAAGATGTAGACAATGTTGACACGGTGATTTTACCCCGAGGTTCACTTGGTTGCCACCAAGCTAGTCCCCGTTGTGCCGACCACACACTTTGGTAGTTCGGCGGCTAATAGGCACCACACCTAGCTCGACACTCGAGCGCCGCAAGAACTCACCCACAAGTGAGGGTAACTCAATGACACGCGCAATCCACTAGAGTTTCTCTTCGCGATCCCCATGGGGTGAGCACAATGCCCCTCACAAAGCCTTCTCCGGAGCCACGCACAATCTTCTTGCGGGCTTCACGACGGAGACACAACCACCAAACTGTCTAGGAGGTGGCAACCTCCAAGAGTAACAAGCACCACCGGCTTGCAACTCGATCACCTAGTGCCACTCGATGCAATCTCTCAATGCAATGCACTAGCGATCACTCACTCGCTATCGATTCACACACTAGCAAGCACAAGCGAGTTAGAGGGCTCCCTAGCACATCCACACAAGCCACAAAGGCTCTAGAGTGCTCAGCCAGCCCCCCAAGGCCAGTTACCAACGATATATATAGCCCCAAAGGCGAACTAGCCGTTGCCCCTTCACTGGGCAACCTGCGCCACCATCGGACGATCCGGATCGGGGGCATCGGACGCTGGCCTAGCGTCCGATCCTCCAGATGGAGCCACGTGTCCAATGGTTATGAAAAAGATCCGTTAGATCCCAACGGCTAGTTCATTTCTCGCGCTAGTTAAAGTGGCATCGGACGCGCCGATGCCTAGCATCGGACGCTCTGATGCCTCTGCTCAAAACTGCGCAAACCAGCTCTCACATCGGACGCGCCGGACCCTTATCATCCGATGACACACCAGAGAGGTTCCAGAACGCTCCCAACTACATCGGACGCGTCAGGTGGTACCACATCGGACGCAGCCCAGCGTCCGATGCTCCCAGCTAAACTTGCTCGCGCCATGACACTGCCATCGGACGCTCGGACCAGCGTCCGATGCAGCGTCCGATGCATCCTCTGCAACAGACTTCATCTAGGGTTTGCCATCGGACGCTCGGCCCAGCGTCCGATGCCCCTCGGACCAGCGTCCGATGCTCCCCGAGCATAGCACTTCACTTCCAAAAACCGCTGAATCCTGCCTCGCAAGCTCGGCAGGAGGGAGAGGGACTATACACTAGTTTCTTCCCACTTCTCCATGCCTCCTTTCAACACAACTTCTTTTCAAATCAACTTCTCCTTTGCAAATTTGCCAACACCGACCAAGTGTACAACAACATGTGTATGTGTGTTAGCATTTTCACAATCATTTTTCAAAGGATTTTCACTTGCTCTCACCACGCCACTCGATCCTAGTAATATTGCAAAGTTAGATCGCTCAAGTGGCACTAGATGACCGATATGCAAACAAGTTTGCTCCTCTTAATAGTACGGCCATCTATCCTAAACCCGGTCATAATCTTCTCTACACACCTATGACCGGTGAAATGAAATGCCCTACAAATATACCTTTGCCTTGCGCATTCCATTCCATCTCCTTTTGGTGTTGATGCAACACATGCACCAACTTATCATCAAATGATATGATCCACTTCATATCATCACATGGCCTCCATGGTCCATCGATCTTGACCTCACTGGCTCTTCACCGTTGCTTCGGTCCTTCGGCGCCAAGTCTTTGCTCAAGCCTCCCGACACTCGGTACCAACGGCTTCAAAGCCTCCAACTTGCCCTTCACCTTCGCAATCGGTCCATCAAGACAAGTCTTGCCTTGATCTTCACCAACTTAGCCACACGACTCCATGTCATGTCACATATGCATTAAGCTCCTTCATGATCGTCACATGTGTGAGCTTCACATCAAGTCCAAGCCATTCACCTCCATGGCTCAAGTGCTCACACACATGTACCTGTGGACTAATCCCTGTCTATCTCACATAAACACCATTAGTCCACCTAAAGTTGTCACTCAATTACCAAAACCAAACTAGGACCTTTCACCAAGGGAGAAAGAACTCGATGCAAACACGAAAACCGACCGATCTGCTAGCTCGTGAGGTTAGAGATGGATTCCTTCGGTGAAAAGAGGTGCCTCACGATCTAGAACAAGTTGGTTCAAGTGGAATCGAAAGCCGCCCCTCGAATCGAAAGAACTCGTGAAATCACCGAGGGGGAAAAGGAAGAAACGCGAAGAACAAAACGCAAATTCAATCGAAATTTCAGCCAACAAAGATGAGTAAGAAATTGATCCTTGGATTGCTACAAGATGATGAATTGTGTAGCACACGATGTTGGTTACAAGCCACTCCTCGCAACAACAAAGCTCGGATGACAAAAAGCTCAAGAACAAGAGCCCTCTCTCCTCTAACCCTAGCCTTCTCTCACAGGAACAAAATGAGAGTGGCACCATCCAAGGATGGCTGCCCTAGCAGCCCCTTCACATATATATATATAGGCGCACGTCCGAATGACACAAACGCCCTAACATGAAGTACTAACCCAAATACCCCCTAGGGGTAAAACCGCCCACTCTAGTAGTTTTCATCCGACGGCCACGCGCCTTCTCACCCTTCGCTTTGCCTCGACGCAAGCTCTAGGATGCCGCCACGTGCCGTCCCGTCGATCACCGCGCCTTCCTCACCGATAGCTTCGCCACAACGCAAGCCTCTCGGTGCTGCCACGCGTCGACCGTTCCGCATAGGAACCTCCGCCTGGTTTTGAGGCCCAAACCGGTAAACCCGCCAGCCCAGGTTTTGAGGCCCAAACCTGGAAACCGTCCACCCCTAGTTTTGAGGCCCAAACTCGGAAACCGGCCACCCCGAGTTTTGAGGCCCAAACTCGGAAACCGTCGAGGGTAGCCTTTTGAGGCTCAACTACCGAACCCGCGCCGTAGACGGGATGTGGTTCGCACACCCCGACCACCGGCACCGATGCCGATGCATGTCCAGCCTCCACGCCAGGCACAACGCCTTCGCCTTCCTTCTTGACTTGGCCAACGGTACTTGCGCCGCACGTAAGCCCGTGTCCGACCTCCCACCAAGTGCCATGACGCCATTGTCTTCCTCCCAACTCGGCCGATGCATCGCACATCCCCGTGTGCTCTTGCTCGTCGATGCCACGTGCCAGCTACTACCACAGCAGGTCCTCCGGCCTCTCGGTCCGTCGGTCCAAGCCTCACGTCCGCCCTTCACCACTCCGGGTCCATCGGCATGGCACGTCCACCGCACGGCACGCCCATCCTTCACCGCTCCCGGTCCGTCGGCATGGCACGTCTCTACTTGACCTTCACCTCTCCATCAACCACTGTCTCCGAGCTCCACACCTGCACATCAACATAGCCAAGAGACACATGTTGCACACGCACACCAACACGGTAACACACCACAACTCAACGGGTCACCGATTAGTCATAAACATTAAGCACATAGCGAGATATGGACTCGGCCGGGAAAAGCCTCAAACCTTCCTCCTAAATGTCAATCATTAATCATATATGTTCTCAATCTCTCCCTTGATGAATGCATTGACTAACAATAAAACCACAAAGGAAGGGTTTGAAGGCAAGCCTCATTCAAGTGCCCAAAAGCCAAGTAAAAGCAAACACGTGGTCACTTGAGATGAGGAAGGATCATGAAAACGTCAAATCAAAACTTTCGGTCCCAAAACAAATGGGAAAAGCAGGCAAAGCCTCCACAAAACCGAAAAGTCAAGAGAAAACAAGAGTTTCATGAAATCCCAAAAGGCACTCAAAAACCAATCTCAAAAAAATTGTCAAACAATCATCTCCAAAAGAATCCAAGGTTCAAACAATCATCACAAAAGAAACCAAACCAAGGTTCTTATCCACTTGAGTTTCGAAATTTCTCCCCCTTGATTATTGAATTGACAAAAACTAGGCACAAGAGATGGTTTGGGATACCAAAACCGAAAATTTCATTCAAGTGATCAAAAACCATAGAAAGGCAAAGATCAAAATCACTCGACATGAGAAGATTGCTCATCCAAATGCCCAAAAAGCCAAAGAAAAGCCAAAGAAATGGCAATTTGAAATGAACAATGCTTGGTCCCCAAAGACATGGGCAACGACTCAACGCAACCAAGCAAAATCTGAGCAAAACTCCACAAAAGAGTGAAAACTCAGACAAGGAGCGAAAGACTTGGTTCCCAAATACATGGGCAACGGCTCGACACATCCAAGTCAAAAATGAGCTAGCCCTCAAGAAGAGGCAGAAAACGCTCAACACCACTAGCTCAAAAGGCTCAAATCACCAAAGACTGCTGGTCCCTCAAGATAGAGGCAAAATGGCTCAACACGACTAGCAGGCTCGATACCAATTGAGAAAAAGCACAAAGAGAAGATCAATACCAATTGGAACACAACCACCCGGAGCAAGTGGAGAAGCAGCAAAGCAAAAGTGACTCCCCCTGAAAGCAAGCCTATACACAAAGGGTATGCATCAAAACTCAGGACACCAAATGCACTCCATACCAACTGAACACTTGTTACAAATGGAGGCACAAAAAGGATACCAATTAAAAGATCATAAAATAACTAAACTCCCCCTAGCTCAAAGCTCTCCCCAAAATGCATGACTCCCATTTGTGCCAACACACAAGCTCCCCCTTGCAAACAACTTCTCCCCCTTGACAAAAGGTGACAAAAGGGATCATGCTGAGGGGTTTTGACATTTCTCCACAAAGTTGACAGAAACACAAGACAAGTCATCAACCAAAAGCCTATGGGGGCAGTGAAAAGCATTGGAAGTGACAATGAAGTGTATCGGAGCTGGGGGTATGTACACTAAGCTAAAAATGCATGATATGTGCAATGCAACAGCTTCAAGTGTATAGCAATCAGAATGAAAAGATGTTCAAAAGGGTGCTGCCCTGAAAGTATAGCAACCAATACAAATGCTAGCAATGGCTCAAACTGATCAAATGAATATGAAATATGAACAATTAAGCATATGAGCAGTTTTAAGCCATTTGAAAAGGAGTTCATCACTAAAATAGCACTTAGCATGAATAGACAAGAAATCAACCAAGTGCTAACTCAAGTATAAAAGGTGAACTACCCCTAGCAAAGTTCAATCATCATGTCATAGAATGAAGCATAAACTTGTGTTATTTTTCAAATTTTATCGGAAATTGCAGCAGTATTAACACAAGTTCAAATTAAGGCATGTGATTGCGAGAGGTTGAAAGCATGGTCATTGCCTAACTTTTCAACCGGGCTAAACCTATGCAAGAAAAGCAATCGGAAGCTTAAAGCACCGGTTTCTGTCTTACACTACACGGCTCAAGTATAACTCAATTGTGCAATGAGAAACAGTCTCGATACCGTGAGGTGTTGACACATGCAATCCCATCTCGATCTTTTCATTTCACTTAGACTTGGATCAAATTTTAAGCACAAGGTAAATATGAACAATCCAAGCAAGTGAATGACTTAGTGCAAGAGACATAGCAACCTAGCATACAAAAGATAGCACAAGTGATCTCAACACATCCTACCCATGCTAGTTGCCACTCTCAATGGTGAACAAATTAAAGGTTTCATAGTTGATTAATCAAGTTCACCATTTGCAAAAAGAGCTTAGCTCATAACATGTATCAAGTGATCAAAAAGAGCCTAAACTACAAGCATCATCATGAATCAACAGGGCATACCAAAAAGAGCATAATCTCATTCTCATTGCTCTAAACATGAAGCTCTAAAATGCACTAAATACATGATAAAATGCATGCAAAAGCTAGTCTATCAAAATCAAAGCAAAAACTAGCCTAACAACAGAAACCCAAAGCAAAAAAGGGTATCGGAGAAGTCAAACTAGGATACAACAAGCAAAATGCTTCCCCAACTAAAAAGGGAAACACACACCAAGCTCACCTCTCAACCTAGCACAAGTTGAGAGATCCAAAAGCATGATGAAGAAACAGCGAGACACGACACCAACACAATCGGTCTCGGTGGAAAACTGGGCTACTCTAGACTTGCTTGCGGGAGACCCAAGACACAGGAGAAGAGCCAAGAAATGCTCAGGCTGACGGCCAATAAAATCCACATCGGAAAAATCACAAAGCAAATGGGTCGATGAAGAAGAGTACCAAAAACCGAACTCAGGAGTGAATCGGAGGTACCTCATGATGTGCTTGATCCCCTGCTCATGTGATGCCCGAAGAGACGCCTGAATCTGGTCCACAAGCTCTCCGTCCTTGTCTTCGTCCATCGCAATCGTCGTCGCCATGGGCGCTGAAAGAGGCTTGGCCTCACCCATGTCGAACCCATCATCCACATCTCAACCTTCCTACTCATATAATCTGCAAACTTGCCAACAAGACCATGAGAGGAGTCACCAAAGGTGATATCATCCACATCCATCTGAAACAAGTCAGAAAGTCTGTGTCCAAAATCTCTAGGCTCAAAAGGGGCAACAAAAGCAGAATGAGTGGAATGAGACACAGAAAGTGAAGGACCGTGAAGCAACCAGAAAGCGACCAGAGGGGGGGTGAATGGGAGCTTCAAAATTTCCTTTCGGAAACTAGTAGCCACTGTCCCGAGAGTCACCCAAAAGGACAAATCCTAGAGCTTGCTAATGTCCACGACCCTAGATGTAGGGTGGATGCTTCCAAGAAGCACAGCGGGACACTACACAACTGTAGAAAGCCAACGCAGAAGACGGAAACCAAATCCGACAACGAACGAACAAGCTGCGGACGAAACAGCGCAAAACAGTCACGACCGGACTCTGGCCTGCGTCCGGTCAGTGAGCACCGGACGCGTCCGGTCTGAAAAATTCCTTTCTGGAACCTTACTGTTCCTGACCGGACTCACAAGCGAGGAGCGTCCGGTCGAGAGCAGTGCGTCCGGTCACTAGAGCCAAGATAGGTGAATAGTAGATCCTAAGCGTCCGGTCAATCCAACAACCCAGCGTCCGGTCAATACTCAGAGAATCCCGCGACACATTCAACCACCGGACGCGTCCGGTCAGCCCGACCTAGCGTCCGGTCACCTCGTGACTTCACTGTTCACTCACCGATTCGACTCGATCTCACCCAAAACAAATCCTCTAGGGATCAAACTTGGTGAGAGGAGTCACAAGGAGGATAGTGAGCTATCTCTAAGAGATCATGGCTCGAACCTATCTCCAAATCGATGAATCGAAGAATTTCGGGGGAAGGGAGAAAACTTGACCCGAAACGAAAATCGATCGATCTCCTAGACCGTGAGGTTAGAAGTGAATTTCTTCGGTGGAAAGAAGTGCCTCACGATCTAGAACAACTTGGTTCAAACGGATTCGCAAAAGATGAACCGAGCAAAGAGATCAAACGACGGGAAAATCATGGAGAAAAAGGATTCCGCGAAGAACACAACCAAAACGCTAATCGACACCACGATCTTGCAGCCCAAGCGCAAACACACGCTACGACAAGGAGGTTACGACCTCCTTTCCTCAAAATCAACAATACACAGAGGTGAGTCTCTCTGCGGATCTCGGCAAGCTACAGCAGGGGATGGGAGAGCAGGAAACCCTAAGTGCGAAAGAGCAAATGACTGAGATAGATGGGAGGAGGGTGTCTCCCGACTACTTATCCTACTACTAGCCTAAGTCTATTTCCTACTCTACCCCTCTCTATTCTAATTACAGAGCGAACCAGCTAAACCCTAGGGTTATTCTGGACCAACTCGGTGGTAGGTGTATCCGACGGCCACGCCTACTCGATTCGAAGCGTTGCCTCGACGCAACCTCCAGATCGCCGCCACGTGCCGCCCTCGCTCTGCACCCCCGGTTTTGTGGCCCAAACCGGGAAACCAGCCTTTTCCAGCCAACCCCCGGTTTTGAGGCCCAAACCGGGAAACCAGCCCACCAGCATCTGAGTTTTGTGGCCAAACTCAGCAAACCCTCAGCGCCCAGGTTTTGAGGCCCAAACCTGGAAACCGTCCTCAGCCCGAGTTTTGTGGCCAAACTCGGAAACCGTCAGCCCGAGTTTTGTGGCCGAACTCAGAAACCGTCCACGCCCAGGTTTTGAGGCCCAAACCTGGAAACCGTCCATCCGATGGTTTTTCTCTGGCTCTACCACCAAACCGACGTCGTGGAGGGGATGCACAGCCCGTGCACCCCATCCACCGACACGTGTCCCTGAGTCCACGACTCAGGCAACACATAACCGCACTTCTTCACTTGTCGTAGTCACAGGCTGCCAGCCACCACAGCTGATCCTCGGGCCTCTGGTCCCTCAGTCCAAGCCTCACGTCCGCCCTTCACCGCTTAGTACCTCGGCATGGCACGTCCGTCGCACGGCACGCCCATCCTTCACCGCACCCGGTCCATCGGCACGGCACGTCTCAACTTGACCTTCACCTCGCCGTCGATCACTGTATCCGTGCTCGACACCTGCACAACACAAGCCAAAGAACATGCGCATCATCCCAGTCGACAATCACTCAACACTCAGAGACCCGGCATACACCCATGTATCCGCAATCTCCCCCTTGATGAGTGCATTGTCAACTACTCACACAAATCATAATGAAAAGAAGAATAAGGAAGAAGGAGGAAGGAGAAGGAGAAAACTCAACCAAATGACCCAAAAGCATAGCAAAGCCGAAGAAGGTCAAGTGGAAAGAGCGAAAGAACTTGGTCCCCAAAGACATGGGCAACGGCTCGACGCAACCAAGCAAAGCAAAGCTAGCCCTCAAGAAGAGGTAGAACAGGCTCAACACCGCTAGCAAATACCAATTGGACAATCGAAGCAAAATGCTAGTCCTTCAAGATAGAGGCACGGAGGCTCAACACAACTAGCAAAGAAAGCTCGATACCAATGCCTTTCGACCAGCAAGAGACTGCAAAACTCCCCCTTAGATGAACATCCAGGAGACATGCAAACTCTCCTCCTGGGACCTCCCCCTCAAATGGACACTCGGGAAGCACAAATGATTTGCAAATTCTCCCCCTTAGTTAAAAATGCACCAATCAAGTAAAGGACTCTCCCCATCAGAAAAGGCACCAACAAAAAGTGCGAACATGGGAGATTCTCCCCCTTCCAACATGCATATGAGTCAAAATGCAAGTTAGCAGCTTCAGGCATATATTCAGGAGAATGCAAAGATGCTCTAAACTGTATAACTCCAAAGACTCAACAACAGCATACAAGCTCAGCAAAGGCTCAAACTGATCACCAGATATGAAATATGAACATATGAGCAGAAATGAGCAGTTTTGAGTCAAAAGGTATTCACCATCAAAATAGCACTAGCAATGTATAAACAGGAGTCTGAGCAAGTGCTAAACATGTATACAAGGTGAACTACCCATAGCAAAGTTCAATCATCATGCTTAAGAATGAAACATACACTTGTGAATTTAACTTTAGATCGGAGTTGCAGCGGTGAAATTACACAAGGTCAATTATTAGCATGTGATTGCGAGAGGTTGAAAGCTTGTCATTGCCTAACTTTTCAACCGAGCGAAGCCTATGCCGAAGCAATCAGAAGCTTAAAGCTACGGTTTTGGTCATACACTACACGGCTCAAGTTTAACTCAAAGTGCAATGAGAAACAGTCTCGATACCGTGATGTGTTGACAAGCAATCTCATCTCGATCTTTTCAATTTACTAAAACTTGGTTCAAATTTTATACATGATATGAACAGACCAAGCAAGTGAATGACTCAGAACTAGAGACATAGCAACCTAGCATATATGAAAAGCACGAGTGAACTCAACATATCCTACACCATTTCAAAGTAGCTCAGCTCACAGCATGTACTAGTGATCAAAAGGAGCATAAGCTACAAGCATCAAAATAAGCATCAGAGCATACTACATAGAGCATAGTTACATTCTAGTGATTATAAACATGAAGCTTAGAATGTAAATGCGTATGCTGAAATGCAAAAGAAAAGAAGGACAAAAGAGTCAGTCAAATATACAAGATCCAAAATGTTTCCCCCATCTAAAAAGGGAAACACACACCAAGCTCACCCCTCAACCGGCTAAAGGTTGATTCGTCTAAAGGCTTGGAGAAAATATCAGCCAGTTGATGATGAGTATCGACATGGCGAAGGTCGATATCACCCTTCTCCTGGTGGTCTCGCAAGAAATGAAAGCGCACATCAATGTGTTTGGTCTTCGAGTGAAGCACGGGGTTCTTAGCAACACTAATGGCACTCGTGCTGTCACAAAGCAAAGGCACGCGAGAAAAGTTCAGACCAAAATCACGCAAAGTGGCCATCATCCAGAGCAACTGGGAACAGCAGCTAGCCGCAGCAACATACTCAGCCTCCGTAGTAGACTGGGCGACACTAGACTGCTTGCGAGAAGACCACGAAACAAGAGAAGAACCAATAAACTGGCAAGTCCTAGAAGTGGACTTGCGCTCAATACGGCAACCAGCAAAATCGGCATCCGAATAACCGCAAAGGGAAAGGGTGGAGGAAGCAGAATACCAAATCCCAAATTCAGGCGTGAAACGAAGGTACCTGAAAATCCGCTTCACCGCCTGACGGTGAGAGGTGCGCGGCGACGCCTGAAAGCGCGCACACAGACACACCGCGAACTGGATGTCCGGGCGTGTCGCCGTCAGGTAGAGGAGCGACCCGATCATGCTTCGGTACTCCTTCTGGTCCACTGCTTCTCCATCCACATCCGCATCCAGGGCAGTCGTAGTTGACATGGGAGTTGGAAGAGGCTTGGCCTCTCCCATATCGAACCGCTTCAGCATGTCCTTGGTGTACTTGCCCTGGTGCACAAACGTGCCCTCTCGGGATTGCTTAATTTGCAACCCGAGAAAGAATGTCAGCTCGCCCATCATGCTCATCTCGAACTCCCTGCTCATAGTATCTGCAAACTTGGCAACCAAAGCGTGAGAAGAACCACCGAAAATGATATCATCCACGTAAATCTGGACCAAGAGAGTGTCTTTGCCTTGCTTGAGGAGAAAGAGCGTTTTATCTACACATCCCATTTTAAAACCCTTAGCAAGCAAAAAGGTTTTCAACCTATCATACCAGGCTCTAGGGGCTTGTTTCAAACCATATAAAGCTTTGTGAAGTTTAAAAACATGGTTTGGAAACTTGGGATTTTCAAAACCGGGGGGTTGCTAAACATACACTTCCTCTTCTATGTAGCCGTTTAAGAAGGCACTCTTGACATCCATTTGAAAGAGTTTAAAGCCTTTGGATGCAGCAAAAGCCAAGAGTATCCTAATAGCCTCCAAACGAGCTACAGGAGCAAAAGTCTCCTCAAAGTCTATCCCCTCCTTCTGACTATAACCCTTGGCCACAAGACGCGCTTTGTTCCTCACAATGTGGCCATCCTCTCCTTGTTTGTTTTTGAACACCCATTTTGTCCCAATAGGATTACAGTTAGGAGGAGGAGGAACTAGAACCCAAACCCGATTTCTCTCAAAATTTTCTAGCTCCTCAAGCATGGCATTGACCCAGTCCGGATCCGTCAAAGCGTGTCCAACATCTCGGGGCTCAAATTTAGCAACAAAAGCAGAATGAGCGAAGTGAGAGATGTGTTGTGACCTGGACCGAGTAACCCATTCGTCGATGCTGCCGATCATCTGCTGAGGCGGGTGCTAGCGCTGGATGTGTCGTGGCGCCTCACGAGCTGAAGTAGCCTCCCCCTCAACAGCAGCTGGTGCCTCCCCGGGTACAAAAGGTACCGCTCGGGGTGGCGGATCCCACGGCCCCAGGAAGAAGAGGTGTCGAGGCCGTGAGTCATCGTAGAAGCCGCTCTTTGCGGCACTGCAGGTGAAGGTGGTGCTGGGTCATCTTCAGCATCCTCGTCCTCATCATCGAAAAGAGGCTCACCAACCTCATGATCACTTGCACGCTCAAAACTAGAAGAAGGACAAACCATGGTCTCGTCGAAGGTGACATCTGATGTCTCCATGACTCGGTTAGTGTCAAGGTTAAGTACACGATAGGCTCGAGTGTGAGTGCCATAACCCAAAAACACACCGTCTGAAGAACGAGACTCGAATTTGTCCAGGTTGCCTTTCTTCAATATAAAACAATGGCAACCGAAGACTCTAAAATAACTCACCTTAGGTTGTCTACCAAAACGCAACTCATAAGAAGTCTTTTTCAAGAACACTCTCAGAAAAATGCGATTGGAAATATAGCACGCAGTGTTCATAGCTTCGGCCCAATAACGCCTAGGAGTCCTATGCTCATCGAGCATCGTCCTGGCCATCTCAACAAGGGTCCGATTCTTTCTCTCTACAACACCATTCTGAGGGGGTGTGTAGGGGGAAGAAAACTGATGCTCTAAACCCAAAGAGTTACAAAACTTCTCAAAATCTGAATTCTTGAATTCAGAACCATTATCACTCCGAATTGCTCGCATCGAGTTCAAAGGGAACTCGTTCTGAAGACGCAAAATCAGATTACGAGCAAAGGAGAAAGTCTCGGTCTTCTCAGCTAAAAAGAAGACCCACGAATATCTCAAAAAGTCATCAACAACAACAAGCACATACCACTTCCCCCCAACCGAGCTCACCCGAGCCGGACCAACAAGGTCCATGTGTAAAAGCTCTCCAGGGCGCTTGGTCATGACCTGAGTCACTGGATGGTGGGGAGCGGCAACCATCTTCCCGTGTCTACAAGAGTGGCAAACAAGATCCTTCTCCATATGCAACTTGGGCAATCCTCGGATTAGGCCAAGTGAACTAAGCCTTGCAAGCAAGTCGAAGCTCAAATGTCCAAGTCTCCTATGCCACTTCTAAAGATCAGAGGAGGAAGGTCCATCCACAAGACAACGGGAAGTGCCAAAAGACTCCGAGAAATTCGCACGAAAGACTTTTCCAAAGGGCGAAATCAAACACACAAGATTGCCCTGAGGATCCAAAATACGATTGAGATTCGGTTTAAAACGAATCTCATAGTCGTCGTCAAAGAGTTGCGAAACAGAAAGAAGGTTAAAATGCAAGTTAGAAACAAGAGCAACATCGCGCAACACAAAATGCTCATTCTCGCACCGACCCGCGAGACAATACCTTACCTTTGCTATTGTCGCCGAAGGTTATGTACTCCTTTCCGGCAACAGGGCTAAGGCTGGAGAACCACTTGGCGTTTCCGGTCATGTGCCTCGAGCAACCGGAATACACCAACCAAATGTCCTCCAACCGTTTTACCTACATCAATAAAAAGACATAGGGTGAGCATACGGTCCAACACTGGGGTTAGTGAAGTAGGAAGAATACCAGTGTTGGGCCGGCTGCTCAAAAGAACGGTTAGCAGAAAAACCATTCTTAGCATGTCTACGAGAGGAGCGATCACCACGTAGAGGAAAACGTGGTCCGCTAAGGGAGGAGCGTCCATCGCGATACTCAAAACGCGGTGGGGGAAAACGCTCAACTACAAAGCCTCCGCCACGGGGTCCATAGCCTACAACTACAGGCTCCCGTCGGGCACGCTCTCTACGAGGCCTAGGCCTAAGGACTTGAGGCTCAACACCTCTAGGCCTAGCGACTCTCCTCGGAGTTCTCTGCTGCCTAGGCCTGGGAACTTGAGGTTCTGGACCTCTGGGCCTAGCTGCTCTCCTCGGAGCACTCCTCTGAACATTCGGCACATGTACATCATGAAAAGGATGGTACATGTCCGTGTTGTTCATCTCCCTAGCACGGCGCGCCTCTCTCTTGCGCCTAAAGCAGAACTCGCTCAAGTGTCCATCTCTCCCACAGAAATCACAATGGTACCTCACCGCACGCAAAGGGGGTTGTTGGTACTCATGGCTGTGGGTGTGGATCACTCTGCCCTTCTGTGGCAACTCCTCCTGGATAGGTGGCATTTTGTCCAGCTTGTTCTTTAGGTGGTTGGGTTTGGGATGCCACACTTGGTTCTTGGGTGGAGCTCTCGGAGATTCCTCAATCACCCCATCCTTGGTGATAGGCTTGACCGGCTCTTTGGATGGAAGCTTGGTCAGTTTGGGAGTAGTGGTGGAGTTGGGCTTCTCACTAGGATTCAGACCACTCGACTCTCCAATCTTCCCAAAAGCAGAAAGATCAACACCCTGAGCAAGACCTACACCAGAACCTCCAGCGGCTCGCTTAAATTGGGAGATCATCATCCCGAGCTGCGGCTCACTACAAGAGACCCATGACAAGATGGTCCAAAGGTATGTGTTTTCCTCCTCGGTTTGCATCTTGCCATGCTTGACATTCGCAATCTCCATCTCCAAACCCTCACACAAAGCACACTTAGCCACACAAGTGCTACCTGAGTTGGCCTCCTCAAGAGACACAATCTTGGCATTCTTTTCTGCCAACTCAGATTGCAAGACAGGACAAGTCTTGCACGCACCCAACAGAGAAGGTCTAGCCTTCAGCTCATCCACCTCTCCTACCAACGCAGCATACTTACCTCTCAAAGTGAGAAGGTCAGTCATGTGCGTGGTGCACATCTCACACTCAACCTCCTCCGACACGACCACGGTGGACTTGGCAAACTCAAGCTCCCTCACCGTGTCCTCCCACTTCTGCCTAAACTCCTTGCGCTCTCTAGCGGCACGCCTAAGCAACTTGTCCTGACTAAGGAGCGCGGCAGTAAGCTTCTCGACCTCAGCAGAAAGCTCGTCGTGGGTGAGAGATACCTGGGAGATGTCGTCGTTGTCGTCGTCGTTCCAAGGGGTGTGCTCCAGCTTGCCGTCGACCTCATCCCCAAGCGCCATGGTGCAGAAGCCATCGTCGTCGGCGAAGAAGCAGAGACCGTTCAGCTTGTCCTCGATCCTCTTCTTCTTATCGGACTCGTCATCGCTTGAGCAAGCGGAGTCGTCATCCGAGCCGTCGACGTCGCTGAGCGTGGCGAAGAACGCACGCTGCTCAGCCTGGGCCATCTCCAAGTACTTCTTCTTGATGTACTCCTTGTCGAAGCCGCCCCTCCGCTTGTGCCTCGGGGGAACGTACTTCTCCTTGCGCTTGCCGGAGTCATACTTGTGCCCATGATCACCCTTCCCCGAATGCTTGTTCTTCTTGGGGCAGTTGGTGATGAAGTGGTCGGGGTCGCCGCACTCATAGCATCCTGAGCGTCCTCCTCCGCAGCGACGGTTCATGCGGTTGTTGTGAAACCGCGAGAACCGGTTGGCGAGCATCGCTAGGTCGTCATCCCCCAATGACTCAAGCTGGTCCTCTGTGACAGAAAAGAGAGATGAAAGAGCAAAACCTCCAGAGGGGTTAGAAGAGCCAGAAACCAAAGCCATAGTAGGGCCAGAAGGATTCTCATAAGAAGCCCTCGACATGGCGTCAATCTCACTAGACTTGAGCTTACTAAAGAGCTCGTCGCAGGTGAGGGTCTCATAGTTAGATGATTCAATGATCACCTGGACCTTTGAGTCCCACACTGACCGATCAAGAGTGTGCAAAAGCTTCAAAGCCCTCTCATGATCGTCAAAAGGCAACAACTCCTTGTTCGCTCTCATCTTGTTGACAATAACCTGAAAGCGAGCGAATAAACTCTCTATGCTCTCGCCAGGCATATGTCGAAAGTTCTCATACTCCCGCTTGTGTGACTCATAGAGGCGGGATTTGACCTGAGTGGTTCCCTCATGGAAGCGCATGAGGGTCGCCCAAATCTCGCGAGTCGTGGGGAGATGAGAAACGCGATCAAACTCGGACATGCTCAAACAGGAGAACAAGGCGTTACGTGCCCGGCTATTGGCCTCGTGCTCATCGATCTGGAGCTGAGTGACACGAGCAGCCAAGACAACGTAATCATCCCTGTTGCAAATCTCCCAAACAGAAGAGCCCATGCTCTGGAGATAGGCCGACATGCGTATCTTCCAATACGCATAGTTCGTCCCATCAAAGAACGGCGGTTTGCCCACGCAGCGATCCATGTCGCCTTCCGTGGATCTGGAACCGGCTAAGGTGAAAGATCCTTAACCCGCTCCGATACCAATTGAAGGACCGTGAAGCAACCAGAAAGCGACCAGAGGGGGGTGAAAGGGAGCTTCAAAATTTCCTTTCGGAAACTAGTAGCCACTGTCCCGAGAGTCACCCAAAAGGACAAATCCTAGAGCTTGCTAATGTCCACGACCCTAGATGTAGGGTGGATGCTTCCAAGAAGCACAGCGGGACACTACACAACTCTAGAAAGCCAACGCAGAAGACGGAAACCAAATCCGACAACGAACGAACAAGCTGCGGACGAAACAGCGCAAAACAGTCACGACCGGACTCTGGCCTGTGTCCGGTCAGTGAGCACCGGACGCGTCCGGTCTGAAAAATTCCTTTCTGGAACCTTACTGTTCCTGACCAGACTCACAAGCGAGGAGAGTCCGGTCGAGAGCAGTGCGTCCGGTCACTAGAGCCAAGACAGGTGAACAGTAGATCCTGAGCGTCTGGTCAATCCAACAACCCAGCGTCCGATCACGAGCGTCCGGTCAACACTCAGAGAATCCCGCGACACATTCAACCACCGGACGCGTCCGGTCAGCCCGACCTAGCGTCCGGTCACCTCGTGATTTCACTGTTCACTCACCGATTCGACTCGATCTCACGCAAAACAAATCCTCTAGGAATCAAACTTGGTGAGAGGAGTCACAAGGAGGATAGTGAGCTATCTCTAAGAGATCATGGCTCGAACCTATCTCCAAATCGATGAATCGAAGAATTTCGGGGGAAGGGAGAAAACTTGACCCGAAATGAAAATCGATCGATCTCCTAGACCGTGAGGTTAGAAGTGAATTTCTTCGGTGGAAAGAAGTGCCTCACGATCTAGAACAACTTGGTTCAAATGGATTCGCAAAAGATGAACCGAGCAAACAGATCAAACGACGGGAAAATCGTGGAGAAAAAGGATTCCGCGAAGAACACAACCAAAACGCGAATCGACACCACGATCTTGCAGCCCAAGCGCAAACACACGCTACGACAAGGAGGTTACGGCCTCCTTTCCTCAAAATCAACAATACACAGAGGTGAGTCTCTCTGCGGATCTCAGCAAGCTACAGCAGGGGATGGGAGAGCAGGAAACCCTAAGTGCGAAAGAGCAAATGACTGAGATAGATGGGAGGAGGGTGTCTCCCGACTACTTATCCTACTACTAGCCTAAGTCTATTTCCTACTCTACCCCTCTCTATTCTAATTACAGAGCGAACCAGCTAAACCCTAGGGTTATTCTGGACCAACTCGGTGGTAGGTGTATCCGACGGCCACGCCCGCTCGATTCGAAGCGTTGCCTCGACGCAACCTCCAGATCGCCGCCACGTGCCGCCCTCGCTCTGCACCCCCGGTTTTGTGGCCCAAACCAGGAAACCAGCCTTTTCTAGCCAACCCCCGGTTTTGAGGCCCAAACCGGGAATCCAGCCCACCAGCATCTGAGTTTTGAGGCCAAACTCAGCAAACCCTCAGCGCCCAGGTTTTGAGGCCCAAACCTGGAAACCGTCCTCAGCCCGAGTTTTGTGGCAAAACTCGGAAACCGTCAGCCCAAGTTTTGTGGCCAAACTCGGAAATCGTCCACGCCCAGGTTTTGAGGCCCAAACGTGGAAACCGTCCATCCGATGGTTTTTCTCTGGCTCTACCACCAAACCGACGTCGTGGAGGGGATGCACAGCCCGTGCACCCCATCCACCGACACGTGTCCCTAAGTCCACGACTCAGGCAACACATGACCGCACTTCTTCACTTGTCGTCGTCACAGGCTGCCAACCACCACAGCTGATCCTCGGGCCTCTGGTCCCTCAGTCCAAGCCTCACGTCCGCCCTTCACCGCTCAGTACCTCGGCATGGCACGTCCGTCGCACGGCACGCCCATCCTTCACCGCACCCGGTCCATCGGCACAGCACGTCTCAACTTGACCTTCACCTCGCCGTCGATCACTGTATCCGTGCTCGACACCTGCACAACACAAGCCAAAGAACATGCGCATCTTCCCAGTCGACAATCACTCAACACTCAGAGACCCGGCATACACCCATGTATCCGCAGAAAGACCTGGACCGCATCTCGTGCTGGTCAATGTCGTCGTGCATCTGCAGAGGGGTGAATCTGCTAAAAGCTCCAGGGCACCTGCCTTGCCGAAGTCATCTCCCCCTCGCCATATGTTGTCGCTACCACAGGTGCAGCTAGTGCTCGCTGGAGAGCTGCTCAAACAGAACCCCAAGTCATGAAAGAAGTGGGATCGGGTCCGTGAGCTGAAATGCCCTCTCCAAACTCTTGTTCTACTGCAAGCTCAAAGGCAGAAGAAACACAAGGCATTGTCTTGTCCAGTGTGACCTCAAGGTCTCCACAAAACGGTTAGTCACATAATAAGCATATGGTGAACTCTCAACAAAAAAGAGATCTACCTATGAAAGATACCGCAAGGAGATTTGAACTCAAACTAGTCAAGACTACCATGCAACAGGATAAAGCACTATATAGCAAAATGCAACCTAGAGACATGATCAACTCAAACACGGCCTAAACCTCAACACATGCTACAATGCAAGATAATGATAGCAATAGATCCAAAAGCATGTAACATGATAAATTTTTGGAAAGGCTAGTGCTCGAACTAAACATGTCAACAGGTTACATGTAGCTAACCAAAACTAGCACCTGAAAAGTGACACCTAATGAACATCATACCACTACAAATCAAGCTCATGGAGAAGTATGGTAAAACATGGCATAATGTTCATGAGGATCACAAACTAGCATAAAAAAGTGACTAATCCACCAGGCTATACACAAGGATAGCATGACATATGATATACGAGGTAACACATGCTAGTCAAAAGCAAAACATGATACAAAATAAAATGTACATGTAAGAACTATACAAGTCAGCACATGAAAATCCATCTCATACCACAAGACATAAATCATGGATGTACAAGGTATGAGTGTATGTGAAAGCTCCCCATTCTGCAAAAGCCTCTTTGGAGGAAATTCTAAATGGGGTGTAGAGAACCATCAAATCTTGATCACATATAAAAGATCAAGTTCCATTAGGCGCATGTTCTCCACCCCGCGTCCTCATACCTACACACAAGAGGATGAAGTAACCCAAGTCTTGGATCCCGAAGGGTTAGCAAGCATGTACTTGGGAACCCAAGACTTGGTCACAACTCTCAAAGGAGCACTCAACTTATCATGTGGGTTAGCATGATGCAAATGTTGGTTCAAATGAAGTTTTGAAACATCCTTGGAAGCATTCCTCAAAAGGACAACTCAAGTAAAAGAACGAGTCATACCACGGGAAAAGAGGCAAACATCTCCCAAGGCCTTTTCAGTGAAGGACCGAGAGTGCTACCAGAAAGCGACCAGAGGGGGGGTGAATGGGAGCTTCAAAATTTCTTTTCAGAAACTTGTCGCCATTGTCCCGAGAATCAACCCCAGAAGCAAACCTAGAGCTTGTGAGTGTCCATGACCCTAGATGTAGGGTGGATGCTTCCAAGAGGCATAGCGGAACACAACACAACCCTAGAAGCCCAACGCAAAAGACGGAAACCAAAACCGACAACGGATGAACAAACCACGGATGAAAACGCGCAGAAGCTGCACTGACCGGACTCTGCCTACGTCCGGTCAGAGACCACCGGACGCGTCCGGTCTGGCAAAACCTGTTTTGGAAGCTCTCTGTTTGTGACCGGACTCACTATCACCGAGCGTTCGGTCACAGATCCAGCGTCCGGTCAGTTCAGACAAAACCGATGAACAGTTCAAGCGTTGCGTCCGATCACATACCAGTCGTGCGTCCGGTCAAGTCGCGAAGAAAGAGCAGTGAATGTGTTCAACGACCGGACTCTAGACCGAGCGTCCGGTCACCCCGATGCAAGCGTTTGGTCACCCCAAAACTTGTTGTTCATTCACCGATTCGACTAAATCTCACCCAAAACGAAACCTCTAGGGTTCAAACTTGGTGAGTGGAGTCACAAGGAGGATAGTGAGCTACTACTAAGAGATCATGGCTTGAACCTATCCCAAATCGATGAATCGAAGAAATTCGGGAAGAGAGGAGAAAAGTTGATCCAAAACAAAAACCAATCGATCTACTTGTTCATGAGGTTTGAGTTGAATTCCTTCGGTGAAAACGATCCCCGCACAGTAAAGAACAAGTTGATTCAAATGGTTTTGCAAACAGAGCAACGTAGAGAGAAAACGATCAACGGGAAAGTTGAGACAAAAAGCAAAATGCGAAGAACAACTCAAGAATGCGAATCACAATCTCAATTGTCAGCCGAAAATCATCCCCACAAGGAGACAACGGGATTACGGTCCCGTTTCCTCAAAATCTCACGAACACAGAGGTATGATTACTGTCTCTGCGGATCTCAGTAGCTACAGCAAGGATGTCGGAGAGTAGGAAACCCTAAGTGGAGAGTAGCAAATGACTGAGATAGTTTGGGAGGTGGGTGTCTCCCCCTACATATACTAATTCTAATTCCCACTCTACCCCTAGTTATTTATAGAGCGAACCAGCTAAACCCTAGGGTTATTCTGGACCAATTCGAAGTAGGTGCTTATCGGACGGCCACGCCCGCACAACTGGTAGCGTTGCCTCGACGCAACCTCACCGATTGCCGCCACATGCCGCAACCGCTCTGCTCGTCCTTTTCACGGACCTTGCCCCCGGTTTTGTGGCCGAAACTGGGAAACCTGTCTTCACGACCAACCCCAGGTTTTGAGGCCCAAACCGGGAAACCAGCCGTCCATCGCCTGAGTTTTGTGGCCCAAACTCAGAAACCTGCTAGCGCCCAGGTTTTGAGGCCCAAACCTATAAACCGTCCTTAGCCCGAGTTTTGTGGCCCAAACTCGGCAAACCCGCAACACCCAGGTTTTGTGGCCCAAACCTGGAAACCGTCCATCGGCCCGAGTTTTGTGGCCCAAACTCGGCAAACCCGCAGCACCCAGGTTTTGTGGCCCCAACCTGGAAACCGTCCACCGATGGTTTTTCTGTGGCTCAACCACCAAACCGAGCCGTAGAAGGGATGCACCGCCCGTGCACCCCGTCCACCGACACGTGTCCCTAGGTCCTCGACCGGAGCAACACCGTGCCCCGCAAGTCTCTGCTCGTCGCTGTCCCAGACTGTCAGCCACCATAGCTGATCCTCAGGCCACCGGTCCCTCAGTCCAAGCCTCACGTCCGCCCTTCACCGCTCCCGGTCCGTCGGCACGGCACGTCTCTACTTGACCTTCACCTTGCCTTTGATCACTGTATCCATGCTCGACACCTGCACAACACAAGCCAAAGAACATGCGCATCAAACCAGTTGACAATCACTCATCACTCAAGATCCGGCATACACCCATGTATCCGCAATCTCCCCCTTGATGAGTGCATTGTCAACTACCAACACAAATCATAATGGAATAGAAGAAGGAAGAGGAAGGAGAAGTAGAGAACTCCTCCAACTGACCCAAAAGCATAGCAAAGCCAGAAGAAGGTCAAGTGAAAGAGCAAAACAACTTGGTCCCCAAAGACATGGGCAACGGCTCGACGCAACCAAGCAAAGCAAAGCTAGCCCTCAAGAAGAGGTAGAACAGGCTCAACACCTCTAGCGAGAAAGCTCGATACCAACTAACAACCAACTAAAATGTTGCCAGCTGAAATGCAAGAGAGCTCGATATCAAATGAGGCAAAATCAACTGAATAGCACAATCAGCTGAACACTCATTGAAAAGCAAAACTGCTACTCCCTCAAGACAGAGGCACAGAGGCTCAACACAACTAGCAGAAAAGCTCCAAACCAATTGGAAATTCCAAAATCCGAAAAATCCAAGTCAACTCAAACTCCCCCTCCAATAATGCACACAACTAAGATATGATTCTATGATTTATCCCCCTTATGATTTGACAAAATTCTCCCCCTTAGTTGATAATGCACTATCAGGCAAACTACTGTTGGTATAAATTAATGCACACTCTACTTTATCTGCAAGCGCATAGGTAAAATCTACCGACGTAGCACTTCACCGGAGTAACCCAGTTTTAATATCGAACCCAAAGCAACGGATAGCGATGAGTCTCAAGTGTATAACCCCTGAGTAACTAACAAGGACAGACAAACTAAAAGTATAGAGGGGATCACTAAGGTTATCTAAATCCAACTTAAGAGTGATATGTTTATTATTCTTAATGGGGAAGTTGCCATAAAAGGTCACAACAGAGTATGATTCTTTTATGCAAACGTATAATCCTACCGAGCCTACACACGCGTAAGTGGACTATAGAAGAATCAACAAGGCTATAAGAGTCACCCTTGCGAACTACCACTACTACCGGCGTTATAGGAGGTAAATATGAGCTATCAAGTCTAAGCACTACGCTTATACTATCCAACTACTCCAACTCTAGAGCGACTAGAATTAAAGTACTCAAAAGAGAGTCATAAACCTTAAGAACAATAAGAACAATGGATCAAACTTAAATATAGATGTTGATTACCGAAACAATCATTGAAGCAAGTCGATGAAGAACTCGAATCCACAGGTACAAGATGAAGAAGTTGATCCGACAGGCCGGAGCTTCCTCTTGATCTCTTCCTCTCTTTCTCTCTCTTCTAGTTCTAGAATAAGACTAGGTTCTAATCCTACTAGAGGGGTATCTAGTCTTCTACTTGAAAGCTAACTCTTGATTACAACTAGATGAACTAGATCTAATTCTAGATGAACTAGACGAGATTCATCTAGAGGGACCTCTACTTCTACATTGGAAACCTAATTTCTGATGTGGAGATAAATAATGAAGAGGGAGATGCCTGGAGAGGGGGGTCTGGGGCTGCTTATATAGCCCTGAGGGATCAACCGCGGCCGTTGGATCAAACCAACTTAAGGTACGGCTGAGATGCATCCTAGAGGTCGGTGGAGGAAGCTTGCAGAAGACGGAAGCCAGCGGGCCCAGGGGGAGACCGACCGGTCTAAGGGTGGGACCGGTCGGTCCTACCTGGCGGCCTCTCGAGGTGTCCCGCCTCGTGGTGTCCTTTTGTGTCCTCTAGAACCTTCTGGAATATTCCTGACGTGCCGGTTGCGTTATCTCGCGTCGGTTTCCTTCTAGGGGAAGCTATCAGTGCTGATTTCCTGGTTTAGTCCCTGCAGAATCATAGTTCACCAAAACTCATGGAATATTGTCAGTTGAAACCCTAAACCTTTGTTGGTGATTGAATTCATGCCCTTTTCATATTTATTTATCCTTTAATTTTGATAGATAACCAGCGTCAACAATTCCCCCAAGCTTACCCTTTGCTAGTCCCTTAGCAAAGTCAAACCCAAAAGTGGATCAGGAGTTGCTACAATATCTTCACTTCCAACAAGTACACCTGCTGTAAAACAAAAATTCTCCCAAAATATATTATGTTATTCTTCATGGGGCTTATTACTCTTACCTTAGATCTTGAATAATTGAGAGATTGAACGATCAAATCAAACACTATGTCTCTAGTTCTTTCACTTCACCTTTATCCTAGAGTTTTAATTAATTTTCAAAAGCATTAATACATATGTTGTCAAATTAAACAATGGATCCAAAGAGAAAGTCAACCAACCATTGAATCAAGAAGTGCATGTGTATGGAAAAATGGAGTCGGATGCTCTTTTGAATATATTCACTCTCTTCTGTTTATCAGAGACATATGGCTATCAGGCTAATTCTACTGTCGGGCACGTGCCCATTTTTTCTGACATTTTTTTTCTTCTTCTTCTCTTTTTTTCTTTTCGAGGTTCCGGACACTTGTCCCTTTTTATTTCCTCGGGATCTATCTTTTTGAGGTTTCGGACACATGTCCCTTTTTATTTCCTCAGATCTTTCTCTTTTTTTTCTAATAGCCATATGCTTCCAACAAACTCCTGAGAGGGTAGCAACAGATAATTATGAGCATTTATGCGGAAGATGGATGAAATGTGTAAGTGATCTCAATTCAATGGCAAGATAACATCTCACAGGGTCACAAAGCTTAATCTAACTCAATGCAATTATTAGTCATGTTTATATTTAGAAATCTCCGGAACTTTAGTGTTGTTTAGAACAAGATAATAGCAGCTCAGATCATCACATGTCATATCCCAATTACCTAGACCTTAGGTCAAGTATTTGCCATCCATGTATTTAAATTTATTTTAAGGCATCATTATTAATGAGGAGAACTCATGCTTTGAAGACTAGGTACTTGAAAGAAATTAGATAGAGCAACTATTCATCATTTCCATGCAATAGATTAGAGAGAGAGGGTTCTTCTTTGGTCATCAACTTCTTAAAACAAACTAGACATACTATTTTATTTATTTAATCTAACACACTTTAAGATAAAAGCTAATAATAGTAGTAGTAGTAGTAAATAAGTCATACCTGAATCGCGAAGATAGCGGGGGTGCGTCTCCCCCAAGCTGGTTCCCTTAATAGCGTTGAGCCTTCATGTGCCCATATATTTTTGTCTTTTTTTAATAAATGGTGAGCCTTCATGTGCTCACATATTTTTGTTCTTTTCTTTTTAAGGGTGAGCCTTCATGTGCTCACATTTTTTTTTGGTGTTTTGAATTTGTTTATAGAATGAAAAACTTAAGAGGATAGAGATACTTACATGGATACATGGGGGTGCCTTCCCCCAAGCTGAATGTAGTCGTTCGATCTTGTAATGTGGCGGACTGACAGTGGATATGTCCTTCCTCTATTAGAGCTTTGATTGATGTTGATGTTTGTTGAGACAGTGCTCCAACAGTGGATGGAGCATTCACTTGCTTGTCAGCTTTTCTTGGCCTTTCAAATCCTATGAAAGTCAAATAGACAACAAAACTTGTGGAACAGATTAAGCATTAGTTGTTGGCCACTCAAGCCTTAGCTGTCTAGAATTTTAGTGAGATCTCTTTCTTGATATTTTTGTATTTTATATTTTTATGATGCAAGAGAAAATACAACAAGATGAATGCATGCATATTTATTTTTATTATTTTTATGCCACCACGATGAACATTCCTGTGGGATTGTACACACCATAGAATTATTCACATGGGGCTTCATGGTTTATGATGTAGTGTAACAAATGTAATATTTTTATTTTCTTTTCTAATGCAATGCAGAAATATTTGTGAATTAAATATGATGATGCAATGATTCAATATGATGATGCAATAAATGACTAAGAATTAAATATGAGAAATATGCAGCAAAGTAAAGATAACTACCGATTTTTACCTTTTGGCGAAGGTTTGGATATTTAGGTCCGACGAACCGGACATTTCCTTGGTTCAGACCTCCCAAGGTATGTCAGACGTTTAGAAAGTTGTTATTGATTGTACCTCTTAGGTGCAGACATTTTCTTTCATACTTTCTTGGTCTGAGTCTTCACTTCCTGTGGCTCACTGTCTTGAGATTTCTTTTGTTCTTTCTTTTCTGGGACAATGTCGATAGCTTCTTCTTCGTGATTGGCCTCTCTATTCTTGATAGTTTGTCTTCTTTGGCATTGAGAGCGGCGTCTTTCACTTCTGTTCTCCTTGGGTGCTTCATTGGGTATGTAGCTGATGAAGTTGTATCGTGCCTTTTCTCCAGGAAAGTGAAAATGGATTTCCTCTTGTAGATGATTGCACTTATAGCGTAGAGGAATGGTCTTCCTAGGATGAGGTGGACATCATCGTCTTCTCCCATGTCGAGGATCAAGAAGTCTGTGGGGACTTAATGACCTCTAATTCTGACTACGACATCTTCCATCATTCCTTCTTGTTTATGCCTCTTGATATGGTGTCACTCATGTTCTTCGTTTGCCCAGCAGTTTGAAATGAAGCGTTAATTATGGAAGCTGGCAGCATCTTTCTCAGTGTGCATGTTCTTGTAGATCTAGGACCTTCACTCTGTAGAATTTGGGAGTGATAAACTTCTCCATGTTTGCTCAAGAGTGTGTCCTGCTCATAAAGATAAGGTAGAGATCAAGTGCATAGGCTCTGTTGGTGGAAAAACACCAACAAAACCAAAAGTTTTGTTTATTCCCCTTAGGCACATTGCACAAGACAAACTTGTTGTTTATGTGTTCTATTCAATCTTAACATGAGTGATAGGATAAGAGGATGAGCATAAAAGTAGCATCTTAAAATATTTAACAGATCAGATTACTTAACCAAAGGAAGGATAATCTATGCATAAAGTGTCGATCTTTTCATAATTGAGATATATCATCTTCCAAAGGTTGGATGCACAACATTTTAGCTTATTTAGTTAAGACAGTGAGATACAAGAGAGTAAAGGTAGAAACAAAGATCAAAGGACTGAACATGTTGAGTTGATTAGGTTGGATCAAGTGAGGTGCAACTTAAACATGTTTAGTTCTTTATTTATGTTCATACTAGAATCAAGAAGAAGCTTTTAAAGTGATGGTTACTTGCCTTGAAATATTACTTTGTTATTGAAGAGTGATGTGTCGAACCACCTTGTGGAAGCTTCTCTTATCTAGCTGGCTTGTCTTCTCTTGCTCGTCTCACAGTGTGCTTGAGAGGAGGAAGATCACAGTGGAATCATCTTTAGATGTATCAATCTTCCTTCTCTATGTGTTGACTTATCAGTGAAGGCGCTTTGTTCCTCGAGTATGCTGCCTAGGATCCTCTCTCTTTCTTGTATTAATTCTGTACTATGAGGATATAGGGACAGTTCTGCATTCTTCTCTTGTGAACCTTTTTATTTTCCTTTAATCATTGGGTTGGCAAAAGACTTGAATTTAGAACTGTTACTCGAGTGCCTCCATGAGAGTCTTTGTCTCTTAGTGCCATGACTGAGACTTGTCCTCTCAACAGTGTCTAGATGATGGAGATCTGATCGGCTGTTCTTCTTGATTTGTTGGCTCAGGTACTATCTCTCCATCTTCTAACTCTTGTGGTGCAGTGGCTTCATCCTTCATGATGCCCTCCTCAATTCTTGGCAGTTGGTTCTTCCTTCGACATCTTCTCTTGGTTCTCTTTGGCTGCTCATAAGTGATGTAGTTGTTGAGGAATCAGCAAAAGATCCAAGAGTTGACTTCTCCAGGTCCGATATAGATGATAACATTGATGGCGTTCAAGAACGATCTTCCAAGAATGAGTGGTGGATCATATTTCTTCTCCACGACTGGGACAACATCTGTGACGGAACGACCCTAATCCCATGGCCCACGTGTCCCTGTCAACCTCTGACAGCCGAACCCATGTTCCATGTGATTAAGACCTGTTCGCCACCGGGCTACATCAGTGCCCAATGTCCGCAGGATCATCTCACAATTCGGTTACAGCATTGCATACTTTTACAAATAACATCGGAATAAAGAGCGGAAGACTTAAATAACAATAGTTTTACAAACCGAGGTTTCAAATGAGGTAAGGAGTACGATTATTACAAACCATTGTTCGGGAAATTCAAAGTAGACAACGTAGCGGAAACATTAACATAAAGATACATGTAACACCCAGCCCGAGGGTGC
This sequence comes from Coix lacryma-jobi var. lacryma-jobi, assembly GCA_009763385.1. Classification (NCBI taxonomy): domain Eukaryota; kingdom Viridiplantae; phylum Streptophyta; class Magnoliopsida; order Poales; family Poaceae; genus Coix; species Coix lacryma-jobi. The sequence continues at coordinate 104,411,127 of CM019823.1, read as the reverse complement.
ACATTTACTCATCGGCCTCATCGGCCTCTTCCTGGACGAAGGTCACGCAACAGGGTGCGAGACACATCGGGGTCTCAGGCATACCTGCAACATGGGTAACAAACCCTGAGTACTGGGGTACTCAACAAGACTTACCCGACTAAAGAAAAAGGGAGAAGACTCAGGAATGAGAGGCTTAGGGTAGTCAAGGTAAGGCTTAAGCAAGATCAAGTATTTTGCAGAAAAGCATTTTTGTAAACCTTATTTTATTTTGAAAGATTCAGTATTCCTCAATTCTTCATCATTCATGATTCATTTTACATTTCAAAACATTCCTAGTTGAGAACCACTCTCCGTTGACAGTCAGTGGACCAAGTCTCCATAACCGAGGAGCAACGTTAATCCGGATAAATAATACTCAGCTGAGGATCCCTATCCACACTGCATATATAGCACCCAAGCTTGCATATGCCAACTCGTCTACCACGATTCCTCCAAGATTGGGCCCGGTCCTACGCCATCCGGAAGTACAGTACACCACTCCAATTTTCCGCCAGCGACAAGTACCTCGGGACTCTAACCCAAGAGTACAGGTCCTGACACGTGGGTACATGCTACTTCCGCCATCTCTCCACTCCCAGTGCGCGGTTGTCGGTCCAATAAAGGATTCCTCGGAGTCAGAGCTTTCCGTAGTATGTGAATAGTTACAAGTCTTGACCAGCAGGCCCCCATACGGATGGTCCCTAATTTTCCAGCCGGAACTACACCTTGGTTATATCTCACCCAAGCGTAATAGTCCTGTCAGTTTTTCAACCCTGTCCCGGTCGGTGTCAACTGTTGAGTCCCGGACTACAACATGACGGCACCGTACGCTCGGACAACCTCTCCTCGCTAGTGACTAGGTACGGATCAGATACCTAGCCAACAGCCGGGGAGTAAGACCAAATTCCCATAAAGTTCTTTAAGTGATCACACTTTTGAAATTGGCATTTTATTGCAAGGTCTAATTTAATAAGCATTGCTAAGCATTTTTCAAATACTTTTGAAAAGCAGCTATCAGGTGTATCAGTGGTCAAGGTGGATAGTGCATCAATTAGGATAGCACACAACTCCTATAAACCTAATGCAATAATTTAACTCAAAAGCATTTAAGGAAAACATTTTATAAATTCAAGGAAAGGGTTAAATGCACCGGGGCTTGCCTTGAAGAGCAAAGAGGGCAGGCTCGAAGGCGGCGGAGTAGTTGTCGGAGCTCGGGGTAGCCTCGGGGACAGGTTCGTCGGCGGCTGCCTCGACCTTGACTCCTTCTTCGGTGACTATACGAATGCAATGATGCATGCACATGAGTATGCTAGTATGAACAATGCAAAAACAGGGCATACAACATGAACCCTAATCACTCTTTCTATTTTCCTTAATTATTTAAAAAGGTCATTTTATGAAGTTGCTCCAAAAATTACCAAATTAATCACATAAGTTCATTATGGTGTAGGTAGATGGCAAAACAAATTTCATAATTTTTGGAGGTCATTAAGGTGCTCAAATAATTCCAGACATTTATTAACAAAAGGCACTATTTAACAATTAAAGATAAAAGCTCAAAAATCAACTTGTTCCAAAAGACTTCAAAATTTCACCAGAGACTAAACATGGCATGGGAAGCTCACAAAAATTAGTCTCATGATTTTTGGAGTTATAAATAATTTTTCTAAAAATCCAAAACTATCCATTTATTAATTAAAAGAGGGATTTTACATTTTTAGATTCTTGCAGAAAAGTCAAGTTTTATATTTTTATAAAATTCTACACAGAGCAAGGAGCATACCATATTTTTCTCAAGATTTAAGGAACAACAGATTAATTCACACAAAAAAGAGAAAACAGAACACTATTCACAACTCCCAAAAAGGAAAAGGGCACTGTGCTCTTTCTTCGCAAGGCTCGGGCGAACGGGAGGCTCGGGCGAATCGGAAAAAACATGCGTTCGCCGAGGCCTGGCTCGAGCGAAGCGGGTTCGGGTGAAACGGGCTCGGGCGAGGCGGAAGCGACTGCTTCGTCCGAGGCCTGGCTCGGAGGCTCGGGCGAGACGGAAACAAACGTTTCGTCCGAGGCCTAGCTCGACGAAGCGGAGGGTGCATGAGTCCGCTCGAGGCTTGGGCTCGGGCGAGACGGAAACGTGTGCTCGAGGCTTGGGCTCGGGCGAGACGGAAACGTGTGCTCGAGGCTTGGGCTCGGGCGAAACGGAGTGGAAGCAGAGGCCGGAGGCTTCGCGTGCTTACCACGGATCGGAGGCAGGGCTCGAGGGTGTGGCTCGGCACGTGCTCGAGGGTGAGGCTCGAGGAAGGAGGCTCGACACGTGCTCGAGGGGCGGTGGTTCGGTGGAGCTCTTTCGGCGGCGAGCGGCGAGCGGCGCTCCGACGACCCTGCGCAACACACGAGACCGCAAGGGCCTGGTCAGAGTCGCACGGAACCAAGGAACACGACACGGGGGTCGGTGAGGGATGATCATGGCCGGAGACGGCGAATTTCACGAACCCGAGCTCGCCGGGTTTCTGCCGGAGATGGGAATGGCGAGCTTACGCCGGGCGATAGGAGGCGGTAGAGATGAAATTGAAGAGCGGGGAAGCTTCACGAGATCAAGGCGGAGCTGTTGGGCTAGTTGGTTGAGCGGCGGGAGCTTCGGAGTTGTCTGGCCACGGTGGCGGAGGTGAGTGAGGAGCTCGGAGCTCCGGCGGGCTTATATAGCCGCGGATAGTGGCCGGTAGAGGCCGTGGTGATGGCTGGATAAGCTCGGCGAGCGCACGCGCACTCGATTGCACTCTGGCGGAGGCGCTGGCGTGCAGCCGGGGCTCGGGCGCAGGCAGCGCCGGCAATGGCCACGCGGCGGCGGCGAGCAGGAGCAGTAGGGGCCGAGAGATGGAGTCAGCGCTCGCGTGCGGGCGCGGAGGGGACCAAGGAGCGGCTGGGGCAGGACAGAGGCGCGTGGGGAGCAGCCGTATGCGCTGCAGGCACAGCGCCGGCGCCATGGCCGGGCCCCCCCCTCCCCCTGGCTCTACGGGGAAGAAGAACAGTGTAGGGGCTAGGGTTTGACTTTTGGCCAGTTTTGTATTTTGCAAATTTCTCCCAAAATTTGAACTGTGCGACAAAAACTCAAAATACCAAAGTTGCTCAGAAAAAAGAGATCTACAACTTTGTCAATATGAACATTTTCAAATTCCAAATAGTTTTTGAACTATATTCAAAAACAGAAAAGGGGACACTTTTCAAATTCGATTCAAATCAAAATTACTTTGGATTTCAAACTGAAACTTGAAAATTTGTAAATACCAAAGTTGTTTCTCTTGGCCAGATCTACAACTTTGCTTTTTGGACCAACCTCAAATTTTAAATAATTTTTGAATTACAAAAAGAGGGATAAAATCCAGGATTTGGGATTTTAGGGTTTTGCAAAAGGAAAATCAAATCAAATCTGATTTTTGAACTTAGATCAATGCAACAAACATCAGGGCGCTAAATTTGAACAAGAAATACATAGAACTAGGCACAGAGGTGAAATTACCATTTTGCCCTTATAGAGAGAATTGGGCTTTTAGGGTTTTTGAAAAGAGATTGCTACACAAGTGCTAAGCAAACATAAATGCAAGGCAAGGATGATTAATGACTAATGATGATGACATGTCAGGTTAATTACAGTTAAACACCAGAGGTGTTACAGCCTTCCCCCCTAAAAGAAATCTCGCCCCGAGATTCCACGTCTTAAGAAGGAAAAGGCAAAACCTTACATCTACAGAGATTCGAGAAAGTCGGGATAGTTCTTTGCTAAGAAGTCTTCGGATTCCCAGGTGGCTTCTTCTTCAGAGTGCTGGTTCCACTGGATCTTGTACCATCTTGTGGTGGTTCTTCGGGTAACACGATCCTTGTGATCCAACACGCGAACTGGATACTCAGTGTATGACAGATCTGGTTCTAGCTCAACGCCTTCAACTTCAACCACATGTTCAGGTACTCGGAGACACTTCTTGAGTTGGGAGACATGAAACACATTATGAACTGCTGAAAGATGATCGGGCAAACTTAACTTGTAAGCGACCTTGCCACAACGATCCAGAATCTCAAACGGACCAATGTAACGGGGTGCTAGCTTTCCTTTGACTCCAAAACGAGTGACTCCTTTGGTGGGTGAGACTTTCAGGTACACATAATCCCCGATCTCGAACTGCAGAGGTCGACGGCTCTTGTCAGCATAACTTTTCTGTCGAGACTGTGCGATCTTCATGTTCTCTTGTATTTGCTTGACTTTCTCTTCCATATCTTTTACTAGGTCAACTCCAAAGAATTCCCTTTCTCCGGGTTCAGACCAACTGAGAGGTGTACGACAACGGCGGCCGTACAGTGCTTCAAAGGGTGCCATTTTGATGCTCTCTTGGTAACTGTTATTATATGAGAACTCTGCCAAGGGCAAACAGTCATCCCAAGTATCTGCGAAGGTGAGCACACATGTTGTCAACATATCCTCTAGCACTTGGTTGACTCGCTCAGTTTGTCCATCTGTTTGCGGATGATATGCCGTACTATGCAAGAGCTTGGTTCCAAGTGAGGCATGGAACGCTTTCCAGAACTTAGCGACAAACTGAGTACCACGATCTGAGATGATGGTCTTGGGTATGCCATGGAGCTTCACTATGTTGTTCTTGTACAAGGTGGCATAAGTTGGGGCGGTATAACTTGTTTTGACCGGTAGGAAGTGAGCTTGCTTCGTGAGACGGTCCACTAACACCCAAATGGAATCGAATCCCTTTTGAGTCTTGGGTAATCCATTGATAAAATCCATGCTGATATCCTCCCATTTCCAACCAGGTACTGACAAAGGTTGCAGCTCTCCTCCGGGCTTCATATGCACAGCCTTGACTTTCTGACATGTATCACAACGAGCGACATGTCGAGCGATTTCGATCTTCATCTTTGTCCACCAGAATTGTTGCTTCAAATCCTGGTACATTTTGTTGCTGCCGGGGTGGATGGAGAATCTAGTCAAGTGTGCTTCATCAAGGATTAACTTTCTTAACTCGGGCACTTTAGGAACTACTAACCGATTCTTAAACCATACTACTCCTGCATCATCGATCCTGAAACAATCAGCCTTTCCGGATTGGACCTTTTCGATGATGTGCTTGATTCCAGGGTTATCTTTCTATGCAGCAATGATCTGCTCTCTGATAGAGGTTTCTACTCTGACATTGCCTAGACTTCCTTGTGGAACCATTTCAATACCCAGCTTCTCTAGTTCATAGCATAGGGAAGATTCATAGGATTTCATAACCAGGCAGTTACAGTATGACTTGCGACTGAGTGCATCGGCGACCACATTCGCCTTACCCGGATGGTAATGCACTTCGATATCATAGTCCTTGATTAACTCAAGCCATCTTCGCTGCCTCATGTTCAGCTCTTCTTGGGTGAAGATATACTTCAGGCTCTTGTGATCTGTGTACACATTACAGGTACTGCCCAACAGATAATGACGCCATATCTTCAAGGCATGAACCACTGCTGCTAACTCAAGATCATGAGTTGGATAATTTTCCTCATGTCGCTTAAGCTGCCGCGAGGCATAAGCGATCACTCTTCCTTCTTGCATCAAAACACAGCCCAAACCAGTACCAGATGCATCACAGTAGACATCAAAGGGCTTCTCGATGTTCGGCTGGGCTAGCACTGGTGATGTGGTTAACAATTTCTTCAGAGTTTGAAAGGCTTGCTCACAGGCTGGTGACCAGACAAACTTCACAGAATTCTTTACTAACTCAGTGATAGGCTTGGCGATTCTTGAGAAATCCGGAATGAATCGACGATAATATCCTGCCATTCCCATAAAGCTGCGGACTTGATGAACAGTGGTAGGTGGCTCCCAATCCAGAATGTCTTCCACTTTACCAGGGTCAACTGACACACCTTCAGCGGATAGGACATGACCAAGAAACTGTATCTGATCTAACCAGAACTCACATTTACTGAACTTGGCATACAGCTGATGTTCTCTGAGACGGGATAGAACGATACGAAGATGCTCGGCGTGATCCTCAGGGGTTTTTGAGTAGACAAGGATGTCGTCAATGAACACGACCACAAATTTATCAAGCTCTGGCATGAACACAGAGTTCATGAGGTACATGAAATGAGCAGGGGCATTGGTCAAACCGAAGGACATGACCAAGTACTCATATAGGCCGTATCTGGTGGTGAAAGCTGTTTTAGGAATATCTTCAGGACGGATTTTTATTTGGTGGTAGCCAGATCTGAGATCGATCTTGGAGAATACTTTGGCTCCAGCTAACTGGTCAAAGAGAAGATCAATACGAGGCAAGGGATATTTATTTTTGATGGTGACCTCATTGAGTGGGCGATAATCAACGCACATTCTGAGAGTCTTGTCTTTCTTCTTTACAAAGATTGCAGGACAGCCCCAAGGAGACGAGCTTGGGCGAATGAAACCCTTGTCCAACAAATCTTGTAATTGGATTTTTAGTTCTGCCAACTCTCTGGGAGGCATCCGATAAGCTCTGCGGGATACAGGAGCAGTCCCGGGCTTTAGCTCTATAGCAAACTCGACATCACGGTCAGGAGGCAGACCAGGCAAATCCTTAGGAAAAACATCAGGGAATTCACAAACCACGGGGATGTCCCGGGTTTCCAGAACATAGGCGGTATTTATTTGAGTGGCTGCTGGTTTTTGAGGCATTGGAAGTTGGAGAAGGAGTTTGGCGGTACTGTTAGGAATATCCACTCTCACAACTCTATGCAGGATGTCGATCATGGCTTTATACTGACACATCCAATTCATGCCTAGGATGACATCTATCTCCTGATCATGAAGCACTATCATGGTGGTGGGAAATACATGTTCCCCCAACATTACTGGTATACTGCGAACCACTTCCTTAGTACTTATACGCCCTCCAGGCGAAAATATGCAGAAACTTTCTTTTAAATCCTCAATTGATATCTCATGCTTGATGACAAAAGTACGACTGATGAAGGAATGCGATGCACCAGAATCAAACAACACAACTGCAGGGTGATTGGCAACAGGAAACCTACCGATCATGACGGGCTCCCCTTCTGGTATATCGCTGACAGCGGTGTAGTAGACTTGCCCGTGCTTCTTGACAATCTTGTCCTTCTGAGCATGCTGCTGCGGTGCACGGTGGTGCTGCTGCTGAGATCCTCCAGGATTCTTCTGAGCTTTCTGGGCATACCTCTTGGGCTTTGGGCACTCACGAGACCAGTGACCAAGCTGGCCACAGTTGTAGCAGGGATGGTTGTAGGCTATTTGTGGAGTGGTGATACGAACACCTGGGGCGTTCGGCTGTGTGGCACTCTGCTGGTTGGCATTATGGGTGGTGGCCGCGGTACGGACGACCACTTGCTGGTTGGGGTAAGGTAGACGATTGTGGTGGTGGCTGGGGTGATAGATGATTCTCTGGCGTTTGTGACCGCCAGAGAAGCTGCTTGACCCTGCTTTCTTCTTCTTCTTCTCTTCCTGGTACTGGCGATTGCTTTCTTCAAAAGCAACAGCCCGGTCAACAACATCGTGATAAGACCCAGTCAGGTTATTGGACAAGCTCCTGCGGATCTTCGGGTGCAGTCCTCTAAGGAAACAATCCCTCTTCTTCTCATCTGTGTTGACATACTCTGAGGCATACTGGCTGAGATGATTGAATTGACCCACTTACTGCATGACTGTGGAGTCTTTCTGTTGGAGAGCCAGGAACTGATCAAGCTTCATTTTCATTAATCCGGAAGGGATGTGATGAGCACGGAAAGCAGTGCGGAACTCTTCCCAGGTCAACCGATGACCTTCTGGCTGGGCAGCCAACAGGTTGGCGTACCAAGCACTTGCCGGACCACGAAGTTGCTGGGAAGCGAACCGTGGCTTCTGAATATCGGTGCAGTTGATAAGACCAAACTTTTGCTCCATGGTGCGGAGCCAATCATCAGCTTCGAGGGGTTCATCGGCCTTGGTGAAGACCAGTGGACGAGTTTCGGTGAATTCCACATAGGTGGTCTCTTGGTTGATGTTGTGGCGACCACGGTGAAAGTTCTGCTGTCCTTGGTTTTGAGCCATTAGGTTGGCAGCGGCGGCCAAGGCTGCAATGGCATCTGCTAGGGTAGCTGGGACAGGTGGAGGGTTTGGGAGGTTGGCATTATCAGAACCTCCAGCTCCAGTGCGAGTGTTCACAGGCATCTGTTAAGCAACTTGGAACTTAGCATTCATAGATAGAGTTCTGAAAATAGCAGACTGATAGCTTCTTCTGATACAAAGACTGATGACTTGATAAGGTGACTGACAGATGATACAGACCGATAAAGGGAAAAGATGCGAAAAGAAAGATACATGCCAGACTTGGCAACAGACAGACTAACGCCCCCAAACCTAGAATAAAGTTTTAGGTAAGCAGATGGTACAGACACTACGAGTCTAGTCGTCATCGATGAAGATCAACTCTTCGTCATCATCATCATCCTCGATGATAAGCTCAGGCTCTTCCTCCTCATCTTCATCTTCAACGTGGACATCTTCAGCAGGTTCCACTTTCTCATTCTGATCGGGTCGTGTTCCACTTCAGGTTCCTCCACGACTCCGTCTTCGGGGTCCTCAGCATCTGGTGGAATCACGGGGTGAAGCTGGTTGTGCAGCTGGTGTACTTCCTCATGAAGCATATCATTGAACTGCTCGATCTGGGCGGTGTACTGCTGCAGTCCATGGAGCTGGGCTCTGGTGACATCCTCTCGGATCCATGTTGCATCACGCTGCTGGATAGCGCGAACCACATTCTGGTTAGCTTCCTCAAGAGCGGCTCGTGCCTCGTAGAACTCCAGGCGGGAAAGGTAGAAGTCATGCTCCATGTTCTCTATCTCAGCCTTCAGATTCTTGATTTCCTCCTTCAGGTTCTTGCGGGTGCGGCGGGGAAAACGACGACCATTGGAGGATTCTCCAGTCTCTTCTCCGGTGCGTGGCGCCAGCTGGTGACGCGGCACACCGTTCGGTCCAGTCGACTTGCGGGCGGTCAGCTTGATGCGAGGCATATCTGGACAAGAGGTTATAGATGAGAAAGGCTAGCAAGAAAAGGTATAGGCACACTATCCCAACGAACTCATTTATTTACTTAAGTGAATATGACATGATGCATGAATCGTTCCTACGGAACAAGGCAATGCAATACTTAACATATATAGGGCTTAAAACATGTTGTTCCACTAGCTAGTGTTGCCATAAGAGGGACAAGATGAGAGAAGCAATTTGGACTCAAAATAGTCAAGTTTAAATTTTGTTTGGACTCAAAAGAACTTTTGAAGTTTTCGCAAAAGAACACTGCAACGTTAAAGTGAGATGCTCCGATACCACTCTGTGACATCCTCTCGGATCCATGTTGCATCACGCTGCTGGATAGCGCGAACCACATTCTGGTTAGCTTCCTCAAGAGCGGCTCGTGTCTCGTAGAACTCCAGGCGGGAAAGGTAGAAGTCATGCTCCATGTTCTCTATTTCAGCCTTCAGATTCTTGATTTCCTCCTTCAGATTCTTGCGGGTGCGGCGGGGAAAGCGACGACCGTTGGAAGATTCTCCAGTCTCTTCTCCAACGCGAGGTGCCAGCTGGTGGCGTGGCACACCATGCAGTCCAGTTGACTTGCGGGCAGTCAGCTTGATACGGGCCATGTCTGGATAAGAGAAGATGGATGAGAAAGGCTAGCAAGAACAGGTAAAGGTACACTATCCCAACGAACTCATTTATATACTTAAGTGAATATGACATGATGCATGAATCGTTCCTACGGAACAAGGCAATGCAATACTTAACATATATATAGGGCTTAATACATGTTGTTCCACTAGCTAGTGTTGCCATATGAGAGACAAGATGAGAGAAGCAATTTGGACTCAAAATAGTCAAGTTTAGTTTGTTTGGACTCAAAAGGTCTTTTGAAGTTTTCGCAAAAAAACGAACACTGCAACGTTAAAGTGAGATGCTCCGATACCACTCTGTGACCGAACGACCCTAATCCCATGGCCCACGTGTCCCTATCAACCTCTGACAGCCGAACCCATGTTCCATGTGATTAAGACCTGTTCGCCACCGGGCTACATCAGTGCCCAATGTCCGCAGGATCATCTCACAATTCGGTTACAGCATTGCATACTTTTACAAATAACATCGGAATAAAGAACGGAAGACTTAAATAACAATAGTTTTACAAACCGAGGTTTCAAATGAGGTAAGGAGTACGATTATTACAAACCATTGTTCGGGAAATTCAAAGTAGACAACGTAGCGGAAACATTAACATAAAGATACATGTAACACCCAGCCCGAGGGTGCACATTTACTCATCGGCCTCATCGGCCTCTTCCTGGACGAAGGTCACGCAACAGGGTGCGAGACACATCGGGGTCTCAGGCATACCTGCAACATGGGTAACAAACCCTGAGTACTGGGGTACTCAACAAGACTTACCCGACTAAAGAAAAAGGGAGAAGACTCAGGAATGAGAGGCTTAGGGTAGTCAAGGTAAGGCTTAAGCAAGATCAAGTATTTTGCAGAAAAGCATTTTTGTAAACCTTATTTTATTTTGAAAGATTCAGTATTCCTCAATTCTTCATCATTCATGATTCATTTTACATTTCAAAACATTCCTAGTTGAGAACCACTCTCCGTTGACAGTCAGTGGACCAAGTCTCCATAACCGAGGAGCAACGTTAATCCGGATAAATAATACTCAGCTGAGGATCCCGATCCACACTGCATATGTAGCACCCAAGCTTGCATATGCCAACTCGTCTACCACGATTCCTCCAAGATTGGGCCCGGTCCTACGCCACCCGGAAGTACAGTACACCACTCCAATTTTCCGCCAGCGACAAGTACCTCGGGACTCTAACCCAAGAGTACAGGTCCTGACACGTGGGTACATGCTACTTCCGCCATCTCTCCACTCCCAGTGCGCGGTTGTCGGTCCAATAAAGGATTCCTCGGAGCCAGAGCTTTCCGTAGTATGTGAATAGTTACAAGTCTTGACCAGCAGGCCCCCATACGGATGGTCCCTAATTTTCCAGCCAGAACTACACCTTGGTTATATCTCACCCAAGCGTAATAGTCCTGTCAGTTTTTCAACCCTGTCCCGGTCGGTGTCAACTGTTGAGTCCCGGACTACAACATGACGGCACCGTACGCTCGGACAACCTCTCCTCGCTAGTGACTAGGTACGGATCAGATACCTAGCCAATAGCCGGGTGGTAAGACCAAATTCCCATAAAGTTCTTTAAGTGATCACACTTTTGAAATTGGCATTTTATTGCAAGGTCTAATTTAATAAGCATTGCTAAGCATTTTTCAAATACTTTTGAAAAGCAGGTATTAGGTGTATCAGTGGTCAAGGTGGATAGTGCATCAATTAGGATAGCACACAACTCCTATAAACCTAATGCAATAATTTAACTCAAAAGCATTTAAGGAAAACATTTTATAAATTCAAGGAAAGGGTTAAATGCACCGGGGCTTGCCTTGAAGAGCAAAGAGGGCAGGCTCGAAGGTGGCGGAGTAGTTGTCGGAGCTCGGGGTAGCCTCGGGGACAGGTTCGTCGGCGGCTGCCTCGACCTTGACTCCTTCTTCGGTGACTATACGAATGCAATGATGCATGCACATGAGTATGCTAGTATGAACAATGCAAAAACAGGGCATACAACATGAACCCTAATCACTCTTTCTATTTTCCTTAATTATTTAAAAAGGTCATTTTATGAAGTTGCTCCAAAAATTACCAAATTAATCACATAAGTTCATTATGGTGTAGGTAGATGGCAAAACAAATTACATAATTTTTGGAGGTCATTAAGGTGCTCAAATAATTCCAGACATTTCTTAACAAAAGGCACTATTTAACAATTAAAGATAAAAGCTCAAAAATCAACTTGTTCCAAAAGACTTCAAAATTTCACCGGAGACTAAACATGGCATGGGAAGCTCACAAAAATTAGTCTCATGATTTTTGGAGTTATAAATAATTTTTCTAAAAATCCAAAACTATCCATTTATTAATTAAAAGAGGGATTTTACATTTTTAGATTCTTGCAGAAAAGTCAAGTTTTATATTTTTATAAAATTCTACACAGAGCAAGGAGCATACCATATTTTTCTCAAGATTTAAGGAACAACAGATTAATTCACACAAAAAAGAGAAAACAGAACACTATTCACAACTCCCAAAAAGGAAAAGGGCACTGTGCTCTTTCTTCGCAAGGCTCGGGCGAACGGGAGGCTCGGGCGAATCGGAAAAAACATGCGTTCGCCGAGGCCTGGCTCGAGCGAAGCGGGTTCGGGTGAAACGGGCTCGGGCGAGGCGGAAGCGACTGCTTCGTCCGAGGCCTGGCTCGGAGGCTCGGGCGAGACGGAAACAAACGTTTCGTCCGAGGCCTAGCTCGACGAAGCGGAGGGTGCATGAGTCCGCTCGAGGCTTGGGCTCGGGTGAGACGGAAACGTGTGCTCGAGGCTTGGGCTCGGGCGAGACGGAAACGTGTGCTCGAGGCTTGGGCTCGGGCGAAACGGAGTGGAAGCAGAGGCCGGAGGCTTCGGGTGCTTACCACGGATCGGAGGCAGGGCTCGAGGGTGTGGCTCGGCACGTGCTCGAGGGTGAGGCTCGAGGAAGGAGGCTCGACACGTGCTCGAGGGGCGGTGGTTCGGTGGAGCTCTTTCGGCGGCGAGCGGCGAGCGGCGCTCCGACGACCCTGCGCAACACACGAGACCGCAAGGGCCTGGTCAGAGTCGCACGGAACCAAGGAACACGACACGGGGGTCGGTGAGGGATGATCATGGCCGGAGACGGCGAATTTCACGAACCCGAGCTCGCCGGGTTTCTGCCGGAGATGGGAACGGCGAGCTTACGCCGGGCGATAGGAGGCGGTAGAGATGAAATTGAAGAGCGGGGAAGCTTCACGAGCTCAAGGCGGAGCTGTTGGGCTAGTTGGTTGAGCGGCGGGAGCTTCGGAGTTGTCTGGCCACGGTGGCGGAGGTGAGTGAGGAGCTCGGAGCTCCGGCGGGCTTATATAGCCGCGGATAGTGGCCGGTAGAGGCCGTGGTGATGGCTGGATAAGCTCGGCGAGCGCACGCGCACTCGATTGCACTCTGGCGGAGGCGCTGGCGTGCAGCCGGGGCTCGGGCGCAGGCAGCGCCGGCAATGGCCACGCGGCGGCGGCGAGCAGGAGCAGTAGGGGCCGAGAGATGGAGTCAGCGCTCACGTGCGGGCGCGGAGGGGACCAAGGAGCGGCTGGGGCAGGACAGAGGCGCGTGGGGAGCAGCCGTATGCGCTGCAGGCGCAGCGCCGGCGCCATGGCCGGGCCCCCCCCCTCCCCCTGGCTCTACGGGGAAGAAGAACAGTGTAGGGGCTAGGGTTTGACTTTTGGCCAGTTTTGTATTTTGCAAATTTCTCCCAAAATTTGAACTATGCTTCAAAAACTCAAAATACCAAAGTTGCTCAGAAAAAAGAGATCTACAACTTTGTCAATATGAACATTTTCAAATTCCAAATAGTTTTTGAACTATATTCAAAAACAGAAAAGGGGACACTTTTCAAATTCGATTCAAATCAAAATTACTTTGGATTTCAAACTGAAACTTGAAAATTTGTAAATACCAAAGTTGTTTCTCTTGGCCAGATCTACAACTTTGCTTTTTGGACCAACCTCAAATTTTAAATAATTTTTGAATTACAAAAAGAGGGATAAAATCCAGGATTTGGGATTTTAGGGTTTTGCAAAAGGAAAATCAAATCAAATCTGATTTTTGAACTTAGATCAATGCAACAAACATCAGGGCGCTAAATTTGAACAAGAAATACATAGAACTAGGCACAGAGGTGAAATTACCATTTTGCCCTTATAGAGAGAATTGGGCTTTTAGGGTTTTTGAAAAGAGATTGCTACACAAGTGCTAAGCAAACATAAATGCAAGGCAAGGATGATTAATGACTAATGATGATGACATGTCAGGTTAATTACAGTTAAACACCAGAGGTGTTACAACATCTAGTGGTTTGTACTGATCAAAGTGGTGAGTAGGAGATCAATATGTTGAAGTTGGGTTTCTCCTTCCTCCCTTTGATTGTGAAACACATCTAGACAACAGAATTGTCTCTCTCAGGCTGGCTTGTGATGTAGATGGACTTCCAACAACATGTTCATGTGTTTGAGTTGTAGATCTTGCTATTGTTGTAGTCGTACCATTTTGTCTCCCAAGCTAGCTCTTGATTAGAAGAGAAAATAACTTTCCACTTCTTGTCTTGATGTCTTGGGCAATGATGGTTGCTGGCATAGGTTGTTTCATACGAGGTAAGTTGCATCTTGTTTGTCATCAGTGCCCAAGCAAGACTCAAAGCTAGGCTAGCACCATTTGTGATCTGAGAGTTGATTTGTGTGTCTATGGTTTGGGTTTTGGATCTTCAATGTTCAGACCAAATCATGGATGAACAAAATCTCTCTCCTGCATAATGTTAGTGGATATATACCCGAAAGATTGCAAGAATTTGAAGCATGGGTTGTTGTCCACAACATATGTATTTTGCATCTATGCTAATAAGGAGATGTTTTTAGGATTACTTTAGCATAGACTAGTATGTGTTGGCTGCACTTTAACATGATTCAAGGCAAAGGATAACTTGCAGTAGAAGACAAAATAAATAAACTTTGATACTTACAGTTCTTTCATCCATGATGAATGAGCTGAGTCTTCATTGTGCAAAGTTGTTCGAAGATCATGTGTCTCTTCATCTCCAGTGTGAGTTCATCTCCGAACTTTCCCAAATTGATATTGAAAGTTTCCCTGCAGTGGTTAGTCCAACAAAATATCCAACATCCACTATAGCATACTATCGGCTCAAAAATCAACCTAGACACCACGTCTAATTTGATCTAGGAAGGTATTTTTACTTAATTGCTTAAATTAAAAACCTTTGAAAGCAAGATCACCACTCCTAAACTAGGCACCATGCTTAATTTAAGAGATGTATGAAAGTACTCCAAACCTAAACATATAATATAGCAAATGAGGGTAGCATGAAATTATTATAGAGATTTATTCAGATGGTGATGAAAGAGCATGATTAGTGTATGAACATATCTTAAAGGTAGGGACAACGAACATAGCAACATGGCAAGAGATATTCTTAGAAGGTCTATTCCCGAAGCTTGGATTTTGCATAAATCAAGATTGGATGAATGTAATTCAATGTTGCATGCTGATTGGTGGGACATACCTTATGTTTGTTGTTCCTTCGTTCTTTTCTGCTCCAAACCTGGGAAGGTTAGTGACAAGAATACCCGAAGGAATATTTTCATATTTATATTTCTATGCTCATTACAAGGACAGTGCAGCAGAAAGGTAGGCATAGCTCATAACCAGGTATTATGAGGGGTATAAGGATTCTACTAGTTATAGCTTGCTCAATGGGTAGTGATAGATAAGAGTGGAATTCAAAAAAACAACATTCATAAGAATGAAAACAAAAATAACGAAAAGACTGGGACAAAAAGGAAAAGATAAAAGTATGATTACAAGGTTAACTTAAGACGTAAATGATCTACCGTTCCCCGGCAACGGCGCCAGAATGCTTGTTGGTATAAATTAATGCACACTCTACTTTATCTGCAAGCGCACAGATAAAATCTACCGATGTAGCACTTCACCGGAGTAATCCAGTTTTAATATCGAACCCAAAGGAACGGATAGCGATGAGTCTCAAGTGTATAACCCCTGAGTAACTAACAAGGACAGACAAACTAAAAGTATAGAGGGGATCAATAAGGTTATCTAAATCCAACTTAAGAGTGATATGTTTATTATTCTTAATGGGGAAGTTGCCATAAAAGGTCACACAGAGTATGATTCTTTTATGCAAATGTATAATCCTACCGAGCCTACACACGGGTAAGTGGACTATAGAAGAATCAACAAGGCTATAAGAGTCACCCTTGTGAACTACCACTACTACCGGCGTTATAGGAGGTAAATATGAGCTATCAAGTCTAAGCACTACGCTTATACTATCCAACTACTCCAACTCTAGAGCGACTAGAATTAAAGTACTCAAAAGAGAGTCATAAACCTTAAGAACAATAAGAACAATGGATCAAACTTAAATATAGATGTTGATTACCGAAACAATCGTTGAAGCAAGTCGATGAAGAACTTGAATCCACAGGTACAAGATGAAGAAGTTGATCCGACAGGCCGGAGCTTCCTCTTGATCTCTTCCTCTCTCTCTCTCTCTCTCTCTTCTAGTTCTAGAATAAGACTAGGTTCTAATCCTACTAGAGGGGTATCTAGTCTTCTACTTGAAAGCTAACTCTTGATTACAACTAGATGAACTAGATCTAATTCTAGATGAACTATACGAGATTCATCTAGAGGGACCTCTACTTCTACATTGGAACCCTAATTTCTGATGTGGAGATGTATAATGAAGAGGGAGATGCCTGGAGAGGGGGGTCTGGGGCTGCTTATATAGCCCTGAGGGATCAACCGCGTCCGTTGGATCAAACCGACTTAAGGTACGGCTGAGATGCATCCTAGAGGTCGGTGGAGGAAGCTTGTAGAAGACGGAAGCCAGCGGGCCCAGGGGGAGACCGACCGGTCTAAGGGTGGGACCGGTCGGTCCCACCTGGCGGCCTCTCGAGGTGTCCCGCCTCGTGGTATCCTTTTGTGTCCTCTAGAACCTTCTGGAATATTCCTAACGTGCCAGTTGCGTTATCTCACGTCGGTTTCCTTCTAGGGGAAGCTATCAGTGCTGATTTCCTAGTTTAGTCCCTACAGAATCATAGTTCACCAAAACTCATGGAATATTGTCAATTGAAACCCTAAACCTTTGTTGGTGATTGAATTCATGCCCTTTTCATATTTATTTATCCTTTAATTTTGATAGATAACTAGCGTCAACAAATACACACTTCCAAATGCATATAAGTCAAAATGCAAGTTAGCGGCTTCAGGAATATAGTCCATAGAATGAAAAGATACTCTCCCAAGTGCTGATCCGATGACTCAACAACATGCACAGAATGCTTGCAAAGGCTCAAACTGATCACCAAATACGACATATGAACATTCAAGCAAAGTGAGAAGTTTTTAGCCAGAAAGGTATTCACCATCAAAATACCACTAAACATGTATAGATAAGAAGTCAAACAAGTGCTAAACATGTATACAAGGTGAACTACCCCTAGCAACGTTCAATCATCATGCTATAGAATGAAACATAGACTTGTGTATTCAAATTTTATCGGAGTTGCAGCGGTGAAATTACACAAGTTCAAATTTCAGCATGTGATTGCGAGAGGTTGAAAACTTGTCAAAGCCTGACTTTTCAACCGTGCTAGGCCTATGCAGAAGCAATCAGAAGCTTAAAGCAACGGTTTCGGTCTTACACTACACGGCTCAAGTTTAACTCAATGTGCAATGAGAAACAGTCTCGATACCGTGATGTGCTGACAAGCAATCCCATCTCGATCTTTCCAATTCACTTAAACTTGGTTTAATTTTAAGAAAGAATATGAACATACCAAGCAAGTGAATGACTCAGAACTAGAGACATAGCAACCTAGCATATATGAAAAGCACAAGTGATTTCAACACATTCTACACATGCTAGTTGCTAATCTCAATAGTGAACAATTTCAAGTTTTTATGTTCATTAAGCAAGTTCACTGTTCATAAAATAGCTCAGCTCACAACCTGTATCAGTGATCAGAAAGAGCATAAGCTACAAGCATCATCATATAGCATCGGATCATACACTAAACAAAGCATAGTCACATTCTAAAGATTATATACATGAAGCTTGAAAATGCAAAGATGCATGATGAAATGTAAACACAAAAACAAAGCAAAAAGGAGTCAGTCTATAATACAAGAACCAAAATGTTCCCTCCAACTAAAAGGGGAAACACACACCAAGTTCACCTCTCAACCTAGCAAAGGTTGATTGGTCCAAAGGCTTGGTAAAAATATCTGCCAACTGATGATGAGTATCGACATGGTGGAGGTCAATATCACCCTTCTCATAGTGGTCTCGCAAGAAATGAAAGCGCACATCAATGTGTTTGGTCTTAGAGTGCAGCATGGGGTTCTTAGCAATGCTAATCCCACTCATGCTGTCACAAAGCAAAGTAAGCGAGAAAAGCTCAGACCAAAATCACGCAAAGTGGCCATCATCCAAAGCAACTGGGAACAGCAGCTAGCCACAGCAACATACTCAGCCTCTGTGGTAGACTGGGCGACGCTAGACTGCTTGCGAGAAGACCACGATACAAGAGAAGAACCAATAAACTGACAAGTCCCAGAAGTGGACTTGCGATCAAGTCGGCAACCAGCAAAATCAGCATCCGAGTAACCACAAATGGAAAGGGTGGAGGAAGCAGAGTACCAAATCCCAAACTCAGGTGTGAAGCATAAGTACCTCATAATGCGCTTGACCGCCTGACGGTGAGAAGTGCGCGGCGACGAATGAAATCGTGCGCAAAGACACACCGCGAACTGAATGTCCGGGCGTGTCACCGTCAAATACAGCAGCGACCCGATCATACTCTGGTACTCCTTCTGGTCCACAGCTTCTCCATCCTTGTCCACATCCAGGGTCGTCGTGGTAGACATGGGTGTTGGAAGAGGCTTGGCCTCACCCATATCGAACTTCTTCGGGATGTCCTTGGTATACTTACCCTGGTGCACAAATGTCCCATCTCGGGATTGCTTGATTTGCAACCCAAGGAAAACGTCAACTCTCCCATCATGCTCATCTCAAATTCCCTGCTCATAGTATCTGCAAACTTGGCAACCAAAACGTGAGAAGAACCACCGAAAATGATATCATCCACATAAATCTGGACCAAGAGAGTGTCATTGTCTTGCTTAAGGAGAAAGAGCGTTTTATCCACACATCCCATTTTAAAACCCTTAGCAAGCAAAAAGGTTTTCAACCTATCATACCAGGCTCTAGGGGCTTGTTTCAAACCATACAAAGCTTTGTGAAGTTTAAAAACATGGTTTGGAAACTTGGGATTTTCAAAACCGGGGGGTTGTTTCACATACACCTCTTCTTCTATGTAGCCGTTTAGGAAGGCACTCTTGACATCCATTTGAAAAAGTTTAAACCCTTTGGATGCAGCAAAAGCCAAGAGGATCCTAATTGCCTCCAAATGAGCTACAGGAGCAAAAGTCTCCTCATAGTCTATCCCCTCCTTCTGACTATACCCCTGGGCTACAAGTCTGGCCTTGTTTCTCACAACATGGCCATCTTCTCCTTGTTTGTTTTTGAAAACCCATTTTGTCCCAATAGGGTGACACTCAGGAGGAAGAGGAACAAGAACCCAAACCCGATTTCTCTCAAAGTTTTCAAGCTCCTCATGCATGGCATTGACCCAATCCGGATCAGATAAAGCGTGTCCAACATCTCAGGGTTCAAAATCAGCAACAAATGCAGAATGAGCAAAGTGAGAGATTTGTTGTGACCTTGACTGAGTGACATGTTCGTCGATGTTGTTGATCATCTGTTGAGGCGGGTGTTGGCGCTGAATGTGTCGTGGCGCCTCCCGAGCTGAAGAAACCTCCCCTCACAGCAGCTGGTGCCTCCTCGGGTACAAAAGGTACAACCCAAGGTGGCGGATCCCACGGCCCCCAAGTAGTCGACGAAGAGGGGTTGGGGCCGTGAGTCATCGTAGTGGAAGCCGATGCTTGCGGCACAGCAGGTGGAGGTGGTGCTGGATCTTCCATCCCTTCAACACCCTCGTCCTCGTCATCAAAAAGAGGTTCGCCAACCTCATGATCACATGCACGCTCAAATCTAGAAGAAGGACAAACCATGGTCTCGTCGAAGGTGACATCGGATGTCTCCATGACTCGGTTAGTATCAAGGTTAAGTACACGATATGCACGAGTATGAGTGTCATAACCCAAAAATACACCGTCAGAAGAGCGAGACTCAAATTTGTCCAAGTTGCCTTTCTTGAGTATAAAACAATGGCAACCAAAAACTCTAAAATAACTCACTTTGGGTTGTTTTCCAAAATGCAACTCATAAGAAGTCTTTTTCAAGAAAGCTTAGAGAAAAATGCGATTGGAAATATAGCATGCAGTGTTCATAGCCTCGGCCCAATACCGCCTAGGAGTCCTATCCTCATCGAGCATCGTCCTGGCCATCTCAACAAGGGCCCGATTCTTCCTTTCTACAACACCATTCTGTGGCGGTGTGTAGGGGGAAGAAAACTGGTGCTCCAAACCCAATGAGTCACAAAACTTTTCAAAATCCGAGTTTTTGAACTCGGAACCATTATCACTACGGATAGCTCGCATCGTGTTCTTAGGGAACTCATTCTGAAGACGCAAAATCAGATTGCGAGCAAAAGAGAAAGTCTCCATTTTCTCAGCTAAAGAGAAAACTCATGAATATCTCGAAAAGTCGTCAACAACAACAAGCACATACCATTTCCCACCAACTGAGCTCAACGGAGCCGGACCGACAAGGTCCATATGTAAAAGCTCTCCAGGGCACTTTGTCATGACCTGATTCACAGGATGGTGGGGAGCGGCTACCATTTTCCCATGTCTACAAGAATGGCAGACAAGATCCTTCTCCATGTGCAACTTGGGCAATCCTCGGATTAAGCCAAGAGAACAAAGCCTTGCAAGCAAGTCGAAGCTTAGGTGACCGAGTCTCCTATGCCACTTCCAAAAGATCAGAGGAGGAAGGACCATCCACAAGACAACAGGAAATTCCAAAAGACTCTGAGAAGTTCGCACGAAAGACTTTACCAAAGGGCGAAATCAAACAAACAAGATTGCCCTGAGGATCCAAAATACGACAGAGATTCCGTTTAAAACGAATCTCATAGTCATCATTAAAGAGTTGCGAAACAGAAAGAAGGTTAAAATGCAAGTTAGAAACAAGAGCAACATCACGCAACACAAAGTGCTCATTAACTCGCACCGACACACAGGACAACACTTTACCTTTGCTATTGTCGCCAAAGGTGATAAACTCCTTTCCGGCAACAGGACTAAGACTGGAGAACCACTTGGCATTTTCGGTCATGTGCCTCGAACAACCGGAATCCACCAACCAAATGTCCTCCAATCATTTTACCTACATCAATAAAAAGACATAGGGTGAACAAACGGTCCAACACTGGGGTGAGTAAAATGGGAAGAGTACCAGTGTTGGGCCGGCTGCTCAAAAGAACGATTAGAGGAAAAACCATTCCTAGCACGCCTACGAGGAAAGCAATCACCATGTATAGGAAAACATGGTCCGCTAAGGGAAGAGCGTCCATCGCTATACTCAAAATGCGGTGGAGGAAAACGCTCAACTACAAAGCCACCGCCACGGGGTCCATAACCCACAACTGCAGGCTCCCGCCGGGCACGTCCTCCTCGTGGCCTAGGCCTAGGACCTTGAGGCAATGGACCTCTAGGCCTAGCAGCACGCCTCTGAACGTTCGACACATGTACATCATGGAAAGGATGGTACATGTCCGTGTTGTTCATCTCCTTTGCACGGCGCTCCTCTCTCTTGCGCCGAAAGCAAAACTCCCTCAAGTGTCCATCTCTCCCACAGTGCTCACAATGGTACCTCACCGCTCTCATAGGGGGTTGTTGGTACTCACGGTAGTGGGTGTGGATTACTTTGCCCTTCTGTGGCATGAGCTCCTCTTGGATAGGTGGCATTATGTCTAGCTTGTTCTTGAGGTGGTTTGGTTTTGGAGCCCATGATTGTTTCTTGGGTGGAGCTCTCAGAGGTTCAACAAACACCCCATCCTTGGTGTTAGGCTTGAGAGGCTCTTTGGGTGGAATCTTGGTCAGTTTGGGAGTAGTGGTGGAATTGCGCTTCTCACTCGGGTTAAGACCACTAGACTCTCCAATCTTACCAAAAGACGAAGCACACTCAATACCCTGAGCAAAACCTACACCTGGACCTCCAGCAGCACGCTTGAATTGGGCAATCATCATCCCAAGCTGCGGCTCACCACAAGACACTCATGACAAGATGGTCCGAAGGTATGTGTTTTCTTCCTCGGTTTGCATCTTGTCATGTTGCACGTTTGCAATCTCCATATCCAAACCTTCACACAGGGCGCACCTAGACATACAAGTGCTACCCGAGCTGGCCTTCTCAAGAGACACAATCTTGGCATTCTTCTCTGCCAACTCAGATTGCAAGCCTGCATAAGACTTGCACGCACCAAGCACTGAGTATCTAGCTCTATGCTCATCCACCTCTCCAAACAAAGCAACATACTTCCCCCCTCAAAGTGAGAAGGTCAGTCATGTGCCTGGAGCACATCTCACACTCATCTTCCTCAGTGACAACACACGTGGACTTGACAGACTCAAGTTCCTTCACCGCATCCTCCCACTTCTGCCTAAACTCCTTCCTCTCTCTAGCAGCACGCCTAAGCAGCTTGTCTTGACTAAGGAGGGCGGCAGTAAGTTTCTCGACCTCAGCAAAAAGCTCATCGGGGGTCTGAGATACCTGGGAGGTGTCGTCGTCGTCATCGCGAGGGGTCTCCTCCAGTTGGCTGTCGACCTCCTTGCCGAGGGCCATGGTGCAGAAGCCCTCGTTGTCGGCGCAGAAGCAGAGGCTGTTCAGCTTGTCCTTGATCCTCTTCTTCTTCTCGGACTCGTCGTCGCTTGAAGCAGTGGAGTCTTCATCCGAGTCATTGACATCGCTAAGCGTGGCGAAGAAAGCACGCTGCTCAGCCTGGGCCTTCTCCAAGTACTTCTTCTTGATGTACTCCTTGTTGAAGCTGCCCTTCCGCTTGTACTTCGTGGGGACGTACTTCTCCTTGTGCTTGCTGGAGTCGTACTTGTGCCCATGATCGTCCTTCCCAAAAGCTTGCTTGTTCTTCTTGGGACAATTGGTGATGAAGTGGTCGGGGTCGCCGCACTCAAAGCATCCCGAGTGTCCTCCTCCACGGCGATGGTGCGGATACATGGGTGTATGCCGAGTCTCTGTGTGATGAGTGATTGTCAACGGGTATGATGCGCATGTTCTGTGGCTTGTGTTGTGCAGGTGTCGAGCACAGAGACAGTGGTCGATGGCGGGTGAAGGTCAGGTTGCGACGGGCCGTGCCGACGGACCGGGCGCGATGAAGGATGGGCGTGCCGTGCGGCGGACGTGCCATGCCGATGTATCGGACGGTGAAGGGCGGACGTGGACTTGGACTGATGGACTGGAGGCCGGAGGATCAGCTGTGGTGGCTGGCAGCCTGCGACAGCGACAAGCGGAGAAGTGCGATCATGTCGGTGGAAGGGGTGCACAGGCGGTGCATCCCCTCTACGACGTCGGTTTGTTGGTAGAGCCAGGGAAAAACCAACGGGTGGACGGTTTCCAGGTTTGGGCCTCAAAACCTGGGTGCTGGGTTTCCAGGTTGAGCCACAAAACCTGGGCGTGACGGTTTCCAGGTTGAGCCTCAAAACCTGGGCGTGGGCCGGTTTCCGAGTTTGGGCCTCAAAACTCGGGCGCTGCGGGTTTCCGAGTTTGGGCCACAAAACTCGGGCTGGAGGCTGGTTTCCCGGTTTGGGCCTCAAAACCGGGGGCTGATGGAAAAGGTTGGTTTCCCGGTTTGGGCCACAAAACCGGGGGTGCAGAGTGGTGGCGGCACGTGGCGGCGATCTGAAGGTTGCGTGGAGGCAACGCGGAAGACCGTGCGGGCGTGGCCGTCGGATCTACCTACCACCAGCGGGTGGACCAGATTAGCCTTAGGGTTTTCCTGGCCCGCTCTGTAATTAGAGTAGAGAGGGGTAGAGTAGGAAATAGACTTAGGCTAGGTTAGTATAAGTAGTCCAGGGGAGACACCCTCCTCCCTATCTCAGTTATCTCAGTTTTAGCCATCTCATTTGCTTTGTGCACTTAGGGTTTCCTGCTCTCCCATCCCCTGCTGTAGCTAGCTGAGATCCGCAGAGAGACTCCACTCTGTGTACTGTTGATTCGAGGAAGTGAGGCCGTATCCTCACCTTGGATCCCATCTCTTGGTGTCAATTCGCGTTTTGATTTCATGTTCATCATGTTCTTCGCGGATTGCTTTGGACCTTGAGTTTCCCCGTCGCTTGATCTTTGTGCTCGGTTCATCTTTTGCGATTCCGTTTGAACTGAGTTGTTCTAGATCGTGAGGCACTTCTTTCCACCGAAAGAAATCATCTCTAACCTCACGGTCTAGGAGATCGATCGATTTTTTGTTTCGGGTCACTTTTCGTCCCTTCCTCCGAAATTCTTCGATTCACCGATTTGGAGTTAGGTTCGAGCCATGATCTCTTAGAGATAGCTCACTAACCTCCTTGTGACTTCACTCACCAAGTTTGATCCCTAGAGGATGCGTTTTAGGTGAGTTTGAGTCGGATCGGTGGAAGAACAGAGGGGCTGCGGGGTGACCGGACGCTGGTCGCGAAGTGATCGGACGCTGACCAGTGCGTCCGGTCGTTGAGCGCTGCGTACAGGGTTTCTGGTTTGATCGGACGCTCGTGACCGGACTCTGTGTTTATCAATCGACCGGACGCGCCTAGGTTCCTGTTCATCGTGTTTGCTTGTTCTGACCGGACGCTTAGTGAACGACCGGACGCTTGAGCACCGTGCGTCCGGTCGCGAACAGAGAGCTCCCAGAGCCGATTTCTGACGACCGGACGCGTCCGGTCCCAGCTGACCGGACGCAGGCAGAGTCCGGT
Source organism: Coix lacryma-jobi var. lacryma-jobi (assembly GCA_009763385.1). Classification (NCBI taxonomy): domain Eukaryota; kingdom Viridiplantae; phylum Streptophyta; class Magnoliopsida; order Poales; family Poaceae; genus Coix; species Coix lacryma-jobi. The sequence goes on along the minus strand of CM019823.1, from coordinate 104,386,394 downwards.
CGTTGCTGTTTCGCGCGTTTCCGCTCGCGGTTCACTTGTTCTTGATCGGATTCGAGTTCCGTTTTTTGGGTTGGCTTTCTAGGGTTGTCTAGTGTCCCGCTGTGCTTCTAGGAAGCATCCACCCTACATCTAGGGTCGTGGACATTAGCAAGCTCTAGGGTTCGCTTTTGGGGTTGAGTTTGGGACAGTGGCATCTAGTTTCCGAAAGGAAATTTTGAAGCTCCCATTCACCCCCCCCTCTGGTCGCTTTCGGGTAGCTTCTCGGTCCTTCAGATGGTTCATGCGGTTGTTGTGGAACCGCGAGAACCGGTTAGCAAGAAAAGCCAACTCATCATCCCCCATGAACTCCAACTGCTCCTCTGTGACAGAAAGAAGAGAAGAAAGTGCAAAGCCTCAAGAGGGGTTAGCAGAAGAGCCAGAAAGCAAAGCCATCGACGGGCCAGAAGGATTTTCATAAGAAGCCCTCGCCATGGCATCGATCTCACTGGACTTGAGCTTACTAAAGAGCTCTTCGCATGTGAGGGTCTCATAGTTAGGTGATTCGATGATCGCCTGAACCTTCGAGTCCCACACCGACCGATCGAGAGTGTGTAAAAGCTTCAAAGCCCTCTCATGATCGTCGAAAGGCAACAACTCCTTGTTAGCCCTCATCCTGTTGATAATCACCTGAAAGCGAGCGAATAAACTCTATATGCTCTCGCCAGGCATGTGTCGAAAGTTCTCGTACTCTCGCTTGTGCGACTCATAGAGACGGATTTTGACTTGAGTGGTTCCCTCATGGAAACGCATATGGGTAGCCCAAATCTCCCGAGCCGTAGCGAGGTGACAAACGCGATCAAACTCCGTCATGCTCAAACATGAGAAAAGAGCATTACGGGCTCGGCTATTGACATCGTGCTCATCGATCTGATGCTGAGTAGCACGAGCAGCCAAGACCACGTAATCAGCAGAGTTGCAAATATCCCAGATGGAAGCACCCAAACTCTGAAGATAGGCCGACATGCGTATCTTCCAATATGCATAGTTTGTCCCATCGAAAAACGACGGTTTGCCCACGCCGTGATCCATGTCGCCTTCTGTGGATCTGGAACCGGCTAAGGTGGAAGATCCTTAACCCACTCCGATACCGATTGAAGGACTGAGAGTGCTACCAGAAAGCGACCAGAGGGGGGGTGAATGGGAGCTTCAAAATTTCTTTTCAGAAACTTGTCGCCACTGTCCCGAGAATCAACCCTAGAAGCAAACCTAGAGCTTGCGAGTGTCCATGACCCTAGATGTAGGGTGGATGCTTCCAAGAAGCATAGCGGAACACAACACAACCCTAGAAGCCCAACGCAAAAGATGGAAACCAAAACCGACAACGGATGAACAAACCGCGGACGAAAACGTGTAGAACCTGCACTGACCGGACTCTGCCTACGTCCGGTCAGAGACCACCGGACGCGTCCGGTCTGGCAAAACCTGTTTTGGAAGCTCTCTGTTTGTGACCGGACTCACTATCACCGAGCGTCCGGTCACAGATCCAGCGTCCGGTCAGTTTAGACAAAACCGATGAACAGTTCAAGCGTTGCGTCCGGTCACATACCAGTCGTGCGTCTGGTCAAGTCGCGAAGAAAGAGGAGTGAATGTGTTCAACGACCGGACTCTGGACCGAGGGTCTGGTCACCCCGATGCAAGCGTCCGGTCACCCCAAAACTTGTTGTTCATTCACCGACTCAACTAAATCTCACCCAGGACGAAACCTCTAGGGTTCAAACTTGTTGAGTGGAGTCACAAGGAGGATAGTGAGCTACTACTAAGAGATCATGGCTCGAACCTATCTCCAAATCGATGAATCGAAGAAATTCGGGAAGAGAGGAGAAAAGTTGATCCAAAACAAAAACCGATCGATCTACTTGTTCATGAGGTTTGAGTTGAATTCCTTCGGTGAAAACGATCCCCTCACAGTAAAGAACAAGTTGATTCAAATGGTTTTGCAAACGGAGCAACGTAGAGAGAAAACAATCAACAGGAAAATTGAGACAAAAAGCAAAACGCGAAGAACAACTCAAGAACGTGAATCACAATCTCAATTGTCAGCCAAAAATCGTCCCCACGAGGAGACAACGGGATTACGGTCTCGTTTCTTCAAAATCTCACGAACACAGAGGTATGATTAGTCGTCTCTGCGGATCTCAGTATCTACAGCAAGGATGTGGGAGAGCAGGAAACCCTAAGTGGAGAGTAGCAAATGACTGAGATTGTTTGGGAGGTGGGTGTCTCCCCCTACTTATAATAATTCTAATTCCCACTCTACCCCTAGTTATTTACAGAGTGAACCAGCTAAACCCTAGGGTTATTCTGGACCAACTCGAAGTCAGTGCTGATCCAGCGGCCACGCCCGCACAACTGTGAGAACATATATGATGAATGATTGACATTGATGAGGAAGGTTTGAGGTTTTTCCCGGTTGAGTCTATATATAGCTATGCGCTTAATGCTTATGACTAACCGGTGGCGTTGAGTTGTGTGTGTTTACCGGGTTGGTGTGCGTGTGCAACAAGTGTCTCTTGGCTGTGTTGATGTGCAGGTGTTGAGCTCGGATACAGTGGTCGATGGCGAGGTGAAGGTCAAGTAGAGACGTGCCGTGCCGACGGACCGGGAGTGGTGAAGGATGGGCGTGCCGTGCGACGGACGTGCCATGCCGATGTACCTAGAGCAGTGAAGGGCGGACGTGAGGCTTGGACTGGCGGACCAAAGGGCCAGAGGACCAGCTGTGGTAGCTGGCACGTGGCATCGGCGAGCGGGAGCACATGGGGATGTGCGATGCATCGGCCGAGTCGGGACGAAGACGATGGCGTCGTGGCACTTGGCGGGAGGTCGGACACGGGCTTGCGTGCGGCGCAAGTGCCGTCGGCCAAGTCAAGAAGGAAGGCGAAGGTGTTGTGCCTGGTGTGGAGGCTGGACATGCATCGACATCGGTGCCGGTGGTCGGGGTGTGCGAACCACATCTCGTCTACAGCGCGGGTTCGGTAGTTGAGCCTCAAAAAGCTACCCTCGACGGTTTTCGAGTTTGGGCCTCAAAACACGGTTGGCCGGTTTCCGAGTTTGGGCCTCAACTCGGGATGGACGGTTTCCAGGTTTGGGCCTCAAAACCTGGGCTCACGGGTTTCCGAGTTTGGGCCTCAAAACTCGGGGTGGACGGTTTCCAGGTTTGGGCCTCAAAACCGGGGGAAGGTCCAAAAGGACGGTCAACGCGTGGCGGCACCGAGAGGCTTGCTGTGACACCCTGAAAATCACCTTTTGGAAAATAGAGTCTAATGTGACTTTGTTTATTTATTATTCATGAAACATATAGCTCAAATAATAATTTTTGGTGAAATAATAATTTAAGTTGGGGCTTAGAAACATTTTTGTTGCATTCATGCTGGAGCATATTATTTTGTTTGAGTGTAGGAATAGTGCTGTGTGGCTTGAATTCAAATCTAATTTGAATTTGAGCAAGTTTTGAGACAAAAATAAAAAGAAAACCCTTTTTCCTTCTCACCCCCCTCTCCTCACTCTTTTGGCCCGAAGCCGCAAGCGGCCCAGCCTGCGGTCGCCCACTCCCTCCCCCTCTCCGCGCTCGCCCGCTTGGGCCACGGCCTGCTCGGCCCGCTCGCGCCGCCTCCCTCTCTTTCCCTTCCCTCCGCTCACACCGGCCCAGCGAGGCCCGCCTCGCGCCCCGCAGCCCAATCCCCGCTCGACCGCGCCCGCCTGACAGCCCAGCCCCACATGTCAGTGGCACCTGGCGACCCTTCCCCTACCTCCCGCATCCACCAGCGCGCCGCCGCTCCCCTCGCCTCCCGAAACCAAAGGTGAGTGGCCTTAATGGCCACTCGGCCATCATCCGGCTTCGGTGGGGCACTCATCGGCCGCCACCGCACCCACCTGAGCCCTATAAAGCCAGGGCGAGGCCCTTGCCCTCTCCCTCGCGCCACCCGCTCGCCACACTGTTTCCCGCCGCCGTGGTGGAGCTTCACCGGCCACCCAAAGCCCCATCCGAGCGTTTCCAGGAGCTGCCGCAGCCACCCAAAGCTTTTCCCTACACCCTACCTGCTCTCTTGCGCTCGGAAATGCTCACCTAAGCCGTCACAGATCCCGCCGCCGCCTCGTCGTCGCTGTGGTGAGTCCCCGCCGGAGCCAAGGCCACCGACGAGCTCGCCTTTGCCCCCGCTTCGCTCCGGTGCAATCCGCGTGGCCAACCAAGGCCGGGAACGCCGGAACGGCGAGTTCCCGAGCCCCTCGCATGGCGCCGCCGCTCGCCGGCGTTTGCGCCGCCGCTCCCGCCGCCGCGCCCGCTCGCCAAGCCCTCTGCGCCGTTCATCCGGTGTTGAGTGGCCAGGATTAGAAGCCACCCCGAAGGGGTATGCACCGGGACCATGAACCCGTGGACCAGCGGCCCCGCGCGCGGTCCACCGCCAGCTGGTGGACCCGGCCAACCGCATAGCGCCGCGTGGCGTTACGTCAGCGCCTGCGCAGCTGCAGCCGCCGCTTTTGCAAAAAGGCCCCTGTGTTTTATGAAAATCAACCCGCAGTCCACCGTAGTTCAAAAGAGTTTCTTTTAGATCCTGTTTTCTTTTGTTTTAGCCCCTGATCTTTCCGGTTTTAGTGCCCGCAGTCCATATCGTGTTTTTAAGCCTGCTAGCCCCTCTAGTCTACCGTTAATTACGTTTTAGTCCTCAGTTTTCGCAGGCTAGCCCCTAGGCAAATGTTTTTATTTACAAAATAGCCCCTGAAACTTGTTTTCTTTATAACTTTCCCATTTTTAGTCCGATTAGAGTGATCTTTACGTCCATGTGATCGTATCGACGAGTAGAATAGTTTTATAAGTGTTTCTCTACCTGTTTTTGATGCTTGGTGTACTATTCTAATAGAAGTATATTTTATCTGCATGTGATGATTGGAATGGATGTTTGTGTGGTGCCTTTGACCCCGTTTAGAGTTCAAGTTGATCAAGGTTATCGAGAAGAAGATCTCTGAAGAAGTGAGACCATCAACACAAGTTATTGGAAGGCAAGTATAACTACGGATTCCTTGTTACCTATTAAGTACAAGACTAAATATTCATTATGCATGTGTCGTAAACTGATGAACCATAGGACAACCCTAGTTTCACTTGATCTTATTACCTTGTACCTATGGGAAGGTTTTGCATAATATGTTTAGTAATGTTATGCGCTACTTAAATGCTAAATGTTTAATATTGATTAATGACTATGGAACAAATGTTAAAAGAGGCTTTTAACCACATTTAGGGCACTGGAGCCTGGTGTTGCTCAGTGACCCACCCCAGGGACTATCTTTTAAAGCGGCCACCCGGGAGATCCCGTGCAACCTTGGGTATTATATGGCTCTGATCTTAGTTGTGTAACTAGACTTTCTCTAGCTTGTAGTAGTTACCGAAAGGCGCTAGAGGGGAGCCTAGGCTTAGAATGGCTTCCTTGCCTGTCAAGATGTGTACTGGTCGGCTGTCAGGTGTGCCATCTTGAAGGGGGCCTCCATTCGCCTAGATGCTGAAACCTTGCGGCTACTACTTGTTAGGGTAGCTAGTGAAAGGCTACGTAGTGAAACCCTGCCGTACTTCCATAGAGGAGGTAATGTGGGATTGGCTCTCCCCGGCATAAGGGAATCACGGCCTAAGGTGAAAGTGTACAACCTCTGCAGAGTGTAAACCTGATATATCAGCCGTGCTCACGGATACGAGCGGCTCGGATCCTTTTTAAGCAGTCCATGGTGGGGTATGTTGGTGGTTGGTTGGTTACCTCTTTTTAACATAATGATGATCATACACTTTGGGACAACGGGGATCATATACTTAGTAATGTAAGATAAATATAAAATATGTTCAACATGAAATGCTAACCGCAGTTAACCGAGTCAAGCCTTTGAGCCTTGCATCCCCGTAGTTGTACTTGCTGAGCATGGTGAGCTGACGCTTGTCGTTGGTTCACATAAAAATCCCGGATGGGTACCAGATGGTGGATTCAAGTGAAGAGTTACAGAAGATGTTCCAAGAGTTCTAGGCGGGTGTTCCCCCAGTCAACCGTCCCTGTGGAGTTTGGAGTCCCGAAGAGTAGTTTCCGCTCTGCTTTGTTTATATGTAAGTCTTAATGTAAATATGTTTCGCTATGTAATAAAGCATTGCCTTTGAGAAAATTCCATATTTTGGTACTATATGTGTCTTGTGGACTTCCTGGGCACACATATAGTTGGCACTTGGAATTCTTCGGAAATCCGGGTGTTACACTTGCGTTGCGGCGAAGCTATCAGTGAGAAGGCGCGGCGGTCGATGGTGACGGCACGTGGCGGCATCCTGGAGCTTGCGTCGAGGCGAAGCAAAGGATGAGAAGGCACGTGGCCATCAGATGGAAACTGCCAGAGTTGGACAGTTTTACCCCTAGGGGGTATTTGGGGTCAGTACTTCATGTTAGGGCGTTTATGTCTTTTGGACGTGCGCCTATATATATGTGAGGGGGCTGGTTAGGGTAGCTATCCTTAGGAGGTGTCTCTCTCATTTTGTGCTTGTGAGAGAAGGCTACGGTTAGAGGAGAGTTGGCTCTTGTTCTTGAGCTTTTTGCCATCCAAGTTTTGTGTTGCTAGGAGTGGCTTGTAGCCCGACATCGAGTGCTTAATCAATCATCCACCGATTAATCAATCGTGGTTGAATTTGCGTTTTGAATTTGTTCCTCGTGTTCTTCTTTTCTCCACGATTTTCCCTTCACTCGATCTCCCTCTACGTTGCGTCTTTTGCGATTCCGTTTGAATCAACTTGTTCTTTGAAGTGAGGAGAACATTTCCACCGAAGGAATTCATCTCTACCCTCACGAACAAATAAATCGGGTCGAAATCGTTTTTGTTCTTCTCTCTTCCCCTTTTCTAGTGTTCTTCGAATTTCTCATGGATTAGTTGGGTTGAAGCGATGATATCCTAGGATTAGCTTCCCAACACGTAGAAGAACACTTGGGAGAAGTTTGGTTGCAGCCCCGTTCGATTTGGCGAAGATCCAATCGATTTTGGTTTAGAGCCGTGCAGTTTTTGCACTCTCTGGTCAGTGGCGGACTGTCCGGCCATCGGGCTCGGCCAGACCAGAACAGCGCAACGCGCACTGCTCATAGTCATTTTGACCGGCGGACAGTCCGCCGTATAAGGCGCGGACAGTCCGCGAGTCGCGCAGGGGCGTCCAGCAGCGTTGCTGTTTTAGTCCTTTGGTCGGCGGACAGTCCGGCCCCCGTGTGGCGGACAGTCCTGCCTTCACCGGACAGTCCGGGAGCCTGACGGCGGACTGTCCGGGATTCTGCAGCTTGTGCAGTTTTAGTGCGTTGGCCCTCCCGGCTTTTCCGTTTTGTTTCCGGACTTCTCGTTTGCTCCTAGAGTTCACCTAGAAACCTCTCTACATATCTTTGCTACGCGTTAGCATCGGTATTTGGAGGAATCCCGACGTAGCCCTCTATCTACGTTTGGGAGTGGGTCTTTTAGGCACGAACTTGACTCGGAGTTTTGGGAGTTTTGGTTTGCTCTCTTGTGTGGTGCCTCGCTGTGATCCTAGGGATCATCCACCCTCTTTCCGAAGGTCGTGGGCATCATGTTTGAGTCCAAAGCTTTTGGGGTTGATTTTGTTGGGATAGAGGCCGTAATTTCGAAAGAAATTTTTAGGCTCCCATTCAACCCCCCCCCCCCCTCTGGTCGCCTTGCTTTAGCATATTCAGTCCTTCAAACTGGTAGCGTTGCCTCGACGCAACCTCACCGATTGCCGCCACGTGCTGCCACCGCTCTGCTCGTCCTTTTCACAGACCTCGCACCCGATTTTGTGGCCAAAACCGGGAAACCTGTCTTCACGACCAACCCCCGGTTTTAAGGCCCAAACCGGGAAACCAGCCGTCCATCGCCTGAGTTTTGTGGCCCAAACTCAAAAACCCGCCAGCGCCCAGGTTTTGAGGCCCAAACCTGGAAACCATCCTCAGCCCGAGTTTTGTGGCCCAAACTCGGCAAACTCGCAGCACCCAGGTTTTGTGGCCTAAACCTGGAAACCGTCCATCGGCCCGAGTTTTGTGGCCCAAACTCGGCAAACCCGCAGCACCCAGGTTTTGTGGCACAAACCTGGAAATCGTCCATCGATGGTTTTTCTGTGGCTCAACCACCAAACCGAGCCATAGAAGGGATGCACCGCCCGTGCACCCCGTCCACCGACACGTTGTTGACACTTCTTAATGCAATCACTAGAAGTAGACTATGGAGCCTAACCCCAGCAACGACGCTAGAAGTGTCTTGTTGGTAAAACTAATGACTATTGGATAATTCTGCAAGCGCACAGAAATTACCGATGTAGCACTTCACCCGGGAGTATTCCAAGGTATCGTATTTATTTTATCCCATGACTAGAAAGACTAACAAGAAAAGGGATCCTATCTTAGATTAGCTACAACTAATGTGGAGGTGATAAATGAAGGGTAAAAAGGAAGGTGATGATTCCGGATAATTAATTGAGATAATTAATGATAACTAGTGTAGTATAGCTAGGTGGGAGGACAACGAGTGAGAAAGGTTCCTGTGAAATTCTTAATCCACTCCCGTGTTCTAATTAATCAAATAGTAGATACAACTAGGATTGATTACCTTCACCTTTGTTGCAAGGGATAAACGAGAGAGTAAAGCGATAGAAGGTTGTTCACCTAACCCAGTACTCAAGCGGATATTTGGCTTATGGACGCCTTACCTTTTAAGAACTAGCCTGAGTTCACGTGAGGGGATCTAGGTAGCCAGGCAAAATCTGTCACCTTTTGCCCATGCGCCCCTACTGTCCGTGCAAGCCAGCGGCAACCAAAGATAAGTCTTAGCCTAAGCACCACGCTTATGCTAATCCTTATTACTCTAGCTAATATACGATTAACTAAAGCACCGTTTTACGGGCGATGATAAACAACTAAGATGTTTGTGTAAGGATCACAATCTATTATGTTACTAATACAAGACTAACTAGAGCACTACAATACTATTGCAAGAATAATATTGCACAAAGGATAACACTTTGAAATGCAGAAGAAGAATATATATAATAAATAATTCTCGAAAGAGAAAGATACAAGAGCAATACCAGACTCCCAGAAGACGACTCCGGAGACCCCGAGCTTGCTCGACTCACTCTAACTCTCACACTAGACTACACTACAACTAGAAGGCTAACACTTGTATCTCATATGAAGTGAATCCTCTAATGAACCATGTCTTGAGAGGGTGGATGAAGCCTCTATTTATAGGGGAAGGTGGAGTAGGGGCTACTCCGCGCCATGTCATCGATCCACGTGCTCCCCATCTCTCATCCCTTGGATCCACCGTCATTGTAACCGCCATGGATGGATGGCCTTGATTTCTTCACGTGTGAAACATGTGCAAACAACCGACATTGGATGGGGTTCACCCTGGGGTTGGCCGACCCCGGCCAATGACAGGCTGACAGGTGCTGATGTCATCAGGTTGAATAGTGTAGCCAGGGCCCACCAAGGGGGGGTCGGGCGACCCCCCTATGACAGGGCTGGCCCACCAACTTGTGTCCCCTGATGTCCCCACATGTCATGGAGCATGGTGTCATATGTTGGTTGCATTTGCTTTCTTGTGTGGGCCCATGGATCCATGTGCTTCTCATCTTTCACCGTTGAATGCAAACACATTTCTGATCTGATGGTGGAAAAGTAGCTTGGTGAAGCTTCACTTGGATAGTGCCACATCACCAAGCCCGAGGAGCTCCCATGGTGGGGTCGGCCGACCCCACATTGGGTGGGTCCAGGTGTCCATTTCCTTCTTATTCTGTTATACCTGCAAATCAAATACTAAGAGTACAAGTGGAACCTTTTATTGATAAAACTTGTCTATGTCATGTCATTCTTCTCTATTTTTGAGCCTGTTGACCATATTTTGATATGTATTTTTATGCTATAATTATCGTCAACAAGATCCCCCAAGCTTAACCTTTGCTCGTCCCGAGCAAATAATGAAACTTAGTCTCAGTGGATCAGGAGTTGCTACAATGTATTGACGCAAAAAGTGACACCTTGCGCCAAGACACACAACAAGCCGAACGAGGCTAGCTTCAATCGGGTGCCCAGAGCATGCTGAATCCGGAGACGTGCCAGTCGGTTTGACCTGAAAACCAACAAGGGATAAAACGTGAGAATACCTCTGGAACATGCTGGGTAAAACCAGACAGTTCCATATGTACGGCTTTGAAAGCCAGTCACGACGGCACACAGCTATAGAAGCTGTTTGTCAAAGCATGTTTACAAAGCTATTCGGCAAGTATGAGAACAGAGTATGTGAAGCATATTAACTGCCGAATGCAAAAGAAAGACATGCTTGAACGAATCAGAGATATTATAAGCAGGCAACTTGCAAGAATAAATCTATTCAAATAACACATGCATAGGCTAATCCAACTAATCTGCCGCACGTTTAGTCTTCATAAACCCGTCAAGCATAAACTTAAGCGAAGCTAATCCACCGCATGATACCACTTGCTATAAGTCTATACCACTTCTTATAATTAGATCAATCCACCGCATGATACAATCTAATTATAACAAGCTAAAAGCATGCATATATTTGTACAGATCTATAAAAGCTAATTACTCGTGTAAGCTTAACCAAAAATCGGCAAACTAGCCGAGTTGGGGTCCATGAGGAAGGAACATACAAGAAAACATAATCAAACTAATCTAAAACCTGCATCTGTCGCATGACACCCGGTTCTGTCAAAGCATAAACATGATTGACATGTATGAACCCACAACATGTAACAACCTAGATTGAAAGCTGATCCGGCCATCATGATCTTATGATTAGCAAAGCACAAGCGAACATGTGAAACAAGGCCGAATAGAGATCAATCTAGATTGGGCAAAAGAGTGTTACAGGAATTAAATAAATAAAAGACATAACACATGATAACTTGATGAATCTACTAGATCTGCCAAATCTAATAGAGCCGATAACTATTTTACTCATGTCTTAATCCGCCGTACGATACAAGGCATAAGCAAAAACTTCCCGTCATAGGCTTAAATCCGCCGCACGATACTAAGCTTAACATACGAGACTACTTGCATCATATCTAAATCCACCGCATGATACTAGACATGATAACAAGGTTGCCGGTACTTACGGAGGTCGACGGATAGATGTTTCCTCTCGAAGAACTCGACGACACGACATAGGGACTCGAAGATGGCACGGGGCCGGTTTGTATTGATGTGGTTGTGAACAGTTTTTACAATAGCCAAGGGTTTATATTTATACCCTGGACGCAATACAAGTCCTAAGAGGACACGACTATGAAATATTAAAGGAAAATACAATATTCTTGGCCTTCAACTCCTTTCGGAATCTTCATTGCCTTAATTGTCGCAATTTTGTTGCCCGATCGGCTCTCGCTTCCGTCGTTTCAATGGAAACTCCCTTTTCTCAGAATAGCCGACCGCATGAGCAGTTGTCGAATCCTTGGAAACTAGCCGACCGCATGGATACTTGCCGAATGCCTCATACACCCATCCCCGCATACTGGACATGCACGCCGTCTTCTATCCTTTCCTTCATCGTGAAGCCATTTATGCTAAATATAGAACTAGATGTCGAGATGTGCATGCTTTATATATATTCCTTCATCGTGAAGCCATTCATGCTAAATATAGAAGTGGACGTCAAGATGTGCATGCTTTATATATATTGCCTTCTTTGCATGCTTGCCACATCACAACGCCACCAAATCCAACTCCTAGCCAATGAGATCAGAACCCTCTGCTTCTTGAATACTCGTTTAATCTGTCACGGTCATGGTCAATTATTCTCGTGATCGGCTTCTCTTGTCATATCTATTTCCTGAATGGAGTAACCGACCGCTTGGCCGTCTACCGGATGCTCTTCTCACTGCTCGTTGGGTCCACCTGTCATTTTCTCAATGTTGACCAAAATCCAGTGTTAACACAGGCCCTCCTAGTTCGGAGTATGAATTGTCATGCTTCGAACTATTTGATCTTTGTTGGTCTTCTTCAAAAAGCCAAGAAATCCACTGATAGCAATAACATTTTCTCACCATGTTTCCACAATTTTGCCGGTAAAACAATAATTCTCCAATACATGTGGAAACAAGTTAGTTGCAAATGCATATGTGTATAAATATTATAGTTCTTCCATTTTATTGATCAGAAGATGCTGCAATGCCGACTACATCTCCAAAGTATCATATTTTATAACCAAGATTTCTTTTAAACTTGAATAAAATGGTACCTTACTCATCCATCCGTCTATTTAATTATGGGGCTTTAGATCTCACTGAATCCTCAAGCGATTGCAAAACAGAATAGCTACAGAAATGCTTATCTTTTACCCCTTGATCACTTTTCATCCGGAGTTTTAATCATTATCTTTATATAAAATCGTATCACATAATATTGCAAAGTCAAAGATTCGACCATAAGGAGATACAAGCCATAAACCTAAATCAAGAAGTGCAAGTGAATATTTTTATTATTTTTTCTTTTACATATGTCATTCTCCCTACTTTTTAAAATTATGAGGCTACTGGGCCTTCGGCCATCTTTTATTTTATTTGGCAGTCACTTGACCTTTTCTTTTTCATATTTTTATTTGGGCGGTCACTTGACCTTTTTTTCTTTCTCAGTTCTGGCGGACACGTGTCCGTCATTTTTATTTCTGAGATTTATAGAATAGCCTCATATTTTAATCAAAGAGAGAATGCACATGCAAAACACTTATTAGTTTATAACGTGTACGTGAATCTTGATCTTGAGAATATGACTATAATCTCAACTAGTAGTCACAATGATTTGACAGTGCTCAATATGACATTAAGTAAATTTTATTATTTCATCAAATCTCCGAATTTCAAGTATCTCTCAGAATAATGTCGTAGCAAATTCTACTTCTATTCATATCCCACAACTACTTTCAGACAAAGTTTAAATTCTATGCAACCCACAAATTTCAAAGACTTCAAGATAAATATAATAACCACTAGACCCAAATCTTAAAAAAATCAAAGCTATAAACCAGACACAGGTGAAACATAAAACAGAGCATCTATTTATCATTTCAACAATGGATAACCCAAAATATTTATATCACATATTCATAGAATGGAATTTTTTAGGTTTTTTTAGTGCGGAGACGCAACATGAGAGGTTTTGCTTTTTAATGATTTTAATTTTAAGCTCTGAAACTATTAGAGAAGCGAAGGTAAAATTACACAAACCACCGTTGAAGATGAAGAAGCCATTCGTTTTGTCCTTCTTTACGATGGATCGCTCGATGCTGTACGATGTGTGCGTGTTGATCTCAGGCCCCCCGACATGTAGTCACAGCGGCGTAATCGACGATTCGCTGGTGTCCTCCTTTCTCTCATCCGAGACGTCTTCCCCGAATACGTGTTGAAAATATTTGAAGCCAATCATAAACGTTAATCCTTCTTCTGCAAATGACTGGCTGCTTTAGATCTGGTAGTTGTTCTGACTATAAGTGAACTTGTCACTATTGCATGTGTCTCGTCGGCACCACCTTATTTAAGGCCATCAGCAAAAGTATCTCTTTCAATATAAAGTGTGCTGAAAACGTTTTAGCCGATGGTCTTCTATCGGCCGTCCAATTGCTAATGTCCTTTGTGCCTCTGATGTAGCCTTTCGTAACTTTATCACTAGATTGAGCTTTGCGTTACTCAGGGAAAGGTAAAGTTATATTAATAGGAGCCGAAGGTTCTGTCTTATCGGCTTTTACTTAGTATGACTTTGACTTTCTTCTTGTTGAGGAATTAGAATGCTTTAGGTGAGCATGCTGTCAGGTAACTCACAGTAGCTTCGAAGAACGTCATTTTTGATGAAGCTGAGTGTGCCATAGAGGACGAATACGAACTCGGCGGTGTGCACGATGAGGTTCAGGCCCCCCCGAGTGTAAGAATTTGAGCATGTTCACCTTATGTTTTTCTTCTCATCAGTTCTTCATATCTGCGTGTACACTCTTCTGCTCCAAGCCGATAAGTGTTCTTCTTGGAATATGTGTATAATGATATTTTCATCAGTGTGCTTATCGGCTGCTGCATCTAGAATTCTTGTATGCTTCTGTAGTGTTGCTTTCCATGCCAACATTGGTCTTTAAATATGCCCTCCAGATATTTGACCGATGTAAACATAAATTGAGCATCGATCTTGAATGTATGCAATCTTCTAGTGCGGCGATCAGAACTATTGCTATCGGCCTACCCTTTCAACCAATGCCTCCAAAAATCAGCCGATTGTATCATCCCATATATGTGTGATGCTTCTTGGCTAATCATCTTCGTGTCTGCTTGGCTGATTGGCTTTTGGTGTGTTGGCCTGACCTTGACAGCTCATTCTTCGGTGACGATGATAACTCCAGCCAATTCCTGTATGCATATCGGCCAATTAGAATATTTTTCTTGTGTTGTTGTATCCACCGATTCCTTTCATGAATAGCCGATTCCAAAGATGACATGCAGATAAGCTATCGGCCAACTTTCCTCGGCTGACATATGACCTCTTGATAATCAACCGGCTATTTATAGCAGCATGCAAGTAAATCTGAGTTTGGACTTCATCTCTTTGAACATCTCCATGGAAATGCTCCTTTTATTTATCTCTTCATGTGCATGCCGTGCCATGATATATTTGGAGATCGATACATTCATGCATGATGTATTTGAAGCCATTCTATTTTTAGGAGAAACCATATCAGCCAATTCTATCTTTAGGAGAAGTTCATTAGCGTCTTTAATTGGTTTCTATGTCCCTGCACGGAGCAAATCCACCCATGCATGCTATCTGCGTCTTCGTAGATGTCATGTACACTCAGTTGATCAGCAGCTATCCCGTGGGTACACGTTGAATCAGCTTCGACAATCAAACAGGAATTGTTGTCCCACCGAGCGTGCCAAAAAGTGTGTTGACGCAAAAAGTGACACCTTGCGCCAAGACACACAGCAAGCCGAACGAGGCTAGCTTCAATCGGGTGCTCGGAGCATGCTGAATCCGGAGACGTGCCAGTCGGTTTGACCTAAAAACCAACAAGGGATAAAATGTGAGAATACCTCTGGAACATGCTGGGTAAAACCAGACAGTTCCATATGTACGGCTTTGAAAGCCAGTCACGACGGCACACAGCTATAGAAGCTGTCTGTCAGAGCATGTTTACAAAGCTATTCGGCAAGTATGAGAACAGAGTATGTGAAGCATATTAACTACCGAATGCAAAAGAAATACATGCTTGAACGAATCAGAGATATTATAAGCAGGCAACTTGCAAGAATAAATCTATTCAAATAACACATGCATAGGCTAATCCAACTAATCTGCCGCACGTTTAGTCTTCATAAACTCGTCAAGCATAAACTTAAGCGAAGCTAATCCACCGCATGATACCACTTGCTATAAGTCTATACCACTTCTTATAATTAGATCAATCCACCGCATGATACAATCTAGTTATAACAAGCTAAAAGCATGCATATATTTGTACAGATCTATAAAAGCTAATTACTCGTGTAAGCTTAACCAAAATCGGCAAACTAGCCGAGTTGGGGTCCATGAGGAAGGAACATACAAGCAAACATAATCAAACTAATCTAAAACCTGCATCTGCCGCACGACACCCGGTTCTGTCAAAGCATAAACATGATTGACATGTATGAACCCACAACATGTAGCAACCTAGATTGAAAGCTGATCCAGCCATCATGATCTTATGATTAGCAAAGCACAAGTGACCTTGTGAAACAAGGCCGAATAAAGATCAATCTAGATTGGGCAAAAGAGTGCTACAGGAATTAAATAAATAAAACACATAACACATGATAACTTGATGAATCTACTAGATTTGCCAAATCTAATAGAGCCGATAACTATTTTTACTCATGTCTTAATCCGCCGCACGATACAAGGCATAAGCAAAAACTTCCCGTCATAGGCTTAAATCCGCCGCACGATACTAAGCTTAACATACGAGACTACTTGCATCATATCTAAATCCACCGCATGATACTAGACATGATAACAAGGTTGCCGATACTTACGGAGATCGACGGATCAATGTTTCCTCTCGAAGAACTCAACGACACGACTTAGGGACTCGAAGATGGCACGGGGCCGGTTTGTATTGATATGGTTGTGAACAGTTTTTACAATAGCCAAGGGTTTATATTTATACCCTGGACGCAATACAAGTCCTAAGAGGACACGACTATGAAATATTAAAGGAAAATACAATATTCTTGGCCTTCAACTCCTTTCGGAATCTTCATTGCCTTAATTGTCGCAATTTTGTTGCCCGATCGGCTCTCGCTTCCGTTGTTTCAATGGAAACTCCCTTTTCTCAGAATAGCCGACCGCATGAGCAGTTGCTGAATCCTTGGAAACTAGCCGACCGCATGGATACTTGTCGAATGCCTCATACGCCCATCCCCGCATACTGGACATGCACGCCGTCTTCTAGCCTTTCCTTCATCGTGAAGCCATTTATGCTAAATATAGAACTGGATGTCGAGATGTGCATGCTTTATATATATTCCTTCATCGTGAAGCCATTCATGCTAAATATAGAAGTGGACGTCAAGATGTGCATGCTTTATATATATTGCCTTATTTGCATGCTTGCCACCTCACAACGCCACCAAATCCAACTCCTGGCCAATGAGATCAGAACCCTCTGCTTCTTGAATACTCGTTTAATCTTCACGGTCATGGTCGATTATCCTCGTGATCGGCTTCTCTTGTCATATCTATTTCCTGAATGGAGTAACCGACCGCTTGGCCGTCTACCGAATGCTCTTCTCACTGCTCGTTGGGTCCACCTGTCATTTTCTCAATGTTGACCAAAATCCAGTGTTAACACAATGTTTATATTTCAAGAGTACCATGTATGCAACAAGATATTTTTCTTAAGCATGGAAAATTTAGCTAAGTAAAAGAAATCTTAATGTTCCTGTTGACACTGGTTATCTATCATAATAAAGGTATAAATAAATATGAAAAGGGCAAGAATTTGATCACCAACAAAGGTTTAGGGTTTCAACTGACAATATTCCACGAGTTTTGGTGAACTATGATTCTGCAAGGACTAAACCAGGAAATCAGCACCGATAGCTTCCCATAGAAGGAAACCGACGGGAGATAACGCCACCACCACGTCAGGAATATTCTAGAAGACTCCAAAGGACGCAAGAAGACACCAGGAGGTCGACCACCGCGAGAGGCCGCCAGGTGGGACCGGTCGGTCCCACCCTTAGACCGACCGGTCTGCCACCGGGCCCGATGGCTTCCGTCTTCTACAAGCTTCCTCCACCGACCTCTAGGATGCATCTTAGTCGTACCTTAAGTCGGTTTGATCCAACGGCCGCGGTTGATCCCTCAGGGCGATATAAGCAGCCTCAGACCCCCCCCCTCTCCAGGCATCTTCCTCTTCATTATTCATCTCCACATCAGAAACTAGGGTTCCAATGTAGAAGTAGAGGTCCCTCTAGATGAATCTCTTCTAGTTCATCTAGAATTAAATCTAGTTCATCTAGTTGTAATCAAGAGTTAGCTTTCAAGTAGAAGACTAGATACCCCTCAAGTAGGATTAGAACCTAGTCTTATTCTAGAACTAGAAGAGAGAGAGGAAGAGATCAAGAGGAAGCTCCGGCCTGTCGGATCAACTTCTTCATCTTGTACCTGTGGATTCAAGTTCTTCATCGACTTGCTTCAACGATTGTTTTGGTAATCAACATCTATATTTAAGTTTGAGCCATTGTTCTTATTGTTCTTAAGGTTTATGACTCTCTTTTGAGTGCTTTAATTCTAGTCGCTTTAGAGTTAGAGTAGTTGGATAGTATAAGCATGGTGCTTAGACTTGATAGCTCATATTTGCCTCCTATAACGCTGGTAGTAGTGGTAGTTCGCAAGGGTGACTCTTATAGCCTTGTTGATTCTTCTATAGTCCACTTACCCGTGTGTAGGCTCGGTAGGATTATACATTTGCATAAAAGACTCATACTCTGTTTGTGACCTTTTATGGCAACTTCCCCACTAAGAATAATATAAACATATCACTCTTAAGTTGGATTTAGATAGCCTTAGTGATCCCCTCTATGCTTCTAGATTCTCCGTCCTTGTTAGCTACTCAGGGGATAGACTTTAAGACTTAACACTATCCGTTCCCTTGGGTTCGATATTAAAACTGGGTTACTCTGGTGAAGTGCTACATCGGTAGATTTTATCTGTGCGCTTGCAGATTGTCGGTGTTTCGAACCCGGGGGTATGACACCAACGAGTAATGTGATCGCGTGCTCTCTTCCTGGATGGTGATGCAAGATGACACAAGGATTTATCCTGGTTTGGGCAAAGAAGGCCCTACGTCCAGCGGGGGAGGAGGTTCTTGTATTACTTGCACCTAAGTGCTTGTACAGGGGCGAATACAAGCTCAATGAGCGTGGACCGGAGTCCGGACTCGAGTGTGGACGTGTGTGTTGTCTATCGGAGTTGTGTAACCATGGACTCGCGTCTTGTCCTCCTCGCGCGAAGGGCCCTGGCGTCCCCTTTTATAGAGCAAGGGGAGGCCAGGGTTACACAAGGGTACTACAGGTGTCGGGGCGTACGATGCCCAATACGGAGAGGGGTAGGAACCCTGTCTTGTCGGGGCCACGGGAGCCGATGTGGGCGTCGCTGTTGAGGCGTCCTTGGGGCGTGGCCTCCATCCCGGGCGCGGACATGATGATGTGACGATGTAGAAGCCGTACAGCACCCATTCCGGCACGTACGGGACACGGCGGGGTCCCTCCAGATCTTGGGGTACCTGTCTTCCAATAGCATGAAAGCAGTTAGGGCTCGAGGGGCGCAGAGCCGGCCTCGAGGTGGCGCCTACGGGGGGCTCGAGCCCCCGCAGGTATGGACAAGTCCTGTGGAAATTGATTGAGCAGTGGGCATCCGGGCCTCGAGACGCGGCTTGGACGTGCAACAGCGTAGGGTTTGGGTTAACAGTGCCGTACTAGCGCCCTTTTGCCCATGCTTGTGGTGAAAACGAGACTTGACTCTGCCCTGGTTACTGTGGTACACGTCGGGCTGCAGAGGACGTGACTGCAGTAGGTGGATGTATTAAATGCGCGGTATGGGGTTGTTATCCGATGCCTGCGCTGCTCGAGGGAAGCATAGCGCCTCGAGGGACAGGCTGCTGTGCCAGAGAGGCTCGAGGTCCCCGCGTGGGGTCTCGAGGTATGGTGTTCGGCCGCGGGGGGCTCGAGCCCTAAATTCCAGGACTTGAGGTTTTAGTGGGGCGCTCGCCCGGGGCCTGGCTTTGGAGGGCTCAGGCGAGATGGAGAATGGGTGCCAGCCCGAGGCCTGGCTCGGTGAACTCGGGTGAGACGGAGAGCGCGCGTTCGCCCGAGGCCTGGCTTGGTTGGCCAGCTTTGTGGGCCTCGAGGGATTGGTCTCTTTAAGGGGTTAGACTAGTCAGGTTTGTCATTTACAGGAGTTCTAGGTTTAACCTATTAGTTTGCATTGATTGGGGGTACCCCTTTTGTGGACCCCCGACAGTAGACCCCGAGCCCTTGTTCGAGTGCTTGCACTCGAGCAGGGGCTCCCGACTGGGATCTCGAGGGTTTTGCTGCTTTGATTCCGTGGGTGTCGTGCGTGCGACACCCGCGGGTGTAGCCCCCGAGGCCACGGGGGAGTGGTTAAGACTCCCTCGTGGACTTTTTCTTGTGCGAGTGTTAGTTGTGTTTTTTAGGTTCGGGAGTGTCGAGCCCCCGAGTTTTTTAGACCCTCTTTCGTCGAGGGGTGCCAGGCTGAACCGGCCGGCCGGCTCTTCGAGCTGTCCGGCACGCCGGTTGCCCTGGCTTGTCATCCCGCGAGTCCTTTCGATCGGATGCGAGGTGGGATGCCTCGTACTACCACGAGCGGGCGAGTATCGAGGTTCCCGGTGAGCTGGTAACGAGGAATCCAAGTGAGACCTCGTGCCCCGTTCGATAGGGGTCGACTGTAGCCCGGAGGCGATCTCATAAAGCATGGGTGCTCAGTCTGTAGGAGTGCCGGGTCCATTCGATAGGGCCCGGTGGCTCGATGCCTCCCTCCGAGGGGATCTCACTACACGTCGTGCTCCCTGCCTTGGATACACGTGAGGGGCCTCGAGGGCTTGGCCCTTGAGTGGTGCCGCGAGTGGCGCCCCTTGGTGTCCCTGACTCGGGTGCTCGAAGCCGGCTGTCGAACCCTCTTCGAGGGCCAGCCTTCGCTGCTTCGAGACTTAGGGCCGGGGCCCGTTCTTACCTTCGTGAAGAAGCCTCCGTCGTCTGGGAATCCTTCTGCCCGTTGGGCGCGCCTTTTTAGGCGGAAACCGTCGGGGAGGGCGGCGGACGCGAAGCCGGAGCGACGGTCGTGGCGGGCCCGGGTAGTGGAGCGAATGGAGAGCTGCCGCGTGTACCCTGCATCCGGCTCGAGACGTGGTTAGGTGGGCGCATTAAATGCATGCGGTTACCTTTTTACGTCGTGGGAGACTCCGCCCGTTGGGGTTTCCCCTTATAAATATCGAAAGAGGGGAAAAGGAAACCTTTTACTTTGTCTTTGCCTTCACCGCCGCCGTAGCCTTCACGCGCCCTCTCCCTCGAGCTAGTCGATTGGGAATCTTCCCGGCCGTCCGTCCGCCACTCAGATCCGCGCCGTCGCTGCCATGGTCGCCCAAGTGTTGCCGCCTGAAGATTGGAGTCCGACGAAGGTGACACGGCAGGAGCTGGAAACGTTGGTGGAGCGGGGGCTTCTCCGTCCCAACCCGCAGGGGGGCCCTGCATGGTGGATTCTCCCATCGGCGGACCACCGGGAGCCGCACCCGCCGGAGGGGTACGTGGTGAGCTTCACGCGTTACCACCGTATGAGGCTCGGCGTCCCGCCGAGCCGCTTCATGCGGGGGCTAGCCCACCACTTCGAGGTGGAGCTGCAGCACTTCTCCCCCAACTCCATCTCGCACGCCGCCATCTACGCCGCCGTGTGCGAGGGGTACTTGAAGATTGAGCCACACTGGGAGATGTTCGTCCACCTCTTCCGGGGCGAGCTCTTCAACAAGGCCGCAAAGCCGAGCGGGAGGAGGCTCGCGCGCGTGGGCTCCCTCACCATCACCGCAAGGACCGGGCCTTCGTCGGCCAACGTTCCCCGCGACTACCTCCGCTACAAGCTGTCCACCAACCAGGCGGGGTGGGACGACCACTGGTTCTACCTGCGGAATGTGGACGGGCTTCTTCCGCAGTACACCGGCAGGGTCATCACCCATCGCCCAGAGAAGTGGAACTGGGGCGTCGCGGTGGACAGGCAGCGCCACCTGTTGCCGCTGATGAACACGATGCGGACGCTGGTAGAGGACAAGAAGCTGACCGTCTAGGCAGTTATCTGGGCGTTCCATCAGCGGAGGGTCCTCCCTCTGGCAGACCGCCCCCTTCTCATGTTTGAGATGGGGCCAAACGCCTCGCTCGAGGCGCTGAACCAATCGAGGATGGCCGAGGAGAGGCTGCCTCGGAACGAGGCTACCTCCCGGGTGATGCTCACCGTTCAGGGGACGTTCCGCCCAGAGGAGGCCGACCTGATCATCATGGCACCCGACGAGGGGTGCCTCGACCTGGTGAGCTACCCTCGAGTTAGGCTGTCTCGAGCCCCCTCCTCCTCTCCCTTTCTTCGAACCTCGTTCGCTCTCCTCGTAGTTTTTCTCATCGAGCTTCTTCTTCCTCGCAGGGGGTGTTTACTTGTCGCGCGTCGAGGCCCCCGGTGAGGGAGGACGCCGCCGGAACACAGGTGAGGCTCCTCTCTGCTCAAAAGGACAAAGAGAGAAAGGATGCCAGGAAGAAGAAAGAGAAAAACAAAAACTTGCGCCGGTCGGCTCGGGAGCAGAGGCTGGCGAAGGCTCGTCGCAACCGGCGACCTAGAGATGAGTCCCCCGAGTTCAGCTCCTCGAGCTCGAGGGAAGAGGACGATGATGATGACGAGAGTGATGACGAGGGGATGGATGCACGTTTGAGGCGCGCGGGGGTCGTCGACGTCCGAGCTGACCACTCCTCTGTGCAGGAGGGTGTACTGGAGGTCCCCCCGGCAAAGGGGTCGCGCGGGACGCAGCCGCGGAAGGCGGCGCCGATCCCTGCCTCGTCGGGGGCCCGAGGTCCGTCGAGCTCCGCGCCGGACGTGCCCCCGGTCGTGAGGAAGCCCCGAACCCGGATCACCTCCGCCACAGCACCAACGGAGACCGCCCTCGCGTCAGCCCAAGCGGGAGGTCTCGAGAAGGGCCGAGCCTCGAGGGGCAGCGACCACACCGGGAGGGGCTCCGGGTCCGACCGCCGCGAGCCATCGAGGTCGGGGTCGAGCCCTCGGAGGAGCGGGCGTCAGGAGGAGGCGTCGAGCCCGCACCATCACGAGCGTCGGGGAGGGAGCCCCCGGGCGTCTCGTGACCAGGGGCGTGAGCGTCCCCGGAGTCCATCGCCGCACCGTCGCCGGGACACAGAAGCGGACGCGGGAGGGCGCGACCGCCAGCGCGAGCGCCGGAGCAAGTCCCGGAGCCCATGCCGGGGCGGGCGCCACAACGACAGCACGAGGGAGGTGCGGTCGCCCTCCCACGACGTGGGCGGAAGGAGGGCTCTCCCTCGAGGTCGAGCCACAGGAGGCGTTGGGAGCCCTCCCCCCATCCCAGCCCTGTGGAGACGGCCCAGACGCAGGGCTCGAGCCGTGGGGAGGGCTCGAAGCCCCCGAGTGGTTCCGGCGATTCCGGGAAGAAACCCAGCCGCCGCTTTGGGTGAGTAATTTTCTTGGATCTCGTCGGTAGTGAGGCTTTACCTCTTTACTTTTGATGATGCGTGCCATCTCTGGTTTCTCAGGGGGAAGCGCTCCTACCAGGAGGTGGACCTCGCTGCGTCCAAGCGGGCTAAGGCCTCGAGCCCCGTCGAGGCACAAGCACCTCGAGGTATGGCACCTTCCTCCGCTAGAGAAGCCGCTTGGCTGGAGAAGGCTCGAGCTGCCAAGGCTCGAGGGGGCCAGATGATCGTCGCAAATTTTGGTGAGGCCGTCGCCATCGACCGCAGGGGTCGAGGCATTCTTCCCGGTTCTGATATCACTGTCATCTCGTATTGCAGGGGCCACAGCTAACGGCATCGAGCCCGCCGCTACCACACCCACTGAAGCGCTGCCTCCTCCCCCTCCTCCTCCTCCCATGATGGCACCAGTTGGGAGCGCCACCCTTCCCCCCACCACGACGGCTGTTCCGGGGGAAGCGCCTGGGGCGAGCACGGCCCCGCCGGTGTCTGGGGCCGAGGAGACTGCGCCCCTCGAGGCCCCGACCAACACGAGCCAGGCTGCGGAGGAGGGAAAGGGGGGAGAGGCGTTGGCGGAGGAGGAGCCGACGGTGGAGGACCTCCTGAACGAGCTAGAGCAGGGGCCGCTCCTCGCCGCGGGCTCGATGATGGTGGAGGCGCCCGAGGCGCCGGCTAGCGCTGACAAGGCGCCAGAGGACCCGGCCAGGGAAGAGCCGCGGCCCGTGCCGTCGGGCGGCGGGCCGCAGTCAGGGCAGCTCGGGGCGGAGGAGGATCTGCCTGACATCGAGCTTGACCGACCGATATGGCCGTTTCCCGACGCGCCGAGCCCGTCCCTCGCCATGGTCTCCATCGAGCAACCGGTCCAGCGGGGGGCCCCGCGCGAGGTGCGGTCCATCTTCCGGGAGGTGGCCGAGCTCATGGCGGAGGCGGAGCGGTCCTGCTCTAAGGAGGCAGGCTGGTCCGCACAGGTGTCAGCCGCCCTCGCGAGGGCCGAGGCGGAGCTTCAAGATCTTCGCGCTGAGCTGGGCCGGAACGTCCAAATGGCGAGCCGGCTTAACGAGGCAGAGGCAGAAGTCCAGGCGGCTCGAGGCGAGGCCGCTCGAGTCAAGGAGGAGGCCGCCGCCGCCCTCGAGGCGTCGAGGAAGGAGGCCGCCGACGCCCGCAGCGAGGCCACCTCTGCCCGGGCCGAAGTGGAGGCGGCGAGGAAGGATGTCGCTGACGCCCAAGGCGAAGCCGCCACCGCCCGAGCTGCAGTGGAGACGGCGAGAAAAGAGGCTGAGGATGCTCAACGCAATGCCGCTGCCGCTCGGTCCGCAGCGAAGGCGGTGAAGAAGGAGGCCGAAGACGCCGAGAGTGGTGTCGCCACCGCCCGAGCTGCCGAGGGGGCGGCGCGGCAGGAGGTGATCCGAAAGGATCTGGCCCTCGTGGAGGCGGGCAGGCTGATCGAGGAGCTTAGGTCCGAGAAGCTCCTCATGCTGGCCGAGAAGCGCAGACTCGAGCAGCGCGCTGAGGGCCTTACCAACGACCTCGCCTTACTGGGGCAGCATTGCGATGGTGAGGCTTACACCTTGTCCTTGGTCGGGCCATGAAGTTTTTTGTTACGCCGCAGTCTCACTCTTCCTCGTTCGTTGCGCAGGGGTCGAGAAGACAGTCGAGGAGCTCCGCGGGATGAACCAGGTTCTCTTGGACCAACTCCAAGACGAGACGATGGTGGCGGAGCGGGCTCGCACTTCCCTCGACCGGCTCGGCTCCATGTGGGGTGCTCCTCCGGTGGCTGCGACAGAAGGCGCGGTGGCCCGAGGCGACGCCTTGGTTGACGCCTTGTGCCTCCTCGACGTAGCCGCGCGGGACCGTGTCCAGCAAGCTCTCCACCATGGCGTCAAGCAGACGCTCACGGTCGTCCGCTCCGGCTTCCGCTTCCCGGTCCACGTTGTCGCCAATGGCTTCGTCGAGATTGAGGGGAAGGACGAGGAGTGGAACAACCGCCGTGTCGACAAAATCTTGGAGAAGATGGAGAGGCCGGGGACGTCACTCGCGAAGATCTTCGAGGAGGACGTGCTGCCTCCTGACGCCAGCTGCGGTGTCGAGGGCCCTCCTCCCTCTAGCTCGGGTGTCGAGGCTGAGCCCGTCGTGGAAGACCTCGGGGAGGAGTACCACACCGACGAAGATTAGGGCCTGCGTGCCAAATTTGGGCGTCGAGGCCCCTATAAGAATTTTATGACATGAATGAGGGTCCGTCGAGACCCGTATGTATATATGACTTGTTTGTTTAAAGGAGTTGTTTTCTTTTCAAATTTATTTGACCACTTCTCTTTGTTTGCAAGCTCGAGTTTCTGCTAGCTTAGTCTGTGTTCCTTCGATACGTCGCGAGCCCCTCGAGGGGAGGCGTAGGTAGGGTACCGTAGCCCGGGGGCGTAGGTGGCCGTCTACGTCGACGCCTCCCGACCCTTGGAGGCTCGAGGTATTTTGGGATTTAGACATCGCTAGTTCACTCGAGGCACGAGTCGAGACAAGGGTCGAATTTTTGAAAAGAAAACACGCATTTTTTCTGGAGTCTGGGGGGGCGGTTACCCCCTTGTCAGCCCCCGAGGGAGGCTCGACCCTGAGCAAAGCAGGGTCGAGGCTACCTTAAGATGCTAAGCAAAATCAAATACAATGCATGAGTTTGTTCATTCATTTTGACATGTTTGTACAAAGCAACAGAATGAATGAGGCCTCGAAGCCTTTAAGGGTAGAAGCGACGTAGCTGAGATATGTTCCACGCGTTCGCCAGGATCCTGCCTCGATCGTCGTAGAGCTTGTACGTTCCTGGCTTGAGCACTTCAGCTACGGTGTATGGGCCCTCCCTTGGAGGAGTAAGCTTGTGGCGCCCTCGATTATCCTGCAGCCGTCGAAGCACGAGGTCCCCCACCGCCAGGTCCCTCTTGCGCACGTGCTTGTCGTGGTAGCGTCGAAGTGTTTGCTGGTAGCGCGCGGAGTTGATGAGCGCCACGTCTCGAGCCTCCTCGAGCTGGTCCTTGGCGTTGGCGAGCTTTTCGTCATTGGTTTGCTCGTTGTAGGCTCGAAGTCGAGGGGAGCCGTATTCGAGGTCCGTAGGCAAGACAGCCTCGGCGCCGTAGGTTAGGAAGAATGGAGTGAACCCGGTGGCTCGGCTCGGCGTAGTCCTGAGGCCCCACAGCACCGAGGGGAGCTCCGCAGCCCACCCTTTTCTGAAATTTTTGAGGGTCTTGAAGAGCCTCGGCTTCAGCCCATGGAGTATCATGCCGTTGGCGCGCTCGACCTGCTCGTTGCATTGAGGGTATGCGACCGAGGCCCAGGTTACGCGAATGCTGTTGTCGTCGCAGAAGTTGGTGAACTTTTTGCCCGTGAATTGGGTGCCATTGTCGGTGATGATGACGTTAGGCACCCCAAACCGGTACATGATGTTGGCGATGAACTCGACAGCCTTCTCGGAGGTGGGGTCGCCTATCGGCTTAGCCTCGATCCACTTGGTGAACTTGTCGATGGCCACGAGCACGTGTGAGTGCCCTCCACTTGTCTTTTTGAGGGGACCCACGAGGTCAAGCCCCCAAATGGCGAATGGCCAAGTAATTGGGATCATCTGCAGGGCATGTGCGGGTTGGTGCGTCTGCTTGGCGTAGAATTGACACCCATGGCATGCTCGGACCAAGCGCTTGGCGTCTTCAATGGCGGTCGGCCAATAGAAGCCTTGACGGAAGGCGTTCCCAACTAGGGTCCTTGGTGCTGCGTGGTGGCCGCAAGCCCCCGAGTGCATGTCGTCGAGGAGCTTGCGTCCTTCCTCGAGGGGGATGCAGTGCTGAAGGATCCCGGTCGGGCTTCGTCGGTACAGCTCTCGTTTGTCGCCGTAGATGACGTAGGTCTTGGCCCTTCGAGCGATGCGTCGGGCCTCCGTCTTGTCTTCTGGTAGCACGCCTTGCGTCAGGTAGTCGAGGAATGGCGTCCGCCAGTCGAGAGGTCGTGATGAAGAAGAGGCGGGTGCGTCGATCTGCATCGCCTCAGCGGATGTCGAGGGGTCATTCCCGAGGGGTGGCGTTGAAGGTCGAGCCCCTGTGTCTAGCTCGAGGGGTGGCGTCAAGGTGCCAGCCCCCGGGCCGATTTTGATGGATGGCTCGAAAACGTCCCTCGAGAAGACGTCTGGCGGAACCGTGCCGCGCGTGGACACCAACTTTGCCAGCTCGTCTGCGGCCTCGTTGTACTTTCGAGCTATGTGGTTGAGCACGAGGCTGTAGAACTTATCTTCTAGCTTGCGCACCTCCCCACAGTATGCCTCCATCTTGGGATCGACGCAGCTTGAAGCCTTCATAACCTGGTTGATGACGAGCTGCGAGTCTCCTCGGGCGTCGAGGCGTCGGACCCCGAGCTCGAGGGCGATGCGCAGCCCATTAACGAGAGCCTCGTACTCGGCGACATTGTTGGAGGCGGGGAAGTGCAAGCGTAGCAGGTAGCGCATGTGGACTCCGAGGGGTGAGATGAAGAGCAGGCCTACGCCTGCCCCCGTCTTCATGAGGGATCCGTCGAAGTACATGGTCCAGAGCTCGGCTTGAATCTGCGCCGGCGGGAGCTGAGTGTCGGTCCATTCAGCAACGAAGTCCGCCAATGCTTGCGACTTGATGGCTTTTCGCGGGGCGTAGGTGATGGCCTCCCCCATTAGCTCGGCGGACCACTTGGCGATTCGCCCCGTGGCCTCCCGATTGTTGATGATCTCACCGAGGGGAAAGGACGACACCACCATTACGGGATGAGCGAGGAAGTAGTGCTGGAGCTTGCGCCTTGTGATGATGATGCCGTAGAGCAGTTTCTGGATGTGCGGGTACCGGACCTTGGCTTCGGAGAGCACCTCACTGGTGAGGTACACCGGTCGCTGGACCGGCAATGCATGACCCTCCTCGTGCCTCTCGACAGCTATGACCGCGCTAACCACCTGAGTGGTTGCGGCCACATAGAGGAGGAGAGGCTCGGGGGATCGCCACCTTCGGCTGGTTGCGGAGGCACGAGAATTGGTGCGGAAGTCAGCAACCCCTTCAACTTGGTTAAGGTCTCCTCGGCTTCGACAGTCCACGCAAAGTGTTCCGTCTTCTTCAGCAGGCGGTAGAGGGGTAGCGCTTTTTCCCCTAGCCTCGAGATGAATCTGCTGAGAGCGGCTAGTGAAAGCCCAAGTTTGGTTTTGGATAATTGATGAAACCCATTGGTCTAACCTTTGTCATTAAGTGTTTGATTAGCAAAAAGTGGTCCATGGCTCAAGTGAAGCATGATGATGGACATGTGATGCAATGATCAAGTGATTGGTCGTAAGATGGTCCATATCTTCACTAGAAGAAAAGAAGAAAGAGGAAAATAAAAGAGCTCAAGGCAAAGGTATAACCAATAGGCTCTTTTGTTTTCGGCACTCAAGACACCATAGAGGGTGTGAGTGTATTTAGGATAGATAGCCGTACTATCAAGAGGAGAAATTCATAGTATACGGTTATCAAGTTGCCTCTAGTTGCATTTGCATATGACATAACTAAAATAAGGCGATAAATCCTTTGAAAAAATGTTTTGAAAATGCTAACACACTTGCACAAGGTGGTGTACACTTGGTGGTGTTAGCACATTTGCAAAGGAGAAGTTGTTGGAGTAGTTTTGGATCAACACGGGGAAGAAAATGAAGTTTTCTATGTATGGTCGGTGGTACCGACCAGGGTGGTCGGTGGTACCGCCCATAGGTGCTGCGTGCAGCCCTCTCTGTGTTGGGGCGTTTTTGGCCTGGCGGTGGCACCGCTATTACCTCGGTACTACCGCCGGCGGTGGTACCGACCAGAGGGTCGGTGGTACCGTGGCTCTAAGGGGTTTCGCGAGGCTCTCTGTAGATTTGAAAATGGCCTGGCGGTAGTACCGCCATTACCTCGGTACTACCGCCCGCGGTGGTACCGACGCAAGGTCGGTAGTAGCTTGTTTTTCGCAGAGCTCTCTGTTCGCGGCCGATTTTGGCTTGGCGGTAGTACCGCCATTACCTCGGTACTACCGACCTCGGAGGTACCGACCAGAGAGTCGGTGCTTCGCCTTAATCTGCGGGATGTGAGTAAACGGCTAGTTTGACTAAGCCAGTAGTACCGCCCAGGAGGGGTCGGTACTACCGACCAAGCGCAGAAAGGTGGGGGTCGGGCTGCCGTCCTCTCCTCTCTATATATAGGTCGTGGCCGCATTTGGGGAGATGCCTCTTGACTTTCTAACCTCTTGAACATCCTCTTGTGCAAGATCTAATCCCTCCCTTCGATCTCTTTGATTGTTAGTGCGAATCCAAGTGAGATCGAGTGAAACCAAGAGCTTGCATTGTGATCTTGCATTCTAGAGGCATCTTGGTGATTGTTGCTGCAGATTTCTTTTTACTCTTGGCACTTGCCGGTGTCTAGACGGCTTGGTGGCAGCGGAGGAGGATCGGCACGAGTTGGTGATTGTTCGTGGCCATCCCAACAACTTTGTGAGGGGCTTGTACCTCCCCGGCGAAGAGCCAAAGGTAACTCCTAGTAAATTGCGCGTGTCATTGAGTTACCATTGCTTGGGGTAGGTTCTTGTGGCGCTCTTGTGGAGAGCTCGGTGTGTGATACCGATTAGCCACCGAACCACGAAGCCTTGGTCGACACAACGAGGACGTAGCGTGCCGGCAAGCACGTGAACCTCGGGGATAAATCTCGTGTTCATATTGTGTCCCTTGGTGATTGGCATTCCATTGTGATATCAATTATCTTCACTTGCCCGGTTCAGTAAAATCACACTACCACTCTCTTGTATTCCTTTGTTCATACTTGTTATAGAGTAACTTGTTTCCCTTGTTAATAATAGTAGTAGCTTTGCTAGTGTAGCTAGTTTAGTTTTGCTAGCTCTCTTGTGTAGCTCACTAGTTTAGTAAAGTAGTGACTTAGTCCTTGTGTGCCCTAGAGATCATAATTAACTAGACTTGCAAATAGGTGGCTTGCATTTGACATAGAGCTAGAGCAACCGCATTTATCGCTTTGTTATTGTCTAACAAATTGCTCTAGTGCTTTGTAGAATTTTAAATTAGGCTATTCACCCCCCCTCTAGCCAATTAGGACCTTTCAAGTGGTATCGGAGCCAAACACCGTTTGATTCAAAGGCTTAACAACCTACGGTGCAAATATGGCTCAAATTGTGTTCAACCATGTTGGGGGCAAACCACCGTACTTTGATGGGTCATCTTTTGATTATTGGAAGAGAAAGATGAAGATGTACCTTGGCTCCATCAATGATAGGGTGTGGGAGGTCACACAAGATGGTTATGTTATTGTCAATGAAGAAGACCCCACCCCTAGAGAGCGTGAAAGCAAGCAATGCAACACAATGGCGCTCAACACTATATACAATGGCATTGATCAAAAAGTGTTTGAGCAAATCAAAGATCTTGAGAAGGCAAATGAAGTATGGGCAAGACTAGAAGAAACATATGAGGGCACTTCAACGGTAAAAAGTGCCAAATTGTACATGCTCAAAGATAAGCTCACAAGCTTCAAGATGAAAGAGGATGAAACAATCCCGGAGATGTTCTATAGGCTCCAATGCATCATAAATGATCTCAAGAGTTTGGGAGAGAAAGTGAAGGATGAAGACTTCACCCACCGGTTCTTGAGTTGCTTGCCCAAGCGATTCAAGACATTGAGGACCATCATCATGAGAGGAGGATTGCAAAATGTGACACCAAATGAAGTCCTTGGTGATGTAATGACCGAAGATCAATACAATGATGGTGGTGATGATGAGGAGGTGAAGGAAGAGGAGAAGAAGAAGAGCTTGGCATTCAAAGCCACTTCTTCATCCAAGAGCAAGAGCAAGGGCAAGGCAAAGCTAGAATCAAGTGATAGTGAAGATGAAGATTCTAGTGATGATGATGAGGCCATGGCACTTCTAGTAAGGAAGTTTGGAAGATTCATGAAGAAGAAAGGCTATGGTGCAAGAAAGAGAAGGGACAACAACAAGAACAAGGGCTATGTGAGAAGATGCTATAAGTGCAAGAGTGAAGATCACATGATAGCCGATTGTCCTCAAAATAGTGACAATGATGATGAAGCAAAGAAGAAGAAGGACAAGAAGGAAAAGAAGGAGAAGAAGCTCTCTTTCACCAAGAAAAAGAAAGGTGGATCCTATGTTGTGACATGGGATAGTGATGCATCATCCGATAGTGATGATGAAGAGCACAACAAGATGAAGAAGAAGGCACTTGCAAGTATTGCTATCAACAAAAAGCCTTCTATCTTTGACACTCCATCTACATGCTTGATGGCAAGGCCATCCAAGGTACCTTCCTATGATGAGAGTGATGATGATGATGATGATAATGAAAATGAATACACTAATGAAGAACTTATGGACATGTTTGAGCAAGCTCATGTTTGCTTTGAGAAGAAGAGGAAGGAGTGCAAGGAATTGCGCATGAAGGTTAGCCTTCTTGAGCAATCTCTTGATGAGCTCAAGCTAACTCATGAGAGGCTAGAGGTAGCCCATGAGAAGCTTGATAAAGCTCACACTAGGCTTGAAGAAGCCCACTCCTCTCTCCTCACTCAAACCAAGATTGAGGACTTTGCTCAAACATGTGACATAGGTATAACATGTGACTTAATCAATGAAACATTTTACACACCTATTGTCATTGCACCTCCCAATGCTTCATCTAGTTCATGCTCCACCGATGCATCTAACTCAAACATAAAAGATGGTTTTACTTGTGATGGATCATTAATAGTGGAAAATGAAACCTTAAAGAAAGAGGTGAATAAGCTCACTTGTGCCTTAGGCAAAGCCTATGGTGGAGATGCCCGCTTGCTTAAGTGCTTGGGTGGCCAAAGATTTTCCCATGAGAAAGAAGGGATTGGCTATACCCCCAAGAAGGGCAAGGCGGCCTTTGCTCCTCACAAGACTAGTTTTGTGAAGGGCAATGGACGCTATTGCATAAATTGCAAGCAATCCGGGCATACCGAGCATAATTGCTATAAAAAGAACCTAAACAAGAACAAACCAACCAACCTTGGTAAATCAATTAAGTTTGATTCTTGTTATGTGCTTTACAAGGGTGTTAATAGTGTAAGAGCTAAGTTTGTTGGTACACCTAAGGAGGGCTCAAAGAAGAAAGCCATTTGGGTACCAAAGAGCTTAGTCACTAACCTTGGAGGACCCAACAAGATTTGGGTACCTAAACATTGAATCTTCTTGTAGGTCAATTACAAAGCCGGAGGAAGGCATTGGGTGCTTGATAGTGGGTGTACTCAACATATGACCGGGGATTCTAGAATGTTCAACTCAATCAACACAAATGAAGAAGACTTCAAAGTGGATAGCATCACATTTGGGGACAATAGTGAAGGCAAGGTCAAGGGACTTGGTAAGATTGCAATATCCAATGACTTGAGTATCTCAAATGTCTTGCTAGTAGAGAGCTTGAACTTCAACTTGCTATCGGTAGCTCAAATATGTGATCTTGGTTTCAATTGCAACTTTGGTGTTGATAATGTGATGATCACTAGTAATGATGGAACCAACCTAGCATTCAAAGGATTTAGATATGGAAACCTATACTTAGTTGATTTTGATGCAAAGGAAACTCAATTGACAACATGCTTGATCACTAAGTCTAGTATGGGTTGGCTATGGCATAGAAGGCTTGGTCATGTTGGGATGAAGCAACTAAATAGATTGATCAAATATGACTTAGTTAAGGGCTAGAGAGATGTTGTGTTTGAGAAGGATAAACTTTGTAGCTCTTGTCAAGCCGGCAAACAAGTTGGAAATACTCACCCTATGAAAAGTGAAATGAGCACTACTAAAGCATTTGAGCTATTGCATATGGATTTATTTGGGCCAACTACATACACTAGCATTGGTGGCAATAAATATGGTTATGTGATTGTGGATGACTTCACTAGATACACATGGGTATTCTTTCTTGGTGACAAAAGTGAAACATTTGCTACATTCAAATCTTTTGTCAAGAGAAGTCAAAATGAGTTTGAGACAACTATCAAGAAAGTGAGAAGTGACAATGGGAGTGAGTTCAAGAACACAAGAATTGAAGAGCTATGTGATGATTTTGGCATTAGGCATCAATTCTCGGCAAAGTACACTCCTCAATCAAATGGGATAGTTGAAAGAAAGAATAGAACCTTGATTGATATGGCAAGATCCATGCTTAGTGAATACAATGTGAGTCAATCCTTTTGGGCCGAAGCTATCAACACGGCTTGCTACTCTAGCAACCGACTATATTGCCATCCTATGTTGGAAATGACACCATATGAGCTATTGAATGGAAGAAAGCCCAATATTGCATACTTTAGAGTATTTGGTGGCAAGTGCTATATATTGAAGAAGGGCACAAGATTGAGCAAGTTTGACAAGAAATGTGATGAAGGGTTCCTACTTGGATATTCAACTACAAGCAAAGCATATAGAGTATGGAACTTGGCTAGTGGAACACTTGAAGAAGTTCATGATGTAGAATTTGATGAAACCAATGGATCTCAAGATGAAAATGAGAACTTAGATGATGTGAGAGGCACTCATTTGGTGAATGCAATGAAGAACATGGATGTTGGTGATATTAGGCCAAGAGAAGTGATTGATGTTGAAGATGACAAAGAGCAAGTGGTCACCATCCCAAATGAGCAAGATAGTGATTCTCAAGTACAAAATCAACAAGTGGCTAGTTCATCATCTCCCAATGTGCAACAAGCGGATCAACCGAGTACAAGCAATGCGAATCAAGTGCTTCAACCTTCAAGTATAGCAAGAGATCATCCCTTAGATTTGGTTATTGGTGGCATTCAAAGTGGTGTTCAAACAAGATCAAGATTGGCAATGTTTTGTGGGAACTATTCATTTGTGTCAACTATTGAACCAACCAAGATTGAAGAAGCTTTGAAGGATGTTGATTGGGTTAATGCCATGCATGAAGAGCTAAACAACTTCACAAGAAATGAAGTTTGGGAATTGGTTGAGAGGCCTAAGAGCTATAATGTTATTGGTACTAGATGGGTATTCTGCAACAAGCAAGATCAAGATGGCCTAGTGGTGAGAAACAAAGCAAGATTGGTAGCACAAGGTTACACTCAAATTGAAGGGCTTGACTTTGGAGAGACATATGCACCGGTTGCAAGATTGGAAGCAATTAGAATCCTATTAGCTTATGCTTGTGCTCATAACATCAAGCTATATCAAATGGATGTAAAGAGTGCATTTTTCAATGGCTACATCAATGAGTTGGTATATGTTGAGCAACCTCCCAGTTTTGAAGATGAAAAGAAGCCCAACCATGTCTACAAGTTGAGAAAAGCATTGTATGGCTTAAAGCAAGCTCCAAGGGCATGGTATGAAAGATTGAGGAATTTCCTTCTATCCAAAGGGTTCAAAATGGGAAAGGTTGACACCACTCTCTTCACCAAGAAGATAGGGAATGACTTGTTTGTGTTGCAAATCTATGTTGATGATATCATATTTGGCTCAACCAACCAAGATTTTTGTGAAGAGTTTGGAAATGTGATGGCAAAAGAGTTTGAAATGTCCATGATTGGAGAGCTTAGTTACTTCCTTGGTCTTCAAATCAAGCAAATGAAGAATGGTACTTTTGTGAGTCAAGGCAAGTACATCAAAGATATGCTCAAGAAGTTTGGTCTTAATGATGCAAAAGCTATTAGTACACCAATGGGAACAAATGGACACTTGGATGGTGATGCTAGTGGCAACATGGTGGATCAAAAGTTGTATCGGTCTATGATTGGAAGCTTACTCTATGTGACCGCTTCAAGGCCGGATGTCATGTTTAGTGTGTGCATGTGTGCAAGATTCCAAGCTTCTCCAAGAGAGAGTCATTTGAAGGCAACAAAGAGAATCTTGAGGTACTTGAAGGCTACACAAAATGTTGGGTTGTGGTACCCCAAAGGAGCAAACTTTGAATTAATTGGGTACTCCGATTCCGATTATGCGGGTTGCAAGGTTGACAGAAAGAGCACATCGGGCACATGTCAATTATTGGGAAGGTCACTTGTATCTTGGTCTTCAAAGAAACAAAATAGTTTGGCACTCTCTACCGCCGAAGCCGAATATATTAGTGCCGGTAGTTGTTGTGCACAACTCCTATGGATGAGGGAAACCTTGAAGGACTTTGGAATAAAATTCAAACAAGTGCCATTGCTATGTGACAATGAAAGTGCGGTGAAGCTCACAAACAACCCGGTGCAACATTCAAGAACCAAGCACATTGACATTAGGCACCACTTCATTAGAGATCATCAACAAAAGGGAGATATATCTATTGAGAGTGTTGGGACTGATGATCAACTTGCGGATATATTCACTAAGCCACTTGATGAGAAGAGGTTTTGCAAGCTAAGGAATGAGTTGAACATACTAGATTTCTCAAATATGTGTTGATAATGCACCCCACTTATATGACTTGCCTCTCCTCCAAGCCAAAGCAAAGGTATTATTGTTTGACATTTGCATCTCATACCTTGCTAAGGACTTGTTTAGAGCATCTAGGCATATCTAGTAGGTTTTGGACCTCATTCATTGAAAATCAAATGACTTTGATGTTGGTATGGTACCACTATTGCTTCTATGATTGTTATGATCTAGTGGTGGCATATGACATGTTTATGGGCTTGCAATCCTAGTGTTTGACTATAAACATGAGCATTGAAGTATATAACCGACATGAGTAAGATAACCATTGCAAGATGTGTGAAGAAGCTTACTCTAGAGCAAACCGTGCTATATATGGTATGCAATTGTTTATAGTTGAACAACAATTTGATCAATTTCTACTCCCATGCTTTACAAATGAAAAACTCACCTTTTGTGGTCATTGATGACAAAGGGGGAGAAAAATGGCATAAAAGATATGCAAAAAGGGAGAAGAAGTTGCACAATGAGAAAGATTTATGAAAAGAAAGGGATAAAAATTTTTAAGCACACAAGTAGGGGGAGCAAGCCTATGAACTTGATTGAATGCATTTGCAATGTGCATCTTACATATGCTTGCTTGCATTGTCTTGCATTAGTTTGTGTTTTCAAGTAGTATCTCTCTTGTGTGTTGCTTGCTAGACTAGAACTTGAATGATGAAATGAAGTACTAGCATGCATAGGATAGAACTAGATTTTTGGAATTTAACATTTTTGCCAATATATTTGCTTAAAAGTTGGCTTACAAGTTGTATCTAGTTCATTATGGTGCTAAGGATGATCATGAGTTTTGCACTCCGATTGGTATCGCGCTTCAAAGGTCCATTCTTTAAACCTTAGTATCACAAGTTAGTAATTGCTCACCCAAAATTTTATATCCATGCATATGTGCCGAACCTCGAACCAAACTCTATAGCACATATGTAGGGGGAGCAAATACTACCTTGGTGTCTCAAATCTTTATCATAATATCCTGTATGAGGGTTGTCATCAATTACCAAAAAGGGGGAGATTGAAAGCCCAAGTTTGGTTTTGGATAATTGATGAAACCCATTGGACTAACCTTTGTCATTAAGTGTTTGATTAGCAAAAAGTGGTCCATGGCTCAAGTGAAGCATGATGATGGACATGTGATGCAATGATCAAGTGATTGGTCGTAAGATGGTCCATATCTTCACTAGAAGAAAAGAAGAAAGAGGAAAATAAAAGAGCTCAAGGCAAAGGTATAACCAATAGGCTCTTTTGTTTTTGGCACTCAAGACACCATAGAGGGTGTGAGTGTATTTAGGATAGATAGTCGTACTATCAAGAGGAGAAATTCATAGTATACGGTTATCAAGTTGCCTCTAGTTGCATTTGCATATGACATAACTAAAATAAGGCGATAAATCCTTTGAAAAAATGTTTTGAAAATGCTAACACACTTGCACAAGGTGGTGTACACTTGGTGGTGTTAGCACATTTGCAAAGGAGAAGTTGTTGGAGTAGTTTTGGATCAACATGGGGAAGAAAATGAAGTTTTCTGTGTATGGTCGGTGGTACCGACCAGGGTGGTCGGTGGTACCGCCCATAGGTGCTGCGTGCAGCCCTCTCTGTGTTGGGGCGTTTTTGGCCTGGCAGTGGTACCGCTATTACCTCGGTACTACCGCCGGCGGTGGTACCGACCAGAGGGTCGGTGGTACCGTGGCTCTAAGGGGTTTCGCGAGGCTCTCTGTAGATTTGAAAATGGCCTGGCGGTAGTACCGCCATTACCTCGGTACTACCGCCCGCGGTGGTACCGACGCAAGGTCGGTAGTAGCTTGTTTTTCGCAGAGCTCTCTGTTCGCGGCCGATTTTGGCTTGGCGGTAGTACCGCCATTACCTCGGTACTACCGACCTCGGAGGTACCGACCAGAGAGTCGGTGCTTCGCCTTAATCAGCGGGATGTGAGTAAACGGCTAGTTTGACTAAGCCAGTAGTACCGCCCAGGAGGGGTCGGTACTACCGACCAAGCGCAGAAAGGTGGGGGTCGGGCTGCCGTCCTCTCCTCTCTATATATAGGTCGTGGTCGCGTTTGGGGAGATGCCTCTTGACTTTCTAACCTCTTGAACATCCTCTTGAGCAAGATCTAATCCCTCCCTTCGATCTCTTTGATTGTTAGTGCGAATCCAAGTGAGATCGAGTGAAACCAAGAGCTTGCATTGTGATCTTGCATTCTAGAGGCATCTTGGTGATTGTTGCTGCAGATTTCTTTTTACTCTTGGCACTTGCCGGTGTCTAGACGGCTTGGTGGCAGCGGAGGAGGATCGGCACGAGTTGGTGATTGTTCGTGGCCATCCCAACGACTTTGTGAGGGGCTTGTACCTCCCCGGCGAAGAGCCAAAGGTAACTCCTAGTAAATTGCGCGTGTCATTGAGTTACCATTGCTTGGGGTAGGTTCTTGTGGCGCTCTTGTGGAGAGCTCGGTGTGTGATACCGATTAGCCACCGAACCACGAAGCCTTGGTCCACACAACGAGGATGTAGCGTGCCGGCAAGCACGTGAACCTCGGGGATAAATCTCATGTTCATATTGTGTCCCTTGGTGATTGGCATTCCATTGTGATATCAATTATCTTCACTTGCCCGGTTAGGTAAAATCACACTACCACTCTCTTGTATTCCTTTGTTCATACTTGTTATAGAGTAACTTGTTTCCCTTGTTAATAATAGTAGTAGCTTTGCTAGTGTAGCTAGTTTAGTTTTGCTAGCTCTCTTGTGTAGCTCACTAGTTTAGTAAAGTAGTGACTTAGTCCTTGTGTGCCCTAGAGATCATAATTAACTAGACTTGCAAATGGGTGGCTTGCATTTGACATAGAGCTAGAGCAACCGCATTTATCGCTTTGTTATTGTCTAACAAATTGCTCTAGTGCTTTGTAGAATTTTAAATTAGGCTATTCACCCCCCCCCCCCTCTAGCCAATTAGGACCTTTCAGCTAGGTAGCCTGTCACTTTCTGTACACCCTTGAGGTCTCGAAGTGGGCCCATCCTTGTGACTGCTGAGATTTTTTTGGGGTTGGCCTCGATCCCCTGTTGTGAGACAATGTAGCCAAGTAGCATGCCCCGAGGCACACCAAAGACACACTTCTCGGGGTTGAGCTTCACATTCTTGGTCCGGAGGCACTCGAACGTGGTCTTGAGGTCGCTGATGAGGTCCCCGACTTTCTTGGTTTTGACCACGATGTCATCGACGTAGGCCTCGACGGTTTTGCCTATGTGTTCGCCAAAGATATGTTGCATGCAACTTTGGTACGTTGCCCCGGTGTTTCGAAGGCCAAAGGGCATTGTAACGTAGCAATACATACCAAAAGGCGTAACAAAAGAGGTAGCGAGCTCGTCGGATTCTTTCATCCTAATCTGGTGGTAGCCGGAATACGCATCGAGAAATGAAAGTACTTCACACCCCGCAGTGGAATTAACAATCTGATCAATTCTAGGTAAAGGAAATGGAACTTTTGGACATGCT
Organism: Coix lacryma-jobi var. lacryma-jobi; assembly: GCA_009763385.1. Taxonomy (NCBI): domain Eukaryota; kingdom Viridiplantae; phylum Streptophyta; class Magnoliopsida; order Poales; family Poaceae; genus Coix; species Coix lacryma-jobi. The sequence goes on along the minus strand of CM019823.1, from coordinate 104,347,606 downwards.
TTATTCAGACCAGTGTAGTCTACACACATCCGCATTTTTCCATTCTTTTTCCTAACTAGTACAGGGTTAGCTAGCCACTCTGGGTGAAATACCTCCTTGATGAACCCGGCCGCCAAAAGCTTGTGCACCTCCTCGCCGATGATCCTGCGCTTCCCCTCGTCGAAGCGGCGTAGGCGTTGCTTCACCGGTCTGGACCCGGCCTGGATCTCCAAGGCGTGCTCGGCGACTTCCCTCGGTATGCCCGGCATGTCCGAGGGTCCCCACGCAAACATGTCGATGTTTGCGCGGAGAAAGTCGACGAGCACTGCTTCCTATTTAGGCTCGAGGCTGGCACTGATGGTCAGCGTCTTGCCATTGGTCGAGGTCGGGTCGACGGGTATCTGCTTGGTGTGCTCTACCGGCTCGAAGGTGCCAGCGTGGCGCTTTACTTCAGGGGCCCCCTCGGTGGCCAGGGCGGCTAGGGCCTCAAGCAAGTCGAGCTGGACGTTTGCCTCCCCACGCTCGACGCACTCCATGTCGCAGTGGTACGCGTGCTCGTAGGATGTGTCGACGGTGATGACCCCCTTTGGCCCCGGCATTTTGAGCTTCAAGTACGTGTAGTTGGGAACCGCCATGAACTTGGCGTAGCCTGGCCGGCCGATGATGGCGTGGTAGGTCCCTTGGAACCCAACCACCTCGAAGGTGAGTGTCTCCTGGCGGAAGTTAGCCGGCGTGCCAAAGCAAACCGGCAGGTCGATGCGCCCGAGGGGGTAGGCCTTCTTCCCTGGTACGATTCCGTGGAACCCCCCGACGCTGGGTCGGAGCTGACCCTCTGAAATCCCCAGGAGGTCGAGGGTCTCGAGGTATATGATGTTGAGGCTCGAGCCCCCATCCATCAACACCTTGGAGAACCGTACGTCGATGATGACGGGGTCGACGACGAGGGGGTACGCCCCCCGGGTTTATGACACGGTCCGGATGGTCGTCACGGTCGAACGTGATCGGCGCATCAGACCAGTCAAGATACCGGGGGGCGTCGTGGCCGAGTGCAAAGATCTCCCGGCGCTCCTTCTTTCTTTCTCGAGCTGAGAGCCCGACGGTCGGCCCCCCGTAGATCATGTAGCAGTCGCGCACCGGGGGGAAGTTGTCGTCCGCGTCCCCTCCGCCGCGCCGATTGTTATCCTTGCCCTTAAGCGCGTCTTCTTTCTTATCGCCGAGCTTGGAGTAGTAGCCTTTCAACAGTCGGCGGTCCTTTAACTTGTGATTTACGGGGCCCCTATGGTAAGTGCAGGGATCCTCGAGCATCTGGTCGAAAACAGCCCCGTCAGGGGGGCCTCGGGGCTTCTTAGGCTCGAGGGCGCCAGTGAGCACCTCTTCGTCGTCGTTGTCATTGGAGTCGCGCTTCGCCTTCTGACCTTTGCGTTTGTTCTTCTTCTTTTTGTTGCTGTTATTGTTGTCGTTCTTGGCGTCGTTGCCCTTGTTCGAGCCCTCCGGCGCGGTCACCGCCTTACCTTTGTCCGTGGAACGGCCAAAGAAGGCCCCCACTGCCTCGTCGCCTGAGGCAAAGCTGGTGACGCGATCCATCAGGTCCTCGACCGTCCTGGGACGGTAGCGTCCTAGCTCATGAACTAGCTCTTGGCATGTCGTGCCCGCAAGGAACGCTGAGATGACATCCTCATCAGGCACGTGGGGGAGCTCGAGGCGCTGCTTCGAGAACCGCCGAGCAAAGTCGCGGAGGGGCTCGTCCGCCGCCTGCCTGCAACGCCGTAGGTCCCAGGGGTTGCCTGGGCGCACGCAAGTCCCCTTGAAATTCCCGTCGAAGACCCTGACTAGGTCGGCCCAGTCGTCGATCCGATCCGGCGGGAGCCCCTCGAGCCACCGGCGGGCGGTGTCCGAGAGGTAAAGTGGGAGTTGGCGTATGATCACACGGTCGTCATTCTTCGCTCCGCCCAGTTGGCAGCCTAGGCGGAAGTCCGAGAGCCAGAGCTTGGGCTCGACCTCCCCGTCGTACTTCACGATGTTGGTCGGCGGTCGGAAACGGTCGGGGAGGGTTGAGCTGCGGATGGCCCGGCTGAAGACTCTGGGGCCCGGGGGCTCGAGGACTTGCCGGTCCTCGTCGCTGTCATAGCGCCCCCCTCGATGGGCGCTATAGGCACGCTCCTGGGCCCCCTTGTCCTTGCGCCGGCGGTTGATGTCATTGCGGGCGTCGTTGGGGTCTCGAGGTGGCCGGTTGTCGATGATCCGTTCGCGGACTGGCCTAGCTCGAGAGGCGTCCGGCTGGTGGACGGATGCCTCGCGCTCGTTGCGGGGCGTGTCCGCCGGCTTCCCCGAGGCTGCTCCGCGCCGGCGTGACGCCGAGCTCTCGGCCTGCTGCACAGCGGCTGTCTCGAGGAGGTTCTTCATTCCCCAAGCATGCGCCTGGCATCAGGGTTGGAGACGGCGGGTAGATCACGGAGCATCATCGCCGCCGCCACCACGTTCTGCCCGGCTCGCGGGAAGCATACTTCGGGGCGTGCTGGTGCCCCGTCCTCGAGGATCCGCCGGTGGACCTCTCGAGCCCGACCTCGAGCTCCGGCTCCTCGGGGCTGGGGTGGTTCCTGCATCAGAGTTTGCCGGAGCTGCAGCAGGTGTCGCCGTTCTTCCTCGGCTTTGGTGATTGCCTCCGGCACCTGCGCAAGCTGCGTCGCCCGGCCGTCGTCGTGCTGAGGCGGTGCAGCCGGCGCTGGAGGTTCGTTCCTCCCCTGAACACGTGATCCGCCTGCTGCGGCCACGTCGCTGGGGCCTTCTAGATCGAGCGCCGGCCTGCCGTCGTCGCCCTCGTCCTCGGTATCGCATACGACCCCCTCGAGTTGGAAGCACTCCCTGGTGGGATCCCAGAGGTCGGGGTCGTGGTAGTCGTATTCGTCGGAGTCGGAGCTGTTGACGGCGTGCCGCCTTGGCAGATGCCGGGACCGCAGCTCGCGGTACCATTCTCCGACGGTGGATCGCCGGGGAGGCTCGATGGCTCGCGAGAAGCCGCGGTTGACGTACGCGGGGTGGACGATCTCCAGGTTGGCCATGGCTTGCAGTAGCACGCCCGGGCGCTATTCCTGGCCTGCCGGCGGTCGGTCCCGACGGCGCTCGTTGAGCTGGCGGGCGTAGGCTGCTGCGGAGCTGTCCAGGCCGAACGGGAACCGCCGGCGTCGACGGTGCACGGCTCGGAGGCCTCTGGCCTGGCTCCTGGTCCGTGCGCATGATGAACGCGAAGTCACTAGGCGGGCGCGGGCGCGCCCTGGAAGTCTCCGGCCGTGCGCCGGGCAGGCTCCGCCTCGGGAACTCCGCGCCGACCACGGGGAAGTGGGTGTGCGCCGCCGGCACCGCCTGTGCCTGGCGACGATGGTGACGACGGCGCCGCTCACGGGGTGGCGACGCGTGGTGGTGTGGGCGACGTGCCACACTCCTTGCACGGGGTGGCGTGACACGCCCTCCACTCGGGCCCTCCGTGGAGAGCAAGGTCAGCTCGTTGCCGTTGTCGGTGGCCAGGAACTCGAGGCTCCCGAACCAGATGATGGCACCGGCAGAGAACGAAGGAATCGAAGCAGCCATCCAGGAAACAGCGAGAAACCGACTCGACACGCAAAGCCCCCTACCTGGCGCGCCAACTGTCGGTGTTTCGAACCCGGGGGTATGACACCAACGAGTAATGTGATCGCGTGCTCTCTTCCTGGATGGTGATGCAAGATGACACAAGGATTTATCCTGGTTCGGGCAAAGAAGGCCCTACGTCCAACGGGGGAGGAGGTTCTTGTATTACTTGCACCTAAGTGCTTGTACAGGGGCGAATACAAGCTCAATGAGCATGGACCGGAGTCCGAACTCGAGTGTGGACGTGTGTGTTGTCTATCGGAGTTGTGTAACCGTGGACTCGCGTCTTGTCCTCCTCGCGCGAAGGGCCCTGGCGTCCCCTTTTATAGAGCAAGGGGAGGCCAGGGTTACACAAGGGTACTACAGGTGTCGGGGCGTACGATGCCCAATACGGAGAGGGGTAGGAACCCTGTCTTGTCGGGGCCACGGGAGCCGATGTGGGCGTCGCTGTTGAGGTGTCCTTGGGGCGTGGCCTCCATCCCGGGCGCGGACGTGATGATGTGACGATGTAGAAGCCGTACAGCACCCATTCCGGCACGTACGGGACACGGCGGGGTCCCTCTGGATCTTGGGGTACCTGTCTTCCAATAGCATGAAAGCAGTTAGGGCTCGAGGGGCGCAGAGCCGGCCTCGAGGTGGCGCCTACGGGGGGCTCGAGCCCCCGCAGGTATGGACAAGTCCCGTGGAAATTGATTGAGCAGTGGGCATCCGGGCCTCGAGACGCGGCTTGGACGTGCAACAGCGTAGGTCTATGGGTTAACAGTGCCGTACCGGCGCCCTTTTGCCCATGCTTGTGGTGAAAACGAGACTTGACTTTGCCCTGGTTACTATGGTACACGTCGGGCTGCAGAGGACGTGACTGGAGTAGGTGGATGTATTAAATGCGCGGTATGGGGTTGTTATCCGATGCCTGCGCTGCTCGAGGGAAGCATAGCGCCTCGAGAGACAGGCTACTGTGCTAGAGAGGCTCGAGGTCCCCGCGTGGGGTCTCGAGGTATGGTGTTCGTCCGTGGGGGGCTCGAGCCCTAAAGTCCAGGACTCGAGGTTTTAGTGGGGCGCTCGCCCGGGGCCTGGCTTTGGAGGGCTCGGGCGAGATGGAGAACGGGCGCCAGCCCGAGGCCTGGCTTGGTGAACTCGGGCGAGACGGAGAGCGCGCGTTCGCCCGAGGCCTGGCTTGGTGGGCCAGCGTTGTGGGCCTCGAGGGATTGGTCTCTTTAAGGGGTTAGACTAGTCAGGTTTGTTATTTACAGGCGTTCTAGGTTTAACCTATTAGTTTGCGTTGATTGGGGGTACCCCTTTTGTGGACCCCCGACACAGATAAAGTAGAGTGTGCATTAATTTATACCAACAGTTCCTCATATGGTTCTCTCATGTCACTCAAAGGGTGTATGATTCCTCACCAAGGCATATGGTAAGTGTTGCCTTCTCTAATTCATCTTACTTCTAAAAAGGTTTATATGGAGCTTAAGGTAGGAGTGACAAAGAATAGCATACTTACTGAGCATGTATTGTCAAGTTAAAGCTTGGATCCAAGAAGAGAAGTGTCATACCCCCAGATCAAGATGTGCAAGTGTGTGATATGTAGTGGACTAGAGTGCTTCTCTATTTGATAAGATCTCTCTCCCTCTTTTCTTTTTCTTTTTTTTATTTTTTTATTGAGACATGGCTAGCATTTTTTTTGCATGGACTCTCATATGTCCATAAATATTTATTTCGCCTAGCCTTTTGTGTCTCATTTATTGATTCATACATGGAGAGAGATATACTAAAAATATGAAGCACTCTATTTTTTTGTGTAATGGATAAATGGCATGTTTGTGCGTACTTCCAGTGTAGAAGCAGCAAGGATATATATATATATATATATATGGTGTGTGTACGTGATCTTGATCTTAGGAGTATGAAAAACCTCTTAACACGAATCAACAAGACTTAACAAGACTCAACACTAAACAAGCAGCTTATGTGGAAGGTTTTTCACTACATCATATATATAAGGTTGTGGTAGGAATTTATCACCATTGAGGAACAATTAAGGTTTTGATTATTTTAAGAATAAATTTTCTGGTAATCATGCATGCTTGGAATAATATTATAGCAGCTCTTGTCTCACTATATCATGTCTCATAACAACTTAGACTTAGTTCTAGCACTTGCTACCCACAAAAGTGTTCAAGTTCATGGCGGTCTTATGTAAGCTATGTGATCCATACTTAGAAAAAAAAGCAAGCTGTATAATAGGTACTAAGGAAATATTAACAGAGCAACTGTTCATCATTTTCAAGAAAAGTAGACATGCATGACATATGAGAAAACATAAATAAGCATGAGAATTTTTTTTGGAATTTTCTTATTATTTATTTATTTATATTATTAAGATACGATAAAAGAAATAAAAAAATGCTAAGATAGAATACTTACCTTAGTGGGGATAGAATCTCCCCCAAGCTTGTCTTTTTGTTATGATTTTTGTTTTTCACTGGGGTGGATATGGTGGATAGTATGACGGGTATTGTGGAGGATATTGCGGAGGTGGGTATGGATGTGGATGCTGTGGTGGATATTGGGGAATATATGGTGGTACGGGGATATTATGGTGTGCATAAAGGTTGGCCCAGTTTCGGCCACTAGCTTCCTGGAGACTCATGAGCTGCTGCTGAGTTTGGACTACAGTGTTGTGTATGGCTTCATGGCTGGTGCGCAGCATGCCGAACTGGTTATTAAGCAGCTCCATGTCATGACGCTCGCTGCAGGACCTAGTTTCCTGCGAAGAAGACATAGAAACTCAGGCACTCTGTACCCCAGACCTGCGTCTACTTTCGGGCTGTGAAGTGTGCATGGCGTCTCTCTCGTAGTCGCTGTCATCATCAGAGTCTTGGCGTTGAGCTGCCTGAGACTTCCCACGTGTGTATGGTCCTAAAAAACTCTGACGACCTCCCACTCTAGGAATGTTAGGGATTAGCGGTTGGCCCCCATATAATTTTAATTCCGGACATGGCAAAGTAAGTCTTGTTTTCAATTTATGGAACTTGAATTCAATGGTGTTGTTGGGACCACTCGCAATGACAAGTGCTTGGATGAAGTGCTCCTTTCTTAAGATGGTTCTAGGAGTCCTTACGAAATCATTAAACCCATCAAGAATGTTTGCATGACTGTGAAGTAGAGGAGATCGGGATCGAATACCTTGGTGTGCTCGAAGTTGCGGTTGCGGATGGAGTTGAGAGTGGCTAATTCTTGAGCAGTTAGCCATAACCCAGTTCCTGGGTCTTGAATCCTCAGGTGCTGCGCCTCTTCGTCGCGTTGTTGTTGCGAGTCCTCTGTGTCATGCACCGACTGCCCACCGGAGCTGGTGGTTTGAGAGGGTCTTTATGATGAGCTCTTGCTGAGAGCTGCACGCATTTTCTTTGCTGCGGACTTGAGTGGGTTCTTCATGCCTGGTAAAATGACGAACACTAATCGAGCAAGAGAGGTTAGTGGTAAGTGATAACCCTTCTTACCTGCCAATTACATCTCTTGATTTCGTTGAGTGTTGATCACTGAAACAACAAACGAGAGTGTCAAAATTTTCTGCTGGTGGCTCTGGTGAAGCAACATAGGAAGGAGTGTGTGAATAAAAAGGAGGGAGGAGAGAGAGTTGCAGGTGCAAGACAAGGGGTCGGGCGACCCCCCCTCTGGCAACCCTCTTTGCAAAGTGACATGCATGGTGGATGTCAATCCTTGTCCAGCATCTTTGCAAAAGAACATGTCTCCTTGGATGCTTGCTCTTCTTTCTTGAAGTGAGTGATGGGTGGAAGAAAGAACAAAAGGAGGGAGCAAGATATGACCTTGGCTAGTTGGCATGGTGTGCATGGTGTGCTCACGGGGTGCATTGTCCAAATGATGGTTTGCTTAAGGAGTTAAGCAAATGTCTTAACCAAGGTTGGCAAGGAGTGATAGAATTAAGGGTTGCATGAGTGAAATTAGGAAGAGAGACTTACCTACTTCCTCAGGTTACTCATGAATGATTGTGTCACACCCAATTTTAAGAACAAAATTGAATGCAATAACTCATGTGTGCCCAGAGATCAATCACACACATAAGCCACAAATTAAGAAGTACCATCACATATGTTTATTACATAACGAATATTATTCAAAGTCTTTACATAGCAGCGGATAAATAAAGTAACTCTCGCGGTAGCTCCATCACAGGGAAGATGACTGGTTGACAGCAAGACTAGAACTCTTCAGGGAAGTCATCATTACCATAGCAATTTGTTACCCATCCGGGATTTTTATCCAAGTAGAAGGAAATAAACAAGCATAAGTACATCTCGTACTTAACAAGTGTAACATGGGGTTCATGAGGCTCAAATAAGGCTGACACTGGTTAAACTGCAGTAGCTTTTAATTGGCAACATTTTAGTATTAAGGTGAACATATATGAATGCTTAAACCCAATCCACATGATCATAATAACTGAAACATAGCAATAAAGTAATCAACATGAGCAACATAACTAAACAACATATAACAACTAATCTGTGAGTTTTCCGGGCCGCTCGTGTCCGTGAGCACGGCTGATATATCAGTTTTACACTCTGCAGAGGTTGTACACTTTACCCGATGAGTCGTGATATCCAGATGCCCGGGTTAATTACTCCCATAACACTTCCGAGGTGAGCGGGCAGGATACACGCAAAGCCTTTCAAAGGTTCGTCTAACAAGTTAGGGCCGCTAGGTCTTAAGGCAAGGGGAAGAAGGGTCTCCCAACCTGACGGCAACGCAAGCAAGGTGAAAGTAGCCGCCCTAAATCCAGCTCGGCAAGACCCAACGCGCCTATACAGGTGTCCACTAACAAGCTAGAAAAGGTCCTTATACTGAGCTAAGGTCAGAGCCATATAACCCTCATGGTTGCACTGTATGTCCCAGCTTTTGCTGACAGGAGGCCCTAAACCATGTTACTAAAAAGATCAAGTTTTATTCACCGTTATTAGATCATGTTTGGTTTAAGTAAAGCTCTAGCAAAGTTCTACCCATATGCATAGCATCCCAAGGTTAACAAGGTAACGGGTCAAACACTAGGGTAAACTAGATAGGAGATCAACATTAGACACATGCATATGAATTTAGATGATTCATGGTGAATAGGTCAACAAGGAGGATCCCATGCTATACTTGCCTGATTCCGAGAACTCTGGTTGCTCTTGGTTGTCGTAGAAGGGTTCCTGATCACCAGCGTATGTCTCACCGTCTATACTCGATTACCACATCAACACACAATCATCGGGACAACAATCATGCAAAGCAAACAAACTATAATTAGAATATTACACCAACAGCAAGAAAATAATATAAAAAGTTTGAAAACAGAAACTACGGTCTATCACGATCACATAAACGCGAAGATCACGAAAAACGGAATTATAACGCGAAAGTTATGAGCTAAACAAGTTACAAAACCTTAGTTAGTAGATTAAACCTAACTCAAACTTTAATTACAGAAAACAGTATATATTTTCGTACAGATAGATAGATCTTTTCAAAAGGAATCTAACGCAACTTGAACGGACTAAAAACGTAGAAGTTATAAGCATTTGAAACTGGTGGCAAAACTGTAAATAAATCAAACTCGAATTTGAATTTAAAATCAGTTTAAATCGAATCTGCAGATTGGTTGGACTGCGCCTCAAATAAGAAGAAACTCGGGGGCTTATAAGGAAGAAAACACAGACTCAACGCACAGGATCCAAAGGACCGCGGGTTTAGGCTTAAGAACTCGGGGGACTCTTTAGCAAGATCGACACCGAAGGGGTATCGGCCTTTCCTGAGCGTCGGATCGGAGACGGATGCTCCAGATTAGATCGGGGAAGTGTCGGCGGCGCTGTGTCGCCGGAGAAGAGGGAGTACGGCGGCGCCATGGCCGGAAAACGGCGGCGCGGCTCGGGTTAGGGCTATGGTACGGTAGAGACCTCGAGAGTGGGTCCAATCGAAAGAGGAGATGAAGGCGAACTCACCCGAGGTGATGATGGCGTCGGTGCGGTCTCTGTGACGGCGGATTGCACGGCGAGGCGGACGGCGGGGCTCTGCAACGACGGCGAGGGATTAAGGCACCAAACCGAGGGGGAAAAAGAAGGGAAAAAAACTCGGCTAGCTTCGAGAGATCAAGACGGAGCTCTAGGGACCTCTTGCGAGCGTTGGAACTCGTTGAAGCGTCGGGTTGACGGCGGCGGATCTTCGGCGGCCGCGGAGCTCTCGGTGCGGGCAAGATAGGGCACGAGAACTCGGGTTTGGAAAGAAGAGAAAGGCGGCGGGTTCGGGTGAGCTTTATAGGAGGGATTAGAGTGCTCGGCAAGGCAGGGAGGGGGCACAGGCGAGGTAGAGTCGCGCGCGGGCGTAGTCGAGCCGGAGTCGGAGGAGGGAGAGAGGGCTGACAGGTGGGGCGAGCTGTCAGAGAGAGAGAGAGAGAGAGCGTCGCGGTGTGCTGCGGCTGCGGCGCGCGGGGCTGGGCCGAGGCCGGCGGCCCAAGAGAGAAGGGGGAGAGCGCTGCGCGCGGGGGGAAACGGGCCGGCCGAGTTGGGCCGAGCGCGAGAAGGAGAGGGGGGAAGCAGGCCGGCCGGGCTGGTTCGGGCCAAAAGGAGAAAGGGAGAGGGAGAAGAAGAAATGGTTTTCCATTTTCAGAAACATGTTTCCAAAAGCAAAATTTGAAATCCCTTTGAATTCAAACAAGTTTTGAACCAAAACCAATCATCACAAAAATATAATATGCACCAGCATGTATGCATCATCATGGTCTTTGGCCTAGGATTTATTTTAGCTTTTGCAAAAATTTATTATCTAGGTTTTTATGCAACACAAAAAATATGCAACAATTTAAATCATATTGCCTATTTCAAATCGATGCAAATTTTCGGGATGTTACAGATTGAGTATGTGCACTCCTCTCATCAAGTTTATTTAAGCAAGAGATGAGAGAGGGATCATTATTCTAGGTCCTAGAATGCAAGTCGACAAGTATATGTCAGTTGATTCTTGCATCTCTATCTAGATGGCTCATGCTAGAAGGTGAGATGAGGTGGGGCCTACCATGGGGTCGGTCGACCCCATCATCCCCACTTAAATTGTTCTGAGCAGAGTATACTAGTACTAGAATATGAAAGTGCACACAAGGTGGCTGAAAGTATTTTGAAAGATTAGCATACTAGCTTTATTTACATGTTCAATTAGAGCAATGTAGATTATCATGCAATTTCTTCAGTGTTGTCGTGGATGTAACAAATGTTGCATGGGGAGCATCTCATGACATGCAAGTTGGTAGGTGACAAGCACTTGGGTGGGGTCGGGCGACCCCACCATATACCCTGTGAGATGCTGTCCATAATCTAGGTGCACTAAGACATGTGTATGCTTTGGGAAAAGACTAAAATAAGTTGAGAGGTTGCCATGCTAGGTTCATTTGAATGATCAAATAGGCTAAGTGAAGTGACATGCTATGTGACTGGCTATGTAACGAAGGAGCATATCAAGGCATGGCATAGATTTAACATAGACAAAAGTTGACAGGTGATGGTCACCAGGGTGGGGTCGGCCGACCCCCCCCCCCCCCCCTTGGGCCCACCTGGTGTCCAAGTTTCAGTGGTGTTAAACTAGATGATTAAGTTAGTTTTATATTTTAACTAAAGTCAACAGAAAAAGGTAGTGAGAAATTAATGAAAAAAATGGAGTAAATGAAAGTTAAATTAAGTGTTAGTGTACTTACCTTGATGGAAGAGTGATTTCCTCAGGTTCCTGTAGCAGGTCCTTGGACCGGGGCAGGAATTTTCTTTGGAAGTGTTGCCGGTTGTGTCACCTTTTTCTTCCATATTCACTTGCTTTTTGCCCGTGCTTTTGGATTGGCCTTCTTCTTTATACTATACATGAGACTGACTATCTCCACGTCCATGGCCATGATTAGTGAGCATTGTGCAAGCTTGGGTTTGAAGTTGAATTTCTCTTGGGTCCCATTAATATTGAATTGAATTTCTCTGGCTCCAACATCAATATGTGCATTGGCGGTGCTGAGAAATGGTCTTCCGAGGATGAGTGAATTCTTCTTGTCTACTTCCATGTCTAGTACCACGAAATCCACGGGGATGAAGAATTCACGTATCTTGACGGGAATATTCTCCACTATCCCCGCCGGATGGCGAATTGATTGATCCGCTAACTGCAAATATATTGATGTAGGGGACAAAGCAGCATGGCTTAGTTTATCAAAGATTACCTTCGGCATGACACTGACGCTTGCTCCCAAGTCGCACAGTGCATGCTCGAAGTGTTGTGTTCCAATGGAGCATTCAATGGTGGGACACCCAGGATCCTTCTTCTTTTCTGGTACTTGGTTTAATATAGCCGCGCTGCATTCTTCGGTTAGTTTAATTACCTCAGTTGTGGGCAGCGGGCGTTTGTTGTTGAGAATGTCTCTTAGGTACTTGGCATAGGTTGGAACCTGCATTGCATCAAGTAATGGAATATTGACATACAACTGACGACTTACCTCGATGAATTTGCCGAATTGTTCGTCGGTTGTTTGTTTCCTCGTCCTTGGAAAGGGCAGCAATCTACTGGTGTCGTAGAACTCGTGTGGAGCCGTCTTTCCATGGAACTTGGTGTCATCTTCCTTGGATGGTTGTTCCTCTTCTTCTTCTTCTGCCTCATCTTCCTTGTCTTTTCTCGTACTCCTCCTTGTTGTTATATTCGGATTTGATGGATCACGAGTGGTCCTACCCCCTCTCGTGGTCACCGCATTTAAGGTGTTGCAAGAATTTACAGAAGATGGAATAGTAGCAGCTAATTGTGCTAATTGAGACTCTAATATTTTATTAAAGTTCAATTGATCTTTGACAGAAGAAGCAAGAGAATCAGTTTTAGAAGTTAAAGACTCAAGAACCTTGTCATTAGCTAGCAATCTTTTATTCATTTCTCCATTGATTTTAGCTTGCTTTATGACAAGATCTTTAAGTGAAGGCCAATTGGGGTTACCTTGGCCTTTGAAGCGCGAAGTCATTCCTCCTTGTTGAGGTTGCCCGTTGTTGGTGGCATACACAACTTCATGGCTTACATTTTGCACCTCGCTTTCTTGATTTGATTTGTATGCATGTGCTGAGGCGTACTGTTGCATGGCTTCTCGATCTTTCTTGAACTTGGCTCGTTCGTCCAATTTCTTCATCAAGAGCTCCATCTTGTTGGAGATGGCATTCACTTCTTCAATGGTGTTCATGCATGTCTTCTTAGGTTGAGGACGTTCTCCACTCCACCCTTGATTTGTCACTATGTTCTCAATGAGATTCTTGGCTTGAGTGATATTCAGGGAGGTGAACAATCCTCTTGCAGCGGCATCAAGGTGACTATGGGCTACTAGAGTTAGCCCATGATAGAAACCTTGAATCAGGAGCCATTCCTTTATTCCATGATGTGGACATTCTCGGATGTACTCCAGAAGACGTTCCCATGCTTTGGGAATAGTCTCGTCTGCCTGTTGTTGGAAGCTCGAAATCTTGGCCCGTAGAGCAGATGTCTTGCCCATTGGGAAGAATTTCGTGAGAAATGCATTGGCACACCTTCTCCAGGTGTTAACATCATCGGGTTGAGCGTAAAACCACTGCTTCGCTTTCCCAGTCAAAGAGAATGGGAATAAGTGAAGACGGATGGCGTCAGCTGTGACCCCTTTGAGGCAATGGTGCCACACACCTCTAGAAAGTGTTGGAGATGTGCATTTGCATCCTCATGTGGCTTTTCACTAAATGTACTGGCTTGCACCAAAGAGATTAGCGATGGCTTAAGCTCAAAGTCTACTTCTTCTACTTCTACTCTCGGTCCTAAAGTTATTTGGGTGACTGAGGGAGATGAGAAGTCAGAGACTGAGGGGTTGGCCATTGGCTTCTTGAACGATGGTGCTGAGCCTCCTTCCTTGAGTGAATCCAAGTGTGAGCTGAATCTCCGATGGGACACTAGACGATGTCTAATTCTCCTTCGGGATATCTCAGGATTTTCTAATGTGGCTGCCTTGAATTGGTACTCACTCATACACTACCTTGCTTCACAATATAGAGAAGCAAAGGCAGAGGGGTAAAACCCCCTACAACTAATTGATACTAAACCAAAGATAGATTTCCGAATTCGTTCTTATTAAAAATTTCTAGGCTATGCTTCCCCGGCAACAGCGCCAGAAATGCTTGTTGGTATTTCTTAGCGTCGCTACTAAGAATAGAGTTTTAATCTATCCCCGACAACGGCGCCAGAAATGCTTGTTGACACTTCTTAACGCAATCACTAGAAGTAGACTATGGAGCCTAACCCCAGCAACGGCGCTAGAAGTGTCTTGTTGGTAAAACTAATGACTATTGGATAATTTCGCAAGCGCACAGAAATTACCGATGTAGCACTTCACCCGGGAGTATTCCAAGGTATCGTATTTATTTTATCCCAAAGGAAGCGATGACTAGAAAGACTAACAAGAAAAGGGATCTTATCTTAGATTAGCTACAACTAATGTGGAGGTGATAAACGAAGGGTAAAAAGGAAGGTGATGATTCAGGATAATTAATTGAGATAATTAAAGATAACTAGTGTAGTATAGCTAGGTGGGAGGACAACGAGTGAGAAAGGTTCCTGTGAAATTCTTAATCCACTCCCGTGTTCTAATTAATCAAATAGTAGATACAACTAGGATTGATTACCTTCACCTTGGTTGCTAGGGATAAACGAGAGAGTAAAGCGATAGAAGGTTGTTCACCTAACCCAGTACTCAAGCTGATATTTGGCTTATGGACGCCTTACCTTTTAAGAACTAGCCTGAGTTCACGTGAGGGGATCTAGGTAGCCAGGCAAAATCTGTCACCTTTTGCCCATGCGCCCCTACTGTCCGTGCAAGCCAGCGGCAACCAAAGATAAGTCTTAGCCTAAGCACCACGCTTATGCTAATCCTTATTACTCTAGCTAATATACGATTAACTAAAGCACCATTTTATGGGCGATGATAAACAACCAAGATGTTTGTGTAAGGATCACAATCTATTATGTAACTAATACAAGACTAACTAGAGCACTACAATACTATTCCAAGAATAATATTGCACAAAGGATAACACTTTGAAATGTAGAAGAAGAATATATATAATAAATAATTCTGGAAAGAGAAAGATACAAGAGCAATACCAGACTCCTAGAAGACGACTCCGGAGACCCCGAGCTTGCTCGACTCACTCTAACTCCCACACTAGACTACACTACAACTAGAAGGCTAACACTTGTATCTCATATGAAGTGAATCCTCTAATGAACCATGTCTTGAGAGGGTGGATGAAGCCTCTATTTATAGGGGAAGGTGGAGTAGGGGCTACTCCGCGCCACGTCATCGATCTGCGTGCTCCCCATCTCTCATCCCTTGGATCCACCGTCATTGTAACCGCCATGGATGGATGGCCTTGATTTCTTCACGTGTGAAACATGTGCAAACAACCGACATTGGATGGGGTTCACCCTGGGGTCGGCCGACCCCGGCCAATGACAGGTGGGCCCACCACTTTGCTTCTAGAAGGTGCTGATGTCATCAGGTTGAATAGTGTAGCTAGGGCCCACCAAGGGGGGTCAGGCGACCCCCCTATGACAGGGCTGGCCCACCAACTTGTGTCCCCTGATGTCCCCACATGTCATGGAGCATGGTGTCATATGTTGGTTGCATTTGCTTTCTTGTGTGGGCCCATGGATCCATGTGCTTCTCATCTTTCACCGTTGAATGCAAACACATTTCTGATCTAATGGTGGAAAAGTAGTTTGGTGAAGCTTCACTTGGATAGTGCCACATCACTAAGCCCGAGGAGCTCCCATGGTGGGGTCGGCCGACCCCACCTTGGGTGGGTCCAGGTGTCCATTTCCGTCTTATTCTGTTATACCTGCAAATCAAATACTAAGAGTACAAGTGGAACCTTTTATTGATAAAACATGTCTATGTCATGTCATTCTTCTCTATTTTCGAGCCTGTTGATGATATTTTGATATGTATTTTTATGATATAATTATCGTCAACACATGTGTCCCCAGGTCCTCGAC
Source organism: Coix lacryma-jobi var. lacryma-jobi (assembly GCA_009763385.1). Classification (NCBI taxonomy): domain Eukaryota; kingdom Viridiplantae; phylum Streptophyta; class Magnoliopsida; order Poales; family Poaceae; genus Coix; species Coix lacryma-jobi. Next base: position 104,331,934 of record CM019823.1, on the reverse strand, counting down.
CGGAGCAACACCGTGCCCTGCAAGTCTCTGCTCGTCGCTGTCCCAGACTGTCAGCCACCACAGCTGATCCTCAGGCCACCGGTCCCTCAGTCCAAGCCTCACGTCCACCCTTCACCGCTCCCGGTCCGTCGGCATGGCACGTCTCTACTTGGCCTTCACCTTGTCTTTGATCACTGTATCCGTGCTCAACACCTGCACAACACAAGCCAAAGAACATGCACATCAAACCAGTTGACAATCACTCATCACTCAAGATCCGGCATACACTCATGTATCCGCATTTAGAAGAACCAATAGAAGCACCATGAGAAGCATGTCGTGGACCAACACAAGAAGCATTAGAAGCATGTCCACAATCATGACCTAACGCACTAGAAAAGGAGTCATAAAACCCATCAACAAAGAGGGGCTTCTTACTAGGAACACAAGTATTCAAGCCATGAGAAGGGCTATGAACCACCAAGTTCCTAGAAGAACGAGCTTGGCGCAAGCGTTTAGCACACTGATAGCAAAAGCTTTCTTGATGCCCATCTTTCTCACAAAAAGATCAATGGTACAAAGGCCTATTGGAAGGCACACCATTCTCCGATAAGTGAGAAGTCCCTTGGGACTTAGAACAAGAAGCATCAACAACAGATTTGGTGCCAACACTAGGAGCACACGTGCCAAGGGAAAGGCTACGTGGCTTCCTAAAAGCCTTAGCTCGAATACGTCGCTCGTGTTTGACACGGCGGAAACAAAAATTAAGTGAGTGTCCATCTTTCTTGCAAAAGGTGCAATGGAAAATCTGATTGGGAACACGAGTCCCAAAAATGTGAGAAGCACCCTTGTCAAGAGAAGTCCCTTGGACATCACTCGAAGAAATAGCAAGGTTAGGAGTAGCTATGAAAGAGCTATCCTAAACCTTGGCACAAGTGCTATCATCAAAAGACTCACGCGTAGCACAAGAACTCAACTCCGGTTGCAAATATGCAAACATAGAAATATCAACATCGGAGTTGCAAGAAATGTGTGACTCAAAAGACTTAGCACAAAGACTCTTGCATCTTTTGGCTAAAACCTCATTCTCAAACATGAGACGATTACAAGTACCACATGGAGTGTTTTTCAGATTTTCCATCTCCTCTCTAATGCACTCGGCATATGTGGTACGCAAGAGTTCATTTTCCTTTTCAAGGTTGGCACTCATATCATTGTGCTCAACCAACTTGGCGCTCATATCATCGTGCAAAGCTTTCAAAGCCAAAACTTCTTTTTCTAAATCAATGCATGATGTGCAAATGAAATCAGGGGAAGAAACATCACCATTCACATCAAGCAAAGAATCATGATCAGCACAAGAAGTAAGGCAAGCATTTTTATTCAAAGAGCATGAGCTACAAGGCCTAGAGTTCATTTCAACAATTTCAACCCTAGCATGCTCAAGTTCATCTACACATGTGGTGTGAGTCAATTTTAGTTTATTAATTTCAGCATGTAAAGACTCACAAGAAAGACATGGTAACAAGGCATTTGACTTTAGCAAGGCTATTTCAGTTTTAGCACAATCAAGGTCCTTACGCAAGTCAATGCAAACTAGACATGGTTCGGAAGTAATGGATTTCGACATTTCAATTTCAGATCTTGAACTAGCAAGAGAAAGGCATAGCTCATCATTCTTCCTAACCAAGTCAACACAGGAGGTGCAAGGCAAAGAGGCACTAGACTTCAACCTAGCATTGGAGCATTTCAACTTTTTGACCATTCTACACAAGGTACTACAAAGCTCATCATTCCTAGAGCGAGCCTCATAAAGGTTGTGCAAGGTCACAAGACCACAAGCAAGAGTACCTTTCTTGGCTTTGCCAAGTTGATGTAGAAGATCCTCTGGTGAAAGCTCATCATCACATAGAAGATTCAACAACGCATTCACCTCGCGATCCCTCTCATCAACTGCACTCTTCCTTCTTTCCAAAATGTCATCCTCGATCGCATGTCCACCATTCAAACCTAAGGACAAAGACACACTGAACGAAGAACTTGGTGCCATTTCCAAAAGCACCGTTAGTGTTAGCCAAAACAAAAGCTCAACACCTCGACAAACAAGGTCGGAAGCAAAAACCACTCTAAAAAGGTCACCTTCGCGGATCCAGAATCGGTTAAGGTAGAGAGATCCTTAACTGGCTCTGATACCAATTGAAGGACCGAATTGGCGACCAGAGGGGGGGTGAATGAGAGCCTCAAATTTCTTCTCGAGAAATCAATGGCCCTTGTCCCAGAGAGTCACCCCAAAAGCAAAACAAAGGCTTAGTAGTGTCCACGACCCTAGATGTAGGGTGAATGCTTTCAAGAAGCATAGTGGGACACTACTCGAGCACAAAAGAGCCTCGGAGCGATTACAAAACTGCAGCGACCAATCCTAAGAGAAAAACCAAAAGGAGTACCAAACGTGGTCCAAAAATTGTGAAACTTGAACCACAGGTACTAGACACCCTCAGGAAGGTCTCCTAAAAGTTTCAGCTCAAAACGCCAAAGTCGTAACACCGGACACGTCCGGGATTCACACCGGAGATGTCTCGTATTCACTGCCCAGACCAGTTTTGGGAGAAAATTCCAAAACCCTATCAAACGGTGTCCACAAATTATGAAATTTGAATCAGAGATATTAGACACCTAAGGGAAAGTCTCCACAAAATTTCAGCTCGAAATTCGAAATTTAAGCATACCGGACACGTCCGGGATAATACCGGACACGTCTGGTATTTGCGCTGCAGCTCCAGAAAATTCTGAATTCGAATCCAAAACTCAACCAAATCAACTCCGAAAAATCTGCAATTTTGCATAGGTGTTCACAACAAGGTCAGTGAGCTATCTCTAAGAGATAATGGCTTAACCTAACTATAGATTGGAGAATCGAAGAAAATCGAAGAAGAATGGCCAAGGGAGAAAGAACTCAATGCAAACACGAAAACCGACCGATCTGCTAGCTCGTGAGGTTAGAGATAGATTCCTTCGGTGAAAAGAGGCGCCTCACGATCTAGAACAAGTTGGTTCAAGTGGAATCGAAAACCACCCCTCGAAACGAAAGAACTCGTGAAATCACCGAGGGGGAAAACGAAGAAATGCGAAGAACAAAACGCGAATTCAATCCAAATTTCAGCCAACAAAGAGGAGTAAGAAATTGATTCTTGGATTGCTACAAGATTATGAATTGTGTAGCACACGATGTCGGGTTACAAGCCACTCCTCGCAACAACAAAGCTCGGATGGCAAAAAGCTCAAGAACAAGAGCCCTCTCTCCTCTAACCCTAGCCTTCTCTCACAGGAACAAAATGAGAGTGGCACCGTCCAAGGATGGCTGCCCTAGCAGCCCCTTCACATATATATAGGTGCACGTCCGAATGACATAAATGCCCTAACATGAAGTACTAACCCAAATACCCCCTAGGGGTAAAACCGCCCACTCTAGCAGTTTTCATCCGACGGCCACGCGCCTTCTCACCCTTCGCTTTGCCTCGACGCAATCTCCGGATGCCGCCACGTGTCGTCTCGTCGACCACCGCGCCTTCCTCACCGATAGCTTTGCCGCAACGCAAGCCTCTCGGTGCTGCCACGCATCGACCGTTCCGCATAGGAACCTCCGCCCAGTTTTGAGGCCCAAACCGGTAAACCCGCCAGCCCAGGTTTTGAGGCCCAAACGTGGAAACCGTCCACCCCTAGTTTTGAGGCCCAAACTCGAAAACCGGCCAGCCCGAGTTTTGAGGCCCAAACTCGAAAACCGTCGAGGGTAGCTTTTTGAGGCTCAACTACCGAACCCGCGCCGTAGACGGGATGTGGTTCGCACACCCCTACCACTGGCACCGATGTCGATGCATGTCCAGCCTCCACGCCGGGCACAACACCTTCGCCTTCCTTCTGACTTGGCCGACGGCACTTGCGCCGCACGCAAGCCCATGTCCGACCTCCCGCCAAGTGCCACGACGCCATCGTCTTCCTCCCGACTCGGCTGATGCATCGCACATCCCCGTGTGCTCTTGCTCGTCGATGCCACGTGCCAGCTACCACAGCTGGTCCTCCGGCCTCTCGGTCCGTTGGTCCAAGCCTCATGTCCGCCCTTCACCGCTCTGGGTCCATCGGCATGGCACGTCCGCCGCACGGCACACCCATCCTTCACCGCTCCCGGTCCGTCGGCACGACACGTCTCTACTTGACCTTCACCTCGCCATCAACCACTGTCTCCGAGCTCCACACCTGCACATCAACATAGCCAAGAGACACATGTTACACACGCACACCAATACGGTAACACACCACAACTCAACGGGTCACCGGTTAGTCATAAACATTAAGCGCATAGTGAGATATGGACTCAACCGAGAAAAGCCTCAAACCTTCCTCCTAAATGTCAATCATTCATCATATATGTTCTCACTAACTAGAAGCAAATATAAATCTACACTAGCACAAGTATATGAACAAATAAATACAAATTAGAGAATGGAGTTTGCAAACCACCGAGAAGATGAACACGAAGTTGACACGGTGATTTTTCTCCCAAGGTTCACTTGGTTGCCACCAAGCTAGTCCCCGTTGTGTCGACCACACACTTTGGTAGTTTGGTGGCTAATAGGCACCACACCTAGCTCGACACTCGAGCGCCGCAAGAACTCACCCACAAGTGAGGGTAACTCAATGACACGCGCAATCCACTAGAGTTGCTCTTCGCGATCCCCGCGGGGTGAGCACAACACCCCTCACAAATCCTTCTCCGGAGCCACGCACAATCACCACCCGGGCTTCACAACGGAGACCACAATCCACCAAGTCGTCTAGGTGATGGCAATCACCAAGAGTAATAAGAAATCCCCAAATCACAAAGATTTCCTAGTGCCACCAAATGCAATCCTCAAATGCACACACACTAGGCTCTCAATCCCTCACTCAAATTAGCACCAAGCATGAGAGGGAGAGGAAGGGGAAGTGGTGGATCTTCAATCTCTCAACATCACTGACACAGGTGTTGACACTTCTTAATGCAACCACTAGAACTAGACTATGGAGCCTAATCCCCGGCAGCGGCACCAGAGATGCTTGTTGACACCAGAAGTGGCAAACGGATATACCGCAAGCGCACGGTAGTCAATTGTAGCTTTTCACCGGGAGTATTCCAGGTATCGTATTTCCACAGGGAACATGAAGTGGATTAACTAGAAGCAGGGTCATCAAAGGATGATCAAAGGGTATATGATAACTGGGATAGAGAGGTCTTCCTAATATCAATATCTGGTACTGGTTTTCTAAGAGTACTGAGGTTTACCACCTCATTCCTTACTGGGGGCGAAGGACGAAACAATAGTTGATTAAAAGGTGTTCCACCTAACAACTACTGAGGCGGCAATGCTGCTACCCAACTATTATTTTCAACTTGCCTACAACACTTGAGAGGAACTCCAAGCACTGGTTGTGTCTGTCACCCTACCACCAGGCGTCTACACAAGTGCGACAAGAAGTCCACACTGGCAAGATATAGCCTAGACACCACGTCTACACTAATCTTACTGCTCTAAAGCTAAGCTTATTAGGCCTAGAGCACTTCAACAAAGTAAAGCAATGTGCCAAGTAAAAGAACTGTAAACTTAAATTACCAGACCAGAATATTAAATAATAGAAGGACTCGGATGTAACACTTACAAGAAGAATCGCATTCGCTGAGGCGCACCTTGGAGAAGACTCCCGACAGGCCGGGACTCCTCCGTGGAACTCCTCACTCCCTTCCCTCTCTTCTAACACTAAAGCTACTAAGTAGGCTTTCTCTCCTTGGATGCATACAAATGAAGAGCTCTAGGGGGGTATTTATAGCTTGGAGGTGGAGTAGCGGCTACTCCGGTGCCACGTCAGCGATCCGCGTGCTCTCCTTCCTTGGCCATTGGATCAAATCGCCATAACAACCGCCATGGATGGATGGCCTTGATTTCTTCACGTGTGAAACATGTGCAAGCAACCGACATTGGATGGGATTCACCCTGAGGTCGGCCGACCCCAGCCAATGACAGGTGGGCCCAGCACTTTGCTTCTAGAAGGTGCTGATGTCACCAGGCTGAACAGTGTAGCCAGGGCCCACCAAGGGGGGGGTCGGCCGACCCCCCTATGACAGGGCTGGCCCACCTTCTTCTCTCCCTTGGTGACCCCACATGTCATGGAGAAAGTCTTGTGAAGTTGGTTGCATTTGGTTTCGGTGTGGACCCATGAATCCATGTGCTTCTCATCTTGCACCATTGAGTAAAAGCACATGTTGGATCCAAGGGTTGATATTGGCCTGAGCATGCTTCTCTTGGATCGTGCCATGTCACCCTGGCCGAGGTGGCCACCAAGATGGGGTCAGCTGACCCCCTTGGTGGGCCCAGCTAGCCTCATTTTGTTCATTTTGCCATCTCCTACAAGTTCACAAGCTATGAGTACAAGTGGAACTTATTAGTGATAAATATGCTCATAATATGCTATACATCCTTGAAACCGAGGCCTATTGACGGTATTTTGATAAGGTAAAACATGCTATAACTTCCGTCAACAACAGGGCACTCAATCTCTCCTAGAAATTTTAGCTCAAATCTTGGGGAAGAGAGAGGAGAGGAAGAACCCTAGCTCTTGAGCTCCAAAGCGTAAGAATGGGGAATGGGAGTCTCACCCAGAGAAGGGAGAGGAAGACATTGCCTTATCCCTTCAGTCAGTCCCCAACGGTAACAAGCCACTAACTTCTCTCACACGCTCCCGCAACGGCTTGATCTGAGTTGAACAAGAATTTCTTGTGAGGGAGATGGAAAATTGTCGGTTAAGAGCTCTCTCTCTCTCTCACTGACACACACATGCAATTTTATCCCCCTGTCAACGAGAAATTCTTGTGAGGGAGAGGAAAATTGCCAGTTGAGCACAATTTTCACTCACGCCACACTCTCTCCCTATGGCCGAAATGGACCAGAGTCCAAAACGGACCAGTCCAAAATGGACCAGACCACACACATGCATCTCACGCACTATTCATCAACAAGAAATTGTTGTTGAGCTCAAGAAAATTTCTTGAAAATATCAGCACAAGACAGAGCACCTCTCCTCAGCATTTTTAGCTCACTCGATGAGAAATTCTTGCAGCAGCACTTCACAAAGAATTTTCAGGGTTACTCTCACCACGTCACTAAGCGCAATGCATATGCAAATGAAACTCACACTTAGTGGCACTAGATAACCGTTGCAACTAAAAGATTTCTCCTCTTTATAGTACGGCTATCTATCCTAAACTCGATCAAGCACTTCTCTACTCAACTTAGACCGGTGAAATGAAATGCCCTACAAATATACCTTTGCCTTGCGCATTCGATTTCATCTCCTCCATTGTTGATGCAACACATGCACCAACCATGTCACCAAATGATATGATCCACTTCATATCATCACATGGCCTCCATAGTCCATCGATCTTGACTTCACTTGCTCTTCACCATTGCTTCAGTCCATCGGCGCCAAGTCTTTACTCAAGCCTCCCGACACTTGGTACCAACGGCTTCAAAGCCTCCAACTCGCCCTTCACCTTCGCAATCAGTCCATCAAGCCAAGTATTGCCTTGATATTCACCACCTTAGCCATATGACTCCATGTCATGTCTCATATGCAATAAGCTCCTTCATTGCACATTCACCTGTGAACTAATCTCCCATGTGTTTCACTTAAGCACAATTAGTTCACCTAGGTTGTCACTCAATTACCAAAACCAAACTAGGACCTTTCAATCCCGTTATTCGAGGTAATATATCTATATATTTTCGAATTTCATAAAAAACAGAAAACACCAAAAATATGTGAGCACATGAAGGCTCACTCTTAAAAGCAAAAACCCCCAAAATATGTGAGCACATGAAGACACCCTTAAAAAGAAAAAGAACAAAAATATTCAGGCACATGAAGGCTCGACGCTATCGAAAGGATTAGCTTGGGGGACACGCACCCCCGTTATCTTCGCAATTAAGGTATGTCATTATTATTATTATTATTATTATTATTATTATTATTATTATTATTATTATTATTATTATTATTATTATTATTATTATTATTATTATTAACTTTATTATTATATCTTATTACTATTATTAGTCTTTATATATATTCTTATAAATCTTAGAGTGTGTGTGTTTAATATTAGAGTCAATAAAAGAACAATGATGATCTAGAATAAAAGCTTGCCCTGAATAATTAAGCTCTAGGATAATAAAATTAATTTGTAGGGAAATGATGAATAGTTGCTCTGTTGTAATTCTTTTCAAGTGTCTAGTGTTCAGTCTTTAATTTTCTTGAGTTTTGGATGAGATTGTCTTAACATAAAAATTTACTTTGAATCTTAAACTTGTGGGTTGCAAAAGTTTTTACCTAAGTCTAGGTGTTTTGACGAGTATGATATGAAAAGGTTGCACTGTTATTTATCTTGTTCCTAATGATACTAGAGTTCTGGAGATTTATTCTTTGAAAACTTAAAAATGCTACATGATGAGATCCTCTATGATGAGTGTTTGAAATTCCTACCATAACCTGATATACATGTCTGATAGACTAGGAAGTCCACTCTTTATATCTACTGCTTGCATATGCATTGAGTATTGTCAAATCGTGTTGACCCTTAGAGACTCGTCATACAGTTAAAATCAAGATCACGTACACTCCACCCATGTATGCTGCTTCTACACTAGGAGTACGCAACAACATGCTTTCTATTTAGATCCACTAAAAAATGCTTCACTTCTATCCTGGGAGGGAACAACCAAAATATTCCCTTCATCCATATGACCTTTTTATGCCTTCATTATCATTCATAAATGCTCCAATTTATTATTTATCTCTTTAAATATTGTACTGCAAAAAGATGCATGGGCTTTGCAAAAGTTATCTAAAAAGAGAGAGAGAAAAGCAAAAATGGACAAGTGTCCGACAGTAGAATTTGGGGTATTTTGATACCCACCTTAAAAAATGATAGCACATGTTGTCTCTAGCAGGAGTCATAAAAGAGAGAAATATCTTCATAAGAGCAAAATAAGCAAAGGTCTACACTCATTATCCATCATTATATTTCCATCATCATCACTATGTTTTTCACCCTCACATGTTTATCACCACTGTTCCACCATACACATCCATTCCACGTATAGGTCCACATATATGCACATCTTGATTAGATTGTATGCCAAGTTTCTCTGGATCCATGCTTTGACTGTGAAATATATGCTATGTAAGTATGTACAGGTTGACAGAACCTATGAACTCCACAAAAGCTTATTAGTTATAGGGTGAGAGAAGGCACAACATTCACTGCCATGGAGAGAATCCACAAATACTACAGATGAGAGACTTGAAAGGATCATATGAAGGAATCTCTGAGTTTTATTTTGAAAATCTTACAAAACTCCAAAATAAAGGTAGATCGAAGAACTTGAGACATAGTGGTTAACTTGATCGTTCTACTTTTCAAATTGCTCAAGATCCAAGTGAAAGCTATAAGCACCACAGTTGAAGGTAAGAGGTAAGTTTGAAAGTTGAAATGATTGAATCTAATTCGGAGAAAAAATTTTGTTTGAACACCGGTGTACTTGTTGGCATAAAAAATGACACCTCGTGCCAAACACACAGCAAGCCGAAAAGCTGGCTTCAATCGGGTGCCCGGAGTATGTTGATTCCGGAGACGTGCCAGTCGGTTTGACCTGAAAACCAACAAGGGATAAAAACGTGAGAATACCTCTGGAACATGCCGGGTGAGACCAGACAGTTCCATATGTACGGCTTTGAAAGCCAATCACGACGGCACACAGCTATAGAAGCTGTCTGTCAGAGCATGTTTATAAAATCATTCGGCTAGCATGAGAAACAGAGCATGTAAAGCATAATAACTGTCGAATGCATATGCAAAGAGAAACATGCTTGAACAAGCGGAAGATAAAATTAAAACATTGTAAACAGGTAACTTGCAAATATAAATCTATTCAAATAACACATGCATAGGTTGATCCAACTAGTCTGCCGCACGTCTAGCCTTCATAAACCCGTCAGGCATAAACTCAAGCGAAGCTAATCCACCGCATGATACCACTTGCCATAAATCTACACCACTTCTTATAATTAGATTAATCCACCGCATGATACAATCTAATTATAACAAGCTAAAAGCATGCATATATTTGAACAGATCTATAAAAGCTCATTACTCGTGTAAGCATAACCAAAATCGGCAAACCAGCCGAATTGGGGTCCATGAAGAAGGAACAAACAAGCAAGCACGATCAAACTAATCTAAAACCTGCATCTGCCGCACGATACCTAGTTTTATCAAAGCCTAAACGTAAATAACGTGCATGAACCCGCAACATGTAACAATCTGGATTGAAAGTTGATCCGGCCATCATGATATTATGATTAGCAAAAGCACAAGCAAACTTGTGAAACAAGGCCGAACAAAGATCAATCTAGATTGGGCAAAAGAGTGTTACAAGAATTAAATAACACATGATAACTTAATGAATCTATCAGATCTGCCAAATCTAATAGAGCCGATAACTATTTTTACTCATGACTTAATCTGCCGCACGATACAAGGCACAAGCAAAAACTTCTCGTCATAAACTTAAATCCGTCGCACGATACTAAGCTTAACATACGAGACTACTTGCATCATATCTAAATCCACCGCATGATACTAGACATGATAGCAAGGTTGCCGGGACTTATAGAGGTCGACGGATCGATGGTTCCTCTCGAAGAACTTGATGACACGACTAAGGACTCGAAGATGGCACGGGGCCAGTTTGTATTGATATGGTTGTGAACCATTTTACAATGGTCGAGGGCTTATATTTATACCCTGGACAAGATACGAGTCCTAAACGATTACGATTTACATAACAAAATATAGAAAGATACAAATTCTACTTCCAACTCTTCGACATCCTCCATTGTCACGTGTCTTCTCATGCAAGCCGGTTTTATTTGCAACTTCCATCTCCCGAATGGAGCCACCGCCTTGTAAAATAGCCGACCGCACAAGCATTCACCAAAACCCTGAGGACCAAATAGTCACCCGATTGCTTGTCGAATCCTTTCTTCTCTGCTGGCTGGGTCCACCTGCCATATTTTTGTGCGTGCGAAAATCTGGTGTCAACACATGCCCCCTAATTTTGGGACAAATATTTGTTCCAAAATTCCTTTTCCCATATACATACGTGGAATCCCCGAAAGCATCCACCTCTGTAGAAATCTCGCATGTCATAATTACTTCACCTACCGATTCATCTCCCGATGCACCTCTTGGGATCCTTTAAAATCTTCCTTCACTTTGTTCTGACTTGTGCATCCTAAACTCCCTTGCTTCGTTCTCAAACCAGAAAAACCCTCTTTTCTCCTGTTATCCCCCAATCAACCAGAAGATGTCTTTCGAGGCGAGCCGCCATAGCTCCGAGTTCAGAGCTTCCAGCACTTCTAAGAGGAGGTTGCTCCTTTCTTCCTTCTCTTGATTGTTCCAAAAATGAAGTAGTAGTTCTTACATCATTGCTTCCTTCAGGAGAACCGGTGATGACCTCCCCGAGGACCTGACTCGGAAGCTTGCAGATCTTCAATTTGATTTGGAGGGAAAGGATTGGGAGATTACCCGAATCTCTCGAGAGCGGGACGTAGCTCGGGAACGAGCCATCAGTAAGTATTTTCTTCATTTCTTTCCTTATTCTCTTCTTTCACCTTTATTCATTCCTCCTCCTTTTAGCTCTGGCAGCCAAACTCCACGCCCTTGAAGCTGCCCTCACCAAGCTCGCCGTCACGGCCGATGTAGCGAGTACGACACCCCTGAAGCGGGTGAATGAAGTTAACCGAATCCTCCCCATCATCTCTAGGGCTGGCATGGGGTACGGCGCGGCGCTCGCCTTCTCCGCCGTGAGGATTCATTATGGTGCCGATTACCGCAGATTTGATGTCTGCGAGCAAGAACTGGAGGATAGAGTAGAACATTCCGTAGAAGATATGAAGGAAGCCGGAACAGATCTGGCCGACGCCTTTGATCACTTTCTCCCAATTAGGCATAGGATGGAGTGGACGAATTAACTCACTGTAATCTTGCTCCCTCTTTTTGTAAATAAGAAGTTCTCATGTTCGTCTTTTTGAAATCAACCTGTGATTGATCCTTCGAGATCAATGTGTGCTCTGTTTTTCGTGTATTAATTATTGATCTCTGTTTTTTGCTTCAATGGCGATGCATATCACATCGGCTATTGCTGACAACTGTATCAGAAATCCTTGCCTTGCAGACAACTACCGTAATCAGTTATTTCAGATTTTAAAAATTCAGTCTTCCTCCAATTTCCTGATCTATGACAACACCAGGATAGTATTTCCTAAGGATTCTTCCCGTCTTTGCTCCCAGTGTCAACCAGTCGAAACTGAACAACTTTAGCCAAATCCTATCGGCTTCCCGATTCTGGAGTCATGACCTTCTTTAATCATAAAAAATCCATCCTGGCCCAATAATGGTCCATAAATTGTGAAAAACTCTATCTTGACGCTTGATTTCTAGTGTGCAAACCATAGTCCTATAAATATGACCTTGCGCAGGCCATCACTCCGGCATTATGGGTCAAAACTGATTTTCTTGCCCCCTTGCGGTAGCTTTTCTCGCCTGTCTATCTCTGATTCGCTGTCCACCTCCCTTTGAGAATGAGGTCTTCTCCCAGGCAAGCTTGGGGTCCTCCTCTAGAAATGGTAAATCCAGTATCTCCTTCTAACCCTTTCCCAAGCCACCAGATTCTGAGTTTGATGATTCACTCCAGCAGACCTGTTTGGACGCTCCTCGATGCTGTGAGGAAAAGGATAAAGCCCAGAACGAATTGGAAGACGTATTCAAGAAGCATGGCATTGAGGAAGTTGAATGGGCAGACCAACGGAAACAGCTCTGCAGCATCATTACAGATCAGCAGAGTCTTGGTTTTTCCTTCTGGTTGAGCTTGCCCTACCTAACGCATCTCTTCTTCTCGCTAGCCCTCTCTGCAGAGAACGACCGTCTGGATGAAATGGGAGGTATCGAAGATCACAATGATCATGTCGTTGCCATTGCTGAAACCATTGACCCACAGTCTGTTCTGAACAGATTATTCCAAGGGTAGTTTGTATTAGAACAGATGAAGCTTGTTCCCCTCTGAATAATTCCATTTTCATCTCTCAGTGATTTTCCTGACTACAACATTTCTTCAGAGGAACATTTTGCCGAACACATGACATCACCTAAGCCGACCAGATCTTGTTGTTTTTTTAATAAGTCATGTTGTTCGGCATCTCATTTACTGCACTTCACCTTTCTCTTCCCTCGATAAACCTGCTAACTTGGAAAATGCTAGGGTTACCAGGGTCACGAATATTCTTGTGCTAAAGGCGATATAAGCAATATCGGCTATAACTTAAACTTCTTGGAACACTTTTTCTACTAAAGGCGATGCTTTACATTGGCTGTATAAAAATATCCTTGAGTCCGCTCCGGATACAATTTCCACACATTCGGCTTTTAACAAATAGTGTCGAAGCTTTCGCTCACGAGTGACACATATATAAACAAAATTTCTCTACAGCCGAATACCCTTCTCTGGGTTTAACATTTTCAGCTAAAGCTAGCTACTACTTATCTTCTCCTTTAAACTTAAAATAAGGGTCGATCTTGCTACAAGGCTATCGGCCGCCACGTACAACTTGAAACGATCACCAAGTCGTGGAAACGCCTTCATATATTCTTCAATTTCACCAAGAGCTAATGTTGTACGTCACCTCACACAAATTCCTCCTGATCTTTCTTGAGCCTTGGCAATGGAGATATAAACAGAGTCCTTATAAAAAATCCATCAACTTCAGAACACGCTCGAGACCCAAACTTGCACACATTGGTTCTATTTCGGCTTCATTACCAACACTTTATTCCTAGTCAGCCGATACAAAACTTGGTCTCCATTACCATCAGTTGGATCATCTATTCAAAAATTGCTCTGAGAGCCGATTGTCTGAATCGGCTGTCGGTCCTCGCCGAAAACATTCACAGGACCCACTTCCCAAGCTTTTCCAGAGAAGCACTCGACACCATCATATTCCCAGTAAATGGGCTCTGTATTAGCAATGCTCACTGAATCATCAGCATGGACAATTTCGATATCATCTCTGATCCACTGGTTGAGGAACTGGTGCATAGTTGATGGTACACAGCAGTTTGCATGTATCCAATCTCTTCCCAATAGCAAACTGTATGCCCCCTTGCCATCAACGACGAAGAGGGTAGTGATCAAGGTTTTAGTCCCGATCGTCAACTCAACATGGACTTCTCCCCGAGTATCAGAGGAATTACCAGCAAAGTCTCTCAACACCATGTCGGTCTTCAATAAGTCTTCACTCGCCGTCCCAAGTTTTCTGAAGGTGGTATATGGCATGATATTTATGGCAGCCCCTCCATCAATGAACATCTTAGTAAATGGCTTGCCATTAACGTAACCTTTCATATATAACGGCTTCAAATGTCGATGCTTAGCTGGTTTATCGAATACCGCTCGTTGAGTGTTGACGGTCCTTAAACACCTGTTTTACCATCAACATTTGACCCTAAAGTCCACCAAAAAGGCATGAAATGTAGTCAAATAGGTTTCAAACTAACCAAATTCCACATGTCCATAGAATTTTATTTGAATGCAGGATTTGAACCAAATTTGGACATATGGACCCACCAGAGGCCAAGCCCACTCAGCAGGGCCCAAATGGGCCTAAAGGGGGTGGCGCCCGCCACTTGGGTTGGCCCAAGCTCCACTCCCTACCATGTCACCGATCCGTGTGACCTCCCCAAGGCCAAATCTTGGCCCTTGGTCACTAGGTCAGTGGCATCGGACGGCTTAGGATGAAGTGGCGTGGATCAAGGCTGAATGTCAGTTGCTACGACATGCAACCGACCTCCAAACCGCCTTGGACAACCACCTGGAGGTCGTAGGATCAAGGACGGTGCATCCAGCGGCCAGGACACTGGCGGCCTCCAGTAGCGGGTGGCGCCCGCCACCTGACCTAACCCTAGGTCGGTTGGCTGCCCCCTATAAGTACCCCCCCCCCTCACTCATTTGGGCTATAAATACGCCCCTGAGGCAACACACCATCATATCCCACATCAAGCAACACACAAGCAAGAGAAGCAAGTGAGAGTTAGGTTAGAAGCTCAGAGAGCTTAGGCAAGTAGGTAGCTAGTAGAGCAAGGCATCTTCGCCCTCGCGGTAGCGCTGCTCAAGGCTCAGCTCAAGAGTAGAGGCATGCGAGTGATCGGTTCTGGAGCTGGAAAGAGTCTTCCTTCATCTCCAGTTCAGGTTTTGCTCTTGTTACTCAAGCATTTACTATATTCTAGTTCATCATTTCAAGTATTACTTTATTCTACTTATTAGTATTGAGTGGTATACTTGATTGATTGCTTGAGTGCCTAGCTATCCTACAGTTCAATTCACTTAGCCATAGTAGTTAATCTCTAGTGAGCTTAGTGTTTGATCTTTGCCAATAGGTTGCTTAGTTAGTTTAGTGTTTATCTTATTAAGTCAAGTGTTTGCTCTGACGTCCGCAAGGGTGTCTCTATTCAAAGCTAGGATAGAGATAGTTAGAATATAGTTAAGCGTGGTGCTTAGTTATAGACTTACCTTCAGATACGGCTGGACCCCCGGATAGCTGTGGTAGCAAGCAGGTGGTGACAGCCCTGTGCGCCTTGAATTCCACCACGTAGTTGGCCCAGTTTAACAGTAAGGCTCGTTGTGCTAGCGTTCAACCTAAGTAAGTGGTAAAGGCTAGTACGCCTCGATACTTGACAAGATAGGAATAAAACTTTACTTAACTTAGTTGCTTAATTGACTTTTGCCTGCCTTGCTTCGTAACTATCTTGCTTCGTAGTTATCTTGCTTGTAGTTATCTAGGAGTAGTTATTAGTTAGTAGTTCGTTATCCTCAGCTACCCTTATTTACCATCTATCTATATAGTTATCCACTTTACCTTAGTCATCCATTTCATCCTTACCTAGCCACCCATATATTCTTTCTAGCCCTTCATCTCCTTTCTTCTCCCCTTTTCCTTTTTCTTATTTCTTCGACTCTCATCCCCTCCTTGACTCAACTCATACACCACCCTAGCCTTCCCTTGGGATCAAATAAATCGACACTTGGTACTCTCAGGCGAAGTGCTACTACGATAGTTCTGTGCGCTTGCAGAATCTCCTCCTGGTAGATTGCATTCTCTCTAGCTAGCTCCTACTAGTGTCGGGATTGACAACCTCGTTTGGCAGTAGTAGATAGCTGCTTTAGCTCCACTCCTTTAGGTATAGTGACCGGTCTTGCTTCAAGCATTTCTGACGCCGTTGCCGGGGATAGACTCCACAGTCTACTCCTAGTAACAACATTAGCAAGTGCCAACAAGCATTCCTAGGCCGTTACCGGGGATAGTTGCCTAGCACTATCTTTAGTGAAGCTAAGAACTACCAACATTGAGCTAAAACGAGGTGAGCCAACAACTCTTGGAATTCATCTTCATCGAAATCCGAATACACCTCGTCTCGGACATCCTGTTCTTCGGGAACTATAAATTCTGATGGAAGAAAGAAAGCCATGCATGCATCAGCCGAACGATCACCTCCATCCGGCCTCTCTTTAGGACGCCAAACTCGCTTTATCTTAGCACTTGCCTACTCTAACTCTTTGTTTCTTAGGCATTGTACCCTTCTTTTCTGGCTTCTTCTCAATCCTGGTGGACACCACTGTCCTCTCTGCCAAACATACTCGCGGTATTCTTTTTCTCCAGTGCGAGCCCAACTTCGATCGGCAAATCCTTTTCCCTGCCGATCTTCAGAGTTATTTATTTTTAAACGCCGGTCGTCCTCAGGGACCCGCGCCCCAAGCCTTTCATGGATAGAACGGCGGTTGACTCGAGACTGCCTATACTCAGAGTATTGATTACTGCACTCAGGGCAGTTGTTCTTAACAGGCAGCTTCAAGCCTTCGTTCCAACAATACTGGAAGAATGAGCATTCCCAATGAGATTATCCTTGCTCCCTCATATCTTCTCGTTCTTCTCGGTACATCTCTTCCTCGTACCTTCGTTGTTTCTCCAGGAACTTCTGCTCTTCATAGAGTCTCTGCTTCTGGTACTGTTCTTGTTCCCGACGCCATTTATTCAACAAAATGCGCGTCGTGACCCTGGGTCTGGAAGTTTCACCCATCTCAGTTTGGCTATTTTGGAACTGAATCCTTTGCTGAAGCTCTTTATTTGTAATCTGCCGATCAGGGTCAACGGCACCAGCTTCCCTCGCTCTATCAGAGGTTAACACTTTCATTTTGCTCTTACCCCTGGGATCAGCTACATTGACCATATTAACAGAGAAGGACACAGTGTTTTGTCCAAAAGGGCTATCATCAATCTTCATCTTTCCGTCAAACCTGAGATGCCCATCATGGATAGCTTTCTGGATCCACACTCTGAACACTCGGCAATCGTTTATGGAATGGGATCTAGTATTATGGAAACCACAATACTTCTTGTCCTTGACTCCTTCGGGATGCAGCATAGGGTGACCTTCTGGTAACTTGATGCGTCCTTCCTTCAACAAGTTCTCAAATAATTTATCTGACTTGGAAACATCAAAGTCATAAGTACCCTTTTGTTGCCTTAGCCATCGCTGGTTAACTTGAGTCGGCTCTTTAGCCCAAACTATCTCGGCTGCAGCTATTTCATCTTCATCATTGTACTCAGTTGCTTCTTCCAGGAAAGCTTGATACATCTCGGCAGCCACATCACCCTTCTGGAAATGATTATTCCTCTTGAATCCCTGGGCTTGACTACTCATCGTTGCCAACCTCTGTGATAATTGCCCGAGGTCATCAAACTCCATGTCGAATAGTTTCTCTTTGATACTCGGCAACATACCAGCTATGGCTATCCCCGGCAATTGGTCGTCTGGCAAATTCAGAGAATAGCAAAGATTCTTGGTTTCCCTGAATCGGCGCAAATATTCTTGTGGCGTCTCGCCAGGTTTCATCCTCAGGCTCATGAGATCGACCAACTTCTTCTCGCTGGTACCCGTAAAGAAATATGAGTGGAATTTCTGTTCCAGCTCTGCCCAGGTATTAATAGAATTTGTTGGCAGAGAAGCAAACCACGAAAAGGCTGGTCCTGTCAATGACAATGGGAAGTACCGAATCCTCCAAGCTTCATCCGTAGATGCTTCTCCAAGTTGCATCAAATAGCGGCCGATGTGCTCTATAGTACTGGTGTCATCTTGGCCTGAAAACTTAGTGAAATCAGTGGGAGGCTTCACCCTTGGAGAAGTGCTACCCGATTGTATCATTCTGGGTAAGGGGACTTGTAAGCATATGACTGACTCTTTGGCTTTAGGCCGAATTGATTTTGCATCATATCAGCCATCCTATGCATGATGAGGTCAATATTCGAATCAGGTGCTGCTTGCGCTTGCCCCCCAGGATGTAGTTTTGCCGAACTCTTGTAGCCTGGATTCGGAAGAGCATTAATTGAGCTATAATCGATGAACTCCTGATATCCATCCCCAAACATATTCCTTTGTATCCTGTTTGCTACAGGAGACACTTTAGAAGCAGATTGCGGGACGTTCCCTGTCGTGTCGAACGTGACCTGGCCATAAGTCTGGGGAGGTTGTTGCGTCTCATGAGGAACCATCCCACCTATGCTTGGGCCAGCTCCACCTTCTTCTGCGATCCTTCGACGTTGAGGTATCGGGAACAACAATGGCCCTTGCATTGGACCAGCGGCTTCTTCAAAGCGTTTATCCGCCGCTGGACCGAAACTGCTAACCATGACAGCACGAAAAGTATTCAAGAAAGTTGTCTGATGATTGGTCATGGCTCCTGATACAGCTTTGTACACTAATTCGGTCATCTTCCGAATAGCTTCTTCTTCATCATTGTCAAACGACTCGGATTGGTGATGAGGAATGATCTTTGGGAATTCTTGCTTCTGGAAGACTTTGCCGCTCTTGTTCTTGGAGAAAGACGCCAAGCACTTGCGCTAGAATTCTTCACAGGCCTGTTGTACTAAACATTTCAATTCTGGGGCAAGTCATCCATGATCACATCCAGAATTTGATCATCGCTGATCTCAGGCATCTTGAAACGAAGGTGTCCCACCAGGCGTGCCAAAAAGTGTGTTGATGCAAAACGTGACACCTCGCGCCAAGCACACAGCAAGCCGAAAAGATGGCTTCAATCTGGTACCCGAAGTATGTTGATTCCGGAGACATGCCAGTCGGTTTGACCTGAAAACCAACAAGGCATAAAAACATGAGAATACCTCTGGAACATGTCAGGTGAGACCAGACAGTTCCATATGTACGGCTTTGAAAGCCAATCACGACGGCACACAGCTATAGAAGCCGTCTGTCAGAGCATGTTTATAAAATCATTCGGCTAGCATGAGAAACAGAGCATGTAAAGCATAATAACTGTCGAATGCATATGTAAAGAGAAACATGCTTGAACAAGCGGAAGATAAAATTAAAACATTGTAAACAGGTAACTTGCAAATATAAATCTATTCAAATAACACATGCATAGGTTGATCCAACTAGTCTGCCGCACGTCTAGCCTTCATAAACCCGTCAGGCATAAACTCAAGCGAAGCTAATCCACCGCATGATACCACTTGCCATAAATCTACACCACTTCTTATAATTAGATTAATCCACCGCATGATACAATCTAATTATAACAAGCTAAAAGCATGCATATATTTGAACAGATCTATAAAAGCTCATTACTCGTGTAAGCATAACCAAAATCGGCAAACCAGCCGAATTGGGGTCCATGAAGAAGGAACAAACAAGCAAGCATGATCAAACTAATCTAAAACCTGCATCTGCCGCACGATACCTAGTTTTATCAAAGCCTAATCGTAAATAACGTGCATGAACCCGCAACATGTAAAAATCTGGATTGAAAGTTGATCCGGCCATCATGATATTATGATTAGCAAAAGCACAAGCAAACTTGTGAAACAAGGTCGAACAAAGATCAATCTAGATTGGGCAAAAGAGTGTTACAAGAATTAAATAAATAAAACATATAACACATGATAACTTAATGAATCTATCAGATCTGCCAAATCTAATAGAGCCGATAACTATTTTTACTCATGACTTAATCCGCCGCACGATACAAGGCACAAGCAAAAACTTCCCGTCATAAGCTTAAATCTGCCGCACGATACTAAGCTTAATATACGAGACTACTTGCATCATATCTAAATCCACCGCATGATACTAGACATATAGCAAAGTCGCCGGGACTTACGGAGGTCGACGGATCGATGGTTCCTCTCGAAGAACTCGACGACACGACTAAGGACTCAAAGATGGCACGGGGCCGGTTTGTATTGATATGGTTGTGAACAATTTTTACAATAGCCAAGGGTTTATATTTATACCCTGGACGCAATACAAGTCCTAAGAGGACATGACTTTGAAATATTAAAGGAAAATACAATATTCTTGGCCTTCAACTCCTTTCGGAATCTTCATTGCCTTAATTGTCGCAATTTTGTTGCCCGGTCGGCTCTCGCTTCCGTTGTTTCAATGGAAACTCCCTTTTCTCAGAATAGCCGACCGCATGAGCAGTTGTCGAATCCTTGGAAACTAGCCGACCGCATGGATACTTGCCGAATGCCTTATACGCTCATCTTCGCACACTAGACATGCACATCGTCTTCTAGCCTTTCCTTCATCGTGAAGCCATTCATGCTAAATATAGAAGTGGACGTTGAGATGTGCATGCTTTATATATATTGCCTTCTTTGCATGCTTGCCACATCACAACGCCACCAAATCCAACTTCTGGCCAATGAGATCAGAACCCTCTGCTTCTTGAATACTCGTTTAATCTGTCACGGTCATGGTCGATTATCCTCGTGATCGGCTTCTCTTGCCATATCTATTTCCTGAATAGAGTAACCGACCGCTTGGCCGTCCACCGAATGCTCTTCTCACTGCTCATTGGGTCCACCTGTCATCTTCTCAATGTTGACCAAAATCCAGTGTTAACACAGGCCCCCCTAGTTCGGAGTATGAATTGTCATGCTTTGAACTATTTGATCTCTGTTGGCCTTCTTCAAAAAGCCAAGAAATCCACTGACAGCAACAACATTTTCTCACCATGTTTCCACAATTTTGCCTGTAAAACAATAATTCTCCAATACATGTGGAAACAAGTTAGTTACAAATGCATATGTGTATAAATATTATAGTTCTTTCATTTTATTGATTAGAAGATGCTGCAATACCGACTACATCTCAAAAGTATCATATTTCATAACCAAGATTTCTTTTAAACTTGAATAAAATGGTACCTTACTCATCCATCCATCTCTTTAATTATGGGGCTTTAGATCTCACTGAGTCCTCAAGCGATTGCAAAATAGAATAGCTACAGAAAATGCTTATCTTTTACCCCTTGATCACTTTTCATCCGGAGTTTTTATCATTATCTTTATATAAAATCGTATCACATAATATTGCAAAGTCAAAGATTCGACCATAAGGAGATACAAGCCATAAACCTAGATCAAGAAGTGCAAGTGAATATTTTTATTACTTTTCCTTTGCATATGTCATTCTCCCTACCTTTTAAAATTATGAGGCTACTGGGCCTTCGGCCATCTTTTATTTTATTTGGCGGTCACTTGACCTTTTCCTTCTCATATTTTCATTTGGGCGGTCACTTGCCCTAGATTCATAGAATAGCCTCATATTTTTAATCAAAGAGAGAATGCACATGCAAAACACATATTAGTTTATAACGTGTACGTGAATCTTGATCTTGAGAATATGACTATAAACTCAACTAGTAGTCACAATGATTTGACAGTGCTCAATATGACATTAAGTAAATTTTATTGTTTCATCAAATCTCCGAATTTCAAGTATCTCTCAGAATAATGTCATAGCAAATTCTACTTCTATTCATATCCCACAACTACTTTCAGACAAAGTTTAAATTCTATGCAACCCACAAATTTCAAAGACTTCAAGATAAATATAATAACCACTAGACCCATATCTTAAAGAAATCAAAGCTATAAACCAGACACAGGTGAAACATAAAACAGAGCATCTATTTATCATTTCAACAATGGATAACCCAAAATATTTATATCACATATTCATAGAGTGGAATTTTTTTAGGTTTTTTTTAGTGCGGAGACGCAACATGAGAGGTTTCGCTTTTTAATGATTTTAATTTTAAGCTCTGAAACTATTAGAGAAGCGAGGGTAAAATTACACAAACCACCGTTGAAGATGAAGCAGCCATTCGTTTTGTCCTTCTCCATGATGGATCGCTCGATGTTGTACGATGTGTGCATGTTGATCTCAGGCCCCCCGACACATAGTCACAACGGCGTAATCGATGATTCACTGGTGTCCTCCTTTCTCTCATCCGAGACGTCTTCGCCGAATACGGGTTGAAAATATTTGAAGTCAATCATAAACGTCAATCCTTCTTCTGCAAATGACTGGCTGCTTCAGATCTTGTAGCTGTTCTGACTATAAGTGAACTTGTCACCGTTGCATGTGTCTTGTTGGCACCACCTTATTCAAGGCCATCAGCAAAGGTATCTCTTTCAATATGAAGTGTGTTGAAAACGTTTTAGCCGATGGTCTTCTATCGGCCGTCCGGTTGCTAACGTTCTTTGTGCTTCTGATGTAGCCTTTCGTAACCTTATCACCAGACTGAGCTTTTTGTGTTACTCCGGGAAAGGTAAAGTTATATTAATAGGAGCCGAAGGTTCTGTCTTATCGGCTTTTGCTTAGTATGCCTTTGATTTTCTTCTTGTTGAGGAACTGGAATGCTTTAGGCAAGCATGCTGTCAGGTAACTCACGGTAGCTTCGAAGAATGTCATTTTTGATGAGGCTGAGTGTGCCGTAGAGGAGAATACGAGCTCGGCGGTGCGTGGATGCGTGCACGATGATAACTCCAGCCGATTCCTGTATGCATATCGGCCAATTAGTATATGTTCTCGTGTTGTTGTATCCACCGATTCCTTTCCTGAATAGCCGATTCCAAAGATGACATGCAGACAATTAGCTATCGACCAACTTCCCTCGGCATGACCCCTTGATACTCAATCGGCTATTTATAGCAGCATGCAAGTAAATCTGAGTTTGGACTTTATTTCTTTGAACATCTCTATGGAAACCTTCCTTTTATTTATCTCTTCATGTGCATGCCGTGCCATGATATATTTGGAGACCGATACATTCATGCATGATGTATTTGAAGCCATTTTATTTTTAGGAGAAACCATATTAGCCAATTCTATCTTTAGGAAAAGTTCATTAGCTTCTTTAATTGGTTTCTATGTCCCTGCACGGAGCAAATCCACTCATGCATGCTATCTGCGTCTTCGTAGATGCCATGTACACTCAGTTGATCAGCAGCTATCTCGTGCGTACACGTTGAATCGGCTTTGACAATCAAACAGGAATTATTGTCCCACCGGGCGTGCCAAAAAGTGTGTTGGTGTAAAAAATGACACCTCGCGCCAAACACACAGCAAGCCGAAAAGCTGGCTTCAATCGGGTGCCCGGAGTATGTTGATTCCGGAGACGTGCCAGTCGGTTTGACCTGAAAACCAACAAGGGATAAAAACGTGAGAATACCTCTGGAACATGCCGGGTGAGACCAGACAGTTCCATATGTATGGCTTTGAAAGCCAATCACGACGGCACACAGCTATAGAAGCTGTCTGTCAGAGCATGTTTATAAAATCATTCGGCTAGCATGAGAAACAGAGCATGTAAAGCATAATAACTGTCGAATGCATATGCAAAGAGAAACATGCTTGAACAAGTGGAAGATAAAATTAAAATATTGTAAACAGGTAACTTGCAAATATAAATCTATTCAAATAACACATGCATAGGTTGATCCAACTAGTCTGCCGCACGTCTAGCCTTCATAAACCCGTCAGGCATAAACTCAAGCGAAGCTAATCCACCGCATGATACCACTTGCCATAAATCTACACCACTTCTTATAATTAGATTAATCCACCGTATGATACAATCTAATTATAACAAGCTAAAAGCATGCATATATTTGAACAGATCTATAAAAGCTCATTACTCGTGTAAGCATAACCAAAATTGGCAAACCAGCCGAATTGGGGTCCATGAAGAAGGAACAAACAAGCAAGCACGATCAAACTAATCTAAAACCTGCATTTGCCGCACGATACCTAGTTTTATCAAAGCCTAATCGTAAATAACGTGCATGAACCCGCAACATGTAACAATCTGGATTGAAAGTTGATCCGGCCATCATGATATTATGATTAGCAAAAGCACAAGCAAACTTGTGAAACAAGGCCGAACAAAGATCAATCTAGATTGGGCAAAAGAGTGTTACAAGAATTAAATAAATAAAACATATAACACATGATAACTTAATGAATCTATCAGATCTGCCAAATCTAATAGAGCCAATAACTATTTTTACTCATGACTTAATCCGCTGCACGATACAAGGCACAAGCAAAAACTTCCTGTCATAAGCTTAAATCCGTCGCATGATACTAAGCTTAACATACGAGACTACTTGCATCATATCTAAATCCACCGCATGATACTAGACATGATAGCAGGGTTGCCGGGACTTACGGAGGTCGACGGATCGATGGTTCCTCTCGAAGAACTCGATGACACGACTAAGGACTCGAAGATGGCACGGGGCCGGTTTGTATTGATATGGTTGTGAACCATTTTACAATGGTCGAGGGCTTATATTTATACCCTGGACAAGATACGAGTCCTAAACGATTACGATTTACATAACAAAATATAGAAAGATACAAATTCTACTTCCAACTCTTCGACATCCTCCATTGTCACGTGTCTTCTCATGCAAGCCGGTTTTATTTGCAACTTCCATCTCCCGAATGGAGCCACCGCCTTGTAAAATAGCCGACCGGACAAGCATTCACCAAAACCCTGAGGACCAAATAGTCACCCGATTGATTGCCGAATCCTTTCTTCTCTGCTGGCTGGGTCCACCTGCCATATTCTTGTGCGTGCGAAAATCTGGTGTCAACAGTACTTTTGAGGCATGAAAGCATAGTAGCAACTTCTGATCCATCATAATATTTCATCTAATGTTTGCTAAGGGACTAGCAAAGGTTAAGCTTGGGGGAACTTGTTGACGGTAGATAACTCCTATTTGAAACCGTCAACTAACCTCATAAATGACCCGCAATGATCCAAAGAGTGTAGCTATAGGGTTTGATTCTAACGAGTTCCACGAGTTGTGTTGTTCTCACTTGTTTTATAGAATAATCAATATTTCATCATAAGAAAGTATCTCAAGTGAAGAATCAGAGTACACCATTGTGACGAGCTCGTCGAGACGATCGAGACGGACATATCACTTGCCATATTTGGAGCCCCGAAGCGAGAGTCCTCGATGAATAAGACTTGGAAGACTCTCGAACCCTCTAGAAGCATTATCCATATAAAGATCAGGGGTGTAACAGATAAGATTCCATCAGCTACAGAATACCAGAATGATCCAGGGACCAGAGAGGAAGATGACGACAAGGAATCCAACCACGCCATGACTCATTGTGCAAACCAATCGAACAAGGACTCTAGGAGAGTAAGGAAGGTCCCAGAAGACAACTCGGCGAAGCAAGAACCTAGAGGGTGACAGATGGGGCCGGCCGGCCCCACCCCCAAGCCGGCCGGCCTGGGTCTGCCTCCTCCCTGGCCCGTCTTCATGGAACATGACCTAATCGACCTCTTCGACATATCTCGACCATTGTTCAAGGTTGGTTTTGATCCGAGGGCTGCGGTTCATCCCACCGGGCTATATAAGAAACCCCAGACACCCTCCTGGAAGAAGGAGATCTACATATCACATTTCAATCATTTAGTTTAGAGATAGCCTAGACAACCAAGAGCTCCACCATCCAAGGGCGTAGCTAGAATAGAATTAGAAGAGTCGAGGGAAGCTCGGATTCTGGATCTAGTCAAGATGAGGCTAGGTAATTAGCCTTATAACTTCTCTCTTGTGTCAACTTTGTTCTTCTATTTGTTTAATTGTCTTCTAGTTCATCATCTTTGTGTTCTAATTGTGTTCTAGTTAATTTTCTAATCCATCTAGTTTATCTTTGTGCTCTAATCTAGTTCTAATTACCTTTCTAGTTCATCTTAGTGCTTCTAATCTACTTCTAATTGTTCTTCTAGTTCTTATTCATCTTCTAGTTCTTGTTCTAGTTGATACTTGTCATGACTTGTTACTATTTCGTGTTTATAATTATAATGTTCATCGTCTACTTTGATTATATGTCTAGCATAGCTAGGGTATCTTTATGTTTATACTCTTGTTCGTATAGCGCTCATTCTATCGATCGCGGGGTGAGTGGTCAACATTGTGTAAGCGTGGTGCTCAGACATTTACCTGTGAATGCACCCTATATTCTGGGCCAGCAAGCGGTAGTTTGTGAGGGTGACTCTTATAGCCTCGTTGATTCCTCTATAGTCCACTCCTCGAATATAGGACAAGTAAGACCTGGTCACCCAGAGGGGATAGACTCTAGATCTGATCCTCCATGCGTGATGTCTCCTGCGTATAAATATAAGTTATTCTAACCATGATTGCTAAACATAATTGCACTAATTGACGTAGTCTATGACCTATAGTTAGAACCTTATTAGGAAGTTAATCTATCTCTTTCTAGTTCTAGTTATCATCTAACCTTGGATGGGAATGCTCTGTTAAAACTCTTTATGGTTTACTCTGTTCTATCTTATTTATCATTTATGATTGATTCCTGTGTTGAGTAGATCTAGCGGAACTCTTATCATAATCATACATGTGTGTGTTATAGTTGTAGATGTTTATCTCCTATCACTCTCTTAACTTAGAGGTGGAAGACACTAATATAAATAACGATACCTTGGAAATTCTCCTAGGTGAAATGCTACAGCGGATGTATTTTATCTGTGCGCTTGAAGATAATCTCATTTCATATTTTATAATGGCATGATCATAAATACAATCTACGTCTCTAGTGTCGCTGCTAGTGGTGACAGCCTAGCGTTAAAGGTAATGCTATTAGATTTGTCTACCTACATTTCTGGCGCCGTTATCTGAAGTGATGCTAAGAGATGTCAACAAGCATTTCTGGCGTCGTTGCCGGGGAACCAAATGTGTAATTCCAAAAGCACATTCCCCGTTGTTTAGGAAATCCTATAAGGAAATCTCATTATCGAAGCCATCTCACCTAGTTTTCTAAGTTTCTCAGAGAAGACCAGGAGATAATAGGATATAAGTTGAATACCTAGGAAAAACTCTACACACATGTTTATGATAATCGAGACACACTATTGATCTTCACTCAAATAGGCTCACCCTGACCTTTGTCTATTTCTTGAATATCTTATTGCAGAGTAATGTATGACTGGATTTGATCGACCAGAAAACTATGTTGACGATCCTGAAGTTTTGATCAGATAATCTCATTTCATATTTTATAAGGGCATGATCATAAATACAATCCACGCCTCTAGTGTTGCTGCTAGTGGTGACAGCCTAGCGTTAAAGGTAATGTTGTTAGATTTGTCTACCTACATTTCTGGCGCTGTTATCTGAAGTGATGCTACGAGATGTCAACAGATACAAAGGCTTTGGTTGGATGAGTGTTTGCAACTTGCTTGCCGGCTTGACATGCACTACACAATTTGTCCTTCTCAAACTTGACATCCTTCAAGCCTCTAACCAAATCCTTCTTCAATAGCTTGTTGAGAGTATTCATTCCAACATGTGCCAATCTTCTATGCCATAACCAACTAAGAGATTGCTTTGTGAATAAACATGTCTTCAAGTTTGCATTTTTGGATGAGAAATCCACTAGATAGAGATTGTTGTATCTAAAGCCTTGGAATATCACTTGAGAATCATCCTTCTTTGTCACAATCACTTCCTTCTTGGTGAACAAACATTGAAAGCCAAGATCACATAGTTGCCCAACGGATAGCAAGTTGAAGCTCAATGAAGCAACTAGAAGCACATTTGATATTGTATGATCATTTGATATTGCCACTTTGCCCAAACCCTTGACATTGCCCTTTGAGTTGTCAACAAATTCTTGGTCATTGACATTCTCTTCTAGTGAGGTGTGTAGATGATGATGATGATGGCGATGGTGGTGGTGGAGGTCACCATCACTAGAGTCATCATCACTTTGTACCTTCCGGTCACCCTTTGCCATGAGGCATAGGTGTGTAGAGGATGATGGCGATGGTGGTGGTGGAGGTGTAGAAGTCCCAATGACTAGAGCGGCCACCTTCTCCTTCTCATCAGCACTATCTTCATTTGATGAGCCACCGGAGGAGTCAATGTCGGTGAGCCAATCACCAACAATGTATGTTTTACCACCTTTCTTGTGGTATTGCTTCTTCTTGCCTTCCTTCTTCTTTAAGGCTTCTCACTTTTCTTCTCATCTTCACTTGATGAGTCATACTTCTTGCCCTTGTTCTTATTCTTGTAGTTCTCTTTCTTGGGCTTGGTGCATTGGTGAGCAAGATGGCCAAGATCACCACAATTATAGCAATCCATTTTGGAGATTGTCCTTCTCTTGCTACTAGTGAAGAATTTCTTCTTTCTAGAGTCAAAATTGACTCCATTCTTGTGTAGCTTCTTCAACATCTTTTTGGTCCTCTTCACCATGAGTGCAATGTTGGTGTCATCTTCATCATCACTTGTGCTCTCATGGTGGACCTCAATTGCCTTGGCCTTGCGCTTCTTCTCTTGACTTGCCTTGAATGTCAAGTCCTTCTTCTTGTCCGAAGAAGAGCCACCACTTGGAGTAATGTGCATGTACATCTCATGAGCATTGATCTTTCCCAAAACTTGAGTTGGGGTAGCGGTGGAAAGATCACTTTGATGTAGCACCATCATAATGTGTCCATACTTGGCAATTGGGAGGACACAAAGGATCTTCCTCACAACATCGGATGGAGATAATTGTGTGAGGCCAAGTCCATCCAATTCTTCTACAAGAACATTCAAGTGTGAGTACATTTCATTTGCATTCTCATGAGCATGCATTTCAAAAGAGTTAAGCTTTTGCATGACAAGATGATATCGTTCCTCATGCTCACTCTTGGTTCCCTCATGGAGCACACAAATGTTCTCCCATAGATCATGGGAGTCTTTATGGTTCCGGACGCGATTGAAAACATCCTTGCAAATGCCTCTAAAGATGATGTTTTTGGCTTTTGCATTCCACTTTTCATTTTCCTCCTCATATGGAGTAAGATGAGTGGTGTCCTTGGGCTTTGTGAAGCCGTTAATTGTGGACTGGTGGCATTTCACATATACTCTAGGTACGACTCCATATGAATTTTCCAATATGGAAAGTCGTCTCCCTCGAACATGGGAGGTGGTCCATCACCTCCGGACATCTTAACTCTATGTGGTTAAGCCTAAATCGAGAGCACAAGGCTCTGATACCAATTGAAAGGATCAAGATGCCCAAGAGGGTGGTGAATTGGGCTTTTCTAAACTTTTTGCAACAATTAAAACCTATCAAGCCCAATTAACCCCTTTGTGCCTACAAGTGTGTTTCTCTAAACTCTACCGCACAAAAGACTATCTCTATTCCATTCCTACTCTAGCATGACAATTCAATTATGAAATGACAACAAGTAAATTGCGAAACTGAATTGCTCAAATGTAAATGTGTATGTAAAGAGAGTAGAAATGACTCGGCGATCTTTTTCCTGAGGTATCGAGGTGTCGGCACACCACCTAGTCCTCGTTGGAGCACCTGTGCAAGGGTATCGCTTCCCCTTGATCCGTGCAAGGATCAAGTGCTCACTATGAGCTGATTCCTTGCCACTCCGGCCCGGTGAATCGCTCACTACCGGTCACAACTTGGCTTGGGTTATCCACAAAGCCTCCGGATGATCACCAAGCTCCAGGATCGCCACCAAGCCGTCTAGGTGATGTCAATCACCAAGAGTAACAAGTTTGAACTCTCACTTGACCAAGCCAAGGCCAAAGAGATGGATGGATGCACACTTGCTACTTAATCTCACTAATGAGGTCACTAATGCTCTCAATTAGCAAATCTCTCAACCTCACTAGGGGCTCTTTGTAACATCCCGGCCTAAGGCTTAATAGGAATAATAGGATACTCATACCAACAAGTTGCAACTTCTTTTTCGGAAGCCCATCTCCAAAGAACTCTAAAGTTAAGCGTGCTTGGCCTGGAGAAATTTAGGGATGTCCTAGAAAAGCTGCCATATGTAAGTGGGCCCGGCTGTGTGGAGGCGGGACGTTACAGTCACCCATCCCTAAATTTCTCCATGCCAAGCACGCTTAACTTTAGAGTTCTTTGGAGACGGGCTTCCGAAAAAGAAGTTGCAACTTGTTGGTATGAGTATCATATTATTCCTATTAAGCCTTAGGCCGGGATGTTACATCCTCACCCCCTTAGGAGATCGACGTCCTCGTCGATCAATCCCAGGCTAGGAACGTCCTCTCTTGGCCACGTCCGTGTGTCCAGTGCCAGCACATGTGCCATGCTGTGTGACCACTCCGGGTCCACACCAACCATGACCACCATGTCTGAGCAACTGCGACACACGCGCCCGTGAAACCGCGAGAGTCGGCTCAGCTTTGCAGAAAAGCTTTCTACTAGTTCATCCTATTTTCAAGTTTTAGCGGTGCATTAAGTTATTAAGCAGTATCCACTTTGCACCTATCTAAGTCAAACACTTGTTTAAGCATCACATCTCATGATAAACTTTTCTTGCCATCATCTTCACTTGATTAAACTACGCTGAAGGTGCGAGGACGAGTCTCCTTTTCTCGTGGAGCAAACGACGATTCGAACCGCTTGATCTACCCAGCTGGGGCTTCCTTATCACATGACATATGCGAGACCAAACTCGCATATATCAACCGTCCCGTGGATCCGCTCAAACCGGACCGGAGCCGCGCCACCCGGGAGTACAGTACACCACCGCCCTACAACGGCCTTGCTGAGTCCGTCCAACAGGGGACCGAGCAGGGTGGGTACACGCTACTCCCGCCATCTCTCCACTCCCAGTGCGCGGGTGCGCCGTTCCAGTAAGAGCATAGCCACAGTAGGGCTTACCGTAGCATGTGACTAGTACTAACAAATAGTTCTCGATCCAACGGGCCAACAGCGGACGGGTCCTAGGCGACACAGACGGAAACACTACACCAGGACTCCATTACTGTGCAAGTTACCTGCCCGGTCTCAGTTTAATAGTTATCATCATATTGGGGTTCTCACGACCCATAGACAGAGTCGAAGAGAGAAAAGGTAAAACCTATATCTCGCGAACGATGAAACCATCGATCGACTTCTACCGAAGTCTAAGCATTGCTAAGCATTTGAGATCGTCTTATCACTACTAATAGGATATCATCAAGGGATTATCTGGAAATCAAGGTATTCATGCAGCAACGGTTTCGTTCAACTCCTACTTACTTAATGCACATTCCACAAGACCTACAGTGTAATAAAGTATTTGTAAAACAGAGAGTGGGTGTATGCACCGGGGCTTGCCTGTGTTGCAGAGAAGACTAGGATCTCCGAAAGACCCACAGAAGTTAGTTCCTTAGAGACTTGAAGTCGAATCTTCCCGAAGAAGCTTGTCCGACGAAGTTCTCCTTCTGATGCTTGATCTAGTGGACCTCCTCAATCCGAAGCTTGCTCAACACGACCATCGACTCTCTCGTATGAACTACACGTATACAATGATGTATGCTTTAGTATGATGCAATGCATGCTAAGGTGCAGGACAAACAAATGCATAACAAAAGTTAACACAAGATCATAAAGGTCAAGGACAACTTTCCACCACAGTAAAGTTGCAAACCAACAAAACCAACTTGTAACCTACTAACTAGTGTTCCTAGGGTAGTGTGTTATTTTCATAATATTATGGTCATCCGAATTCTGATGATAGGCTAACTAATTGATTAAATCTCCTATTCATCTGTCATTAAGTTAGCCTAATTAAGTTCTTCTTTAGGCCAATGTTGTCATTGGTTTAGATACGTGTAGTCCCAGAACATCAAAAGGGTTTGATTCCATATGGGTCATTGTTGATCGTCTGACCAAATTAGCTCATTTCATATCTGTTAAAACAGCATATCCAGCCTTTACCTATGCCAAGATATATTTTGACAGAATTGTAAGTTTGCATGGCATTCCAAAGACTATCATGTCTGATAGAGGGACACAGTTTGTCAACGTTTTCTGGAGGCATTTACATAAGTCTTTGGGTACCAAGCTTTTGCATAGTACAGCGTATCATCCACAGACTGGGGGTCAAACTGAAAGAGTTAATCAGATCTTAGAAGATATGTTAAGATCCTGTGTACTCAATTATTCAGAGAAATGGGATGAATGTTTGCCTTTAGCAGAGTTCTCTTACAATAATAGTTATCAAGAGAGTATCAAAATGGCACCATTTGAAGCTCTGTATGGCAGAAGATGCAGGACACCTTTAAACTGGTCTGAATCTGGAGAACGTAGTCTTTTTGGAGTTGACTTAGTTAAAGAAGCTAAAGAAAAAGTCAGATTGATTCGAGAAAACATGAAGAAAGCACAATCCAGGCAAAAGAGTTACGCCGATAAGAGACGACGGTCTCTTACTTTTAAAATTGGTGATTATGTCTATCTCAAGGTATCACCAATGAAAGGAGTAACTCGATTTGGAATCAAAGGAAAGTTGGCACCTCGATATATAGGTCCCTATCAGATTCTTAAAAAATGTGGAAAGGTGGCATATCAACTTGATTTACCGCCACAGCTAACATTAGTTCATAATGTGTTCCATGTCTCTCAGTTAAAGAAATGTCTTCAAGTACCTGATCATGTCATTCATGTTGAAGAGATTGAGTTAGAGCCTGATCTAACATACTCAGAGTATCCTATTAAGATTCTTGACCAGAAAGATCGAGTCACTCGAAAAAGAACTGTCAAGTTCTACAAGGTTCAATGGAATCAACATACAGAAGATGAAGCCACGTGGGAATCAGAAGAGTTTCTCTTAGAAAGTTTTCCTGAGTTTCTTTCTTCTGTATAGTCCTTATAATCTGTTATATGATGACCTATCCCCTGCTTTATGTAAAGGTTAGTAATGGAAGTGCCTGACACATTTCCTTTTCCATTAGTTAGCCTTCAGGTTAAATCTCGGGACGAGATTTCTTTAAGGGGGAAAGAGCTGTAACACTCTGGTGTTAAGAAAACTAAAACCTGTCATGTCATCATATGCACTGGCATTTCATCTGAATTGATAACCTAATTATGCATTCATTAAAAACAAGTTTATTTCATCATGCTTGTGCTTTAGTTGATAAGAAGTGCTTAAGTTTAAAACCCTAGTTTATGTTTTCTTATGTATGAATAATGCTTTTATGCTCTATAAGGGTATTATGGTAATTTCTAATATAGTAATGGAATCTTTACCAAACCTTGGTATTATGTCTCAAAGGTGTATTGGGATCATGTTCCAAATCACCATTGAGGTATAATTCAAATTTTGGTTGGAATTCATTTAAGTAATGTTATTAACTTAAAAACCCTATTTTATCCCCTTTCTTATAAATCAACCTCTAAAAAGAATTTGAGTATGCTTCAAAAAGCAAAGTTGCTCCATTTTTGATAAGGATCAACTTTGATGTATACAGTTTTTCAAGTTTTCATGTGAAATCAAAAGCCATTGTGAAAATACCCTTTTGCCCTAATTGTCCCCTTTTGATTTGCAAACCCTAATTCAAAATCTAAGCATTTTCTGTTTATGTTGCAAAAATAAAAGATGTTCAGTTTTGAATTCTGAGCATTTGATATTTTAACATATTTTCAACTTATATTCAAAAATCTCAAGTAATTTCAAAATTTCTGAAAAGGTTTAAAGGTGAAGGGTAGGAATAATAGGATACTCATACCAACAAGTTGCAACTTCTTTTTCGGAAGCCCGTCTCCAAAGAACTCTAAAGTTAAGCGTGCTTGGCCTGGAGAAATTTAGGGATGGGTGACCAACCGGGAAGTTCTTCCCGGGTGCGCACGAGTGAGGACAAAGTGCGCAGAAAAGACTGGTGTTGGTCTGTGAGGGAAGTCTATGTCCTAGAAAAGCTGCCATATGTAAGTGGGCCCGGCCGCGTGGAGGCGGGACGTTACAGTGACCGACCGGGAAGTTCTTCCCGGGTGCGCACGAGTGAGGACAAAGTGCGCAGAAAAGACTGGTGTTGGTCTGTGAGGGAAGTCTATGTCCTAGAAAAGCTGCCATATGTAAGTGGGCCCGGCCGCGTGGAGGCGGGACGTTACACTCTTGATCTTCCTTGCTCTCTCAAGGTGTTTCTCAGCCATTCAAATGTGCAAGAACACTCTAATGGAGGTGGAGGAGGAGTACAAATACTTCCCCAACCGGCCATCCAAAAAGAGCACGAAACGGTACAGTTTCGAGGGCATCGGACGCGCCGATGCCCCCGACCAACGGTCGACTGTACGAACTCTGACACGCAAGTTTATGTGACATCGGACGCTGGCAACGTCCGATGCCTCTGCCTCGGACGCGTCCAATGCAGATTTGACCTCTCTAGAACCTCTCTGCATGCCCATCGGATGTTGGCCCTCAGCGTCCGATGTGCCCCTCAGGGCACTCTCTCATGAACAGTGGCAATGTAGCGTCCGATGTGACACCATCGGAGCATCTGATGCCATGAA
The DNA here is from genome assembly GCA_009763385.1 of Coix lacryma-jobi var. lacryma-jobi. Lineage (NCBI taxonomy): Eukaryota > Viridiplantae > Streptophyta > Magnoliopsida > Poales > Poaceae > Coix > Coix lacryma-jobi. The sequence goes on along the minus strand of CM019823.1, from coordinate 104,297,106 downwards.
CCAGATTCTTCCAAGTCTAAATGACATCGGACGCGCATCCGATGCCACCCAGGCCAGTGTCTGATGCCCATTTCAGGGCCGAAATGACTTTGGATCGCGACGCCGCCTTAACGACTTTCCATCCTCACGACATAAGGGATTTTTCTGAGCTACCTAGGGCTATGAAATAACAAGTGTGCACCACACCTACCTCATTAGTCTTATCTAGGTCAAGCTATTGATTCACGCTCCCCTTTATAGTACGACCAAAGGAAAAACAAAGACCTAAGACTACCTAACTGTCCTCCGACACCATGTGACACTTAGCGCTAGCCTATCACCATCTTCGTCTTCCATCCTTTGAAAATCAAAATGATTTCCATCGCCAGGGGACATGAACTTTGTATGCCTGTATCGTCGCCATTACCATGACCTAACTCATCCATGTTTCTGCAAAACACACGTTAGTCACAGTAATCTTGTGTTTCATCCAATCACCAAAACCCACTAGGGGCCTAGATGCTTTCAGGGTGTGACAGCGCTGCGCGGCGACTGGCGTGGCGCCGCGTAGCAAAGTGTGATAGGTTTGGTGCACTAGTAGGTCGTGGACCGGCTGGCGCAGCACGGTGAGCCAGGGTGCGCGGGGCTATGGACCCGACCTATACCGGTTCGGTGAGTTCTAATCTTGACCGTTATGGATGAGATGGACTGGGGGGAGAGCTAGTCGCCGGTGGCGCTGAGGGTCGCGATGTTGTGGCTGGTGCGGTGGCGCCATGGCCGACATGACTCGGGGAAAAGGTTGCTAGCTATGGGAATCCATGGGGAAGGGTGGAAAAGGTCGGGGACTCACCACGAGCTCGAATGTGGAGATCCTGCCATCGATTGGGGCTCATAGGTGGAGGACATCGCAATGAGGCGGGTGATCGGTGGCCTAGCACTCCAGCGAGGTCAGGGTGGTGTTGCGGCTTGGATAGCTGGGTGGATGCAGAGTGTGTGTGAGAGCTTTTGTGAGTCGGCTAAGAAGGAGAGAGAGGGTGAGGGTGAGCAGAAGACTGCTAGTCTCGGCACAGTCGAGCATGGAGGCTAGCGCAAGCGGACGCGCATGGGGCGTGGGGAGGGGGCGACCAAGTAGTGAGAGGGCAGGCTTGGGTAGCGCAGGTGCCGAAGACGCGGATGGAAATGACTCGGCTTGGTCTGCAGCATAGTGAAGCGAGCAACGAGCGTGAGCTTCAGATCAATGGAGAGAAGAGGAAACTAGTGGAAGGAGAGAAGACTAACGGGTGGGGCTTGGTTGTCAACGGCACGAGAGGGGCGAGCATGGCTGCGGGCACGCGTGTGGAGCGGGCCAGTGCGCGGTGTGGGCCACACTACTACAAAAAAGAACTTGCGCAACGTTGCCTAAAAGACATCCGTGGCGGGCACTCTTTTTGCCCGCCACGGTTATTCGGTGGCCGGCCTACAGCGGCCGACCGCCGAAGCGCCCGCTGCGGTTAATAATTAACCGCAGCGGGCAACGTAAGGTGTCTGCTGCGGTTAATCATCTTTAACCGCAGCGAGCTTCCTTATATGCCCGCTTCAGTTAATGATTAACCGCAGCAGGCGGATAAAGACGCCCGCTGCAGTTAAAGATGATTAACCGTAGCAGGCTCCTTACGTTGCCCGCTTCGGTTATTCCTGGCTATTTAAGCCGCCGCCGCCAGCAGAAAAGAACCCGATCATCTTCTTCCTCTAGACCAAAAACGGGGGAAGAAGTTTTGCCAAATTTTTGTTCCAAATAACTTGTTTTTGAGGTTTATTTGTTTGATTTGGAGGAGAAGTACTCCACAAGACGTACCTAGATGATCTCCACCCTCTTTCCCCTCTCTTTTTCTCTCTTTTTAGCCCCTCTTTTAGATCTAGTTTCATGTAGGAGAGAGAAAACTGGTATTTGTTTCTCTAAGTTCATCATGGATGAATTAATTTTATTTGCCGTCGTTATTAATTCTGTCCCTAGATTTAACATAAATATAATAAATTATTATTTTTTCTAATTCATCTTTGTTTTGTGATTCATGATGTGTGTAATTAATTATGGATCGCAGGTACAATGGACCGGTCGGAATGGATGTATAAGATCAATAGAGTACTTGATGTGTGGTATCTCATTGAAGTGAGAAAGTTTATTGCCGCTGTGAAAGCTGACCGTGAGAGATCGAACCAGACGACAATCATATGTCCATGTCATCGTTGCAAGAATCTGACCACCTTCAAAGACGAAGGCACAGTGCAATCTCATTTGATTCGTTTTGGTTTCATGGATGATTACACGGTGTGGACTCATCACGGCGAGAGATTCGATCCGAGTGTCGGGGCGACATCTGGAGTAAGCTCAGCGTCGACGACGACGGTGAACCAAGTTCCTGGAGCGCACGTCTCGTCAGCAATAGTAGCGCCTGCCTTTAGTGACAGTAGTGCTCGTGACCACTTCGCTGTGGACGATGTACTCCAGGACATGACAGATGATGGTGGTGAAGATGTTGAGGACGCTATGGTGCAGGAACCTGCGGATGTGCAGCTATTTCAGGATTTACTGAACCACATCGACGAAGACGACGTCGTGTATGGCTCCCCGAAGTGGCTGGAAAATTTCAGAGAGATGAAGCAGGCGTCACTTGATCCTTTATATAAGGACGGCGAGGAATGTCCGAAGGATTGCACGGTGCTCCATTTCAACCTCCACATGTTGATGATGAAGGCTCGACATGGGTGGTCAGACACTAGCTTTGATGAGTTGTTAGTTTACCTTGCTAAAACATTCCCGACGAGTAACAAGCTTCCAGCAAATACGTATCGGGCGAAGAAGCTTATCCGGCCAGTGGTGATGAAGCTTAGAAAGTTCGATGCCTGCCCTAACCACTGCATCCTCTATCAGGGCACAAAGTATGAGAATTTGACGAGTTGTCCGCACTGTGGCGCCAGTCGCTACAAGAGAAATGTTGGCTGTCGCGTGGATGTAGACGACGATGAGGCCTTGCGAGGTGGTCAGAGGAAGAAGAAGAAGAAGGGTGTCAAGAAGAGCAGTGTTGCAGCCAATCGCATCTCGGCTCATCAGCAGTACGAGGAAGAAGAGGGTTACACATTGAGGAGAAGTCCGGCACTGTCAGTGTGGTACATGCCAGTGATCGACCGCCTCCGTGCGCTATTTGGGAACCTAGAGGACGCGAAGCTCATGTCCTGGCATGCATCAGTTGACCGCTTGAAGGACGATGGCATGCTACGGCACCCCTCTGATGGCCAGCAGTGGAAAGATTTCGACAAGGCCTACCCGCATTTTGGCAAAGATCCCAGGAACGTTCGGTTCACGCTGAGCACCGATGGGATGAATCCGTTCGGCGAGCTGAGCAACTCCCATAGCACCTGGCCGGTTGTACTAACCATCTACAACCTACCTCCCCATCTGTGTCAGAGGCGCAGGTATCTTCTGTTTACCATGCTTATCTCGGGACCGAAGCAGCCCAGCAACGATATCGATGTTTTCCTCGAGCCGGTAATGGAGGAAATGAAGAAGCTATTTGATGTTGGGGTCGAGATGGTGGATGCGTCCCTCAAGGAGAAGTTCACCCTAAAAGCCATCATCTTTGTCACCATCACCGACTACCCCGGCCTCTTCTCACTGTCGGGGCAGATCAAAGGGAAGACCGGCTGCGTAATGTGCATCGACGAGACATGCTACACTTACCTCAAGGGATCAAACAAGATGGTCTACATGAGGCACAGGCGGTTCCTTCCAAAAAGGCACAGATATAGAAGAAGTGTCATGAATCAATTGTTCAATGATCAGGGCGAGCCACAGGGTGAACCACCGGCGCAGACTAGTTGGGGGCCAAAGGTGTATGAGATGGTGAAGGATATTGATCAGATCGAGTTTGGGAAGAAGAAGAAGCCACCAGAAGAGGGGACAAAACAAACGAGGAAGCAAAAGCGAGACACGACGGAGGAAGCGTCGCAGGTCCCCTCTATTCCTTTCAAGAAGAGGTCGATTTTCTTTGAGTACCTGTCATATTGGAAGACACTGAAAATACCCCATGCCATCGGCTGTATGCATCTCGAGAAGAACGTCTTTGATAGCATGATCGGTGTCCTGTTGGACATCCCGGGAAAGACGAAGGATGGTCTGAAGTCATGGACGGATCTTCTCAACCAGGGCATCAGGCAAGAGCTTCACCCTGGGTCACCTCATAATGGTAAAGTCGATCTTCCAGGTGCGGCCTACAACCTAAGGCATGGCGAGAAGACTGCTATGCTCAAGCTTCTTAGGGGTGTCAAGGTGCCGACCGGTTTCTCTTCCAACATCAAGAGCCTCGTCTCCTTGAAAGACCTCACATTGACCGGCTACAACGCACATGACTGTCACATCATGTTGACGGTGTTCCTTCCAATTGTGATAAGGGTTATCGGTCCAGAGTACGTGAAGATGGTGGTCACTCGGATATCATACTTCTTCAACAGCATCACGCAGAAGGTCATCGGTAAGGCTGACCTCCCTGCCCTGAAAGACTTCATCGCGGAGACCCTTTGCCAGCTTGAGATGTGCTTTCCCCCATCATATTTTGATATTATGGTACACCTGATGATGCACATGGTGGATCAGATCGAGCAACTAGGCCCCGTGTACCTGCATGAGATGTGGACGTACGAGCGGTTCATGTCCACCCTCAACAGATATGTTCATAACCGTGCTCACCCGGAGGGCTCTATGATCGAGGCATACACAACCGAAGAGGCAATGAACTGGTGTATGAGGTACATAAAAGATGGGAGGGCGATTGGGTTGACTGTCCATCAGCATGAGGGCAGAATCGCGGGCATGGGGTGCACGGGCCGAAAAGTTCGCACGGATATACCATACAAGGAGATTGAACAAGCTCATTACAACATCCTTCATCAGTTGGCGAGCATGGAGAAATATGTCGAGAGGCACATAGAAGAGATCCGCAGCGCTAATGACGGTCAACACACAGAGGCATGGGTCTAGAATGAGCACAGGAATAGTTTCATAGATTGGCTCAAAGAGCAACACGTACCCCTAGAAAGATGTCTTGATGATGAAGATACGGAGACCATGCAGAAGCTTCTGCAAGGCCCGTTAAGCCAAATCACGATGTGGCAAGGGTACGATGTGAAGGGGTACAAGTTCCACACGAAAGAGAAGGACAAGAGGAGCACGGCACAGAACTGCGGTGTTCGATATGAGGGCGTTGACGAGGCCACAAACACGAGGACGCAATACTATGGCCAGATCAAAGAAATATGGGAACTTGACTATGGCAAGGACGTATGCGTAACCGTCTTCCGGTGCCACTGGGTAAACCCAAAAGCGGTTGTGGTCGACAGTTTTGGGCTAACCACTGTGAACCCCAAAACTATCGGGTACAAAGATGACCAATGGGTACTTGCAACCAATGTCGCGCAAGTGGCCTACTATATCTATCCGGAGGACCCAAAGAGGCATGTGGTCGTGTCAGGAAAGCAGCGGATTGTTGGAGCCGATGGTGAGAAGCGGTCCGTGAAAGCGCCAGCACCAAAATGAGATGTATATATGCAAGTTTTGTAATAATAAAGTTAACTATTTGTTAGTAGAAAATATTATTAATATCTAAAGGTTAAATTAATAGGTTATTATTAATAAGTTATTAAATTATCAAAAAGTTATTATATTAATAGGTTACTATTTGTAATAATATAGTTAACTATTTATTAATAAAGAATAAAAAAATATCTACAAGTATTAACCGCAGCGGGCAACGTAAGAGCCCGTTGCGGTAATACGTATTAACCGCAGCGGGCTCCTTAAGATGCCCGCTGTGGTTAATGTTTACCGCAGCGGGCTCTTAAGATGCCCACTGCGGTTAATTGTAACCTATATATACCGACCCTCCGGCTGAAGTGGGCAAGTCCTTCACTTCTTCCGAGCCGACCCCGAAGGGCTGCCCAATTCTCCCGCACGCGCCGCCGTCGCCATTGCCGACCGTCCTCCTCCCCCGCGCCCGTCCTGCTCCGCCGGAGCCGGAGCCCTGTCTGCTGCTGGTGCCCTACCTAACGACCTCACGGCAGTGCCCTAGCCACCGCCTTCCTCCACATCGCCGGAGCCACGCCGCCGTCCGTTGCTGGTGCCCTACCCGCCGGAGCCAAAGCCGCGCCACTGTACGCTGCTGGTGCCCTAGCTGGTGCCCTAGCCGTCATCCGCTGCTGGTGCCCGAGCTTAGGCGACCACCGTCCTCCTCAGGTAAGGGTAAAACTGTTGTGCCCTTGTGCCCCTCATGCTCACTGACATGTGGCCATCCCTGTGCCCATGTTATTCTCTCCAGAGCCATGGTTTAGGTTTCATTTGCTTGAGATGATTATGGGCTTCTAGTTGAACTGATGCTCACACTGATGGCACTAATAGTTAAACTGATGCTCACACTGATGGTTATTGTGGCACACAATGATAATGTCCTGACTCCTACTGTATTTGTTTTGGGGATGGGGAAATGGGTACTAAACTGATGGTTATGCCCCTGATGCTGACACTGATGGTTAAATAACTGATGGTTATACCTCTGATGGTTAAATAACTGATGGCACTAATGGTTAAACTAATGGTCATGCCCCTGATGCTGACACTGATGGTTAAACTGATGCTCACACTGATGGTTAAACTTAGTACATTCAGTCAGTTGGTATATGTTCATTCAGTTTGGGATATGTTCATTCAGTTATGCTTTAGTTCATTCAGTTGGTATATGTTCATTCAGTTTGGGATATGTTCATTCAGTTATGCTTTAGTTCATTCAGTTGGTATATGTTCATTCAGTTTGGGATATGTTCATTCAGTTATGCTTTAGTTCATTCAGTTGGTATATGTTCATTCAGTTTGGGATATGTTCATTCAGTTATGCCTTAGTTCATTCAGTTGGTATATGTTCATTCAGTTTGGGATATGTTCATTCAGTTATGCTTTAGTTCATTCAGTTGGTATATGTTCATTCAGTTTGGGATATGTTCATCCAATTATGCTTTAGTTCATTCAGTTGGTATATGTTCATTCAGTTTGGGATATGTTCATTCAGTTATGCCTTAGTTCATTCAGTGGGTATATGTTCATTCAGTTTGGGATATGTTCATTCAGTTATGCCTTAGTTCATTCAGTTGGTATATGTTCATTCAGTTTGGGATATGTTCATTCAGTTATGCTTTAGTTCATTCAGTTTGGTATATGACATTGTCTCTGTATATGTTCATTCAGTAATGCTTTTGGGTTATGCTTTTTTTTCCTGCCGATGATGCAATTTGATGCATTTTTACACTATATGCATTTGCCACTACCTATGATGCCCTGTGATGCTACTGTATATGTTGCCTATGATGCCTTTACTCCTACTCTTCTATACTACTACTAGTCCTCTGTTCTACTACTCTTTGTAGTAGTACTCTCTCCTTGTACTACTCCTCTCTCCCTGTACTAGTCCTCTCTTCTACTACTGTACTACTCCTCTGTACTACTCCTCTCTACACTACTCGTCTCTATAACTGGATAACTGAATGAACATATACATAGACTGGATAACTGGATAACCATGTCATCTACCAAACTGAATGAACTAAGGCATAACTGAATGTCCCTACTCCTCTCTATACTACTCTCCACTCCATATACTACTCTCTATACTACTCTCCACTCCCTATACTACTACTCTCCCTACTCCTCTCTCCATGTACTACTCCTCTCTCCCTACTAGTCCTCTGTTACTACTATCCCTACTCCTCTCTTTATACTCCTCTCCCTACTACTACTCTCTGTTACTACTCTCCCTACTCCCTACTATGGCATTTGCATTGATGATTTTTTTTGAACTTGTAAGCTGAGGTAGTGGCAAATGCGATGATGTGACCCCTTCTATCTATGTTGAGGCAGCGGCGATGATGATCAATTGCCCCCTACTTTCTATGCTGAGTCAGCTGCTAGACTAGGATGGCTTGTATTTTACAAGTAACCAGTTTAGCAGTGACGTGTTGACCTAGGGGCAAATCTGAGCCAAAAACTTATACATGTCATTTTTTATTCAAAAGCTTTGAACTGATCATATTATATACGTGTTTGTGTACGTATATGTAGAACTAAAATGGCGGAAGACAAAACAAACGAATGGAGGGACCCTACCCCTAGCTCCTCGTCAACCAACTTGATGAGTGAGGTGTCCGTGACTCCACCGCCAAAGAAGCAGCGTACAGAGGTGGACAACGATCCGACGTACGAACCGGGGGCGGACGAAGCACATAGTCACGACCTCGAGGTTTATGCAACACGCTGGCTTTCTAACATGTACAATGATGCGTTGTCCGTCATTAGAGAAAAACTAAAGGCAAGAGACTCTTGTCAACAGCTACCGATTGTGCCTCGTCAGCTCGAGTTCAGGGACGAAGACGTGGTCAGGGAGGAAGAAGCCCCCGCTCCCTCTACAGCAACCTCTTCGTCCAAATCTAAGGGCCAAAAGAGGGTGAGGGGACAACACGAGAGGCACAAGTTGGACAAAGCAAACGAGGTGCATGTCATCGATGCAGTGGGGCCAGAGGGAAACCCAATAGCTCCAGATACAGTCATTGGCAAGTCCAGCAATCAAGTGGCGTGTATAGCCAAGGAGAAGGTGGAGATCACTTGGCCCAACTGGCACGACGTCCCTGCTGACATAAAAAACAATGTATGGGGTGAGGTGACAAGGAGATTCAGATATCCGCCCTCAGCTGACATGGAGAAGTGCCAGGAGTGGGCTTTGCACGTGGCGTCGACTGCGCTTTGCAACTTCAGGTCCATGCTGACCAGAAATTACCTGAAGAAGGGGAAGTTGCCACTACTGAAGTACAATATGGTCAAGGCACACATGTGGGACGCTTTCTGCGAAATGAGAAAGACGCAAGAAGCAGAGGAAAAGAGCACTAAGTTCAGTGAGCTCGCGAAGAGGAACAAGAATCCTCACCACTTGGGCATGACTAGATTTGCCGGTCAGAGGACCAAGTGGCAGCAAGAAGAACAAGCAAGACAGGCTGCCGGGGTTCCAGATCCGTATGAGGGCATCGACCCAAGGGCAAAGGACTACATGAGGGCCCGCATTCCAAAGAGGCTGAAGCCCGGGGCGACCAAGTTTAATGAGCCCCACCTGAGGACGTTGAGAAGACTTTGATGGAGAAAGCAAAGCTTAAGGACACCATCGTGGTCCGCCGGGGCCACGACTTGCTCACCGAGGTCCTGGGAACCCCCGAGCACCGCGGCTGCGTTCGTGGTGTCGGGTCAAAGATGAGCTGGAAGTCGGTTGAGTCGTGGCAATCCGACGCGGCCACATACAAGTCCAGGCAGAGGTATAAATATGAGCTATATAAGAAGGGCTTCAATGAAGGTGTGGCTGAAATGATCAAAAGCTCAATAAAGGAAGCCTTCACGAGCAACGACCCGGAGATGGTTGCGATGAGGTCGAAGATGTTTGATCACCATGGGCTGCCCAATCCTCAAGCAAAGGAAAAGAAAGCCTTACTGCCGATGAACGAGGATCGCCCAAGGGTCTCGAACGAGGACTTCAAGGAAAACCAGCACGTCCAACTCCTCATCCCGTTCGGAAGGTCCAAGAAGATGGTGGTGGCCGAGGGATGCATTCTTGCACCCCACGATATTCACGACTTCAACAAAGACAACATCCCTGAAGACTATGTGGTCGTGAGCCCGTTATGGCACGTTCTCGACCAGGAACATTTTGAATTGGACCATCCCAACCTATAAACGACCATGCACCTAGGGTAGGCACTTGGATTGGAAGTCCTATGGAACCGCGAGGACATCGAGATCATTGCTCGGACGCCAACTCCAACGCCGACACCAGCATCACAACCATCAGCCGCCGGATCTTGTCCTCCGGAAGATCCAGATCACGACAGCGATGATGACGAAGAAAAGGGCGGGGACAAGGGCAATGGAAAGGACAAAGGAGAAGGCGGTAGCGAAGGCGGGGACAAGGAAAAGGTAGAAGGTGATGGCGGGGAAAAGGAAAAGGGCAATGACATAGGAACTGTGTCTCCCCCGCCTCCAAATAGTCCGCCGATCGGCCCGGTCAATGAGGCAAGAAGCTCAGAGGCCGGTAAGGGCGACAACACGACAAGCCAGCCAAGCACGAATGAGCAACAGGGAGGCACGACGGGGGAGGCAACAGGGACGAAGACACCTCCCCCATCAACCACAAGCCAATGTCCTCCCCCGCCCACCAAGAATCCAAGAATGTCCACCGACAAGCTCCCGTACACGCTCACGTTCGAAAGGTATGGTAACATTGAGCATAATACCACGTCCATAGTATATATGCTACTAACATCCCTATCCATCGTTTGCCAGGCCTGAAACTACCCGTCAACTATTTGATGAGGCCGAAGACTGCCCTGGCCACTATGTGTGCGGGAAGTTCATGATTCCCAAGGCCCAGCTCATCGACGAGGAAAAATGGGATACAAGGAGGTTCCATCTATGGTACATGGAAGCTGCAAAAGCTGGGATGTCAAGTTTTAACGTCAAGATTCCCACGGAGTACTTCCACTTGCCCGCTGGTAATGAAATGCACCTACCCGTCGACTTTAGCGACATGTACAACCTCATGCGGGAAGAAGACCTGGACATCGTTCAAATCACCCTATTCACACTGTAAGCGATGAATGCAACTTCCACAGATCAATACATTCGTATTTTCCATAGTTCTATACTTATTAGGGAAAATTGGTTGTGTAGCATCGAAAGATCCAGATCTCCGTAAAATACCATCGAAAGCTTACGGCTCCGTGAAATAGCACTGAAAGATGCGTCCGTCGACTGAAAGTACCATTCTGTTAACTTTTGCCTACAGAAACGTTAAATTGACCTCAAACCCGAACATGAAATTACTTATTTGCCCATACCTTATCCTATCTCATCCTCACCCATCGGCCACCATTCTGCTCGGGTCTCACCACGCTCGGTTGGCCCTTCCGCCGCCGCGGGTTCCGGTTCCTGCGTGCGGCCACCGCCGTCCACCGAGCACTGCCTCCGCCAAGCCGCTGACCGGGCTGCGTGGCGCCTCTGCCAACTCGTCCCTCCGCTAGCCACCGGACACCGTCTCCGCCAGGCCGCTGACCGGCCTGCGCATCGCGGCGCCTCTGCCATCTCGCCCCCTCCGCCAGCCACCCGGCACTGCTGCCGACCGGTCTGCGCAGCGCGGCACCTCTGCCAGCTCGCCCCTCCGCTAGCCACCCGGCACCGCCTCTGCCAGACCGCCGACCCGCGTGTGCAGCACGGCGCCTCTGCGAGCTCGCTGACACCACCAGGAACACCTGTGCCGCTCCTCCGCCAACAACGCCTGCAGCCCCTGCGTGGCGCCTTCGCCAGACTGCCAACTCCACTGGCCACCGAATGCCCCTACACAGTCGACAACACAATGCATCAATCTAATATCCCCGATGGGTAAGAACGAATCCTTAGCTATCTACTGCATCATGGTTCATAGTACATCTGAAATTAGTTGCATGCAATTATTTGTGATATCCAGTTCATGGTTGTTTACAGCATATCCAATTCATGGTTTGTAGTGCATCTAAAAATTAGTTGCATGCGATTATTTGTGATATCCAGTTCATTTGTGTGTGCGATCTGGTTTGAGAATATGGTCAGTGATGAGAAACAGAGAAAGGACTATTGGAAGCAGTGCTAATTTTTGCAGTAGCCAACACTTTCTTTAGAAAGAGACCTTCCCATTTAGTGACCTTTAGTAGTGGTCATTCCTCTAGCCAGATCGACTTTGTCCTTACAAGAAGGGGGGATAAACACACTTGCGAGGATTGTAAGGTGATACCTGGAGAATGTGTGGTTTCTCAACACAAGCTATTGGTGGCCGATTTTCGCTTCCTGGTGCATGCTCGTAGGGTCAAACAAGCCAAGAGTGCGAGGACAAAGTGGTGGAATTTAAAGGGAGAAGCATTGAAGGGCTTCAAAGAAAGAGTTATTGATGAGGGCCCTTGGGAAGACGAAGGAGATGCAAACAACATGTGGGAGAAGATGGCAACTTGCGTTTGGAAGGTTGCCGCAGAGGTGCTTGGAGTGTCTAAAGGAAGTGGTCGCGATCCAAAAGACACTTGGTGGTGGAATGAAGATGTGCAAAAGGCTATTAAGGAAAAAAAAGGAATGCTATAAGTGCTTGTACCAAGACCGGTGCGCGGACAACATAGAAAAGTACAAGGTGGCTAAGAAAGCTGCAAAATGAGCGGTGGGGGAGGCGAAGGGGCGGGCTTACGAGGATCTTTACCAACGTTTGAATACGAAGGAAGGAGAGAAGGACATTTATAGGATGGCTAGGGCTCGTGATAAGAAGACAAGGGACTTCAACCAAGTCAAGTGCATTAAGGATAAGAGGGAGCAACTCTTGGTGAAGGAAGATGAGATTAGACATAGGTGGCAAGAATATTTTGATAATTTGTTCAATGGGGAGAATGAGAACTCCACCGTTCGGTTGGATGACTCATCTGATGACACCAATAGGCACTATGTGCGGAGGATACAAGAGCAGGAGGTTAGAGAAGCTTTGAAAAGGATGAAAGTGGATAAAGCGATGGGTCCTGATGGTATTCCAATCAAGCTGTGGAGATGCCTCGGGGATATAGCTGTAGTATGGCTAACCAAGTTGTTTAACAATATCTATCGTTCAAACAAGATGCCTCAGGAGTGGAGAAGAAGCATATTGGTTCCAATCTACAAGAACAAGGGAGACGTCCAAAGCTGCACTAATTATCGAGGAATTAAGTTGATGAGCCACACGATGAAGTTGTGGGAGAGAGTTATTGAGCATAGATTGCGAGGGTCGGCGCGGATATCCATGAACCAATTTGGTTTCATGCCTGGAAGGTCAACCATAGAAGCAATCTTCTTAATAAGACAAGTTATGGAGCGGTTCAGGGAGCAAAAGAAGGACCTACACATGGTTTTCATTGACTTGGAGAAGGCGTACGACAAGATACCAAGGAATGTTATGTGGTGGGCTTTGGACAAACATAAAGTCCCAACAAAATATGTTACCCTCATCAAGGACATGTACAACAACGTCGAGACCAGTGTGCGGACAAATGATGGTGACACTGATTTCTTTCCGATTAAAATAGGTCTTCATCAAGGGTCAGCCTTGAGCCCATATCTCTTTGCCTTGGTTATGGATGAGGTTACGAGGGACATACAAGGAGATATCCCTTGGTGTATGCTTTTTGCAGACGATGTAGTGTTAGTTGATGAGAGTCAGACAGGAGTAAATAGGAAACTAGAGTTGTGGCGGCAGACCCTTGAGTCCAAAGGGTTTAGAATAAGCAGGACTAAGACTGAGTACATGAGATGTGATTTCGGCAATGCTGCACAGGAAGAGGGAGAGGTGAGCTTGGAAGACCAAGTGGTGCCTAAGAAAGATGTCTTCCGGTATCTTCGATCGATGTTACAGAAGGATGGAGATATTGATGCAGATGTTAGCCATAGGATCAAAGCAGGGTGGATGAAGTGACGCCAAGCATCTGGTATTCTCTGTGACAAGAGGGTACCACAAAAGCTCAAAGGCAAGTTTTATAGGACGGCGATTAGACCGGCTATGTTGTATGGAGCAGAATGTTGGCCTACTAAAAGAAGACATGTCCAACAAATGAGTGTTGCAGAAATGCGTATGTTGCGCTGGATTTGTGGCCACACAAGGATGGACCGAGTCCGAAATGACGATATTCGTGACCAGCTAGGGGTAGCACCAATTGAAGAAAAGTTGGTCCAACATCGGTTGAGGTGGTTTGGTCATGTCCAAAGGAGACCTCCGGAGGCATCAGTGCATTGTGGAGTTTTAGCCCAAGATTTTCATGTGAGGAAAGGTAGAGGTAGACCGAAATTGACGTGGGGGGAGGCAATAAAGAGGGATCTAAAAAGTTGGGATATAACTAGAGATCTATGTTTGGATAGAAATGCATGGAGAGCAGCCATTGACGTGCCTGAACCGTGACTAGGGTCTCTTGTTGGGTTTCAACTCTAGCCTACCCCAACTTGTTTGGGACTAAGAGGCTTGGTTGTTGTTGTTGTTGTTGTTGTTGCTAATTTATTTGCACTGCTACTATTTTAGGATCGATCTGACCAATGCATGTAGAGTAGTGATTGATGTTTCTTCGTACTCAACTGTTGAGGATGATCGATCTGTGTATAAAAAGGGTAGAAGCTTGGATTGGTGGGTGGATGCAGAAGAGTACTCCATCATTGACATGGAAAAAGATGTTTTCAAGCACTTCAGTTGGGCTACCTATCAGGAAGCAAATTTCTGGTTTGTGGATCAGAACAATCGAATAGTTCGCCTTGGTAGTGACCAAGAGTTTCTAACTTTGCTGCGAGCTTCAAAAAGGGTGGAGTTTATCATGACTATAGATAGATGTGAGGATGTTGATATGGCTTTGACTGTGACTGAAATGGAGAATGAAAGATAAGTGTCAGATGAAGAAAAAGAAGTGCTAGCTGAAAAGAACGGCGTACAGCTTCAGCTCACAGAAATATTTCAGAGGATGCATGTAAGCGTAGAATTGGATGGTCTAGAATGGGCCTTCCAACCACAACTTGGTGTTACAGCTGCTAGTCCTTCCAGAGTAGAGGAGGAGGAGGAGGAGGGTGACCATTATATGGAACCTGGTGTTGATCATGAGGGAGATGATCCAGTTGGAGCTGATGAAGAGTGGAGGTATTTCAATAAGGTACATGAAGAAACAAGTAATGAGAAAGTGCAGCAAGAAAATAAGAAAATGGACAACAACAAATTTGTAAGTGAAGACAATGATCCTGAGGTTGTGCCCAGTGATGAAGCCACCATGTTGCGGGATGCTCCGTATGTTCCACACAGTACATATGACAGAGACAACCCTGATATAAAGGAAGGTTCAACATTTACTGATAAACAAGCATTCATACTAATGATCAAGCAATATGCCATAAAAAGGGAGTTTCAAACATTTATTGAGCATAGTGATAAATCAAGATATAGGGCACGATGTGGAGATCTAAACTGTGGATGGAAAGTTTATGCAAAGAAACTTCTTGGTTGCACCACTTTCATGGTATACTACTATGCAAGTTTTTTTTCAATGTTCTGTTAATTATTTTAGATCCCATACCTCGACTTTCATGGTATACTACTATGCATGTTTTTCCATGTTTTCTTCATATTTAAACACTAAATTCAGATCTCGTATCTTCTATTATTTTCAGGTTGTGTCAATAGGTCCTAGTCATACTTGTGCTAGCACCAGCCAAGGGAGGGGTAAGGAGGCTAGCAAGGCCTACATGGCACTTGGGACGAAAGTTTTAGAATGTTGTGGAGTTTCAAAGCCGAGTTAGAAGGTACATGTCCTGGAAGCATAGTAGAGATTGATTGCAAAAGGAACAAAAAGGATGGTCAAGTATATTTTTGTAGAATGTTTGTGGCAATTAAAGTACATGTGGCCTTGTGCTTGGGCATGTACTCCTAGGAGGCATCGCTGGCTTTGGGACAAAATTGGAGAGAATTGTCCAGCAGCAATTCCTTACTTGATCCCGGGTTTGTAATGGTGCCTCCAAAGCTTGAAAGGTCTGCAGGTAGGCCAAGAGTGAAGAGGATCAAAAGTAAGGGTTAGCCAGGAAAAAGGGGTCCTTACCAATGCAAAAGGTGCTTCCAGTTTGGGCATATTGAGAAGGGTTGTAGTGAGCCCCCGACTGAACTAGCTATGGAAATGCCACCTACAGGTCCTAGTAATTCAAGGTAAATTGACCCCTTCTCACTTTCGTTAAAATATATATATGATCTTTTGTTAAGTATGGCTGATACCTTCCTTTTGTGTAGGAAAAGGAAAGAGAAGGGCAGTACATCTACCTCCAAAAAAGGTCCAAAAAAATCCAAGAAAGAATCTGCACCTTCTACTTCCTTAGTCACACAACCACCTGTTAGTCCAGGGCCAACAACAAGAAGGATGGCAGCTTCTACTTGTAGCCCTATCAGTCCAGGACCTACAACAAGGAGCAAGGCAGCAGCAGACATATCCCCTGGAGGAATTGCAAGAAGGCTTATCATAGGCTAATCAATGGCTTTGTTAGTTCGAATGCTATCTATTGTACTACTGTAATGTTATAGTTAGACTATGGATGCATGTGTTGAACTAAGGGATCCCTTGAACTAATGTATGTGTTAGCAGACATGTCCCCTTTGCTATGTCTAAACCGTTACTCTGTTGAAATCTATCCTCTAATTTAAGTATTGGGTGCACGTCTTTATTACTCCCTATGAGAAATGGTTACTGATGAGTGGTTGGGTGCATGTCTTTATTACTCCCTATGAGAAATGGTTACTGATGAGTGGTTGTTGTGAATGTAAGTGCTCATATATGCTAGGATGTGCTTACATTGCCACTGTAGCTACTGAAATATGATTGTCCGTGCTCATCCGTATGTGCTTTTATTGATAAATGACTGTTGTTTATTTTGTTCTCACTAGGGGTATTTTTGTCTCAGTTAACAGCCCCGTTAGTTCATTTTAACAGAATGCTATTTTGAGTTCAGAGTCTAACCTTTCAGTGGTATTTTACGGGGGCACAAACTTTCAGTGGTATTTTACGGAGACCGTGATCTTTCCATGCTACACAACCAATTTTCCCTACTTATTATGTCACGATGACTTGTCCGTGCAGCATGACGGTCACTGTAAGTAATAAAAAGACACGTCTTGTACTCTACCTCTCTCCTGCACATATTGCTGAAAGAGTCATCAAGGGTTTCGAGATCACTGATCCAGAGATGACAGTTCGACAGCGAGAGAAGAAATATGAAGAAAATATGAAAGCCGAGAAGACTAAGTTGAAAATTACATACTAGAATGCATGAAGAAGATCAAGCCAGATGGGCCAGAGTGTATAATGGCTGCCTATCACTTTGGGTAAGTCAAATACATATACGTACACCTAAGTCGCTAGTATATCATGTCTTCTCGCCGTCATAAACTCTATTTTGGTGCAATGGTGCAGCCAGGGCCTCGTGGGTGGCCACTGGATCGCTTTTATAATATACCCTCAAGATGGCAGGGCCTGTGTGTTTGACTCCTTGAGCGTACCAAACAAGCAAGGGTACAAGGCATTCGAAGATTGTCTGAAAAAGAAAGTCATCCAACTTTTTCATCACTTACGGTTACCATACGTTTTTAAATGGTGGCTAAAACTATTATATTTCGTACAACGCTTATAAGGAATACCAAAAGGTGCCTGGATTCTGGGACCGAAGAACTCAAAAGTTCAAGGACAAGCATAGGTACCACCTCAAAATCCGACGAGATTTCCCGATAAGTATTTCAAAGGTTCAATTCATGTTGCATACATATATATATGGGTTTTAATGCTTGTGTATCAATCGTGCAGTGCGCCAAACAGCCACTAGGATCAAAGACATGTGGCTTGTACACATGCGAGTTTCTAAGGGAAAGCAAGGAGTACACCAATAGCTGGAAGAAGCTCAAGGAAGGTGTCAAGTATTGGGGACAGCAGCAAAGCTACAGGATGTGCTTTAAACAAGTCAAGGCGGACATATGCAAGTTTGTAATGGAGAAATGCATTTTCGAAGGAGAAACGTTCTTCGACAACGAATCTGAGCTGGCGTTGCTACCCCAATACGAGAAGCTCCGCAAATGGAACACAATGCTTCGTCCGACAGATTACGCTCATCAAGTTGAACTATGAATTGTAATTTGAATTTGAAATCAACTAAGTCAATGTGTATATGATGACAACAAACAACTAAGTGACTTTGTATGTTATGTCCAGATGGTTTATATGTGCATATATATATCTCTGTTAGAAATCTGGAATTCTATTAGAAATCTGGAATTCTGGAATTATTTGAAAACTGCATTTGATTTGAATTCATATCCTGCTGTTTCTGCTGGCTGCATTATTTATTTTTTAATCCAAAATTAATAACTGTGGCGGGCAACATAAGTTGCCCGCTGCGGTTAATAGCAGTTACCGCAGCGGGCAACCTAAATCGACCGCTGCGGTTAATAATTTACCGCAGCGGGCGCTTTAGGTTGCCCGCTATGGTAAATTCTATTAACCACAGCGGGCTTTTTATGTTGCCCGCTACGGTTAAGGCCTTTACCACAGCGGGCGACAGCGCCCGCTGCGGTAATGGCCACGATTAATCGTGGCCTTAGCACCGCAGCGGACGCTGTTGCCCACTGCGGTAAAGCTAAAACGCTCGTTGCAGTTAAGCTTTGTGCAGTAGTGCCAGCGGGAGGGAGAGCTGGGCCAATGAGAGCGGACGGAGATGGGAGAAGGTCGGCGCGGAGGGCTGGGCTTGGCCCAAGCCGAGGGAAGAGAGGTTCAGCCGGGAGCAGCCTATGGAGGAGAAGGTGGGCCGACGCGGAGTAGGCCGAGAAGAGGGGGAGGGGTTTGAAAGGTCCTAGTTTGGTTTTGGTAATTGAGTGACAACTTAGGTGGACTAATATGTGTTTAAAGTGAATTACACAAGTGATTGGTCCACAAGTGATTACGTGTGGGCAACATATGCCATGGAGGTGAAATGGCTTGGAGATGTTGCAAAGGCTCACACATGTGATGAAGGATCTTATTGCATATGTGACATGACATGGAGTCATGTGTCTAAGATGGTGAAGATCAAGGCAAGACTTGGCTTGATGGACCGATTGTGAAGGTGAAGGGCAAGTTGGAGGCTTTGAAGCCGTTGGTACCGAGTGTCAGGAGGCTTGAGCAAAAACTTGGCGCCAAAGGACCAAAGCAATGGTGAAGAGCAAGTGAGGTCAAGATCGATGGACCATGGAGACCATGTGATGATATGAAGTGGATCATATCATTTGCTATTGCGAACACAAGGTTGATATGTGCCCTTGTGGTTCCACCCTGAGTGATGAGCGATTGGTCAATAGGCTCACCGGGAGGGGTGAGCGAGGCCATGTGTCTCTTGGCTATGTTGATGTGCAGGTGTGGAGCTCGGATGCAGTGGTCGATGGCGAGCTAAAGGTCAAGTAGAGACATGTTGTGCCGACGGACTGGGAGCAGTGAAGGATGGGCGTGTCGTGCGGTGGACGTGCTATGCCGATGGACCCGGAGCGGTGAAGGGCGGACATGAGGCTTGGACCGACGGACCGGAGGGCGGAGGACCAGCTGTGGTAGCTAGCACATGGCTTCAACAAGCAAGAACACATGAGATGTGCGATGGAATTGGTCGAGTTGGGAGGAAGACAATGGCGTCGTGGCACTTGGCGGGAGGTTGGACACGGGCTTGCGTGTGGCGCAAGTGTCGTTGGCAGGGGCGGAGCTATGTTATGGACTGTGGGTGCGGCCGCACCCACGCAAAATTCAAAAAACAGTGAAAAGAATCAAATTTTCACCATATTTGCACCCATAATTCATAGATCCTTGCAACCATAAGACAAGGTGCACCCCTCTCGTGTTTGCTCTAGCTCCGCCACTGGTCGTTGGCCAAGTCAGGAAGGAAGGCGAAGGCGTTGTGCCTGGCGTGGAGGCTGGACATGCATTGGCATCGGTGCCGGTGGTCGGGGTGTGAGAACCACACTCCATCTATGGCGCGAGTTCGGTAGTTGAGCTTCAAAAAGCTACCCTCGACGGTTTCCGAGTTTGGGCCTCAAAACTTGGGGTAGACGGTTTGCCAGGTTTGGGCCCCAAAATGGAAGGCAGGTTACTGAGTTTGGGCCACAAAACTCAGGGAGGATGGTTTGCCGGTTTGGGCCTCAAAACCGGACAGAGGTTCCCATGTGGAACAGGTCTACACGTGGCAGCATCGAGAGGCTTGCGTTGCGGCGAAGCTATGGTGAGGAGGCGCGACGGTCGACGAGGCGGCATGTGGCGGCATCTTGGAGCTTGTGTCGAGGCGAAGCGAAGGATGAGAAGGCGCGTGGTCGTCGGATGAGAACCTGACAGAGTTGGACTGGAATACCCCTAGGGTTAGCCTGTTCGCTCTTGTATCTAGGGGTAGAAGGGGAATAATGTATTAGGACTATAAATAGAGAGGCAACCCCTCCTCTCATTCTATCCTTGCAGCATTTACATTTCGCAGACTCATATTCATCTGTTAGGCTCTCCCTTTCTCTAGCTGCTTGTGATCCGCAGAGTGCTACAATTCCTCTATGTATTTTGACTCAAGGAAAAGGGACCTTAATCCCTTTGTCTCCTCGTTGGAGATTTTCGGAAATTGCAGTTGAATTCGCGTTTCTCTCTTTCCCCCTCTTTGATCCATCATGAGATTTCTTGATTCGAGGGATCATCTGAAAAACTGTTTGAACAATCTTCAAGAGCATCGTGAGAGACATCTTTCAACCTAAGGGTTTACTCTAATTCCTCACGAGTTAGTAGATCGGGCGGTTTTTCGTTTGGATCATGTTCTTGCTCCTTTGCCCCGATTTTCTTCGATTCACTGATTTGGAGTTAAGTTCGAGCCATGATCTCCTATGAGTAGCTTGCTAACATCCATGTGACCCCTCATACCGAGTCTAAGCCTTAGAGCAATTGATTCGAGGGAGATCGGACTGAATCGCCAAAGAACTGCTCTGTTTTCAAGGGCATCGGACGCTGAATTCATAGCATCGGACGCTGAGTTCATAGCATCTGACGCTCCTGTGCCACGTGTCCAAGAACTAGCTTTTTAAGTGATCATCGGATGCACTGTTGTTCTTCGGATGCTCTGACGCTTGAGCATCGGACGCTACGCTAACACTGTAGCAGCATCCGATGGTCATGCAGTAAGGTTCCAGAACTGTACATTTTACATCGGATGCATCCGCCAGGTGGCCATCAGACGCTGCCAGCATCCGATGCAGTGATTTCAGCATTGTTTCGTCCGTTGCTCGTTCGTCTGACTTTGGATTTGGTTTTCGGCTTTTGCGTTGGGTTCCTTAACTAATCTAGTGTCTCGTTGTGCTTCTTGGAAGCATCCACCCTACATCTAGGGTTTTAGACACTACAAAGTCTTGGACTTGCTCTTGGGGTTGAATCTGGGACAGCAGTTGTAGATTCTCGAGAAGAATTTTTAAGCTCTCATTCACCCCCCCCCCCTCTCTAGTCGCCTTTTCGGTCCTTCAAATATAGGTTGGTGCATGTGTTACATCAACAATGGAGGAGATGGAATGGAATGCGCAAGGCAAAGGTATATTGTAGGGCATTTCATTTCAACGGTCATAGGTGTGTAGAGAAGTTTATGACCGGATTTAGATAGATGGCCGTACTATCAAGAGGAGTAAACTTGTTTGCATATCGGTCATCTAGTGCCACTTGAGCGATCTAACATTGTGATGTTGCTAGGATCGAGTGGTGTGGTGAGTGCAAGTGAAAATTCTTTGAAAAATGATTATGAAAATGCTAACACACATGCACAAGGTGGTGTACACTTAGTGGTGTTGGCACATTTGTAAAGGAGAAGTAGTTGGAGAAGTGGGACAAACTAGTGGATAGTCCCTCTCCCTCCTAGCGAGCTTGCGAGGCAGGATTTGACATTTTTCGGTGGTCACAAAGGTGGTCGGACGTTGTCCTGGTAGTGACCGGACGCGTCCGGACAGTGGCCCAAAAAGTCAGCTGAGTTCTGGTGTTGACCGGACTCTAGCTTGAGAGTGACCAGACTCGACGCTCGGTGCGTCTGGTCATGCTGACGTTTTCTGAGCTGGCGAGGTTTGGTGGACCGAACACTGGGGTGTGTCCCATCAGCCTCGATCGGACACGTCCGATCAAGAAAAAACCCTCTCTAGATCCTCTCTGTTCGTGATCGGACGCTGGGGTCGGTGCGTCTAGTCGCTTGTTAGTAGCCGTTGGGTGGCACTACAGTTGACCGGACTCAGTAGACTGGTGCGTCCGGTCGCACTTTAACTCGTGTGGGAGTTGAAGTAGTCGTTGGAGATCGGTGGTCGTGGATGAACGAAGTGGACAGGTGGCGTCCATCTGTTGACCGGACGCTGGCTAGGTGCGTCCGGTCACTGTGTAGAATGCCCAGTGAAGGGGCATAACGACTAGTTTAGCCCTTGGGGATATAAATAGAGTGTGTGGCCGACCTTGGCTAGTGCTTAGCACCCTTGGAACTTAGTGTCCATGCTTGGGGAGTGTTAAGAATCCCTATAACTCACTTGTGCTTGCAAGAGTATGAATCGATTGCGAGTGAGTGATCACTAGTGCATTGCATTGAGAGATTGCATCGAGTGGCACTAGGTGTTCATGTTGCAAGCCAGTGGTGCTTGTTACTCTTGGAGGTTGCCACCTCTAGACAGCTTGATGATCAAGTCTCCGTCTTGAAGCCCAGGTGAAGATTGTGCGTGGCTTCGGAGAAGAATTGTGAGGGGCATTGTGCTCGTCCCACGGGGATCACGAAGAACAACTCTAGTAGAGCGTGTCATTGAGTTACCTTCACTTGTGGGTGAGTCTTGTGGGGTTCGAGTGTTGAACAAGGTGTGGTGCCTATTAGCCGCCGAACTACCAAAGTGTGTGGTCGACACAACGGGGACTAGCTTGGTGGCAACCAAGTGAACCTCGGGAGAAAAATCACCGTGTCAACTTCGTGTTCATCTTCTCGGTGGTTTGCAAACTCCATTCACTACCAGAATCCTGAATTACCTTGTCGGCCACAGATTTTCTTGAGTGCCAAAATAAAACCGCCAAGGACAATGTAGTTTCCTTGGCTGCATACATCAACCTCCAAGAAAATGGATATTCTTGAGTGCTAAACCAAACCGCCAAGGTAATTCCATGTTTCCTTGACTGTTGTTACAAACCGCCAAGGTAATGTTAATTTATTTGGGTGCTATTTGTAACCACCAAGGTAAATCTTATTTCCTTGAGTGCTATTCGAAACCGCCAAGGTAATTCCTATTTCCTTGAGTGCTACTCAAAACTGCCAAGGTAATTCTGAGAGATTTAAAATTCAATTTTTTGAATTTTACAAATGACCTCGGATGGTGATTTGGCCTAAACCAAAGTTGTAGTATTCGACGAGATCTTAAAAGTTTTAGTTTAAACTTTTTACATTTGAAATCATTGAGGGTTTCAAATATCCACTACAAGATTCTATAAAGTGAATATAAAAGAGAAAAATAAGTTAGGTATTCATAAATAACTCAATGGTGCAGTGGTTAAAGCTTCAGGTCATGAGTTCAATTCCTAGGAGCTGCATAAGGTGGACTTTTCCTACGAGCTGCATAAGGTGGACTTTTTTTTGCTGATTTATGATTTTTGCTCTTGCTTTATGTTTCCTTGGCGGTTGCTTGCCGTCAAGAAAAATAATTTCCTTGGAGGTTAATGTTCGTCAAGGAAACTATTTTACTTGGCGGTTATAGTATTTTCTTAGCTCTCTGACAAATTAAGTAAGGTCTCAATTTGCTTGACGGCTAGCATTTAAGGAAATCATCCTTGAGTGTCAAAACCGCCAAGGAAACTAGTTTCCCTTGCCTCCTATCCTTGAGTGAATTTGCTTGACGGTTTATGGTCAAAGAGTATTACCTTGACGGTTTTCCCCCTTTCCTTGACGGTTTTTGGCACTCAAGGCAATTTAGGATTCTGATAGTGATTCACTAGCTTGTATTTACATGTTCATATACATGTGCTAGTGTAGTTGCTCTTGTAATTAGTTAGCTTGTGTAGCTTGCTAGTTATATTCTTTGCTTGTGTAGCATAGAAGTTGATCACATGAGTGACTAGTTGACTTGTAGTTTTACTAGTCACATTGCTTAGTCTGTGTAGCTAAGATTGAGCTTTCTAATTTGGCTTGTGTAGCCTTGTTATTGAGCATTGCTAGTAAGCTTAGGTTTTGTGCTTTTGCTTAGTGGCATGTATAAGAGCTCCCCGGTTGATTAAGTACTAGTTGCTTAGGTTTGTGTAACCTTGCAAGCTAGAATTATTTAGGTGAGCTCTAGCTAACCCGACACCTTAATTGCTTTGTTTAGGACCTGTTATAAGGTGCTTGAGAGTATAAGTAGAGATGTATAATCTTGGCTAGACTGATAGTTTTAATTCCGTATTTGTTTTGGTTAGCCGGTGCGATTAATTTTAGAAAGGACTATTCACCTCACCTCTAGTCTGTCATCTCGACCCCTCAGGGTTTGGGTCGGCTGAGGGAAGTGAGGGAGAGTTTTCCTTGCCCTTTTGTCTCTTTTTTATTTTTCTTTTGTAAATCTATTTAAAAATTTAAATCAAATCAATTTTGAACCAAATAAATTTTGTAAAGTTTGAATAATATTTTCCTAAGTTTTGAAAATAAAACTTGAGTTTATTTACATAAAATTTTGTAATTTGTTTTCTAATTAGAGCAAAATCGATTCACCTCTAATTCAAATAATAAATTTTTTACCCAAATAAAATATGCAATGACATGAATGCAACATTAAATAAATAAATTTATTTTTTCTCCATTAATTATTTGGTCATCCTAATTTTGTTTCTAATTAATTTTAGTAAATTCCGAAAAAATTAAATTATGGTGTTATACCTACCTTATAATTCTCCTACCAAGTAAAAATTAATTATCAAACTCCTGCAGAGCGTCTTCTCCAAGCAAAACCACATGTTGATCTTCTATTATCAACACTTTTGGTCCAGTTTGCATCTATAAACGTACTCAGGTACGTGTTATTGAGAGCAGGACGGGCGCTATAGGCCTGCAATTGAGCCTAGCGAGTTCATGTCTTACCTGTAGGAGACAGCCTGACAGATGTCGTGAATCCATAACGAGGCCCTGTTTGGATGTATCCAACTAAAATTTAGCTAGCTAAAATTTTAATGTAAAACTTTAGCTAGCTAAAAATTTGTCAACTAAACTTTAGCT
This sequence comes from Coix lacryma-jobi var. lacryma-jobi, assembly GCA_009763385.1. Taxonomy (NCBI): domain Eukaryota; kingdom Viridiplantae; phylum Streptophyta; class Magnoliopsida; order Poales; family Poaceae; genus Coix; species Coix lacryma-jobi. The sequence continues at coordinate 104,272,253 of CM019823.1, read as the reverse complement.
GAGTTTTTGGATGCTTCAGCTAATAAACTCAGCTAAACTTTAGCTGGTTTTAGCTAGGTTAGAATAGATAAATGTAACTAAACTTTAGCTGAGTTGTTTGGATGTCTAGCAGCTAAATTTAGTCAGCTAAAATTTAGTTGGTGCATCCAAATAGGGCCGTAGTCGGGTGGGTCCGTGGTCTGCATCCTTCTACAGCTATGTGCACGCGACCAAGCAGGAGTTGGACATCGCCATCAGCCGAGAGCAAGCTTGACCGTCAGAACTTGTAGTGGTTCAGATTTAGGGCTCGTTTGGTAGAGGTGTGCTTTATAATTCTATAATTGTGCTCTCTGATTCTCTAGTGAAGTGATTTTTGGGCTAAAAATAATTCTCTTTGATTTTTTAGCATAATCTAAAATCAGGATTAAAATCACTCCACAGAATCATAAGAAGCTATTTTTCCACCAGCAGTAGGTACAGCAGAGAGCATCAGTAGGTATAACAGGGACTAGCAGTTGGCGCGCACGGCATAATAGTACCAGTAGTAGTAGTAGGTATAAACAACGAACTGTGCCATGCAAAACACAGTACCATGCAGCGACAATCATCACAGTACAAAATCAAATACCAAACAGTAGTTCATTATAATTCAAACTGAAGGTTTACTGCATCACAAAATTAATGCCTCTTCATAATGCAAACTGAAGGTTCAATGTTTTACTAAATAAATGAAATTCAAGCAACTAATTCTAATTGGATAGACGACCATTTCTTCATTTTGAATCTGGGCTCTTCTATCTTTGACTTATTTTTTTTGGCTTTATTCTTTATTTATTTCATTTTGATTTTTCCCTCTTCGTCTATCCCTATCCTCTAGGTACAACATTTGCATCAACAGAGAACTTTTTCTCTGTATGAATCAGAGCAACGATCTTTTCCTGCATATGCTTGTAATACTGTTGTTGTAGTGGGGACAACGAACTAATGTCCATTGACATGATTTTATCTTTCTTTTCGATTCGGTCCAATTCAATCTTGTCCAATTCAGCTTGTACCTTTTTTTTCTAATTGCAGGTGCTCTTTCTCTAGAGCAAGTGAAGCCATGTATCTCTCCTCTTTTTTTCTTCTCTCTCTGTGTCAAAAGCTTCCTGCTTAGACCATATTATATCCAATGCCTCCATGCATGCTTCACCTCCTCCTCGCCTTAGAGCTTCTTTTGCCTTCTTCTGACCCATTGGCCTCTTTCGTGCAAGAGACTCTGGGTGTGCAATCTCAATGACATCATTAGTCTTCTTGACTACTACATTACTCAGACCACCCGCACCGCGTCCGCTACGCGCGGATAGCGGACCGAACACCTGCAGCGCATGACTGTAAACAGCCACTCCATCCGTTATACGAGAATCTCTCCGCTAAACTGAACGTCCGAGCGTGTGTGCGGTAAAGGAGGCCAGAGAGAACACCGTGTGAGTGGAGGAGGGAGAAAAAAAGAATCTCACGTGGGTCCCACTATTTCAACTAACTAGAAAATGTTATAACTCACAAACCAAAAAACCAAATTAAATTCCGATTATACCATTGAATTCGTTGCAATTAATTCTTCAAAACTAGATCTGTCATGAATATATTTAGATAAAGTGACAAGTGGACCCATAGTGGATAGATGATGATATAGATGATGAATGGATGCGGAAGAAATAAGTATAGAGGAGAGAATCTTGATGACTAGACAGTATAGAAGATGAAAATAGAGCAACGTGAGTGCGGATAGTCTCATAGTGGAATTTGGGTGTACCTTATGTTTCTTCTTAGTTGGCTACCTTCTCCTCTGTCATTTCCTTCCTCTTCAACTTCCACTTGTCTTGGTCCTTCAATATGTTCCAACAGTGTATTAGAGTGAATGTCTTTTCTTTGTTTAATCATTTGAACATAGTTAATGCTTCAAAAATCTACAAATATATATTTATTAAAATGAACGTATATGTGTTCAGAGATGAATGAAATATTTTAAAAAAACCAAATAAACTAACGTTGTCTTAAATGGTAGCACCACTTTGATTTCTACTCCCTCCATCCTAAATTATAATTATAAGATATTACAAGAATCTTGGAGAGTCAAAGGTTTTAAATTTTATTTATAATTTATAAAATAGTAAATTTAAAATTTTATATTCAAACTTGTATGGATACAAAAATATATCTAAATGTACGCATGCAACACAGGGATATCATGGACAATTAGCTATGTATGACATATAGGAGAAGCCGTTTTGCCAAACAGGTTAGTAAAATGGCTTTGACTTCACCAATGGAGTTGTTCGTGGAGTCAAAGAAAAAAAATGGTTTCACCACTGAAGTGAAGCCCTGCCAAATGGGGCCTAATGGCTATTATAAATCCAACCAGCCCAGAGTGGCTATTATCCAAACTGAGGGCGTGTTCAATTCTAGGGCTTAAAAATTTTGAATGTCACATCGAATGTTACGTAGGGTGTTGCATGATATATTCGGATAGTGACAAAAAACAAATTACAGAATCCGTCCATAAATCTCGAGACGAATTTTTTAAGTCTAATTAATCTATCATTAGCACATGTGTTACTGTAGCACTTTAGTGTCAAATCATAGAGTAATTAGGCTTAAAAATATTTATCTCGTAAATTACATGCAAACTATGTAATTATTTATTTTTTAATCTATATTTAGTACTCTATTATCGATGAAAGATGGTCGATAGTCTACCGAGGGGTATGCCCAAGGTAGTAGATTAGTTTAAGGGGGCGTACGAGATGTCTACTCAAGCGTTAACATAGGGACGGGAGACGACGATTTAGACAGGTTCAGACCGGCTAGTGTCGGCTAGTCATCGTAATACCCTACGTCCTGTGTTTTGGTGGCTGATTTGTATTGCGAGATTGTAATGCTCGCCTTATATAGTCGGGGAGCAGGGTTACAGCTGTCGAATCCAAACAGATTACAATCGGTTCCTTTAGGTAAGGAATTTGGATCTATCTTCTAGGATCTTCCTTGCCGAGCAAGGCTTCGGGAGAGTCCCTAGCGGCCACGACAGCTTGGTCACGAGCCGCTGGGCCTTCTGGCTGGGCATATCCTTAGCGAGGGGCCCAATTAGGTCCATGGAGGTATACGAAGGTAATATCCCCATAGCTAGTCCCCGAACACTTTGTATTCATCGTACAAGGCGTCCTGGAGCTTTCCGAGCAGGTTAGACATGGTCGGATGTTGTTGAAGACGTCTTCCGACCAGGTCGCCTGGTCGCGGGTGCACTCAGCATAGATTCCCGACCAGGTTAGACTGGTCGACGATGGCGAAGCAGTAGCGAAGACCGAGTCGGAGTCGTCCGAAATATCCGACGTCGTCCTGTCGAGAGAATGCGAAGTGCTGAAAGAAAAAAATTGAGGATCTTTCCTTTGGTGAAGTGTATCCACTTGAAACCTGCAAGACTATAAGGAACAGTGAGGTCCGAGTAGAAGTTTGTGCAAGTCCACTTTGACAGAGCATCCTTGAATTGTCAGAGAAAAAGAAAATACATTCACCACAAGGTGAAGTGTATCCACTTAGTCCCCGAGCTTGATAGTAGGTGTTGAAGACACGTGATGCCGAGCTTGTAGAGTATTTGCAAAAAACAAACACAATCATTTTGCAAAAAATAACGTGTGTACACGTAGTCCCCGAGCCAGCTGTAAGATGCGGTATGGTTCTTGTAGCAGGGTCAAAAAAAGGTTCAAAATATTTAACAAAATTAAAATGATGGACGAAGTCCCAGAGGATGAAGGGGCCGATCCTGAAGTCCCCGAGCGCAACCGAGGAGTCTTGCTGGGGAAGAAGATGTCGACCAGTTATGGTAGCAATAACGAAATATCTGCGAAGAAATGTAACACTGACCCGTGGGGTCAGTCCCCGGGACGGTTCCACGACTTGTGATGATTTATTAACCGTAACGGCCTGCCGGCCCATTAAGGGGTCGAGGAGAAGCGTTGCGGCCACGAGGGACGTGGCAGACGTGGGTGAGGTGGGCACGTGCTCCCAAAAACCCTGAAGTCATAGGGTTGGGCCGCGCAGTATAAAAACCGAATCCCACGGCGGCGGTTCCTCACTTGCTTTGGCGCAACATTCCTTCTGCCTTCTCATCCTCCTTCCACCGCACGAGTAGAGCTCGGAGCTTCATTCCACTGCCAGTTCCAGATCTAGATCTAGATCCAACCGTTCGAGGAGGCGATGGCGCGCAGAAGGTAGACCAAGGCGTCGGCGACGTCGGTGGCGAAGAAGGCGGCAGCGGCGAAGTCCGACGACGTCGTGGTGAAGCCAGATTGGACGAGGGGGTGAACCCGGAGCGTCCTCGGGAAGAAGAACCTCAACGATCTTGTGGTGGTCGGCCTTCTTCCTGATGAGGTGACCGGTGGGTGGAGAGATGCCACGAGGAGGAGTACCCGACGTTGAACACCACTGAGCTCGTCGTATTTGAAGCGTTCTTCAGGTGCGGCCTCGGAAACCCAGTCCACCCTTTCCTCCATGGGCTGCTGGATTACTATCAAATTGTATTGTGCAACTTGAATCCCAATTCAATGTTGCACATCGCGGTCTTCATCCACTTCTGCGAGACGTATCTGGGCATAGAGCCCCATTTAGATCTCTTTCGCCACTTCTTCCGGCTGAAGCCCAACGGCACCGGGACCTCCAACAATGTTAGGTCGGTGTACCTTCAGCTCCGGGACAGGATGGCGGAGAAGTATATTGCGACGCCATTGCAGTCGAAGGGGATGGAATACAAGGTGAAGTGGTTCTACATCCACCAAGAAGCGTTGCGCCCGTCGTGCGACCCGGCGTTCACGCTGAAGGACCTGGGGACCTGGTCGGAGCGTCCCGGAGCGACGGGTATGGAGCACGTCGAAGAGCTCCAGAGACTGGTGAATCGGCACAATGCCGACGAGGTGGCGCCCGCGTGGAATTTCATCAACCGGCGCTGCCAGCCTTGCAAGGAGAGGGATCACCCGACATACGAATACGTCGGGCGTAATGATGGAACGCGAGAGGCGCTAGAGGAACTCCGTTTGTCGAAGGCGCAGTTGCGAGTGGACTCGCTGCTCGACCTCAGCAAGAGGAAGAGACCCGAGCAAATTAGGAGGTCGTATTGCTTGGCGTATCCACAACCGAAGGTAACTGCTATGCCTTGTTGCTGTTTGTGAAAATGCCCGAGAGAGGCTTGTGTGTGTGTTGACTTGTGGCGGATGAATGTCCAGGGGCGCGAAGCGTTATTCTCGCTGGCCCCAACGAAGGTGTGGCCTAAGGGCTTCAACCAGCGTCATGGGGACGCCAGGGCGCACGGCGAGGAGGGAGCCGACGAGGAGGAGGACGAGGCCAGTCAGCAGCAGGGGAGCCGAGTCCCCGAGTCCGGGGCGAGGAAGCGACGAGCACGTAGCGATCCCAAAGGGAAGCGTCAGGCTGCCCTCGCGAGGAAGAAGAAGAAGACGTCGCTGCAGACCGACGGCGCCTTTAACATCAATGATGAGCGGCGAGGCAGCGTCACAACTCGTGGAGGACTGGTCGGATGATGCGTCCGATAGTGACGATGTTGTCCCGTCGAGTGCCCGTTACTGGTAGGGTTCCTCAAGGGGGAAGAGCTTCGCGACAGCAAAGGCGAAGCCGAAGTCAATGAAGGCGCCAGAGCCGCAGAGGGCGACGAGGGCGCCGGAGCCGGCTAGTCGTCGTAATACCCTACGTCCTGTGTGTTTGGTGGCTGGTTTGTATTGCGAGATTGTAATATGGCTTCAGATTGGAGAGGTCCTTGCTCGCCTTATATAGTCGGGGAGCAGAGTTAAAGCTGTCGAATCCTAACAGCTTACAATCAGTTCCTTCATGTAGGTAAGTAATCTAGATCTATCTTCTAGGATCTTCCTCGTGAGCGAGGCTTCGGGAGAGTCCCTAACGGTCACGACAGTTTGGTCGCGAGCCGCAGGGCCTTCTGGCTGGGCTTATCCTTGGCGAGGGGCCCAATTAGATTCATGGGGTATATGAAGGTAATATAGATTTCATGTGATAGATGTAAGGTTTTTGATTTTGGATCTAAACATGGCCTGAATGAGCCAATTAAATTGTACAACACATTCGCATCCAAACCATACGGACCCAAATAAGAAATCAAAATAAAAAGTCCGGTTTTAGAAAAAAAAAACATTACCGGGTTTGACCCCACGCTCGAACAAAACGATCCACCCAGCTTCAGGCCTCGCCGACCCATCCGTCATTCCGTCTCCGGGACACCGGCAAGCGGCGACCGCCGGCACGAGCTCGCACCACCAAACCTCCCTGTTTTGGCCTCAACTCCAGTCCCCACCTCCTGCCCCCTCGAATTTCGCTGCCCTTCCCCGGTTGCCTTTCCTTAGGTGTGGTCTGCTTAGGGCATGGCGGCCTGAGCACCGGGCAGGACACGGATGAAGGAGCGGAAGCCGGCAGCCTTCTCCCCCGCGCTGGTCCGGATCCTCGCCGTCTGCGCGTCCCAGGTGCCGCCTCCTCTCTCGGGAGCGCTCCCTTTTGTATATGGTTTATTAGCGATGATTCGTGATTCGTTCTGCTCGGTGCTCCATCCGTGTGATGCGTGGTGTGCTAGTAAGACTAATATACTGGGGCTTATGGAGTGCCGTCTAGTCGGTGTGGGCATGGATCGATTGACCTTGTGATTTGTGGCTGCCCGTTAGTTGCTCGTGCGTTCCGGTACTCTGGTGTTGGTAGATTTGCGGAGTTGCGTGGCTTTGAGATCTACTAGTGTGTTTGGTCCGGCTGCGAACTGCATTATAGATTATACTGGTTATTCTACCCAGACTTAGTGCTCCTAGATGTTGGCTAGTTCTTCTTCGCCATAATAGTAGTTTTCATGTCATTCCTCTTCGGTGTCAGTTAAGTATCCAATTGTCCTTCAGTTCTGATGCTGGAACCCAGTGCCAATCCAAGTACAGTTGAGAGTAGGTGCAGCCAAAATTTTCGTTCAGGTATTTCTTATTGCAGTGGCCAATGGCTAAGTGTCTTTATCTTGGGAATACAGCCTTATTTGTTGAGAGTAGGTGCAGCCAAAATTCTTGTCCAGGTATTTCTTATTGCAGTGGCCAATGGCTAAATGTCTTTATTTTGGGAATACAGCCTTATTTGTTGTAAATATGTGCAATGTTAACCTACTAAGTGGCTCAATCTGAAATGTGACTAACTAGGAAAACATTCTACCTGACAAATGTCAGTTATTTACACGCTTTTAAGTATTGATTGCAGCATGTTACACTTCCCTGTTTGAGTGTGTTAGGAGTAGGGTTCCTACCGGAGTTACTGCGAAGGTTATAGGGATGATAGAGAGGTGGACGTGAGCGAGGCAAGCGGTGGCGGCGAGTTGGCGCCGTGATCTCGATGCTGACAGGAAGAAGAGGCGGCGGCTAGGGCTCCCAAGGGAAGCCGAGCAACAGTATAATTGCTACTGCTTAATTCCAATCAATAGAGTTAGAAAATAGCAAATAATTGTCTAATAAAGATAATTGGGCTATGAGCCCATCTAACTCCCCGTGTCTTCTTCTTGTAAACTGCCCCCCCCCCCTTCTAGCCAATTGTGCGCCCGCGCCTGGCATAAGGGATGCAGGTCATAACATCTCTCCCCGCCTGGAGAAACAGCTCGTCCTCGAGCTGAAAGTCGGAGTAGAGATCGCGAAAGGCATCGAGCGGCTCCCAAGTGGCTTCGTCTTCATGCAGGCCAAGCCACTTGATAAGAACATGCCACACGCCGCGTCGAAGTTGGGCACGAAGAGCCTTCTCCGGAGTTGGAAGTAGACGTCCATCCCATGTAGGCGGGAGCGAAGCCGGAGCAGATGGCGGATCCCCCTTGTGAGGCTTGAGCAGACCCACATGGAAGACATCATGCAGACAAGCGCCATCAGGAAGGCGAAGACGATAAGCGACCGACCCATCGCTCTCCAACACCTGAAAGGGGCCAGCGAAACGAGGACCAAGCTTGCCCTGGCCTGGGGCTCCAGCGACTGCACGGAGTGGTGGAGAAGACGCAACCACACCCAATCCCCCACAACATACTCCGGATCACGATGGGAGGCGTCTTAGTACTTCGTGGATAGCTGTTGTGCCTGGAGAAGACATTCACATACCTCTGCAAGAAATGCAACACCGTTCACGCAACAAGGTGTCCACTACTTATGTCCTGGCCGACCTAGCTGAATAGGGCAGCAGCGGCGGGGGCGGCCGGCCGTAAACTACCTCGAACGGGGTGGTCCAGAGGGCGGAGTGGAACAACAAGTTGTAGCGAAATTCCACCCAAGTGCAAGGTCGATCCCCTATGACGCGACGAAGGTACATAGCAATCACCTTATTGACGACCTCCGATTGACCGTCCATCCACTGGCGGAGCTTGAACCAAAACATAGAGGGGGCCAGGTGAGTTTAGGAGGGGCCATTATAAAGCAAAAGCAACTAATCACTACCTATTTACTGTAGCATTAGTGGAGATTTTACAAATGTAGAGGGGGCCATGGCCCACTTTGGCCACAATGAAGCTCCGCCCATGCGTCCATCTAAGGGTGGAAAGCCGTGCTCATCCGAAAAGTAACGCCGACCATCTTGAAGAGGTCGCGCCACACATGACCTGTGAAGACCGCACCACGATCGCTGACGATGGACGATGCAAATCCGTGCAAGTGCACAATCCCCTCGAAGAAGGCTCGAGCGACAGACGCAGCCATGTATGGATGACCGAGAGCGATGAAATGCGCATATTTGGAGAAGCGGTCGACCACCGTGAGGATGACGGGACTTGTCGTTGACCTTGGGCAAGCCTTCAATGAAGTCTGTCGAGGTGTTGCCCCACACCTGGGACGGAACATCAAGCGACTGGAGTAGCCCAGCCGGCTGCAAGGCTTGGGTCTTGTTCCACTGACATGTGTTAGGAGCGGATGAAGTCCTGGACGAGGGTGCGATCTCCCAGAATGAAGAAGTCGCCACAAAGATGCTGGAGGGTTTTCTAGACCCCCTCGTGCCCGGCGGTGTGCGCCCCAGGGTCACTACCTGGTGGCACAGATCACCGTACGCCGGAATGAAGATGCGGGCCGTGCAGCAACAACCCCTCGAGCTTGCGCCAAGGCTCGCCGAGGGAGCCCTCCAGCAGCTGACGCAAGTGTTGGGCGTTCGCCACCTCTGTCATGGCAGCGCGGACATCGTCGAGGAAGGCGAAAGAAGGATCCGAGATGGCCAGGACCGTCGCGTGTGGGGCAGCAGTATCGGTGTCCCAGCAAGAGAGCGTCGACCACCGTGTTCAACCGACCCGGTTGGTATTCCACGGTGAAGCTGAAGCCGAAGAGCTTGCTGATCCATTGGTGCTGTGGCACTGTCGAAAGGCACTGATCGAGCGGGAACTTTAGTGCGAAGTGGTCGGTGCGGACGAGAAAGCGACGGCCCCACAAATATGGCCGCCAATGACGAACGACCTGCACAAGGCCGATAAGCTCCCACTCATAGGCCGCCAGCTTGAGGTGGCGGGCAGTGAAAGGGTGGCTAAAGAAGGCAAGCGGCCCACCCTCTTGGTGGAGGACCGCTCCAAAGCCCACATCGGACGCGTCGCAGTCGACGATGAAGAGCTAGTCAAAGTTAGGCATTTGAAGCACTAGCCCGGTCGACAAGGCGTGTTTAAGCGCCGCGAAGGCCACGGTCGCCTCCTACGTCCAGGAGAAGGAATCTTTGCGCAGGAGGCGAGTGAGGGGTGTTTTTACGGAGCCGAAGTTGCGGATGAACTTGCGGTAGTAGCCGACGAGGCCGAGGAAGCCCCGCAACCCGTGAGCTGAGCACGGAGTCGGTCAAGATGAGACGACATCCACCTTGTTGTGGACCATCGTGACCTCGTCGGCGGAGATGATGTGGTTGAGATAAGCGACTGAAGGTGCCCCAAACGGGCACTTCGACCGCTTGAGGTGGAGGCAGTGGGCGCGGAGCATGACAAAGACGAGGTGGACATGTTGGAGATCAAGCGCTCCGCATAGTCCTGGACGGTCGACAGTAACGACAAGCGAGCGAGTTCGGACAGGCGAGTGGTACAGACCGTCGGCCCAAAGTGGAGATTGCAGAGCGTCTTGAAGTGGTCCTATGCAGGCATCCCTTCATTCTGCTCAAGGGCGTAGTACCACATCTGCACAACAACAGTGAGGTAGTAAGACACGAGCCAAGTCCTGTCTAAAGTCAGGGTGCGCTGGCCGCGAAAAAACTGCTTGTAGTGGTTGAGCCAATTGAGGGGATCCTCTGTGCCATCGTATGTTGGAAAGTCAAGCTTGTAGAAGCATGGTGGAGCTATGCCCGTGGCCATGCCCTCGACCGGGTGCTCCGGAGCACCACCAGATGACGAGGAGGTATGCGCCCTGGGGGTACAACGAGGTGTCGCCATAGAGGAGGGTGCCGTCGGTGCCGCCGTAGAAGACACCCTTGGCAGAGGCTACCGGGGCCGTCGGCACTGCTGAGGTGGTCACGATCGGTTGTGGGGACGCCATGGTGAAGACTGGAGCCGTCGTCGAAGTCATCACGTACGAGGGAATAGGGGACGATGAGTGCTGCATCCGAAGCTGGTGGATCGGTACCGCAGTGGATGCGGCGCCCTGAGCGAGGGTGGTATCCGGGAGTTGCAGGACGGGCGGAGGCACCCCTTGGAACGACAGAACTGTTTTGCCGTACCCTGGCAGCCCGTAGGGGAAGCCTGGCGGCATGGACAACGGTGGTAGCATCGCGGCGACAGAGCGGGTGAGGTCAGCCACGACAAGGTTGCGGTCCGCTGCTGGTGCCTGGAAAGCTGCCGGCGCCTAGGGCGCCCCCAGTGCGCCCGAGGTGGCCGCGAGGGGTGTGGAGGGCACAGCCAACGCCGACGTCGTGAACGAAGGTGGAAGGGTGGCGGCAGGAGCACCTGACATTGCTGATACTAGATTGATAGGACTAGGGTTCCTACTGGAGTTACTGTGAAGGTTGTAGGGATGAGAGAGAGAGGTGGACATGAGCGAGGCAAGTGGTGGCGGCGAGTCGGTGTCGTGATCCCGGTGCCGAGAGGAAGAAGAGGTGGCGGCTAGGGCTCCCAAGGGAAGCCGAGCAACAATATAATTGTTACTGCTTAATTCCAATCAATAGAGTTTACACGTATTTATATGTCTCTAAGAAAATAGCAAATAATTCTCTAATAAAGATAATTGGGCTATGAGCCCATCTAACTCCCCGCGTCTTCTTGTAAACCGGCCCCCCTAGCCACTTGTGTGCCCACGCTTGGCATATGGGATGCCGGTCATAACAGAGTGACAACATACAGAAAATTTGTCACCTATGGTTGCATGCTTTAATGAAGAATACCTTTTTTCAAGAAATCTAGCGCCACCTTGCCTGGTCCTTGCTCTACTTATGTTGTGCTTGCTCTTGTTTTGCTATGTATTGTAGGCAAAAGATTATGGGAGATGCATAGCAGCAAAGGTCCCTGAGATTGAACATAATATGTGTTCTAAAGAGTTTCTAGCACTCAGAGCATGCATGCAGACTGTGGTAATTTCCTGTGCCATTAAACAAATATATATAGGCTCAAATTCAATCATAACGTTAGGTGCATATACTTATGTGTCCAATTTGTATGTAAGGGGTCATTATCCTTGCTCCATTTTCTTCTGCTTAATATAATGATACACAACTCTCCTGCGTGTTCTAGAAAAAATATCCTTGTCACTGGACGGCCTTGAATCCTAAATTAATCTCCTGTTGTCTATGCCCTTTAGAAATGAAGGTATATACTTAAGAACACCATACTGTTGAGGTTTGGTCACTTGTACAAATTGTTATCACTGTGTCAGACGAAGTGGCTTGGTTTGGAGATATTGCTTCAATTAGGAATTTGTCCAATTAAATCTTAGTGGTATAAGAAAACAATTTATACACCAAGGCCAAACGGTCTTTAGTCTATATAGACCATATCTCCTGTTCTCTAATCTGTCGACTTTACCCTTCAGTGTTGTGGTCCATTGGTTGAGTACATTTCTTATAAAGATGAAAAATGTGCATTTATGTTATTCTTTGGAATGTCTGAAACATGAATTGTTTTATTGTCTACCTGTCTTTAAATTATCAACTTTGTAATTGTGCTCTCTCTTCTGTCTTGAAAGGTTAAGAACAAGGCTTGAGGCTCCATATTTATAGGAAGTTTGATGCTAATCTCTTTTGGTAATTGCTGGGGATTTCAGGTGAGAATCTTGAGTCCTTTACTTTTAAACCAAAAGAAAATACTTGGTATTGTGGCGCTTTGTTATCATGTAATGTTAAAAACTGTACCATGCTGATTGCAGATCCCTTTCTATGTTCACTCATCTTAAAAAGTAGAACCTCATTTGCTTGGCTAAACAATCAGTAGAGCCTAAGCACGCAAGAGACAAAAAATGTTGGGCAATCAGATACAAGGGGGCTTGGGCACACCTGGGGCGCTGTCTCATGCTTATGTTCAGCATCCTCCACTGCGATGTGACATACCAGACATTCGGGGTCTGTTCTATGATGATGCAAATAAGTTCCTTATAGCTCCAACTGCTGATCGGGTATAGGAGCATTTAATCAGCTGATGATTTTCTATTTGTTTCAAGGAATATGGTTATTACTAAAGTTAATCTGTTTAATTACTGCAGATATTGTACTGGAAAACAACTCTATCTACTCCATCTGGACCTCCAAACTCTGATCCAGTTAATGAAGGACCTGTCTTGTCAGTTCGATATTCGCTGGATCATAAAGCCATTGGGATTCAACGATCCAGACATGAAGTTGAGTTTAGAAATAGGGAAACAGGGGAGACTTGTAGCAAAAAGTGCAGAGCTGATTCAGAAACTATACTTGGCTTTTTCTGGACAGATTGCCCAACATGTGATGTTATACTTGTAAAAACAAGGTATGTGCAACTTGTTACAGCCACAACTTCAGGAACAGAAATTGTCTAAAATTAATCCCATTGCCATATAGAAGGATATAACTATAAGCTGTTTATCATCAGTTAGACTAATAAGCCGTTCTATTATTTGTGTTCAAATTATATTATCAACCTTTTCCCTAAAATATATCATCAGCTTAAGTGTAATACAAGGTCAATTTCTTTCATAATTTAGTTCTATGTTAAAAGGAGGCAAGCATATCCTTAAGCTATTTATGCAGTAAGTTTCTGTTGCAGCGGTCTTGATCTTCTTGCCTATGAGCCTCAGTCCCATGCTTTTCACTTGGTGGAATCAAAGAAATTCAATGTGAGCTGGTATCTTTACACACATGAAAGTAGGCTGATTCTTCTTGCTTCTGGAATGCAATGCACGATGTTTACTGGCTATCAGGTAATGTCACCTGCTCGAGACAAAATCATTGAAACTCCAAGTAAAAACTTCATTTTTCCTGTTCTGGGACATGCCAAAACCCCAGTCACATGCTTGCTGATGCTGTGGTTGTCCTGGCTATAAGGCAAATCCCCAGTTGAGAGATTTTCACTTCTATGTGAACAGATGGATCTGTTCTTTGAGCCTGCCATTTTTCTCTTGGAGTAAATTTGTATTGATTATTTGTATAGAACATCTTATAGATTGACGGAAGCTTTCGAGTCACTGCTAAGAATTTTGCTTGGGCTTGTACTCCCTCCGTTTCAAATTATAAGACATTTTGGCTTTTCTAGGTACATTGCTTTTACTATGTATCTAGACGATAGTGTATATCTAAGTGCATAGCAAAAGATATGTATCTAGAAAAGCCAAAACGTCTTATAATTTTGAAGGGAGTATGATCTAGGTAAAAATATAGGGTGAAAGCAAACGCATATATGCAAATAAGGTTGTAGAATCTTGTCCCAAATTCATGAGAGGCACATTGACTGAATTTACTATTTCCCCACTGTCCCTATTTTTTAATCTCCAACATGTGCTGTGTTTTTTGTGCATACATAACTTTGAACCTGTTAAACATTTTGTACCACAATCATATTTGAAGGCGTGACTTGTTTTCTTTGCTTTTCTTGAGTCCTGACATTTATTCAGATTGAACACATAATTGCAGCAAGAGTATTTCTCAAGTCATCTTTATTCAAGTATTTAACATCTGAACAGAAACTTTGTTTTAAACTTGCCTTCCTTTCAGTTTTCTGCTGGTGGGATTGTCAAAATACCGAAGTTTGAGATGATGATGTCTAAAAGTGAAGCAAACAACAGGCCTGTTCTAGCTGCAGATGATGTTCACATTGTAACAGTGTATGCTCTCTCACTCTTGCTCATCTCTTTTGGAGCAACATTTACACTGACTTTTTCTCAAATTTGACAGGTATGGTAGGATTTATTGCTTGCAGCTTGACAGAGTTAGGATGTCATTGAATCTATATCGCTTTTACCGTGATGCTGTCGTACAGCAGGTTTGAACTACAAGTTATTTTCCCTTCCTTTTTTAGAAGCAATGTTTGTCTCCTAACTCGCAACTTTTAATTCCAGTGTACTCTGCCAACATACTCAAGCAGGATTGCAGTTAGTGCCGTTGACAACATAATTATGGTTCACCAAATAGATGCAAAAGTGGTCATACTTTACGATGTGTCCCTGGATTCTTATGCCCCAGTTTCTGCACCACTTCCACTCCTTGTGAGAGGGCTGCCCATCAATAGTAGACAAGTTTCTCAGACTGCAGATAGCCAGTCTAGTGCATATGGTGGAACCGTCTATGGAGAAGGTTGGAACTTTCTCATTCCGGACCTCATCTGTGATGCTGAGAATGGGCTCTTATGGAAGCTCCATTTAGACCTGGAGGTAAATTACTAATGGTCAATCTTTTGTATCGCTCCACTTTCATTGTGAAACATTTTTGCTCTAACATGCCTATCTTGAATTACAGGCTATCGCTGCTAGTAGCTCTGATGCTCCTTCAAATTTGGAATTCCTTCAGAGACGAAGGTCTGACCCAAGCACGGTAATTTTATTTTACTACTTTGTGATAAGCAAATTTGGTTTTCAATTTTGCCAACTATCACCATTACGGTACCAATTCCTGTTAATTATTATGAATCAGGTTAAGACTCTATGTCTTGCTATAGTTCGGACAATCATCCTGGAAAGGAGGTCAGTGCCCACAGTTGGTAAGGCAATGGATGTTGTCCTTGATTCCTACACGCGTTTGATGAAAATGGGAGGGGCTTTTCCTGGGGTTAGGCGAACACATGAGCAAAATCTGCAGTCAGGTAGTCAGTCTAATGAGGGCTCCCATGTGGTTTCTCAGGAACCTAGTCCTGGAACAACAGTTAGTCCTGCTGTGAACACAGACCAGGCAAGTGGGGCTGTGAATATATCTGTACAGTCAAATTCAGGAGTTGAGCATGCAATAGACAGGGGATTACTAAATATAGATACATCTTCTGATTCTGCGGACAATACATCTGATGCTGTCGACAAAAGACAGCAAGCTGTAGGCGAAGCTAGCCGACCATTGTCTTCAGGCACATTGACTCAACATGGACAACATGCTGGAACCGTGGCAATTTCTCCAATTGAGATATTCCAGTCTGTCTTTACACTTGTTGAAGATGAAATGATGGGTGATCCTGCATATCTTATTGCTGTCATCATGGAGTTTCTACGAAGGTAATTTTTGTTGATTTAATATCTTATTAAGTTGTTGAGGATTGCCAATATTCCAGTTTATGGTACATTTTATTTAGCACTTTGGTTTCTGTGCATATATTTGCTGTTTATTTAGCATGCTGGGGTGTGCTGTCAGCAAAGAACAATGAATTTGGCCATATCACTGCCACAATTGGCATGTTGCTTCCATGCACTCCATTTTATCAGGCCAACATGATGACAATGGGTGTTTCCTGTGAAATCATCTGACATCATCCATTTTTCTCTGTTATGGTGTATGCTTTAGTTTTTGTGTAGTGGATGTTGTCTATATGCTCTCAGGACAAAACAGGATGACAACAAAAGGTACTTTTATGTCTTATTTGCAGTGTCTCAAAGGCTGGGCTCAAGTCTCCTCACAACCTGTATGTGATGATGGCAACACTACTAGCTCGTAGCAACCGTTATGCTCAAATAGCATTGTTTGTGTCAAACAAGGTCAGTTTATTGTTCTTACGTAATGTTTAATGACAATTATGTTGTTTGCTAGGCACATTTGATACTAAGCCCCGTTTGGCAGAGCTCCCAGAGCTGATTCTCTGCTGAATCCAGCAGGAGCTCTGTCAAACGGTTTTTCAGAGAGAAGTGATTCTCTGCTGATCTGTGAAGTGATTCTCTAAAATGAACTAAGGGGCTGGGGGCTGAAAAAAGTAGCTTCCCCTGATTCTGTGAAGTGATTCTCTATATTGATTTTATGAGTTTATGCTAAAGAATCAAAGAGAATCACTTTCAGTCATAGAATCACTTCAATTAAAGAATCGGCTTCTATAGAGAATCAGAATCAGATGGAGGTCTACCAAACTGATGTAACTCTTAGGTTGTGTATTTTGGATTGCGAGTGGTTCTGAAGTACTAACGTACCACTTAGCTTGTGCCTTGTAGTTTTCTCAATGGTTCCAACCATTATTTAGAGTGACTTTGTATGTAGATTAGACTAGAGCAGTGTGTCAACTTGTCTTCTAATCCATTTCTATTGTCCAAATGAGGCTGTTGCTTTGTCATGTCATATAGTTTGCATTTCTCTCCACCCCCTGCCCCTTCAATTAACAAGTACATTTACGATTTACCTGGAATCTGGCCTCTTTGCGTGTTTTCTGATTGAGCACTCTGGGATTTGGATATGGCCAATCACACTTTGGCTATTGCTTTAAGCTCACTAGTAATTTAAACAAAAGTTGTGGTTCATATTCCGATTGACTAGTAATGTTGATGTTGTTTATCATAAAACACTCCGAAACATGCTGTCCTCATTTTGGCTATCAACCACTTCCTGCAGATTCTTGAGCCGTGTAAAGAACTGGCAATGCAACTCATGGAACTGGGTCTGCAGCACCCGCCAACAAGGAAGCTGGGCATGGACATGCTGAGGGAGCGAGGCCTGCATCACGACTACGTGACAGCGATGCTGCAAGATGGGTACTACTTGGAGGCCTTGCGCTATGCTAGAAAATACAAGGTCCTTGGCTTTGCTTTGATTTGCTCTATCTCCTTTTGGCCTTGCATACGTTTTGTTGCATCCGATCACTGACGCGAGGACTCGCCCAGGTGATCACCGTGCAGCCTTCCCTGTTCCTGGAGAAAGCCGTGGCGAAGAACAGCGCCCACAACCTGGCCGCAGTGCTGAGCTTCTTCTGCGAGTTCACTCCGAGCTTCAAGACCACATCGGACTTCGGCAGATACCAGCATATCCTATCTGAAATGGTTTGAGCAGCTTTCTGTTGTGCAATCTCGTTGCCCCGAAATGACTTAGCACGTTCTCTGTAAACAAGCAACGTCGCCTCGGAGGATATTTTTATTTATATAATTCTTCTGGTCGCTCTTGCAGAAACAAAACATGAGTAGTAGTATGCTAAATAAAAAACGTTACCGAAATGAAAAGTCTGGTTTAAAGCTAAGCTGACCGGCTTCGTCTTCGTGTTCTCGCTCGCCGACCGACGACTTAGCCAACTCGTCAGTAGGTACGTCGGTCACGGGCGCTCAAGGAAACACAAGGTGGAATGAACAGCGAGCCAAGCGAAGCGACGCAGGTGAGCAGATCGAGCGAGTATGCCACCGCGGCGATGAGCGGCGGCCTCGGTGAAGACCAGTTTGCCAGTGAGACGCTCGCTCTCCATGACCGCTGTCGTGGACGCATTGGTTTCTGTTTGAGACGGATTTTAGTCTAGAAATTGTCATACACGAAAGGTTTCAGATACATTTTTTTTGTAGTTGTTGCTTTTTATAAAATTACTCCCTGCGTCTTTAGATAAATTGATTCTTAGAATATGTGAAACATAAACTATTTTAAGTTTAACCAACTTTATAGGAAAGAATAACAGTTTTTATGATATATATATATATATATGAAAGAATAACAACATTTATGATATAAATTGAGTATATTATAAAAATATATTTTGTGGTATATATAATGATATTAATTTGATGTCATCTTGACAAGTTTTTCTAAAAATTCAGTTGAATTTTTTTTAACTTAAGATAGCTCTAGTAATCGAGTATGTATGATTAACTTAAGCATCATAAACTAGTATCGTGAGTTGACATGAACACTTCTTATAGGAAGTCCATTAGAAATTACCTCACTATGAGCCTCTTTGGATACAAGGCTAATTGCTAGCTTGCTAAAAATTAGCTGTAGTATAGAAGGGCTAATAGTTAGGTTAATTTTTTAGATAAATCTATAACTATTTGTAGTCAACTAGCTACCAATCATCATTTATTTAGACTAATTTTTAGCCATAACTAGTAACCAACCATGTGTATCAATTAACCCTAATGTGTTTCAAACATGCAATCATTGACTACCATACACTATACACTCTACGACACAAGCGGCGGTGATATGCATGTTCTTAACCTCATTTAGGTTTCGAACTCAAAGCGACTTCTACTTATTTATACGGTTGATTTATTTTGTAAAGTGATTCTCTGAAATAAACTAAGAGACTGAGACCTGAAAAAAGTGATTCTCTATCCTGATTTTGAGAGTTTAGGCTAAAGAATCAAAGAGAATCTACTTTCAGCCACAAAATCACTTCACCACAGAATTTGGGAGCACAACTGGAAAATCAGGGAGCACAGCTCTCCCAAACACAGGGTCTAAAAGACAGTACAATTTAATGTACATGTTTAAATATGATTAATTTCATATTGACCATACAAACAGTCACAATACTTATCAACCACAGAATTTAGTAAACATATCTCAAAATATTCATTGAAGTCAACATTCATACTTGTACACTTATGTATCTCAATATTTTCATTAAATCTTACAGATTTTACAAAAGGACAAAGACACAAAGAGCCTAACAAACATCTTAATTGGACCAAATTGCAGCCACGCGTCATATGTTTGCTTGCATAATGTAATTATATGTTTACTACAAAATGTCTCATCTCTAATACTAAAAACAAAATAGCATCGGTCCTAACTTCAATTGATCTGCCTAATGTTGACATGATCCAATGCCACACTCACACTACATCTCTATAGCACCATCCTCACTAAGTCAGTAGCAATATATCATCGTCGTCCCGGGTCGCTTCTTACTCACCTTTGGGGTTCTGCAAACTGAATGGTATAATGTGTTCTCCACGCCAAGTAATGGGAAAAAAAGAAGGTATAAGGAGGAAACTAGAACATACATGAATTTCTAATTATTTTTAGACAACCAGTTCTTACTGCAAACAATAGTGCCTTCATCATCATCATCCTGCTCATCATGTTGCTTCTACGCTTCTGATAACCTCCATGAGAAGGTTGAGGACTCAGCCCCACAATAACACCGGTTCGTAATAAGGAATTAAATCATGCAGTTCTGTACTTACAAGATAATTATGTCCTTGTGGTTTGTACAAATGACTGAAATGTAGACAATGCCGCTAGACATGAACTTAGTAGAGGTCTAGAGGATACTTGTTTGTGATATGAACTTTATTGATGAGATTGAACTAACATGGTCTCGTCCAGAGCATCTATTTTGTCCTGTGCTATCTTGTGTAGAGTAGGAACATATTTTGAGAGGGGGCTGCAACTTTCTTCCTTTTCAGTCTATTGAGGAACGATTACTAAAGTTCACAAAATAACACAAGAATGGTAGTATAGAAATGACCAAGCTAGAACTCTGATCCTCTGAATATTTTGTTTATGTTCATTTTCATGCACACATGAATGAAGATATAGATAAATG
Source organism: Coix lacryma-jobi var. lacryma-jobi (assembly GCA_009763385.1). Lineage (NCBI taxonomy): Eukaryota > Viridiplantae > Streptophyta > Magnoliopsida > Poales > Poaceae > Coix > Coix lacryma-jobi. Next base: position 104,252,395 of record CM019823.1, on the reverse strand, counting down.
GTGTTGACACAAAGATGCTTGCATCAACAATGAGTAGCAAAAGTAGTTTTTTCATACAATGGCAGCTACCCCCACAGAAGGGCAGAGACCAGAGACCAGTTTGTTTCAGACATCATCACGTTCACCATTCATGATATAGATACATGCATCATTGTGAGTAACTTTTTATTAATGTGACACACTGAGTAATTAATTATCAAAGATGATTTGCTAATACTGAAAATAGGATAAGGAACACACCCAAATAGCTAGCGATTCATGGCATAAACAGAGACCAAAGAACGTATTGCTTACCTCATGGCCATTTGATCGAACACCTCCTGTGCGCTATCAATGTCGATGTCGAATCTGCATTGGCGGTGGCGGTGATGGGTGCTGCCGGGGCACTGAACGCTGGGTAGGCGACGTGGATGTTGTGGACGTCGTCCCCTCGGCTTGGGGGCCATCGGTGATGCCTTCTGCGCAGCGAGTTGCCGGCCATGGCTCGCCTCCACGCTCCCATTCGTGCCTTCGCCTCGATTGCCGCCAACGGCAGCACGCGGCATGGTGGCCCGAACAGGCGGACATCCGAGCCCTTAACACCGTTGTCGCGCAAGAGCGGGCACGATCGTGCCACCGGACGACGGGGACGTCGTGTGCGTGTGGTGGCCTTGGTGACGCAGCCGATTGGCGGCTCGACATTGGTCATGGTGTCGTAATTAGTCGAGAAGATGAACAACATGCTGGCTGTCGTCGACCTTCTCCTGCTCCAACTATATGGTCAATGCGATGGGACAGTGGGATCCTTAGATCACGCCTGAATCCTCTGCAATCTCCAGCACCTCCGGCAGGTCTTGGGGACCCAAAGCATCAAGACCTTCACTCCTTCCACCATGACAGGTACTCCATGTACCCATACACCAACTGTTTCTGCGAAGGCCGACAAGCTCCGCCCTCCACACTGTGGAGGCTGGAGAGCTCTGCCCAAATTGTGCACTGTCGATCTCGTCGGATCCCAGTGCTCGAGAGACATCGACATTGGGAGACACGTGAGGGGGGCAGCGACATGGAGAAGAGAACGAAATAGGAGTTTGAGTTAGGATCGTCGATGCAGGATCTGATGCCGGCGCCGGCTAGATCCACTCGTCGGTGAGTGGGCATGCGGCGGCGAGAGCGGGGACAAGAGAGAGAAATAATAGAGGGGAATGAGGAACGCGTTAGGGTTCGACCGTCCGGGTCAGGTGGAGGGGGCTCTCCAAGAAATCTGGTTTTATGCTAAAGGGAGACAATATTCTGATTTTCTCTTCTTTCCATAAGAATAAAACTTACATTACGGTCTTACACAAAAAATATCCAAACCTGGATTCTGTTCTAGGCCTATGAACTCATATTCATTTCGAAAAAGACAGAGGGTTTTTCTGCAAAAGATACATATGTTACGCGTCCAATCACGGAGGAGCCACGAATGCCAGAATTCTATGGTGCGAGCGGACTCAAGTGGGTTTAAACAAACCCCAATAAAAGGAGCACTATATTCATCTTAGAAAACACATTTGCATTTGTAGTTTTCTAAGGCACAAACACTACACATTTTGCATATCTTCTCTGTGCATGATCTACATCTTGGTTCCTTCTATATGGCTTGCATCCTGCACATTAAAAAGGATAACATGTGTCATAATTTTTTTGTTGGATGGAGATAAAAATGATGCAAACGTTAAAAAAAAGAAAAACCTTATGTTGCCTATTTGGTAAGACATTATTGTCTGAAAGTCATAGATTATTGCTTAATTGAGGTGTCTATGTTGCCTAAATTAGTACAGTTCTTGATGCCTTGTGTTAAAAACATAAATATCATTGCACTACCACATTGTCTTTTTGTTGTAGACGATGAATAGCACAAGGGTTATGGACTTGAATAACCCTCCTGTAAGTGCATTCATCCCCAATGTGGGTTTTGGCTAATTAATAACAATCAAATTAGGGACTAGCAGATTTATAAAAGCATGTATGCAGGTGTTAGTCCTTATAAAGATTTGAAATATTAAAATCTCGTGAACAAAACACGTTGAATATTGTTGGACGAAAGATGCCTAACTCAAGTGGTGGATTGATAGTTTACTTTTAAATTTGAGTTATAGGTAAGCCGGACCATCAAGAGGGATACAAACTAGACTAGCTAGGTGTGGAGAAAAGTGCTCAAATCGATTAACAAAAGTTTGCTTGAGAGTCACCGCACGATCACGAACACGTAGATGTAAATCTGTGTAGTCGGTAGTACCGACCATGGGGGTCGGTAGTATCGACCAGGGAGGCCACGCGCAATGCTCTATGGGTAGAGTTCTTTTTGAACTGGCGATAGTACCGCCATAAGGTCGGTAGTACCGATCACCCAGACCATTCTAACACCCTCTCTATGTAGGTTCGAAAATGACTTGGCGGTAGTACCGCCATAAGGCCGGTACTACCAACCCTCGGTGGTACCGACCTTGGTCGGTAGGAAGGTCATTTTTGCGGACCTCTCTGTTCGTGTGTCAATTGGCTTGGCGGTAGTACTGCTATAATAGTCGGTACTACCGGGCTCGGTAGTACCGACCCTGGTCGGTAGGTACCGAGTCCCTGAGGCCGATTCTTAGAGCTCTCTGTTCGTGCGCGATTTGACTTGGCGGTAGTACCGCTATAAAAGCCGGTACTACCGACGCTCGGTGGTACCGACCCTGCTCGGTAGGTACAGAGCAGCCAAGTGATCTTTTCGCGGAGCTCTCTGTTCGCGGCCGATTTGGCCTGGCGGTAGTACCGCCATAAGGCCGGTACTACTGACCCTTGGTCGGTAGGTGGATCTAGGTCAACTCAGATCTGGCGCAGCCATTTTTGGCTGGTCGGTACTACCGACCATGGGTGGTCGGTACTGCCGATAGGCCTCGGGACTGGGGGGCTATAAATAGCCCTCCACTTCTTTTCTAATGGTTACCCACTCACACTTCACACTTATTGCGACTTACCAGCTGACAAAAGAGCTCTCCAAGCATTGACTCTCCCCTCTCTCTCCCCCATTGCTCCAAGATTCATTCCCTTGCAAGATTAGGGAAGTGAGATTAGAGAGTGGGAAGCTTCGATCTATGACTTGAGCACTTGGTTCTTCATCTAGCCAGCTTGGTTTGTGTCTATTACTCTTGGGTTCTTTGAACCCTAGCCGGTTAGGTGTTCTTCGTGGTACCCCGTGTTGATTCATTTGTGAGGGCTCCCCGAAGCATTTGTATTTCCCCTGTGATTTCTAGTGGAGAAACTCGGCTAACCTTTGTGGTGGCTTGAGTGAGGCAAGGAGGTGAAAGAGACTCCGACCTTGGTGGTCACCTCAACAACGAGGACGTAGGCACTCCTTAGTGGTTTGGCCGAACCTCAGGATAAATCGCTGTGTCTCGTGTGCTTGTTGTTATCTCTACTTTGGATATTACGCTTATACTTGTGTTCTTCGTGTTCTTCCTCTTCCTCCCTCTTTCTTAGGTTGGGAAGGCTCGATCTACACCGTGGGAAGTAACCAAGGCTTGGGAAGGCTAGAATCTTCATCTACAATACTTAGGGAAGTGGGGCATTTCTTTGATTTACGTTCATAGCTCACATACATTGGATTTGTAGTTTCCTTTTAGGTTTCCGGTAGTGCCGTTTGTTTGTGTCGGTAGTACCGGTGTTTCATACCCGGTAGTACCTACCCAAACAAACCGGTAGTACCAGTTGTTATCTAACTACAAGTTTTAGTTTGTGAAGTTTCAGATTGTAGAAAATCACCTATTAACCCCCTCTAGGCTGATTTGATCCTTTCACCTCCACCAGAATTTGACTATGATTTCTTAGATACAATGTTTCAAGAGGCAACACATGCGAAGTTGACCCAATATTTTGCACTCAACAACTATCAAACCAAGAGGATGTACCTAATGTATCTGAAATCTAGTTATCACTTGAAGAAACAAGGATAGAAGATGTTCCTGAAGCCTTTATTGATGATGAGCAGGTTACAAGTGGTAATGTTGCAGTGGATTATATTTTCTTAGGTAATTTAATTGTTATTCATTAGGCAACAATACCTTTCTGCATAGGCAATTTATGTATTCTATAAAGAAAGTATAGTGTTTATGTTTATTTGCAACCCATAGCCCAACCCTTCACCCCACCCCTGGTTTATTTGCAAAAAAAACATAACCAGAGGCAAGGTTATGATGCCAAAAAAACTATTTTATTATAAAAAATAGAGGAAATGTTTCAAAGAAGGCTGCTATGGTACATATACATATTATAGAGCAAAGCATCGTCAGAACCTAAACAACATAAGGCTTTTTTGTGACGGAACGACCCTAATCCTATGGCCCACGTGTCCCTGTCAACCTCTGACAGCCGAACCCATGTTCCATGTGATTAAGACCTGTTCGCCACCGGGCTACATCAGCGCCCAATGTCCGCAGGATCATCTCACAATTCGGTTACAGCATTGCATACTTTTACAAATAACATCGGAATAAAGAGCGGAAGACTTAAATAACATTAGTTTTACAAAACGAGGTTTCAAATGAGGTAAGGAGTACGGTTATTACAAACCATTGTTCGGGTGATTCAAAGTAGACAACGTAGCGGAAACATTAACATAAAGATACATGTAACACCCAGCCCGAGGGTGTACATTTACTCATCGGCCTCATCGGCCTCTTCCTGGACGAAGGTCACGCAACAGGGTGCGAGACACATCGGGGTCTCAGGCATACCTGCAACATGGGTAACAAACCCTGAGTACTGGGGTACTCAACAAGACTTACCCGACTAAAGAAAAGGGGGAAGACTCAGGAATGAGAGGCTTAGGGTAGTCAAGGTAAGGCTTAAGCAAGATCAAGTATTTTGCAGAAAGCATTTTTGTAAACCTTATTTTATTTTTGAAAGATTCAGTATTCCTCGATTCTTCATCATTCATGATTCATTTTACATTTCAAAACATTCCTAGTTGAGAACCACTCTCCGTTGACAGTCAGTGGACCAAGTCTCCATAACCGAGGAGCAACGTTAATCCGGATAAATAATACTCAGCTGAGGATCCCTATCCACACTGCATATGTAGCACCCAAGCTTGCATATGCCAACTCGTCTACCACGATTCCTCCAAGATTGGGCCCGGTCCTACGCCACCCGGAAGTACAGTACACCACTCCAATTTTCCGCCAGCGACAAGTACCTCGGGACTCTAACCCAAGAGTACAGGTCCTGTCACGTGGGTACATGCTACTTCCGCCATCTCTCCACTCCCAGTGCGCGGTTGTCGGTCCAATAAAGGATTCCTCGGAGCCAGAGCTTTCCGTAGTATGTGAATAGTTAGAAGTCTTGACCAGTCCCTAATTTTCCAGCCAGAACTATACCTTGGTCATATCTCACCCAAGCGTAATAGTCCTGTCAGTTTTTCAACCATGTCCCGGTCGGTGTCAACTGTTGAGTCCCGGACTACAACATGACGGCACCGTACGCTCGGACAACCTCTCCTCGCTATTAACTAGGTACGGATCAGATACCTAGCGAACAGCCGGGGAGTAAGACCAAAATTCCCATAAACATTCCTTAAGTGATCACACTTTTAAAAATTGGCATTTTATTGCAAAGACTAATTCAATAAGCATTGCTAAGCATTTTTCAAATACTTTTGAAAAGCAGGTATCGGGTGTATCAGTGGTCAAGGTGGATAGTGCATCAATTAGGATAGCACACAACTCCTATAAACCTAATGCAATAATTTAACTCAAAAGCATTTAAGGAAATCATTTTATAAAATTCAAGGAAAGGGTTAAATGCACCGGGGCTTGCCTTGAAGAGCAAAGAGAGCAGACTCGGGGTAGGTATAGGTGTTGGAGCTCGGGGTCGCCTCGGGAGTTGGTTCGTCAACAGCGGCCTCGACTCTGGTACCTTCTTCGTCAACTATACGGATGCAATGATGAATGCTCATGAGAATGATGATATGGACTTATGGTGCAAGACAATTCCACTGAATCTAGATTACTCTTAGGCAAGGCATAATCGAAATCTAGGTTGAGCATAAAAGGTAACCATTTCTTTCTTAAGCATTATTGATGTTAGGCCTTATTATAATTATCCTAAGTATTAACCAAACATATCATCACAGACATCATAGACCAAAGGGTAGGGGTCTATGAACATCAATCAATCCAAAGATCACATCATTAAACACTTATTACCAACCCAAATCCATCTTTTCTATTTTTCTTATTTTATTTAAAAGGTCATTTTATGAAGTTGCTCCAAAAATTATCAAATTAATCACATAAGTTCATTAAGGCATAAACAGATGGCAAAACAAATTTCATAATTTTTGGAGGTCATTAAGATGCTCAAATAAATCTAAACATTTAATTAACAAAAGGCACTATTCCTTAATTAAAATAAATGCTCAAAAATCAACTAGCTCCAAAAGACTTCACAATTTTACCAGAGGTTCAGCATGTTATAACAAGGTCTTAAAAATTTATCTCAAGATTTTTGGAGTTATAGATCACTCTCCAAAAATACCAAAACCTTCATTTTTCAATTAAAAGGGGAATTTTACATTTTCAAATTCTTGCAGAAAAGTCGAGTTTCATATTTTTATAAAATACTACACAGTGCAAGGAGCATACCATAATTTTCTCAGCATTTAAGGAACAACAGATTAATTCACACAAAAAAGAGAAAATAGAACACTATTCACAACTCTCCAAAAAGGAAAAAGAGCACTGTGCTCCTTCTATGAAGGGCTCGGGCGAAACGGGCTCGGGCGAGTCGGAAAGTGAGTGCTCCGTCCGAGGCCTGGCCCGGAGGCTCGGGCGAAGCGGACTCGGGCGAGATGGAAGGCTCGGGCGAGACGGAAGGCTCGGGCGAGACGGAAAAACAAGCGTCCGTCCGAGGCCTAGCTCGACGAAGCGGAGGGTGCATGAGTCCGCTCGAGGCTTGGGCTCGGGCGAGACGGAAACGCGTGCTCGAGGCTTGGGCTCGGGCGAGACGGAGTGGAAGCAGAGGCCGGAGGCCTCGGGTGCTTACCACGGATCGGAGGCAGGGCTCGAGGGTGTGGCTCGGCACGTGCTCGAGGGTGAGGCTCGAGGAAGGAGGCTCGACACGTGCTCGAGGGGCGGTGGTTCGGTGGAGCTCTTTCGGCGGCGAGCGGCGAGCGGCGCTCCGACGACCCTGCGCAACACACGAGACCGCAAGGGCCTGGTCAGAGTCGCACGGAACCAAGGAACACGACACGGGGGTCGGTGAGGGATGATCATGGCCGGAGACGGCGAATTTCACGAACCCGAGCTCGCCGGGTTTCTGCCGGAGATGGGAACGGCGAGCTTACGCCGGGCGATTGAGGGCGGTAGAGATGAAATTGAAGTGTGGGAAAGCTTCACGAGCTCAAGGCGGAGCTTCTGAGCTAGGTGGTGGAGCGGCGGAGGCACTGGACTGGGCTGGCCACGGTGGCGGAGAGGATGAGAAGCTCGGGGCTCCGGCGGGCTTATATAGCCGCGGCCAGAGGCCGGTAGAGAGCACGGGGTGGGGTGGATAAGATCGGCGGGAGCGTGCGCACTCGATTGCGCTAAGGCGCAGGTGATGGCGTGCAGCCGGGGCCGGTGCGCAAGCTTGGCCGGCAATGGCCACGCGGCGGCGGCGCGCTGGGCTCGGTAGGGGACGGGAGCGGGGTCAACTGTGCGCGTGCGGGTGCGAAATGATGGTGGCGACAACGGCGGCGGGTCGGGGACAGACGAGCGGCTGCCAAACGCGTGGCGCGCGCAGCGCCGGAGGCTCGGCCACGACCGGGGCCCTCCCCCTACGCGAGGAAGATGAACAGGGCTATGCCCTAGGGTTTGACTTTTTGGCTGGTATCTGTATTTTGCAAATCTCTCCCAAAATTTGAACTGTGCGACAAAAACTCAAAATACCAAAGTTGCTCAGAAAAATGAGATCTACAACTTTGTCAATATGAACATTTTCAAATTCCAAATAGTTTTTGAACTATATTCAAAAACAGAAAAGGGGACACTTTTCAAATTTGATTCAAATCAAAATTACTTTGGATTTCAAACTGAGACTTGAAAATTTGTAAATACCAAAGTTGTTCCTCTCGATCAGATTCACAACTTTTCTTTTTGAACCAACTCAAAATTTTGACTTTTGAAAAAGTTATCAAAAAGGGGATAAATCCAGGATTTGGGATTTTAGGGTTTTGCAAAAGGGAAAATCAAATCAAATCTGATTTTTGAACTTTGATCAATGCAGCAAACATCAGGGCACTAAATTTGAACAAGAATTAAATATAACTAGGCACAGAGGTGAAATTACCATTTTACCCTTATAGAGAGAATTGGGCTTTTAGGGTTTTTGAAAAGGGAATCAAAGCATAACAACTAGGCAAAACAAATGCATCACAGGAAATGATTAATGCTTAAGATGATGACATGTCAAGTTAATTACATTTAAACACCAGGGGTGTTACATTTTTTTAATGTTGCAACACAACATTAATTGCAAAAACACATTACAAAACTCACTCATAATTATTTAACAAATTGAAACATTAAGGTTGATCATGTTCTAAAATGCAGTCTCCCCGTAAATTTGCAATAGAAGGTTAAATTGTCTATTTAGAAGCATATTATTGTGTATCACATGATACTTAAATTGCTTAGCAAATGACTAAGTTGTCTAAGAAAATAGTTGAGTTTTTCTTTTGCTTATGTAGTCATACCTTGTTTTGCCATTGGACGCTGACGCACACACATTGAAACCTCTGCCTTCTAGCAATTGTGTGAATAATTATCCATGTAAATACATGCAAAAAAAGTTGTCGATACATTTGTATGAGCAATAAATGCAATAAATATTGAAGGAAACAATTACATCTAGATAACTATTGATGCAAGCATGACTAACCACAGGTGCCCAACGGGTAACTGTATTAGCCGCTAGCATATTTTACTTGTCCTGCAGGTTCCTACAAGCATATAGCTCGCCGACCGCATCCACCTGTTGGGTTTAGCAGCAAGACACATGTAGGCTTGCAGACATCTACCGGGAGCTTGCTTTCAATTGCAAGCCATAGAATACCCTATAGCTACAAAGGACACATCTCACTTTGTTTTCTCCGCACTAGTGTTTTGTGCAGGTTGAAGGCAAATCTGCACCCACTTGCATCCCTATAGACAACTATCCCTGGGATTCAACTAGTCCTACATATATAAAAGCACAAAAACTAGAAACAACATTTTAAAAAGCACAGGTGCATATTTTTCCAATCATGATAAAAAAGCAATTTAGATGAATTGTGGTGTGCTAATCAAAATATCTATGTCAGCAATTTATGTATTCTGAAAAACATAGTGTATGTGTTCATTTGGAAGGAGTATATCTCTCTTCCTCTCTCTCTCTCTCCCTTTAATCAGATCTATCCGTCTTTACACATCTAGTATGAGTGAAAGATGATGAAGCAATGACACCACTGTATACCTAGCTAACACATTGATTTCATATACCGCATTTGATGAAAATGACGAAGCACCATGTTGCCTTTGCTGTTCTCCGTTCATTGTCTAACACAGGTAGAAAAATCACATATGTAAGTAACGAAATAAATAGACAGTGAAAAACTTAAAAACAACTAGCAAAACTGGTATGCCTTATAATCAAAACTAGAATAATACACAAAAATAAAAAGCTAGTCATGTGTAGTAAAATGACAACCAACTAAATTGCATTTAGAAGAATTTGTAACCAGCAAAATAGCATGCTCTAACAAAAATTAAGTCAAATAAACTAAATATTTGACAATATGGAATGATGGTAACTATAATCTAGAACTGTACAAAATCTGAAACCTAATTACCTAGAATAATCTAAACATAATAGTAATAATTGGTATAAAAGTAATCTAAAATGCATAGCTTAAAACAAGAGGACAAATGGCATATACAACTTGGTTATGCACAAGGGAGCCACGCTGTCCATGTATATTATAACCAGGAAGTAAGTTGCTAAAGAACAATATTTGAATTCTCAGCCTTATGGTGTGCATGTGAAGAAGAAATGCCTTAGGATGAATGTTGAATCCTGAATGTCTTAGGCCACTTGCGGTCAGAGCAAAACAAAGCATTAGTTTGGGCAAAAAGGAGATGGACTTCTATCATGCACATGCAGCCTTTCATGTTTATCAGCAGCTACATGGACTAGATTTGTCATATAATGCACCCTAAAAAGAGTTCTAGAAGCTAAAAATAATAAATTCAAGTCATCGAGTTCCAATTCAACAAGAAAAATCTTAAAACATAAACAGAATAGACTTGCTGATGCACATTCAACACACTAACTAAAAGGGAAACGCAGTGAGCACCTACTGGAAAAAAAACTAAATAGAATGACCACATTGATGTGCAATCAACAAGAAATCTAGAACATCAACACAAGAAAAGCTACATGGAACAAAAGTAACCTCGATGAATAGAGAAAAGATTATGAGAAAGTATCTTAGTCAATGAATTGAAATCATTTCACAAACACTTACATTGATGCAACCTTTTTATAAAGATGCTCCCCCAGAACCATCTCACGCTTCTCATTTGCTATCTGCACCGCTGGTGAGCACCTGTGCCATTCATGACCAGGTCATCAGCATAATGTTAGGGGGAAAAGCTGATATTGTTGCCCACCTAAATGATATATTGTTGTGTATCCAATGATATGTTATAGTGAACTCTTATTATTGCCTATGTAGTGCTATATTGTTTCTTAATAAACATACAAAGGCATCAAACGAATATCTAGTTTGACCGGTACTCAAAGATCTTAATCAAGTACTCAACAAGCAATTGCATGCATCTGCAGGGGAATAACAAAAATTGTCATTTTCATCATTCAGTCACACACTTAATAAGCACCAGACACATTGTGCCCTCATATGCCAAGATACAAATTACAAAACTACATATACAACAACCACAGAAATCTTAAGAAAAATTAGAACTAAAATCACTCGATCACAATCACTGAATATTCAAAACAAAAAAATAGAACAGGATCTAGGTCTCATATTCTCACCTAATTGTCAATTTGTCATTGAAGAAAGATTAGGAGTAGGAGCAACCGACCCCAGACTGGACAACAAACAGGGGAAGGCCAGTAGAGGGTTGAAGGGCCTGGTGGTCTAGTCCCTAGTGCAGCCGCTCAGACAGTCGGGGAAGCTCCGCGCATCCATAGCTGACCGAGCGAGGGCGGCGACCGGAGAGTCACTGGTCGTGGCCACCGATTGGCTGGTCTAGGTCCTAGGTGCAGCCGCGTAGGATGGAGCCCCGTCCTCTAGGCGCAATGTTGTGGAGGCTGGGTTGATGAATGTATGGCCTCACTGGGCTTCACTGCAACCCAGCGACCATGGACGAGGCGTGGGGAAAATAAAACCTAAAGCAAATCAACAAAATCATGGCAAAATTGATTAAAGCAACGGTGACTTGCCTCACAGCACCGCGACGCCGAGCGAGGCCGTCAGGTCGTGGACTTAGGCTGCCCGGCCAAGGATCGACACCGCCGAACCTGGATCTAGGCCTCCCGTCCATGGATGTGGTGTTGTCCAAGTGGCTGCGCGCAGAGACAACGGCGAGGAACGGGAAAGGGTCCTCCACCGCCAGGAGAAGCACCTCATCAACTGTCACGCGAAGGCCTCTGTTGCCGTAACTTGCGTCGTCGTGCTGGATGCCTGAGTCGGCGCCGAGGAGCAAGTTCACCGGAGCAGGGTGTGCTTCGGGAGGCCAGGGCGCTCCTCGTCCGCCTACGTCTTCGAGTTCGGAGGACGGACACGCTAGCAGATTGGAGATAGGTTTTGGATGCCAAGTAGAGTAGCGAAGGAGAAAAAAATGAACACACAGTTTTGAGTGAATCTCCTCTGGATACAGAAGTTAGGGAGAGTCGAGTGTGCGTGCCGTGTGACAACCATGTGGGCGGCTAACGAGAATTCTTTACCTATTTTTAAAGGCTAAAGTGAACTAGATAAAGAAATTGTTAAAGTGACACATTGTTTATATTATACTCCGTACCCACATGGCCACATATAACTACCACTACTGACTACTGACCTTGACCTGCCGATTGAGCTTGGATAAGCTTGCCACATCCACAACCCACATGTAGCGCGCATGAACCGGGGATATGATCCAAACCCCTGCCACTAAGGGTGTGTTTAGTTGGAAGAATTTTGGGTGTAAAGTTCTTGTAGCAATTTCGTTGTTATTTGACAAACTTTGTTCAAATATGGACCAACTAGACTCAAAAGATTCGTCTCGACATTTACAAACAAACTGTGCAATTAGTTATTTTTTTACCTACATTTAATACTCCATGCATGAACCTAAAGATTCGATGTGATGGAGAATCTTGTAAATATTTGGGATCTAAACCTGCCCTAAGTCAAAACTTTGTCATTGGGCGACGAGCACGACATGTCATGCTATCCAGTCTTCTTTTTTAAATTTCATTGACATTTCTTTATCTTTTTTATGTAATATATTATTATAAAATTATAAAAGTAGGTCTGAAAATAGAAAAATGTAAAAATTATAAGCAGTCTGCCACTAAATTTTTTAAGACATTTTAGTTTATTTTAGATACGTAACTTTTAATACCAATTTTTTCTGAGGGAATTTAATACTAACTTAGTTATACACTATATCTAGATTAATAGTATCCCTATTATTTGTTGCTTAACTTGTGAAAATAATTAGCCTGATTTTTTTTGGTAATAAGAGATAAAGCCAAAATTCTTTTATTTTAAAAAATACCATGAAACAAATTCACATTTATAAATAATGCAATTGAAAGAATTTAAATTTTTAGATGACAAACCTGAGACGTTGCATTGATAGAATTTAAATTTTTAGGTGACAAATGTGACATAGAGACAAAATTTTGTATTAGTTTTATTCATAAGCACTAGGATTTAAATTATTAATCTTATATAAATTAATGTATGCTTTATATTTCTTTTGTAAAATCTAAATGTACTATATTATATAATATCTAAATAATTATAATATGTTTGATTAATAAAAGCGAACTTTTCACAGTCATAGACCATCCGGTGAACCGCAACCCGCCGCAGGAAAAAAAAGACCATGAGGTGAAACAAGGATAACTTTATATAGTTTGCACAGGAGGCTGATTTCCATAGCACACGTTCCCTTATATATATATACACACACATACTAGTATATACAATAAAATGAAAAAAATCACTCGTTATTTCCTAATGCGTATCATTTTCCATAAACGTACTTAAGACTTTAAAAAATAATAATAATACGTTATAAGGAGCAACTACATTACGTGTTTACTAGGTAGAGTATATGTTGTACTGTAACCATTCTCTACTACTCCCTCCATTCCGAATTATAAATTATAAGACGTTCCAAGTCCGAATTATAAATTATAAGACGTTCCAAGAATCTTGGAGAGTCAAAGTTTTCCAACTTTGACCAAAATTATAGAGAAAAATATAAAGATTTATACCATCAAATATACATATTATGGAAATATAACTAATGGAGAATCTAATTGCACTTAGTTGATATCATAAATATTATTATCTTATTATATAAATTTGGTCAAAGTTGAAAAACTTTGACTCTCCAAGATTCTTGGAATGTCTTATAATTTGGGATGGAGGGAGTATTTTTTTAATATCCTCTCTATTTAAGTATGTTTGGGTATCATGAGCTAATTGTTCGCTAACTAATTTTAGCTAAAATTAGTTTTAGTACATTAAATAGGAGAACTAATAAATACGTTAATTTTTTTTTCGAACGTATGCTATGAAAACCAGACTTCTATGCAAACTATAGAAACTTTAATCAAGACCGCAGGAATCTAATCCGATCGTGGATTATTTTAGCACTTAAACCCCTCCGCTCATCTCATTCTAATCCAAATAGACGTGGACACGGTGGGAGAGTTTAAGTGCTAAAATAACTCACCTTCACTTCTAACCTTCACTTCTAACCATCGGATTAGATTCCTGTGGTCTTGATTAGACTTTCTATAGTTTGCACCGGAGACGTTTCCATAGCATACATTCCCAATTTTTTTAGCCAAATCTTCAACTATTTATTAGCAAACTTAGTTAATTTGAACTGACATGGCCTAAATCTTAGAGGCAAGGCAACAACGACACATCAAAATAGGAGTAGATCTTCGCCACACTTTCATTCAAATCAAAGCAAATCAAATGTATCTACCCAAAACTCAACGGACTATTAATGGGATCCGTCCGATGGGGTCAACAAACGGTTCAGATCAGCCGTGACCGTGCTCTTGCGGGAAATGCCCGTCGTTCCGTCCATTTCGAATTCGAAAAAGCCACCAGGCTTTTTTCCTTTTTATAACACCGCCGCCGCCTCCGCCTCCGCTTCCGCCTCTTCCCCAATCCCCCCAAAGCCCCGACCATGTCCTCCCCCTCCCGCTCCCCGCCGACGCCTCCGGCCGCCTCGGAGTGGCCCTGCGTCTGCTGCACGTTCCTCAACCCTGACCACTCCGACTCCTGCGAGGTGTGCGGGGCCTCGCGCCCAGTGGAGGTCGACATCAACAGCCCCGTCGTCGTGGGCGCCGCCCTCGCGTTGGCCTCGCCCAAGCGGAGCCGGAGGGAGATGGAGGGCAGTGCGTCTCCCCCACCCCAGCGGTTTGGGAGGAGGAAGCGGGAGCGCGATGCGTCGCCGGATGTGGTCGAACTCTGCGATAGTGCGGGCAAGGGGCCAACCGCCAAGAAAGGTTCGCTCGCGGCCCTCTCAACTGCACTGGCGTGTAGATAGATTGGAATGTTTCTGTTTGCGTTGGTCAAATGGGGTGGCTTTTCACGTCCCGTTATCAGTAGATCCGTTTTTGTGCTTCTTGCGCTTTCAGGGCGTCCAGGATTTATGCATTTCCTTTCCTCCGTTAGGGCCGTGCCATGATCCTATTGTCGAGTACTGCGCTGTGCTATGTTATGTCCCTTTTATGTGTATATATATTTTAGATAACAAAATATTTTTTAGTCCCATTGTTTCAGTTTGGGGTCATATTTACAAGGTCTGTGGTACTTCTGATTCCCCTCAAATTGCTTTCAAAGTGTATGCTGTAAAAACATCTGAATGTACCCTATTTTACATGCTAACAATGAACAATGTATTCGTGGTAGAAGCACCGTTGTTCTTTGATGACAAGGAAGGAGGGAGTGTTTATCATGTAACCAATGACTATTACTCACTCTGATGTATAAACGCCATGCTAAAATAACTTGTAGAAGGGTTATCCAATTGAATCATTTAACTATTCCTTATTTTTTATGTTCTATGTGTGCATCGTAAACTTTAAAACTAGCTAGTTGTGATACAAGTTCAAAGTTCAATCCATTTTTGAAGCTGCTACTTCAATAGTGCATTTTAGTTTGCTAGGGTCACATGAAAATCAAAATGTCTGTCTACAGGAAATCATGAGATTTGTTTGGAGAAGAAGACCTTCAAAATCATGACATACAATGTCTGGTTCCGTGAGGATTTGGAAGTGAGAAGAAGGATGGATGCTCTTGGGGATCTTATAAAGCAGCACAGCCCAGACTTTATATGCTTCCAGGTCCACACTCTGAGCTATGAGTTATTTTCTTTTCCCATCCTTTGTGGGATCTAATATGTGGAACGGCAGGAGGTTACACCATACATATATATGCTTCTGCAAAAATCTGACTGGTGGCAACAATACACCTGCTTGTTGTCACATGAGAAGGCTATTCAGATGCCGTATTACTGCATGCAGGTAATTCTTCTCACAATTTTAACACGTGATATGATTTCCAACTTCTGGGTGAATGCCTTTCACTCAATTTCTTGTGACAGAACCTGCATGGAAAACTATTTGTAATATTCCCAAAGAAGTTGCTAAATATTTTCTTTGACTGTTCATGTCATCCAAGACATTTTTGGTTTAAATACTGCATGCAGAATATGGATGAGTGGGTTACAATAGTTTCATATTCAATATGGTCAATCCAAGCACATGCATATTTTTAGTGAAGTGTTTTTCATCAATCTAAAAGAGTTTGACTGCATGTTTCATAACTTCACATATTCATCAAATCCTTACAGTTACAAAGGGCTATGTTTGATTGGGATTCATGTGGTATCTATAGTTGACCTTCCCTGGGAAATTGGAAGGTTGGCAATGTTTATCCTTTTCTCAGAGTTTATTTATTTTTACTGATTTCTTTTGACCTCAACAATTACAGTTGAGCAAAGTGTCAGTGAAGCCGGCTGACTGCATCCCATTTGCGAACACAATAATGGGAAGAGAACTGTGCATAACAAGTGTTAGCAGAGGAGAGATGACAAAGTTGATATTAGGCACAACCCACCTAGAAAGCCCATGCCCTGCACCTCCTAAGTGGGATCAGATGTACAGCAAAGAACGTGTGGATCAGGCAAAGCAATGCCTTCAAATTCTGGGACGCTTCCCCAATGCCATACTCTGTGGGGACATGAACTGGGACGACAAGGGAGATGGCCCTTTCCCGCTGCAGGATGGGTGGATTGATGCTTGGGTTGAGCTGAAGCCTGGAGAAGATGGCTGGACCTATGACACGAAGGCCAATGGCATGCTGTCAGGCAACCGCAAGCTGCAGAAGCGAATGGACCGGTTTGTGTGCAAGCTGGCAGACTTCAAGATCGACAGCATTGAGATGATCGGGAAGGAGGCAATACCAGGTGTCTCCTACTACAAGGAGAAGAAGATTCGGAAAGAGACCCGAAAGATTCAGCTGCCTGTCTTTCCAAGCGACCACTTTGGGCTTGTTTTGACCATCACCCAGCAGTCGAATAACAGCCTCTGAACAACTCTTACAGTGATCCTGAAGAATTTACTTCCATGCTCTTTTCCGTAATATTTAGAAATAGAGAGCAGTTCCACGCTTTCACTGTTCTCATTTTAGTAATGGCCTCACGATTTTGTAAATTTGTTGGAGGCATCAGTTGGCTAGGACGTGCAAATCCTCCTCTTCAATCCGCATGCATTCTCCGGCTCCTCAGCCTGCATACGTCAGCTTCCGTGTACTACTGCAGAAAAATATCTTCAGTCGTCTTCTCGCCTTCTCCGCTCCCGTCCTCATCCTCGGTTTCCTGCAGAACTCTGCCTTTGCTCCTGTTACCACCTCCGCTCCTGCCGCCCCCTCTCCTTCTCCCTCTCCCCGCGTGCTGGCCAGCTGCCTGCCGCCGCGTAGTGCTGCCCGTAGCCCTAGCGGTGCGCCCTTGCTCCTCTCCTTCACTCACCAGCATTAGACTACCCGCACTCACATTCCTCTATTTTCATCCTCTATACTGTCCGGTCATCAAGATTCTCTCCTCTATATTCATTTCTTTCGCATCCATCCATACTCTATATCATCCTCTATTCATTGTGGGCCCACTTGTCACTTTATCTAAATATATCCATGAGAGATCTAGTTTTAAAGAGTTAATTGCAACGAATTTAATAGTGCAATCGAAATTTAATTTGAGGGTTTAGGTTTGTGAGATATAGCATTTTTTACTTCTTTGAAATAGTGGGGCCCATGGTCCCATGGCCATCCGTCTCTCACTCGTCTACTTTTCTGCGCGTGTAACGGATGTACGCTAAAAATAAAGGATGACCAGCTTGTACGCTAGCGTAGCGGAGCTTTAAGCGGACGCGCTGCAGGCTATTTTCTCCTTCAGTACGCCTATAGCGTACGCCACTACTAGGGGTGGACCGTCGGTCTGTGCTTTGTCCACCTTTCTTAGGTCAATTTGGGACCTCCACGATCGTGGATAATGATCGTATCCACGACCTCCATGGCCGGATCCGATCGTTTCCCTCACCGAATCTAGCCCGTTAGCGTCGTGTACCAACATCTAGTGTGGAGGGATGCGACATGGGGGCATCATGCGGTGCTACGGCTTCTCGACTTGCCAAACGCCACCATGTGTTGTTCCCTCTCCTCTCTCATGTTTACACCACCATGTGTTGTTCCCTCCCCTCTCTCACATTTTTCTTCTCTCTGCATATGCATTCTGGAATGAAGATTTTGTCTATTGGCCCAGGGTGACCTGTGCAACCTTGCCCGCTGATTAGCATGATCATAGAACTCGTCTAGAGCTGCTGTTGCCTGCCGTCTACTCAAGCGTAGAGCAGTTGCAACCATGCCATGTGTAGACCTTGCTGCTAGAGAAAAGGTCTGTGCAATCAACAGTTGGCTGTCTAGCCTTTTTTCACAGGAAAGGATTGAATCCAAGATCAAAGATTTCTTTTTTTTTTGTCAACTGCATATTATGTGTTTGATAGAATCCCCATAACAGAAACACAGGTGATGATGCTACTTCCTATATCCGCTCTGATTTGTTCTTAGTATTATCAGCTTGTTTGACCTATACATTAATTTAGTAGATCCTTTTCTACCATGTCGCTGATATTTTTTTCTTTCTGTAGATGCTCCGATTTATTCTTAGAATTATCAGCTCGTTTGACCTATATATTAATTTAGTGGATCCTATTCTAGCATGTCGTTCCATGATCCTTGTTTAGCTTGATGGACACGGTTCATCCTTGTATATTTTAGCACATCCATAAATGCCACGATGTTTCTATCCTTTTTTCTTGCACATTTGATAATTTCATGCGTTCGTATGATCAGTGCTTGTGCTAACCTGCTGAACTTTTTATTTATATTTAGCCTTAGTAAATATAGAACAAAAATTATGACGCGGTTCTATCTTTGTATATTTTAGCACATTCATAAATGCCATGATGGTTCTATCCTTTTTTGTGCACATTTGATAATTTCATGTGTTCGTATGATCAGTGCTTGTGCTGATTTGTTGAACATTTTATTTATATGGGCTTGTTGCCGCCTGGATGTCCGGACAGATAGGAGCGTCCGGACGCTTGTATCTATGGACCATTTCCCATACTGTTTTGCACACTCATGTGGAGCCTGCATCGGCCAAACGTAATTAGCATCGAGAAGAAGGGGAAAGGGCAGCAGATGCCCAACTGTGGTCGAGATGAGGAGGATACATCGAGACGAGGTAGTAGAAAATAAGGAGAGAGATGCAACTCTTGATCTACTTTTAAAAAAAATCAGATGCATCACTTGTAACATATATGTAGAGTCAAATAAAACATTTGAAGCATGCATCTGAAACACTTCAAAAACCATACGAGACCCATGCCATCCTGAACATTACCAGCATCGAGAAGGGGAGGGGGCAGCAAATGCCCAGTCGACATCGGGAACAGGAGGAGACACTGAGACGAGGTAGCAGAAAAGCAAGGAGGGATATGCAATACCCAATCTACTTTCGAAACATCGAGATGTAACACTTGCAACATATGTATGATGACAGTTGTACACTTGAAAGACACTTAAAAACCTTACAGCATATGTGTGAAACATATACAATATCCAAATAAACACGCTTGCAACGTACATATGGAAAAACATGTGAAACATGAGGAACAGGAACTTGTAGCATACATGTACAATGTTGCAACATCTGGGTCTACTTTTGCAACATCAGTGTGAAACACTTGCAACATACCTATTAAAGATACGAAACACATGAAACATATGCTTGCAACATGCGGTTTCACATCACATCTCCTTGCTGCTTGTGAGAACAGAGGCTTGCCAAATATGAAATTCACTGGTTTAGAGCTCGTCAGTGGTGCAGAGCTTGCCAGCCCGATGCAGAAGGCCACAACGAACTGGCCATCACGAGCTGCGTAGGGACGAGTTCTGCTCTAGCCACGACGAGTTGGATAGGTTGAGCATGAGATGTGTGCGGATGGACTCCGCTCGAGCTATGGGGAGTCGTAGGCATGCCAGCATAGGCGGCCGCGGCAAGCACGAGATGAGCGCTAGGGGCCTCCGCCCCGGCAGGGTGCCGCGACCGCGAGCTGCGTGGGTGGAACTACCGTGAGGATTGGGGAGCGGATAGCAGAGAGTTATCTGGGCTGGCGTCGAGCCTAATAACGAAAGCGTTCGAGCGGACAAACACTCGGTTTCAAGAATTACCGTTATTTATATTTAGCCTTAGTAAATATAGAACAAAAAAATATATGATTGCAGTGTTTTCCTTCAGTTAAGCTTCAGCCTACAAATTTCTTTGTTGTTTCTCAATTTAGTGGGTAACAAAGTAAAATTTACACACCCAGTTTTATGCTATGGAACTGCTCATCTTCAATGTTGGCTTTCAGGTTTGATTCCTTTGTCTCTTGTTAGTTGGTTTGATTCCTGGATCTTCTCTTATTTTTTTCCTCCTTTGATTTTGCGTTAACACTTTTTGATATTTGATTTTATTTTATGTCTAGATTGAGAGTTCATGTTGTTTTTGTTGGGGAAGCCAATTGGTGCATAGTATCAACTTATATTCGGTAAATTTGCCATGTATAAACTGTTGTTGGTGCATAGTTTTAAGCTTGATGTTAGACCATCGAGCTCAACAAGAAGAAAAAGGTGATGTGAACAAGGGTTCCTGATCTTTCGAAAGGTTCTGGTAACTCTCGATTTGGTGGAAACAAGACACAAGTCGATCCGGCTTCCGAACAACACGATCCGAAACCCCGCAATCGCAGCACCACGTCTCCTCTGGTTATCAACCGGCGTTGCACGGTTGACCTCACCAAGAAGGCTAAAGTCCTTGTCTGCGAATCGAAGAACACGAGCAAGAACAAGGAAGAATACAACCAAATTGCAGTTGAATGCTTAATCCCACGAGTTGGGGTCTCACAAACCGACGAAACGACGAAACTATTCTTGACAGATTAATCTAAGCAAAACCCAAAGCCTAACGAGAGCGGCGGCGACTGATAATAAAGGTCTAAGGGTTGCCACCCATGTTGGATGTGCCCCCCTAATGGGCTCAACAACGATACATGACCCAATGGACCGAAAACGGTGACACAGCACCGGGACAGATTCTGGATGCTCACTTGTTTCGACATTTCCTGTTGACTCGGAAAGAATTTGGACCTCAAATCAATGCCATTGGTTTCCTTATGAAATTATCTTTCCAACGATTGTAGATCTCTCAGTTAAACTTGTTGAAACACAAAGACACAAAGTGTATGATATGGTTTACTTCTTCTCAAATTGATGTGGCTTTTACCAGTGGCAACTGCGAGTGTTGAAAGGGTATTTTCTACATTGGTTATAGTGAAAACAAAGTCAAGGAATAAGTTAGGTGATAGTGTTTTGGATGATTGTCTAGTCACATTCATTGAGCGGGATATTTTGTTCCAAGTTGATGAAGATGATATAATCGCGATATTCATGTCATTTAGAAAGCGGCGGATAAACAAGTAATATTAATGTAAGTCTCTCCTATGGCCATATTTTGAACTATTTGTACTTTATTTGAATAATTTATATCAAGATTTGGCATTGCTTTTAGCTTACTCTTTGAATTCAAGGTTTCTCATGTTATTTAATGTATTTGGTTTTACTGAATTAGAATATGGTTTCACCGAATTTTATATGGTTTACTGAATTGCATAAGAAATTTTTTTGGTGGCATACCCTGTGCTAAAATCCTGGGTCCGTCACTACAAACGCCAAGCTGTGTGAATCAACATACTCCCTCCGTATCGCTTTTAGATGTCGTTTAGGACAACGACATGGTCTCCAAAATGTAACTTTGACCACTTATTTCTTTAAAAATATTTGTTGTAGAGTGGTATATGCATATTTTTATGAAAGTACTTTTTAAGATAAATTTATCTATATAATGTTTATATCTCTAAACTCAATAATTTAAAAGTTATTCATGATTTATATTCTCAATGTTTGACTCAAACTTTTTACAAAATGATATCTAAAAGCGATATGGAAGGAGTACCTTTGTTATACCTAGGCATCCTTCCTTTTTTGGCTTGCAAATGGGGATTCCCATGACCTGTAGTGGATGGGTTTTTTTTATCCCGATCCTTTTGAACGCCTTGCCACCAAAAATACGAATAGTTGCTGTTATTTTTGCTAGAAAAGTTTTTGTGAAAAGAATATTATAGCCATGTAGTATATGGGAATTGACGCAAAAACAGATTGAATAAGAGTAAGACGACCAGCATGGTTGAGAGTATTGGCTTTTGTCAAAGTAAGTCGTGATCTGAATTTGTTGTAAATAAAATCATAAGCTTTTGTGAGAGATGATTAAAGGAGTTGTGCACTTGGGTCGTGCTGGAGTTGGAGCGAGCCACCGTGCGCCAAACGCGGCCAGACACACAATGCGGCCTTCCCATGCCCATAGCCTCATCCCGCATGGCCGCATGCGTCATGCGGCCTGCCTACTCGTCATGCGGCCCTCCACTCATGTGGCATCATGTGGCCCGTGTTTTTCTTCTTTTTCTTTTCAGATCATTTTTATTTAGTTTTTGTTTTATATGAGTTTTTATTACTTTTATTTTTTTATATTTTTATCCTTCTTTTATTTCCTTTTATATCTTTTAGTTTTCATTTTTAAGTTTTTATTTTCCATTTGTTAACTTTATTTTATTTTTTCTGGTTGTTAATTTCAATTTTGATTCTATATTTTAGAATTTTATTTTTATTATATCTACTTTAGTTTTTAATATCTAATTGTCATTAATATCAATTTCAGTTATTTGGTTTTTATTGTGTCTCTTAATTTTTATTTTTTTCGATTTTAGTTATACTTTTTGTTGTCAATTTTAGTTTTCGTATTTGGTAATTTTATTTTCTATTTTTTGTTTTTATTGTACTTTAATTTTTAGTTTCTATTTGTAAATTTTAGTTTTATTTTTTATTTTTTTAATTTTAGTTTCAGTCTTGGTAGCTATTTCAGTGGTTTGTTTCTCTTTCAGATTTGAATGTCGTCTTAAATTATTCATATGCATTGTTATTCAATATTCCCTTCTTTTAATTGTTTTATTTTTGGTTCAAAAGTTTAGTTTAATTTTAGTTTAATGAGTTATGAGTTTTATTTTTTAAATTCCAGATATTAGCTAGATAATAACTTATCCTACTAAGTTAGCAGCTTATTCAATGCTTTTTCTAATAGTTTGCCCCTCATGGTGCAACTTGTTTTTTTTGCGTTTTGTTATTCTTCACTTTTTCTAATAAATGTCCCTCAAACTGTCAACTAGTTAGGTTTTTCTCGGCTCATATAGCGTGGGTTATATAATAGCTTGCTCCTCTCATTACAGCAGAATCATTCTTTGCCGAGTCCTGGCAGCACTCGGCAAAGAGCCTTTTGCACTCGGCGAAGGCTTCGCCGAGTGCCGCACTCGGCGAAGGGCACTCGACGAAGAAAATATCGGCAAAGGGTTCTTTGCCGAGTGCCAAATATCGGGCACTCGGTGAAGGCTTTGCCGAGTGCCAAATATCGAGCACTCGGCGAAGGCTTTGCCGAGTGCTGACAAATTTGGCACTCGACAAAGAAAAAACGAAAAAAATCCAAAAAATAGAGAAAAACTTTTATTAAATTGAGGGAGGGGCCGACTAGGCAGCGCCCACCCGTCTCCCTCGAAATCGCAAGTCCTGATATTTTTCACGCAATTTTCTCTCACGCAATCAGCCTCCTCTACCACTGCACTATGTTGACTCTTGCTAACGTCGTCACTAGGAGTAGACTATGGAATCTATCCCCGGCAACGGCGCCAGAAAGGTTTGTTGGTACTTCTTAATGCAAGAAGTATAACTAACTATTCGTATGACTATTGGTAGGTTCCGCAAGCGCACAGAATAAGTCTATTGTAGCACTTCACTCGGGAGTAACTGAGTATCGTATTTATTTCCACAGGGAAGCTACTATGGCAGAACTAACACTAGGACCGCTATGAACAACCAGTGATTCTAGCAGGGTTGATCGAAATGTGTGAATGGGGGTGGTTTCTACTACTACTAAAAGGAAAAGAAAGACTAACTATTACTAACCTAAATCGGCGGGGTCTGGCCGATGAACAGATTAATGTTTTTTCCTACACACTTACGATCACAACTAACTTAGCAATAAAGGTTCTATCTAGTTCTTCGAACCGTACACACCCTCTGGACTATTTACCTCAGACGTGCACAACGAGGTTTATGATTTAAGAACTAACCCAACTACGTGGTGGAATTCAAGGCTCCCAGGGCTGTCACCACCTGTTTGCTACCACAGCTATCCGGGGGGCTAGCCACAAACTAAGGTATAACTAGTCTAAGCACCGCGCTTACACTAAAATATACTACTCTAATCTTGCGTCCAAAACTAGAGCACTGATTACTCAGCGAAGAACCTAAACTAGATATAAACTAAATACTAAGTTATCTATGATCGAAAGCACTCAACAAGAACAATAAGTAAAGAACTTAAAGTAAATGCTGAAAGTAGAAGAACACTGAGATAAATGAAGGAAGACTTGGAATTATACCAGAGACTTGGAACATCCTCTATTACAACTCCAGCTCTTCTCTTCTTCACTCTCGCTCTCACTCTAAGTCTCTCAACTAGAGTGTTCCTTCACCAGAGCTTCGCTTACAAGAGAGTGAGACTAATGAGGTGAGGTCTGAGTACAAATGAGCTAGGGGGGTCCTATTTATAGCCTAGAGACCTAGGGTTAGGTCAGGGGGGTGAGTGTAGTGGCGGGCGCCAGCCCTAGGTGGCGGGCGCCACCCCCCTGGCCCTTGGATCCACCGCCTCTTCACCAACGGCATCCAGGAGGTCCTCCAAGTCGGTTAGGGTTCGGTTAGGGTTGTCCAATAACCGTCACATGGTCAATTAGGCCATGATCCATGTGACGCTGCTTCTTAGCCCTTGGATGAACCGACTTAGGTGAGCAACGACTGCAAATGAGTGTGGAGTGCTTCCCCTAGATCAGTGACGTGGCAGCCCTGGCGGCCGCCAGCTAGGGGTGGCGGGCGCCACCCCTCCTTGGCCCAGAGTGAGTCCAGGCACGTGGGCTTACTTCCTGGTGGGTCCATTTGGTCATTTTGCTCAAAAACCCTGCAATTTCCTACATTCAAATAAAACTCAAGGACAAGTGGAAATCGTTAGTTTATAAAAGGTTTTTGGTTGATTTTAGGCTCTTGTGTTGTGTTATATGACCTTGTCGATGCTAAAAATATGACACTTAGTGAGCGTCAACATACTACACACATATACGTTCCATATCCGTTTCGGTTACCCATATATTATACTAAACCGAGTGTAACTTGCTTATTTGAGGCCCTAAACGAATTGAAATAAAAAAGTTGTCAACTACAAAGTTTTCTAACTTTTTGAGATCTACAACTTTTATTTTGGTAGTTTTCCATCTGAGGTCATTTATAAAAATTTGAATTTCAAATTTGATAATTTGAAACGTAGTTTTCGTTGACAAGATGATTTCAAATCAAAAGGTTGTCAACACCAAAGTTTCATAACTTTTCGAGATCTATAACTTTCATTTTGGTCATCTCTCCATCCGAGATATTTTAAAAAATTCGAATTTTAAATTTTTCAAATTCGAACGCAGTTTTGCATAACTAGATGACTTCAAATTAAAAAGTTATCAACTACAAACTTTCATAACTTGTCAAGATCTACAAAGTTTATTTTGGTTGTTTGACCATTTGTGCATTCGACATTGTGGTTCTAATATTATTCACAAACATTATATATCACTCTTGTAGTTTTATAAACTACCAGAGAGATATATAAGATTTGTGAACGAATTTATTTTAAGTTTGTCAAATGAAAAAATCACCAAAACAAAAATTGTTCATCTTGATAAGTTAACCAACTTTGTAGTTAAAACCTTTTTCATTTGGATTAATTTACTGCTTCAAAATGTAATTTAAAAACTGGCTTTGCCGAGTGTCAAAAAAAAATACTAGGCAAAGAGCTCTTTGCCGAGTGGCTTGCACTCGGCAAAGAGGTGCCTTTGCCGAGTGCCAGCCTGGTGGCACTCGGCAAAGACCCGACCACGTGACACAGTTCGGGGCCACATTCTTTGCCGAGTGCCACGTGGCTGGCACTCGGCAAAGCAGTGCCTTTGCCGAGTGCCTTTCTTTGCCGAGTGTCGGACACTCGGCAAAGCATCCTTTGCCTTGTGTTTGCGCTTTGCCGAGTGCCACGTGGCCAGCACTCGGCAAAGAGGCTCTTTGCCCGGTGCCCGAAATTTGGCACTCGGCAAAGCCCCGGGCACTCGGCAAAGCCTAGGTTTCCTGTAGTGTCTAGTTAATAATTTATGCAGTGCTTTGTGCTTTCCATGTTGCAGGTTGTCTTTTTATATCGCTATCCTCGTTTTTAATAAATATCCTCGGTTGACAGCAAGTCATGCTTTCTAGGTTTGTAATGTTATATTATTCTTGTATAATAATTTGTCCCACTAGTTCAGGGTTTAAGTAATGTTTGTTTTAATAATTTGTGCCTCTGAATTGTAGGTTGTCTTGGTTGAGCCGTTATTCTCTTTAGGAATTAGTATATTATGTAAACACTATATAACAATTTTATTGTATTTCTATAGAAACAGTCGCAGTACGAGTGAGGTCTAATTTTATTCGTCTCATTACATGGAATATAATGCAGATAAAATTGAAAACAGAGATTTGCTATCTAGAAGTTATAGCAATTCAAATAAATTATTTTGCTTTTTCCTTTTTTGTTTAGGTGAGCTTGCCTGCCTTAATCGCCGTTCTGCGTCAGGTTGCATTAGGGGCGGATCTACGAGGGGGCTGGGTGGGCTCCATCCCCCCTACAGCTGGTAGGTCAATGAAAAATTATGGATAATTATGATAAAAATTGGTGGAGAAAAGAAGAAAAAAATGAAGAAACAGATGAAGAAGAAGAGATCAATCCCTCCTTTAATCATGTTCTGCATCCATCACTGGGTTGCATGCATGTATGAAAATGGAAAGCATGTGGTCATGTGGATTCCTGCATGTGGGTGTGAGAAGGCGGGTCCGTTGTTTGCATCAACTTGTACGCATGATCGAATAGAATTATGGAAAGCGGGTAGAGGAGGGAGACCAGGTTCCAATCGACCGCGGGATGTTAAGGCGTACGCATGGCGTTGCGCGTTTGGGTGTAGCCCGACAGGTCACGCTATATCGTTGTCCGTATATATAATAATATGATGATATATACTACTCCGTCCCATAAAAAGAGTTACTATGTGATACGTGCTGGGTAAACTTTCTCAACTTTGATTGAATTTATACAAAATGTGTGCAATATTTTTATCTCATAAAAGTATATTTAAAGATTTATTCAATGATACTAATTATGTAACATAAATATTAATATTTTATTATATATATTTGGTCAAAGTTGAAATCTGTTGACTTTTTGCAAAGCGAGAATGACTTTTTTTTTTGGGACGGAGGGAGTATAAACATCAGACAACTACGTATTATTTTGTTGTTTT
The DNA here is from genome assembly GCA_009763385.1 of Coix lacryma-jobi var. lacryma-jobi. Classification (NCBI taxonomy): domain Eukaryota; kingdom Viridiplantae; phylum Streptophyta; class Magnoliopsida; order Poales; family Poaceae; genus Coix; species Coix lacryma-jobi. Next base: position 104,224,993 of record CM019823.1, on the reverse strand, counting down.
CATGCATCTACGTACACTAAGGATGAAAACGGACGGAAACGAACGGAAAATACCTCTACCATTTTCGTTTTCATATTTATATGACGGAAACGGGAGCGGGAGCGGAATAGCCGGGAACGGAAACGGTAGCGGGATAAACGGTAATACGAAAACGGATAAATACGATCGGAAAATCAACAACAACGAACGGTAGCCGGAAACTTAAGCCGGGATTACATATCACGTATGATAACCGAGATACAAAAGTAGAAGTAAACAAATAATAAATCTCACATGATATTAGTGAAGGTGAAGAAGCTAGCTAAACCATTCAGCTTGGCTAGTCTACGTCCTGCTGCTACGTTCCTTCATGTCCTTAACGTCTGTGCAGACATGCATACCAGAGAAACAGTAACGAACGCTAAACTGCATGCAAGATTACTTGCTACTGCTATATTGTATCTGCATGCACATATGCTGCCACGCCCAGAGCCAAGTGATGCACCAGTGCCAACTCAGGGAACGGCCGCCTGCTGATACGGCCGGCAAAGTACGGGGCTCATCCCGGTTAAGAACAAAACGGAATAAATACGGGATTATCCCGGTAGAATACGGTATTCCGCAAATACGGACGGAAAAACTCTCAACCGTTTTCGATCCCGGTCCCGGAGCATCCCGTCCCGTTTCCGTTTTTTCCCGAAAAAAACGAAAATGAGCGGGATAAAATGGAATACGGTCGCGGACGGAACTGGATTTATCCCGTCCGTTTTCATGTGCGGAGGCGGAGAGGCCAGAGCTTCCGCTTCTGGCCCGCCTTCAACACACGCATGTGATTCACGCGGTCTCCGTCCGCCATAACCCCACAGCAGCGACCAAAATTGAAACGATACATAGAGAGCACAGCATGTGTCCTCATCGGTGGCGGTGGCCCTGCTCATATCTCGTCCTCCAGAGCGGGGACCTTTCCATTTTTGTGGTTCGTACGTGCTGGCAGAGTGGTAGTAGCAGTCATGTGGACGACATGCATTATTTGTTGGGTGGAGATCCAGCTAAGGTGCTGAGGCCACATCAACATTTGTGGACACGTGATAATTTTTTGGAGCCAGTTCAGATAACATACGAACAGGAATATCAATGGCGAGGCGGCAGATATTTTATGCGTAATATAAACCTAACGATATGGGCAGGTTCGCCTGTTTGCTTCAGTATTAAAATTAATATGAATTCACGTCTGGCTGTTAAGCAAACTTTCGGAGAAATGCAAACATATAGTACTAGCTATCAGTGTCAGTGTGCCACGTACGCCAATTAGCAAGGCACACCGGCTAGCTAAATTTTATTTCCGACTCTCGCGGGATAGCACAACAAATGGAATGATGGTGGTGGCATTCAACAATCTGTTGGTGACCACTTTTCTTGCGTGCGTTGGCTAAAAACACAATAGCGAGTTGGACACCATCTTGGAGATGCTCTTAGGGCTCCTTTGGGAGGCCCGATCCACGGGGTTTTCCCCGCCTTTTCCCTGGGCCAGGCCCCCACGCAGATTTCGGCCACGGGGAGAAGCCCCCTTGCATTTAAAAGCCCAACACCCGAAAGAGGGCAACCCTAGCCCCGTACTTTCCCCAGGCCGGCTCATCCTGCACGCAGGGGTCCGGGCGGCTCTTTCGCATGCTCGGAGCGAGCGAGCGAGGGCGACACGCAGGAGGAAAGCACCACCGCCACTGTGCTCGCCCCCGCCACCACCATCCTCGCCACCCATCACTGTCACCGTGCTCGTCCCCCACCGCCGCTACCTTGCTCATCCCCGCCGCCACCACCGTGCTTGCCCCCCGTCGTGGCCGCCGTCCTCGCCTTTCACCTCCATCGACAACTTCATCTGCGTCGCCGACCTCGTGATGACCACCACCTCCGTCTGAGCTTCAAGATCTACTACAGGTTTGCTTGAAGATCTACTACAGGTTTGTTTTCTTCTTCTTTCTCCAACGCCGACCAGGACTAGGTTTTCTGCCATTGCGTGATTCGCAGGTTTTTGGACTGTGCCCCCAGCTGTCGGGCTTCTTGCCTATCCTGCGTATCTAAGAACACATGTTGAGAAGTTTCCATGTGACATGGTTGAGAAGTGCCCATGTGTGTGTGATGAATGGATTGACACTTCTGAGGAAGGTTTGAAGCTTTTCCTGGTTGAGTCTTATTTCATATGTGGTTGATAATGTTAATGACTAACCGGTGGTGTTGAGTTGTGTTTTATTGTTTCATGTTGGTGTGTGTGTGCAACATGGCTCTTGGCTGTGTGTGTTGTGCATGTGTGGAGCTCGGAGGCAATGGTCGATGGCGAGGTAAATGTCAAGTAGAGACGTGTCGTGCCGATGAACCAGGAATGGCAAAGGGTGGACGTGAGGCTTGGACTGACAGACCAGAGGGCTGGAGGACCAGTTGCGGTAGCTGGCACTTGACAGCAACAAGCAAAAGTACATGGAGATGTGCGACGACATCGGTCGAGTCAAGACGGAAGGCGATGGTGTCGTGGCACCTGGCGGAGGCCGGACACGGGCTTGCATGGGAGATGCAAGTGCCGTCGGTCGAGTCAGGGAGGAAGACGAAGGTGTCGTGCTTGGCGGAGGCTGGACTGCGAACACAAGGTTGATATGTGCCCTTGTGGTTCGGCCCTTTCTTACGAGTGATTGATCAACAAGCTCACAGGTAGGCGTGAGTGGGTGACATGTCTCTTAGTTGTGTTGTTGTGCAGGTGTGGAGCTCAGAGGCAATGGTCAATGGTGAGGTGAAGGTCAAGTAGATACATGTCGTGCCGATGGACCGGGAGTGGAGAAGGGCGGACGTGAGGCTTGGACTGACAGACCGGAGGGTCAGAAGACCAGTTGCGGTAGCTGACACTTGGCGGCAACCAGCGAGAGCACATGTGATGTGCGACTACATCGACCCTTCGACTATCCCGAATGCTACCCTACGACAAGAAATTCTCAACTTCCAACAAAAAGAGAAGGAAACCATCGGGGGCAGCCTAGGATCAATTCTTAATTTTAACATGATCAGGTCCCGACTTGTGTATCCCCAACCATGTGTTGTTACAATATTTTTGGTTAGGGCTAAACAAGGAATCCGCCCTACAACTAGATATAGCATCCGGAGGTTCTTTTACACATAAAACCACCGAAAAGGGGGAAGCCTTGCTAAACCGAATTATAGAAAACACTCCTCCTTTAGAACCAGTGCGTGTGGAACCTTCACCATGCCTTGAGATAACATCCCTAACCGAGGCTGAACTCCCATCTCCTGAACCGGAAGATCCAAATGAACATACACAACCCATCGATCTTCCACCTTTTGATGATGAACTGTTTGAGGATTTTTGGAACACATCAAGATATTCTCGCCAAAAGAAACCCCAAATTCCAAATAGACCTCAGTACCCAGTAGATCTTGAGCTAACTAAGAAACCAATCAAGGAATTGAGTACAATAATGAGCATCGAATGGCTAGATGAAATCGAGCACTCTAAAGAAGAAATTTTAATTTTTGGTCCATCCTCAACCATTAGATGCTTTATTCGAGGGGAAGGGTAGATGTACTTTATAATCCAACTGTTGGGGCAAACTTAATATACGCATCATTTGTATCTAACACCTTAGCAATGAAACCCCATGCCTCGACTACGAAATCACTGAGGATTAGTCCAAGGGCCACCCTGAAAGGATTAGGGATTAGCCATGATTTGCCTCTTCATACAGAAACCATTGAGCTATCCCTTAACTTTCACATCTTTGAAATTGAAGATTTTGACATTATGATAGGCCAACCCATAGAAAAGCTCCTCATGGAAATTCCCCCTTCAGGAAATCTAGACTTAAGACTAGGGAGAGACCTGTTTTCAATACCCCTCTCCCTAGCTAAAAACTCTTTGGCTAAACCTCTCCCACAGTCTATGGAGGTCAAGTCGGTAGAACCTTTTGAAACCCTTGAATCATCCTTAAACAAGGATGCCCAACTCTTCATTGAAGAAGAGGATGATCTGGATGAAACCCTAGAACTTCCTAAAGAGGAAGAACCGACACCCCCACCGATTGAACTAAAACCCCTGCCCGCTGGCCTACGCTATGTTTTTCTAAATGGTAACAAACAAACTCCTGTCATTATTAGCGATAAGCTCACTGAACAGGAGACAACCCAACTCATAACCATTTTAGAAAAACATAGATTGTTATTTGGGTATTCACTAAAATATTTAAAGGGGATTAGTCCAATAGTCTACACACATCACATTCCAATTGACCCTTCAAGCTCACCATCTTGAGAACCACAACGAAGGTTGAATAACGCGATGCGTGAAGTCATGAAGAAGGAAGTCCGAAAACTTCTTCACGCCGGGATAATTTATCCCATACCACATAGTGACTGGGTTAGCCCTGTCCAAGTGTGTCACACCCTAATTTTAAGAATAAAACTGAGGCAACGAACTCATGTGTGCACAGGGATCAGTCGCACACATAAGCTTGACAAATTATGAAAAAGGTACTGTCACAGTGTTTATTACATAACGGTAGTAGCAAAACAAAGACTTACATCAGCGAAAAAGGTAAACTAGATATAACTCTCACGGGCAACCACCACAGGGATTGCCGACTGGGGGATACGCTAACCTAGAAGACTTCTGGAAAAAACTCCAACTCCAACTTCATATGTTACCCATCCGGGATTTTTATCCAAAAAGAAAAAGAAACAACAAGCGTAAGTACTCCTCGTACTTAGCAGGCCAACATGGGGTTCATGAGGCTCAAAGAGGCTGACACTGTCTGACTGCAGTTAGCTTTTATGTTGGCACAATTTTAGCATTAGAGTAAACGAGTATTGTGCTTAACCCTTAAACCCCTGATCCATTTGTCCATCAATGATAAATAATTCACCATAAGAGCACCATCAACATAAAGTAACAATTAATTAAGTATAATAGTTCTGCTAGTTTTTCGGGCCGCTCGTGACCGTGAGCACGACTGCTATAAAAGTTTTACACTCTGCAAAGGTTGTGCATCTTTACCCACAAGCTGTGTTGCCCAGATGCCCAGGGGAGCGACCCCCATAACACTACCAAGGTGAGCGGGCAAGGCACACTATGAAGCCTTTCGCTGGTTCGTCTAACAAGTTAGGGCCGCTAGGTTTCCTTGGCAATCAGATGTAGCAAACCCCCCTTTCCTATGGCACAAGGCCGTCACAGCTATACACATAGGAACAGGAGAAGCCCTACACCGTAGTGGCAAGCCTCTACTGTGCCCTTTCGGGTAACCTCTAATAAGCTCAGTTTACTGAGCTAAAACCAGAGCCATATAGCACTCATGGTAGCACTGTCAGTCCCAGCTTTTGCTAACAACAAGTTTCATTAACCATTTAACCACATATCAATATGAGAACATTCATCATTGGACATGGATCAGATATTAAACAGTTAGCACTAGCATTCTACCCATATGCATTTATCCCACAGGTGTCAAGAGTATCACAGATAACAAAAGCTAAATAGATCTCTAAGGTTGTTCAGATTGACACATGCAATATGAAGTGCTTAATAAAGTGAACAGGTAACAAGGATGGTCTCATGCTAACTTGCCTTGATTGTTGTACTGCTGATCCTCTTGCTGATCTTCAAACGAAAGCTCTTGATCTAACCACGTTTGTTCACCGACTATACTCGATCACATGAAACATCATACACGCATTCCAAGTGCACACATGCATTGCAAACAAGGCTATCCATTAGAACAGTACACCAACAGTGGTAAACAGAAATAAAACATTTGCAAAACAGAAGTACTCGATCCTACGACCACGACGATATTTGGTTCACCGAAAACGGACTTACGACGCAAAAGATACGGCCAAAACGGTATAAACAAAGCCCTAAACAAGGCTGACTTGGACCCTACAGCTAATCTGTCCAAAACAGACTAACAGAGACATAAGCGGATAGAGAACTAAATTACGAAGCTAACGCAATTTGAACGGACCAAATCGGAGCTAAAACGTGGCTTTTATAAGCGTTTTATTGCAGTGGAAAACTATAAATAAGCTGAAATACATTTGAATTTAAATCGGGATTTAAATCGAATTTTAAATCAAATTCGCAGCCGGACAGGGACTGCGGGTTGATTCGGCAAACTTCCAGGGGTTCTTTAACAAAATTCCCCCGAAGGGGTATGGACCACTCTCGACCGCTTGATCGGCCACGGACGCTCCCGATTAGATCGGGGAAAACGTGCACGAGTGGCGGACTGGTGGCGCGCCCAGGCCGCGACGTCGCGGCGCTCTGCGCGACGTCGTGCGCGCGACCACCATGGCCGACGCATGGGATCTCGGCGGCTCTGCCACCAAAGCCGCTGCAGTTCACAGGAGGGGCACAGGAGGGTACGGGGATAACCAGCAAAGCTCACCGCGGCAGAAGCACGACGAGGTTGGCCCGAAGACAACGACGACGGTGGCGAACGACGGACCGCGGCGCTCTGCACGGGTTCGCCGGTGGTTAGGGTGATAGAGAGACCAAGGGAGAGGGAGATAGGGTTCTACGGCGCCGTTACCGCGATGCGAACGTTGACAGAGGGTCTATGGGAGACGGGCACGGCTGGACGGCGAGGCAAAGCTCCAAGCAGGCGCGGCGGCGTGCTCGGAGCGGTTGTGCGGCACTGGCTCTGCTGCCCGGGAGCGAGCGACGTGAGAGAGAACTGAGTGGGAGACGAGCAGAGACGGGTGCAGACTCGGCTAAAAGGACGAAGGGGTAGGAGGAGTGGGAGTGGGGCGCACCACGACGCGAGGAGGAGCAGGGGCTCGACGGTTGCAGCTCTGGCAATTTGGGGGAACACAGCGGGAGGTAGGGGAGAGGGACGCTGACGCGCGGGCCCGGGGAGTCAGCAACCGAGGGGGAGAGGCACGACCGGTTGCGCGGGTGCTTGCAGGCGCGGGCGCGCCTGGGCTGGCCTGCTGGGCCGTGCAGGGAAAGATGGAATGGAGGAGTTCGGCCCAGCGCGGGAGAAGAGGAGGAGGGGCGTCGGCCCAAAGGGGAAAAAGGGGAGGGGAAGGGCTGGAGCGAGGTGGGCCTTCGGGCCGGAAGCAAGGAGATGAGGAGAAAGAAAGAAAAGCCCTTTTTCTTTTTTATTTTCCACACTTTTCAAACCAATTTTAAAAGGAATTTGAATTCAAACCAAGTTTTGACCAAAACCACTCATCTCAAGAATTAAAATGCAGAGGCATGAATGTAAAAACATGTTCCTAACTTGGTTTTAGTTTGGTGAAAATTATTTAATCCCTATATTAAATTCACACCAAAATCAATAAAGGAACATTTTCACCTATTTTAAATTGGGAAAATTTTAGGGTGTCACAAAGTGGTACCTATGACAATCATAGAGAATGATAAAAATGAACTAATTCCACAACGTACCATTACTGGGTGGAGAATGTGCACTACCGAAATCTTAATGTAGCAACTAAGAAAGATCACTTCCCTTTGTCGTTCATTGACGAAATGCTAGAACGGCTAGTAAAACACTCTTTCTTTTGCTTTCTTGATAGGTATTCGGGGTACCACCAAATTCCAATCCACCCAGACGATCAAAGCAAAACTACATTCACATGCCCCTACGGGACCTATGCTTATAGACGAATGTCTTTTGGACTTTGCAATGCACCCGCCTCTTTCCAAAGGTGTATGATGTCTATATTATCAGATATGATAGAAGAAATCATGGAAGTTTTTATGGATGACTTTTCTGTCTATGGAAAAAGTTTTGATGATTGCCTTAAGAATCTAGACAAAGTCTTACAATGATGCCATGAAAAAGACTTAGTTCTTAATTGGGAAAACTGTCACTTCATGGTACGAGAAGGCATCGTTCTTGGACATCTAGTGATCGAAAGGGGAATTGAGGTAGATAAAGCTAAAATTGAAGTAATTGAGCAACTACCACCCCTTGTAAACATCATGGGAATCCGCAGCTTTTTGGGACATGTAGGCTTTTATAGAAGATTCATAAAAGATTTCTCACAAATTTCACGACCTTTAACCAGCCTGCTAGCTAAGGATGTACCTTTTGATTTCAATGTTGAATGTTTACAAGCTTTTCACACATTAAAAAGAGCTCTAATTTCAGCACCAATCATCCAACCCCCTGATTGGTCACTCCCTTTTGAAATAATGTGTGATGCTAGTGATTACGCTGTCGGGGCAGTGTTGGGGCAAACTAGAGAAAAGAAATATCATGCAATTGCCTACGCTAGCAAAACTTTGACAGGACCACAACTTAACTATGCCACCACTGAAAAAGATCTTCTAGCTGTTGTCTTCGCAATTGATAAATTTTGATCATATTTAGTGGGTGCAAAAATAATTGTTTACACAGACCATGCTACACTCAAATACTTGCTCACTAAAAAAGACGCAAAACCCCATTTTATTCGATGGATTCTTCTACTCCAAGAATTCGATTTTGAAATAAAAGACAAAAAAGAAGTAGAGAACACGGTCGCCGATCATTTGTCGCACATGACTAGCACTAACATGCAGGAAAGACCAATCAACGACTTCCTACGCGACGACATGCTCCTCAAGGTGGCAGACATAAACCCTTGGTATGCAAATATTGTGAATTTCATGGTTTCAGGATATATACCACCAGGGGAGAACAGAAAAAAGCTACAAGTTGAGAGTCGGCGACACCTCTGGAATGACCCCTACCTACTTATACAGAATCTGTGTCGATGGTCTGCTCAGAAGATGCGTACTAACAACTGAAGGAATGCAGATCATCGAGAAGTGCCACGCTGCGCCATATGGGGGACACTACGAAGCATTCCATACACAAGCAAAGATATGACAATGGGGATTCTTCTGTCCTATCATGTATGAAGACACCAAGCAATTCATCCATCGGTGCCGCGAATGCCAACTTCAAGGGGGCATCACCTCTCGGGATGCAATGCCCCTACACTACAACCTTCAAATAGAAATATTTGATGTGTGGGGCATTGATTTCATGGGGCCCTTCGTGAAGTCTCATGACTGTGAGTACATCTTGGTGGCGGTAGACTATGTGTCCAAGTGGGTGGAAGCATTGCCGTGCAGAGCAGCCGACTCCAAAAGTGCACGCAGAATGTTTCATGAGGTGATATTCCCCCGGTATGGAACACCGAGGATAATGATAAGTGATGGAGGATCACATTTCATTGACAAAACCTTCAGAACCTTCCTGCGTGAGCTTGAAGCCAGGCACAACATCGCCACTCCATACCATCCACAGACCAGTGGAAAGGCAGAAACCTTCAACAAACAAATCAAAAACATTTTGCAGAAAACCGTCCATGACATGGGAAAAGGTTGGAAGGACAAGTTGCCGGACGCACTGTGGGCATACAGGACAGCCTATAAGACCCCCAAAGGTATGTCCCCATTCCAGCTGGTTTACAGAAAAACATGCCACCTCCCCGTGGAACTTGAGCACCGAGCATACTGGGCAATCAAGAAATGGAACATGGACGTAAGGCTAGCCGGGATGAATTGCCAAAAGCAAATATCGGAACTAGAGGAATGGCGAGAAAAAGCTTACCATAGTGCTCAACTTTACAAAGAAAAAACAAAGAAGTGGCACCACCAATGAATTAAGCTCAAAGAATTCCAAGTCAGAGACAAAGTCTTATTATTCAAATCCTGTGTTAAGCTATTCGGCAAAGGTAAGCTAAACAATAAGTGGGATGGACCGTTTACCGATATAAATTCATCTACTCATGGTGCAATTTCAATTCAAGATGATAATGAAAATATTTTCAAAATAAACGGACAAAGGCTAAAAATATTCCTTGAACCATCCACAAATGAAGAAATAGATAAAATAGACCTGACCACATCCTAAGAAAGAGGGGAGAAAAAAAATTAAATTTCATGATAAATTACTTTCTTTTTCAAAACAAAATTCAAATCCGAACACAACCTTATGCTCCCCCTATCGGTTCAGGACTGATCTTCGGACAAACAAACACGTGGCAGAGGACAAGCCCGGGGACCGTTTCCCCCGGGCCGGCTGGTCTAAGGGGCCGGCCGATCCCCCGTGGCACCGCTCGTCCCCTCGTTGTGCACTCAGTCTTGCACGACTGAGTAGGGATCAATGCACTTGTGATCATCCACTAGCCGCCTCTTCTCTATATAAACGTGACCCTTCATCCGTCATCACTCACTCACACACTCCCACTCCTAGCATCACACACTCTAGAAGAGTCGTAGAGAGATGGCACACACCCAACTCAATGTAGTGCACTCAAACTCTGTGTTCGAGCTGAGCCCATGCCCATCCAATGCCAATAACAAGCATGCTCCGCCAAGCTCTTTCATAGAAAGAGAGGCACTCGCTATTACGAGAGCACCACTAGCCGCCCTACCACCGCCTGAAACTTTTCAATAGAAGGAGCGAGCGAAAAAATCACAGCCTAAACCATGCCTAAACCACGTCCATCCACCATGCCACGCACCGCACACGGGAGCGGGAGTTCCCGCACCCTCTCATGAGGCAACACGGTCTACACCGCACATACAATGGTGGGTGTGGGAAAAGATTCATGAGAAAGGCGGGCACAGGGAAATCTCTCACTGTGCCCATCAACAAAGTGGTCACAGGGAGCTCATCAAGACCACGTCACAAACCTCTGCGGTTTAAGAAGGCGGTCAAGACACCGACCCTGAAGCAATGCACAATTTTTCCGGAGGATGAAGAGCCTGAAGAACCTGAAAACCCAGAGATCCAAAAACTAAAGGAAACTATAAAAATCATGCGTAAATAAATCAGGGCTAATAGCGTCTCAATCAGCGATAATATGGCCAAAATTAGAGCTTTAGAATTTGAATTAAATTTAGGCCAATTTTCTCTTAGGCGCTCCATTAAACGACTTGCCCGTGCGGTTAATGTAGAATTAGATTGAGCCATTTATAGTTTCTATTTTTTATCTCGCAATCTTTTCTGCATATATTTTTTCTACCTTGTACCGAGCAACGAATAAAATAAAGATTTCCCTTATTTTTCTGATAATATATATTTGTGTACACTGTTTTCTACTCCTATATATATGTCTGCACTAACATGAAAAGACGGACAGAGAAACAACCCCCTCTCAAATATATATATATATATATATGTATATATATATATACATGTGCTAATAAATAATAATAATAATACTAAAATCAATAAAATAATTAAGCCACAAAGCATACCATTCTCTTACTTTAGCGGCAATTGTACTTAGGCAACAATCCCAAATTTGTGAACACTCTTCTATAAGGATTATAACTTATCTTAAAAAAATAATGATTGAGATATAGTAAGATGACATGACTCTTGCTCATTCATGCAGTAAGACTTGGGATTTATTTTAAAAATCTTAAAAACAGCTTGCTCCTCTAGGATAAAAATCCAACATTCCACCAAGAGCTATATACATATAAAAATTCCATAATATTGTCACTCACTTTGTGTTTAGTTTGTTAAATTTTGAGATTCATGTCGAGAGAAGTCTCATACTCCCAAGACCGAGATTCACGCACACTCATTAAATAAAATGCTAACTCATTTGAGTTACACATCTGCCAAATAAAAACTTCATCTTGTTATGAATCTTTCTTTCAAGAATCCCAGCAAGAAGGAAGATTGGGCTATATAGAAATAAACCATGCCAAAAGAGCATGGAAGAAATGAAAAGATGTCATGCAAAAGAAGCATGAGCCAAAAATAAACCATGTCAAAAGAGCATGGAAGAAATGAATAGATGCCATGCCAAAGAAGCATGAGCCAAAAAAAAGATATAATAAAATGGTCCCAATCTTCCCGAAAAGCTCTAAGAAAGGAGGAAGAGAGTCACAACAAGATGAAACAAAAATATTTTATACGCACTAGCACATTTTTGGTCTAGGAGTACGGTGTTTCTCTCCAAGAATCCAAGGTTTGACTCAACAATATACACCAAGTGAGTATATAATGCTATGAATAAAACAAATACCTTGGTGAGGAAAATGCAATGCTAATTTTTATTTGAAAATTGAAACAAACCCAAGCTTCTGATGGCAGAATGTAGCATAGAGGATTGAAATCTTAACTATTCCATTCTCCAATTATAAAATTTTCTAATCTAATAGAGATTCACTTCGCTTGAGGAGCTTGAGGACAAGCGAAAGGCTAAGTGTGGGGGAGTTGTTGGCACTGCTTACTTCATAAATTTTAGCCAACATTCACAACAAAATGAATTTATAATGTCATCAAAACTTAGAATAGGATTTGATTGACTAACATTTTCCACAAGTTTTGGTGTATACTTGTTTTGTAGGCACAAACAATGAAATACATCAAAAAGGCACTTTCCAACGCACATTTGCGCAAACAAATCAACAAAAGACACATGAACATGGGCTCCACTGCAAAGCCCCGTGGCCCAGCAGTCATCAGGGGCCCCCAAGAAGCAAGTCGCAAAGGAGGAGGTCAGATGGGCTCAACCAAGGACTGGCCGGTCCCCTGGGCCAGCTGGCCCAGCTCTGGCCCCATTCAGCACCGCCTTCATTTGGCGGTTGCATGCACGCGCGTGGAGTCAGTGCAACGTGTGTTCAAGCGCATCTCTAAGATTCCATTACCGCCATTTCTTAAATTATAAAAAGGGGAGGCACTCCCCCCGCCAAGATCATCACTCCAAGGAGAAAGACACACAACAAGTAGTAGTAGGTTTATTTTCAGTCCTTTCCATTAGAATAAAGGAGAGGAGTGAGAGAGAGAGAAGAGCAAGAGAAGGAGCTAGAGCTTGGGCTACTCCTCAAGTGCAGCTTCTACACTTAGAAGAGAAGCCAGAGTCGACAACTTCTCTACTTGTATCTCTGTAAGAATCTTCCAGCGTAAGGATATTATGTTATCTATTTGGTTATTTAAATTAAAGAATTTATCTTTGTGCTACTATAGTTTGTGTGATCGACGTTCGTCCTAGTGGCGAATGCTCTAGTAAAAGAGCCCTGCTAAACACAGGTAACCCTTTGCGTGCATACTAGAGTAATAGCGAACATCGTAGACGTGGTGTCTAGGTTGAACGTTATCTTCGGTTTGCCTCTCTTTCTCTGGTGAGGTGGATAGCGACAGGTGGTGACAACCCTATCCATTCTTAGCATCGCCCCCTCCGTTTGACTTGAGGTAGAGCTTTGACCGATATTGCTTGGCAGACCAGGCATACTCCAGAGACGAAAGCAAGCTGCGGTAAAACGAAGTTATCTTTATTTAATTTACTTAACCATAGAAAAACCTCACTACCTCACTTATCATCCTCCTTGTGATCCCAGACAATAAGCTAATTAAGAGTCTAGCCCAACCGTACCTTTGGGAAATTATGATACCGTGAATACTTCTGGGTCAAATGCTACAACGGTATATCCGTGCGCTTGCGGATTCCTCTGTATGCGTTAAGAAATAACAACAGATGGCCACTGTGCCAAGTTCGAACCCCAAAAGCAAAGCCAACTCGAGTAATGTCCATGACCCTATAGATAGGGTGGATGCTCCCAAGGAACACGCTGGGACACTACAAAGGTCAAGGAACCCAACACAAAAGACAGAACCCAAATTGGAGAACGACCAAAGAAAATGCGAATGAGGACGTGCAGCAACAACACTGACCGGACTCTAGGAGCGTCCGGCCAACAGGGATCGGATGCGTCTGGTCCAAGTGAAGGACCGAGAATGCAATAGCAAGGCGACCAGAGGGGGGGGGGGGTGAATGGGAGCTCAAAAATTTCTCTCAAAACTTCGGCCTTTCTCCCACAAATCAACCCCAAAAGCTTCGATCGAAACCATGATGCTCACGACCCTTGGAAGAGGTTGGATGATCCCTAGGATCACAGCGGAGCACCACAAAGCGATAGCAAACCAATCGGCAAAAGCACCGGAACAAGTTCAACCCCTAGAAATCAAGTCCCGAACGTAGATGGAAGACTACGTCGAGAAATCCCCAAATATCAATGCTAACAAGTAGCAAAGATACCTAGAGAGGTTCCTTGATCAACTCTAGTGCCAAACGAGAAGTCCGGAAACCAAGCGGAGAAGCCGGGAGAGCAAACGCACTAAACCGCAACACACAGCCGATTCGCGGACTGTCCGGCCCTGAGGTCCCGGACTGTCCGCCCCTACTGTGGACTGTCCGCAAGGGGATGGCGGACTGTCCGCCGACCAACTGAACGAAACAGCAAGGTTGTTGAACAGTCCCTGGACGTCTCCCGGACTGTCCGCGAGTTCCTACGGCGGACTGTCCGCCGGTCAAGGAACAGTAACGCGACCGAAGAACATAGCCACTGATCCGGCTGATCCCCGACGCGCGGACTGTCCGCCGGTCAAACCGCGGACTGTCCACGACCGCCCAGTGAGGGCGATTTCAGTCGCCCTTCACACAAAACCTCTCAAATCCGAATCAAAACTCGATCCCACGTTCCCAAACTTGGAGAGGATGATCACGAGGTAGTTAGGAGACTATCCCCAAGAAATCATCCGCTCAAATCAACTCAATCACCGGGAAATCGAAAGGGGAGGAGTATGAACGAAAAAGCGCCACGAAAATGAAATCAACCCGATCTACTTGTTCATGAGGAGTTAGATAAATTCCTTCGGTGGAAATGATCTCCTCACTATAAAGAACAAGTTGATTCAAACGGATTTCGCAAAGACGCAGTAGAGAGGGAGACCGAGTGATGGGAAAATCGCGGAGAAACGAAGAACGCGAAGAACACGAACAAAACGCGAATCAAGTCATCGATCTGCAACCGTGTGGCTAGCACACGCTACAACAGTGAGATTACGGTCTCACTTCCTCAAAATCTCCAGTACACAGAGGTATGGTTCTCTGCGGATCTCAGTTGCTACAGCAGGAGATTGGGAGAGCAGGAAAACCTAGAAGGCAAAGAGCAAATGACTGAGATAGGATGGGAGGTGGGTGTCTCCCTCTACTTATCCTAATTCTAGTTCCCACTCTACCCCTAACTAATTACAGAGCGAACCAGCTAAACCCTAGGGTTATTCTGGACCAACTCGAAGATACTGGTAATCCGACGGCCACGCCCGCACAACTGGTAGCGTTGCCTCGACGCAACCTCACCGATTGCCGCCACGTGCCGCCACCGCTCGGCTCGTCCTTTTCCTAGACTTTGCCCCCGGTTTTGAGGCCCAAACCGGGAAACCAGCCTTCACGACCAACCCTCGGTTTTGAGGCCCAAACCGGGAAACCAGCCGTCCATCGCCTGAGTTTTGTGGCCCAAACTCAGAAACCCGCAGCACCCAGGTTTTGAGGCCCAAACCTAGAACCGTCCTCAGCCCGAGTTTTGTGGCCCAAACTCGGAAACCATCAGCGCCCAGGTTTTGAGGCCCAAACCTGGAAACCGTCCACTCGGTGGTTTTTCTGTGGCTCAACCACCAAACCGAGCCGTCGATGGGATGCACCGCCCGTGCACCCCGTCCACCGACACGTGTCCCCAAGTCCTCGACCCAGGCAACACCGTGCCCGCAAGTCTTCGCTCATCGCTGTCCCAGGCTGTCAACCACCACAGCTGATCCTCGGGCCACCGGTCCTTCAGTCTAAGCCTCACGTTTGCCCTTCGCCACTCTCGGTTCATCGGCACGGCACGTCTCTACTTGACCTTCACCTTGCCTTTGATCACTGTATCCGTGCTCGACACCTGCACAACACAAACCAAAGAACATGCGCATTATCCCAGTTGACAATCACTCATCACTCAGAGACCCGGCATACACCCATATATCCGCACCAAGAAAACTTGTTTCTGGACCTCTCTGTTCTTGACCGGGCTCCGCACAGGGAGAGTCTAGTCAGAACAGGTTCAGAGTCCTGTTCACTCAGTGAACAGTGACCACGCAGCGTCCGATCAAAAACCCTAGGACGCGTCCGGTGGACTCACCATGCCAGCGTCCGGTCGCTTCTATGATGGTGCGTCCGGTCAGGTTTGCGCGAGCTGGACTACGCGACCTTCAACAATCGGACTGACTAGTCAGCATCTGGTCACCCTGTACCCAGCGTCTGGTCATCCCGAAACAACAATGTTCTTCCAAAGATTCGACCCGATCTCCCTCAAATCAAAATATCTAAGGCTCAAACTTCATGTGGGGGGTCACAAGCAAGTTAGTGAGCTACTCCTAAGAGATCATGGCTCGAACCTAAACGCAAATCGGTGAATCAAAGAATTTTAGGAAGAAAAGGAAGAATGAGATGCAAAACGAAATCCGTCCGATCTGCGTACTCGTAAGGAATTAGAGTAAACCCTTCGGTGGAAAGATGTCTCTCACAAAGATCTATAATATGGTTCAAACGGATTTTCAATCCATCCCTCGAATCAACCAAACTCGTGAAAGAGCAATAGAGGGGAAACAAAGAACACAAAGAGCAAAAACGTGATGCAAAGATTTCAGCGAAAGCTCCAGAGGAGACAAGGAGATTACGGTCTCCTTTCCTTAAGAAAAGAAATAGCAATTTTTAGTTTAAATTTATAGTTCAATTTTTCTATAAAATCAAATTGTTTCCGATTCACCAAACCTATTCTTATCTCTTTCTAAAGGAATTAAAAAAACAAAATAAGAAAAAAATACTAGAATTCTGGATTTTTCAAATTTCTCTCATTAAAATATTCCAAAATTAAGAATGGGTTTAGTTACTTAAATTCAAAAAGTGAATCAAAGAATTTCGGTATCTAGTTATTAGTTAAAAAAAATATTTATTAAAATACAAAAAAAGATTGAATAATTTTACTTTCTAATCATTTTTGTATTTCTTTCTGTTAAAATAAAAGAGCTCTGTTGTTTCGTAATTGATTGATTGAATTCCAAAGAAAACTTATATTTATAGGAAATTCTCGAATATTGCTTATTTCATATAAAAGGAAATCCTAATGACTAGAATTCTCTAAGTTTTAGAATGTCTTGTTTAAGAGACTAAGTAAGGATACAGATGTATCCACAATTCATTTAGAGTTACTTAATAGCCTATTTCTTATACTATATCTCTATCCCGTGAAATTCTCGAGCCCAAAGATGGATACATATGTTGTGTTTCATTTTGCTAAATGATATCAATTAAATGGTATATCAATTCTATAAATTGGATATAACAATAAATAAATCAGCAAAATTCTTTTATTTTAGATAGAAGAAATGTTTCTTCTATCTAAAATAAAAGAATGTACCCTTCTATCTAAATCCAATTTGCATCCATAAAATAAATCCAAATTCCAGATTCCAGCAGTAGATGAATAATTGCAAATTTTTGTGTGTACGAGATTAGAATAACTTAAAAATAACTGACATAATTTTTTATTTTTCCTGATCAGAAAAATACATGTGAAATCAAAAGTACATAGAGGAATTATGTCGTCTCTACGGATCACAAGCAGCTACAGCGAGAGAGTAGAATGGAATGCTGCAAGGATAGGGAAGGATGAGGGGTGTCATCCTTATTTATAGCCTAATACACTATTCTCCTTCTACACCTAGATATATAGAGCAAACTAGCTAACCCTAGGAGTATTCTTGTCCAACTATGTTAGGTCTTCAATCGACGGTCACACGCCTTCCTCATCGGTCGCTTCGCCTCGATGCAAGCTCCTCGATGCCGCCACGTGCTGTCTCGACGACCGCCGCGCCTTCTCACCGCTAGCTTCGCCACGACGCAAGCCTCGCGGTGTCACCACGCGTCGTGTCCTTCCGCATAGGAACCTCCGCCGGGTTCTGAGGTCCAAACCGACAAACCCGTTAGCCCAGGTTTTGAGGCCCTAAACCTGGAAACCATCCACCCACGTCCCGTTGCCGACATCGATGTTGACGCATGTCGAGCCTCCGCCAAGCACGACGCCTTCGTCTTCCTTCCTGACTCGACCGACGACACTTGCCTCGTGCAAGCCCGTCTCTAGCCTCCGCCAGATGCCACAACGTCATCGTCTTCCATCTCGACTTGCCGATGTAGTCGCACATCACATGTGCTCTTGCTTGTTGCCGCCAAGTGCCAGCTACCGCAATTGGTCCTCTGGCTCTCTAGTCCGTCAGTCCAATCCTCACCACTCCTGGTCCTTCGGCACGACACGTCTCTACTTGACCTTCACCTCGTCATCGACCATTGCCTTCGAGCTCCACACCTGCACAACAACACAGCCAAGAGACATGTTGTCCACTCGTGCGTACCTGTGAGCCTATTGATCAATCACTCATCACAAGAGGTCGAACCATAAGGGCATATATCAACCTTGTGTTCGCACGAGGCCTATTGTCCGAGGCGGACGGTTTGCCCGCCACGGTTAAATTTTCTGTAGTTGTGGGTCTGAATGATTTTTTTTTTGTTTTCTATCTAATTTTTTTTATAGAATCATTTGTGTAGTGGTGGATATTCGGATAAGATTGATAAGATTGTTAGATCTTGGCATGAGTCTTTTACATGATAATGGGATAAGGTCAATAGTATTTTTTATGTCTGACGGTCGAAAATTAGACACACTCTTACATGTGTAGGTTATATGGAGTGGCATACATTAAACTAGATTGTAGCTGTAAAAGTAGGAGGCGCATCCAATTTGAAATAGGCATGTTTCACCTTGGAGATGACCATTACGCACACTTTTAACCAAGCAGGGGTGTTCGGTGGCTTGCATTTGCTTTATGTTTTTCTAACATTTCTATTTGCTGGTGTATTGTATTTGCTTCATTTTTTTTAACATTTTTATTTGCTGGTGTATTGCTATTGTTAGCTCCTATACTCCCTTCGTCCCTAAATAATTATCATCTTTGGTGTATGTATCATAAGTTCGACTTATATGTAGAAAATATGTTTAATATTTATATATTTTAAAAAAATTAAATTCAAATATCTTTTTAATAATACTAATTATGTACTGTAAATATTAATATTTTTAATATTAATATAGTCAAAGTTATTTCTCGGAAAATGTAAATGATATAAATTTAGGCACGGAGTGAGTACATAGATTACCGTAGTGCGTGCTTTGTCGACAGGCCAAGAATAAAATTTCTTTCCAAAAAAACACATGTTTTTTTTGTTGAGGAAATTGAAAAACACATGCATGTGCAACCGCCTATATAAAATTGTAAACAACCCCAAGCTGCATGGTGCAGACGTATTAAAACTCGAACCCAAACAGCAGACCAATCGCAATAGCTTTTGATCTGTACTAGTACTAGCGTCGATGGGCAGCCTGCCACTCGACGCGTCAGTGCGACCACTGGACCCCGTGGCGTTCGCCAGTGATTCACGCGCCATCATGGACTTTCTCGCCGAGTACTACCGCGACGTCGATACGTACCCTGTCCGGGCGGCCGACCTTGAGCCGGGCAGGCTACGGAAGCTGCTCCCAGAGGCGGCGCCAGAGCACGGCGAGCCGATGGAGAACGTACTGAAGGACGTCCGGCGGGACATCCTGCCGGGGCTCACCCACTGGCAGAGCCCCAGCTTCTTCGCCTACTTCCCCATGAACGCCAGCGCCGCCGGGTTCGCAGGGGAGATGCTGTCGGCCGGCCTCAACGTCGTGCCGTTCGTGTGGGCCGCGTCGCCCGCCGCGGCGGAGCTCGAGAGCGTGGTGGTGGACTGGATGGGTACGCTGCTGGGGCTTCCGCAGAGGCTACTCTTCTCGGGCGGCGGCGGCGGCGTGCTACAGGGGAGCACGTGCGAGGCCGTGGTGTGCACGCTCGCCGCGGCGCGGGACCGCGTGCTGCACAGGCTGGGGCACGAGAGCATCATGAGGCTGGTGGTCTACGCCTCCGACCAGACGCACGTCACCTTCCAGAAGGGCGCGCGGCTGGTGGGCATCCCGCCGTCCAACTTCCGCGTCATGCAGACGACGTCGGCCTCCGGGTACGGGCTGACCGCCGACGCCGTCCGCGCCGCGGTCGACCGCGACGTCGCCCGCGGCCTGGTGCCTCTGTACCTCTGCGCCACGGTGGGCACGACGGGGCTCGGCGCGGCCGACCCCGTGCGCGAGCTCGGAGAGGTGGCGCGGCGGCACGGCATGTGGCTGCACGTCGACGCGGCGTACGCCGGCAGCGCGGCCATTTGCCCGGAGTTCCAGGGCTATCTCGACGGCGCCGAGCTCGCCGACTCGGTGAGCACGAACCCGCACAAGTGGTTCCTCACCAACGCGGACTGCTGCTGTCTGTGGGTGGCGAGCCCAGGCGCGCTGACCTCCGCGCTGTCCACCGACCCGGAGTACCTCAAGAACGTCGGCGCGGACGGCACGGGCCAGCCGGCCGCCAGCATAGACTACAAGGACTGGCAGATCTCCATGTCACGCCGGTTCCGCGCCATCAAGCTCTGGGTCGTGCTGCGGCGCTACGGCGCCGTCGGCCTGCGCGCGCACATCCGCCGGCACGTCACCGCTGCCAAGTGGTTCGAGCGGACTGTGGCGGCGGACGAACGCTTCGAGGTTGTGGTGCCGAGGAAGTTCTCGCTGGTGTGTTTCCGCCTCCGGGCGAGGTTCGTGGGGGACGACACGGTGGACGAGCTGAACCAGGAGCTCCTCGCGGCGGTGAACGCGAGCGGACGGGCGTTCATGACGCACTTCATGGTGGACGGCAACTTCGTGATCCGCCTCGCGGTCGGCGGTGCCATGACAGAGATGCGGCACGTCATGGACGTGTGGGAATTACTGCAGGCCAGCGCCGACCACGTTCTACGGCGCTATCAGCTCTAGTACTGCCAGTGGACTCTGCACATGTACGTACCGTACGTCGCACATGTGCGTTGCACGCCATGTCCTTTTCTCTCGCACGCTCAAGGTTTGATTATTGTTGTGTGTACCGTGCTTCTTTGTCCAGACTCCACGCAATAGTAATATATACTCCCTCCGTCTCAGGATATAAGGCGCGATTTGACTTGGTGCGGTCTTCAAGATTATACTTTGACCATTAATTTATATTATTTTATATAATTAATAGAAACAACAAAAATATCATTAAAAATTATTTGTAAAGATAAAACTAATGGTACCATTATTGTATTATATATTTTTTTTTATTTTATTAGATTTATTATTGGTCAAAGTTAATAAAGTTTGAATTTTGAAATACGTGCATGCCTTATATCCTGAGACGGAGGGAGTATATAGGATGTTAAAATATTTAATACGACTGCAACTGAAAATCGAATTTTCACATGCAGAGAGAGTCAATCATTAGTGAAGAATTAAAAAAAATACAGACATCTTCTGTATCTAAATAGGAGACCTATAATATCATATTTTTCTACGTTCTCAGCCGGCGAGCCGCTATGAACCCCACAAACGAGTCTGCTGCTTTTTCATCTCCCTCGATCTAATTCCTTCAAGGCGATAGTCGTCAAACTACAGCGCGTGCACCATCGATTTCTCCATCACGACGCACCATCTATTGATCTACCGCCACAAATGCAGCTAAGGTAACTGCCGCCGCATAACATCCAAAAGAAAATAAACAGGTATCGCAGTCCACTAGATTTTTTCGGGCGCCTCCTTTTACTGACGGTTTAGTAACCACGCGCCAGAATGAAACAGTGGGCCTCAAGTGTAGAACCGTGTGTAGAAATAGATTTCTACAGGCGGTTTCTTAACACAACCGCCTGTAGAAATACATGTGTTTTTTAAAATTTAATTTTTTCAAACAATCTTGGATGAGAAAACACTTAAAATGAAAGTTGTTCGTCTTGAAAAGTTATGAAACTTTTAAAATTACAACTTTTTAATTTGAAGTCATCTTGTCAACGAAAAATATATTTGAATGGTCTCAAATTTAAAATTCAAATTTTATAAACGACCACGGATGGAGAAACGACCGATACAAAAGTTATTCGTCTCAAAAAGTTATGAAACTTTGTAGTTGACAACCTTTTAATTTGAAATAATTTAGGACCTCAAACAAACAAATTACATTCGAGTTTGTATAATATGTGGGGAACCGAAAGGGTATATGAACACATGTGAGTGTGTGATGCATTGGTACATAAGGCTCCGCGCGAGACCGAGGTCGTGAGTTCGAATTTCACCAGTTGTGTTAGCCGCAGATTTTACACGCAAAAAATATCAGTTCACAGGGAACCGTGTGATGTGCTCGTATTTGTTAAAAAAGGATCGAATGAATCGAACTGTTTATTCTGTGAACGAGATTATATATATATACAAAGGCAGTTGCCTTGGCCGTGACTCAGAGGAAGAGACGGTTATGCATGCCGTAGGGCCTGTACAGTTATGCCAATATAATTAGCATGTGCTAATTATATGATTTACAATAATTGATCACTAATTAATTAATCCTAATTAATCTCAACACTCCCCCTTGATCAAATGATTTTGTAAAGGCACCGTTGTTCGTTCATCAGAATAAGTCTTGAAGCTTTGTAAAAACCCCGTGGGAAAAACCAAAGTATATCGATATACCAGGCAAAACTCCTAAAAACCCAGTGGGAAAAGAAGGAGAAACACCATGATATATTTGAATCCAAATGTTAATAGACCCTTTAGGTGATCCTAAAGACTTGGTCTAAAACAACTTTGATCAGAGATCAATATGTCATATATTATCTTTGAAAAACTTTATAAGGAAAAATAGATAATATGACACTTACTATGTGTTACAATTACCTCATTAAAAACTTTATGTGAGAAAACTCAAAATAGAGTAAAACTCATATAAAGGAAAAGAGTATAATGTAATGATGAAGTAGGTTATCTTTAGAGAATTTCTCCCCCTGATTCTTGCAAATTTTTAAGCCTTCTCATACCAATACCATCAACACATTTTCGGAATGCGGAGCATGGTAGAGATTTTGTGAATAAATCCGCAAGATTATCACAAGATTTAATTTGCACGATTTCTATCTCTCCATTCTTTTGGAGCTCGTGGGGGTAAAATAATTTGGGAATAATATGTTTTGTCATATTACTCTTAATATAACCTGATTCCATCTGAGTAACACATGCCGAATTATCCTCAAAGATAATTGTCGGTGTCTCAACTGCACCAATACCACATGACTTAGTTATGTGGTGTATTACTCTACGAAGCCAAACGCATTCGCGTGAAGCTTCATATAAAGCAATAATTTCTGAATGATTGGTGGAGGTGGACGTTAATGTCTACTTTGATGACTTCCAAGATATTGTTGTACCACCTTGCAAGAAAACAAAGCCTGTTTGCGATATGCCATTGTGGGGATCTGATAGATAACCAACATCTGTATATCCTAACAAAATTGGATCTTGATTTCTGCTATAGAGCAACCCAAGATCCGTTGTACCATTGAGATACCTCAGAACTGTTTTAACTCCTACCCAATGACGTTTGGTAGGAGCAGCACTATGTCTTGCCAGTAAATTAACCGCGAATGCTATATCCGGTCGGGTGTTATTTGCAAAATACATTAGTGCTTCAATGACACTGAGATATGGGACGTGTGGTCCTAATATCTCTTCTTCCTTTTCCCGAGGCCTAAAAAGATCCTTTTTTACATCTAAGGACCTTACTACCATCGGGGTCTTTGTAGGATATGATTTGTCCATATTGAATTTCTCCAATACTTTGTGGACATAGGCAGCTTGGTATATGAATATACCAGAAGGTAAATGCTCAAGTTGTAAACCCAAGCAAAATTTGGTTTGACCCAAATCCTTCATTTCAAACTCCATCTGTAAATGATGACGTGCTTCATTAATATCAGGTCCGTTGCAAATGATATTGAGATCATCAACGTAAACTGATATGATACAGAATCCTGTTGAAGATTTCTTAATGAAGACGCATGGACAGTCATCATTATTTGTGTATCCCTTTAATTTAAGGAATTCACTTAACCGATTGTACCACATTCGACCTGATTGTTTTAAGCCATATAATGACTTCTGCAACTTGACGCAATACATGTTGCGATTTGCCTTAGGATTCGGTATGCTGATTCCATCAGGAACCTTCATGTATATATCCGAATCTAATGACCCATATAAGTATGCGGTCACTATGTCCATCAACTGCATAGATAGACGATTTTGTACTGCCAATGCTATTAAGTATCGGAACGTTATTCCACTCATTACCGGAGAGTAAGTTTCGTTGAAATCAACGCCAGGTCTTTGCGTAAAACCTTGTGCCACTAGCCTTGCTTTATATCTCACTACTTCATTGTTTTCATTCCTTTTACGGACGAAAACCCATTTGTATCCTACAGGAAGGACACCAGGAGGTGTTGGCATTACAGCCGAAAACACTTCCCTTTTATAAAGCGAGGCAATCTCTGTTTGAATTGCTACTTTCCAACTATCCCAGTCCGAGCGCTTCTTGCACTCAGTCATAGACTTAGGATCTGAATCAGTTTGAAGGATATTCGCAATTTTTTCAGAGAAATATATGTCGACTATTATGGACTTACGATCATAAGACTCTCCAGTCTCTATAAAATTTATAGCAATTTCTTCTACCCTTAAAGGTTCATCATGACTTCCCGAAATGATGAATCTTGGGTCTTCCGATATTCCAGCCTCAGTGTTTATGCGCATAACTGAGCTAGATTGTGGATCACTACTATCCACAAGACATTGTCCTAGGTGTCTTTCAACCAGAGGTTGAGTTGCATTTCCAGTCTTTTTTTCTTGCCAGCATTCACATCTTGCCTCTTGGAAGTGCTTCTCCCCCTCTTTTTGCCAACAGGGGGT
Organism: Coix lacryma-jobi var. lacryma-jobi; assembly: GCA_009763385.1. NCBI lineage: Eukaryota > Viridiplantae > Streptophyta > Magnoliopsida > Poales > Poaceae > Coix > Coix lacryma-jobi. The sequence continues at coordinate 104,200,272 of CM019823.1, read as the reverse complement.
TGAGTGGTTTTATTTGGTACCTCCACTCTTTTGGGCACATTCCTTGCAGGATGAAGAAACTTTGTGACACCTTTATAATCAGAGAAAGCGTCTGGCAGATTGTTTGCAATATTTTGCAAATCAATAATTCTTTGAACTTGCAGTTCAGTTTCTGTAGTACGTGGATCAGAAAATGAGATGCCTTTTGCATCCCAATCAATTTCCTGGCATTCTTTTTGGTACAATTCTCCCCCTAATGCCGGAAAATGATCCTCATTAAAAATAGAATCAGCGAACCGGGCTGTAAATAGATCCCCTGTTAGAGGTTCTAAATACTTAATGATCGACGGAGATGAATATCCGATATAGATCCCCAGTTTCCTGTGAGGGCCCATCGATGTTCGCTGAGGTGGTGAGATGGGTACGTATACAACGCACCCAAATTTACGCAAATGGGAAATACTTGGAGGATTCCCATGTACTAACTGCAATGAGGAGGTTTCGTGATATGCAGTTGGTCGTAGTTGGATTAGATCAGCAGCGTGCAGGACTGCGTGACCCCAACACGACGTAGGCAATTTGCAATTCATCAACATAGGTCTTGCAATGAGCTTGATTCGTTTAATCAACGATTCAGCCAAACCATTTTGAGTATGTACATATGGAACAGAATGCTGAACCTGAATTCCCAGAGCCATGCAGTAATCATTAAAAGCACGAGATAAGAATTCAGCAGCGTTGTCCATTCGGATTGATTGAATCCGATGTTCAGGATAATGTGCCTTCAACTTGATAAGTTGTGCCATTATTTTGGCAAAAGCATGGTTACGTGTCGATAAAAGACACACATGAGACCATCTTGTCGATGCGTCTATTAAAACCATGAAATACATGAACGGCCCCGATAATGGTTGAATCGGACCACAAATATCCCCTTGAATTCTTTCAAGGAATTTGAGTGGTTCAGCTCTAATTTTAAGATGTGATGGTCTTAAAATTAATTTCCCCGTAGCACACGCAGTGCAACAAAAATCTGTATTTTGGAGAAATTTGGCGTTATCCATATCATGACCTATGGAATTGCCTATAATTTTCCTCATCATCCCTATTCCAGGATGCCCGAGTCGATCGTGCCAGTTACAGAATGTATCGACATCTCGGAAAATTATTTTATAAGCAACATGTTCTACAGGTTTTATGTATGTAAAGTACAATCCATATTGGAGTGAAGAAATCTTTTCACAAATTCGTTTGCCAAATCCAGTAAGTTTGGTAAAGAGAAGATATTCCTCTTTATTTTATTCATGTGTCTCCATATGAAAACCATTCTTACGGACGTCTCTAAAACTTAGAAGGGTACGGGTCGATTCAGGATACAACAAGGCATCCTCTATCGTAATCTGTGTACCCATTGGCAGAGTAATAGTGGCTCGTCCTGAACCAACTATTAATGCATCATGACCAGCAATGGTCAAAATATTTCCTTCTCTTTTCTTAAGAGTCTGAAAATATTTAATCTCTCTAAGTATAGAGTTTGTGGCACCAGAGTCCACAATGCATAATTCTTCCTCCATTGGATTGATTTCATCAGACATCTATATGTAAAGTAAATGTAAATAAATACGAACATATAGAGTTATACATACAATATATTGAATATCAAATATATGAGTATGATATTTACAATATTTCGAGATTGTATAAGTTAATAGCTAATATATGATAACTTTATACAAATCTCAAACACACTATTAATACAACCCAAACAAAACTTAGATTATTACAACATATATTTATATAGATATCAAGTCTGAAACCGAGATTATTCCAAATCTCCAAACATGTCTCCAGAACAAAAGTCTATGAGCATGTTGTCCGTTGGCGGAAGGTTCTCAGTAATTTTCAGAGCTTTGTTGTTCACTTGTTCCTTTGGGGCTTGTTGTGAACAACCCTTTTCTTTGGCAGCGTCAGATGCAAGATTGAAGTGTGCCTCATATCTTGTTTCTCCTGCTGGCTTTCTCTCCTTTAAAGACTTTTGGTATAATGCAACCAAATGTTTAGGAGCACGACAATTCTTAGCAAAATGCGAGAAGTCTCCACATCTATGACACTTGTTGTCATTTTTGGAGCCCGCATTGTCTCTCTTCCCCTTATGTGAATTAGGTCTTTGCCTCCTATTGTGTTTGCGTTTACCAGTTTTATTCTTTGGATTGAGTCCATTGAACTTCTTCTTATTCCTAGCATTTTTCTGTACATTGTGGACCTCAGGCAGAGGCGCCGAACCAACAGAGCGCTTATGATGATTCTTCAGAAGAAGTTCATCATGTTTTTCTGCCTGAGTTAATGTATGAATAAGCTGGGAATAAAACTGATAATTATGAGCCGTGTATTGCTGTTGCAATACTCTGTCAGATGGGAGCATAGTAGAGAGTGTTTTCTCTATCTTATCTCCATCTGTTGGCTCTTTCTCGCAAAACTTTAATTTAGAGCAAATTCTATGAACAACGTGATTGTAGTCTGCCACAGATTTAAAATCTTGGAGACGTAAGTTGTTCCATTCATGGTTGGCCTCAGGCCAAATGAGTTCTTTTTGCTGTTCATATCGCTCTTTAAGAGCGAGCCATAATTCACGAGGATTTTCAATCATAAGGTATTCATATTTGAGATCCAAATGAATATAAAACCGTAGCAACGCTAAAGCAGTATAGATTTGCTTGTCTTGCAGGGCAACCCCATTCTGAGGTTCCTGAATTGTAGCCAAAATAGTACGAGATGCAAGCGCTATCTTGATATCCGAAGCCCAAGTAGGGTAATTACTACCATCTAATGCAAGTTCCTCGAACTCCTTAGTGGCCATGATCCTACGTGGACAACCATGGATAGATTAATTTACCGAATGGTAAATTAAAATCAACATGGTTAAGTTGTAATACTTAAATGCAATATTTTTATTGATTATATCTTATCATAGTTTTTGGATTTGTTGTAGGTAATCATATAATTGTGTAGACCATACAAACAAATCATCAGGAAATTTTGATAAAATACAAGACAGATAATCTCTATGTCAAAGACAAAGAGTAGATCTTTATAGTAGGCAAATATATTGCTGCCTAAGCACGGTCTCTGGGCTAGATAATTCACAAGTGAATTAAATACAGCCTTTGCTTAGGACTCTACTACCTTGTATAATATCAAAATAATATGATGATATAACAATCCAAAACCTTTATTTTGAAAAAACACGATGTAGGTAGTCATCAAGTTTCAGAGAAACATGATGTAGACCTCTCAGCAATGGGTGATTCAATCACTGCTATGGCACGGTCTCTGGGCAGAATAATTCTTAATGAATTAAACGCAGCCTTTGCTATAGTACTCCATTACCTTGTGTTTTATTATCCAAAATAAACAAGATATTTTATATTGCAATTTGAATCCAATAGAGATTAAAATTTTAATTATATGGATGACATAGTTAAATTGCAACTGGGTCAACAAGCAAATTTAACCTGTATGTGGTGCAAAAAGGGTGGTTTGAGGCACCAACATAGCCAATTCTATTATAAAATTACAAATGTAACCAATATGTTGGTGCATAATGAGATTTTTGGTGCACCAACATATGACAAACAAGTCATCAAAATTACAGATGTAATATATGTGGTGCAAACGGGGTTTGGGTGCACCACATATTCCATAAATAAAAGAAGAAGCCATTGCATAAATATAATATAATTAAACCACAAATTATATTTACAATGACAAGATACAACATTGTATAAAGCAACAACAATCATACAAATAAACTGATGTTCTTGCAGAATTTAAACTAGCAAACAATAGCTAATTAATCTATACTACTGCTAATCAGAAAATAATAAAACTAAATATAAAAACGAAAAAAGGAAAAATGAAAAGAGGCTTGGGAGAGGCAGGCGGTCCAGCGGCCGGCCCAGCCAGGTCGGCCAGGCACGCGCGCGGCCCAGCCAGCGGGCAGCCCAGCCAGGCCGGCCCGGCGCGCGCTGCCCAGCCAGCCCAACCGGCGGCCTATATAAGGCGGAGGCGGTTAGGGTTAGCCAACCCTAACCGCTCAGCCGCCGCCGCCGCCGCCTGGACGCCCGCCGCTGCCGCCGCCTGGACGCCCGCCGCCGCCGCCTGGACGCCCGCCGCCGCGCCTGTTCGTCCGCCGCCGCCGGGAAAAACCGCCGCCACCGCAAGATCCCTTTCCTCCTTCGATGGTGTTCTTCCTTCCCCCTTCTCTCGCATGGTGGATTGAGGCCCTTGCCTCACCTCCATCCATGGAGGCCGGCCGGCGAGGCAGATCCCGCGCGTCCCCGACGAGCTCCGGCCTTGGGGGCCGTCGCTGCGAGCCAGAAACGGCGGATCCGCCCCCACCGGCACCACCGTGGCGGTTCCGAGGCGGTGAGCCGCCTCCCCCTCGTTCGAGGAGGAGACGAATTGAAGCCCGCCCTGAGGACGGTGTGCGACGGGAGGACGCGCTGGCGCCCGGTCTGCCGGCGGTTGGCCGGTCGTAGGCGAAGCCCGGCGGCCAAAACGCCACGTTCGGCGCTGTCGGTGAAGAGCGGAGGAGCCCCGCGGCGCGCAGCCATAGTGCGCCTTCCCTCGTTCGTCAGCGGCGCGAACGTCATCGACGGTGGAGGAAGCGACATCATCTTCGAAGGGGGTGGCAGCAGTATCAGTGGCGGGGTTGGCTTCGGCGGTGCGTTCATGGAGGGAGCGAGGTTTGCCATTACTACCTTGTTCTTGAAGAACAGCAACGCCGGCGATCTAGAAGACAAACTCCGACGAAGTCCGGTGAACTCCCTCCTTCTCTTCTGGCTTACGAGCGTCAGCGTAGAGCAGTGCTGATAACGTGTTAAAAAAGGATCGAATGAATCGAACTGTTTATTCTGTGAACGAGATTATATATATACAAAGGCGCCTTGGCCGTGACTCAAAGGAAGAGACGGTTATGCATGCCGTAGGGCCTGTACAGTTATGCCAATATAATTAGCATGTGCTAATTATATGATTTACAATAATTGATCACTAATTAATTAATCCTAATTAATCTCAACAGTATTTACTGCTAGTAGAGTGAGTATGTGTTTAAATAAGTGTACCTTGGCCCCGCCGGCTTCCCCCATCCACCCTGCACCGACGCCAAAGCGGCTCCTCTCACCTGCTAGAGAGTCGGCCAAGCGGTGATCAACCGGAGATAGGCTATGGCCGAGGCATTAGCTACGGGGACAAGTCGATGAGGCTGTCGCGGCACCTGCCAAGCCGGCTGTGGCAGAGCTGAGGGCAGCCCACACGAAGGAGCTCCACCGAGTTCGCAGCCCCAACTTGGTTGAGGCCAGGTTCAACGCAGGCAGTAGTAAGTGTTGGTCTCGAACACCACGTAGATAAAATTGAGTTCAGGCAGCCAAGGCCTTGTTTAGTTGGGGAAATTTTTTGCGTAGTAATATTATAGCACTTTCATTGTTATTTGATAAACTTTGTTTAAACATGGACTAACTAAACTCAAAAGATTCGTCTCGACATAAACAGACTAAAAATACAATTAGTTATTTTTTAACTAAATTTAACGCTACATACATGTGTCTAAAGATTCAATGTGATGAAAATCTTGAAAAAATTTGATAATTTTTTTTGGAATTGAACGTGGCCTAACCTCCCAATGCAAGCAGTGTGCATCTACTTTTCTCTATGGACCTCATACTACACTTCACAGCTTTTTCTGGTCCGCACACTGCTTTGCAGGTTGCTTCATTGTTACGGAGGAGTATCTTTGGCTCACAACGAGCTCAAACAATAGCCTCCGCTTTATGTCAGATGAAGCACACGGTTCTTCACGGTTCTTCTGCATGCTTCTCTGTCACTCTGTGAAGCTGTTGTTCACTGTGACATATATGGACAATCTAATCCGACGTGATACCTGGGGCAGTAGTCCAACCTGGTGCGTTGGGCATGGCCCAGTCTCCTTGTGGCGAGCATGGCCGGGGAGGTCTGCGGTGATGACGGCTGAGTGCCTGATTGTGGCCGGCCTTCCTGTCGCGGTCAATCGGTCATGGCCGTTTTGCTCTAACGTTGGTCCTTCCGCACTTTGGCGCCAAACCATCGCTACGAACGGGGGCGGATCTGCCAGGGGGGCTGCCGGGGCTGCAGCCCCCCTACGGCGACCGCGTCCATGGAGCCTCTCCTTAGCCCCTCCATGAAATTAAAAAAGTTTGGAGTGAAAGATAATGTTACAAAGAGAAGATTTAGGTTTTAATTTTGTTAAGTAGTTTGAACTTAGCCCCTCCTAAACTTTTATCCTAGATCCACCACTGGCTACGAACTCGTGCTTCTCTTAGGACTCCTTTGGAAGCCGAAATCCCCGTGGCTGACCCAGCTTTTTCGGTGGGCAAGAACCCCCGCGGGATTCGGCCACGCAGGGGAAGCTTCACCTGAGCCCTGCCTTTTCCACGGGGTAGCTCGTTCCGCACGCTGGGGTCCGGGTGGCTCTTCCAGTCTTCTGCGTTTCTTCCCCGAGTGAGAGCGAGGCGACGCGACGCGACAAAAGCGCCGCCACGTCGTTCTCCCCCACTACGTCGCCGCGCCGCCACGTCGTTCTCCCCCACCACGTCGCCGTCCTCACACCACCTGTTAAAAGAATAGGTAATTTCCAGATTAAAACCAGAATATAAATCATGATAAATTGATGATCTAGATATTTCAGATTGTACATAATTGTACATAACAAACGGTGTAAGCATAGCTCGTACACCAGATATAGATTATAAATAGCAAGAACAAAGACATAAGATCTGATATAAGCATAGACATTAGATAACGAGCTTGAAGGCGAGGAGCCGGCCACGCCACGCCACGCCCGGCCCAGCGAGGCGAGTGAGCGCGTGCGCGCGTGTGGGCTTCTCTTTCTCCTCCTCACACTAGACTTGAGGAAGTGGAGAGAACTTTCATATTTAAGCAAGTCCTCCTCTTCCACTAGCAAGGTGGGACTAAAGAGTTCCACTTTCCCTATTTGCACACATGAATAGGCCTTTGAAATTTATTATGAATTCCATGTATAATTCTAACACCACCATCGCCGCCGTCGCCGTCCTCGTCCCCCACCGCCGTCTACTTCCTTTCCTCATCTACGTCGCAAGCCTCGCGACCGCCGCCACCTCAATCTGAGCTCCAAGATCTACTTCAGGTTAGCTCTAAGAACCATTCCAAGTTTCCCTCCTAGATCTAGGCTTGTATCTTTCAGAACGTTGCTACGGCGTAGCACCAGCGTCTCCGGTGACGACGAGCACCACAACTTGCCCTACGTGAGCACCGCGTTTCTGCCGACGGCCAGACGAGAGTGGTCGTAGGTAGGCTTGCTTTCGGACATTGAAATGTACAAAGCTTATAGGTCGAGAGCACTCACGATCTCCAGCTTATATATAAGACTAGTTTTGTTTGAGTAATCAGGCTTCTAAGTCCTAGCTAGAGGCATGTATATATAGATATCTCGTATATATAGCACTGGTTGAGAGAAAAATGTTTTTCCATTGTTCAGTTCTATGTGACAGATTGTAGGAAAGTCGATGGCAAGCAGTGAAATCAAGCGATGCTTCATATGGTATTTCAGTACCTTGTGGAACGTCACTGTTTGGTGGAACAAGCTGGTGTATCAGGACTAGGTTTAGCGGCCGTAGGACTTTTTAGTGATGTAAGATTGCCCATGTAAGGTTGCAGCAAGTATGTGTTGATTCTTGTCTATTCTCCTTGCTTTATTTTTTCCAACTGAAGGATCCGAAATTTAGATTACAAGTATTCTACTATTCTATAAATGCTTTGTCAATAGGCTATTTTGTTCTATTATTAAGTTTTAAGATTGTAAACAACTAATTCTGAAACCTTATTTTCACTCTGAGCCTGAGAGGACAATTTACCCTCAGTTGATAAGCACTTTATGTTTGTTCTTTGCCTATTCGAACATTTGGCTGGAATCACCGGAATTAAAATTTCAATGGTAGATTTAGCCTTGTTTTCCCATAAAAAAGAGGTGTTGATATGTGGTTATGTCAGAACTCATCACTGCTAATTCAAGTGGGGATTTACTAAAACAAGTTTTTCTTCTGGTTAGGTTCATTATATAGGATAGCTGATTGAGGCCAGATAAAGCAATAAACACAAAAAGAAGTCTGGGCAACATTGTCAGTATTTTATTTTCATCCCTTCTTTGCATTAGTGGCAGATTGGGAATGATATGGTTGGATGCATTTTTTACCTCTTAAATACAGTTGCTGAATGTCCTCCGGTAAACGGAATAGCTATAATCACATAAGTACCTGGCTGATATGACATCTTCTGTGCATGGTCCTTTGATTTTAAAATATGCATTTTACTAGTGTGGACTTGAGGTTTTTCAGTAGATCAATCTGCACTTGGAATCTGAAAGTAAGGGTAACAGAGTCGATATCATAGATATAACTTGGGAGTTAGCTGCTCATGAAGTCAAGCAGTCAAGCTTGTAATGGTATTTGTGCTGCTGTGACAATTTACTCCTACATTCACCGATGGCTTCCCGGATGGGGAGGCAGCAGGCAGGCCACGTCACCCCAAATTCCTCCATTGGTTCAGCTCCGTGATCGTTCAGCACCCGCGCTTCTCATTGGTCCTGATCCCTGGTTGCCTTCGCCTATAGCCTCTTCGCAAAATATCTAGCCTCGTTCGGGAAGCAACGCAAAAAAAAAAAAAAACGCACGCATCTGCATCCTCCGTCTCCTCTCCCGGGGCTTCGCCTCCGCCGCTCCCGCTTCCCTTCTCGAAGCGGCGGTGGCGCCGCCTTCAGCGGACAGCGAGCCGGCGCGAGCCCTGTAACATCCCGGCCTAAGGCTTAATAGGAATAATAGGATACTCATACCAACAAGTTGCAACTTCTTTTCCGGAAGCCCATCTCCTAAAAACTCCAAAGTTAAGCGTGCTTGGCTTGGAGCGATGGGTGACCGACCGGGAAGTCTTTCCCGGGTACGCATGAGTGAGGACAAAGTGCGCAGAAAAGACTGGTGTTGGTCTGTGGGGATAGTCTAGGTCCTATGAAAGCTGCCTGATGTAAGCGGGCCCGGCCTCGAGGAGGCGGGACGTTACAGAATGGTATCAGAGCCGACTCTCGCGGTTTTCACGGGCGCGTGTGTCGCAGTTGCTCAGGCATGGTGGTCATGGCTGGTGTGGACCCGGAGTGGTCACACAACATGGCACATGTGCTGGCACTGGACACACGGACGTGGCCAAGAGAGGACGTTCCTGGCTTGGGATTGATCGACGAGGACGTCGATCTCTTAAGGGGGTGAGGATGTAACATCCCGGCCTAAGGCTTAATAGGAATAATAGGATACTCATACCAACAAGTTGCAACTTCTTTTCCGGAAGCCCATCTCCTAAAAACTCCAAAGTTAAGCGTGCTTGGCTTGGAGCGATGGGTGACCGACCGGGAAGTCTTTCCCGGGTACGCATGAGTGAGGACAAAGTGCGCAGAAAAGACTGGTGTTGGTCTGTGGGGATAGTCTAGGTCCTATGAAAGCTGCCTGATGTAAGCGGGCCCGGCCTCGAGGAGGCGGGACGTTACAAGCCCCCTCCCTTCTCCCCCACCCCCGTGTGGGAGGGCCCCTGCGGCTGCGCACGGGCGGGGCGGCGCAGCTGCGGCCGCCCTCCTCCTCCTCCTCCTCCTCCTCCCGGCGTGCCCTCCTATCTCTGCCCATCACTCTCTCTCCGTCCCAACGTGGCGACGACCAACGTGGGTAGGCGCTGGCTGCGACCGCCCTCCTCCTCCACACACCTCCCTGCTCACGCCTTCTTCTCCCTCGCGCCGCAAGGCCGGGACAACGGCGGCCTCGCCCAGCTGCTGCGCTGATGCAGCGGGCGGCCGCCCCCGACTATGGGCCCCCCAACGGTCGCCGTCCCGGGCACGACGCAGCGAACCCGTGCTTCCCGGTGCGGCTGCTCGCCCCCAGATGCGACGTCATCCCGCTGGGCGCGTGGTCTCGTCTGCTCCATGAAGCCCTAGGTGCGTGTCTCTCTCTCTCAATCTCTTTGTCTCGGCTGCTCGCCCCTAGATGCGACGTCATCCTTCTTGGCGCGTGATCTCGTCTGCTCCATGAAACCCTAGGTGTGTGTCTCTTCCTCTCTCTCAATCTCTTTGTCTCCTAATGTGGTGCCACACCGGCGGGTGCCCCGCTATGGCCACGTTGGATTGTTGATGATGAAAGGATCAAGATGCCCAAGAGGGGGGGAGGGGGGTGAATTGGGCTTCTAAAACTTAGCAAAATTAAAACCTATCAAGCCCAATTAACCCCCTAGTGCCTAGAAAGGTGTTTCACTAACAAAAACCGCACAAAAAGACTATCGCTAAACCATTTCTTTATCTAGCATGACAATTCAACTTATGAAAGAACAACAAGTAATTTGCGGAATTGAATTGCTCAAAAGTAAATGCGTATGTAAGGAGAGTAGAGATGTCACGACGATTTTTTCCCGAGGGTATCGGCACACCCCTAGTCCTCGTTGGAGCACCCGCGCAAGGGTTATGCTGCCTCTTGATCCGCGCAAGGATCAAGTGCTCACTACGAGCTGATTCTTTGCCACTCCGGCCGTTTTGAATCGCTCGCTACCGGTCACAACTTGGCTTGGGTCATCCACAATGCCTCCGGATGATCACAAGCTCTCCAATCGCCACCAAGCCATCTAGGTGATGCCGATCACCAAGAGTAACAAGCAAGAACTCTCACTGACCAACGCAAGGCTAATGAGATGGGTAGATGCACACTTGCTACTTCTCTTCACTAATGAGGTGTTTGATCACTCAATTGTCAAATCTCTCAACTCACTAGGCCTCTTGCACTCACTTGCAATCACAATGTGTTTGGCAACCTTTCAAATGAGCAAGAGTGACAACATGAATGAGGGGGAGGCATATTTATACCCCCCAACTCAAAACATGCACAAAGGGGTAAGTCCAGCCAGTTACACACTGACCGGACGCACCTGTCGGGGTGACCGGACGCGTCCAGTTAGTGCCCAACGGCTAACTGACGTTAGCACTGACACTTGTACGAAACGTTGATCGGACGCTCCCATGCGTCCGATCACCACTGATTGGACGTTGCGACGAACAAGAATTTCACTCTCTGGAACCTCTCTGGATGTGATCGGACTCACCCCCTTGGTGCGTCCGATCGATCACTAAGCCAGAGTTCGGTCGCGACCAAACTCATTCCCAGTGAACTGCTCATGACCGGACGCATACCCTAGCGTCCGGTCACCATTTGAAGTCCGAAACGACTTTGGTTTGCGACGCTCCCTTCACGAACTTTCTTCCTTATCATCTTAGGGACCTTTCTAAGCTACCTAGGGCTTTGGTTAACAAGTGTGCACCACACCTAACTCAAAAGACTCACCTAGGTCAGGCTACCCATTCAAACTCCCTGTTAATAGTACGACCAAAGATAAAACAAAGACCTATGCTACTCTAAGTGTCCTTCAACACCAAATGACACTTAGAACTAGCCTATCACCGTCTTCGTCGTCCATTCTTTGAAAACCGAACGAATTCCATCAATAAGGGGACATGAATACCATAGTGCCCACACGATCATCATTACCATGACCTAACTCAACTGTTTCTGCAAAACAACAGTTAGTCATAGTAATTTACCGTTGTCATCCAATCACTGAAACCCACTGGGCCTAAGATGCACAATCTCCCCCTTTTTGGTGATTGATGACAACCTCAAGTATGTTTGAAAGAGAGGTGAGGTTTTTCAATTACTTGGTTATATAAGCATGTGACAATAAGATCAAAAAGGGTTAGGCATGCTTATCCAAACCAAGTCCACATAAGTACTCAACATATAAGAATTAACACAAGTACTTACGAACAAGCTCATTTATCGGAGTATAAGTGCGGAAGCAAAGTAAATGAGCATAACCAAGTGACATGTAATATATAACACGTGAAGCATAACATGTCACAACCAAAAGACATACTCACATCGTACAAGTGCCAAAAGATAAACATGTATGCATATGAGTGCAAGGATCACACAAAAGAACCGAGATCCTCTCACAAGCTCCCACTAAGTCTAACATACACTCTCTCCCCATTTGGCATCAAAGACCAAAAACTAAGAGTCTGAAGGCGGGACGGGAGCAGACGAGTCGAGCGACGAGGTACGCGGAAGAGCCTCAAACTGAGCAAGAAGAGTCTCATCGCCGGCCGACGAACTGTGAGCTAGCTGACCCTTGGACACGGGACATGGAGGTGAAGCAGTCTGGGTCTGCTCAGCTGACTCTGGAGCGGTCTCTGGCTCGAGAACCTCTGGCTGCGGAAGCTCTGACTCTAGAGGAGGATCCACTATCTCTATCTCTGCCACTAACACGGTCAACGAAACCTCAGGTGCGGAACTGACGGGCAAAATCTGACTCTGAGAGACGGTGGGCTCGGACGACGCTACTAAGGAAGGAAGTGTCTCTGTGGTACCAGTAGCAGGAGCAGGAGCTGGAGTGGACGTCACCGGCAAGTGAAACTCTGACGGTGTAGGCTGGCCTGTGAGCTCGCTGAACGAAGCCTCCAAGCTCCTAGGGGTCACTAGAACCGACTCCGTCTGAGTAGGAGTGAAGCCCGAGTGAAGCGGCGTGAACCCTGGCAGGTGCCCTGGCGCAGGTGAAGTGAACTACTGAGAATACTGCGGAAAGGGCGAGACCGACGAGGGAGGAACTATCGTGTAGAACGAGGTCGACGGTCCGGGCTGCTGCAGCTGAAACTGAGGCGGTGACGGAGGCAACTGAGGAATAGCTGCCATCCTCTTCATGAAAGCCAGGGTCTGAGTCTGAAGCTGTATCATCTGCCGCTGGAGAGCATCCTGGCGCTCCTGAGCCTGAGTTGCGGCCACTGCCTGTGCCTCTGCAAGTCGGGCCTGCTCCTGAGCCTGACGACGCTGCTCCTCAGCCTAGCGCTGAACCTCCTTAGAGAGCCGGGACTGCTGCTGCTCCATCCGTGAGAGTATGGCAAGAAGAGCTGGGTCGGAGCCGGCCATATGAGACGAGGAGGCCTCTGAGTCATGAGCTGCTGCTGGACGCATCCTCGGAAGAGGAGCATAGTCGTCGTCGGAACTGTCAGTCGGGACCTCTAGAAGGTCGGGATCCTCTGCCTTTGCCTCAAGTCCTGCGAGCTCTGCCTCTGCCAGCTGACGAACTGCCTCGTCCTGCTCAGCCTCCGTCTCGGTGACAACTGGCCTCTGACGCTGACTCCTGGGACGAGTGTCTGGACTAGCCCCGACGATCTGGCGAGTGTCGTACACAGGGAACTCAGTCGGAGAGTGAGTGAGCTCAGAAAGCAGGGCCAGAATCATCTTCCTCTTAATCACATAGATCCAGTGGGCATAGGGAAGCTGCCGGTGACCCTTGAACCCCTCTGCAAGCGTGTCCTCCATCTCAGAAATGATGACATCCCAAATATCAAACTCAAGCTGGGAGACAAGGTGGTGAATAAGCCAAATCTGAATACGAGTCAACCCCTCTCTGTAGCCTGTCCGAGTTAGAATAGTACGCCTCATGACCTCGTTCACAAGACGGGCCATCGGCGCAAGTCACGAGGACGCCGGCTGGACCCCTCTTCGAACGACTCTCGGAAGCAGGCACAAACTAAGTCTGCTGGTGGAATCTCGCCTGCATGAGGATGCCGAGGGGGCTCTGTCTCTCCATAGCACAAGGTGTGAATCTTGGTCGCATAGGCTGTCAGACCAAGGTACTCTCTGGCGCGGGCACTATAGAGCCTGTAGGATCTCCCCCTAAAAGCAAAGTGAAGGAACCGGTGATCCGGGGAGATCCATAGGGACGCGTAGAACTGTCGCACCCAATCCTCCACATACTGACCACTCCGTCCAAGAAGATCTGCCAAGCCCGACAGGTAAGATAGCATGGGACAAAGGGCCTCTCCACCAGCTGCAACTATAGTCTCGAGCGAACAAACTCTGTGAGGTCGAATATGAACTCCGCTGTTGACATAAGCTCTGTAGAAATCCTCCTGAAGCACAGTGTAGAAACCCTCGGAGGCCTGAGGGTGCCTGGCGGCTGGGAACCACTCCTCGTATGGAACCAAGCGCAGGGCCTGCACCTGACGTGTTGTCGCGGTCCGCAGGTCCAAGTGCCCCACAGGTGGGGGTTCCTGTGGCCTTGGAGGGGGACGACCACCCCGCCTCTGCCCCTCAGGTCTAGGAGAAACCTGAGTGCGAGAACGGGTGGACCTGCGTACCGGCTGCTCCTCTGGCTGACCCTCTGCCTGGGTCTTTGTAGCTGAGCTGGGCTCTGGAGCTGAACCACTGGCAGAAGCTGCTGCAAGAGCTGAGGCTTCCTCTGACGGAAAATGAAAGTCCGGAGGGAGGACCTTAACTGGGTCATCGAGAGAGTATGCCTCGCCATGGACCCGGACCACTCCACCCTCGGTCTGAAGCACCGCCTGCTGCTGCTGCTCTGTAAGCAGATCGCGAATCCGCTGTCCACCTGACTAACTGCCCTGCTCTGAAGACTGGTCTCGAATGTGACGACTGCCTGCCTGACCACCCTGCTCTGCTCTCTCGGCTGCCCGTGCTACTGCTAGAGCCATCTCTGAATCACGGTCGAGACGCTTGCGCTTCTTGGACATAAGCTTCTGCAGCCTCTTCCCCTTGCCACCAGAAGGAGGGCATGGGGGAGGAGGATCTGCCCCGGGGCCTCCGCCGACATTCTTGCAGCGTGCCATCGCTGCAAGAACAGAACCACTGCCAACTGACTAGTCAAAATAGCAACTGAACCACTGTCGCTGACAAACACCACTGCCAAGAACCTCTGACAGATCAAGACACTGGACTGAACCTCAGAGGCTTGGCCTCGTTCCGTATCCGCGAGCTTGGCCCCGGATTAAGCTGACATTGTCACACGGCTCACTGGCACGATCCTGACTCGCTGACGAGACGCGACTAACGGAGAAGCAGAGAAGAGACACCGACACGTTCGGACACCACGACGTCTCGCCAGAAGGATTGGGGAGGGCTATTGCGGGCCGAGGAAGTGCTTTTCGGAGAACAGGAGCGGACGGGGACAAACTCCGGCGAAGCTTGGGCAGGGACACGGCCACTGGCGAGGAAACCGGCGCACAACCGAGGGCACCACCGCGGTTGGGCGCGCGCGAGCCGCTGGTGTGGCGCGAGCGCGGTGGGGGGAGGGGGGGGGACGCAACGCAGGTGGCACGAGGGGCGGGGGGGAAGTCGGTGGCGAAGTGGCAGAGCAGAGGCGGCGAGCTAGGGTCGGGATCGGCGACGGCGGTGGAGTGAGTCGGGCGCGGGCGAGGCAAGAAAGAAGACAAGGTCACGGGCCCACATGTCAGTTGAAGAAGTGACTGCGCCGTTTAAGTTGCGACTAGACGCACTTAAAGAGTGACCGGACGCACGAAGCCCAGCGTCCGGTCACGAATAGAGAGCTCCCAAAATGGATATTTCTCAACCGGACGCGTCCTGTCCATGACGACCGGACGCACCCAGCGTCCGATCCGACTTCGCCCAACGATCGAACACACTTGCTACCACATGACCGGATGCGACGATGACACTGTTCATCCAGTGCGCATGGATCATTGACCGGACACACGAGGTGAGTCAGTTCATAGGGAAAACCCTGTTTGACTATATTTTTCGCGCCGACTTCTCCCAACCAAGTTCCAACTCCAATAAGACACAAATAAACACCAGTTGGAACCTAGTGGAGTGACCTCTCTCAAACCCTCAAATTTTTCAAATAATTTGCCATAGGCTAATTTAGTTTTCTAGATAAAATAGATAATAAAACTCAAGGAGACAACATGTGGCCACCAAAACTATGGGTCTCAACCATTAGGAGCCTCAAATGCTCCCCCTAGCGGTGGACGAACACAACGGTTGCTCCAAGCTTAACCGAAAAGAAACGACGAAACAACAAGCATGCATATGCAATGCAATACGGAATTTGAATCTAGGTTGCTTGTCAAGTTTGCTCATGGGTAAGCTTCTTCACACGCTTTTTAGGGCGGTTATATTAACCACGTCTGACAAGCCTATGTGCAATATGTTTCTACTAGTCCAAACTCCACCTTGCTTACCTGAATCCAATCCTTCCAATTTATACCTTGCACCTATCACATCTTTTAATCGTAGCTCTTGTTATGGTTAGTTTTGCGCTAGCATGATTATAGAATGAGACATACGCTTTCAAAACCTTAATAGATTGTTTCTTTGTAATGTTTGTTGTACTATTTTTAGGGTCATCTTCAGGTGTCTGTGCTGGTTGTTGCTATTGGTAGAAGAAGCTACGCGAGGATGATCCAGAAGGAAAAGATGGAGAAGTTTGAGCAAGCTTTTGAAGGCAAGTGTAACATGAGTTCCCTTGTTACCTAATAACCTTACAATCACATTCATATGCATGTGTATAATATGATAAACCCTTAAGAACTTTACCTAGAACTTTTATATCATGTTCCTTGTTGCCCTAAGTTCATGCATATGAGTAGCTTTTCTTAGCTTGCAATCACCAATATAATAATGTTAATGTTGATTAATGATTTATGGAATCAATGTTAAAATGATGAACCGAAGGGGGGCTAGGGCATTGAGCCTTTTTAGGGTGCTCTAGTTTGCCCTCCGAAGGACTAAATCTTAAAGTGGTAACCCAAGATTTACCGTACAACCATGAGGCCTATATGGCTCTAGCCTTGGCTAAGTAATTTGAACTACTCTAGCTTGTTAGTGGTTATCGAAAGGCGCAAGAGGGGGGACTAGGTTGAAAAATGGCTTCCTTGCCTGTCAAGTTGTGTGGTGGGCTGCGGTCAACGTGTGCCAATCTTGAAGGGGGGCTCTATTTGCCTAGACGGTGAAACCTCATGGCTACTAACTTGTTAGGGGGACTCTGGAAAGGCCTCGTAGTGAACCCTACTGACTTACCTCAGAAGTGAGTCAAGAGGTTGATCACCTCGCGCATATGGGCAACATGACTCATGGGTAAAGTTGTACACACTCTGTAGAGGTATTTAAAACTGATATATCAGTCGTGCTATCGGTCATGAGTGGTCTGGATCCTTTTCGAGAAAGTTGGTTCTATGGATGGTTTGGATGATGTTTAATCTTGATGATGATAATTAATTATACTCACTTGGAAGCTTAAGCATAACCTAGCAAACTAGGTTTAATAAGTTAAATATGACCAACTAAAAATGCTTACCGCAATACAGCCAAGTCAAGCCTTATTGAGCCTTGCAATCCCTCATGTTATACTTGTTGAGTATGGTGTGCTCACGCTTGCTTTACAATCAATGAACAAAAATCCGGGATGGGTACCAGATGGCGGTCAAGTGATAAGTTATCCAAAGGAGTTTCCAAGAGCACTAGGCGAGTGCTCCCCCAGTCAACCGTCCCTGTGGAGTATGGAGTCCTAAAGACTGAAGACTAAGAATAGTTTCCTTTGTGTTTTCTTATATATGTAAGTCTTAATGTAAATATGTTCCGCTATGTAATAAAGCATTGTTCTTGATATTCTCCATATTTGTTGCTATATGTGTTGTGTGCCTAGGGAAACATATAGTTAGCGCCTATTATTTTTTGGAAAACCGGGTGCGACATGCCAGCTGGAGGCATCAGACTTTGTAGTCGAAGGCATTAGACGCACCGATGGCACTATGTAGTCATACATAGTACTGATCGGATGCGTCAGATGGCGATTGGACGCCAGACATCGAAAACGTCCACTACGAATGCAGAGAGGTTCCAAAGAGGCTTTGATGTGATCAAACATGTCCGATCGTACACCATCGGACTTAGCCGGAGTCTGATCAGATAGAGAGCCTGGCCGGCTAAATATCTGTTGTGAGACACCAGATGTGTTCGATGCCTACGACAAGCGTGCCCGATGCTACGCAGTGAAGCCCATCAATTGCCCAATGGCTCTATTTGCTTGGGGCTCTATATATATATATCCCCATGGTAGGCCAAATGAGGGGGGGTTGGAGCTCAAGGATGAATACCAAGAGTTCAGAATCATATTTAGTAGTTCTATCCACCAACGTGCTTAGTGAAATATTGGGTGATTTGTGTAATTGCTTTGGAAGTGCTTAGGCTAGTTAGACCATCGCTTTGTGCTTGATCTAGGTGTTGTGCTAGTGTTTAGTGAGGTTTGCGTACATCCTACCTCTTGGTTCTTGTGTGCACCATTGTTGTACAATGGAGGGGCTTATATGTAACACCCGGGTTTTGAAATAAATAAAAGTAATTAGAATTTAATTAAAAAAATGGTCAAAACCCTAGATGGAGGAAAATTCCTAACTAAATATTTGTTGCATTCATGCCGTTGCATAATTTTGATTGGGTGAAAAGAATTTTGTTAAACCCGAATAGGGCGAATCGCATTTTATTCTATTAAGATATAAGAAAAAGATTTATAAAGTTTTTCAAAATCAAACACAAATTTTATTTGAAAAACCTAGGGAAAGTATTTCCAAAACTTTTCAAATTATTTTATTTCAAACTGATTTGAATCTGGATTTGAAATAAATTTGCATAATAATTTACAAAACAAAAAAAAAAAAAAGGTAATGGCAAAAAAGGGCTTCTTCCTCCTGCTGGACCAAACCCCCATCCGGCCTAGCCCAACCCATTTCCCTCCCCTCACCATTTTCCCCCAGCCGGCCGCCTCTTCTCTCCCCTTTTTCCTTCTCTTCCGGCGGCCCACTCCGCCTCATTTCCTGGCCCAGCGCCTCCCCACCCCTCTCACGCACGGGCCGTCTCCCCTCCAGCCCAAGCGGCCGCAGCGCCCAACGCCCCTCCCCACCTTGCTCTCTCTGCCAGGCGGGCCACCGCTGTCAGCTCCACCCCTCATCCCTGCGCTCTTTTCCCCTTCCGCTGACGCATGGGACCCACCGGTCAGAGGTCGTCACTAACCTCCCTCCCGCCCTTCGCGCTCACCCCCTTGGTACCGATCCACGAACAGATGCTCCCGCCGCCACCCCATCTCCCTCGGCCTTTTAGAAGCCCTAGCCTATGACCGTGCTAGCTCTTCCTTCCCCTCCCCCGAGCCTTGAGACCCATCGCCGCCGCCTTGCCTTCGCCGAGCTCGCGTCGAAGCTCCCTGACCGAGTGACCGCCGAGCACCTTCCACCAGAGCCATTGCCAGCTCTGTCTCGGTCCCCTGTCAACCTCGGTGTGCCCAACCGAAGCCACCGCGCCCACGTCGCTCAGTTGGTGGCCGGATCGAGTCTTCGTCACACCCGCTAGAGCTCCGACCCCTCGAATGCTCGGCCCGCCGTCGCTCCCCCTCTCCAGCCAATATCCGTCGGCAAGAAGCCCTTCGTTGGACGTGCGGTGAGCTCCTCCTCCATTCACGCCCTTTTCTGATGATCCCCGTGCCCCCTGGCTCGTTCTCGTGATGCGCCGCCGAGCTCGGGGCCTCGGCCATGGCGTGTCGCCGAGCACAGCCGCCGCCGGCCGCCGCGACACCCCTTGACCTCGCTGAGCCATCCAGATCGCGTGGACGGCCGAGATTAGATCAAACCCTGAAGGGGTATAAGCCGGGCTCACGGTCCCGTGGGCGCGGTCCATAACGCCGACGTCACCGCGTCCACCGCCACCTGGCAGACCGGCCCAATCCTGTAGCGACACGCGGCGCACACGTCAGCGACCGCGCTGACCACACCATCGGCGCTGGCCTTTTCGCATAAAAGCCCTCCACCTTTCACTAAATCAACCCGCGGTCTGCAACCACTATGCGTTGAGTCTGCGGTATTTTACGTTCTAGCCCCTGTGTATTCGCCTAAATGAGGCGCAGTCCGCTGCCTTTTCTTTTACAGTTTTTATTTAATTTAAAACTGAAAATAAGTTCCAACTATTTACAGATTTGCCACCCGACTTCAAAAGCCCATAACTTTTGCGTTTTAACTCCGATTCGACCCATTCAACTTGCGTTAGATTCGTCTCATCGAGCTCTATGCAGTAGATCAGTTTAAGTTATATTCCGTTTTACTACTGCTGATGTACTGTTATTTATTATGTTTGTTTGGGCCATGTGATGATGATTGATCCAGCGAGTGCGAGCTATGTGGAACCCCAGGATCAACCTTGTGTCTCCGTCGCTCCAGACCCTTCTCGTGATCCAGTTGATCCGACCCAGCCCGCAGGCAAGTGTCCTTGAACATCTTGCACCTACTTTTATTTTACTTTTGGTATTAGAGTAGAGTAGATCCTGTAGATGCATGCAATGTCTAAATTTGAATCCATGATATGGTTTACTAGATCTTGTATTATTTTCCTTGTCACCTGGTTTGGGATGATATGGGTAGAAGTCATGCTTAGCCCTGCAGTCATGGTTGGGATGGGTTGGTTACAATTAATAATCTTGATTAATGATCTATGGAATATTTTGGGCAGATAATGTTGTAGTATGGTGAGTAGGTAAATCCGGCAAGATGACGTTGTGTGGTGTGGTGCTATGTGACTTGGCGTACGGTTGCCGTGTTTCTCGGTGTTACGGTTTGTCATGGGACTTGGCGTTGGTTTGGGTTTGTGGTTTGTTACCCTGCCTGGATCCCTAGGACCCGGTTCTTGGACAAGTAACCCGGCAAAACAGCGCAAACCATGAGACCTATATGGCTCTGGGACTGGCTAATTAATTAGAGAAGTCTTATGTCATTATTAGTAACATATGGACAAGAGACAAGGCTTCTTCTACGCAGGATATTGCTTGGTACGGAGGGAGTGAGGCTCCAGCTCGGGCACCAGACCTGGTGTTTTTACGGAAGGTAGCTCTACGTCGTTGTTTACGGTGCTTAAAGCATCATTTCACCATCAACATTTCACCCAAAACCAAGGTAAACCAACATAAAAAGTAGAAGATTTGGTTTATAACTAACCTATTTCCACATGTGCATAGTTTCTTATCTTAATACAGGAAATAATGGAATTTGGGCCAAACAAGTGCACCAGGAGCAAGGCCAAGCCACTCTGGCCCATTTGGGCCTGAGTAGGGTGGCGGCCGCCACCAATTACTGGCGGCCGCCAGGTCACTCGTGCCAAAAGTGGCCCACCCAAGCCACGTCATCGATCCGTGGGAGTCACCTCAAGCTCAAATCTTGGCCATTGCACATTAAGGCGGTTTGATCCAAGGGCTAAGAAGAGTGTCACCTGGATAGTGGGCTTTAGTCACGTGTCTAAACCCTAACCGGCCCTCAAACCGACTTGGGAGAGCAAATGAAGACCGTTGGATGAATGGCGGTTGAAATCGACGGCTGAGAGGTGGCGGGCGCCAGCCCCTAATCCCTAACCGACCCCCACTCACTCTATAAGTACCCCCTAGCTCCGTAGCACTATAAATAGGCCCCTTGAGCTCTCATTCAGGGAGCCTCACATCATTCCTCCCCATTTGGTTAGGTTAGACCACTTGCTATGTTAGAGAGATTAGAGAGAGTGTGAGTGCCTCACTAGAAGAGGAGCTGGAGAGGAGAAGAGTAGAAGTCTGGAGAGCTCCGGAGTTGTCGGAGACCCTGCTTCGCTCTGCTCTGCGCTTCAACTTTGGTAACTTCCTATCTATTATCTTCCAGTATTTACTTTCAGTACTTGTGTGTTTGTTTCATTGCTTGATATTACTTTCAAGTGCTCTAGTTCTAGTACAGGGCTAGTAGTAGTTATATATAGATTAAGTGTGGTACTTAGGCTATATATTGCTAGTGAATACGGCTAGGCCCCCGGATAGCTGTGGTAGCAAGCAGGTGGTGACAGCCCTGTGCGCATTGAATTCCACCACGTAGTTGGTCTAGTTTAACAGTAGGGCTCGTTGTGCTAGCGTTCAACCTAAGTCAGTGGTAAAGGCTAGTACGCCCACAATACACTAGTAAAGAACTTAAATCACTAGAAGTCTAATAGAACTAGGATCTACCCCAGTAGATAGTGCCCGTTCCCTTCAACTATCCTAGATATCCTTACCCCTAGTTTTCTCAAAATCACTTCGCGTTCCTCGTGGATTCGATACCCCGGAATACTCTGAGGTGAAAAGCTACAACTGACAGCCGTGCGCTTGCGGTTTCTTCTGCGTGACACCCCAGGTGTCAACAAGCTTTTCTGGCGCCGTTGCCTGGGGAACGGTAGCTGATTTTTGAGACTAGAGTTAGGATCATCTTTACCCTCTCCGCATGGAGAACCAATCTATCTTACAATTCGCAGCTCCTAAGAGTTCGCGATTAGAGCCACATTTATCATCACAACCTATATATGCCGATAGTTACGAATTGCGCCCTGACTTTATTAACAAAGTTCAGGAGAGCATGTTTACGGGATCAGAAAATCCCTACATACATCTACGTGAGTTTGAGCAAGTCTGTGCATGCTTGAACATTCCGGGCATTTCACCTGACACTGTCAAGTGGAAGCTGTTCCGTTCACTTTGACGGGAGCAGCTAAAACATGGCATGCTCGAACCGTGGGAAGTGCCAGAGGAGACTGGGGAACTTTACGAACCAAGTTTATCTTGACGTATTTCCCTGTCACCGAGTGGTACGACTACGAGTAGAAGTGTTGACCTTTAGACAAAATGATAAGGAGACATTAGGGGAGGCTTGGGACCGTTTTATTGGTTTAATCAATTCAGGACCCGATTTAGCCATACCCGATCCAGTGCTCCTTCAACATTTTATGTTGGTCTAGAGAAAGAGAGCACTCTTCACCTTGATCATTCGTCAGGTGGAGCGTTTCTTCATCTTTCTCCACAAGGTGGAAAGGAGGTTCTTGATAGAATTCTTGAGAATACTCCTTATACTGGAGTTCCGATGATGAAATCCCTGAGGAAGAAGAAGAGAAGAAGAAGTTTTGACCAAGTTTGACCGTAGAACAACAAGAAGAGTTCGAGTCTAGCTCATTGGACTTAGCGGAGCCTATTCCGTCCACATCTGGGAGAGAAATTCTTCTGGAATTTTGGGCGAGATAGAGGATGATGTGTTTGAGGATTACGGAAATGCTATGAACTACTCCGTTCAAGCTCTCCCATCCGACAAACCACCTCCTGAGTCTCTGATGGAATCTATAGCCGAGAGCGTCTTTTGGAACTTTCGGCTATCATGAGTCATGAATGGACAATGGAAGCCGAAGTATCAGAAAACATCCCTCGCATAGATAAAGTACCTAGCGTAATAGATTGTCGAATTAGGCTAGAAAAGGCCTTTGCCTTTTACCACCCTGTCGTGGGAATTAATGTTCTTGCTAGTAATTACGTATCCAGAACATTCCCCGACCTTCAACGACATCCAACTAAACGGTGTTTAAGAGACCCAAATGGTGACATCTTGGAAAGTAAAGGAATCCTAAAGATGGTCCCCATCCAAGTAGATGGAACAGACATGGTCTTAGATTTCTACATTTTCGATGTAGTCCTTTTTGACGTCTTCTTAGGACAACCTTGGTCCATACTTGCCTTGCAAGGACCATGTCAAGAGCACTTTAATGCTCAAATCGGTGGAAAAGAGTACTCAATACCTTTTGTTCGTGCATTAAATTCTATTGCCGAACAACCACCAGAACCAGATCTTCTCGATCAAGCTAGAACCTCTACTCTTTATGATTTGGCTCAGCCTGATTTTGAAGAAGATTCTGAGTTCTTTGTCGAAGAAGAAGCCGAGACAGATGAACCGTTTCGCTTAAACGAATCGGAAAAGCCATCTCGACCTTCCATAGAGCTAAAACCTCTGCCTGAAGGCCTGAGATACATCTTTCTAAACAAAGACCCCGAGACTCCCGTAATCATTAGCAGTAAGCTATCTGAAGAAGGAAGTCCGTAGGTTGACCCTTGTCTTAGAAAAACACCAATCTGTCTTTGGCTATTCACTTCAAGATTTGAAGGGAATTAGTCCAAATCTCTGCACCATCGTATCCCTCTCGATCCTGAGATACCCTCTTCAAGAGAGCCACAAAGACGACTTAATAACGCTATGCGTGAAGTCATGAAAAAGGAGGTTCTGAAACTCTTGCACGCGGGAATTTATTTATCCAGTTCCTTATAGTGAATGGGTAAGTCCCGTGCAAGTAGTTCCCAAGAAAGGAGGTATGACAGTCGTTAAAAATGAGAAAAATGAGTTAATCCCTCAACGCACTGTCACTGGATGGAGGATGTTTATAGACTATAGGAAGCTGAATAAAGCCACAAAGAAAGATCATTTCCCACTTCCTTTTATAGATGAGATGCTAGAGAGATTGACATACCATTCCTTCTTTTGCTTCCTGGATGGATATTCTGGTTATCACCAAATCCCAATCCATCCATATGACCAAAGTAAGACCACTTTCACATGCCCGTATGGAACTTATGCCTATAGACGCATGTCCTTTGGACTTTGCAATGCGCCGGCATCTTTCCAACAGTGTATGATGTCCATCTTTTCCGACATGATTGAACAAATCATGGAAGTATTCATGGATGACTTTTCGATCTATGGGAAAACCTTTGACGATTGCCTAGCCAATTTAGACAAAGTCCTCCAACGCTATGAAGAGAAGGACCTAGTTCTTAACTGGGAAAAGTGTCACTTCATGGTGCGGGAAGGAATTGTCCCAGGCCATCGAATTTCAGAACGGGGATAGAGGTGGATAAAGCCAAAATCAATATAATTGAACAATTGCCACCACCCACTAATGTGAGAGAAATCCGAAGCTTCTTGGGCCATGCGCTGGCTTTTATAGAAGGTTTATTAAGGATTTCTCACAGGTCGCTAGACCCTTAACGAGCCTGTTAGCAAAAGACATCCCGTTCAAATTTGACGAGGATTGTCTACAAGCTTTCAATATTTTGAAAAAGGCTCGAACTTCAGCACCAATCATCCAACCTCCAGATTGGAATTTGCCGTTCGAAATCATGTGTGATGCTAGTGATTATGCTGTGGGGGCCATCCTTGGTCAAACTAAAGATAAGAAGCATTATGCTATTTCTTATGCTAGTAAGACCATGACTGGCCCCCAGCTAAACTATGCAACCACAGAAAAGGAACTTTTGGCTGTAGTCTTTGCCATAGACAAGTTTAGATCTTACTTAGTGGGAGCTAAGGTGATTGTTTATACCGATCACTCTGCTCTAAAATATCTCTTCACTAAGAAAGATGCTAAGCCAAGGTTGATCCGCTGGATCCTTCTCCTTCAAGAATTTGACCTGGAAATAAGAGACAAGAAAGAGAGTAGAGAATTCAGTAGCTGATCACTTGTCTAGACTACAAGTCAATAATTCGGACAATCTCCCGATAAATGACTTTCTTCGCGATGATACCCTTTTAAAAGTCACATATACCAACCCTTGGTATGCAAACATCGTAAATTTTATAGTCCCCGACTATGTCCCGCCGGGGGAGAATAAAAAGAAACTGCTATATCAAAGCAGAACGCACCTGTGGGATGAACCATATCTCTATAAGGTCTGTGTAGATGGACTCTTGAGAAAATGTGTCCCCATAGAAGAAGCAACGAAAATCATAGATAGATGTCACTCCGCCGAATATGGAGGACACTATGGAGCTTTTGAACACATGCTAAAATATGGCAAAGGTGGTTTTTATTGGCCATCAATGTACGAGGACACAAAGAATTATGTGAGACGTTGTCCTCATTGCCAAAAGCATGGTAACATTAATGCCCGAGATGCTATGCCTCTCGTGAACAATAGTCCAAGTTGATGTTTGTGTTTGGGTATAGACTTCATGGGCCCTTTCCTAAATCCTATGACGTCGAGTACATTCTTGTGGCTGTGGATTATGTCTCAAAATGGGTAGAAGCCATACCCTGTCGAGCGGCAGATGCTAAACATTCGAAGAAAATGTTCCAAGAAAACATCTTTCCTCATTTTGGAGTTCCTAGACTAGTCATTAGTGACGGAGGCCCTCATTTCATAGATAAGAGCTTCCGACATTTCTTAGCTAGTCAAGGAGTCCAACATAATGTAGCCACTGCATACCACCCCAGAAGTGGACAGGCCAAAATGTCCCATAAACAAATAAAGAATATCTTGCAAAAGACGGTAGAAGAAATGGAAAGGGATGGAAACATAAGCTACCCGAAGCTCTGTGGGCCTATCGGACCGCCTATAAGACCCTGATTGGAATGTCCCATACCAACTAGTTTATGGAAAAACTTGTCATCTTCCTGTTGAGCTTGAGTTCAAAGCTCATTGGGCCATTAAGAAATGGAACATGGACCTTGACCAAGCTGGCCAAAATAGGAAGATGCAAATTTCTGAACTAGAAGAATGGCGAGAGAGAAAGCCTATCATAGTGCCAAGCTCTATAAAGAGAAGACTAAGAGATGACATGATAAACGGATCAAAAAGAAAGAGTTCGAAGTAGGAGATAAAGTTTTACTCTTTAACTCCCGTGTTCGACTTTTCGGACACGGTAAACTTCAAAGCAAATGGGAAGGACCCTTCAAGGTTGTTGCAACCTCTTCCCATGGAGCCGTCACATTAGAAAGTGACGATGGGCAAATCTTCAAAGTCAATATACAAAGATTTAAAATATTCTATGACTTTGATAAAAATGAGCTAAACGAAATTGATATAGTTAACTTTGAAGTAGCTCAAGCCCATGACAATTAATGGATGGACCCAATTTACCCCTTGTCCTTTCATACACCTAGTCCATCCAAAACCCCGAGAAAGGCCTCTTTAGGCCCAACCAAGCCATTTCGACCTCGGAACTTTGAAACTTAGGAGGTTTACCTTCTCCCGCTCGATGCCCGACGAAGGAGGAGTGGCCGCCACTCCCAATGGCGGCCGCCACCAAACCCTGGCGCCCGCCACTCTAGATGGTGGTTTAGAAGCCCTTCTCCACGTGGAAGCTAATCCCGAGCTCGGGAGAGTTAAAGAAGGAGGAGATGAGGACGAGTTGTTAGTTCATCTAAGGCTTATCCCTCCACTTCTCCCCCTTCTTAAAAGAAGAACTCTTTCTTCTCCCTCCATCCACTCATGAAGTCCAGCCACGCCTCCTCCAAAACCATGTCGTCTCCATGGAAATCCGAGTCCTATAACCCTCGAGGATCCATCTCGTCCTCCACCAAAGCCATCATCCGATCTTTGATCGGACGACATGGAGGTACTTGACATGCCTCCTTTAGCAATGGTGCTGCCAGACGACACTTATGTCAAGGGGACACCACCGGAGGGCGCAGGGAAGGCACCAGCCACCACTCCAGTGGCGGGCGCCACCCCTACTGGGCGGCCGCCAGGGGTGAAACGCCCCCTGGCCTCGTCTTCGCTCCGTCTTCATCCTACTCTAGTGGCGCCACCCGAGAAGAAATTGAGGACGCCCACCAGGCCGACCACAGGGGAGATCACCCCGAGGAAGTCTCCGGCCGTCAAGGCCAGGGGTGATGAAACACCCTCTCCATCCAGGGCGAAATCCCGGGTCAACTTTGGCTCGGATAGCCACACCCGGAGCTACAGCCCAATCCTAAGAGGGCTAAATTAGAGGTGTATGGCGGGTGAGAATGCCCGATGGGCATTATGAGAAGAGGCTGCGTGAGCGCGAGGTGAGCACTCATGACTCCAATGGGTCGCTCTCCGAGCCATCCGCGCCGCCGTCGTCTCATCCCATCGCCGGTAGGAGTCCCCGGCGAGATGGAGCACAACGGTGGTGAGGAGGGGTTAACCCTCGAAAAACTCACCGCCGAGGTGAAGAAGCTGCGCATGAAGAAGAGCGCCTTGGAGGATCAAGTCGCAGAGATAGCCCTCTGGCAAATGGACATGGAGGATCGGTTCACCATCCTCCGCAAGGGCTGCACCTCGAAGATCAAGCGTCTCTTCAAAGAGACGGGCTTCGAGGATCTCTACGAGGCCCCTCCATTAGATTAGATTAGATTAGGGTGTCTAGTAGATTTTTAGTTTGATTTAGTTTAAGTTTAATTTTGCTTGATTTAAATTTTAGATTGTTTAATTTTCAAATTAGAACTTTTGTTTAGGAAATTTTTTATATAATGAATAAAAAGACACCCTTACTTTTCCCTTCATCAAGTTTGTTCATTTTAAAAAAAAATATAAAAAGTACCAAAACTCCTAGTGTGGGGGAGATCCCCTCTCTAAACACCTCTCTAAAAACGTGACAAAATGTTCAAAACAGTAACCTGAACTTAGCAAGGTAACTACCACGCTGTTTGCAAGCCGCATGGGCCAAAGCCCATGGCGGCCGCCACTTATTACTGGCGGCCGCCAGACCACTCTGCATCGAAACACCCCCGGTGAACCCCTAAACCTGTGTTTAAATTTGTTATAATTGGATTCACTGGATGTCTCAGTTTGAACTAAAAATGCAGCTAGGAAATAAATGCTGCTGAAACAATTTCTTTTGAATTGAGTGTTTACATGACATGTTATTCTACCTTTTATTCATGTGTAGTAGCCTACTCATTTTGATAGGGAAGTCAACTTGGTTGTTGTTTGATAAGATATAGAAGTAGTAATTGAAATTGCATTAGTACTCTGCTACAACCTTGGGAGTTTTTATTTTGAAAACCAAATTACCATGGTTCATGATCTGTCTTTCCTATCCACCTACCAGAGCCAAAATATTAGAGTATAGGAAAATAGCCCACAAAGCCTTCTAAATCAATCTTTGAGCTTTGTCAAGAATAGTTGATCTAGGTAGAAGAGTTTAGTCATGCTCTAAAAGCCAAGGCAAACCATGCCTTTTTGAGAGAACTCTCACACTGAGGGTATACTCATGTAGTTCTCCTCCAAAATTTTGTTCTAAAAGAATTGTATAAATTTTCTCATTCCTTCAAAGGACATGACTATATAGTATTCAAAAAAAGAGAGCAAATGCTCTAAAAAGGACAAGTGTCCAAGTATTCAAAAAAAGAGAGAGAAGATGCATATAGCCATGATCCTTGGGAAGAGAAGAGATTCAAAAAAAAGAGAACAAAGGAGTTGAGTTAGTCCACCCTATATCTTGGCTAGTGCATGACTATACTCTCCCATGATCCTAAACTTGACTTAGCAATAAAAGAGAGATAGAAGTGCCTTACATTCCTTCCTTTCCCTATAAACTCCACATAAGCCATAGGATAGACTCTGGCATTTTCTTTTGCCATAAAGTGAGGATATACACCATTGAGTGCCTTGAGATTTAAAGAGAGATTCAATGAACCATGTTTTTCATTTTGAAAATGTCCTGAAACCCCAAGGTATGTAAAAGAGGAAAGTGTGTTTCTCTTGCTTGCAAGCTATTCTATCCCTCAACCGCCATAGGTATGATTTATTAGCCACTTGGAAAGGTTACTAACATGAGTATAGGTAGTTGAACATCTTGTGTGAATGCTTAGTTCAATAAAATTGTTTCAATTCTTAAAGTCCATGCTTGCTCGGGACGAGCAAGAGGTTAGTGTGGGGGAGCTTGTTGACGGTGCTTAAAGAATCATTTCACCCAAAACCAAGGTAAAACAACATAAAAAGTAGAAGATTTGGTTTATAACTAACCTATTTTCACATGTGCATAGTTTCTTATCTTAATGCATGAAATAATGGAATTTGGGCCAAACAAGTGCACCAGGAGCAAGGCCAAGCCACTCTGGCCCATTTGGGCCTGAGTAGGGTGGCGGCCGCCACCTATTACTGGCGTCCGCCAGGTCACTCGTGCCAAAAGTGGCCCAAGCCACGTCATCGATTCGTGGGAGTCACCTTAAGCTCAAATCTTGGCCATTGCACATTAAGGCGGTTTGATCCAAGGGCTAAGAAGAGTGTCACCTGGATAGTGGGCTTTGGACACGTGTCTAAACCCTAACCGGCCCTCAAATCGACTTGGGAGAGCAAATGAAGACCGTTGGATGAATGGCGGTTGCAACGGACGGCGGTGAGGTGGCGGGCGCCACCCCCCTAAACCCTAACCGACCTCCCCTCACTCTATAAGTACCCCCCTAGCTTCCTAGCATATAAATAGGCCCCCTTGAGCTCTCATTCGGGGAGCCTCACACCATTCCTCACCATTTGGTTAGAGTAGCACACTTGCTATGATAGAGAGATTAGAGAGAGTGTGAGTGCCTCACTAGAAGAGGAGCTGGAGAGGAGAAGAGTAGAAGTCTGGATAGCTCCGGAGTTGTCGGAGACCCCTGCTTCTCTCTGCTCTGAGCTTCAACTTTGGTAACTTAGTATCTATTCTATCTTCCAGTATTTACTTTCAGTACTTGTGTGTTTGTTTCATTGCTTAATATTACTTTCAAGTGCTCTAGTTCTAGTACAGGGCTAGTAGTAGTTATATATAGATTAAGTATGGTACTTAGGCTATATATTGCTAGTGAATACGGCTAGGCCCCCGGATAGCTGTGGTAGCAAGCAGGTGGTGATAGCCCTATGCGCCTTGAATTCCACCACGTAGTTGGTCTAGTTTAACAGTAGGGCTCGTTGTGCTAGCATTCAACCTAAGTCAGTGGTAAAGGCTAGTACGCCCACAATACACTAGTAAAGAACTTAAATCACTAGAAGTCTAATAGAACTAGGATCTACCCCAGTAGATAGTGCCCGTTCCCTTCAACTATCCTAGATATCCTTACCCCCCTAGTTTTCTCAAAATCACTTCGCGTGCCTCGTGGATTCGATACCCCGGAATACTCTGAGGTGAAAAGCTACAACTGACAGCCGTGCGCTTGCGGTTTCTTCTGCGTGCCACCCCAGGTGTCAACAGTCGTGACATATGGAACTAATACGCATAGGAGGACTCTTTGTAACGGCCTTGTAGTGAACCCTGCCGACTCACCTTGGAAGTGGGTCAAGAGGCTAGCTACCTCGGGCACAAGGGCAACATGACTCATGGGTAAAGATGTGCAAACTCTGCAGAGTAAATAAACTGATATATCAGCCGTGCTCATGGTCACGAGCGGGCTTGGACTTCTTCGAGATTAGTTGGTTACTGGTTACTGGTTCGGGACATCTGATGGACTTCAGGTGTGGTTTGCCTAATGGGCTTCAGGTGTGGGCTTGCTTGGTGGACTCCAAGTGTTGGTTGCTCGGTTTGACTCCGAGTGTGGTTTGCTCGGTGCGACTCCGTGTGTGGTTACTGTTACAGATGGAGACTGTGGTTATAACCTAGTAAATAGGTGCATAGGAAATAGGATTTAATAGGATGTGTCGCTTTAGGCGCTTGAGTCAAACAGAGTCAACCTACCTTTGTTAATAGCCTCATAAGCATATATGTCCTACACTTGCGGAGTACGTTTCGATGTACTCACCCTTCCTCTTTGAACCCCCTGCTACCCCACCCAGACGTTGGAGTCTACGATGCGGAGAAGGAGTACCCAGAAGATGGTGGTTTCGACCTAGACGACTTGTACTAGGATGGCGCAGCCCCCAGTCGACCTTCCTGTGGAGATGACGTCCAGTTTCCGCGAGTCTACATTAGAGTTAGACTGAGAGTCTGTACTTTTCTATTGGACCCGAGGGTCATTTTTGTAATAATGTTCGATATATTAATAAAGCATTGTTTTGATATTTACTTTGATGTCGATATATGTATGAAAATTGATCCTGACATACATATATTGTGCTCCAATTTTGTTCTTAAAATTGAGGTGTTACATTATAGTCTTGCGAGACCACACTAACCATGTTTGTAGTGTGTTTGCCACCGTGTACCGAATGGAACAAAGCCTGCGGCGGTCCGGCCAGAAGCTTGAGAGTGAAAACGGTGGAGATCATCTGGGATAGGCTTGCAAGAAGGCATGTTGGAGACCCACTTGCATGGGGAAGGCCCGAGGCTGTTGACGCGAAAATTTGACCGAAGGGCCAACACACTCGACCACAGTCCTCAGAGGCTGTGCAGAGCAAGGTCTTGACCTCCTGGACCTTCAAGAGATGGCGGTGCCGAATCTTGGTGAGAACGAATTCAGATGTGCCAATAAATTTGACCTGTAATTGACGAGGAAAAGAAAATGCATCAAATTGTGGAACCTGCTGGTTTGGTGCCAGACAGTTCCAAATTATATGGCTCTGATATAGCAACTGTTACAGGACATTGACTACAAAGTCAACTCCCAAGAGAAGATTTAAGCGTTGACAATATTTGAAGCGAAACGGCAAATGTACATGTAAAGAAAGAATTTAGAATAAAGAACAACCGATAAGCTTGAACGTGTAAATAGAACATGGATCTATGTATGCATTAAACGACATGAGTTCAACAGATTGACTAATTGCATAAGCAGTTCTATTTGTTAACAGTGGAGTGTTTCCATACAGCTGTAATAACAAATAGATCGCGAAGGCGGCCTTTTTAGAGTGGTTTGGCTTCCGACGTGGTTTGTCGAGGTGTTGAGCTTTTGCTTTGCTAACACTAACGGTGCTTTTAGAAGTGGCACCAAGTTCTTCCTCAAGCATGTCTTTGTCTTTCAGCTTGAACGGTTCCATGGACGACATCTTGGGAAGGAGGAGTGCAGTTGATGAGAGGGATCGCGAGGTGAACGATCTGCTGAACCTTCTACGACATGACGAGCTTTCACCGGAGGATCTCCTATGTCAACTTGGCAAGGCCAAGAGAGGTACACTTGCTCGTGGACTTGTGGCCTTGCACAACCTATATGAGGATTGCTCTAGGAATGATGAGCTTTGTGATGCCTTGCGTAGAAAGGTTGAAAAATTAAAATGCTCCATTGCTAAGTTAAAGTCTAGTGCCTCTTTGCCTTGCACCTCCTGTGTTGACTTGGTTAGGAAGAATGATGAGCTAGGCTTTTCTCTTGCTAGCTTAAAATCTGAGATTGAATTGTTGAAATCCAATGTTTCCGAACCATGTCTAGTTTGCATTGACTTGCGCAAGGATCTTGATTGTGCTAAAACTGAAATAGCCTTGCTAAAGTCAAATGCTTCTTTACCATGTGATAACTGTGAATCTTTTGTTGCTAGACTTAGAGAATTCAGTGCGATTCACAGGACATGTGTAGATGAACTTGAGCATGCTAGGGCTGAAATTATTGAGATAAATGCTAGGCCTTGTAGCTTGTGCTCTTTGAATAAAGATGTTTGCCTTACTTCTTGTGCTATTCATGATTCTTTGCTTGATGTGAATGGTGATGTTTCTTCCACTGATTTCATGTGCACATCATGCATTGATTTAGAAAAAGAAGTTTTGGCTTTGAAGGCTTTGCGCGATGATATGAGCGCCAAGTTGGTTGAGCACAATGATATGAGTGCCAACCTTGAAAAAGAAAATGAGCTCTTGCGTACCACATATGCCGAGTGCATTGAAAAGGAGATGGAAAATTTGAGAAACACTCCTTGTGGTACTTGTGATCGCCTCATGTTTGAAAATGAGGTCTTAGCCAAAAGATGCAAGAGTCTTTGTGCTAAGTCATTTGAGTCACGCATTTCTTCCAACTCCGATGTTGATATTTCTGAGTTTGCTTCTTTGCAACCGGAGTTGAGTTCTTATGTCGCGTGTGAATCTTTTCACTGTAGCATTAGTGCCAAGGTTTCGAATAGCTCTTTCATAGCTACTCCTAACCTTGCTGTTTCTTTGAGTGATGTCCAAGGGACTTCTCTTGACAAGGGTGCTTCTCATATTTTTGGGACTCGTGCTCCCAATCCGGTTTTCCATTGCACCTTTTGCAAGAAGGATGGACACTCATTCGATTTTTGCTTTCGCCATGTCAAACACGAGCGACGTATTCGAGCTAAGGCTTTTAGGAAGCCGCGTAGCCTTTCCCATGGCACGTGTGCTCCTAGTGTTGGCACCAAGTTAAATGTTGATGCTTCTTGTTCTAAGCCCCAAGGGACTTCTCACTTGTCGGAGAATGGTGTGCCTTCCAATAGGCCTTTGTACCATTGCTCTTTTTGTGAGAAAGATGGGCATCAAGAAAGCTTTTGCTATCGGCGTGCCAAACGTTTGCGCCAAGCTCGCTATTCTAGGAAGATAGTGGTTCATAGCCTCTCTCATGGCATGAACGCTTGTGCTCCTAGTAAGAAGCCCATGTTTGTTGATGGGTTATATGACTCCTTTTCTAGTGGGATAGGTCATGGTCGTGGACGTACTTCTAGTGCTCCTCTTGGTCCACGTCATGCTTTTCATGATGCTTCTATTGGTTCTTCTACAAAAACCTTGGAAGATGTTTGCCTCTTTTCCCGTGGTACGACTCGTTCTTCTCCTCGAGTTGTCCTTTTGAGGAATGCTTCCAAGGGTGTTTCACAATTGCATTTGAACCAACATTTGCATCATGCTAACCCACAAGATAAGTTGAGATTTGTGACCAAGTCTTGGGTTCCCAAGTACACGCTTGCTAACCCTTCGGGATCCAAGACTCGGGCTGCTTTGTCCTCTTGTGTGTAGATATGAGGACGCGGGGTGGAGAACATGCGCATGATGGAGCTTGATCTTTTAGATGTGATCAAGACTTGATGGTTCTCTACACTCCGCTTAGAATTGCCTCCAAAGAGGCTTTTGCAGTTCGGTGAGCTTTCTTTTACACTCATACCTTGTACATCCATGATCTATGTCTTGTGGTATGAGATGGTTCTTCATGTGCTCACTTGTATAGTTCTTGCATGTACATTTTCTTTTGTATCATGTTTTGTTTTAGTCTAGCATATGCTATCTTGTATATCATGTCATGCTAGCCTTGTGTACAGCTTTGGTGGCTATTCCACTTTTCATGCTAGTTAGTGATCCTCCTGAACATTATGCCATGCTTTACCATACTTCTCCATGAGCTTTGTTTGTAGTGGTATGATGTTCATTAGGCGTCACTTTTCAGGTGCTAGTTTTGGTTAGCTACATGTACCCTGTCGATATGATTAGTTGGAGCACTAGCCTTTCCACAATTTTATCATGTTACATGCTTTTGGATCTCTTGCTATCATTATCTTGCATTGTAGCATGTGTTGAGGTTTAGGTTGTGTTTGGGTTGATCATGTCTTTAGGCTGCATTTTGCTATACAATGCTTTATCCTGTTGCATGGTAGTCTTGACTAGTTTGAGTTCATATCTCCTTGCGGTATCATTCATAGGTAGATCTCTTTTTGTTGAGAGTTCACCTCATGCTTATTATGTGACTAACCGTTTTCGTGGAGACGTTGAGGTCACACTGGACGAGACAACGCCTTGTGTTTCTTCTGCCTTTGATTGTGCAGGAGAACAGGAGCCTGGAGAGAGCATGTCGGCTCATGGACCCGATCCCATGGGGTTCCGTTCGAGCAGCTCTCCAGCGAGCACTAGCAGCACCTGTGGGAGCGACAGCATCAGGCGAGGGGGAGACGACTTCGGCGAGGCAGGTGCCCTGAAGATTTCAGCAGATTCAGGCGTCCCCTCGAGTATCACACCAGCAGGCGGTCATGCGTATCATGAGGTACCCCGACACTCTTCTGAGTTCGGTTTCTGGTACTCTTCTTCTCCGACCCCCTTCTGCTGTGTGGTCTCTTCGATGTGATTTTGCTGGCTGTCGCTTGAGCGTTTCCTGGCTCTTTGCTTGTGAGTGTGATGTGTGTTTCCCTTTTAGTTGGGGAAGCATTTTGCCTGTTGTATCTTAGTTGGATTTCTTCGATACCCTTTTGTTTTGGGTTTTCCTTTTTAGGCTACTTTTGCTTTGTCTTTGATAGACTAGCTTTTGCATGCATTTCATCATGTATTTTAGTGCATTTTAGAGCTTCATGTTTAGAGCAATGAAAATGAGATTATGCTTTTTATGGTATGCCCTGTTTATTCATGATGATGCTTGTAGCTTAGGCTCTTTTTGATCACTTAATACATGTTATGAGCTAAGCTATTTTTGCAAATGGTGAACTTGACTAATCGACTATGAAACCTTAAATTTGTTCACCATTGAGATTGGCAACTAGCATGGGTAGGAGGTGTTGAGATCACTTGTGCTATCTTTTGTATGCTAGGTTGCCATGTCTCTTGCACTGAGTCATTCACTTGCTTGGATTGTCCATATTTACCTTGTGCTTAAAATTTGATCCAAGTCTAGTGAAATGAAAAGATCGAGATGGGATTGCATGTGTCAGCACCTCGTGGTATCGAGACTGTTTCTCATTGCACATTTGAGTTAAACTTGAGCCGTGTAGTGTAAGACCGAAACCGGCGCTTTAAGCTTCCGATTGCTTTTCTTGCATAGGCTTAGCCCGGTTGAAAAGTTAGGCAATGACCATGCTTTCAACCTCTCGCAATCACATGCTGAATTTAAACTTGTGTAATTTCACCGCTGCAACTCCGACCAAAATCTGAAATCACAAGTCTATGTTTCACTCTATTGCATGATGATTGAACTTTGCTAGGGGTAGTTCACCTTTTATACTTGAGTTAGCACTTGGTTGATTTCCTGTCTATCCATGCTAAGTGCTATTTTTAGTGGTGAACTGCTTTTGAATGGCTTAAAACTGCTCATATGCTCTATTGTTCATATTTCGTATTCATTTGATCAGTTTGAGCCTTTGCTAGCATTTGTATTGGTTGCTAAAATTTCAGGGCAGCACCCATTTGAGCATCTTTTCATTCTGATTGCTATACACTTGAAGCTGTTGCATTGTACATTTCATGCATTTTTAGCTTAGTGTACATACCCTCAGCTCCGATACATCTTGTGATCAGCCCCCATATACTTTTGGTCGATGACTTGTCTTGTGTTTGTGTCAACTTTGTGAGAAATGTCAAAACCCCTCAGCATGTTCCCTTTTGTCAAGGGGGAGAAGCTGTTTGCAAGGGGGAGCTTGAGTGTTGGCACAAAGGGGAGAGTCATGCATTTTGGGGAGAGCTTTGAGCTAGGGGGAGTTTAGTTCTCTTTTTATGTCATTCTTCACTCGGTATAGCTCTTTTATGTGTTTCAATTGGTATCCATCTTTTGGTATGGAATGCAATTAGTGTCATGAGCTTTGTTACATTACTTTTGTGTATAGGCTTGATTTCAGGAGGAGTCGCTTTTGTCTTGCTGCTTCTCCGCGTGCTCCGAGTGTTTGTGCTCTATTTAGTGTTGAGCTTCTCTTGTGGTTTTTCTCAGTCGGTATCGAGCCTGCTACTCGTGTTGAGCCATTTTTGCCTCTGTCTAGAGGGACTAGCAGTTTTTGCTTGGTATTTTCGATTGGTATGGACCCTTCAGCTAGTTGCGTCGAGCCTATGTGCCTTTGTCTTGAGGGACTAGCTGTTTTCACCAATTCTTGGTTGTTTGTGATCAGTTTTGCATTCTTATGCGTTGATTCAGCCTCAATTGGTATTGAGCCTTGAGCTAGTGGTTTTGAGCCTTTTCTGCCTCTTCTTGAGGACTAGCTCATTTTTGACTTGGTTGCGTCGAGCCGTTGCCCATGTCTTTGGGAACCAAGTTTTTCGCTCAGTGTGATCGAGTTTTACTCTTTGATGAGTTGCTACTCCGATCCCTTGCTTGGTTGCGTTGAGCCGTTGCCCATATCTTTGGGGACCAAGTTATGTTCATTTCAAATTGCCCCCTCTTTAGCATTTCTTTGGCTGTTGGGCATTTGAATGGATAATCTTCTCATGACAAGTGACTTTGTTCTTTGCCCTTCTATGGCTTTTGATCACTTGAATGAGATTTTCAGTTTTGGTATCTCAAACCATCTCTTGTGCCTAGTTTTTGTCAATTCAATCATCAAGGGGGAGAAAGAGGAAGAGAAAGAGAAAAAGGGGGAGAAATTGACCCAAACCCAAGTGGATAAGTACCTTGGTCTCTTTTGTGATGATTGTTTGACAATTTATTTGAGATTGGTTTTCGAGTACCTTTTGGGATTTCATGAAACTCTTGTTTTATGTTGACTCTTCGGTTGTGTGGAGGCTTTGCCCGCTTTTCCCGTTTCTGTCGGGACCGAGAGCTTTTATTTGGAGTTTTCATGACCCTTCCTCATCTCAAGTAGCCTTGTGTTTGCCTTTGCTTGGCTTTTGGGCACTTGAATGAGGCTTGCCTTCAAACCCTTCCTTTGTGGTTTATTTTTAGTCAAAGCATTCATCAAGGGGGAGATTGAGAACACATATGTTGAATGATTGACATTGATGAGGAAGGTTTGAGGCTTTTCCCGGTTTAGTCCATATCTCGCTATGCGCTTATTGTTTATGACTAACCGGTGGCATGAGTTGTGTTGTGTTTATGTGTTGGTGTGTGTGTGTGCAACATGTGTCTCTTGGCTGTGTTGATGTGTAGGTGTGGAGCTCGGATATAGTGGTCAATGGCGAGGTGAAGGTCAAGTAGAGACGTGCCGTGCCGACGGACCGGGAGCGGTGAAGGATGGGCGTGCCGTGCGGCGGACGTGCCATGCCGATGTACCCAGAGCGGAGAAGGGCGGACGTGAGCCTTGGACTGACGGACCAGAGGGCCAGAGGACCAGCTGTGGTAGCTGGCACGTGGCATCGGCGAGCGAGAGCACATGGGGATGTGCGGTGCATCGGCCGAGTCGGGAGGAAGACGTGGCGTCGTGCCACTTGGCGGAGGTCGGACACGGGCTTGCGTGCGGCGCAAGTGCCGTCGGCCAAGTCAAGGAGGATGGCGAAGGCGTTGTGCCCGGCGTGGAGGCTGGACATGCATCGGCATCGGTGCCGGTGGTCGGGGTGTGCGAACCACATCCCGTCTACGGTGCGGGTTCGGTAGCTGAGCCTCAAAAAGCTACCATCGACGGTTTCCGAGTTTGGGCCTCAAAACTCGGGGTGGCCGGTTTCTGAGTTTGGGCCTCAAAACTCGGCGAGGACGGTTTCCAGGTTTGAGATTCAAAACCTGGGCTTGCGGGTTTCCAAGTTTGGGCCTCAAAACTCGGGGTGGACGGTTTCTCGGTTTGGGCCTCAAAACCGGGGGTTGGTCCGAAAGGACGATCGACGCGTGGCGGCGTGGAGAGGCTGGCGCGGCGGCGAAGCTATCCACGAGGAAGGCGCGGTGGTCGACGTGACGGCATGTGGCGGCATCAGGGAGGTCGCGTCGAGGCGAAGCTACCGGATGTACGGGCGTAGCCGTCGGATCAAAACTGTCAAGTCTGGACGGTTTTACCCCTGGGGGGTATTTGGGTTGAGTGCTTAATGTAAGGGCGTTTTGGTCTTCGGACATGCGCCTATATATATGAGGGGGGCTGCTAGGGCAGCTGTATCCTTGGGGGAAGTGTCACTCTCATTTTGTTCATTTGAGAGGAGGCTAGGGTTAGAGAGAGGAGTGGCTTGTCTCTCATTTTGGTTTTCGGTTCTAAACTTTTCCCTTTTGCACGAGATCTGGAATTCATGAATTTCTAGTTGGGATCGAGCCATGATCTCTTAGAGATAGCTCACTAACATAGTTGTGATCATCTGTGCAAAATTTGGTGAAGTTTGGAGTTGATTTGACTGAGTTTCGGGTCGATTTGGTGTTTGAACAGCGCTGTTTTCGGGCTAACCGGACGCTGTTACAGTATGACCGGACGCTACAGTGATTAAGTATTTTGTTGCGTTGGTTTCCTAACTTTGTAAGGAACATTCTAAAGTACTTTTGTCACCAGTTTGATTAAGTATTTTTGGTTGGGCACTTGCTTCTTCTCCATAGGAGTGCAGTGCTTCCTTTCCGGAGCTCCAGTTTTGGTGGTGTGCTTGGTTGATCGCGTGTGTGCTGTCCC
Organism: Coix lacryma-jobi var. lacryma-jobi; assembly: GCA_009763385.1. Lineage (NCBI taxonomy): Eukaryota > Viridiplantae > Streptophyta > Magnoliopsida > Poales > Poaceae > Coix > Coix lacryma-jobi. The sequence goes on along the minus strand of CM019823.1, from coordinate 104,160,708 downwards.
GCTGTGTTCCTAGGGAACATCCACCCAATCTTTTGGGTCGTGGACATCACGGTTTGTGATCTATGTTTTTGGGGTTGACTTTCTGGGACAGAGGCCACCGATTTCTCGAGAAGAAATTTGAGGCTCCCATTCACCCCCCTCTGGTCGCCAATTCGGTCCTTCATAAAGTAACTTGAACATCAACAGTGGGGTGTCTCCATGCAGCCATAATGATGACCAAGCTAGATTACGTCCAATACAATGAGCAGATCCATTGATTTCATGTCGCTTAAAAGCATACATTATGAAGGAAGCGTAACTAGATTGACTATTTTAGCCGATATAGGGTCCATGAAGCACGAACAAGATCTATCCGTTAAAATCACGATTTGGTTCAAGATTAGGCAAATCTAATCTATCATGCATATTAGTGGGGTTCAGAAATACAGCCGTAATAAACATGCTAGATCAAATCTGCCTTTTTCTTAGATCAAACCAAAATTTTCGAATATATCGAACACACAGCATGTAACAATCAAGATTGACAAAATAGTCGATGAAAAGCTTATATCGGCTATTTTTCTTGTTGTAAGCGTATGAAGCCCTTGGATAGCCGAAACTAAGCAACATTTAAGGTTGAACTAATTTGTCAATCTTGATTGGGCATGATATTGTTTAAATATAAAGAAAAACATTAAAAAGCATAAACAACATCGATAACTTAATGAATCCATTAGCTTGCCAAAACTAATAGAGCCGATAACTGGTCAAGATCGACTACAGCAAGAGATTGATCAGAGTCAAGACAGTGTTACAAAAGACAAACTTAAACCCGATAACTAACCCATGTCATAGCTAAACAAGAGTTTGGTCGATGCCAAATACAACCTTATTGAACAATAACACGAGCCATTGGTGAAACTTACAAGCAAACCGGAGGTCGGTCTAGCCGATGCAGCCCTGCTTGATTGAAGGTTCCACCGAGTTCTACCTTTCTCCTACTCCTAGGGTTTTGGCTGGTAGCGGATGTGTCTGATTGATTGAGATGTCCTTACAAAAAATGGGTTTCTAGCTATTTATAACCCGGCAGACTCCCGTTCTAATACGACTAGGATATATAATAATAAAACAAAAGACGATCCGGACTTGAACTCTTCGGCCGAACCCGATATGTCTTCAAAGCCCGTCACGTCTGGTCCACATGAATTCTGGTCGTGTCTGAATCAAGTAGGCCTCTTTTATTTTTCTGGCTAATTCTTTCTTTAACAAATCAGCCATCTGTGCTTACAAAAGAATGATCTTTTTTGGTCAAAAATCTGGTGTAATCAGAGGCTAACCACGGAGTTACCCAACCAGGAGCTTGGCCCTTGCGAGGGGCTCCAATAAGGACTAAGGGGAAGCTTGTGCGCTTCTCGATACCTCAGTAATACCAGTCATCGATGAAAGTTTGCATCTCTACTCATCTTTACTTCCACACTTACTTTTGCTACCTTGGTTGTGTGCCTTACCTTTCCTATCTTAGTTGATAGGCTAATTGATAGGTTTAGAACCTAGGTTGCATAATTATTTTGCGATATTGATAGCAACACACCTAGCAAAACTGTAGTTGCACTTTAGATAGATTATTTTCTTGCATAGATTTTGATTAGGTGGAAATTAGAGGCTATAGTTAAGAGCAAAGTTTTAAGTTGCCTAATTCACCCCTCCTCTTATCCGTCATGGTCCTTTCACTATCAATCATAGGGAGAGAGTGAGGAGAGTGCATAGGAAGTCACATGCCTATCAGGAATCTCCTCCAAGTTGTGCCTCAGCGGATGTGACCTTCTATTTGATATTTAGTTCAAGTAAAGTATTTATTTTTTTGTTCATTAGTTCACCGCCATTAACCTGGTACTCTAGTCAACATCATCAGAATTCGGATTAGAGTAGTAAGATATGGTGTAGACATCGTGTCAAGATTATACGCTTACCTGACTGCAACTTGTTCAACGGTTTGTTTGTGGTACCTAGTACGTGGTGACAACCCTATCTAGCCTTTGATCCCACCATGTTTGGGCAAGTTATTAAAACGTAGGTCTTCCTATGCTAGGTGGTTTAGCACCCTTCTCATCCCTTTCTGTTGCTCAACGGCTTAATGACCCAAAGTGAACAACATTTTTATCTACCTTGCCTATCTAGTTTCATAACCAAAGAGATTCTCTCTACCCAATCTATCTTATACCCTTGTGTCATCATAGGACGAACTTAGTTCTTTGGTAAGATCACAACATGTTTCCTGTGGAAAATATGATACCAGAAATAGTCCTGGTGAAGGTTACCTTGACAACCATATGCTTGTGGTTTACCCATTTACAACTTTAGGTTCCAGCGGTCTCTTCCCTTCTACAAGGTGGCCCCAAAGGTTCTTGACAGCATGGGTATCAAGTTTGGTGTCCTTTGGATCACCGATGTAGAAATGATCGGTACAACAACCATGTGATGCTTATTTTCAGCCCTTGACCTTACACCGACTTAATATCAATGGTGGAGAGGGCTTTGCAATGTGTTTCCTTTGCTTGGCATGGATTGATGAAGTGGCACAAAGTGTGGCCACATTTGGTTCTTGAGTTGTTAAGATAGCATGGTCCACTTGGTCCATTTTCTGGATAAATCAGCCTGCATACAAATATTCATTATGTGGAACTTGGTAGTTTAAAACCTCTATTTCCAATGTTGATGATTTATTTAAAGGATAAAGGCAAGTTAAATTGATGATTTAATTTATTCTTGTAATAGCAGCTGACAATAGTAAGCCTGACATTTTGTGGTGAGCAGATAACCGCGTGGATGTGACATGAGGTGGGGTGCAGGGTAGCTAGGATAGCTAGTACCTAGGACCAGCACAAACCATTCATGGGTGATCCGAGCAGACTTGCGAAAGATTGGGAGCCTGAGTCATCCCTTATCTAGGCATGGGTATGGAGGTTCGATCTTGTTTTCAGTATGGGTTCTAGAGTTTGAGTTATGTTGCTCATTATTGGCTGGCCATGTTTTAGTGTATTCTCGATTTCTAGCTTCAGAGTAGTTCATGGAGATGGACTTATGGAATATTGGTTTATGCTTAATGTTCATACTTGCTATACCTCGTTATTCTTAGTTGTAGTTGATAGATACTCCCTCGGTTCCAAATTATAAGTCGCTTTGTGTGGATACATGGGTTTATGCCGAGTCTCTGAGTGATGAGTGATTGTCAACTGGGATGATGCGCATGTTCTTTGGCTTGTGTTGTGCAGGTGTCGAGCACGGATACAGTGATCAGAGGCAAGGTGAAGGCCAAGTAGAGACGTGCCGTGCCGAGGGACCGAGAGTGGCGAAGGGCGGACGTGAGGCTTGGACTGAGGACCGGTGGCCCAAGGATCAGCTGTGGTGGCTGACAGCCTGGGACAGCGATGAGCGAAGACTTCAGTCATGTGTTGCCTGAGTCATGGACTTGGGGACACGTGTCGGTGGACGGGGTGCATGGGCGGTGCATCCCCTCTTCAGCTTCGGTTTGGTGGTAGAGCCAGAGAAAAACCATCGGGAGGACGGTTTCCAGGTTTGGGCCGCAAAACCTGGGCGCGGATGGTTTCCGAGTTTGGCCACAAAACTCGGGCTGAGGACGGTTTCCAAGTTTGGGCCTCAAAACCTGGGTGTTGCAGGTTTGCTGAGTTTGGGCCTCAAAACTCAGGCCTTGGATGGCTGGTTTCCCGGTTTGGGCCTCAAAACCGGTGGTTGGCTGTGAAGGCTGGTTTCCCGGTTTGGGCCACAAAACCGGGGGTGCGACGTCTGGGAAAAGGACAAGCAGAGCGGTGGCGGCACGTGGCGGCGATCGGTGAGGTTGCGTCGAGGCAACGCTACCAGTTGTGCGGGCGTGGCCGTCGGATCACCACCGACTCGAGTTGGTCCAGAATAACCCTAGGGTTTAGCTGGTTTGCTCTGTAATTAGTTGAGGGGTAGAGTAGGAATTAGAAATTAGGATAAGTTGAGGGAGACACCCTCCTCCCCATTCATCTCAGTCATTTGCTCTTTGCTTCTAGGGTTTCCTGCTCTCCCAATCCTCTGCTGTAGCTAGCTGAGATCCGCAGAGAACCATACCTCTGTGTACTGGAGATTTTGAGGAAGTGAGGCCGTAACCTCACTGTTGTAGCGTGTGGTAGCCACACGGTTGCAGATCGATGTGTTGATTCACGTTTTTGTTCGTGTTCTTCACGTTCTTCGTTTCTCCGCGATTTTCCCGTCACTCGATCTCCCTCTCTAGTGCGTCTTTGCGAAATCCATTTGAATCAACTTGTTCTTTATAGTGAGGAGATCATTTCCACCGAAGGAATTCATCTAAATCCTCACGAACAAGTAGATCGGCTTGATTTCGTTTTCGTGGCGCTTCTTTGGTTCATACTCCTCCCCTTTCGATTTCCCGGTGTTTGAGTTGATTTGAGCGGATGATTTCTTGGGGATAGTCTCCTAACTACTCCGTGATCATCCTCTCCAAGTTTGGGATCGTGGGATTGTGAGTTGATTCGATTTGAAGAAGTTTTGGGAGAAGGGCGACCAAAATCGCCCTCTCTGCAAGGTTGCGAACAGTCCGCGCCTAGTACCGCGGACAGTTCGGGCATCGGGGGTAAGCCAGATCAGTGGCTGCGTTCCTCGGCTGCCTTGGCAATTTTTGACCTGCGGACAGTCCGCAGTTGAACTTCGCGGACAGTCCGGGAGTCGACCAGGGACGTTCAGCAACCTTGCTGTTTTGTCCATTTGGCCGGCGGACAGTCCGAGCTTTTGTGGCGGACAGTCCACAGTAAGCCGGACAGTCCGGGACCGCACCGACGGACAGTCCGGGATTTGGCTGTGTACTCCGGTTTTGTGCGTTTGCTCTCCCGGCTTCTTCGCTTGGTTTCCGGACTTCTCGTTTGGCCCTATAGTTGACCAAGGAACCTCTCTAGGTATCTTTGCTACTTGTTAGCTTAGGTATTTGAGAGTTTCTCGACGTAGCCGTCTATCTACGTTTGGGACTTGGTTTTTGAGGGTTGATCTTGCTCCGACACTTTTGGCGTTTGGTTCGCTATCGCTTTGTGGTGCCTCGCTGTGATCCTAGGGATCATCCACCCTCTTCCAAGGGTCGTGGGCATCACGGTTTCGGTCGTAGCTTCTTGGGGTTGATTTTGGGACAATTGGCCAAAGTTTCGAGAGAAGTTTTTGAGCTCCCATTCACCCCCCCTCTGGTCGCCTTGCTATTGCATTCTCGGTCCTTCACTTTGACTTTTTTGGTACATCTATTTTTCTAGATGCATAGCAAAATAGATGTACCAAAAAAGTCAAAACAACTTATGTTTTGGAATGGATGAAGTAGTATAAAATGCTATCTATGCAACCAAACTTTTGTTCCATGCTAAGAGCATCTCCAAGAGTACCCAATATTTTTGGGAGGAACAAATAAGATCATCTGTAATAGTTTCTAACAATTCACTTCTAAAATATCGAAGAAAATTTTACATAAAGAATGCTATGTTGTTTCTAAATTATATCAACTTTTATATATTCTTTTTCTCTTATACATTTGCATCATGAATGCTTTCCTATTCTTTATTCTTTCACATTCTTCCATTTTTAGATTGGGAGACCGATATGCGTGTTAATCACTGTTGACACTCCTTAATGGAATCACCCTAAGAATGAAACTCATAAACAATAACCTTGTGAAGGCACTAAAGAGTGTACGGGACACTACTAGCATCACTTAACGTCAAGTTGTCATCCCCAACATGAAGCTAGCAATGTGATTATATCAGAGCACTGGATCTAAAGATAAATATTTACCCGCAAGCGCACAGATAAATACACTCGTTGTAGAAGCATTTCACCCAAGCTAGTCTCAGGTATCGTTATTTATATTTAGCCTAGAGACTAATCAATTCAAAGTATAATGATACTAAACTAATGAGGACTTAACAACAATTAATGTGGCACACACTTATGATAAAGACTGATAACACACTCATTACTCTAAACAAAGATCAGATAGTAAAGTACTGATAAATGATAATGATAAATGGTAACAGAGAGCAGATCAATCAAAGATAATCCTAGAACAGTACTACCTAGCAAGTGATGATTAGAACAGACATTAATAAGAAATATTCCTGAGTTATTCTAATTACAAGTCATAGTATACATTGATTAGTGCAAACATATTTGGCAATCATAGGCTAGGTCATATTATATTTATAATCAAGAGGCAACTCCATAGTAAAGGTGCCAAACAGAGTAACCCCTAAACCATGAGTTAACTGAGCCATACTGAACATGGAATACAAAGGACTCAACAGGAGTGTCACACCCGCGATCTACCACTCTATCCGGAACGTAGGACGCATTCGTGAAGGACCGAGAATGCAATAGCAAGGCGACCAGAGGGGGGGGGGGTGAATGGGAGCTCAAAAATTTCTCTCAAAACTTTGGCCTTTGTCCCACAAATCAACCCCCAAAAGCTTCGATCGAAACTATGATGCTCACGACCCTTGGAAGAGGGTGGATGATCCCTAGGATCACAGCGGAGCACCACAAAGCGATAGCAAACCAATCGGCAAAAGCACCGGAACAAGTTCGACCCTCAAAAACCAAGTCCCGAACATAGATGGAAGGCTACATCGAGAAATCCCCAAATACCAATGCTAATAAGTAGCAAAGATACCTAGAGAGGTTCCTTGGTCAACTCTAGGGCCAAACGAGAACTCCGGAAACCAATCGAGGAAGTCGGGAGAGCAAACGCACTAAACCAGAGGCTTCAGCCGATTCCCGGACTGTCCGGACTTGAAGTCCCGGACTGTCCGCCCCTACTGTGGACTGTCCGCGAGGGGTTGGCGGACTGTCCGCCGGCCAAACACCAGAAACAACAAGGCTGCTGAACAGTCCCTGGGCAACTCCCGGACTGTCCGTGAGTCCCAACGGCGGACTGTCCGCGGTTCAAAAAACACTTGCCCAACAGCGCGGGGTCAGGCCACTGGTCTGACCGACCCCGACACGCAGACTATCCGCGGTATCAGTGGCGGACTGTCCGCGAATGAACAGAGAGGGCAATTTTGGTCGCCCCTCTCATGAATCCTCCCAAATCCGAATCAAAACTCAATCCCATGTTCCCAAACTTGGAGAAGATGATCACGAGGTAGTTATGAGACTATCCCCAAGAAATCATCCGCTCAAATCAACTCAAACACCGGGAATTCGAAAGGGGAGGAGTATGAACAAAAAAGCGCCACAAAAACGAAATCAACCCGATCTACTTGTTCGTGAGGAGTTAGATGAATTCCTTCGGTGGAAATGATCTCCTCACTATAAAAACAAGTTGATTCAAACGGATTTCGCAAAGACGCAGTAGAGAGGGAGATCGAGTGACGGGAAAATCACAGAGAAACGAAGAACGCGAAGAACACGAACAAAACATGAATCAAGTCATCGATCTGCAACCGTGTGGCTACCACATGCTACAACCGTGAGATTACGGTCTCACTTCCTCAAAATCTCCAGTACATAGAGGTATGATTCTCTGTGGATCTCAGTTGCTACAGCAGGGGATTGGGAGAGTAGGAAAACCTAGAAGGCAAAGAGCAAATGGCTGAGATAGGATGGGAGGTGGGTGTCTCCCTCTACTTATCCTAATTATAGTTCTCACTCTACCCCTAACTAATTACAGAGCGAACCAGCTAAACCCTAGGGTTATTCTGGACCAACTCGTGGTACGTGGTGATCCGACGGCCACGCCCGCACAACTGGTAGCGTTGCCTCAACGCAACCTCACCGATTGTCGCCACGTGCCGCCACCGCTCTGCTTGTCCTTTTCCCGGACTTCGCCCCCAGTTTTGTGGCCCAAACCGGGAAACTAGCCTTCACGACCAACCCCTGGTTTTGAGGCCCAAACCGGGAAACCAGCAATCCATGGCCTGAGTTTTGTGGCCCAAACTCAGAAACCCGCAGCACCCAGGTTTTGAGGCCCAAACCTGGAAACCGTCCTCAGCCCGAGTTTTGTTGCCAAAATCGGAAACCATCAACACCCAGGTTTTGAGGCCCAAACCTGGAAACCGTCCACTCGGTGGTTGTTCTGTGGCTCAACCACCAAACCGAGCCATAGATGGGACGCACCGCCCGTGCACCCCGTCCACCAACACATGTCCCCAAGTCCTCGACTCAGGCAACACTGTGCCCCGCAAGTCTCCGCTCGTCGCTGTCCCAGGCTGTCAGCCACCATAGCTGATCCTCGGGCCACCGGTCCCTCAGTCCAAGCCTCACGTCCGCCCTTCGCCACTCTTGGTCCATCGGCACGACACGTCTCTACTTGACCTTCACCTTGCCTTTGATCACTGTATCCGTGCTCGACACCTGCACAACACAAGCCAAAGAACATGCACATTATACTAGTTGACAATCACTCATCACTCAGAGACTCGGCATACACCCATGTATCCGCAATCTCCCCCTTGATGAGTGCATTGTCAACTATCAACACAAATCATAATGGAATAGAGGAAGGAAGGAAGGAAGAAGAGAGAACTCGACCAAATGACCCAAAAGCATATCAAAGCCGAAGAAGGTCAAGTGGAAAGAGCAACACAACTTGGTTCCCAAAGACATGGGCAACGGCTCAACGCAACCAAGCAAAGCAAAGCTAGCCCTCAAGAAGAGGTAGAACAGGCTCAACACCGCTAGCGAGAAAGCTCGATACCAATTGAAGAGCATAAAGACAAGGTTGCTAGTCCCTCAAGAAAGAGGCAAAGGCTCAATACAACTAGCTACCAAAACTGCTCCGAACCAATTGGACCACAAAGCCAAAAATGCTAGTCCCTCAAGACAGAGGCACAGAGGCTCAACACAACTAGCAGAAAAGCTCCGAACCAATTGGGAGATTCAACCAACCTCAAAATCCGAGCCAACTCCAACTCAAGCTCCCCCTCCAATAGTGCACACAACCAGGAAATCTCTCGAACACAGAGAGCACACATGATTTGTCAATATTTTCTCCTCCTTAGTTGAAAATGCACTATCAACCAAATTTCTCCCCCTTGATAGAAGAACTCTCCCTCAAATGCATATGAGTCAAAATGCAAGTTAGCAGCTTCAGAAATATAGTCGATAGAATATGAAGATGCTTGAGAAAGTGCTGATCCGATGACTCAATAATAAGCACAAAAAGCTAGCAAAGGCTCAAACTGATCACCAAATACGAAATATGAACATATGAGCAAAGTGAGCAGTTTTTAGCCAAAAAGGTATTCACCATCAAAATAGCACTAAACATGTATAGACAGGAAGTCAAACAAGTGCTAAACATGTATACAAGGTGAACTACCCCTAGCAAAGTTCAATCATCATGCTATAGAATGAAACATAGACTTGTGTATTCAAGTTTTATCGGAGTTGCAGCGGTGAAATTTCACAAGTTCAAATTTCAGCATGTGATTGCGAGAGGTTGAAAGCTTGTCATTGTCTAACTTTTCAACTGTGCGAAGCCTATGCAGAAGCAATTAGAAGCTTAAAGCAACAGTTTCGGTCATACACTACACAGCTCAAGTTTAACTCAAAGTGCAATGAGAAATAGTCTCAATACTGTGATGTGCTGACAAGCAATCCCATCTCGATCTTTCCAATTCACTTAACTTGGTTCAAATTTAAAACAACAAATGAACATACCAAGCAAGTGAATGACTCAGAACTAGAGATATAGCAACCTAGCATATATGAAAAGCACAAGTGAGTTCAACACATTCTACACATGCTAGTTGCATATCTCGATGGTGAACATTTTTCAAGTTTTATGTTCATTAAGCAGAATTCACCATGCATAAAATAGCTCAGCTCACAACATGTATCAGTGATCAGAAAGAGCATAAGCTACAAGCATCATTAAATAGCATCGGAGCATACACTAAATAGAGCATAGTCACGTTCTAAGGATTATATTAATGAAGCTCTGAATGTAAATATGCAAGATGACATGCAAAGATGCATGATGAAACCAAAAGAAGGAAAAGAGTCAGTTTATGATACACAAACCAAAATGTTTCCCCCAACTAAAAGGGGAAACACACACCAAGCTCACCTCTCAACCTAGCAAAAGTTGATTGGTCCAAAGGCTTGGTGAAAATATCAGCCAACTGATGATGAGTATCGACATGGCGAAGGTCGATATCACCCTTCTCATAATGGTCTCGCAGAAAATGAAAGTGCACATCAATGTGTTTGGTCTTAGAGTGCAACACGGGGTTCTTAGCAACGCTAATCGCACTCGTGCTGTCACAAAGCAAAGGAACACGAGAAAAGCTCAGACCAAAATCACGCAAAGTGGCCATCATCCACAACAACTGGGAACAGCAGCTAGCCGCAGCAACATACTCAGCCTCCGTGGTAGACTGGGCGACACTAGACTGCTTGCGAGAAGACCACGAAACAAGAGAAGAACCAATAAACTGGCAAGTCCCAGAAGTGGACTTGCGATCAATACGGCAACCAGCAAAATCGGCATCAGAGTAACCACAAAGGGAGAGGGTGGAGGAAGCAGAATACCCAATCCCAAATTCTGGAGTGAAGGATAAGTACCTCATAATGCGCTTGACCGCCTAACGGTGCGAGGTGCGCGGCGATGAATGAAATCGCGCGCAAAGACACACCGCGAACTGAATGTCCGGGCGTGTCGCCGTCAGGTACAGCAGCGACCCGATCATACTCCGGTACTCCTTCTGGTCCACAGCTTCTCCATCCACATCCGCATCCAGGGCCGTCGTGGTCGACATGGGTGTTGGAAGAGGCTTGGCCTCACCCATATCGAATTTCTTCAATATGTCCTTGGGATACTTACCCTGGTGCACGAACGTCCCCTCTCGGGATTGCTTGATTTGCAACCCGAGGAAAAACGTCAACTCGCCCATCATGCTCATCTCAAACTCCCTGCTCATAGTGTCTGCAAACTTGGCAACCAAAGCGTGAGAAGAACCACCGAAAATGATATCATCCACGTAAATCTGGACCAAGAGAGTGTCATTGCCTTGCTTGAGGAGAAAAAGCGTTTTATCCACACATCCCATTTTAAAACCCTTAGTGTTGATGCTCACTAATGCTCATAATTAACCATCAACTATTGCATGAAATGACACTAAATGAATCACAAAGCATAATTGTAGGGTTTGAAACTAACAAGTTCTATGAGTTTTGGTGCTCTCACTTGTTTTGCAGGATTATCAATATTTCACCATATAAAAGTATCTCAAGTGATGAAACAAAGCACACCATTGCGAAGAGCTCGTCGAGACGATCGAAACAGACATATGATTTGCTACATTTGGAGTCCCGACGAGAGAGTCCTCGACGGATACGACTTGGAAGATTCTAGAACATTCCAGAAGACACGAGAAGATGACCCACGGAAGGCGGGGCCCACCAGTCATAGGGGCAGACCGACCGGTCTCCCTCCTGGACCGACCGGTCTGGTATAAGGCCCAAGTTCGCTCCCCTTCGCGTGACGCACTCCAACCGACCTCTCCAACATGTTTTGGCCCATTTAGGCCCAAGTGCATATGACGAAGGATTTAGTACCACATCGCTTGCCCAAGGTGGAGGGGAGGCCAGGAGCCCCTATATAATAAACCCAGGACCCCCCTGAGACACCATCATCATCTGGGAGTCTTTGTAGAGGCGTCCCTCGAAGGACAACCTCTCCTCCCTAGAGAATTAGGTTTAGATTTTCCAATGTAATAGCTTAGCTCTAGTCGGGAGTTAGGGAGAGCGGAGCTGCGCTCTGGTTCTGGAGGAGTATTCAGAGTTTTGGGTATGTCTTTGTATCTTTTCTTTGTAAGACTTATGCTTTAATATATTTATCTTCTCTATTTACTTTATGCTTTATTATATGATTAGTATAGTTGTTATATCTTGGCATGGGATCTTTGCTCGTGTTGAGTGCTCTAGTTATTCATGGTAATTAGAGTAGTAATCATTAGTGTAGACGCGGTGTCTAGGCTAGTGTTTACCTGAGTTTGCGCCCAATCCTCCGGATAGTTGTGGTAGCTACAGGGGTGACAGCTTTGTAGATTGTTATAATCCACCACGTTAGGATTGGTGTTTCGTAGAGCTTTTTGGCAGCCTTCTCCCGATTACCCTTCTCCCAGTCTTTTTCGAGAATCGGAAAGGTACTGTTGCTCCAAAGTGCCAATGTTTATAACTGCTATATCTTTTCATCCTTGTTACCTAAGAACCCAAGTAATAAAGAAGTGCATAGGAACCTTGATCTCTCCCGTTGTCCTCCCACTATAGTTATCCATACATTTATCATGAATTCTCTTTGATGTGCTTTCATTATTATATCATATATCATTTACTTCTGCTTTAGTCTAATAAGTACTCTGAGTTAGTAGATGCATGATAGTGAGTTATCAGATTCTTGACCCTAGCTTCCCTGTGGTAAAATATAAATAACGATCCTGGAATACTCCCGGTAAAATGCTACAATGGTGTTCTGTGCGCTTGCGGAATCTTTCATATTCTATTTGCACTAACAAACATCAACAAGCATTTTTGGCGCCGTTGCCGGGGAAGCAATTGGTGTAAAGATTTGATAATGATCTTGATATCTGCTAATTTAGTGTACCACTAGCTTTAGTAGGATTACCCCTTGTTCTGTTGAGTGTGGAATAGACAGGACATCAGATGCCGTTTCGACCTTATGGCAAGCTTCCACAAGAATGAAGAACCCATGGTGCCTAAACATTCGAGATCCATCATTATTCTGGAGCCCTGCCATCTCACAGGTTTGTGTATACATATATATCATTCTAACCATGTGTAGATTGGAGAAAAGGTCGCCGTCACAAGAATTCAACTCCCATCCCATGTGACGGATAGTTACGCTGTGTCGGGGGTCCACAAAAGGGGTACCCCCAATCAACGCAAAACAGATAGGTTAAACCTAGAACACCAATTAATAACAAACCTAGCAAGTCTAACCTTCTAAAAAGCCAACCCCTCGAGGCCTACAACGCCGGCCCATCACCAGGGAGCCCAGGGCCGCCGAAGCCTAACTGTCCGCGTCATGGCAGCCTACCCCTCGAGCCCCGGCACATAGGCCTCGAGCTCTGCACCGCTCCTCGAGACCCCACGCAGGGACCTCGAGCCTCACTAGTACGGTAATCTATCCCTCAAGACACATCACGCCACCCTCGAGCAGCACCAGGCATCGGATGCCGATCCCATACTATGCATTTAATGCGTCCACCTACTCCGGTCACGTCCTCTGGTACACGACGTGCGCCACAGTGAACCAGGGCAGAGTCAAACCTCGTTTTCACCACATGCATGGGTAAAAAGGCACAAGTACAGCACTGCTCGGCCATACCCTGCACTGTTGCACGCTCGAGTCACGACTCGAGGCCCAGCTACCCGCCCTGCGACCGGGCTTTTCGTGACTTGCCCATACCTGCGGGGACTCGAGCCCCCCGTAGGCGCCACCTCGAGGCCGGCCCGGCGCCCCTCGAGCCCTAACAACTTTCATGCCATTGGAGGACAGGTACCCCAAGACCTGGAGGGACCCTGCCACGACTTGTACGTATCGGAATGGGCGCTGTACGGCCTCCACGTCGCGACGCCTCCACGTCCGCGCCCGGAATGGAGGCCAAGTTTCAAGGATGCCTCAACAGCAACGCCCACGTCGGCTCCAGTGGCCCCGACAAGACAGGATTCCTACTCCTCATCGTATTAGGCACTGTACACCCCGACTCCTGTAACACTCTTGTGTAACCCTGGCCTCCTCTTGCTCTATAAAAGAGGACACCAGGGCCCTTCACGCGGATGGTTGACGCACGTTTACACACGGTTACACACGCTCGCACCCGGTTACGCACGGGCTTGCGCGACACAAGTCCACACACACACACACACTCGAGTCCGGACTCCGGTCCACGCTCATTGAGCTTGTATTGCCCCTGTACAAGCACTTAGGTGCAAGTAATACAAGAACCTCCTCCCCCCCGCTGGACGTAGGGCCTTCTTTGCCCGAACCAGGATAAATCCTTGTGTCATCTTGCATCACCATCCAGAAAGAGAGCACACGATCATATTACTAGTTGGTGTCATACCCCCGGGGTCAAGACACCGACACGCTGTGCCACTCACAAGTCCCAGTTGTGAGTCATGGTAAATATGATCAAGGTGAGACAGTCTTGCTCATGGACTTTAAACTTTATGAGTAGTTATCTTTTTATTTTCTTGCATACCACTGCATGTTTACTTTTAATCATTCATCCACTCCATTTAGTTTAGGTTTTATTTTATCAAATCCTCATCATATTTAGTTCCTTTCATGCATTCATGTCATTTGCATCTAAACAAAAAAAGAGAAAAAAAGAGAAAAAAAGAGAAAAAAAATATTCCTCACTGTGATCATACTCTGTCATCTCTTTTTGAATAAATCTCTGTTATGCTTTCATGCCACCTTTGTTTACTCAAGCAAGTTTTCATTTGGAAGTACTGCAAATACTTTCATAGGCTCTTTAAATTAAGCGTGATGCTTAGGTTAAATAGTCTACCTTAATCAAATTAGACATGGAGGTTGGTTTGATTATTGATGTGAAATTAGCTTGTGTAGACATTGGATATTTTGTTGGACTAACCCTTGCAGAAAACTTTCAAATACAATTTGGGAAAGTCCTGAGGTGAATTCACATCAGATATGAAGCAAGGCATATGATGAACTGCACAAAGAAGACTCAGCTCATTCATCATGGATGACAGAACTGTGAGTATTAAAGATTATTTAAGTATATCTTCTACTGTAAATTATCTTTTGCCTTGAACCATGTTAAAATGCAGCCAACACATAAAACTCTAGTCTATGCTATCATAAAATCATCTTTTTCATTAGCATGGATGAATAACACATAAGTTGTGGATAACAACCCATGTTTTAAATTAAGTGCAATCCTTCGGGTATATGTCCACTAACATTTTGTAGAAGATGAGATTTGCTTGTTCATGGTGTGAACTTAAAGATCCAAAACCTAACCCGTGGATAGACAAAACTCATCGTCAGACAAGTCACAAGTGATGTCGAAGGCAGCCAGCTTTGAGCCATCCCAAGGCCTAAGCCAGGACACTTATGACGAGTAGGATGCAACTCACCCCGTATGGGTCAATCTATGCCTACGCTCATCATTGTCGAAGACATCAACACCGACACCAACAACATAAATTAGGGTGACGATATGCCACTACATTATAACATCTATGTGTCGTCTGAAGGAATTATGTTGGTGGTTCACTATGAAGACAAGCAGTGGAAGTTCTCCTCACTTCTAATCATTGAAACACAAGAGCTAGTTTAGGGGACAAGGTGGAACAACTTCAACAACAACAAGGTCGACAATTTCAACTCATGAACATGTTGTTGAAGAAATTTGGGCATCCACCTAACTCACAAGCCAGCTCAGGGGAGACACAATACCGTTGTCTAGATCTGCTTCACGATCAAGGGTAGGAAGGAGAAATCCAGCTTCTAGACACTTTGATCTCCTACTCATCACTTTGATCAGTACAAGCCACGGGACGCTATCCCAATGAAGGAGAAGAATATGATCCATCACTCATTCTTGGAAGATCATTCTTGAACACCACCAATGTGTCATCTATGTCGGACCTGGAGACTCCCACTTTTGGATCTTCGATCAAAAGGTTCGCTGCTTCATCAACAGCTACACCATTTATGAGCAGCCGAAGGAAACCAAGAGAAGACGTTGCCTCAACCGATAAAGGAAGAACCAACTACCAGGAATTGAGGAGGACATCATGAAGGATGAAGTCACTGCACTGGAAGAATTCAGACATGGAGAGATAGTACCTGAACCTACAAATCAAGAGAATAGCTGACAAAGTCTCCATCATCTAAACATGTTGAGAGCAAGACTCATCTGGCCCACTATGAGATAAGCAGGAGATGACAAGCCACTCATGAACAACAACCAGCTAGACAAGAGAAGCTTCCACAAGATGGTTTGACACAATCACTCTTTAATGATAAAGTAACATTTCAAGGTAAGTGACCATCACTTTAAAAGCTTCTCTTTAATTCTGGTATGCGCATACATAAAGAACCAAACATGTTTAAGTTACACCTCACTTGATCCAACCTAATCAACTCAACATGTTCAGTTCTTTACTCTTTATTCATGGCTTTACTCTCTTGAATCTCACTATCTCAATGAGCTAAAATATTGTGCATCTAACCTTTGGAAGATGATATATCACAATCATGAAAAGATCGACACACTATACATAGATTATCCTTCCTTGGGTTAAGTAATATGATCTGTTAAATATTTTTAAAATGCTACTTTTATGCTCATGTTCTGATCATATCACTCATGTTAAAATTCAATAGAACACATAAAGAACAAATTTATCTTGTGCAAAGTGCCTAAGGTTAGAGAGGAATGAACAAAACTTTTGGTTATGTTGGTGTTTTTCCACCAACAGAGCCCATTTACTTGATCTCTACCTTGTCTTTATGAGCAGGACACACTCTTGAGCAAAACATGGAGGAGTTTGTCAACTCCCAAATTCTACAGAGTGAAGGTCCTGGATCTACAAGAATATGCACACTGAGCAAGATGCTGCCAGCTTCCACAACTAATGTTTCACTTCAAATTGCTGGGCAAACGAAGAACATGAGTGACACCATATCAAGAGGTGTAGTTATCAAGGTCTACATATTAAATGATGCACCTCAGGAATGAACATGGTGAGAAGTCTTGTTCAGAGGACTTAAAACATTGAACCCTCGCCAAAAAGGTAAAATCGGTAGTTATCCATATTTATCTTTTCTGCATTAATTTCTCTTTTTGTATCTTTACTTTCTATCATTTGCATAATCATTTCTCTATAGCATATTTACTTTTCTGCATTAGCATTGCATAAAAAAAAGAGAGAAAATATTTTACTTTTTGCACTGCATTATAAAACTTAAAGCCCCATGTGAATAATTCTGTGGTGTGTAAAAACCCACATGAAAAATTCACTGTGGTGGCATAAAAACAAAAATTAATATGCATACATTCATCCTGTTGCATTTACTCTTGCATCATAAAAAATATAAAAACATAAAAATATTGAGAAAGAGATCTTACCGAAACTCTGGACAACTAAGGCTTGAGTGGCCAACCACTAATGCTTAATCTATTCCACAAGTTTTGTTGTCTATTTGAGTTTCACAGGATCTGAAAGACGAAGAAAAGCTGACAAGCAAGTGGATGTTCCATCCACTGTCAGAGCACTATCCAACAACCATCAATATCAATCAAAGCTCTCATAGAGGAAGTACATTTCCACCGCCAATCCGCTACATTGCAAGATCGAACGACTACGTCAACATTCAGCTTGGGGGAAGCACCCCCGTGTATCCAGGTAAGTATCCTTATCCTCTTAAGTTTTTCTTTCTATAAATAAATTCAAAATACAAAAAAAATGTGAGCACATGAAGGCTCAACACTATTACAACAACATCGAGCTTGGGGGAGACTTACCCCCGTTATCTTCGTAATTCAGGTATGTCTTACTACTATCTTAGTGTTTTTTAAGTAATAGGTTATAATGTGTGTTAGATTAAATGAATAAAACATGTCGAATCTGAAGAACTATCTCCCTAATTTCTTAAAATGGAAATGATGAATAGTTGCTCTATTGTATTTCTTTCTAGTACCTAGCCTTTAAGCATGAGTTCTCCTAAATTTTTTTAAAAAATAATGATGCCTTAAAATGAAATTAAATATATGGGTAGCAAATGCTTGATCTAGAGTCTAGGTAATTGACAGATATGATATGTGATGATCTGAGCTGCTATTATCTTGTTCTAAACAACACTAGAGTTCCGGAGATTTCTCAATATTAATATGACTAATAATTGCATTGAGTTAAATTAAGCTTTGTTGACCCTATGAGAAGTTATCATGCTATTGATTTGAGATCACTTACACATTTCATCCATCTACCGCATAAATGCTCATGATTATCTATTGTTATCCTCTCAAAAGTTTGTTGGAAGCATGTGGCTATTAAAAAAATGAGAGAAAGAAAAGAAAAAAAGAGAAAAAAAATCCAAGGAAATAAAAAGGGACAAGTGTCCGAAACCTCGAAAAGATAGATCTCGAGGAAATAAAAAGGGACAAGTGTCCAGAACCTCGAAAAAAAAGAAAAAAAATGATAATCAGAAAAAATGGGCATGTGCCCGCCACTAGAATTAGCCTGATAGCCATGTGTCTCTGATAAGCAGAAGAGAGTGATATATTCAAAAGAGCATCCGCCTCCATTTTCCATACACATGCACTTATCGACTCAATAGTGTGGTTGACTTTCTCTTTGGATCCTTTGTTCAATTTGGCAACATATGTTTTTAATCTTTTTAAAAAAATTCATAAAAACTCCGGGATAATGGTGAAGTGAAAGAACTAGAGACATAGTGCTTGATTTGATCATTCTATCTTTCAATTACTCAAGATTCAAGGTAAAGTACTAAGCCCCATGATGAATAATATGATACTTTTTCCTATTCCATATGAGAACTTCTGTTTGAATACATGTGTACTTGTTAGAAGTGCAGATATTGCAGCAACTCCTGATCCATTGTTGAGTTTGACTTTGCTAAGGGACTAGCAAAGGTTAAGCTTGGGGGAACTTGTTGATGCTCACTAATGCTCTTAATTAACCATCAACTATTGCATAAAATGACACTAAATGAATCACAAAGCATAGTTGTAGGGTTTGAAACTAACAAGTTCCATGAGTTTTGGTGCTCTCACTTGTTTTGCAGGATTATCTATATTTTACCATATAAAAGTATCTCAAGTGATGAAACAAAGCACACCATTGCGAAGAGCTCATCGAGACGATCGAAACGGACATATGATTTGCTACATTTGGAGTCCCGACGAGAGAGTCCTCGACGGATACGACTTGAAAGATTCTAGAACATTCCAGAAGACACGAGAAGACGACCCACGAAAGGCGGGCCCACCTGTCATATGGGCAGACCGACCGGTCTCCCTCCTGGACCGACCGGTCTGGTATAGGGCCCAAGTTCGCTCCCCTTCGCGTGAGGCACTCCAACCGACCTCTCCAACACGTTTTGGCCCATTTAGGCCCAAGTGCATATGACGAAGGATTTAGTATCACATCGCTTGCCCAAGGTGGAGGGGAGGCCAGGAGCCCCTATATAATTAACCCAGGACCCCCCTGAGACACCATCATCATCTGGGAGTCTTTGTAGAGGCGTCCCTCGAAGGACAACCTCTCCTCCCTAGAGAATTAGGTTTAGATTTTTCGATGTAATAGCTTAGCTCTAGTCGGGAGTTAGGGAGAGCGGAGCTGCGCTCTAGTTCTGGAGGAGTCTTCAGAGTTTTGGGTATGTCTTTGTATCTTTTCTTTGTAAGACTTATGCTTTAATATATTTATCTTCTCTATTTACTTTATGCTTTATTATATGATTAGTATAGTTGTTATATCTTGGCATGGGATCTTTGCTCGTATTGAGTGCTCTAGTTATTCATGGTAATTAGAGTAGTAATCATTAGTGTAGACGCGGTGTCTAGGCTAGTGTTTACCTGAATTTGCGCCCAATCCTCCGGATAGTTGTGGTAGCTACAGGGGTGACAGCTTTATAGATTGTTATAATCCACCACGTTAGGATTGGTGTTTCGTAGAGCTTTTTGGCAGCCTTCTCCCGATTACCCTTCTCCTAGTCTTTTTCGAGAATCGGAAAGGTACTGTTGCTCCAAAGTGCCAATGTTTATAACTTCTATATTTTTTCATCCTTGTTACCTAAGAACCCAGGTAATATAGAAGTGCATAGGAACCTTGATCTCTCCCGTTGTCCTCCCACTATAGTTATTGTTAACACTGGATTTTGGTCGACATTGAGAAGATGACAGGTGAACCCAACGAGCAGTGAGAAGAGCATTCGGCAGACGGCCAAGCGGTCGGTCTACCTGTGCGGTCGGCTATTTTACAAGGGTTACTCCATTCAGGAAATAGATATGGCAAGAGAAGCCGATCATGAGGATAATCGACCATGACCGTGACAGATTGAACGAGTATTCAAAAAGCCAGAGGGGTCTGATCTCATTGGCCAGGAGTTGGATTTGGTGGCGTTGTGATGTGGCAAACATGCAAAGAAGGCAATATATATAAAGCATGCACATCTCGACGTCCACTTCTATATTTGGTATGAATGGCTTCACGATGAAGGAAAGGCTAGAAGACGACATGCATGTCCAGTGTGCGGAGATGGACGTATAAGGCATTCGACAAGTATCCATGCGGTCAGCTAGTTTCCAAGGGTTCGGCAACTGCTCATGCGGTCGGCTATTCTGAGAAAAGGGAGTTTCCATTGAAACGACGGAAGCGAGAGCCGATCGGGCAACAAAATTGCGACAATTAAGGCAATGATGATTCCGAAAGGAGTTGAAGGCCAAGAATATTGTATTTTCCTTTAATATTTTATAGTCGTGTTCTCTTAGGACTTGTATTGCGTCCAGGGTATAAATATAAACCCTTGACTATTGTAAAAAATGTTCACAACCACATCAATACAAACCGGCCCCGTGCCATCTTCGAGTCCCTAAGTCGTGTCGTTGAGTCCTTCGAGAGGAACCATCGATCCGTCGACCTCCGTAAGTACCGGCAACCTTGTGATCATGTCTAGTATCATGCGGTGGATTTAGATATGATGCAAGTAGTCTCGTATGTTAAGCTTAGTATCGTGCGGCGGATTTAAGCTTATGACGTGAAGTTTTTGCTTATGCCTTGTATCGTGCGGCGGATTAAGACATGAGTAAAAATAGTTATCGGCTCTATTAGATTTGGCAGATCTAGTAGATTCATTAAGTTATCATGTGTTATGTGTTTTATTTATTTAATTCCTGTAACACTCTTTTGCCCAATCTAGATTGATTTCTATTCGGCCTTGTTTCACAAGTTTGCTTGTGCTTTGCTAATCATAATATCATGATGGCCGGATCAGTTTTCAATCTAGGTTGTTACATGTTGTGGGTTCATACATGTCAATCATGTTTATGCTTTGATAGAACTGGGTGTCGTGCGGCAGATGCAGGTTTTAGATTAGTTTGATCATGTTTGCTTGTATGTTCCTTCTTCATGGACCCCAACTCGGCTAGTTTGCCGATTTTGGTTATGCTTGCATGAGTAATGAGCTTTTATAGATCTATTCAAATATATGCATGCTTTTAGCTTGTTATAATTAGATTGTATCATGCGGTGGATTAATCTATTTATAAGAAGTGGTATAGACTTATAGCAAGTGGTATCATGCGGTGGATTAGCTTCGCTTAAGTTTATGCTTGACGGGTTTATGAAGACTAAACGTGCGGCAGATTAGTTAGATTGGCTTATGCATGTGTTATTTGAATAGATCTATTCTTGCAAGTTGCCTGTTTATAATATCTTTGTTTCGTTCAAGCATGTCTTCCTTTTGCATTCGGCAGTTAATATGCTTCACATACTCTGTTCTCACACTTGCCGAATGGCTTTGCAAACATGCTCTAACAGACAGCTTCTATAGCTGTGTGCCGTCGTGACTGGCTTTCAAAGCCGTACATATGGAACTGTCTGGTTTTACCCAGCATGTTCCAGAGGTATTCTCACGTTTTATCCCTTGTTGGTTTTCAGGTCAAACCGACTGGCACGTCTCCGGATTCAGCACACTCCGGGCACCCGATTGAAGCTAGTCTCGTTCGGCTTGCTGTGTGTCTTGGCGCAAGGCGTCAAGTTTTGCGCCAACAGTTATCTATACATTTATCATGAATTCTCTTTGATGTGCTTTCATTATTATATCATATATCGTTTACTCCTGCTTTAGTCTAATAAGTACTCTGAGTTAGTAGATGCATGATAGTGAGTTATCAGATTCTTTACCCTAGCTTCCCTGTGGTAAAATATAAATAACGATCCTAGAATACTCCCGGTAAAATGCTACAATGGTGTTCTGTGCGCTTGCGGAATCTTTCATATTCTATTTGCACTAACAAACGTCAACACTTAGCAAGCAAAAAGGTTTTCAACCTATCATACCAGGCTCTAGGGGCTTGTTTGAAACCATACAAAGCTTTGTGAAGTTTAAAGACATGGTTTGGAAACTTCGGATTTTCGAAACCGGGGGGTTATTTCACATACACTTCTTCTTCTATGTAGCCGTTTAAGAAGGCACTCTTGACATTCATTTGAAAAAGTTTAAAACCTTTGGATGCAGCAAAAGCCAAGAGTATCCTAATTGCCTCCAAACGAGCTACAGGAGCAAAAGTCTCCTCATAGTCTATTCCCTCCTTCTGACTATACCCCTTGGCTACTAGTCTGGCCTTGTTTCTCACAACATGGCCATCCTCTCCTTGTTTGTTTCTGAAAACCCATTTTGTCCCAATAGGATGACAATCAGGAGGAAGAGGAACAAGAACCCAAACCCAATTTCTCTCAAAATTTTCCAACTCCTCATGCATGGCATTGACCCAATCCGAATCAGATAAAGCTTGTCCAACATCTCGGGGTTCAAAATCAGCAACAAATGCAGAATGAGCAACGTGAGAGATTTGTTGTGACCTTGACCGAGTGACACGTTCACCGATGCTGTCGATCATCTGTTGAGGCGGGTGTTGGCGCTGGATGTGTCGTGGCGCCTCCCGAGCTGATGTAGCCTCCCCCTCAACAGCAGCTGGTGCCTCCTCGGGTACAAAAGGTACCGCTCGAGGTGGCTGATCCCACGGCCCCCAGGTGGTCGAAGAAGAGGGATCAGGGCCGTGAGTGGTAGTAGAGGCTGGTCTTTGCGGCTCGGTAGGTGGAGGTGGTGCTGGGTCATCTATCCCTTC
This sequence comes from Coix lacryma-jobi var. lacryma-jobi, assembly GCA_009763385.1. NCBI lineage: Eukaryota > Viridiplantae > Streptophyta > Magnoliopsida > Poales > Poaceae > Coix > Coix lacryma-jobi. The sequence continues at coordinate 104,137,822 of CM019823.1, read as the reverse complement.
AGCACCCTCGTCCTCATCATCAAAAAGAGGTTCTCCAACCTCATGATCACCTGCACGCTCAAAATGAGAAGAAGGACAAACCATGGTCTCGTCGAAGGTGACATCTGATGTCTCCATGACTCGGTTAGTATCAAGGTTAAGTACACGATATGCACGAGTGTGAGTGCCATAACACAAAAATACGCCATCTGAAGAACGAGACTCAAATTTGTCTAGGTTGCCTTTCTTGAGTATAAAACAGTGGCAACGAAAAACTCTAAAATAACTCACCTTGGACAATTTTCCAAAACGCAACTCATAAGAAGTCTTTTTCAAGAAAGCTCGAAGAAAAATGCGATTGGAAATATAGCATGCAGTACTCATAGCTTCGGCCCAATATCGCCTAGGAGTCCTATGCTCATCGAGCATCATCCTGGCCATCTCTACAAGGGTCCGATTCTTCCTCTCTACAACACCATTCTGAGGGGGTGTATAGGGGGAAGAAAACTGATGCTCTAAACCCAAAGAGTTACAAAACTTCTCAAAATCTGAATTCTTGAATTCGGAACCATTCTCACTCCTAATAGCTCGCATCGAGTTCAAAGGGAACTCGTTCTGAAGACGCAAAATCAGATTGCGAGCAAAGGAGAAAGTCTCTGTCTTTTCAGCTAAAAAGAAGACCACAAATATCTCGAAAAATCGTCAACAACAACAAGCACATACCACTTCCCCCCAACCGAGCTCACCCGAGCCGGACCAACAAGGTCCATGTGCAAAAGCTCTCCAGGGCGCTTAGTCATGACCTGAGTCACTGGATGGTGGGGAGCGGCTACCATCTTCCCATGTCTACAAGAATGGCAAACAAGATCCTTCTCCATGGACAACTTGGGCAATCCTCTGATTAAGCCAAGTGAGCTAAGTCTTGCAAGCAAGTCGAAGCTCGGGTGGCCTAGTCTCCTATGCCACATCCAAAGATCAGAGGAGGAAGGTCCAGCCAAAAGACATCGAGAGATTCCAAACGACTCCGAGAAATTCACGCGAAAGACTTTTCCAAAGGGGGAAATCAAACATACAAGATTGCCCTGAGGATCCAAAATGCGACTGAGATTCGGTTTAAAACGAATCTCGTAGTCATCATCAAAGAGTTGCGAAACAGAAAGAAGGTTAAATGCAAGTTAGAAACAAGAGCTACATCGCACAACACAAAGTGCTCATTAACTCGCACCGACCCACGAGACAACACCTTACCTTTGCTATTGTCGCCGAAGGTGATAAACTCATTTCCAGCCACCGGACTAAGACTGGAGAACCACTTGGCGTTTCCGGTCATGTGCCTCGAACACCCGGAATCCACCAACCAAACGTTCTCCAACCGTTTTACCTACATCAATAAAAAGACATAGGGTGAGCATACAGTCCAACACTGGGGTTAGTGAAGTAGGAAGAATACCAGTGTTGGGTCGGCTGCTCAAAAGAATGGTTAGCAGAAAAACCATTCCTAGCACGCCTACGGGAAGAGCGATCACCACGTAGAGGAAAACGTGGTCCGCTAAGGGAAGAGCGTCCATCGCGATACTCAAAACGCGGTGGGGGAAAACGCTCAACTACAAAGCCACCGCCACAGGGTCCATAGCCCACAACTGCAGGCTCCCAACGGGCACGACCTCCTCGCGGCCTAGGCCTAGGAACTTGAGGTTTTGGACCTCTAGGCCTAGCAGGACGCCTCTGAACGTTCGGCACATGTACATCATGGAAAGGATGGTACATGTCCGGGTTGTGCATCTCCTTTGCACGGCGCGCCTCTCTCTTGCGCCGAAAGCAAAACTCACTCAAGTGTCCATCTCTCCCACAGTGCTCACAATGGTACCTCACCGCTCTCATAGGGGGTTGTTGATACTCACGGTAGTGGGTGTGGATCACTTTGCCCTTCTGTGGCATAAGCTCCTCCTGGATGGGTGGCATTGTGTCTAACTTGTTCTTGAGGTGGTTTGGTTTAGGATCCCACGACTGTTTCTTGGGTGGAGCTCTCGGAGGTTCAACAAACACCCCATACTTGGTGTTAGGCTTGAGAGGCTCTTTGGGTGGAATCTTGGTAAGTTTGGGAGTAGTGGTGGAGTTGGGCTTCTCACATGGGTTTAGACCACTTGACTCTCCAAACTTGCCAAAAGATGAAGCGCACTCAACACCCTGAGCAAAGCCTACACCTGGACCTCCAGCAGCACGCTTGAACTGGGAGATCATCATCCCAAGCTGCGGCTCACCACTAGACACCCATGACAAGATGGTCTGAAGGTATGTGTTTTCCTCCTCGTTTTGCATCTTGTCATGCTTCACGTTCGCGATCTCCATCTCCAAACCCTCACACAGAACGCACCTAGTTACACAAGTGCTACCCGAGTTGGCCTTCTCAAGAGACACAATCTTGGCATTCTTCTCTGCCAACTCGGTTTGCAAGCGAGCGCATGACTTGCACGCACCCAACATCAAGGATCTAGCCTTAAGCTCATCCACCTCTCCTACCAACATAGCATACTTACTCCTCAAAGTGAGAAGATTAGTCATGTGTGTGGAACACATCTCACACTCCTCCTCCTCGGTGACAACAACGGTGGACTTGACAGATTCAAGTTCCTTCACCGTATCCTCCCACTTCTGCCTAAACTCCTTACGCTATGTAGCAGCGCGCCTAAGCAACTTGTCTTGACTAAGGGGAGCGGCAGTAACTTTCTCGACCTTAGCAGAAAGCTCATCGGGGGTCTGAGATACCTGGGAGGTGTCGTCGTCGTCGTCGTTCCAAGGAATGTCCTCCAGCTCGCCGTCGACCTCCTTGCCGAGGGCCATGGTGCAGAAGCCCTCGTCGTTGGCGAAGAAGCAGAGGCCGTTCAGCTTGTCCTCGATCCTCTTCTTCTTCTCGGACTCGTCGTCGCTTGTGGCAGCGGAGTCGTCATCCGAGTCATCGATGTCGCTGAGCGTGGCGAAGAAAGCACGCTGCTCAGCCTGGGCCTTCTCCAAGTACTTCGTCTTGATGTACTCCTTGTCGAAGCTGCCCTTCCGCTTGTGCTTCGCGGGGACGTACTTCTCCTTGCGCTTGCCGGAGTCATACTTGTGCCCAGGATCCGCCTTGCCGAAGACTTGCTTGTTCTTCTTCGGGCAATTGGCGATAAAGTGGTTGGGGTCGCCGCACTCGAAACATCCCGAGCGTCCTCCTCCGCGGCGACGGTTCATGCGGTTGTTGTGGAACCGCAAGAACCGGTTGGCGAGCAAAGCCAACTCGTCATCCCCCATGAACTCAAGCTGCTCCTCTGTGATAGAAAGAAGTGAAGACAAAGCAAAGCCTCCATAGGAGCTAGCAGAAGAGCCAGAAAGCAAAGCCATCGACGGGCCAGAAGGATTTTCATAAGAAGCCCTCGCCATGGCATCGAAATCACTGGACTTGAGCTTACTGAAAAGCTCGTCGCACGTGAGGGTCTCATAGTTAGGTGATTCGATGATCGCCTGAACCTTGGAATCCCACACCGACTGATCGAGAGTATGCAAAAGCTTCAAAGCTCTCTCATGATCATCGAAAGACGACAGCTCCTTGTTAGCCCTCATCCTGTTGACAATCACCTGAAAGCAAGCAAATAAACTCTCTATGCTCTCGCCAGGCATATGTCGAAAGTTCTCATACTCTTGCTTGTGCGACTCGTAGAGACGGGTTTTGACTTGAGAGGTTCCCTCATGGAAACGCATGAGGGATGCCCAAATCTCCCGAGCCGTAGCGAGGTGAGAAACGCGATCAAACTCCGTCATGCTCAAGCATGAGAAAAGAGCATTACGGGCTCGGCTATTGGCATCGTGATCATCGATCTGACGCTGAGTAACACGAGCAGCCAAGACCACGTAATCAACAGAGTTGCAAATATCCCAAATGGAAGCACCCATACTCTGCAGATAGGCCGACATGCGTATCTTCCAATACGCATAGTTCGTCCCATCGAAAAACGGCAGTTTGCCCACGCCGCGATCCATGTCTCCTTCTGTGGATCTGGAACCGGCAAAGGTGGAAGATCCTTAACCCGCTCCGATACCAATTGAAGGACCGAGAATGCAATAGCAAGGCGACCAGAGGGGGGGGGTGAATGGGAGCTCAAAAATTTCTCTCGAAACTTTGGCCTTTGTCCCACAAATCAACCTCCAAAAGCTTCGATCAAAACCGTGATGCTCACGACCCTTGGAAGAGGGTGGATGATCCCTAGGATCACAGCGGAGCACTACAAAGCGAGAGCAAACCAATCGGCAAAAGCACCAGAACAAGTTCGAACCTCAAAAACCAAGTCCCGAACGTAGATGGAAGGCTACGTCGAGAAATCCCCAAATACCGATGCTAACAAGTAGCAAAGATACCTAGAGAGGTTCGGTCAACTCTAGGGCCAAACGAGAACTCCGGAAACCAACCGATGAAGCCGGGAGAGCAAACGCACTAAATAGGAGGCTTCAGCCAATTCCTGGACTGTCCGGACTTGAAGTCCCGGACTGTCCGCCCCTACTGCGGACTGTCCACGAGGGGTTGGCGGACTGTTCGCCGACCAAACACCTGAAACAGCAAGGCTGCTGAACAGTCCCTGGGCAACTCTCGGACTGTCCGCGAGTCCCAACGGTGGACTGTCCGTAGTTTAAAAAACACTTGCCCAATAGCGCGGAGTCAGGCCACTGGTTTGACCGATCCTGACGCGCGGACTGTCCGCGGTATCAGTGGCGGACTGTCCGCGGATGAACAGAGAGGGCGATTTCGGTCGCCCCTCTCACGAATCCTCCCAAATCCGAATCAAAACTCAATCCAACGTTCTCAAACTTGGAGAAGATGATCACGAGGTAGTTAGGAGACTATCCTCAAGAAATCATCCGCACAAATCAACTCAAACACCGGGAAATCGAAAGGGGTGGAGTATGAACGAAAAAGCGCCACGAAAATGAAATCAACCCGATCTACTTGTTCGTGAGGAGTTAGATGAATTCCTTCGGTGGAAATGATCTCCTCACTAAAAAGAACAAGTTGATTCAAACGAATTTCGCAAAGACGCAGTAGAGAGGGAGATCGAGTGATGGGAAAATCGCGAAGAAACGAAGAACACGAACAAAACGCGAATCAAGTCATCGATCTGCAACCGTGTGGCTACCACACGCTACAATAGTGAGATTACGGTCTCACTTCCTCAAAATCTCCAGTACACAGAGGTATGATTCTCTGCGGATCTTAGTTGCTACAGTAGGGGATTGGGAGAGCAGGAAAACCTAGAAGGCAAAGAGCAAATGGCTGAGATAAATGGGGAGGTGGGTGCTACAGTAGGTATGATTCTCCCTCTACTTATCATAATTATATTTCTCACTCTACCCGTAACTAATTATAGAGCGAACCAGCTAAACCCTAGGGTTATTCTGGACCAACTCGTGGTATGTGGTGATCCGACGGCCACGCCCGCACAACTGGTAGCGTTGCCTCAACGCAACCTCACCGATTGCCGCCACGTGCCGCCACCGCTCTGCTTGTCCTTTTCCCGGACTTCGCCCCTGGTTTTGTGGCCCAAACTGGGAAACCAGCCTTCACGACCAACTCCCGGTTTTGAGGCCCAAACCAGGAAACCAGCCATCCATGGCCTGAGTTTTGTGGCCCAAACTCAGAAACCCGCAGCACCCAGGTTTTGAGGCCCAAACCTGGAAACCATCCTCAGCCCGAGTTTTGTGGCCAAACTCGGAAACCATTAGCACCCAGGTTTTGAGGCCCAAACCTGGAAACCGTCCACTCGGTGGTTTTTCTGTGGCTCAACCACCAAACCGAGCCGTAAATGGGATGCACCGCCCGTGCACCCTGTCCACCAACACATGTCCCCAAGTCCTCGACTCAGGCAACACTGTGCCCCGCAAGTCTCCGCTCGTCGCTGTCCCAGGCTGTCAGCCACCACAGCTGATCCTCGGGCCATCGGTCCCTCAGTCCAAGCCTCACGTCCGCCCTTCGCCACTCTCGGTCCATCGGCACGGCACGTCTCTACTTGACCTTCACCTTGCCTTTGATCATTGTATCCGTGCTCGACACCTGCACAACACAAGCCAAAGAACATGCACATTATCCCAGTTGACAATCACTCATCACTCAGAGACTCGGCATACACCCATGTATCCGCAATTCGCAGATAAATAGTGTATATGCACCACGCCAACACAGCATCTATCACCCACCCAATGATCATTAAGATGAGCGTTATACGAACATGAGTATAAACATAATGGTGATCTACCTATGCCAAATATATAATCAAAGCACACTATAAGCAATATAATTAAGAATATAATTGTTGATGCCTTAGTCATATCAATTGTATTGCTATCTAGAACACAGGGACGAACAAAAAGATGAATTAGATCATCGAGAAGAACTATAGTACGAACTAGAACATGAACTAGAACTGGATTATGAACTAGACGATGAACTAGAACTAGACGACGAACTAGAACATAAACAATGATGAACAAAGATGAACTAGAAGAGCAATTATGAACCAGAAGTATACTTAGATCCATAATATTAATACAAGAGAGAAGATCTTGGGTTTACCGAGCCTTCTCATGACTAGATCTGGAATCCAAGCGAAGCTTGCCTCCTCTAATCCTATTCTATCTAACTATTCTAGGTGGATGTAGTTCTAGGGCTTCTGATTGATCTCCTTCTCTGGTGATGGCCTGATCTGATTGTGATGAATGGTCTGATGCTTGATGCCTGATGCCCTAGAGAGGGGGTCTGAGGCTGATTATATAGCCCTGGGCGAGGAACCGTGGCCGTTGGATCAAACCGACCTTAGGTACGGCTGAGATGCATCCTCGTAGGCGGTGGAGGAAGGTTACAGAAGGCGGAGTCCAGCGGGGCCAGGGGCCGACCGACCGGTCCTAGGGTGGGATCGGTCGGTCCCACCTGACGGCCTCTCGGGGTGCCCGACCTCCTGGTGTCTTCTGGTGTCCTCTAGATCCTTCTAGATTATTCCTGATGCGTCGGTTCGGCTATCTCCCATCGGGTTCCTTCCAGGAGAAGTAATCTGTGCTGGTTTCCTGGTTTAGTCCCTGCAAAATCACAATTCACCAAAACTCGTGGAATATTGTCAATTAAAACCTTAAACCTTTATTGGTGATTGAATTCATGCCCTTTTCATATTTATTTATCCTTTAATTTCAATAGATAACCAGTGTCAACAACTCCCCCAAGCTTACCTTTTGCTAGTCCCTTAGCAAATAGTCATGATGAATCAGGAACTACTACTATGCTTTCACACCTCAAAGGTACATATGTACAAACAAAAAAATCTTCCCTTGGATTAGAGTTAACTATTCTGACTTACTCATATTACCTTTTAGTTATGGAGCTTTTGCCTTCACCTGTGTCTTAAGCAATTGAAAAATAGAACAATCAAGCGGAGCACTGCATCTCTAACTCTTTGATCAACCTTCATTTTGGAGTTTTTATATATTTTCAAAATAAAATTCAGAGATTTTACTGTATGACACTCTCAAATCACTCTTTTATATTTTTATGATTCCTCACTGATGCATTTCCTTCTTTTCTATATATCTGGAGCTCTTTAAGAAGCTAATAGCATATCTTAACAAGTCAAAGTTCAAAGCTAGGGAGAAAGATGTCATACTCATAGATCAAGAACTTAGAACATTTGAAATTTGTCATCTCTTGCTGGCATATTGTAATTAGAGGGACCATGGGCTATCATCATTTTTTCCTTTCATATTTTTATCATAATTCTTTTCCTTTTGAGGTAGTCGGACACTTGTCCCTTTTTATTTCCTCTGTTTATACTTTTGCATAGTCCCATGCCTCTAACACAATACTACTTCAGAAGAGTGAATCTTTTAATAAAACATTCTTGATTCCTAGAGCATGATAAATTTCTCAACCATAACTAAAAACTTAGAATAATGCAAGCAGCCTTATCTTAAGATCATATTAATGGCTCTGGGTAGGAATTCATGTTATGTCATACAGGATCTCATCATGTGTTTTTAATCTTTTTCAAAGTGTAAATCTCTAGAACTCTAGTATCTCTAGGAATTTGATAGACAACAGCTCAAACCTTTTTATATCATATCCCACAATTATCTAGACCTTAGTTCAAGAATTTGTAATGCACAGGTTTCAGGTTCAGAGTTTATTCAGAATAGCTTTGTCTAAAACTTCAAGAAAATTTAAGGTTGAACACTAGGTACTTAAAAAGAATTACGGCAGAGCAATTGTTCATCATTTCCATCATGAGCAACATTAAATTTATATCCACCTAGACATTTATTCATTATATAATATCTTTATTTGGTTTTGTAATAGTTATTCATCTTTTTATAGGTTTCTATGTTTATTGACCTGATCTAGCTAAACCAAACTAATAATAGTAAATAAAAATAGCCGTGATACTTACCGTGATAACTGAGAGTGCTTTCCCCCAAGCTGGATCTTGACGTGGTCTTTTCCCCAGAAGATGAGTAGACCATTAGTGGTTTCTTGAGTCCTTCTCTTCTTCTCTTCCTGCTGAATTCAAAAATAGACAACACAACTAGTGGAACTTGATTAAGCGTTAGTGATAAACATTCCATTCATTTGTCTAGCTGTCTTAAAGCTCTTAAGATCATTTAAGCTCTTTCTTTTCCACTAAGCAGAGTTTCAGCAATGTTTAATAATATCTCTTTTTGGATTTTTGTTTTTATGGATGAATGCAATGCAGAAGTAAATATGCAAATGTAAATATGCAAATGTATCTTTTTATGCCTCCATAGAAAATATAATACTCTCAGGGGGCTTAGAGTTTTTCATATTTTTATTTTGTTTTCTAATGTAGATATAAGTGCTAAGAAGTAAATATGATACTAATAGCAAAATGCTTATGCTAAATCTACTATATATGCAATGATGAATTTAATGCTAATGAATATGGATAACTACTAAGTTACCTTTCGGCGAAGATTCAATGTTTATAGTCTATCGAATAAGACTCCTTGAACGCTCCTCATTCTTCCTTGGGTGCATCCGCAGATCCTGAGGAGGACCTTGATGATTGCACGTGAGTAGAACTCTCTTTCTTCTTCCATACTTTTTTGACTGGTGGACTTGTCTCCTTTACTTCATGAGAACACAAGGTTGATATGTGCCCTTGTGGTTCCCTTCCTGAGTGATGAGTGATCGATCAACTGGCAACAAGTCTCTTGGCTGTGTTGATGTGCAGGTGCGGAGCTCGGAGACAGTGGTCTAAGGTGAGGTGAAGGTCAAGTGGGACGTGTTGTGCCGACGGACCGGGAGCGGTGAAGGGCGAACGTGGAGCTTGGACTGACGGACCGGGAGACCTGAGGACCAGCTGTGGTAGCTGGCACATGGCATCGACAAGCAAGAAGACATGGGGATCTGCGGTGCATCGGCCGAGTCGGGAGGAAGGTGATGGCGTCGCCGAGAAGGAAGGCGAATGCACTGTGCCCGGCGTGGAGGCTGGACATGCTCCGGCATCGGTGCTGGAACTCGGGGTGTGCGAACCACATCCCGTCTATGGCGCGGGTTCGGTAGCTGAGCCTCAAAAAGCTACCATCGACGGTTTCCAGGTTTGGGCCTCAAAACCTGGGGTGGACGGTTTCCAGGTTTGGGCCTCAAAACCTGGGCGCGCGGGTTTCTGAGTTTGGGCCACAAAACTCAGCCGGAGGACAGGTTTCCCGGTTTCAGCCTCAAAACCGAGGGAAGGCTCAGGTTTCCCGGTTTCGGCCTCAAAACCGGGGGGAAGTCCACAAAAAGGACGGTCGACACGTGGCGGCGTGGAGAGGCTGGCGCGGCGGCGCAGCTATCCGCGAGGGAGGCGCGGTGGTCGGCAGGGCGGCACGTGGCGGCATCCTGAGGCTTGCGTCGAGGCGAAGCTAAGGGTGAGGAAGGCGCGTGGCTGTCGGATCGTCATCAAGCAGAGTTGGACCGGGATACCCCTAGGGTTGGTCATTTCGCTCAGTTATCCTAGGGTTAGAAGGGGATTATTGTTTAGGCTATAAATAAGAGAGGCACCCCTCCTCTCCCTCTATCCTGGCAGTCATTTTGCCCTAAGCTCTCTCTCTCTCCTTAGCCCCTGCTTAGGTTCTAATCATACCTGGCTGTAGAGGATCCACAGAGTGAACTCAATCATGTCTCTGTGTTTTGGGAAGTTCAGGAAGTGAGACCGTAATCTCACGGTTGTAGCGTGTGTTCGCCACGCGGTTGCTATTTCGTGCTTGTGATTCGCGTTTTGGTTGTGTTCTTCGCGGGTTACTTTTGGTCACGTTTTTCCCGTCACTTGATCTCTTTCCTTGGTGCGTCTTTTGCAAATCCATTTGAACCAAGTTGTTCTAGATCGTGAGGCAATTCTTTCCACCGAAGGAATCCATCTCAATCCTCACGGTCTAGGAGATCGAGCGATTTTTGTTTTGGATCTCGTTCTTGCTCCCTTGCCCCGAAACTTCTTGTTTCACCATCTTGGAGTTAGGTTCGAGCCATGATCTCTTAGGGGTAGCTCACTAACATCTTTGTGACTCCTCATATCGAATCCTAGCCCTAGTGCATTCGATTCGGAGGAGATCGGGTTGAGTCACCGAAGAACAGCGCTGTTTTCGTGGGCATCGGACGCTGACACGGGAGCATCGGACGCTAGGGTTCAAAGCATCGGACGCTCCGGTGACACGTGTCAGTCTGGGTGTTTTTGAGTGAGCATCGGACGCTAGGCATCGGACGCGTCCGTTGTCCATCGGACGCGCCGGAGCCATTGCATCGGACGCTGGCTGTTCACTGTGCACAGCGTCCGATGGTGGAACAGTAAGGTTCCAGTAACTCACTGTTTGCATCGGACGCGTCCGGTGGTGAGGCATCGGACGCAGCTCAGCGTCCGATGCGACTGGTTTCGCACTGTTTCATCCGCGGTTCATTCGTTCGTTGTCGGTTTTGATTTCCGGCTTTTGCGTTGGGTTCCTAGAGTCGTGTAGTGTCCCGCTGTGCTTCTTGGAAGCATCCACCCTACATCTAGGGTCGTGGACATTATTCGAGCTCTAGGCTTGCCTCTGGGGTGACTTCTGGGATAGTGGCTAAAAGTTTCTGAGAAGAAATTTTTAAGCTCCCATTCACCCCCCCTCTGGTCACTTTTCCGGTCCTTCAATTGGTATCAGAGCCGGTTAAGGATCTACTCTACCTTAATCGGTTTCGGATCCTAAGGGCGACATGGATCGAGGGAATGGCAAGGCTCCCTATTTCGATGGGACGAACTATCCCTATTGGAAGATTCGGATGCGTGCTTATCTCAACAGCAACGGATCTTCTGTCTGGGAGATATGCGAGGATGCCGATTACGTGGTTCTTGCGGCTCGAGTTGGTCAGCACCAGATTGACCAACACGAGGCCAACTCTAAGGCTCGTAATGCGCTTTTGGCCAACATCTCCCTTCCTGAGTTCGAGCGTGTTTCCGAGCTTCAGACTGCTCGAGAGATCTGGGTGAAGCTTCAGAGCTATCACGAGGGGACCGCTCAGGTCAAGACCAGACTCTTCGAGACATACAAGCGGGAATACGAGAACTTTGTTCAGATGGAGGGAGAGACGATTGACGCTATGTTCGCTCGTTTTCAAACGATTGTGAACAAGATGCGTGCCAATCGGGCCAACCTACCCTATGATGATCATGAGAGGGCACTCAAGCTGCTATATTCCCTGGATCGGAGGGTATGGGAGGTGAAGGTGTCAACCATTATTGAATCTGCTGCTTACGACACCCTCACCGTGGATGAGCTATTCAGCAAGCTCAAGTCCATCGAGATCGATCACTTGACTCAGGGCAAGCTGAAGAACCCATCTTCACATTCCATGGCTTTGGTCTCAGGCAAGGGTGGATCGACTCTTTCCGCTGACGCTTCACCACCTCTCTTTGCTTTGTCTTCTTTGCTTTTAGTGACTGAGGAGCAAGTGGAGGCGTTGGGCGATGACGAGCTCGCCCTCATCATCACCCGGTTCTCGCGGTTTCACAACAACCGCCTGAATCGCCGGCGTGGTGGCGCACGTGAGGGTTGCTACGGATGTGGAGATCCGGATCACTTCGTCGCTAACTGCCCCAAGCGCGACAAGACCTTCCCCGGCAAGAACCGCAACTCCAGGCGCAAGGGCAAGCCGGAGATCAAGGCCGGGAAGAAGAAGGGCGGCTACCGCCGAGAGGACATGGAGAAGGCTTTCGACGCCGGCAAGCGTGCCTTCCTCACCACCTTCAGCGACGGCGAGAAGTCTTCCGACGGTGACTCCAGCGACGATGGGTCCGAGCACAAGACTGAGGAACGCTTCAACGGACTCTGCTTCTTCGGCAAATCCTCCAAGAATCTGTGCACCATGGCCTTGGACGGAGAGGACTGCAAACGCCAGGACAAGGACGACGGCACCGATGACGACGACGATGCTTCCGAGGTATCATCCTCTTCTCTTATCGAGCGTCTTACCGGTGAGCGTGATTCCCTTGCCGATATAGTCCTAGGTCAGGATAAGAACCTCAAGCGAGCTATTCGAGAGCGCAATGAGTTTAAGGCTAAGATGAATGAGGCGCTTAAGGAGCTTGAGGTCGCTAGGTCCGAGGTGAAGGTGACCGATGAGGAGGAGTGTGAGGAGTGCACGATGCACATGCCAAACTTTGCCACCCTACAAACCAAGTATGCCTCTTTGATCGAGGTGTATGATGAGTTGAAGAGTAGGCTAGACTTAGTGGGTGATTGCAAGGAGTGTCCCTCCCTGAAGAAGGAGCTGGAGGAGGCGAAGGCGAGGCCTTCTTTGTTGGGTGCGTGCCAGCTTTGTCCTAGCTTGCGAACTGAGTTGGCAGAAGTTAGTGCCAAGCTTGCTGAAGCCATGAAGGCCAGCTCAGTTAGCACCTTGGCCGCTCAATGTGAGCGATGCGTGGGGATGGAGCTTGAGATTGCCAACTGTCGGCATGACAGGATGCAAACCGAGGAGGAAAACACATACCTTCGGTCCATTCTGAGTTGGGTGTCATGCAATGAGCCGCAGTTGGGAATGATGATCAGTCAGTTCAAGAGGGGAACTGATTGCTCGGGAGTAGGCTTTGAGTCAGGTGGGAAGAGAGCTAGCACCTTTGGCAAGATTGGTGAGTTTAGTGGAGTGAACCATAGTGAGAAGCCATCCACTATCCCTAAGCTCATCAAGATCACTCCACCTGATCCTCCCAAGCCTATCACCAAGGATGGGATCCTTGATGAATCTCCCAAGGCTCCACCTCGCAAGCAAGTGTGGGTTCCCAAACCTAACCATCTTAGGAACACACTTGACACCCTTCCTGACGTCTCTAGTGATCCCCTTCCGAAGGGCAAGCAGCTGGCTAGAGTGAACAACCCTCGCAACCATAGAAACCAACAACCCAAGAGAGTGGTGAGGTTTGAGTGCGAGTACTGTCACCGTGAGGGTCACCTAGCTGAGTTTTGTTTTCGGAGGAAGAGAGACGCTAGGAAGGAGTTGGAGCTGAACAACCAGGCCAGGCACCACCCTCTCCATGGTGTGCAGGGTCGGGGAGTTCAGAGGCAGGGCGCTAGGCCAGGAGGTGCACTCCCTCAGGCGGCTAGGCCCCAGGCAGTTAGACCACGGGGTGGTGGTCGTGTTCTTCGCGGTTCCGGTCGTCCTCAATACGATCTGGAGCCGAGTGTAAGAGGCTTTGCTGCTCAGTCCCATAGCGGACCACCTTTTTAGTATGGTGGTGATCGCTTCGCTCAGATGGGACAAGTAGGACGGTTTGGAGGTTTTCCGTTCCATAGCAGACCACTCTTTCAGGTTGGTGGTGATCGCTATCCATCCATGGGACGAGGACAGTTTGGTGTTGCTCCTAACATTTTTTCTGGGCCTATGACACAGCACTGGTATCCTTCTCAGTATACTAACCCCAGTGCTGTGCCATATGCTCACTTCCTGCCTTTCTATTGATGTAGGAACTTCGGTTGGAGAACATGTGGCTCATGGATTCCGGATGTTCGCGCCACATGACCAGAAAGAAGGAATGGTTCTCCAGCCTTAGCCCCGTGATGCACAAGGAGTACATCACTTTCGGGGATAATAGTAGAGGTAAGGTTGTTTCTCATGGAGCTATCCGGCTCAATGAGAATTTTGTTCTTAAGGATGTTGCGTTGGTTTCAAACTTGCATTTCAATTTGCTTTCTGTTTCGCAACTTCTTGAGGATGATTGTGAAGTGCGCTTTAAGAAGGGTTTGAGTCATGTTTTAGACCCTCGGGGAGATCTTGTTTGTTGGATTGTCCCTTTTGGCCGTGTTTTCAGAGCCGACTTTTCTCGTTCCTTCGGCTCTGCTAGATGTCTGATGGCTGGTCCTTCTTCTGATTTGTGGAAGTGGCATAGGAGGCTTGGTCACTTGAGTTTTGACTTGCTTGCAAGACTTAGCTCACTTGGCCTAATCCAAGGATTGCCCAAGTTGAAGTTTCAGAAGGATCTTGTTTGCCATCCCTGTCGTCACGGGAAGATGGTTGCTGCTTCTCACCCACTTGTAAATCAGGTGATGACCAAGCGACCCGGCGAGCTTCTACACATGGACACAGTTGGTCCAGCTCGGGTTTGCTCAGCGGGTGGGAAGTGGTACGTTCTAGTGATCGTTGACGATTTTTCGAGGTACTCTTGGTTATTTTTCATGGAGGGTAAGGATGACGCTTTTCCTTTTGCTCGTGACTTGATTTTGAGGTTGAAAACTGAGTTTCCCTCTGATACCATTAGAGCTATTCGTAGCGATAATGGTACTGAGTTTGATAATTCTCAGTTTGCCTCTTTCTGTTCTTCTAATGGAATCGAGCATCAGTTTTCTTCTCCTTATGTCCCCCAGCAAAACAGTGTTGTTGAGCGCAAGAACCGGACCCTTGTTGAGATGGCCAGGACGATGCTCGATGAGCATAGGACTCCTAGGCATTTTTGGGCCGAGGCGATCAACACCGCTTGCCATGTTGCAAATCGCATCTTTCTTTGGGCTTTCATGAAGAAAACATCTTATGAGTTGCGGTTTGGACGTGTACCCAAGGTTTCTCATTTTCGGGTGTTTGGTTGTAAGTGTTTTATCTTGAAGCAAGGCAATTTGGATAAATTTGAATCTCGCTTTGCTGATGGCGTGTTTCTTGGTTATGCTTCACATTCCCGCGCTTATCGAGTTCTTAACCTTGAGACTAACCGGATAGTGGAGACCTACGAGGTCACATTCGACGAGACTATGCCTTGTGTTTCTTCTGCTTTTGATGTTGCAGGAGAACAGGAGCTGGGAGAGACTATTTTTGTGGAGGAGGAGCAGGAGAATGCCGATTGGGGTGATCCCGAGCCAACTCCACTGGCTGCCCCCGTCGACCCTGCGACGACCACTTCAGCTCGAGGACCCGATCCCACGACTTCTTCTTCTTGGGGTCCTCTGGAGCCACCCCTCCAGCAAGCACCGGCAGCACCCGGGAGAGTGACAGCATCTGGTGAGGGGGAGACGACTTCGGCAAGGCAAGCGCCCCGAAGCGTTCAACAGATTCACCCTCCACAGCAGATGATCGGCGGCATCGACCAGCGAGTCACGCGGTCGCGGGCGTATGAAATCTCACACTTTGCTCATTCTGCATTTGTTGCTTCTTTTGAGCCCAAAGATGTTGGACATGCACTTTCTGATGCTAACTGGGTCAATGCCATGCATGAGGAGCTAGAAAACTTTGAGCGAAACCGAGTTTGGACCCTAGTTCCACCTCCACCAGAATGCCATCCTATAGGTACCAAATGGGTTTTCAAAAACAAAGAGGGTGAGGATGGGATGGTAGTGAGGAACAAGGCTAGGCTGGTAGCCTAGGGTTTTTGCCAAAAAGAGGGGATAGATTATGAGGAAACTTTTGCCCCTGTAGCCCGTTTAGAAGCCATTAGAGTCCATCTAGCCTTTGCTGCTTTGAAGGGTTTTAATCTTTATCAGATGGATGTTAAGAGTGCTTTTCTGAATGGGTATATAGAGGAAGAGGTTTATGTTAGGCAACCCCCAGGTTTCGAGGATCCCAAGTTTCCAAACCATGTTTATAAACTCTCAAAAGCTTTGTATGGTTTGAAACAAGCCCCGAGAGCGTGATATGATCGTTTGAAAACCTTTTTACTCTCTAAGGGTTTTAAAATGGGACGGGTTGATAGGACTTTGTTTCTCCTCAAGCAAGGCAATGATACCCTGATAGTCCAGATTTACGTGGATGATATCATCTTTGGTGGCTCTTCTCATGCGCTTGTTGCCAAGTTTGCAGATACAATGAGCAAGGAGTTTGAAATGAGTATGATGGGTGAGTTGACCTTCTTCCTCGGATTGCAAATCAAGCAAACCCGAGATGGGATGTTCGTGCATCAAGGCAAGTACACGAAGGACATCCTGAAGAAGTTCGACATGGGCGAGGCCATGCCTCTTACGACGCCCATGGCGACGACTGCTGTGATGGACGCGGACCAGGATGGAGAGCCAGTCGACCAGAAGGAGTACAGGAGCATGATTGGCTCGCTCCTGTACCTGACGGCGATGAGGCCGGATATACAGTTCGCTGTGTGTCTGTGCGCTCGTTTTCAGGCGTCCCCTCGGACTTCCCACAAGCAAGCGGTCAAGCGTATAATGAGGTACCTCCGATACACTCCTGAGCTCGGACTTTGGTATTCCTCTTCTTCAAATCTCTCGCTTTGTGGTTATTCCGATGCGGATTTTGCCGGCTGTTGGCTTGAGCGCAAGTCTACTTCTGGGACTTGTCAGTTTCTTGGCTCTTCCTTGGTTTCGTGGTCCTCTCGCAAGCAGTCGAACGTAGCCCAGTCTACTACAGAAGCCGAGTATGTTGCCGCTGCTTCTTGTGCTTCGCAACTTTTATGGATGGTTGCTACATTGCGTGATTTTGGTCTAGATTTCAGTCGGGTACCTTTGCTTTGTGATAGCACTTCTGCCATTAGTGTAGCAAAGAACCCTGTTCTTCACTCCAAGACCAAACACATTGATGTTCGCTTTCATTTTCTTCGTGATCACTACGAGAAAGGAGACATTGATCTTAGGCATGTAGACACCCATAATCAGGTTGCGGATATTTTCACCAAGCCTTTAGATCTCTCAACTTTTTCTAGGTTGAGAGGTGAGCTTGGTGTGTGTTTCCCCTTTTAGATGGGGGAAGCATTTTGTTCATGTACCTTAGACTAACTTTCTGATCTTTTTGTTTTGAGTCTTGAGTCATTTGAGTTTTGTTTTAGCTCCGATTCTGACTTCATCATGTATACATCTTGCATTGTCAAGCTTCATGTTTATATTCTTGAGAATGGATCTATGCTCTAATTAGTGTATGTTTCGATGATATATGATGATGCTTGTAGCTTAGGCTCTTTTTGATCACAAATACATGTTGTGAGCTAAGCTATATTTTTCAGAATGATGAACATGCTTAATAAACCTAAAATTTGAATACATGTTCACCATTGAGATTGGCTACTAGCATGTGTAGGAATTGTTGAGGTCACTCGAGCTATTTCATATATGCTAGGTTGCTATGTCTCTAGTTCTGAGTCATTCACTTGCTTGGATTGTTCATATTCTGTTTAAAATGAACCAAGTTGTAGTAAATTGAAAAGATCGAGATGGGATTGCTTTGTCAAGCACATCACGGTATCGAGACTGTTTCTCATTGCACATTGAGTTAAACTTGAGCCGTGTAGTGTAAGACCGAAACCGATGCTTTAAGCTTCTGACTGCATATGCATAGGCTTAGCACGGTTGAAAAGTTAGGCAATGACAAGCTTTCAACCTCTCGCAATCACATGTTGTTTTTAAACTTGTGTTATAAACCGCTGCAAATTCTCCGATAAAATCTGAAAACACAAGTCTATGCTCCATTCTATAGCATGATGGTTGAACTTTGCTAGGGGTAGTTCACCTTGTATACATGTTTTAGCACTTGTTGACTTCTTGTCTATACATGTCTAGTGCTATTTTAATGGTGAAACTCCTTTCAGAATGGCTTAAAAACTGCTCACTTGGCTTATGCACTCATACTTTGTATTTGGTGATCAGTTTGAGCCTTTGCTAGCACTTGTGTATGTTGCTATGTAGTCGGATCAGCACTCATTAGAGCATTTATTCACTCTTTCGAGTATATACTTGAAACCGCTAACATGCATTTTTAACTCATATGCATGTGCTTGACTCCGATAGGCATGACCTAGCTCCGTTTGACTTACTTGAGCACTTTTCCCTTTTCTTTTGATTGCAAATTGCCCCCAAGGGGGAGAAGTTGGGGGAGAAGTTTGTCTAAGGGGGAGTTTTTGTGAAAATGTTCTTTTGTGGTGATAATTTGCAATCTATGCTTCACTTGTTGAGGGGGAGTATTTGAGTAAGGAGGAGTTCTTCTGCTTTCTCGAGGTTGGCTTTTGAGACTGTTCTTCATTTGGTATCGATCTTTCCAGCTAGTTGCGTCGAGCCTCTGTGCCTCTGTCTTGAGGGACTAGCTATTTTCATCTTGTTTCGATGATTCTTGATTGGTATCGTGCCTACTGCTAGTGGTGTTGAGCCCTTTCTGCCTCTTCTTGAGGACTAGCCTGTTTCTGACTTGGTTGCGTCGAGCCGTTGCCCATGTCTTTGGGAACCAAGTCTTGTGCTCTGATTTTGATCGGGTCTTGCTCCTTGATGAGTTGTTGCTCCGATTTCTTGCTTGGTTGTGTCGAACCTTTGCCCATGTCTTTGGGGACCAAGCTTTGCTTATCTTGAGTTGTTCTTCTTTGGCCTTTTCTTTGGCTTTTGGACATCTCGAGTAATTTTTCTTCTTCTACCTAATTCTCCCTTCTTTTATTTTTGTTACGGTTACTATGGGTTGACGATGCACTCATCAAGAGGGAGATTGAGAACACAAGGTTGATATGTGCCCTTGTGGTTCCCTTCCTGAGTGATGAGTGATCGATCAACTGGCAACAAGTCTCTTGGCTGTGTTGATGTGCAGGTGCGGAGCTCGGAGACAGTGGTCTAAGGTGAGGTGAAGGTCAAGTGGTACGTGTCGTGCCGACGGACCGGGAGCGGTGAAGGGCGAACGTGGAGCTTGGACTGACGGACCGGGAGACCCGAGGACCAGCTGTGGTAGCTGGCACGTGGCATCGGCAAGCAAGAAGACATGGGGATGTGCGGTGCATCGGCCGAGTCGGGAGGAAGGTGATGGCGTCGTGACACTTGGCGGGAGGCCGAGAAGAAAGGCGAATGCACTGTGCCCCGCGTGGAGGCTGGACATGCTCGATGTGCTGGAACTCGGGGTGTGCGAACCACATCCCGTCTACGGCGCGGGTTCGGTAGCTGAGCCTCAAAAAGCTACCATCGACGGTTTCCAGGTTTGGGCCTCAAAACCTGGGGTGGACGGTTTCCAGGTTTGGGCCTCAAAACCTGGGCGCGCGGGTTTCTGAGTTTGGGCCACAAAACTCATCCGGAGGACAGGTTTCCCGGTTTCAGCCTCAAAACCGGGGGAAGGCCCAGGTTTCCCGGTTTCGGCCTCAAAACCGGGGGGAAGTCCGCAAAAAGGACGGTCGACACGTGGCGGCGTGGAGAGGCTGGCGCGGCGGCGCAGCTATCCGCGAGGGAGGCGCGGTGGTCGGCAGGGCGTCACGTGGTGGCATCCTGAGGCTTGCGTCGAGGCGAAGCTAAGGGTGAGGAAGGCGCGTGGCCGTCGGATCGTCATCAAGCAGAGTTGGACCGGATACCCCTAGGGTTGGCCGTTTCGCTCAGTTATCCTAGGGTTAGAAGGGGATTATTGTTTAGGCTATAAATAAGAGAGGCACCCCTCCTCTCCCTCTATCCTGGCAGTCATTTTGCCCTAAGCTCTCTCTCTCTCCTTAGCCCCTGCTTAGGTTCTAATCATACCTGGCTGTAGAGGATCCACAGAGTGAACTCAATCATGTCTCTGTGTTTTGGGAAGTTCAGGAAGTGAGACCGTAATCTCATGGTTGTAGCGTGTGTTCGCCACACGATTGCTATTTCGTGCTTGTGATTCGCGTTTTGGTTGTGTTCTTCGCGGGTTACTTTTGGTCACGTTTTTCCCGTCACTTGATCTCTTTCCTTGGTGTGTCTTTTGCAAATCCATTTGAACCAAGTTGTTCTAGATCGTGAGGCAATTCTTTCCACCGAAGGAATCCATCTCAAACCTCACGGTCTAGGTGATAGAGCGATTTTTGTTTTGGATCTCGTTCTTGCTCCCTTGCCCCGAAACTTCTTGATTCACCATCTTGGAGTTAGGTTCGAGCCATGATCTCTTAGGGGTAGATCACTAACATCTTTGTGACTCCTCATATCGAATCCTAGCCCTAGTGCATTCGAATCGGAGGAGATCGGGTTGAGTCACCGAAGAACAGCGCTGTTTTCGTGGGCATCGGACGCTGACACGGGAGCATCGGACGCTAGGGTTCAAAGCATCGGACGCTCCGGTGACACGTGTCAGTCTGGGTGTTTTTGAGTGAGCATAGGACGCTAGGCATCGGACGCGTCCGTTGTCCATCGGACGCGCCGGAGCCATTGCATCGGACGCTGGCTGTTCACTGTGCACAGCGTCCGATGGTGGAACAGTAAGGTTCCAGTAACTCACTGTTTGCATCGGACGCGTCCGGTGGTGAGGCATCGGACGCAGTCCAGCTTCCGATGCAACTGGTTTTGCACTGTTTCGTCCGCGGTTCGTTCGTTCTTTGTCGGTTTTGATTTCCGGCTTTTGCGTTGAGTTCCTAGAGTCGTGTAGTATCCCGCTGTGCTTCTTGGAAGCATCCACCCTACATCTAGGGTCATGGACATTATTCGAGCTCTAGGCTTGCCTCTGGGGTGACTTCTGGGACAGTGGCTAAAAGTTTCTGAGAAGAAATTTTTAAGCTCCCATTCACCCCCCCTCTGGTCGCTTTTCCGGTCCTTCACTTCATCGTCGTTCATTTCCTTTAATGGGATATCTTCACTCCTAGTGACTTCTCCTTCATAGTCAGCCCATCCATCCTTGATTGATTGGTTCTTGTTGCGTTGGGATGTGCGGCGCCTCCTCCTCGAGTGGTTCTTCTTTTCCTGTTCATTAGTGGCATAGCTATTAAAGTAACAATGTACCTTCTCCCTTGGGAGCTGGAAGTTGATTTCTCCAGATCTCATGTAGATGATGGCGCCAGTGGTGTTGAGGAAGGGTCTTCCTAGGATGATGTGGATATTGTCTTCTCTTCCCATGTCTAGTACCATGAAGTTAGTGGGAACGTAGTAGTCTTCAATTTGGATCATTACGTCCTTTACTACTCCCTCCGGGAATCAATATGTTTGGTCCGCCAGCTGCAGCTGCACATGTGTTTGATACATAGGTCTATTTTTATATAAGTACTCATTTGCTACCTTAGACATTATGTTAACACTTGATCCGATGTCGCAAAACGTCTTGTGGAATATACTTCCCTCGATCTTGCAATCGATGGTGGGTACGCCTGGGTCATCTCTCTTAGCGAGGTATGGTGATCGAAGAAGTTGGTCACTCTCTGTTCGGACAGAGTTGACCATCCATACTGTGTCTTGATGCGGTTGTGTAGCCTTGTTCTTCCTCCTTCTGTTCCTATTCTTCTTTGATGATATAGCGTTTGCATCCTCGTAAGACTTTTGATGGTGGACTCGAGTAGTGAGTGTGCGTCTCTTGAAGTTGAATCTTTCTTTGTTGCTTGTGATTGTGAAACAGATCTTGGCGCTATCCGCGTAGATGATGGCTTTGGTTGAGCTTAGGAACGGGCATCCAAGAATGATGTGTGCTCTATCTTCTCCACCTGTTTCAATGATCACGAAGTCTACACACACATACGAGTGTCCCACTCGAATACAGACATCTTCTAGAATTCCCAATGGGTAGCATAGTGTCTGATCTGCAAGCTGCAAACACATATTTGTATATAACAGAGGTGCACCATGAATTTATTCGTAAATTACCCTTGGCATAATGTTGACGCTTGCTCCAAGGTTGCAGACTGCTTCTTCAAAACTGTTAGGTCCAATGTGGATTGGGATGACAGGTCTTCCTGGATCTCCTTTCTTCGGGGCAATGGAGTCATCCTTCCACTCCCTTGATGGTCTAGCTGTGAGCTGCCATGCATTATAAATATCTACAAGATTTGCAGTCTCTAGCTCTTTCGGACTTCCGGGAATCTTACCCTTTTCAGCCATAAGGACCGAAGCTGCTAGCTGAGATAACAGAGATTCTATCATTTTATTAAAGCTATGTTGATTCTTTATGGCAGAAGTAAAGCTATCCATTCTAGTACTAATGTTTTCAAGAAGTTTATCATTGAAGCTATCTTCTTAGACATATTATCAATGATCTTATTTTGATTAGATATCATCTCTCTCAAAGGTGGTTGGTTGAATGTATTACCTTGGTAGTTACCTAAGTAGTTAGGCCTTGATTGTTGGTTCCATCCTTGAGTTTGTTGAGGATGATAGTTGGTGTTGTTGTTGATGTACTTCGCATCCTCTTGAATCTCAGGGCAGTTTCTCCCTGAATGACCAGTGCCTTCACACTCTTCACATGTCATACGAGATTCGTAGATGTGCATGATGTCTTATTTCTTGGGAGTGTGTTCATTGAACTTTTTCATGAGTAGGTCATGTTTGGCAGACAACATGTCTACTTCCTTTAGTTGATGTATTCCTCCCCTCTTGCGTGGTTGAGAGCGTTCCTCGTTCCATCCTTGGTTAGAGGCCATCTTCTCAATGAGTGTAGTAGCATTGTTGATAGTGACTGACAAGAATGATCCTCCAGCAGCGGCATCCACATTCTCACGGGTACTTGAAGTGAGCCCGTGGTAGAAGGTTTGCATGAGTAGCCAATTCTCCATCCCATGGTGAGGGAATTCTGATATGTAATCTTTAAAGCGTTCCCAAGCCTCTGGGATTGATTCGTCGTGTTGTTGTTGGAAAGTTGAAATCTTGGCACGAAGGGCATTCGTCTTCCCCACTGGAAAGAACTTTGCTAGGATGGCAGTTGAACAGATCGCCCATGAGGTGTTTCTGTCTTTGTTGGCGTAGAACCATTGTTTTGCTTTTCCCAAGAGTGAGAATGGGAACAAGCAAAGTAGAATGGCGTCTCTTTCGACTCCCTTGATGGTGAAAGTGCTACAAATCTCCAGAAAGTGTTGGAGATGAGCGCTTGTGTCTTCATGTGCCTTTCCGCAAAACTGATTGGCTTGCACCATGTTGATCAAAGCTGGCTTGAGTTCAAATCTGTTGTCAGTTTTGATGTTGGTCCAGTCCTGATGTTGGCAGTGGTTGGTGCAGAGAACTCGCGGAGTGTCTTGTCGGCCATGGTGTTCAACACTGGTGTTAAGCTTCTTCTTATCTGGTTATGAGAACACAAGGTTGATATGTGCCCTTGTGGTTTCCTTCCTGAGTGATGAGTGATCGATCAACGGGCAACATGTCTCTTGGTTGTGTTGATGTGCAGGTGCGGAGCTCAGGCAGTGGTCGAAGGTGAGGTGAAGGACAAGTAGGGACGTGCCGTGCCGACGGACCGGGAGCGGTGAAGGGCGGACGTGGAGCTTGGTCCGACGGACCGGGAGACCTGAGGTCCAGCTGTGGTAGCTGGCACGTGGCATCGACAAGCAAGAGCACATGGGGATGTGCGGTGCATCGGCCGAGTCGGGAGGAAGGTGATGGCGTCGTGACACTTGGCTGGAGGCCGAGAAGGATGGCGAATGCACTGTGCCCGGCGTGGAGGCTGGACATGCTCCGGCATTGGTGCTGGAACTCGGGGTGTGCGAACCACATCCCGTCTACGGCACGGGTTCGGTAGCTGAGCCTCGAAAAGCTACCCTCGACGGTTTCCGAGTTTGGGCCTCAAAACTCGGGGTGGCCGGTTTCTGAGTTTGGGCCTCAAAACTCGGCGTGGACGGTTTCCAGGTTTGGGACTCAAAACCTGGGCGTGCGAGTTTCTGAGTTTGGGCCACAAAACTCAGCCTGAGGACAGGTTTCCCGGTTTTGGCCTCAAAACCAGGGGAAGGCCCAGGTTTCCCAGTTTCGGCCTCAAAACCGGGGGGGAGGTCCGCAAAAAGGACGGTCGACGCGTGGCGGCGTGAAGAGGCTGGCGCGACGGCGCAGCTATTCGCGAAGTAGGCGCGGCGGTCGACAGGGCGGCACGTGGCAGCATCCTGAGGCTTGCGTCGAGGCGAAGCTAAGGATGAGGTGGGCGCGTGGCCGTCGGATCGGCTATCAGCAGAGTTGGACCGGGATACCCCTAGGGTTGGCCGATTCACTCTTGTATCTAGGAGTAGAAGGGGATTATTGTTTTAGGCTATAAATAAGAGAGGCACCCCTCCTCTCTCTCTGTCCTTGCAGTCGTTTGTTCCTGAGCTCTCTCTCTCTAGCCCTCTGCTTAGACTCTAATCATACCTCGCTGCAAGCGATCCGCAAAGACGGAAATCATACCTCTGTGTATTTGGATATTTTGAGGAAACGAGACCGTATTCTTGTTGTCTCCTCATGTGGAGGAATTTCGGCTGAAATCGAATTGTGTTACGTGTTCTACATGTTTTGGTTTTTCATCACCTGGAGATTTGCATGGTTCTCCCTCTCCGCGAGATGATTTTTGATTCCACTTGAATCAATTTGTTCTTGGTCGTGAGTCCCTTCTTTCCACCGAAGGATTTCTCCTCTAACCTCACGAATTCATAGATTGAGTCGATTTCGTGTTCGTTCTTCTTTCTTTCCCCTTTTGCGGTGATCCACAAATTTCTCTCAATTGACTTGGTGAGGTGCGATGATTTCTTAGGATTAGCACCCTAATACATAGAGGATCACCTAGGAGGAGTTTGATCGAAGTTCTTCTCGTTTTGGTTGAGATCGATTTGGATTTGGCTTTGAACCCAAGCAAGTTTGTGTTTTCTAGGTGGTGGCGGACAGTCCGCGCCTCTAACGGCGGACAGTCCGCGGATCGGGGTTCTTCAGGTTCAGTCAGGCGCAGACTGCTGACTGTTCACTATCGAGTGAACGGCGGACAGTCCGCGGTACAAACCCGCGGACAGTCCGGGATCTGTCCAGCAGACTTGCATAACAGTTCTGTTTCTGGTCTTTTGCCGGCGGACAGTCCGGACCCTCAGTGTCGGACAGTCCGGCATTGGGCGGACAGTTCGGGATCCTGACCCCGGACAGTCCGCGAATCGGCTGTTTGTGCAGTCTTGTTCCTTGCCTTCGGCAGTTGGTTTTGGGGTTTCTCTGGAGGTTCCGCTGTACCACTAGGACATCTCCTAGGGTATCCACCTACTCGTAGGTCGTGAACTCTCCGGTCGTTTCGAGTCTTCGCTTTTGGGGTGACTTTCTGGGACAAGGGCCATACTATTCATGAGTTGAATTTGAGGCTCCCATTCACCCCCCCTCTGGTCGCTAATCCGGTCCTTCAATTGGTATCAGAGCCGGTTAAGGATCTTCTCTACCTTAATCGGTTTCGGATCCTAAGAGCGACATGGAACGAGGGAACAACAAGGCTCCATGGTTCGATGGAATGAACTATCCCTATTGGAAGATTCGGATGCGTGCTTATCTCAACAGCATCGGATCTTCTGTATGGGAGATATGTGAGAATGCTGAGTACGTAGTCCTGGCGGCTCGTGTAGGTCAGATCCAGATTGACCAGCACGAGGCCAATTCCAAGGCTCGTAATGCTCTTTTGGCCAGCATCTCCCTTCCTGAGTTCGAGCGTGTCTCTGAGCTTGAGACGGCACGAGAGATCTGGGTGAAGCTTCAGAGCTATCACGAGGGGACCGCTCAGGTCAAGGTCAGACTCTTCGAGACGTACAAGCGCGAGTACGAGAACTTTGTTCAGTTGGAGGGAGAGACGATTGATGCCATGTTCGCTCGTTTCCAAACGATTGTGAACAAGATGAGTGCCAATCAGGCTAACCTACCCTATGACGATCATGAGTGGGCTCTCAAGTTGCTATACGCCCTGGATCGGAGGGTATGGGAGGTGAAGGTGTCGACCATCATAGAGTCTACATCATATGACACCCTCACCGTGGACGAGCTGTTCAGCATGCTCAAGTCCACCGAGATCGATCACCTGACTCAGGCCAAGCTGAAGAACCCATCTTCACATACCATGGCTTTGGTCTCTGGCACAGGTGGCTCGACCTTCTCTACTGACCCTTCACCTCCTCTGTTTTCGTTGTCATCTTTGCTTACAGTCACGGAGGAGCAGTTGGAGGCGGTTGGAGACGACGAGCTCGCCCTCGTCATCACCCGGTTCTCGCGGTTTCACAACAACCGCCTGAATCGCCGGTGTGGTGGCGCACGCGAGGGCTGCTACAAGAGTGGTGATCTAGACCACTTCATGACGAACTGCCCCAAGAACGACAAGAACTTCCCCGGCAGGAACCGCAACTCCAGGCGCAAGAGCAAGCCGGAGAACAAGGCCGGGAAGAAGAACAAGGGCAGCTATCGCCGAGAGGACATGGAGAAGGCTTTCGACGCCGGTCGGCGTGCCTTCCTCGCCACCATCAGTGACGGCGAGAAGACCTCCGACGGCGACTCCAGCGACGATGGGTTCGAGCACAAGACTGAAGAACGCTTCAACGGACTCTGCTTCTTCGGCCACTCCTCCAAGGGTCTCTGCACCATGGACTTGGATGAAGAGGACGCCAAATGCCAGGCAAAGGACGCCGACACCGACGATGACGACGACGACGACGATGCTTCCGAGGTATCAACCTCTTCTCTTGTCGATTGTCTTACCGGTGAGCGTGACTCTCTTGTCGACATAGTTCTCGCTCAGGACAAGCAACTCAAGTGAGCTATCCGAGAGCGCAATGAGTTTAAGGCTAAGATGAATGAGGCGCTTAAGGAGCTTGAGTTAGCTAAGTCTGAGGTGAAGGTGACCGATGTGGAGGAGTGTGAGGAGTGCACGATGCATATGACAAACTTTGCCACCCTGCAAACCAAGTATGCCTCTTTGATTGAGGTGTATGATGAGCTGAAGAGTAGGCTAGACTTGGTGGGTGATTGCAGAGAGTGTCCCTCCCTGAAGAAGGAGCTGGAGGAAGTGAAGGCAAGGTCCTTCCTGCTTGGTGCGTGCAAGCTTTGTCCTAGCTTGCGAACTGAGTTGGCAGAAGTTAATGCCAAGTTTGCTGAAGCCTTGAAGGCCAGCTCAGTTAGCACTTTGTCCGCTCAATGTGAGCGATGCGTGGGGATGGAGCTTGAGATTGCCAACTGTCAGCATGACAAGATGCAAACCGAGGAGGAAAACACATACCTTCGGTCCATCCTGAGTTGGGTGTCATGCAGTGAGCCGCAGTTGGGCATGATGATCAGTCAGTTCAAGAGGGGAACTGATTGCTCGGGAGTAGGCTTTGTTTCAGGTGGGAAGGGCGCTAGTATCTTTGGCAAGATCGGTGAGTTTAGCGGAGTGAATCCGAGTGAGAAGCCATCCGCTATCCCTAAGCTTACCAAGATCACCCCACCTGAGCCTCCCAAGCCTATCACCAAGGATGGTATCCTTGATGAACCTCCGAAGGCTCCAGCTCGCAAGCAAGTGTGGATTCCCAAACCTAACCACCTTAGGAACACACTTGACACCCTTCCTGACGTCTCTAGTGATCCCCTTCCGAGAGGCAAGCAGCCAGCCAGTGTGAACAACCCTCGCAACCTTAGGAACCAACAACCCAAGAGAGTGGTGAGGTTTGAGTGCGAGTACTGTCACTGTGAGGGTCACCTAGCTGAGTTTTGCTTTGGAGGAAGAGAGACGCTAGGAAGGAGTTGGAGCTGAACAACCAGGCCAGGCATCACCCTTTCCATGGTGTGCAAGCTCGGGGAGTTCAGAGGCAGGGCGCTAGACCTGGAGGTGCACCTCCTCAGGTTGCTAGGCCCCAGGCAGCAAGACCATGGGGTGGTGGTCGTGCCCATCGCGGTTCTGGTCGTCCTCAATACGACCGTGAGCCGAGTGTAAGAGGTTTTGCTGCTCAGTCCCATAGCGGACCACCTTTTCAGTATGGTGGTGATCGCTTTGCTCAGATGGGACATAGTTGTGAGTTTGGAGGTTTTCCGTTCCATAGCGGACCACCTTCTCAGTTCGGTGGTGATCTCTATCCACCCATGGGACGAGGACAGTTTGGTGTTGCTCCTAACATTTTTTCTGGGCCTATGACACAGCACTGGTATCCTTCTAAGTATACTAACCCCAGTGTTGTGCCATATGCTCATTTCCTGCCTTTCTATTGATGCAGGAACTTCGGTTGGAGAACATGTGGCTCATGGATTCCGGGTGTTCGCGCCACAAGACCGGAAAGAAGGAATGGTTCTCCAGCCTTAGCCCCGTGATGCACAAGGAGTACATCACTTTCGGGGATAATAGTAGAGGTAAGGTTGTTTCTCAAGGAGCTATTCGGCTCAATGAGAACTTTGTCCTTAAGGATGTTGCTTTGGTTTCGAACTTGCATTACAATTTGCTTTCCGTTTTGCAACTTCTTGAGGATGATTGTGAAGTGCGCTTTAAGAAGGGTTTGAGTCGTGTTTTAGACCCTAGGGGAGATCTTGTTTGCTAGATCGTCCCTTTTGGCCGTGTTTTCAGAGCCGACTTTTCTCGTTCTTTCGGCTCTGCTAGATGTTTGATGGCTGGTCCTTCTTCTGATTTGTGGAAGTGGCATAGGAGGCTCGGTCACTTGAGCTTTGACTTGCTTGCAAGACTTAGCTCACTTGGCCTAATCCAAGGATTGCCCAAGCTTAAGTTTCAGAAGGACCTTGTTTGCCATCCTTGTCATCACGGGAAGATGGTTGCTGCTTCTCACCCACCTGTTAATCAGGTGATGACAAAGCGACCCGACGAGCTTTTTCACATGGACACAGTTGGTCCAGCTCGGGTTTGCTCAGCGGGTGGGAAGTGGTACGTTCTAGTGATCGTTGACGATTTTTCGAGGTACTCTTGGGTGTTCTTTATGGAGGGTAAAGATGAAGCTTTTCCTTTTGCTCGTGATCTGATTTTGAAGTTGAAAACTGAGTTTCCACCTGATACCATTAGAGCTATTCGTAGCGATAATGGTACTGAGTTTGATAACTCTCAGTTTGCTTCTTTCTGTTCTTCTAATGGAATCGAGCATCAGTTTTCTTCTCCGTATGTCCCCCAGCAGAATAGTGTTGTTGAACGCAAGAACCGGACCCTTGTTGAGATGGCCAGGACGATGCTCGATGAGCATAGGACTCCTAGGCATTTTTGGGCCGAGGCGATCAACACCACTTGCCATGTTTCAAATCGCATCTTTCTTCGAGCTTTCATGAAGAAAACTTCTTATGAGTTGCGTTTTGGACGATACCCAAGGTGTCTCATTTTCGGGTGTTTGGGTGTAAGTGCTTTATCCTGAAGCAAGACAATTTGGACAAATTTGAATCTCGCTCTGCTGATGGCGTGTTTCTTGGTTATGCTTCACATTCGCACGCTTATCGAGTTCTTAACCTTGAAACTAACCGGATAGTGGAGACTTGCGAGGTCACATTCGACGAGACTATGCCTTGTGTTTCTTCTCCTTTTGATGTTGCAGGAGAACAGGAGCTGGGAGGGACCATCTTTGTGGAGGAGGAGCAGGAGAATGCCGATTGGGGTGATCCCTGAACGCATCTTGGCCCCTAGTGGTTTCGGTGATTGGATGAAACACAAGATTACTGTGACTAATGTGTGTTTTGCAGAAACATGGTTGAGTTAGGTCACGGTAATAGCGACGATACGGGCATATGGAGTTCATGTCCCGTGGCGATGGATATCGTTTCGGCTTTCAAAGGATGGACGACGAAGACGGTGGTAGACTAGGCTAAGTGTCATATGGTGTTGGAGGACACTTAGGTAGTCTTAGGTCTTTGTTTTTCCTTTGGCCGTACTATAAAGGGGAGCGTGAATCAGTAGCTTGACCTAGATAAGACTATTGAGGTAGGTGTGGTGCACACTTGTTATTTCATAGCCCTAGGTAGCTTAGAGAGATGCCTTAAGTCAAGTGGATCAAAAGTCATTAAGGCCGCGTCGTGATCCGAGTTGAGTCTGCCCTTGTTAAGGGCATCGGACGCTGGCCAGGTGGGCATTGGACGCGTCTGATGCTCACCCCGACTAGGGTTTAGTCTGGTGCGTGGCATCGGACGCGCCGATGTGTCCACATCGGACGCTCCTGTGCCACTGTTCACGTGGGCGTGAACTGGAGGCCGCATCGGACGCAGGCATCGGACGCTGAGGGCTAGCGTCCGATGGCCATGCAGAGAGGTTCCAGAGAGGGTAAATCCACATCGGACGCGTCCGATGTGGTGGCATCGGACGCTGCCAGCGTCCGATGTCCCTTTAAGCAGTTTGACAAGAAGGTACAGTAGACCGTTGGACGAGGTCATCGGAGCGTCCGATGCTAGGCATCGGCGCGTCCGATGCCCCCGCAGAAAACCTGTCTTGTGTTGTTTTTGGATGGCCGGTTGGGGGAGTATATATATTTCCTTCCCTCCATCCATTTGAGTGTTCTTGCCACTTCCATCAGCTGAGAAACACCTTGTGAGTGTGAGTGAGTGCAAGAGCCCTACGGAGGTTGAGTGATTTGCTAATTGTGAGAATTAGACACCTCCTAGTGAGAATTGAGTAGCAAGTGTGCATCCATCCATCTCTTTGTCCTTGTGTTGGTCAAGTGAGAGTTCTAGCTTGTTACTCTTGGTGATCGGCATCACCTAGATGGCTTAGTGGTGATCGGAGAGCTTGGTGATCATCCGGAGGCATTGTGGATGACCCAAGTCAAGTTGTGATCGGTAGCGAGCGATTCACCGGGCCGGAGAGGCAAAGAATCAGCTCGTAGTGAGCACTTGATCCTTGCGCGGATCAAGGGGGAGCGATACCCTTGCGCGGGTGCTCCAACGAGGACTAGGGGGTGTGCCGACACCTCGATACCTCGCAAAAAGATCGTCGAGTCATCTCTACTCTTTTACTTTCGCATTTACATTCAAGCAATTCAATTCCGCATTACTACTTGTTGTTCATTCTATATTGAATTGCTTTGCTAGAGTTAGAGTGGCTTAGTCTTGATCTTTTGTGTGGTAGAGTAAAAGAGAAACACACTTCTAGGCACTAGGGGGTTAATTGGAGCTTGATAGGTTTAATTCTTGAAAGAAGTTTTAGAAAAGCCCAATTCACCCCCCTTTTGGGCATCTTGATCCTTTCAATTGGTATCGGAGCCTCGTGCTCTCGATTTAGGCTTAACCGCCTAGAGTTAAGATGTCCGGAGGTGATGGACCACCTCCCATGTTCGAGGGAGACGACTTCCCATATTGGAAAATCCGTATGGAGTCGTACCTAGAAGCGGTTGATGTTAAATGCCTCAATGCCGCGATTACCGGTTTTGCCAAGCCCAAAGAAGGCACAAGCCTTACTCCTAATGAGGAGGAAAATGAGAAATGGAATGCAAAAGCCAAAAACATCCTTTTTAGAGGCATTTGCAAAGATGTGTTCAACCGTGTTCGGAACCACAAAAATGCCCATGATCTATGGGAAAACATTTGTGCGCTTCATGAGGGAACTAAGAGTGAGCATGAGGAACGCTATCATTTAGTTATGCAAAAACTTCACTCTTTTGATATGCATGCTAATGAAAGTGCAAATGAAATGTACTCACGGTTGAATGTTCTTGTAGAGGAACTCAATGGACTTGGCCTCACACAAATGCAACCATCCGATGTTGTGAGGAAGATTCTTTGTGTCCTTCCAATTGAGAAGTATGGACACATCGTGACGGTGCTACATCAAGGTGATCTTTCCACCGCTACACCAACTCAAATCTTGGGAAAGATCAATGCGCATGAGATGTACATGCACATCACACCAAGTGGTGGCTCCTCCACCGACAAGAAGAAGGACTTGGCCTTCAAAGCTAGCCATGACAAGAAGGGCAAGTCCAAGGCTATTGAGGTGCATCATGAGAGCTCAAGTGAAGAAGAAGATGATTCCAACATCGCTCTCATGGTGAGAAGGACCACCAAGATGTTGAAGAAGCTTCACAAGAATGGAGTCAACTTTGACTCAAGAAAGAAGAAGTTCTTCACAAGTAGCAAGAGGAGGCCAATCTCCGAAATGGATTGCTACAATTGCGGTGAGCTTGGCCATCTTGCTCATCAATGCACCAAGCCCAAGAAAGAGAGCTACAAGAACAAGAACAAGGGCAAGAAGTATGACTCATCAAGCGAAGATGAGAAGAAGAATGACAAGCCATACAAGAAGAAAGATGGCAAGAAGAAGCAATACCACAAGAAAGGTGGGAAGGCTTACATTGTTGGTGATTGGCTCACCGACATTGACTCCTCCGGTGGCTCATCAAATGAAGATAGTGATGATGAGAAGGAGAAGGTGGCCGCTCTAGTCATTGGCTCCTCTACACCACCACCACCACCATCGCCATCATTATCTACACACCTATGCCTTATGGCCAAGGGTGGCCGGAAGGTACAAAACGATGATGACTCTAGTGATAGTGATAGTGATGGTGAATTTGAGACTCCCACTTATGATGAACTTGTCAAATTGCTAAATGACTACTCTAAAATCATAAGAAAGACTAGAGCTAAAAATGAGAAGCTTGTTGATGAAAATGAATCTCTTGTTGAAAAATGTGATCATGCTACTCATGCTAGTGATGAACTAAAAGATGAACTTGCTACTATGTCATCCACTATCAAGGAGCTCAAGTCCTCTAACAAGGAGCTCGAAGCTAAAAATGAAAAACTTGACAAGATGCATAGTGACTTTACCACTAGTTATGTCTTGCTAAAAGAACAATACACTCAAGTGAAAGTTGACTATGATGCTCTCACCATTTCTTATGATATGCTTTCACATGAGACACATGATGCTCCTAACCTTGTTGTTAAGTGTGACATAGCAACATCTTGTGAGGACTTGGTTAGTGAGAATGATGAGCAAAGAGCTAGTGGCAAAGGCAAGAGTGTGGTTGTGGCTGATCACTATGATGATTACATCAAGATCAAGAATGAGAATGCAAAGCTCAAAGTTGATCTAGAGAAGCTTGCAACCACAAAGCAAGTCATTGTTGAGACCCAAGATGATGAGTATAGCATGACACTTGAGCTTGACATGCTAAAAGAAGAGAACAAGAGATTGAAGATGGAGAGAGATTACAAGATGACACCATCTCAATTAGAGCTCCAACAAGAGAATGACAAGCCCAAGAAGGAAAAAGAACACCTCACCACCGGATTGAGGAACTTCACCAAGGGTCAATGTCTTCAAAGTGAGCTTCTCATGAACACCGTCATGAAGACAAATAGAAATGGCATTGGCTTTCTTGAAGAGAAGATGAAGCAACGCAAGAGCATCACTAAGCCAAAGAAGAAGAAGATTGGAAGATGCTATGAGTGTGGAAAGGAAGGACACTTTGCTCATGATTGTGAAGAGCCAAAGCCCACACCCTTGCCCAAGCATGCTAGACCCTTTGCTTTCAATGCTCACTACATGCTTAGACAAGATTCTAGTGGCAAAGTGAAGGTTATGTTTATGGGGCCACCTAACAAGAGTAGGCCAAAGCAAATTTGGGTTGCTAAGTCACTAGTTGAGAAGGTTAAGGGACCACAACAAGTTTGGGTCCCAAAAGCTCAAGCTTGATTTCTTGTGTGTGTAGGTGAACTACAAGACCGGTGGATCACATTGGGTAATTGATAGTGGTTGCACTCAACATATGACCGGCGATCCCCGGATGTTCACCTCACTAGAAGAGAATGTCAATGACCAAGAAAAGATTACATTTGGTGACAACTCTAAGGGCAATGTCAAGGGATTGGGCAAAGTAGCCATATCAAATGATCATACCATCTCCAATGTGCTACTAGTTGCATCATTGAGCTTCAACTTGCTATCCGTTGGGCAACTATGTGATCTTGGCTTTCAATGTTTGTTCATCGACAAGGAAGTGGTTGTGACTAAGAAAGATGATACACAAGTGATATTCAAGGGCTTTAGATACAACAATCTCAACCTAGTGGATTTCACCTCCGAAGATGCCAACTTGAAGACATGTTTATTCACGAAGCAATCACTTGGTTGGCTATGGCATAGAAGATTAGCACATGTTGGAATGAACACTCTCAACAAGCTATTGAAGAAGGATTTGGTTAGAGGCTTGAAGGATGTCAAGTTTGAGAAGGACAAATTGTGTAGTGCATGTCAAGCCGGCAAGCAAGTTGCAAATACACATCCAACCAAAGCCTTTGTATCAACATCAAGAGAGTTGGAGCTACTTCACATGGATCTATTTGGACCAACAACATATGCTAGCTTGGGTGGAAATCTCTATTGCCTAGTGATTGTTGATGACTACTCTAGATACACTTGGGTATTCTTTCTTCATGACAAATCCGAAGCAACCCCTTCATTCAAGAAGTTTGCCAAGAGAGCCCAAAATGAGTTTGACTTGAAGATCAAGAAGATAAGAAGTGACAATGGAAGAGAGTTCGACAACACCCACATTAAGCAATATTGTGATGAAGTTGGGATCAAGCATGAAGTCTTCGCAACCTACACACCACAACAAAATGGGGTAGTTGAGAGGAAGAACCGAACACTAATCACCCTAGCAAGGACTATGTTAGATGAGTACACTACACCGGAAAGATTTTGGGCGGAAGCAATCAACACCGCTTGCTATGCATCAAACCGGTTGTTCCCCCATCGTCTCCTTGGCAAGACCCCCTATGAGCTACTCAACAACAAGAAGCCGGATGTATCATTCTTTAGAGTGTTTGGGTGCAAATGCTACATCTACAAGAAGCGCCAACACCTAGGGAAGTTTCAACGCCGATGTGATATTGGTTTTCTTGTTGGTTACTCATTGAAATCCAAAGCATATCGAGTATTCAACCATGCCACCGGGATGGTAGAAGAAACATATGATGTGGAATTCGATGAATCTAATGGCTCTCAAGGAGAGCATGAAAATCTTGATGATGTAGGTGATGAACCATTGAGGGAAGCCATGAAGAACATGCCGGTTGGAGCCATCAAGCCTAAAGATGATGATGTGCAAGTCATTGACAAGCCATCTTCATCCAATGTACCACATGTTGATGACAAAGATGGGAGGGATCCATTTGAAGATACTCATGTCTCCCATGATCAAATGGTGGTACAAGCTCAAGATGTTGATGCTCCACAACCGACCCCTCAAGTGGTTGATCAAAGGACTACTCCTCTACTACAAGCTCATCCTCAAGAACGCATTATAGGTGCGGATACATGGGTGTATGCCGGGTCTCTGAGTCATGAGTGATTGTCAACTGGGATGATGCGCATGTTCTTTGGCTTGTGTTGTGCAGGTGTCGAGCACGGATACAGTGAATGAAGGTGAGGTGAAGGTCAAGTAGAGACGTGCCATGCCGATGGACCGAGAGTGGAGAAGGGCGGACGTGAGGCTTGGACTAAGGAACCAGAGGCCCGAGGATCAGCTGTGGTGGCTGGCAGCCTGTGATGACAACAAGTGAAGAAGTGCGGTCATGTGTTGCCTGAGTCGTGGACTTGGGGACACATGACGGTGGACGGGGTGCACGGCAGGTGCATCCCATCTACGACGTCGGTTTGGTGGTAGAGCCAGGGAAAAACCATCGGGTGGTCGGTTTCCAGGTTTGGGCCTCAAAACCTGGGTGCGGATGGTTTCTGAGTTTGGCCACAAAACTCGGGCTGAGGACGGTTTCCAGGTTTGGGCCTCAAAACCTGGGCGCTGAGGGTTTGCTGAGTTTGGCCTCAAAACTCAGATGCTAGTGGGCTGGTTTCCCGGTTTGGGCCTCAAAACCGGGGGTTGGCTTGAAAAGGCTGGTTTCCCGGTTTGGGCCACAAAACCGGGAGTGCAGAGCGAGGGCGGCACGTGGCAGCAATCGAGAGGTTGCATCGAGGCAACGCTACGAGTTGTGCGAGCGTGGCCGTCGGATACACCTACCACCGAGTTGGTCCAGAATAACCTTAGGGTTTAGCTGGTTCGCTCTGTAAGTAGTTAGGGGTAGAGTGGGAAATAGGAATAGTTAGGATTAGGATAAGTAGAGGGAGACACCCACCTCCCTTCCTATCTCAGTTCATTTTGCTCTTTGCTTCTAGGGTTTCCTGCTCTCCAAATCCCCTGCTGTAGCTAGCTGAGATCCGCAGAGAACCATACCTCTGTGTACTGGAGATTTTGAGGAAGTGAGGCCGTATCCTCACTGTTGTAGCGTGTGGTAGCCACACGGTTGCAGATCGATGTGTTGATTCGCGTTTTGATTCGTGTTCTTCGCGTTCTTCGTTTCTCCATGATTTTCCCGTCACTTGATCTCTATCTCCTGTGCGTCTTTGCGAAATCCATTTTAATCAACTTGTTCGTTTTTGAAAGGAGATCGTTTCCACCGAAGGAATTCATCTATCTCCCTACGAGCAAGTAGATCTGCGGATACATGGGTGTATGCCGGGTCTCTGAGTGATGAGTGATTGTCAACTGGGATGATGCGCATGTTCTTTGGCTTGTGTTGTGCAGGTGTCGAGCACGGATACAGTGATCAAAGGCGAGGTGAACGTCAAGTAGAGACGTGCCGTGCCGATGGACCGAGAGTGGCGAAGGGCAGACGTGAGGCTTGGACTGAGGGACCAGAGGCCCGAGGATCAGTTGTGGTGGCTGGCGGTCATGTGTTGCCTGAGTCGTGGACTTGGGGACACGCGTTGGTGGACGGGGTGCACGGGAGGTGCATCCCATCTATGACGTCGGTTTGGTGGTAGAGCTAGGGAAAAACCATCGGGTGGACGGTTTCCAGGTTTGGGCCTCAAAACCTGGGTGTGGACGGTTTCCGAGTTTGGCCACAAAACTCGGGCTGAGGACGGTTTCCAGGTTTGGGCCTCAAAACCTGGGTGCTCAGGGTTTGCTGAGTTTGGCCTCAAAACTCAGAAGCTGGTGGGCTGGTTTCCCGGTTTGGTCCTCAAAATCGGGGGTTGGCTATGAAGGTTTGTTTCCCGGTTTGGGCCTCAAAACCGGGGGTGCGACGTCCAGGAAAAGGACGCGGAGCGGTGGCGGCACGTGGCGGCAATCGGGAGATTGCGTCGAGGCAACGCTACGAGTTGTACGAGCGTGGCCGTCGGATCTACCTACCACCGAGTTGGTCCAGAATAACCTTAGGGTTTAGCTGGTTCGCTCTGTAAGTAGTGAGGGGTAGAATAGGAATAGAGTAGGAATTAGGAATAGGTTAAGTAGGGGGAGACACCCTCCTCCCCATCTATCTTAGTTCAATTTGCTCTTTGCTTCTAGGGTTTCCTGCTCTCCCAATCCCCTGCTGTAGCTAGCTGAGATCCGCAGAGAACCATACCTCTGTGTACTGGAGATTTTGAGGAAGTGAGGCCGTAACCTCACTGTTGTAGCGTGTGATAGCCACACGGTTGCAATTCGTGGTTGTGGTTTGCGATTTGTTCGTGTTCTTCGCGGAATCCTTTTTCTCCACGTTTTTCCCATCGCTCGATCTCTTTGCTCAGTTCATCTTTTGCAAATCCGTTTGAACCAAGTTGTCCTAGGTCGTGAGACACTTCTTTCCACCGAAGGAATTCTCCTCTAACCTCACGGTCTAGGAGATCGAACGATTTTCGTGTTGGATCGGTTTTTGCTCCATTGCCCCAATTTCTTCCAATTCCTCGATTTGGAGTTAGGTTCGAGCCATGATTCCCGTGGGATAGCTCACTAACATCCTTGGAATTCCTCACACCTAGTCTATGCCTTAGTGCTTTTGATTCAGAGGAGATAGAGTGGATTTCACGGAAGAACTGCACTGCGTCGGGGGCAACGGACGCTCGAGTTCGTAGCATCGGACGCTGACCCCTTTGGCATCGGAGGCTCCGTTGCCACGTGTCAGGATCTGACATTTTCTAAAGGAGCATCGGACGCTACCACCGGACGCTCCGTTGTACATCGGACGCGTCGGAGTGTGACCATCGGACGCTGAGAGTTCACTGTTCACAGCGACCGATGCGTATGCAGTAAGGTTTCTGAGGGGCTCTGTTCACATCGGACGCTGCAGGTGTTAGGGCATCGGACGCTAGCCAGCTTCCGAAGCTGCTGATTCAGCACTGATTCGTCCTTCGTTTGCTCATCTGTTCCCAGATTTGGTTTTGGGTTTTTGCGTTGGCTTTCTGGAGTTGTGTAGTGTCCCTCTATGCTTCTTGGAAGCATCCACCCTACATCTAGGGTCGTGGACATTAGCAAGCTCTAGGGTTTGTCTTTCGGGGTGATTCTCGGGACAGTGGCTACTAGTTTCCGAAAGGAAATTTTGAAGCTCCCATTCACCCCCCCTCTGGTCGCCTTCTGGTTGCTTCTCGGTCCTTCAATTGGTATCGGAGCGGGTTAAGGATCTTCCACCTTAGCCGGTTCCAGATCCACAGAAGGCGACCTGGATCGCGGCGTGGGCAAACCGCCGTTTTTCGATGGGACGAACTATGCGTATTGGAAGATACGCATGTCGGCCTATCTGCAGAGTTTGGGCGCTTCCATTTGGGATATTTGCAACTCTGCCGATTACGTTGTCTTGGCTGCTCGTGTGACTCAGCATCAGATCGATGAGCACGATGCCAATAGCCGAGCACGTAATGCTCTTTTCTCATGTTTGAGCATGAGTGAGTTTGATCGTGTTTCTCACCTCGCTACGGCTCGGGAGATTTGGGCTACCCTCATGCGCTTTCATGAGGGAACCTCTCAAGTCAAAACCCGTCTCTACGAGTCATTCAAGCGAGAGTATGAGAACTTTCGACATATGCCTGGCGAGAGCATAGAAAGTTTATTCGCTCGCTTTCAGGTGATTGTCAACAGGATGAGGGCTAACAAGAAGCTGTTGCCTTTCGATGATCATGAGAGGGCTCTCAAGCTTTTGCATACCCTTGATCGGTCGGTGTGGGATTCCAAAGTTCAGGCGAGCATCGAATCACCTAACTATGAGACCCTCACGTGCGATGAGCTCTTTAGTAAGCTCAAGTCTAGTGAGATTGACACCATGTCGAGGGCTTCTTATGAGAATCCTTCTGGCCCAACTATGGCTTTGGTTTCTGGCTCTTCTAACCCCTCTGGAGGTTTTGCTCTTTCGTCTCTCTTTTCTGTCACAGAGGACCAGCTGGAGTCTTTGGGGGATGACGAGTTGGCAATGCTCGCCAACCGGTTCTCGCGGTTCCACAACAACCGCATGAACCGTCGCCGCGGAGGAGGACGCTCAGGATGCTATGAGTGCGGCGACCCCGACCACTTCATCGCCAACTGTCCCAAGAAGAAGCACTCATTTGGGAAGGGCGATCATGGGCACAAGTACGACTCCGGCAAGCGCAAGGAGAAGTACGTCCCCATGAGGCACAAGCGGAGGGGCGGCTTAGACAAGGAGTACATCAAGAAGAAGTACTTGGAGAAGGCCCAGGCTGAGCAGCGTGCGTTCTTCGCCACGCTCAGTGACGTCGACGGCTCGGATGACGACTCCGCTTGCTCAAGCGATGACGAGTCCGAGAAGAAGAAGAGGATCGAGGACAAGCTGAACGGTCTCTATTTCCTCGCCGACGACCACGGCCTCTGCACGATGGCCCTCGGCAAGGAGGTCGACGGCGAGCTGGTGAACTCTCCTCGGAACGACGACGACGACGACACCTCCCAGGTATCTCTCACCCACGATGAGCTTTCAGCTGAGGTAGAGAAGCTTACTGCCACCTTGCTTAGTCAGGATAAGCTGCTTAGGCGTGCCGCTAGAGAGCGCAAGGAGTTTAGGCAGAAGTGGGAGGATACGGTGAAGGAACTTGATTCTATCAAGTCCACCGTAGTTGTCACAGATGAGGAGTGCGAGGCGTGCACCACGCACATGACTGATCTTCTCACTTTGAGAAGCAAGTATGTTGCGTTGGTAGGAGAGGTGGATGAACTCCGGGCTAGGCCCATGCTGCTGGGTGCGTGCAAGACTTGTCCTGTCCTGCAATCCGAGTTGGCAGAGAAGAATGTCAAGATTGTGTCTCTTGAGGAGGCCAGCTCGGGTAGCACTGGTGTGACTAGATGCACTTTGTGTGAGGGTTTGGAGATGGAGATTGCCAATGTGAAGCATGACAAGATGCAAACCGAGGAGGAAAACACATACCTTCGGACCATCTTGTCATGGGTATCTTGTGGTGAGCCGCAGCTCGGGATGATGATCTCCCAATTCAAGCGAGCTGCTGGAGGTCCCGGTGTAGGTTTTGCTCAGGGTGTTGATCTTTCTGCTTTTGGGAAGATTGGAGAGTCGAGTGGTTTGAACCCGAGTGAGAAACCCAACTCCACCACTACTCCCAAACTAACCAAGCTTCCACCCAAAGAGCCTCTCAAGCCTAACACCAAGGATGGGGTCTTTGTTGAGCCTCCGAGAGCTCCACCCAAGAACCAGCAATGGGCTCCCAAACCCAACCACCTAAAGAACAAGCTGGACACAATGCCACCTATCCAGGAGGAGTTGCCACAGAAGGGCAAGGTGATCCATACCCACAACCATAAGTACCAACAACCCCCTTTGAGAGCGGTGAGGTACCATTGTGAGCATTGTGGGAGACCTGAGTGAGTTCTGCTTTAGGAGCAAGAGAGAGGCGCGCCGTGCTAGGGAGATGAACAACCCAGACATGTACCATCCTTTCCATGATGTACATGCATCGAATGTTCAGAGGAGAGCACCGAGACGTGCTGCTAGGCCTAGAGGTCCAGAACCTCAAGTTCCCAGGCCTAGGCAGCAGAGAGCTCCGAGGAGAGACGCTAGGTCTAGAGGTGTTGAGCCTCAAGTCCCTAGGCGTAGGCCTCGTAGAGAGTGTGCCCGGCGGGAATCTGCAGTTGTAGGCTTTGGACCCCGTGGCGGTGGCTTTGTAGTTGAGTGTTTCCCCCCACCGCGTTTTGAGTATCGCGATGGACGCTCCTCCCTTAGCAGACCACGTTTTCCTCAACGTGGTGATCGCTCCTCCCGTAGGCGTGTTAGGAATGGTTTTTTTGCTAACCGTTCTTTTGAGCAGTCGGCCCAACACTGGTATTCCCCTTACTTCACTAACCCTAGTGTTGGCCCGTATGCTCACCCTATGTCTTTTTATTGATGTAGGTAAAACGATTGGAGAACGTTTTGTCGGTGGATTCCGGTTGCTCGAGGCACATGATCAGAAACGCTAAGTGGTTCTCCAGTCTTAGTCCGGTCGCCGGAAAGGAGTATATAACCTTCGGCGACAACAGCAAAGGTAAGGTGCTGTCTCGTGGGTCTGTGCGAGTTAATGAGCACTTTGTGTTGCGCGATGTTGCTCTTGTTTTTAACTTGCATTTTAACCTTCTTTCTGTTTCGCAACTCTTTGACGACGACTATGAGATTCGTTTTAAACCGAATCTCAGTCGTATTTTGGATCCTCAGGGCAATCTTGTGTGTTTGATTTCGCCCTTTGGAAAAGTCTTTCGTGCGAATTTCTCGGAGTCTTTTGGTACTTCTCGTTGTCTTGTGGCTGGACCTTCCTCTTCTGATCTTTAGAAGTGGCATAGGAGACTTGGACATTTGAAGTTCGACTTGCTTGCAAGGCATAGTTCACTTGGCCTAATCCGAGGATTGCCCAAGTTATCTATGGAGAAGGATCTTGTTTGCCACTCTTGTAGACACGGGAAGATGGTTGCCGCTCCCCACCATCCAGTGACTCAGGTCATGACCAAGCGCCCTGGAGAGCTTTTGCACATGGACGTTGTTGGTCCGGCTCGGGTGAGCTCGGTTGGGGGGAAGTGGTATGTACTTGTTGTTGTCGACGACTTTTCGAGATATTCGTGGGTTTTCTTTTTAGCTGAGAAAACCGAGACTTTCTCCTTTGCTCGCAATCTGATTTTGCGTCTTCAGAATGAGTTCCCTTTGAACTCTATGCGAGCAATTCGGAGTGATAATGGTTCCGAATTCAAGAATTCAGATTTCGAGAAGTTTTGTGACTCTTTTGGGTTAGAGCATCAGTTTTCTTCCCCCTACACACCGCCTCAGAATGGTGTTGTAGAAAGGAAGAATCGGACCCTTGTAGAGATGGCCAGGACGATGCTCGATGAGCATAGGACTCCTAGGCGATATTGGGCCGAAGCTATGAACACTGCATGCTATATTTCCAATCGCATTTTTCTTCGAGCTTTCTTGAAAAAGACCTCTTATGAGTTGCGTATTGGAAAACTGTTCAAGGTGAGTTATTTTCGAGTTTTTGGTTGCTATTGTTTTATACTCAAAAAGGGCAACTTGGACAAGTTTGAGTCTCGTTCTTCTGACGGTGTGTTTTTGGGTTATGGCACTCATATTCGAGCTTATCGTGTAC
This sequence comes from Coix lacryma-jobi var. lacryma-jobi, assembly GCA_009763385.1. Lineage (NCBI taxonomy): Eukaryota > Viridiplantae > Streptophyta > Magnoliopsida > Poales > Poaceae > Coix > Coix lacryma-jobi. Next base: position 104,095,497 of record CM019823.1, on the reverse strand, counting down.
TTAACCTTGACACTAACCGAGTCTTGGAGACGTCTGATGTCACCTTTGACGAGACCATGGTTTGTCCTTCTTCTCATTTTGAGCGTGCAGGTGATCATGAGGTTGGCGAGCCTCTTTTTGATGACGAGGACGAGGGTGCTAAAGGTATGGATGATCCAGCACCCCCTCCACCTGCTGTGCCGCAAGGAGCGGCTTCTACTATGACTCACGGCCCCGACACCACTTCCTCATGGGGGCCATGGGATCCGCCGCCTTGGGCGGTACCTTTTGTACCCGAGGGGGCACCAGCTGCTGTTGAGGGGGAGGCTACATCAGCTCGGGAGGCGCCACGACACATCTAGCGCCAACACCCGCCTCAGCAGATGATCGGCAGTATCGATGAACGTGTCACTCGGTCAAGGTCACAACAAATATCTCACTTTGCTCATTCTGCTTTTGTTGCTGATTTTGAACCCCGAGATGTTGGACACGCTTTATCTGATCTGGATTGGGTCAATGTCATGCATGAGGAGTTGTAAAATTTTGAAAGAAATCGGGTTTGGGTTTTGGTTCCTCTTCCTCCTGATTGTCATCCTATTGGGACAAAATGGGTTTTCAAAAACAAACAAGGAGAGGATGGCCATGTTGTGAGAAACAAGGCCAGACTTGTTGCCCAGGGGTATAGTCAGAAGGAGGGGATAGACTATGAGGAGACTTTTGTTCCTGTAGCTCGTTTGGAGGCAATTAGGATACTCTTGGCTTTTGCTGCATCCAAAGGTTTCAAACTTTTTCAAATGGATGTCAAGAGTGCCTTCCTAAACGGCTACATAGAAGAGGAAGTATATGTGAGACAACCCCCCGGTTTCGAAAATCCCAAGTTTCCAAACCATGTTTTTAAACTTCACAAAGCATTATATGGTTTGAAACAAGCCCCTAGAGCCTGGTATGATAGGTTGAAAACCTTTTTGCTTGCTAAGGGTTTTAAAATGGGATGTGTGGATAAAACATTTTTTCTCCTCAAGCAAGGCACTGATTCACTTTTGGTCCAGATTTATGTGGATCATATCATTTTCGGTGGTTCTTCTCACGCTTTGGTTGCCAAGTTTGCAGACACTATGAGCAGGGAGTTTGAGATGAGCATGATGGGCGAGTTGACGTTTTTCCTCGGGTTGCAAATCAAGCAATCCCGAGAGGGGACGTTCGTGCACCAGGGCAAGTACACCAAATTTGAGTCTCGTTCTTTTGACGGTGTGTTTTTGAGTTACGGCGCTCATACTCGTGCTTATCGTGTACTTAACCTTGACACTAACTGAGTCATGGAGACATCAGATGTCACCTTCGACGAGACCATGGTTTGTCCTTCTTCTCGTTTTGAGCGTGCAGGTGATCATGAGGTTGGCGAACCTCTTTTCGATGATGAAGAAGAAGGTGCTGAAGGGATAGATGACCCAGCACCTCCTCCACCTGCTGTGCCACAAAGAGCGGCTTCTACTACGACTCACGGCCCCGACACCTCTTCTTCTTGGGGGCCGTGGGATCCGCCACCTCGAGCGGTACCCTTTGTACCCGAGGAGGCACCAGCTGCTGTTGAGGGGGAGGCCACTTCGGCAAGGGAGGCGCCACGACACATTCAGAGCCAGCACCCGCCTCAGCAGATGATCGGCAGCATCAACGAACGCGTTACCCGGTCAAGGCAAATCTCTCACTTTGCTCATTCTGCATTTGTTGCTGATTTTGATCCCCGGGATGTTGGACACGCTTTGACGGATCCGGATTGGGTCAATGCCATGCATGAGGAGCTTGAGAACTTTGAGAGAAATCGGGTTTGGGTTCTAGTGTCTCCACCTTCTGAGTGTCATCCAATTGGGACAAAATGGGTTTTCAAAAACAAACCGGGAGAAGATGGCCATGTTGTGAGAAACAAGGCCAGACTCGTAGCCCAGGGATATAGTCAGAAGGAGGGGATAGACTATCAGGAGACATTTGCTCCTGTAGCACGTTTGGAGGCTATTAGGATACTCTTGGCTTTTGCTGCATCCAAAGGTTTCAAACTTTTTTAAATGGATGTCAAGAGTGCCTTCTTAAACGGCTACATAGAAGATGAGGTGTATGTTAGACAACCCCCCGGTTTCAAAAATCCCAAGTTTCCAAACCATGTCTTTAAACTCCACAAAGCTTTGTATGGTTTGAAACAAGCCCCTAGAGCCAGGTATGATAGGTTGAAAACCTTTTTGCTTGCTAAGGGTTTTAAAATGGGATGTGTAGATAAAACGCTCTTTCTCCTCAAGCAAGACACTGATACTCTCTTGGTCCAAATTTACGTGGATGATATCATTTTCGGTGGTTCTTCTCACGCTTTGGTTGCCAAGTTTGCAGACATTATGAGCAGGGAGTTCGAGATGAGCATGATGGGCGAGTTGATGTTTTTCCTCGGGTTGCAAATCAAGCAAACCCGGGAAGGAACGTTTGTGCACCAGGGCAAGTACACCAGAGATATTCTGAAGAAGTTCGACATGGGTGAGGCCAAGCCTCTTCCAACACCCATGGCGACCACGATGGCCCTGGATGCGGACAAGGAGGGAGAAGCAGTGGACCAGAAGGAGTACCAGAGTATGCTCGGGTCGCTGCTGTACCTGACGGCGACACGCCCGGACATCCAGTTCGCGGTGTGTCTTTGCGCGCGATTTCAGTCGTCGCCGCGCACCTCTCACCATTAGGCGGTCAAGCGCATTATGAGGTACTTATCCTTCTCTCCAGAATTTGGGATTTGGTATTCTGCTTCCTCCACCCTTTCCCTTTGCGGTTATTCCGATGCCGATTTTGCTGGTTGCCGTATTGATCGCAAGTCCACTTCTGGGACTTGCAAGTTTATTGGTTCTTCTATTGTTTCGTGGTCTTCTCGCAAGCAGTCTAGCGTCGCCCAGTCTACCACGGGGGCTGAGTATGTTGCTGTGGCTAGCTGCTGTTCCCAGCTACTCTGGATGATGGCCACTTTGCATGATTTTGGTCTGAGTTTTTCTCGTGTTCCTTTGCTTTGTGACAGCACGAGTGCGATTAGCGTTGCTAAGAACCCCGTGCTTCACTCGAAGACCAAACACATTGATGTGCGCTTTCATTTTCTGCGAGACCACTATGAGAAGGGTGATATCGACCTTCGCCATGTCGATACTCATCATCAGCTTGCTGATATTTTTACCAAGCCTTTGGACCAATCAACCTTTAATCGGTTGAGTGGTGAGCTTGTTGTGTGTTTCCCCTTTTAGATGGGGGAAACACTTTGGATTTTGTATGATACACTGACTTTTTGTTTTCAGTTGTTTTTGCTTCTTTTTTATTTCTTCGTGCATCTTTTGCATTTTAGCATACGCTTTTACATTCTGAGCTTCATGTGTATAAACTGAAGAATGTAACTATGCTCTGTGTAGTTTTTGCTCCGATGCTTTATGTTGATGTTGTAGCGTATGCTCTTTCTGATCACTAGTGCACACTATGAGCTGAGCTATTTTTAAATGGTGAAGTTGATAATGAACTTAAAACTTGAAAATGTTCACCATTGAGATATGCAACTAGCATGTGTAGGATGTGTCGAAGTCACATATGTTTTTCATATATGCTAGGTTGCTATGTCTCTAGTGTTGAGTCATTCACTTGCTTGGTATGTCATATTCTGTTTAAAATCTGAACCAAGTTAAGTGAATTAGAAAGATCGAGATGAGTTTGCTTGTTAGCACCTCACAGTTTCGAAACTGTTTCTTATTGCACTTTGAGTTAAACTTGAGCTATGTAGTGTATGACCGAAACTGTTGCTTTAAGCTTCTGATTGCTTATGCATAGGCTTCGCACAGTTGGAAAGTTAGGCAATAACAAGCATTCAACCTCTCGCAGTCACATACTGTTTTCTGAACTTGTGTAATTTCACCGCTGCAACTCCGATTAAAATTTGAAATCACAAGTAAATGCCTAAATTGGTATCAGCATGATGATTGAACTATGCTAGGGGTAGTTCACTTGGTATACATGCTTAGCACATTTGACTTCCTGTCCAAACATGTTTTGTGCTATTTTGATGGTGAATACCTTTTTCGGCTTAAAACTGCTAACATGTTCATATTTCATTATTGGTGATCAGCTTGAGCCTTTGGTAGCATTCTGTGCACTTTTCTGAGTCATCGGATTTGAACTCTATAGAGCATCCTTGCACTCTTTTGAGTGTACTCCTGAAGCTCCTAACTTGCATTTTGCCTCATTTGCATTTTGAAAGGGGAGAAATCTGCGTGTTGGCACTTTTTGTTGGTGCATTTTCTGAGGGGGAGCCTTTTTTCTTGATAAGTGCATTTTCAACTAAGGGGGAGAAATTGCAAATCATAACCCTCCATTTCAGCTAAGGGGGAGTCTTCCTGGTTGTTTGCACTATTTGAGGGGGAGATTGTTTCCAATTGAGTCTTTGACATTTTCAATTGGTTTGGAGCGGTTTGCTAGTTGCGTTGAGCCTTAGCCTCTTTCTTGAGGGACTAGCATTTGCTTTTCAGATTTTCAATTGGTGTCGAACTCTTTTTGGTAACAGTCGGTATCGAGCTTTCTTTGCTAGTTGTGTTGAGTCTCTGTGCCTCTATCTTGAGGGACTAGCATTTTTCTTCGATATTTTTGATTGGTTTTTTGCTAGCGGTGTTGAGCCTGTTCTACCTCTTCTTGAGGGCTAGCTTTGCTTTGCTTGGTTGCGTCGAGCCGTTGCTCATGTCTTTGGGGACCAAGTTCTTTCGCTCTTTCCACTTGACCTCCTTCGGCTTTGCTATGCTTTTGGGTCATTTGGTCGAGTTCTCTCTTCTCCTTCTTCTTTCTTCTCCTTCTATTATGATTTGTGTTGTTAGTTGACAATGCACTCATCAAGGGGGAGATTGCGGATACATGGGTGTATGCCGGGTCTCTGAGTGATGAGTGATTGTCAACTGGGATGATGTGCATGTTCTTTGGCTTGTGTTGTGCAGGTGTCGAGCATGGATATAGTGATCGAAGGCGAGGTGAAGGTCAAGTAGAGACGTGCCGTGCCGATGGACCGAGAGTGGCGAAGGGCGGACGTGAGGCTTGGACTGAGGGACCAGAGGCCCGAGGATCAGCTGTGGTGGTGGCAGCCTATGACGACAACAAGTGAAGAAGTGCGGTCATGTGTTGCCTGAGTCGTGGACTTGGGGACACGTGTCGGTGGACGGGGTGCACGGGAGGTGCATCCCATCTACGACGTCGGTTTGGTGGTAGAGCCAGGGAAAAACCATCGGGTGGTCGGTTTCCAGGTTTGGGCCTCAAAACCTGGGTGCGGATGGTTTCCGAGTTTGGCCACAAAACTCGGGCTGAGGACGGTTTCCAGGTTTGGGCCTCAAAACCTGGGCGCTGAGGGTTTGCTGAGTTTGGCCTCAAAACTCAGATGCTGGTGGGCTGGTTTCCCGGTTTGGGCCTCAAAACCGGGGGTTGGCTTGAAAAGGCTGGTTTCCTGGTTTGGGCCACAAAACCGGGGGTGCAGAGCGAGGGCGGCACGTGGCGGCAATCGGGAGGTTGCATCGAGGCAACACTACGAGTTGTGCGAGCGTGGCCGTCGGATACACCTACCACCGAGTTGGTCCAGAATAACCTTAGGGTTTAGCTGGTTCGCTCTGTAAGTAGTTAGGGGTAGAGTGGGAAATAGGAATAGTTAGGATTAGGATAAGTAGAGGGAGACACCCACCTCCCTTCCTATCTCAGTTCATTTTGCTCTTTGCTTCTAGGGTTTCCTGCTCTCCCAATCCCCTGCTGTAGCTAGCTGAGATCCGCAGAGAACCATACCTCTGTGTACTGGAGATTTTGAGGAAGTGAGGTCGTATCCTCACTGTTGTAGCGTGTGGTAGCCACACGGTTGCAGATCGATGTGTTGATTCGCGTTTTGATTCGTGTTCTTCGCGTTCTTCGTTTCTCCGCGATTTTCCCGTCACTCGAGCTCTCTCTCCCGTGCGTCTTTGCGAAATCCATTTGAATCAACTTGTTCGTTTTTGAAAGGAGATCATTTCCACCGAAAGAATTCATCTATCTCCCTACGAGCAAGTAGATCGGGTTGATTTCATTTTCATGACGCTTTTCGGTTCATCCTCCTCCCCTTTTGATTTCCTGGTGATTGACTCGATTTGAGCGGATGATTTCTTGAGGATAGTCTCATAACTACTCCGTGATCATCCTCTCCAAGTTTGGGAACGTGGGATTTTGATTTGAATCGCTTTGGAGAAGATTTGGGAGAAGGGCGATCAAAATCGCCCTCCCTGAGTGACCGCGGACAGTCCGCCACTCAGGGCGCGGATAGTCCGCGCGTCGGGGACGAGCCAGACCAGTGGCACTGTCCTTCGGCTGATTTGGCTTTTGGTTGAACGGCGGACAGTCCGCAGTTCAAAGCCGCGGACAGTCCGGTACTGTCCAGGGGACTTGCAGCAGCACTTCGGTTTTGCTCTTTTGGCCGGCGGACAGTCCATGACCTGAGCCCGGACAGTCCGCCACTGGGCAGACAGTCCATGACCTTACTAGGGGACAGTCCGTGAATCGGCTGTTTGCTCCGGTTTAGTGCGTTTGTTCTCCCGGCTTGTTCGCTTGGTTTCCGGACTTCTCGTTTGGCCCTAGAGTTGACCAAGGAACCTCTCTAGGTATCTTTGCTACTTGTTAGCATAGGTATTTAGGAGTTTCTCGACATAGCCGTCTATCTACGTTCGAGACTTGGTTTTTGGGGTTGTGTTCGAGCCGGAGCTTTTTGGCATTTGGGTTGCTATCTTCTTGTGGTGCCTCGTTGTGATCCTAGGGATCATCCACCCTCTTCCAAGGGTCGTGGGCATCACGGTTTCGGTCGCAGTTTCTCGGGGTTGATTTTGGGACATTTGGCCAAAGTTTCGAGAGAAATTTTTGAGCTCCCATTCACCCCCCCTCTGGTCGCCTTGCTAGTGCTTTCTCGGTCCTTCAATAGGGAGTCCAACAAGGGGTGTAATGACTCGATCTCAAAAACTTGCTTTATTTATTGAACATCACTCCTTTGTGTCTCTTGTTGAGCCTACCATTGTAGATGGAGCTCTAGGTGATCCGGATTGGGTGAATGCTATGCATGAAGAATTGAACAACTTCACTCGCAACCAAGTTTGGACACTTGAAGAGCGACCTAAAGGCGCAAGAGTCATTGGAACAAAATGGGTGTTTAGAAATAAGCAAGATGATCAAGGCAAGGTTGTTAGAAACAAGGCAAGGCTAGTAGCAAATGGGTTCTCTCAAGTTGAAGGTTTGGATTTTGGAGAGACCTTTGCACCGGTTGCAAGACTCGAAGCCATTCGTATCCTCCTTGCATATGCATCACATCATGACATTAAATTATATCAAATGGATGTGAAAAGTGCATTTTTAAATGGCTTCATAAATGAACTAGTCTATGTTGATCAACCTCCCGGGTTTGAAGACCCTAGATATCCTAATCATGTTTATAGGTTGTCCAAGGCGCTATATGGGCTCAAGCAAGCCCCAAGAGCATGGTACGAGCGCCTCCGGGACTTCCTCATTGAGAAGGGCTTCACCATTGGGATGGTCGACACCACACTATTCACCAAGAAGCTTGATGGAGAGATCTTCATTTGTCAAGTCTACGTTGATGATATCATCTTCGGGTCAACAAATGAAGCATATTGCAAGGAATTTGGTGACTTGATGTCGAAGGAGTTCGAAATGTCCATGATTGGAGAGCTCACATTCTTCCTAGGCTTCCAAGTCAAGCAATTGAAGGAGGGGACTTTCATATCTCAAGAGAAGTATACAAAAGACCTCCTCAAGCGCTTCAACATGGATGATTCCAAGCCTATCAAGACTCCAATGCCAACAAACGGACATCTCGACCTAGATGTGGGAGGTAACCCGGTTGACCAAACTCTCTACCGTTCTATGATTGGTAGCTTGTTATATTTGACCGCATCTAGGCCCGACATCATGTTTAGTGTGTGCATGTGTGCTCGCTTTCAAGCCGATCCTAGGGAATCACATCTCATAGTGGTGAAGAGAATCCTTAGGTACCTAAAGCACACCCCAAGCATTGGCCTTTGGTATCCCAAAGGAGCTAACTTCCAACTCGTTGGGTATTCCGATTCGGATTACGCGGGTTGCAAAGTAGATAGAAAAAGCACATCCGGAGGGTGCCATTTGCTTGGGAGATCACTAGTGTCATGGAGTTCAAAGAAGCAAAATAATGTGGCCTTGTCAACCGCCAAGGCGAAATACATAGCCGCGAGTGCTTGTTGTGCACAAATCCTTTACATGAAACAAACCCTTTTAGACTATGGAGTAGTTCTAGAAAGGGTACCTTTGTTGTGTGACAATGAGAGCGCGGTTAAGCTTGCTAACAACCCGGTTCAACACTCTCGCACAAAGCACATAGATATTCGCCATCACTTCCTTAGAGATCATGTTTCCAAGAAAGATATATCCTTAGAGGGAGTTAGAACCGAAGATCAACTAGCGGATATCTTCACAAAACCCCTAGATGAGAACACCCTTTGTAGATTGCGAAGTGAGCTTAATGTGCTTGATCTAAGTAACTTTGTTAAAAGGTGAAAGGGGGTTGTCCTTGCATTGCATTGTATCATATTCCATGTTCAATTTATGCTATGCACATAGGCTTGTCATACGTGGTTAAGATAACCGCCCTAAAAAGCGTGTGCAGAAGCTTACCCATGAGCAAACTTGACAAGCAACCTAGATTCAAATTCCGTAATGCATTGCATATGCATGGTTGTTGCTTTGTCGTTTCTTTTCGGTTATGTTTTGAGCAACCGCTGTGTTCGTCCACCGCTAGGGGGAGCATTTGAGGCTCCTAATGGTTGAGTCCCCTAGTTTTGGTGGCCACATGTTGTCTCCTTGGGTTTTAATTGCCTATTTTACCTAAAAATGCTATGTAGCCTATGGCAAAATATTTATAAATTGAGGGTTTATGCGAGGATGCTCATACTAGGTTCCAACTGGTGTTTATTTGCCTCTTATTTGAGTTGGAACTTAGTTGGATAAGTGAGCCGCAACAGAGATCTTCAAATCTGTTCAACATGCAGCATCGGACGCTGCATCAGACGCTCCCGGCGTCCGATGCCCTGCACTGTACACAGCTCCGGCTGGAACAGTGTCAGGGTAGCGTCCGTTGCTCCTACAACGGAGCGTCCGGTGCCCCATCGGACGCTGCCCTGCGTCCGATGCAAAGGCATAGGACGCGTCCGATGTAAACTGGACGTTTATGGAGCTCTCTGGATGGACATCGGAGCGTCCGTTGCGTTATCACCGGCGCGTCCGATGCTCCTTTTAGCGACGCGGTGCGTTCTCTTCACTGACTTTTGGGTCCCACGCGTCATTGTTCACTCATCTTCCTCCTCGCGCCTGTCCTCGCTCCGCCGCCGCGCCCCGAGCCCTAACCCTATCACCCCCCCACCGCCGGCCAACGCGCTCCCCGCCTCCGACCGCCTCGCCCGAGCCACTCCATGCCGTCCTCCCCGCTGATCACCGTCTGCCCGCAAACTGCTGCAGCTGCTTCGCACCCGCTCACCGCCCGCGCGCGCGCGCTCGCCGGCGCCCTCGCCGGAACCCCTCGCCGGCATCTGAGCTCCCTCGCCGGAGGTCCCGTCGTCCCCGAGCTCCTCCCTCCATCTCCGGCGACCTTCTCGGCCGACTACCCTCGGAGTGGGCACCTACCACTCCCTCCTTGATATCCCTTGCCCATAAGGTGCTCGACGTTATGTCTCAACGGCCGTTCCCACTGTTTTTGACCCTCGTTTTCGGCCGTTGTTCGTGCAGACTCCTTGGCGTGTCGCGTGGGTACCGGGACGTCTTCGACTTACCTCTTCTTGGGTGGTTTCGTCAGCTCGTCAGGTAGCAAAGCCCATTCACTCTCTTATCAAATTGCTTTGCTTCCATAGGTCTCGCTTACCTCTAGACTCTATATGCTTATATATATCTCTCTCTTCTTTCTCGCAGCGAGTCAGTGTGACAGTTGTCAGCTTGGTTGGCAGTGACAGATAACCCGGGGCCAAGCCCACGGGTAAGGATCGAGGCCAAGCCTCGCGAGTGTCAGCGGCAGCCGATCTGTGTCAGGGGAGTTGTCTGTTTCGTTGGTTAGTTGGGTTGTCAGTTTGGTTGTCAGGGTCAGTGGATCTTTCAGTGACAGTCCAGCATTCTTTCAGAGGCAGTTTCCCTGTTCTTGTCAGCCATGCCGCGCTGCAAGAACGTCGGTGGTGGCCCTGGAGACTCTCCTCCACGTCGCCCCCTTCCGATCAGAGGCCTGGGAAGGCGAAGCTGATCACGCGCCGGAAGCGATCTAGAGACGAGCGAGAGGCAGCTCAGGCTCAGGCAGTGGCAGACGCCGCAGAGCGTGCAGAGCGAGGTGGCAGTGCGGGCGGACTTAGGATTGAGGATCAGCCGTCCCCCGAGCAGCGCAGAGCGATCGAGGAGGTCGAGCGTCGACACGGTTCGCCGACTGGCACGCTCATGGCTGTCGGTCGTCGGACGACGTACACCTCGCCCGGAGTTGAGCCCGAGAGCTCAGGGCAGGGCCAGGCAGAGGCCGAGGCAGCAGAGGCACCTGAGGCAGAGGCTCCAGAGGCAGAGGCAGAGGCAGAGGAGGAGGTTCCTGTGGAGGTTCCCCGACGTCGGTCCACGCGGACCAGGACAGCGGTGCCACCCCGGCCCGATGTCCCTCTGCGAGGAGCACGTGCTCCATCGAGGCGTGCGCCCCCGCCGATCCTGCATCTGGACCTCCGGGCGGCCACCTGCTCCCAGATTCAGGCTCTCCGGCTTGTCCCAGTTGACTAGTGGTTCCCGAGGGAGCGTTAGGCACAGGCAGGGGCCGAGTTCTTCACAGTTTTAGTTCTGGGTGTTTCAGTTCTACGCGTCTCTTTGGGTTCACCCAGACCGAGAGACCTTGGAGTTTGCTTTTGGTGGAGAGCACTACCGTTTGTTTTTGTCTGAGATCCGGGAGTGGTTTGGACTCTGTCGCTCTGAGACCCGGATCCATGACTTGTGCTACGGTCAGACAGAGCCTCCGAGGCGCCCTCACTGCGGTGAGCAGCCCTCTACAGACCTTGTGCATCCCTGCTTCTGGGAGCCCTTCGGAGAGGGTTCGAGCCGTGTACCGAAGGATCTCACTCCTGCGGCCCGGATCCTCCACGAGGTGCTCCGGCGCACTCTGCTGCCCCGTGTTGGGTTCCGCGAGGCGATCCCCAGGCTTCAGCTGTGGCTACTCAGTTATCTGATTCAGCAGCGGGATTTTGACGTCATGGATGTGATTATCTGCGAGATGGAGGATACCGTGGCAGAGGGCATCAAGGCCCGCAGGCAGCTTCCTTACGCGCACTGGATTTCGTATATCCTTTGGAAGGTTGCTGTCACTACAGGCGCTCGTCCAGCTGAGTCCCTCACCAGCTCCGCGACCGTGTTCCCTGCGTATAACATGAGTCAGCTACTGGGACATGGTCGGGATCACAGGCAGCAGCAGCAGCAGCCGCAGCAGGATGCCCCGTCTACCTCACGCCAGAGACCAGAGGTTCCCGAGTCACTTCAGGAGTAGGACGAGGCTGTCCGTGCACTCGCCAAGCAGGAGCTAGCAGAGCTCGAGGGTGGTGACACGTACGTTGTTGAGGACCCCACTGACAGCTCTGACGAGGACTACCATCTCTCACCTCGCTTCCAGCCCAGAGCTCACGACTCACAGGCCGGGCCGTCTGGTACTGCTTCCTCCGACCCAGCACTCCTTGCTATACTTGCACGGATGGAGGAGCAGCAGAGGACAGTCACTCAGGACGTCCAGAGGCTCGCTCCGGAGCAGCAGAGGTTGGCACAGGCACAGGCCCTAGCGCAGTAGCAGGCACAGGAGAGGTCCGATGCCCTTCAGCGCCAGATGATGGCTTTACAGCAGCTGACCCTGAGCTTCATGGAGAGACTAGCCAGCGGACCTCCCCAGTGGCAGTGGCAGCAGCCTCCACCTCAGCAGCAGCTTCAGTGGCAGCCACCTGTCCCTCCTCAGCAGCAGCCACAGTTCAGCCAGCCTCCACAGTTTCCGCAGAGCTCCTCCCAGTTCACCCTCTTTACCACTCCGCCTGGAGGAGCCCCTGTGTTCAGTCCCTTGCGCACTGGTTTCACGCCACGTCCGATAGAGTCTCTGTTTGCGACGACCACCACAGTGACGCGGGACTTGTCTGCCCGTTTCAGCGAGCTCACCGGATTCCCCACTCCAGATCTTCCGGATCCAGTGCAGACGTCGACGGCTCCAGTGACTTCGACCACTGAGACCCTTTCGAGCTCCGTCGTGTCTTCTGAGCAGACCGAGCCTGTGCAGTCTAAGACCACTACGTCAGTTCAGCCTGAGTTGATAGTTATACTAGAGCTTCTGCACTCCGATACTCAGGGTGACACCGCGACTGCGACAGAGTCAGTGCTAGAGTCAGAGCAGGCAGAGCAGCTCGTGCCAGAGCAGACCCCGACCGCTACACAGCAGCTTCCTGTTTCCAAGGGTCAGCAGGCTACTGGCACCACTTCTTCAGACTCCGAGGAGTATCTTCAGCAGTTTGAGTTCTCTCAGCGCACTCCAGAGACTGCTCCTGACTCGTCTGCACCACCTCCGCCCTCGGACGCTTAGTTTGGCGCTTGATGCCAAAAGGGGAGAGTGGCCGAGTATAGTGATAGGGGGAGCGATGTGAGAGGGTTTCAATTTCTTATGTTGTGTTATGTTCTCATACGCTCTTTACTTATCACTTCTTTTGTGCATGTTTATGTGATATACTTATGCCATGGACCTTTATGACATGTTGTGCTCACTATGATATATGATATGTCATGTCATTTCGCCTTACTCGTTTACTTGTGCTCAATTCTCATCTGTTATGTATTCGAGCTATTTCACTCTTGCACTTGCTATTCACTCTAACTTGTTGAGTGCAGGATGATGGCATGACATGTTTGAACTTGCCTCTAATCAGTTTCTCTTATTCATTGCAAGTTCATACATGTCATGATTTAAAAACCTCTTCTCTCTATACTCGATCTCGTGTTGTCATCAATCACCAAAAAGGGGGAGATTGAACGCATCTTGGCCCCTAGTGGTTTCGGTGATTGGATGAAACACAAGATTACTGTGACTAACGTGTGTTTTGCAGAAACAGGGATGAGTTAGGTCATGGTAATATCGTTTCGGCTTTCAAAGGATGGACGAAAAGACGGTGGTAGACTAGGCTAAGTGTCATATGGTGTTGGAGGACACTTAGGTAGTCTTAGGTCTTTGTTTTTCCTTTGGCCATACTATAAAGGGGAGCGTGAATCAGTAGCTTGACCTAGATAAGACTATTGAGGTAGGTGTGGTGCACACTTGTTATTTCATAGCCCTAGGTAGCTCAGAGAGATGCCTTAAGTCAAGTGGATCAAAAGTCGTTAAGGCCGCGTCGCGATCCGAGTTGAGTCTGCCCTTGTTAAGGGCATTGGACGCTGGCCAGGTGGGCATTGGACGCGTCCGATGCTCACCCCGACTAGGGTTTAGTCTGGTGCGTGGCATCGGACGCGCCGATGTGTCCACATCAGACGCGCCTGTGCCACTGTTCACGTGGGCGTGAACTGGAGGCCGCATCGGACGCAGGCATCGGACGCTGAGGGCCAGCGTCCGATGGCCATGCAGAGAGGTTCCAGAGAGGGTAAATCCACATCGGACGCGTCCGATGTGGTGGCATCGGACGCTGCCAGCGTCCGATGACCCTTTAAGAAGTCTGACAAGAAGGTACAGTAGACCGTTGGACGAGGTCATCAGAGCGTCCGATGCTAGGCATCGGCGCGTCCGATGCCCTCGCAGAAAACCTGTCTTGTGCTGTTTTTGGATGGCCGGTTGGGGAGTATATATATCTCCTTCACTCCATCTATTTGAGTGTTCTTGCCACTTCCATCAGCTGAGAAACACCTTGTGAGTGTGAGTGAGTGCAAGAGCCCTAGTGAGGTTGAGTGATTTGCTAATTGTGAGAATTAGACACCTCCTAGTGAGAATTGAGTAGCAAGTGTGCATCCATCCATCTCTTTGGCCTTGTGTTGGTCAAGTGAGAGTTCTAGCTTGTTACTCTTGGTGATCGGCATCACCTAGATGGCTTGGTGGCGATCGGAGAGCTTGGTGATCATCCGGAGGCATTGTGGATGACCCAAGTCAAGTTGTGACCGGTAGCGAGCGATTCACCGGGCCAGAGAGGCGAAGAATCAGCTCGTAGTGAGCACTTGATCCTTGCGCGGATCAAGGGGGAGCGATACCCTTGCGCGGGTGCTCCAACGAGGACTAGGGGGGTGTGCCAACACATCGATACCTCGGCAAAAAGATCGTTGAGTCATCTCTACTCTCTTACTTTCGCATTTACATTCAAGGAATTCAATTCCGCATTACTACTTGTTGTTCATTCTATATTGAATTGCTTTGCTATGGTTAGAGTGGCTTAGTCTTGATCTTTTGTGTGGCAGAGTAAAAGAGAAACACACATCTAGGCACTAGGGGGTTAATTGGAGCTTGATAGGTTTAATTCTTGAAAGAAGTTTTAGAAAAACCCAATTCACCCCCCCTCTTGGGCATCTTGATCCTTTCAATCCCAAGCCAACTCCACTGGCTATCCCCGTCGACCCTGCGACGTCTACTTCAGCTCGAGGACCCAATCCCACGACATCCTCTTCTTGGGGTCCTCTAGAGCCATCTCTCCAGTGAGCACCCGCTGCACCTGAGGGAGTGACTGCATCTGGCGAGAGGGAGGCGACTTCGGTGAGGCAAGCGCCCTAAAGCGTTCAGCAAGTTCACCCCCCGCAGCAGATGATCGGCGGCATCGACCAGCGAGTCACGCGGTCGTGAGCGTATGGAATCTCTCACTTTGCTCATTCTGCATTTGTTTCTTCTTTTGAGCCCAAAGATGTTGGACACGCACTTTCTGACTCTAACTAGGTTAATGCCATGCATGAGGAGTTAGAAAACTTTGAGCGAAACCAAGTTTGGACCCTAGTTCCACCTCCACCAGGATGCCACCCTATAGGTACCAAATGGGTTTTCAAAAACAAAGAGGGTGAGGATAGGATGGTAGTGAGGAACAAGGCTAGGCTAGTAGCCCAGGGTTTCTGCCAGAAAGAGGGGATAGATTATGAGGAAACCTTTGCCCCTATAGCCCGTTTAGAAGCCATTAGAATCCTCCTAGCCTTTGCTGTTTCGAAGGGTTTTAAGCTTTATCAGATGGATGTCAAGAGTGCTTTCTTGAATGGGTACATAGAGGAAGAGGTTTATGTTAGGCAACCCCCTGGTTTCGAGGATCCCAAGTTTCCAAACCATGTTTATAAACTTTCAAAAGCGTTGTATGGTTTGAAACAAGCCCCGAGAGCGTGGTATGATCGTTTGAAAACCTTTTTACTCTCCAAGGGTTTTAAAATGGGACGGGTCGATAGAACGTTGTTTCTCCTCAAGCAAGGCAACGATACTCTGTTAGTCCAGATTTACGTGGATGACATCATCTTTGGTGGCTCTTCTCATGCGCTTGTTGCAAAGTTTTCAGATACTATGAGCAGGGAATTCGAGATGAGTATGATGGGCGAGTTGACTTTCTTCCTCGGGTTGCAAATTAAGCAAACCCGAGACGGGACGTTTGTGCATCAAGGAAAATACACGAAGGATATCCTGAAGAAATTCGACATGGGCGAGGCCAAGCCTCTTACGACACCCATGCCGACGACTGCGGCGATGGACGCGGACCAGGACAGAGAGCCGATTGACTAGAAGGAGTACCGAAGCATGATTGGTTCGCTTCTGTACCTGACGGCAACGAGGCCGGACATACAGTTTTCTGTGTGTCTGTGCGCTCGTTTTCAGGCGTCCCCTCAGACTTCCCACAAGCAAGCAGTCAAGCGCATCATGAGGTACCTCCGATACACTCCTGAGTTCGGACTTTGGTACTCTTCTTCTTCGACTCTTTCGCTTTGTGGTTACTCTGATGCGGATTTTGCCAGCTGTCGGCTTGAGCACAAGTCTACTTCTAGGACTTGTCAATTTCTTGGATCTTCACTGGTTTCGTGGTCTTCTTGCAAACAGTCGAACGTAGCCCAGTCTACTACAAAAGCCAAGTATGTTGCCGCTGCTTCTTGTGCTTCGCAGCTTTTATGGATGGTTGCTACATTGCGTGATTTTGGTCTAGATTTCAGTCGGGTTCCTTTGCTTTGCGACAGCACTTCTGCCATTAGTGTAGCAAAGAACCCTGTTCTTCACTCCAAGACCAAACACATCAATGTTCGCTTTCACTTTCTTCGTGATCACTATGAGAAAGGCGACATTGATCTGAGGCATGTAGACACCCATAACCAGGTTGCGGATATTTTCACCAAGCCTTTGGATCTCTCAACTTTTGCTAGGCTGAGAGGTGAGCTTGGTGTATGTTCCCTTTTTAGATAGGGGAAGCATGTTGCTTGATGTACCATAGACTGACTGCCTGATCCTTTTTGTTTTTGGGTCTTGAGTCTTTTTGGTTTTGTTTTGGCTCCGATTTTGACTTCTTCTAGCATACATTCTGCATTTTTCGAGCTTCATGTCTATATTCCTTAGAATGAACTTATGCTCTGATTAGTGTATGCTACTATGATATGTGATGATGCTTGTAGCTTAGGCTCTCCTTGATCACTGATACATGTTGTGAGCTAAGCTATATTCTCTTTCAGAATGATGAACATGTCTAATGAACTTAAAAATTTGATACATGTTCACCATTGAAATTGGCAACTAGCATGTGTAGGATGTGTTGAGGTCACATGAGCTATTTCATATATGCTAGGTTGCTATGTCTCTAGCTCTGAGTCTTTCACTTGCTTGGGCTGTTCATATTCTGCTTAAAATGAACCAAGTGTTAGTGATTTGAAAAGATCGAGACGGGATTGCTTTGTCAGCACATCACGGTATCGAGACTGTTTCTCATAGCACCTTGAGTTAAACTTGAACCGTGTAGTGTAAGACCGAAACCGATGCTTTAAGCTTCTGATTGCATATGCATAGGCTTAGTACGGTTGGAAAGTTAGGCAGTGACAAGCTTTCAACCTCTCGCAATCACATGCTGAATTTGAACTTGTGTTAATAACCGCTGCAATTTCTCCGATAAAATCTAGAAACTGTTGGCACCAAAAGTGACGCACTGTGCCAATCACACAGCAAGCCGGAGAAGCTGGCTTCAAACGTGGCCCGGGTGCTCAGAAGTCCAGTGCGTGCCAGTCAGTTTGCCCTGCAACTAACAAGGGAGATAAACTTTTAAATACAAAGCTGGAACATGTCGGGTATGACCAGACAGTTCCAAAATATATGGCCCTGAAGCCACTTACGACGACATATAGCTATGAAAGCTATCTGTCAACAGGTTTAAAGATTATTCAGCAATATGAACAGAGTTACGTGAATAACAGGTTGCCGAACACGTTTGCATGAGAATCGTACTTGCATGATGTATTAAATATAAGTTAAAACTTAACCAATCTCGATTGTACAACCGAGTTGGGATCCATGGGGATTGAACATACAAACTAAGCATGACTAAGCTAATCTAAAGCCTGCGCCTGCCGCACGACACCTAGCCTTGTCATAGATCAAACATACTTAACATGCATGAACCCTCACCACGTGGCAATCCAGATACGATCCAATCGGCTATTACGAACAATAGATCTACTGCATAAAAGACTTTTCAATAATAAACGTGAAAGAACAGAGCAGATCTATAAAGATGAAGCCGAACCGAACGGTATCTAGATTGGGCAAAAGTGTTATGATGAAATAAACATAACAAAACATATAACACAAGGTAACTTAATGAATCTATCAGATTGCCAAATCTAACAGAGCCGATAACTATTTTTACTCATGACTCAATCCGCCGCACGATACAAGGCATAAGCAAAAACCTCCCGTCATAAGCTTAAATCCGCCGCACGATACTAAGCTTAACGTACGAGACTACTTGCACCATATCTAAATCCGCCGCACGATACTAGACATGATAACAAGGTTGCCGGAACTTACGGAGGTCGACGGATCGATGGCCCCTCTCGAAGAACACGACGACACGACTTGGACTCGAAGACGGCACGGGGCCGGGTTGGTTGTATTGATTGTGAACCTCCTTACAATAGTCTCAGGGTTTATATTTATACCCTGGTGTTCTACGAGTCCTAGGAGGACACGATTACAACAACAAAACAGGAAACTTATCTAAAACACGATGCCTTTTATTCTAAGCCTCCCTTAATAATCGGCACGTGCTAACCATGACGATATCTTCTGTTGCCGAATCTTCTGATATGCCGTATTTGTCGCAAACCGACTTAGCCTGAGGTAGCCGACCGCAGCGCCATATTGCCGAATCCACCCCCCGTTTGACCAGTCGCCTCCACAGCCTTACCGAATCGATTGGACTAGCCGACCGTGCTTGCTATCTACCGAATCCCTCAGGTGGTGATTTCTCCCGAACTTGCGCCGTGCTGGCCCACTTGTCATAGTGCGAAAATTCTGTGTTAACACATGCCCCCTCAATTTCTGCACAAAGGCATTTGTTCTGAAATTGACCATAAGTCCGCCGCTTGTTCTAGGTCAGCACTGCTTCAAACTCTGCGTCTTCCCCAAATCATCAACAGCTTCAAACTCCACCCGAGTTTCGCAATGGCGACCCACGACGAGATCTCGGAGGTAAATTTCACTTTTCCTTTCAACGCATTCGGTCAATTTATATCGGCATTCGGCTCATCTAGCTTCCTCCGCACACCTTCTCCTTTCAGGCCCTTAGGGATGAAATTCTGATTCCTTGCGACGCGGATCCCAACTCCTACTTCTTGGGACCGATGGGAAACTCCAATCCAACCAATATCATCGGTATGGAGACCAACAGAACCCCTTTCAAGCATGGAGTCATTTCACCGAACAGGTGGCAGTATACCTTCAAGAACTGGCCCCTGCCCGCGGTCACCGGCTGGAGGAATTGGTACAGAAGAACTCAGGCGAGATTTGGGCCTCACTGGGAAACCCAAGACATCCATCATGCTCTGGAACTGTCCCTGGCCGACATGCCCAAAAATGAGTCATTGCTCATAGCAGCTTCTCATTTTTGGTCAGATGCCCTCAATGCTTTCGTGTTCGGCCATGGCATAATGACAATCACACTAGCCGATGTCTTCATGATGAGCGGCCTGAACATTACCTCGATCATGAATGCCGACGAACTGCTAGAGAAAATTCCTCAGAGATCCATTGATGTCAGTGTTGGATGGATGAAGTATGTAGAGATCCACAACAAAATGTCAGGCCCAGTAGCAGAAACAGAGCACAGGGCTTTTCTAAACATGTGGCTATGCAGATTTATCTTCTGTGGGAGATCCAATGAGCCAACCCTCAACTACATCGCACTGGCTGATAAATTATCCAAAGGAAAGCAACTCCCTCTAGGCAGGCTCTTCCTGGGATCCATATACCACATGATGCATCGTGTTCTCGTTGTCTCCTTGTGTGGAGGAATTTCGGCTGAAATCGAATCGTGTTCTGTGTTCTTCACGTTTTGGTTTTTCATCTCCTGGAGATTTGCATGGTTCTCCCTCTCCGCGAGATGATTTTTGATTCCACTTGAATCAATTTGTTCTTGGTCGTGAGTCCCTTCTTTCCACCGAAGGATTTCTCCTCTAACCTCACGAATTCATAGATCGAGTCGATTTCGTGTTCGTTCTTCTTTCTTTCCCCTTTTGCGGTGATCCACGAATTTCTCTCAATTGACTTGGTGAGGTGCGATGATTTCTTAGGATTATCACCCCAATACATAGAGGATCACCTAGGAGGAGTTTGATTGAAGTTCTTCTCATTTTGGTTGAGATCGATTTGGATTTGGCTTTGAACCCGAGCAAGTTTGTGTTTTCTGGGTGGTGGCGGACAGTCCGCGCCTCTGACGGCGGACAGTCCGTGGATCGGGGTTCTTCAGGTTCAGTCAGGCGCAGACCGCTGACTGTTCACTGTCGAGTGAACGGCGGACAGTCCGCGGTACAAACCCGCGGACAGTCCGGGATCTGTCCAGCAGACTTGCAGAACAGTTCTGTGTCTGGTCTTTTGCCGGCGGACAGTCCGGACCCTCAGTGTCGGACAGTCCGGCATTGGGCGGACAGTCCGGGATCCTGACCCCGGACAGTCCGCGAATCGGCTGTTTGTGCAGTCTTGTTCCTTGCCCTCGGTAGTTGGTTTTGGGGTTTCTCCGGAGGTTCCGCTGTACCACTAGGACATCTCCTAGGGTATCCACCTACTCGTAAGCCGTGAACTCTCCGGTCGTTTCGAGTCTTCGCTTTTGGGGTGACTTTCTGGGACAAGGACCATACTATTCACGAGTTGAATTTCAGGCTCCCATTCCCCCCCCTCTGGTCCCTAATCCGGTCCTTCAGGTTAACTTCTGGAAATGGTGGTAAGGCTCTCTTGAGTTTGCGTCTTGTCTTCTTCCATAAAGCTTCGGGATCCTCAACGTAGTTCTTCGGAAGTTGGTAACCAGTCATACATCACACCCTGCATAAGATAAAAGATAAACAAAGCCAGGGTAAGTCTGTTTGAGTAGAGATAAAGATTCAGTGCATTATCATATGTGTGTAAGTTAAATGATATGTTCTAGCTACCGTTTTAATGATGCTAATGCAATGTCCTAAAAGTGTTCATAAAGATTTTAATGAATAACCCTAGGTACCATCCCTAATTGAATTGATGTGTTCCCCGGCAACGGCGCTAGAAATGCTTGTTGACACTCCTTAATGGAATCACCCTAAGAATGAAACTCATAAACAATAACCTAGTGAAGGCACTAAAGAGTGTACGGGACACTACTAGCATCACTTAACGTCAAGTTGTCATCCCCAACACGAAGCTAGCAATGTGATTATATTAGAGCACTGGATCTATGAAGGACCGAGAACTCTACCAGAAAGCGACCAGAGGGGGGGGGTGAATGGGAGCCTAAAAATTTCTCTCAAAACTTTGGCCTCTGTCCCGAAAATCAACCCCCAAAAGCTTCGATCGAAACATGATGCCCACAACCCTTGGAAGAGGGTGGATGATCCCTAGGATCACAGCGAGGCACCACCAAACAAGAGCAAGTCAAAAACCAAAATCTTCGGCTCAAGTTCAACCCTAAAAACTAACTTCCGAACGTAGATGGATAGCTACGTCGGGAAATCTCCAAATACAGATGCTAACGAGTAGCAAAGATACCTAGAGAGGTTCCTTGGTGAACTCTAAGGCCAAACGAGAAGTCCGAAAAACAAGCGGAAAAGCCAGGAGAGCAAACGCACTAAAACGCAAGCTTCGGCCAAATCCCAGACTGTCCGGACTCCCAGTCCCGGACTGTCCGCGCCAGGGACGGACTGTCCGTGGTTCCCTGGCGGACTGTCCGCCGGTCAAAATGCAGAAACAACACTGCTGCTGAACTCATTCTGCTCAGTCCCGGACTGTCCGCGAACTAGCACTGCGGATTGACCGCCGGTGTCCTGACCCTCTGAACGCAGGGGCGAGCAACCACTGGTCTGGCTCACGCCCGATGCACGGACTATCCGCGAGTCATGCCGCGGACTGTCCGCCAACATCCAGTGAAGGCGATTTCAATCGCCACTTCACCAAATCTCCTCAAATCTGAATCAAAACGAAATCCCTTGATCACAAACTTGGAGCAAATGATCACAAGATAGTTAGAAGACTATGCCCAAGAAATCATCTGCTCAAATTGACTCAATCAACGGGGAATCGAAAGGGAAGGTGTTGGAACGAAAAAGTTTCCACGAAACTTGAATCGACCCGATCTACTTGTTCGTGAGGGTAGAGATAAATTCCTTTGGTGGAAATGTTCTCCTCACATCAAAGAACAAGTTGATTCAAGTGGATTTGAAAAAGACACATCATGGAGGGAGATCGAGTGACGGGAAAATTGTGGAGAAATAAAGAAAGCGAAGAACAAGTTCAAAACGCGAATCAAGACCACAAATTGCCACCCGAAATTCGTCCCCACGAGGAGACAACGGGAATCTGGTCCCGTTTTCGCAAAATCCAAATACATAGAGGTATTGTTCACCGTCTCTGCGGATCTCAGTAGCTACAGCAGGGAATGGGAGAGAGGAAACCCTAGAATGAAAATAGCAATGTCTGAGATAGGTTGGGAGGTGGGTGTCTCCCTCTACTTATACTAATCCTATTCCCACTTTACCCCTAATTATAAACAGAGCGAACCAGCTAAACCCTAAGGTTATTCTGGACCAACTTGAAGTAGATGGTGATCCGACGGCCACGCCCGCACAACTGGTAGCTTCGCCTCGACGCGACCTCACCGATTGCCGACACGTGCCGCCACGGCTCTGCTCGTCCTTTTCACGGACCTCCCCCCGGTTTTGAGGCGGAAACCGGGAAACCTAGGCCATCCCCCGGTTTTGAGGCCAAAACCGGGAAACCTGTCGTCCGTCACCTGAGTTTTGTGGCCCAAACTCAGAAACCCGCCAGCGCCCAGGTTTTGAGGCCAAAACCTGGAAACCGTCCTTAGCCCGAGTTTTGTGGCCCAAACTCGGAAACCGGCCGCACCCAGGTTTTGAGGCCCAAACCTGGAAACCGTCCACTCGGTGGTTTTTCTGTGG
The DNA here is from genome assembly GCA_009763385.1 of Coix lacryma-jobi var. lacryma-jobi. Taxonomy (NCBI): domain Eukaryota; kingdom Viridiplantae; phylum Streptophyta; class Magnoliopsida; order Poales; family Poaceae; genus Coix; species Coix lacryma-jobi. Next base: position 104,072,844 of record CM019823.1, on the reverse strand, counting down.
CTCAACCACCAAACCGAAGTCGTAGAGGGGATGGACCGCCTGTGCACCCCATCCACACGCAAGTCTTCACTTGTCGTTGTCCCAAGCTGTTAGTCACCACGGCCGATCCTCAGGCCACCGGTCCATCAGTCCAAGCCTCACGTTCGCCCTTCACCGCTCCGGGTCCATCGGCACAACACGTCTCTACTTGACCTTCACCTTGCCTTAGATCACCGTATCCGTGCTCAACACCTGCACAACACAAGCCAAAGAATATGCACATCATCCCAGTTGACAATCACTCATCATCTCAAGATCCGGCATACACCCATGTATCCGCAATCTCCGCCTTGATGAGTGGATTGTCAACTACCAACACAAATCATATGAAGGTAGAAGAAGAAGGGAGAAGAAGTAAGCGAACTCAACCAGTCGACTAAAAGCGATGCAAAGCCAGGATAAGTCGAATGGAGTGAGCGAGACAACTTGGTTCCCAAAGACATGGGCAACGGCTCGACGCAACCAAGCAAAGCAAAGCTAGCCCTCAAGAAGAGGTAGAACAGGCTCAACACCGCTAGCAAGAAGGTAGTCGGAGCAAAAGAGAGGCAACTAGCAGAACCGCTCCAAACCAATTGAAAAACTTCACAAGCCAAAAATCGCTCCAAACCTATTGAAAAACTGCTTCGAACCAATTGAAAAACCATATAGGCTGAAAGTCGCTCTAAACCAATTGAACAGCTCGTCAAAGCAAAAATCAAGCAAACTCCCCCTTCAATAGTGCACACAACGAGGGACATGATTTGTCAAATTTCTCCCCCTTAGTTGAAAATGCACACAACAAGGCAAATGCATATAAGTTACAAATGCAGGTTAGAAGCTTCAGGTATAGAACCTATAGAGTGAATAGATGCTCTAAAGAGTGCTGATCCAATGATTCAACAACAAGCATAAATGCCAGAAAGGCTCAAACTGATCACAGAATACGAAATATGAACATATGAGCAAAGTGAGCAGTTTTAAGCCATTCAGAAAGGGTTTCACCATCAAAATAGCACCAAACATGTATAGAGAGGAAGTTACACAAGTGCTAAACATGTATCCAAGGTGAACTACCCCTAGCAAAGTTCAATCCTCATGCTATAGAATGAAACATAGACTTGTGTTTTCAACATTTATCGGAGCTGCAGCGGTTTTTACACAAGTTTAAAATTTCAGCATAGGATTGCAAGAGGTTGAAAACTTGACATCGCCTAACTTTTCAACTGAGCTAAGCCTATGCATAAGCAATCAGAAGCTTGAAGCAACGGTTTCGGTCTTACACTACACGGCTCAAGTTTAACTCAAAGTGCAATGAGAAACAGTCTCGATACCATGATGTGCTGTCAAGTAATCCCATCTCGATCTTTTCAATTCACTTAGACTTGGTTCAAATTTTAACAGAATATGAACAAACAAAGCAAGTGAAGGACTCAGAACTAGAGACATAGCAACCTAGCATATATGAAAAGCACAAGTGACTTCAACACCTTCTACACATGTTAGTTGCCAAACTCAATGGTGAACATGTTTCAATTTTTATGTTGAATTATGCATATTCATAGTTCTGAAAAGTAGCTCAGCTCACAACATGTATCAGTGAAAAAAGAGCCTAAGCTACAAGCATCATCATGTATCTTCGGAGCATACACTAATCAAAGCATAGATTCATTCTACAGATGATAGACATGAAGCTCGAAAAAGATAAAGATGCAAATATGATGAAATGCAAGAGTCAAAACAAGAACAAAATAAAAGAAGTTAGTCTATGATACAATAACCAAAATGTTTCCCCCAACTAAAAGGGGAAACACACACCAAGCTCACCTCTCAACCTCGCAAAGGTTGATTGGTCCAAAGGCTTGGTGAAAATATCTGGCAACTGAAGATGAGTATCGACATGGTGAAGGTCGATATCACCCTTCTCATAGTGGTCTCGCAAGAAATGAAAGCGCACATCAATGTGTTTGGTCTTAGAATGCAACACGGGGTTCTTTGCAACGCTAATCGCACTCGTGCTGTCACAAAGCAATGGAACTCGAGAAAAACTCAGACCAAAATCACGCAAAGTGGCTATCATCCACAACAACTGAGAACAGCAGCTAGCCGCAGCAACATATTCAGCATCTGTGGTAGACTGTGCGACACTAGACTGCTTGCGAGGGGACCAAGATACAAGGGAAGAACCCAAAAACTGACAAGTCCCAGAAGTTGACTTGCGCTCAAGTCGGCAACCAGCAAAATCAGCATCCGAGTAACCGCAAAGGGAGAGGGTGGAAGAAGCAGAATACCAAATCCCAAACTCGGGTGTGAAGCATAAGTACCTCATAATGCGCTTGACCGCCTGACGGTGAGAGGTGCACGGCGACGACTGAAATCGCGCGCAAAGACACACCGCGAACTGGATGTCCGGGCGTGTCGCCGTCAAGTACAGTAGCGACCCGATCATACTCCGGTACTCCTTCTGGTCCATAGCTTCTCCATCCTTGTCCGCATTGAGAACATATATGATGAATGATTGACTTTGATGAGGAAGGTTTGAGGCTTTTACCCGGTTTAGTCCATATCTCGCTATGCGCTTATTGTTTATGACTAACCGATGGCGTGAGTTGTGTGGTGTTTCTGTGTTGGTGTGCGTGTGCGACATGTGTCTCTTGGCTGTGTTGATGTGCAGGTGTGGAGCTCGAATACAGTGGTCTATGGCGAGGTGAAGGTCAAGTAGAGACGTGCCGTGCCGACGGACCGGGAGCGGTGAAGGATGGGCGTGCCGTGCGGCGGACGTGCCATGCCGATGTACCTAGAGCGGTGAAGGGCGGACGTGAGGCTTGGACTGACGGACCAGAGGGCCAGAGGACCAGCTGTGGTAGCTGGCACGTGGCATCGGCGAGCAGGAGCACATGGGGATGTGCGGTGCATCGGCCGAGTCGGGAGGAAGGCGCTGGAGTCGTGTCACTTGGCGGGAGGTCGGACACGGGCTTGCGTGCGGCGCAAGTGCCGTCGGCCAAGTCAAGAAGGAAGGCGAAGGCGTTGTGCCCGGCGTGGAGGCTGGACATGCATCGGCATCGGTGCCGGTGGTCAGGATGTGAGAACCACATCCCGTCTACGGTGCGGGTTCGGTAGCTGAGCCTCAAAAACCTACCATCGACGGTTTCCAGGTTTGGGCCTCAAAACCTGGGGTGGCCGGTTTCCAAGTTTGGGCCTCAAAACTCGGGGTGGACGGTTTCCCGGTTTGGGCCTCAAAACCGGGGGTTGGTCCGAAAGGACGGTCGACGCGTGGCGGCACCGAGAGGCTTGCGTTGCGGCGAAGCTATCGGTGAGAAGGCGCGGCGGTCGACGGTGGCGGCACGTGGCGGCATCAGGCAGGTCGCGTCGAGGCGAAGCTACTGGATGTGCGGGCGTGGCCGTCGGATGAAGATTGACCGGACTGGACGGCTTTACCCCTGGGGTGTATTTGGGACGAGTGCTTAATGTAAGGGCGTTTTGGTCTTCGGACGTGCGCCTATATATATGAAGGGGGCTGCTAGGGCAGCTGGTATCCTATGGAGCGGTGTCACTCTCATTTTGCTGTTTGTGAGAGGAGGCTAGGGTTAGGGAGAGACAGGCTCTTGTTCTTGAGCTTTTCGCCATCCAAGCTTTGATCTGCTGGAGTGGCTTGTAGCTTGACACCGAGTGCTTAATGAATCATCCATTCCTCTGAGTCCAAGGATCAAATTCGTGCATTGATTTGTCTTGCGATTTTGTTCTTCGCGTTTGCACGTTTTCCCCTCTTTCGTTCTTCACGAGAATTCTTGTTTCGAGGGAAGATTCGCAAATCCGTTTGAACCATCTTGTGTAGCTTCGTGAGAGTCTTCTTTCTACCGAAGGAATTTCTCTAATACCTCACGAACTCACAGATCGGGCGGATTTAGTTTTGGGATCGAGTTCTTGCCCGTTCCTCACCGTTTTCTTCGATTCACTGATTTGGAGTTAGGTTCGAGCCATGATCTCTTAGGAGTAGCTCACTAACATCCTTGTGATCCCTCACACGAAGTTAGAGCCCTAGTGCTTTTGATTTGAGGGAAATCGGGTCGATTCGGTGGACGAACAGGGGACTGATCGGGGTGACCGGACGCTGCCTCATAGCGACCGGACGCACCGAGCCAGAGTCCGGTCGTTGAACACCCGCGCTGTCCAGTTCGCGCGTGGTGACCGGACGCTGACTGGGATTCGACCGGACGCACCACCACGCAGAGTCCGGTCCAACACAGAGAGCTCCCGCAACGAGTTTCTGTGGACCGGACGCGTCCGATCGTTCCTGACCGAACGCACCTCAGAGTCCGGTCAAAGCTGTCAGAAAGCGTTTTGTGCGACCGGACGCTAGGGTTTCGCATGACCGGACGCACCGAAGGCACTGTTCATTGCCCCCTCGGTGCTTGACCGGACGCCCAGTTGTAACGACCGGACGCTTCTTCACCGTGAGTCCCGTCGTGAACAGAGAGCTCCCAGAATGCAGTTCAGCTGACCGGACGCGTCCGGTGCCTATCGACCGGACGCACCAGTGAGTCTGGTTAGTGCTGACAGAGCGCGTTTTTCGTCCGTATCTTTTGCGTTCGAGCTCTGATTTGAGATCCGCTTTTTGCGTTGGATTCCCGACTCTGTGCTCTATAGAAATCGGGCTTCCCGCTTTGCGAGATTGCCTGAATCCCCCTCACGTTGCTCGGGGGAGGTTGAGGTTACCCAAACTCCATCCTGTCACTAGTTGACTTGCGTGGATTTGGAAGAGGGAGATTTTGTGGTGTCTCGCTGTGTTCCTAGGGAACATCCACCCATACTCTTGGGTCGAGGACATTACGTGTGTCGGCTTTGCTCTTGGGGTTGATTTTGTTGGGACAGAGGCCATAATTTCTAAGAAGAAATTTTAGGCTCCCATTCACCCCCCCTCTGGTCGCCTTGCTTTAGCATTTTCGGTCCTTCAATTGGTATCGGAGCCAGTTAGGGATCTCTCTACCTTAACCGGTTCCGGATCCGCGAAGGCGACCTTTAAGAGTGGTTTTTCCTCCGGCGTGGTTTGCCGAGGTGTTAAGCTTTTGTTTGGCTAACACTAACCGTGCTTTTCGAGATAGCACCAAGTTCTTCTTCTAGTGTGTCTTTGTCCTTAGGTTTGAGTCTTGGACATGTGATCGAGGACGACACTTTGGCAAGAAGGAGGAGTACGGCTCTTGAGGCGGAACGTGAGGTGGAAGCTTTGCTGGACTTCCTAGGAGATGATGAGCATTCAACGGAGGATCGTATACGTGAACTTGGCAAGGCCAAGAAAGGTACACTTCTCGCTAGTCTTGGGATTTTGTCCCAACGATTTGAAGCTTGTTGTGATGATAACCTGAGATATGATGAGCTTTGTGATACCTTGCATAGAAAGATCAAGAAATTGAAATGCTCCATCACTAGGTTAAAATGTGGCCTTTTTCATTGGAAGTCTAGTGCATCTTTCCCTTGCACCTCTTGTAGTGACATGGTTAGGAAGAATAATGAGCTATGCTTTTCGCTTGCTAGCTTAGAATCTGAAAATGAAATATTGAAATCAAATGCTTCCATACCATGTCTTGTTTGCTTTGACTTGCGCAAGGACCTTGTTTATGCTAAATCTGAAATAGCCTTGCTTAGGTCAAAAGCTTCTTTACCATGTGTTTCATGTGAGTCTTTGCATGCTGAAATTAATGAATTAAAATTGACTCACACCACATGTGTAGATAAACTTGAGCATGCTAGGGCTGAAATTGATGAGATAAATGCTAGGCCTTGTAGCTTGTGCTCTTTGAATAAAGATGCTTTCCTTACTTCTTGTGTTGATCATGATTCTTTGCTTGATGTTTCTGGTGATGTTTCTTCCACCAATTTCATTTGCACATCATGCATTGATTTGGAAAAAGAAGTTTTGGCTTTGAAGGTTTTGCGCGATGATATGAGCGCCAAGTTGGTTGAGCACAATGATATGAGTGCCAACCTTGAAAAAGAAATTGAGCTCTTGCGTACCACATATGCCGAGTGCATAAAAGAGGAGATGGAGAATCTGAAAAACACTCCTTGTGGTACTTGTGATCGCCTCATGTTTGAGAATGAGGTTTTAGCCAAAAGGTGCAAGAGTCTTTGTGCTAAGTCTTTTGAGTCACGCATTTCTTCCAACTCCGATGTTGATATTTCTAAGTTTGCATCTTTGTAACCGGAGTTGAGTTCTTGTGTTGCGCGTGAGTCTTTTGACGTTAGCACTAGTGTCAAGGTTTCGGATAGCTCTTTCATAGCTACTCCTAACCTTGTTGTTTCTTCGAGTGATGTCCAAGGGACTTCTCTTGATAAGGGTGCTTCTCATATTTTTGGGACTCGTGCTCCCAATCCGGTTTTCCATTGCACCTTTTGCAAGAAGGATGGACACTCATTCGATTTTTGTTTCCGCCGTGTCAAACACGAGCGACGAATTCGAGCTAAGGCTTTTAGGAAGCCGCGTAGCCTTTCCCATGGCACGTGTGCTCCTAGCATTGGCACCAAGTTGGTGGTTGATGCTTCTTGTTCTAAGCCCCAAGGGACTTCTCACTTGTCGGAGAATGGTGTGCCTCCCGGTAGGCCTTTGTACCATTGCTCTTTTTGTGAGAAAGATGGGCATCAAGAAAGCTTCTGCTATCGGCGTGCCAAACGCTTGCGCCAAGCTCGCTCTTCTAGGAAGATGGTGATTCATAGCCCGTCTGATGGCATGAACACTTGTGCTCCTAGTAAGAAGCCCATTTTTGTTGATGGGATTTATGACTCCTTTTCTAGTGGGATAGGTCATGGTCGTGGACATGCTTCTAGAGCTTCTTCTCTTCGTCCATGTCATGCTGTTCATGATGATTCTATTGGTTCTTCTACAAAGACCTTGGAAGATGTTTGCCTCTTTTCCCGTGGTACGACTCGTTCTTCTCCTCGAGTTGTCCTTTTGAGGAATGCTTCCAAGGGTGTTTCTCAATTGTATTTGAACCAACATTTGCATCATGCTAACCCACATGATAAGTTGAGATTTGTGACCAAGTCCTGGATTCCCAAGTACATGATTGCTAACCCTTCGGGATCCAAGACTCGGGTTACTTTGTCCTCTTGTGTGTAGATATGAGGACGCGGGGTGGAGAACATGCGCATGATGGAGCTTGATCTTTTAGATATGATCAAGATTTGATGGTTCTCTACACCCCGCCTAGATTTGCCTCCAAAGAGGTTTTTGCTACTCGGTGAGCATTCTTTTACACTCATACCTTGTACATCCATGTTCTGTGCCTTGTGGTAGGAGATGGTCTTTTATGTGCTCACTTGTATAGTTGTTACATGTACATTTTCTTTTGTATCATGTTGTGCTTTAGTCTAGCATGTGCTATCTTGTATATCATGTCAGGCTAGCTTTGCATGCATCTCATCATGTACATCTTGCATATTAGAGCTTCATGTATATAACAATGAGAATGAGATTATGCTCTTTTTGGTATGCCCTGTCTATTCATGATGATGCTTGTAGCTTAGGCTCTTTTTGATCACTTGATACATGTTATGAGCTAAGCTATTTTTTGGCAAATGGTGAACTTGACTAATCAACTATGAAACTTTTAATTTGTTCACCATTGAGATTGGCAACTAGCATGGGTAGGATGTGTTGAGATCACTTGTGCTATCTTTTGTATGCTAGGTTGCTATGTCTCTTGCATTGAGTCATTCACTTGCTAGGTTCGAGCCATGATCTCTTAGGAGTAGCTCACTAACATCCTTGTGATCCCTCACACGAAGTTAGAGCCCTAGTGCTTTTGATTTGAGGGAAATCGGGTCGATTCGGTGGACGAACAGGGGACTGGTCGGGGTGATCGGACGCTGCCTCATAGCGACCGGATGCACCGAGCCAGAGTCCGGTCGTTGAACACCCGCGCTGTCCAGTTCGCGCGTGGTGACCGGACCCTGACTGGGATTCGACCGGACGCACCTCCACGCAGAGTCCGGTCCAACACAGAGAGCTCCCGAAACGAGTTTCTGTGGACCGGACGCGTCCGATCGTTCCTGACCGGACGCACCTCAGAGTCCGGTCAAAGCTGTCAGAAAGCGTTTTGTGCGACCGGACGCTAGGGTTTCGCATGACCGGACGCACTGAAGGCACTGTTCATTGCCCCCTCGGTGCTTGACCGGACGCTCAGTTGTAACGACTGGACGCTTCTTCACCGTGAGTCCGGTCGTGAACAGAGAGCTCCCAGAATGCAGTTCAGCTGACCGAACGCGTCCGGTGCCTATCGACCGGACGCACCAGTGAGTCCGGTCAGTGCTAACAGAACGCGTTTTCGTTCGTATGTTTTGCGTTCGAGCTCCGATTTGAGATCCGCTTTTTGCGTTGGATTCCTGACTCTGTGCTCTACAGAAACCGGGCTTCCCGCTTTGCGAGATTGCCTAAATCCCCCTCGCGTTGCTCGGGGGAGGTTGAGGTTACCCAAACTCCATCCTGTCACTAGTTGACTTGCGTGGATTTGGAAGAGGGAGCTTTTGTGGTGTCTCGCTGTGTTCCTAGGGAACATCCACCCATACTCTTGGGTCGAGGACATTACGTGTGTCGGCTTTGCTCTTGGGGTTGATTTTGTTGGGACAGAGGCCATAATTTCTGAGAAGAAATTTTAGGCTCCCATTCACCCCCCCCCTCTGGTCGCCTTGCTTTAGCATTTTCGATCCTTCACGCATCCAAGGCCGTCGTGGTCGACATGGGTGTTGGAAGAGGCTTGGCCTCACCCATATCGAACTTCTTCAATATGTCCTCGGTGTACTTGCCCTGGTGCACGAACGTCCCCTCTCGGGATTGCTTGATTTGCAACCCGAGGAAAAACGTCAGCTCGCCCATCATGCTCATCTCAAATTCTTTGCTCATAGTATCTGCAAACTTGGCAACCAAAGCATGAGAAGAACCACCAAAGGTGATATCATCCACGTAAATCTGAACCAACAAAGTGTCATTGCCTTGCTTGAGGAGAAAAAAGCGTTTTATCCGCACATCCCATTTTAAAACCCTTAGCAAGCAAAAAGGTTTTCAACCTATCATACCAGGCTCTAGGGGCTTGTTTTAAACCATACAAAGCTTTGTGAAGTTTAAAAACATGGTTTGGAAACTTGGGATTTTTGAAACTAGGGGGTTGTTTCACATACACCTCCTCTTCTATGTAGCCGTTTAGGAAGGCACTCTTGACATTCATTTGAAAAAGTTTAAAACCTTTGGATGCAGCAAAAACCAAGAGGATCCTAATTGCCTCCAAACGAGCTACAGGAGCAAAAGTCTCCTCATAGTCTATCCCCTCCTTCTAACTATACCCCTGGGCTACAAGTCTGGCCTTGTTTCTCACAACATGGCCATCTTCTCCTTGTTTGTTTTTGAAAACCCATTTTGTCCCAATAGGGTGACACTCAGGAGGAAGAGGAACAAGAACCCAAACCCAATTTCTCTCTAAATTTTCAAGCTCCTCATGCATGGCATTGACCCAATCCGGATCAGATAAAGCGTGTCCAACATCTCGGGGTTCAAAATCAGCAACAAATGCAGAATGAGCAAAGTGAGAAAATTGTTGTGACCTAGACCGAGTGACGCGTTCGTGGATGTCGTCGATCATCTGTTGAGGTGGGTGTTGGCGTTGAATGTGTCATGGCGCCTCCCTTGCTAAAGTGACCTCCCCCTCAATAGCAGCTGGTGCCTCCTCAGGTACAAGTGGTACAGCCCGAGGTGGTGGATCACACGGCCCCCATGTAGTAGAGTAAGACAGGTCAGGGCCGCGTGCAGTCGTGGTCGAAGACGACCCAATCGGCACCGCAGGTGGAGGAAGTGCTGGATCATCTATCCCTTCAGCACCTTCTTCCTCATCATCAAAAAGAGGTTCGCGAACCTCATGATCACCTGCACGCTCAAAACTAGAAGAATGACAAAGCACAGTCTCGTCGAAGGTGACATCAGATGTCTCCATGACTCGGTTATTATCAAGGTTAAGTACACGATATGCACGAGTATGATTACCATGACCCAAAAACACACCGTCAGAAGAGCGAGACTCAAACTTGTCCAAGTTGCCTTTCTTGAGTATAAAACAATGGCAACCAAAAACTCTAAAATAACTCACTTTGGGTTGCTTCCCAAATCGCAACTCATAAGAAGTTTTCTTCAAAAAAAGCACGGAGGAAAATATGATTGGAAATATAGCATGCAGTGTTTATAGCCTCGGCCCAATACCGCCTAGGAGTCCTATGCTTATCGAGCATCGTCCTACCCATCTCTGCAAGGGTCCAATTTTTCCTCTCTACAACACCATTTTGTGGTGGTGTGTAGGGGGAAGAAAACTGATGCTCCAAACCCAGAGAGTTAAAAAACTTCTCAAAATCCAAGTTTTTAACTCGGAACCATTATCGCTACGAATAGCTCTCATCGAGTTCTTAGGGAACTCGTTCTGAAGTTGCAATATCAAATTGCGAACAAAAGTGAAAGTCTTAGTTTTCTCGGCTAAAAAGAAAACCCACGAATATCTCGAAAAGTCGTCAACAACAACAAGCACATACCACTTCCCACCAACCGAGCTCACCCGAGCTGGACCGACAAGGTCCATATGCAAAAGCTCTCCAGGGCGCTTGGTCATAACTTGGTTCATAGGATGGTGGGGAGAGGCAACCATTTTCCCATGTCTACAATAATGGCAAACAAGATGCTTCTTCATGTGTAACTTGGGCAATCCTCCGATTAAGCCAAGTGAGCTAAGCCTTGCAAGCAAGTCGAAGCTCATGTGACCGAGTCTCCTATGCCACTTCCAAAGGTCAGAGGAGGAGGATCCAGCCAAAAGACAACGAGAAATTCCAAATGACTCCGAGAAATTCGCACGAAAGACTTTCCCAAAGGGCGAAATCAAACACACAAGATTGCCCTGAGGATCTAAAATACGACTGAGATTCGGCTTAAAACAAATCTCATAGTCATCATCAAAGAGTTGTGAAACAGAAAGATTGTTAAAATGCAAGTTAGAAACAAGAGCAACATCCCGCAACACAAAGTGCTCATTAACTCGCACCGACCCACGAGACAACACTTTACCTTTGCTATTGTCGCCGAAGGTGATAAACTCCTTTCCAGCAACTGGACTAAGACTGGAGAACCACTTGGCGTTTCCGGCCGGTCATATGCCTTGAGCACCCGTAATCCACCAACCAAATGTCCTCCAATCGTTTTACCTACATCAATAAAAAGACATAGGGTGAGCATACGGTCCAACATTGGGGTGAGTAAAATGGGAAGTGTACCAGTGCTGGGCCGGCTGCTCAAAAGAATGGTTAGTAGCAAAACCATTCCTAGTACGCCTACGGGGAAAGCGATCACCACGTATAGGAAAATGTGGTCCGCTAAGGGAGTCTAGTATCGTGGTCTTCTCGCAAGCAGTCTAGTGTCGCCTAGTCTACCACGGAGGCTGAGTATGTTGTTGGGGCTAGCTGCTGTTCGTAGTTGCTTTGGATGATGGCCACTTTGCGTGATTTTGGTCTGAGCTTTTCTCGCGTTCCTTTGTTTTGTGACAGCACGACTGCTATTAGCATTGCTAAGAACCCCGTGCTGCACTCTAAGACCAAAAACATTGATGTGCGCTTTCATTTTCTGCGAGACCACTATGAGAAGGGTGATATCGACCTTCGTCATGTCGATACTCATCATCAGTTGACTGATATTTTCACCAAGCCCTTGGACCAATCAACTTTTGCTAGGTTGAGAGGCGAGCTTGGTGTGTGTTTCCCCTTTTAGATGGGGGAAACATTTTGGTTCTTGTATTATAGACTGACTCTTTTTCTTTCAATTGGTTTCATCATGCATCTTTGCATTTCATCTTGCATATTTACGTTCAGAGCTTCATGTATATAATCTTTAGAATGTGACTATGCTCTGTATAGTGCTTGCTCCGATGTTTTATGATGATGCTTGTAGCTCATGCTCTTTCTGATCAGTGATACATGTTGTGAGCTGAGCTATTTTATGAATGGTGAATTTGCTTAATAAACATAAAACTTGAAAATGTTCACCATTGAGATATGCAACTAGCATGTGTAGAATATGTTGAATTCACTTGTGCTTTTCATATATGCTAGGTTGCTATGTCTCTAGTTCTGAGTCATTCACTTGCTTGGTATGTTCATATTCTGCTTTAATTTTGAACCAAGTTAAGTGAATTGGAAAGATCGAGATGGGATTACTTGTCAGCACATCACAGTATCGAGACTGTTTCTCATCCCACTTTGAGTTAAACTTGAGCTGTGTAGTGTATGACCAAAACTGTTGCTTTAAGCTTCTGATTGCTTCTGCATAGGCTTTGCACAGTTGAAAAGTTAGGCAATGACAAGTTTTCAACCTCTCGCAATCACATGCTGAAATTTGAACTTGTGTAATTTAACCGCTGCAACTCCGATAAAATTTTAATACACAAGTCTATGTTTCATTCTATAGCATGATGATTGAACCTTGCTAGGGGTAGTTCACCTTGTATACATGTTTAGCACTTGTTTGACTTCCTGTCTATACATGTTTAGTGCTATTTTGATGGTAAATACCTTTTTGGCTGAAAACTACTCATCTTGCTCCAATGTTCAGATTTCGTATTTGGTGATCAGTTTGAGCCTTTGCTAGCATTTTGTGCTTATTGTTGAGTCATCGGATCAACATTTTGTCGAGCATCTGCATATTCTATTGACTATATTCCTGAAGCTGCTAACTTGCATTTTCACTCACTTGCATTCTGGAGGGGAGATACTTGATAATGCATTTTCAACTAAGGGGGAGAAATTTGATCAACTACGGGGAGATCTCCTGGTTGTGTGCACTATTGGAGGGGGAGTTTGAGCTGGCTCGGGGACTTTGAATTTTTCCAATTGGTTCGGAGCATTTTTGGTAGCTAGTTGTGTTGAGCCTTTGCCTCTTTCTTGAGGAACTAGCGCCTTTGCTTTTGTGCTCTTCAGTTGGTATCGAGCTTTCTCGCTAGCGCGGTTGAGCCTGTTCTGCCTCTTCTTGAGGGCTAGCTCTATTCTGCTTGAATTTCAATTGGTATTTCAATTGGTGTCGAGCTTTCTCGCTAGTGGTGTTGAGCCTGTTCTACCTCTTCTTGAGGGCTAGATTTGCTATGCTTGGTTGCGTCGAGCCGTTGCCCATGTCTTTGGGGACCAAGTTGTTTTGCTCTTTCCACTTGACCTTCTTCGACTTTGTTATGCTTTTGGGTCATTTGGTCGAGTTCTCTCTTCCTCTTTCTTCCTTCCTCTTTTCCATTTTGATTTGTGTTGGTAGTTGACAATGCACTCATCAAGGGGGAGATTGCGGATACATGGGTGTATGCCGAGTCTCTGAGTGATGAGTGATTGTCAACTGGGATAATGTGCATGTTCTTTGGCTTGTGTTGTGCAGGTGTCGAGCACGGATACAGTGATCGAAGGCAAGGTGAAGGTCAAGTAGAGACGTGCCGTGCCGATGGACCGAGAGTAGCGAAGGGCGGACGTGAGGCTTGGACTGAGGGACCGGTGGCCTGAGGATCAGCTGTGGTGGCTGACAGCCTGGGACAACGACGAGCGAAGACTTGTGGGCACGGTGTTGCTTGGGTCGTGGACCTGGGGACACATGTCGGTGGACGGGGTGCACGGGCGGTGCATCCCCTCTACGGCTCGGTTTGGTAGTTGAGCCACAGAAAAACTACCAAGTGGACGGTTTCCAGGTTTGGTCCTCAAAACCTGGGTGCTGATGGTTTCCGAGTTTGGGCCACAAAACTCGGGCTGAGGACGGTTTCTAGGTTTGGGCCTCAAAACCTAGGCCCTGCGGGTTTCTGAGTTTGGGCCACAAAACTCAGGCGATGGACGGCTGGTTTCCCGGTTTGGGCCTCAAAACCGGGGGTTGGCTGTGAAGGTTGGTTTCCCGGTCTGGGCCACAAAACCGGGGGCGAAGTCCGGGAAAAGGACAAGCAGAGCGGTGGCGGCGCATGGCGGCAATCGTTGAGGTTGCGTCGAGGCAACGCTACTAGTTGTGCGGGCGTGGCCATCGGATCACCACCAACCATGAGTTGGTCCAGAATAACCCTAGGGTTTAGCTGGTTCGCTCTGTAATTAGTTAGGGGTAGAGTGGGAACTAGAATTAGGATAAGTAGAGGGAGACACCCACCTCTCATCCTATCTCAATCATTTGCTCTTTGCCTTTTAGGTTTTCCTGCTCTCCCAATCCCCTGCTGTAGCAACTGAGATCCGTAGAGAACCATACCTCTGTGTACTGGAGATTTTGAGAAAGTGAGACCGTAATCTCACTGTTGTAGCGTGTGGCAGCCACACGGTTGCAGATCGATGTGTTTATTCGCGTTTTGTTCGTGTTCTTCGCGTTCTTCATTTCTCCACGATTTTCCCGTCACTCGATCTCCCTCTCTATTGCGTCTTTTCGAAATCCGTTTGAATCAACTTGTTCGTTATGGTGAGGAGATCATTTCCACCGAAGGAATTCATCTAACTCCTCGCGAACAAGTAGATCGGGTTGATTTTGTTTTCGTGGCGCTTTTTTGGTTCATACACCTTCCCTCTCGGATTCTCGGTGTTTGAATTGATTTGAGCGGATGATTTCTTGGGGATAGTCTCCCAACTACCTCGTGATCATCTTCTCCATGTTTGGGATCAAGGGATTTTGGTTTGAATCAGATTTGGGAGGATTTGAGTTGAGGACGACCGAAATCGCCCTCTCTGGGCACTCGTGGACAGTCCGCCATTGTGCCCGCGGACGGTCCGCGCGTCGGGCTCCGGCCGAAGCAGTGGTCGCGTGGCTCGGCTGTGCTGACTCGGTTTGACCAGCGGACAGTCCGCCGTTGTCGGTCGTGGATAGTTCGCGAGCCGACCAGGGAGGTTCAGCAGACTTGCTGTTTTGGTGAAGTTGCCGGCGGACAGTCCGACCCTTCTTCACGGACAGTCCGGGACTACTGCGGACAGTCCGGGACCGTACCCACGGACAGTCCGGGAATCAGCTGTGTGTTGAGTTTGAGTGCGTTCGCTCTCCCGGCTTCTTCGCTTGGTTTCCAGACTTCTCCGTTGGCCCTTTAGTTCACCTAGGAACCTCTCTAAGTATCTTTGCTACTTGTTAGCATAGGTATTTGGGGATTTCCCGACGTAGCCATCAATCTACGTTTGGGACTCGGTTTTTAGGATCGAACTTGTGTCGGTGCTTTTGGCATTTGGCTTGCTATCGCTTTGTGGTGCCTCGCTGTGATCCTAGGGATCATCCACCCTCTTCCAAGGGTCGTGGACATCACGGTTTCGATCGAAGCTTTTGGGGTGGATTTGTGGGACAAAGGCCGAAGTTTTGAGAGAAATTTTTGAGCTCCCATTCACCCCCCCCCCCTCTGGTCGCCTTGTTACTGCATTCTCGGTTCTTCAATTGGTATCAGAGCGGGTTAAGGATCTTCCACCTTGGCCGGTTCCAGATCCACCGAAGGCGACATGGATCGTGGCATGGGCAAACCGCCGTTTTTTGATGGGACGAACTATGCGTATTGGAAGATACGCATGTCGGCCTATCTGCAGAGTTTGGGTGCTTCCATCTGGGATATTTGCAACTCTACCGATTACGTGGTCTTGGCTGCTCGTGCTACTCAGCATCAGATTGATGAGCACGATGCCAATAGCCAAGCCCGTAATGCTCTTTTCTCATGTTTGAGCATGACGGAGTTTGATCGCGTTTCTCACCTCGCTATGACTCGGGAGATTTGGGCTACCCTCATGCGTTTCCATGAGGGCGCAAGTCAAAACCCGTCTCTACGAGTTGCACAAGCGAGAGTATGAGAACTTTCGACATATGCCTGGCGAGAGCATAGAGAGTTTATTCGCTCGCTTTCAGGTGATTGTCAACAGGATGAGGGCTAACAAGGAGCTATTGCCTTTCGACGATCATGAGAGAGCTTTGAAGCTTTTGCACACTCTTGATCGATCGATGTGGGACTCAAAGGTTCAGGCGATCATCGAATCAGCTAACTACGAGACCCTCACATGCGATGAGCTCTTTAGTAAGCTCAAGTCTAGTGAGATTGACGCCATGGCGAGGGCTTCTTATGAAAATTCTTCTGGCCCGTCGATGGCTTTGCTTTCTAGCTCTTCTGCTATCCCCTCTGGAGGATTTTCACTCTCTTCTCATCTTTCTGTCATAGAGGAGCAGCTGGAGTTCATGGGGATGATGAGTTGGCCTTGCTTGCCAACCGGTACTCGCGGTTCCACAACAACCGCATGAACCGTCGCCGCGGAGGAGGATGCTCGGGATGTTTCGAGTGCGGCGACCCCAACCACTTCATCACCAATTGCCCGAAGAAGAAGAAGCAAGTCTTTGGCAAGGCGAATCATGGGCGCAAGTACGACTCCGGCAAGCACAAGGAGAAGTACGTCCCCGTGAAGCACAAGCGGAAGGGCGGCTTCAACAAGGAGTACATCAAGACGAAGTACTTCGAGAAGGCCCAGGCTGAGCAGCGTGCTTTCTTTGCCACGCTCAGCGACGTCGACGACTCAGATGACGACTCCGCTTCCTCAAGCGATGACGAGTCCGAGAAGAAGAAGAGGATCGAGGACAAGCTAAACGGCCTCTGCTTCTTCGCCGACAACGAGGGCTTTTGCACCATGGCCCTCGGCAAGGAGGTCGACGGCGAGCTAGAGGACATCCCTCGGAACGACGACGACGACACCTCCCAGGTATCTCAGACCCCCGATGAGCTTTCTGCTGAGGTCGAGAAACTTACTGCCGCTCTCCTTAGTCAAGACAAGCTGTTTAGGCGCGCTGCTAGAGAGAGGAAGGAGTTTAGGCAGAAGTGGGAGGATACGGTGAAGGAACTTGAATCTGTCAAGTCCACCGTTGTTGTCACAGATGAGGAGGAGTGTGAGATGTGCTCCACACACATGACTGATCTTCTCACTTTGAGAAGTATGTTGTGCTGGTAGGAGAGGTGGATGAGCTGAAGGCTAGATCCTCGCTGTTGGGTGTGTGCAAGTCCTGTGCGGGCTTGCAATCCGAGTTGGCAGAGAAGAATGCCAAGATTGTGTCTCTTGAGAAGGCCAACTTGGATAGCACGTGTGTGACTAGGTGCGTTCTGTGTGAGGGTTTGGAGATGGAGATTGCAAACGTGAAGCATGACAAGATGCAAACCTAGGAGGAAAACACATACCTTCGGACCATCTTGTCATGGGTGTCTAGTGGTGAGCCGCAGCTTGGGATGATGATCTCCCAGTTCAAGAGTGCTGCTGGAGGTCCAGGTGTAGGCTTTGCTCAGGGTGTTGAGTGTGCTTCATCTTTTGGCAAGATTGGAGAGTCGAGTGGTTTGAACCCATGTGAGAAGCCCAACTCCTCCACTACTCCCAAGCTTACCAAGATTCCACCCAAAGAGCCTCTAAAGCCTAACACCAAGGATGGTGTGTTTGTTGAACCTCCAAGATCTCCACCCAAGAAACAGTCGTGGGCTCCAAAACCAAACCACCTCAAAAACAAGCTAGACACCATGCCACCCATCCAAGAGGAGCTTATGCCACAGAAGGGCAAAGTGATCCACACCCACTACCGTGAGTACCAACAACCCCCTATGAGAGCGGTGAGGTACCATTGTGAGCACTGTGGGAGAGTGTAACACTCCGGTGTTAAGCAAACTAAAACTTGACATGTCATCATATGCATTAGCATTTCACTTGAGTTGATAACCCAATTTTGCATTCACTAAAAACAAGTTTATTCTTTATGCTTGTCCTTAGTGGTAAGGAGTGTTTAAGTGAAACCCTAGTTTATGTTTTCTTATGTGTGAATAATGCTTTTATGCTATATAAGGGTATTATGGTAATTTCTAATATAGTAATGGAATCTTTACCAAATCTTGGTATTATGTCTCAAAGGTGTATTGGGATGATGTTCCAAGTCACCATTGAGGTATAATTCAAATTTTGGTTGGAATTCATTTAAGTAATGTTATTAATTTAAAAACCTTATTTTATCCCCTTTAATAGCAATCAAAATCTAAAAAGAATTTGAGTATGCTTCAAAAAGCAAAGTTGCTCCATTTTTGATAAGGATCAACTTTGATGTATAAGGTTTTCCAAGTTTTCATACGAAATCTAAAGCAATTGTGAAAATACCCTTTTGCCCTAATTGTCCCCTTTTGTTTTACAAACTCTAATTCAAAATCTGAGCATATTCTGTATATGTTGCAAAAATAAAAGATGTTCAGTTTTGAATTCTGAACATTTGATATTTTAACATATTTTCAACTTATATTCAAAAATCTGAAGTAATTTCAAATTTTCCGAAAGGGTATAAAGGAGAAGGGGGAGATAAGTTTCTTTCCCTGTTCATGGCGGTGGACAACCGACATTTGATCGCTGCTGCTCGTGCGTAGGGCGTCGACTTCTCTCGAATGCGCTCGCAACTGAGTCCGTGGCGACGTCAAGCAGTTGCTGGCGCTCTCCCTCGCGTCGTGGCGCCACCTCCTGCGCTCGCCGTCGCCGTTTTGCCACCTAGGGCACCGACGGACTCCACCTTAACCCAATCCCAAATTCACCGTCTCTGCTCATCCTCATCCAAGATTGCCCGCGGTTATAACCTCCTTACCTTCTTGCGCATCTCCAGAGCCCATCCTTTCGACCTCTACTGCCCCAGAGCGCTTGTGCTCGCCGTTCTTCTTCCCGCCGGGCAAAATCGCCGCTGAGCTCGACCTCACCGTGGTCAGCCCAACCGGGCACTCCTCTACTCTCCCTGTCTTGTGTTTCTGTTTCACCTTGACTCCAGGTTACTCATCAGCTTGGTGGTTTTCCTTTTGGTGCTCAGGTCTCGCCGGAATAACACCTTCTTCACCGGAGCTCGCCGCCGCAAGCCACTGCTCCGTGGACTCCTTTTCTCCGTGCATCCTCCGTTCGAACCATCTACACAGGCAGCATCAGGGTGAGCTACTGGAGCTTCCTAGCCCCTCCGTTCTTCTGTTGCTAGCCTAGGTTCGTCGGAACAGCTCCGTCGCGGTTCGGTCCGCCGCCATGCGTGGCCAGACCACACCGGAGCGGTAGCGTTAGGGGTTAGAGGCTCTATCGGCCGCAGATGTCTTGCTGGTGCTTATGGTCGCGTCCGTTAGGTCTCTAATGGCCGGAGTTGACCGGCGTAAGGCTCGCCGGCGCTCGGTGCGCCGCCGTCCGTTCGGGCCATGGTCGGGGACCTCCTGGTTGCGAAGACGATAAGTATCAGGGTGTTGGTTGCAAAGTCCGTGACTCAGTTAAATAGTGTCTTGGACTGCGGGTTAGTTTCGTTTAAGCTGAAGGGCTTTTCTGCAAAAGTGCCGAGGCGCGCGGGCGGGAGCCAGGCCGGGCCATTTTCGCGTTCGTCGGGCCGCGCTGGAGTGGGCCGAAAGCCCAGTTTGGGCTAGTTTTGTGTTTTTCTTTTTCTGGCTTTATGCACAGTAGCTAGTTTTGTTATTTTTGCTATAATTTTTCTATAGCTTTGTTAATTGTGAAATTTGACATGATAGATGATAGCATGTCTGTGCTAATATAAAAATTATGAAACTTGTGTTTGGAGAAATTTTACTATGCCAATAAAATCTGTGCTTTAATTAATAAATGCAACTTTGATGAATTATGTAATTTTCTGTGTTTCTCCAAAAATCATGAAATTTGACATGTGAGTTTATGTCACTAATATCTACCTTCATGTTTAATTTCAGCTCTATTTGAATAAGCATGATTTGTTTATAAGTATAGGGCTATTTTTAAAAGGATTTATAAAATAGATAGAATTTGTTAATCCCTTTAGGTTTGTGTGCATTTTTGGATTTGTTTGACAACCAAGGAAATACTAGCATGATTTGCTCCCTGGTTATGGATTCCTTTATATAAATGATCTTTTATTGCTTGTTGGTTACATAACCTTGCTTAATAAAGATAATAAAATTTGTTTAAGAATATTCTATGGTTTAATAGCTAAGTTAGTTTTGTTGGTTTGCAACTTTACCGTGATGAAAGATTGTTTGAATAAATGTCTACAGCTTAGAAAATTTCCATATTTACCATGGTCATATCATAAGCATCTCATTGATCATGCATATGCACTTCTACGTGTAGATCTCGTTTCAGAAGAACCTGATCCTCAGTGGGTTTCTCCTGAGTGTGTGGATCCTTCTAGCTTTTCAGAATCTCTGGACTTCGCTGATCAACAAGGCAAGCCCCGGACATTAACTCTATCCTTGTATTTTTAGAAAGTTATTGATATCACTTGAGGTAATATGATGCATTAAGTGAATAGGAGTTGAGTGAACCCTGTTTGATGCATTACCAACCTTGATGATTTCCATACTTAGCCTTGATACCCGTTTTATGAAAATGCTTAGTATTCTTAGCCATGCTTTACTACTTCATAATAGTAGGTGCTTTTGAAAATGGTTGCTATGTTATGGAAATCATGAATCTTGAGGTAATATGATAACGATAGTAACTTACATCAAGAATGGAGTCTTGTTGTAAGGTTACTCAACATAGGACCTTATCGTTGTTGGCCTGTTGTGATTGAGACATTTGAGTACAGCCCACATGCGGTGGTAAGCCTCGTCTATAGCTATTCCGATACTTGAGAACGGCCAACCGCGTACTGGGAGTGGAGAGATGGCGGGAGTAGCTGTGACACCCCAATTTTAAGAACAAAATTACAGCACAATATATGTATGCCAGGATCAATTTTCATACATATATCCACATCATAGTAAATATCAAAACAATGCTTTATTAATATATCGTACATTATTACAAAAATGACCCTCGGGTCCAAAAGAAAAGTACAGACTCTCAGTCTAACTCTAAAATAAACTCTGGTGTCGATGCGGAAGATCTTGACTCCACTCCACAGGAAGGTCGACCGGGGGTAGCGCCATCCTAGTACAGGTCGTCAGGGTCGTAGCCTCCGTCTTCTGGATACTCCTGCTCCTCGTACGCGTAGTCTCCAGCGTCTGGGTGGGGTAGCAGGGGGGACAAAGAGGAAGGGTGAGTATATCGAAATGTACTCCGCAAGTGTGGGAAATATATGCTTATGAGGCTTATAACAAAGGTAGGCTGACTTTGTTTGACTCAAGCGCCTAAAGCGACACACCCTATTAATCCTATGCACCTATTTACTAGGTTATAGCCACAGATACTGTAGAAAAGTAACAACACTCGGAGTCGCACCGAGCAAGCCACACTCGGAGTCACACCGAGCAACCAACACCTGAAGTCCATCAGGCAACCGCACCTGAAGTCCATCAGATGACCCGAACCCAAAACCAACCAGTAACCAACTAATCTCGAAGAAGTCCAAGCCCGCTCGTGACCGTGAGCACGGCTGATATATCAGTTTTACACTCTGCAGAGGTTGCACATCGTTACCCATGAGTCGTGCAGTTCCCGTCACGCTAAACACTGCCGAGGTGCATAGCGGGTTGCACTGCAAGGCCTTTACAAAGCCCCCTCCAAGTCCGTTCCACACGTACCTCTAAGGTTTCACCCCGTACAAAGGTCTACGACCCCCAGGGCCCCCTCGTGAGCCACTAAAACAAACCCCGTGTGGACCCTCAACTTAAAGGTTGCTAATTAATTAGCCAGGTCCAGCCCATCTAGATCTCATGGTTGCGCTGTTTTGCCGGGTTACTTGTCCAAGAACCGGGTCCTAGGGATCCAGGCAGGATAAATCTAGCACTCGCCCAGAACCAAAAACCAAAAGCAGCTGCCGAGTCCCACGGCACAAAACCACCAATACGGGTCCATCCTGCCGGATTTACCTAATAACCATGTTACTACAAAATTACCATGTCCACATTCGTTTCATAGTTCATTAATCAAGATTATAAACATTTTAACTCCCATCCCAACCATGACAGCAGGGCTAAGCAAGACACCTACCCGAACATCCCAAAACAGGCGACAAGGATAATATGTACAAATTCTAGTAAACCATAACATGGGATTCAAATTAATGACAAGCATGCATCTACAAGATCTAACTACTCTAGTACCAAAAGTAAAATAAAGTAGGTGCAAGATGTTCAAGGACACTTGCCTTCGGACTGGGTCGAATCAACTGGGTCGCAAGGATGGTCTGGAGCGTCCTCGTACTCCGCACTCTCTGGCTCAATCAACATACAAGGCACAATACATAGAAATAAATAACAGTACAACAAACAGTATGAAAACAGTAAACTAATAGATCTACTGCGTAGAGAACGAAATTATGAAACTAACGCAAGTTGAACGGGTCAATTCGGAGTTAGAACGCAAAAGATATGAGCATTTGAAGTTGGATGGCAAAACTGTGAATCATTTGAACTTATTTTCGCATTTAAAACAAATAAAAACGAGAAAGAAAAGCTGTCTGGACCGGGCCTCATTTTCTGAAAAGTACAAGGGTTAGGATGCAACATCTCTGTGACTCAGCGCACAGTACCGGTGGGAGTGCGGGTTTATTTCGAGGAATAATAGGGGCTTAAGGAAAAAAGAGCCAACGCCGGCTGGCTGCGCGGCACGTGGCACTTGCCGACTGGCGCGGCATATGCACTGTGCTGTGGGCGAGGTCCACGGTGCTCGGCTCGCGGTGCACGGTGGACCGAGGACTGCGCCTCGTTTTCTAAGAAGTGCAGGGGCTAAACCGAAATAAAACCTAGACTCAGGGAACAGTGTCTTTGGATCGCGGGTTGATTTCCAGAAAGTATGGGGGGTTTTTGTAAAAAAGCCAGCACCGACGGTGTTGTCAGCGCGGTGGGTGATGTGGCGGTGGCGTGGCACCACGTGGCCGCTTGTGAGTGGGTCGGTGCACCACGTGGTTGTGGGCACGAGCGGTGCGATCGCCGTGGACTGAGTCCATGACCCCGTGGACTTGGTGCGTACCCCTTCGCGGGGATTTCTAATCTGGGCCGTCGATTTGGAGATGGTCGGTTTAGGAGGGTTGGGACGGCGCTGGTCGCCGACGGAGCCTGCGAGTACGGTGGCGACAGCGGCCCGAAGCGGTGGCGCCATTCCTCCCACGGGCGAGCTCGCCGGTGCATCGCGGAAATAACGCTAAAGTGCGGTAGAGACAACGCAAAGTAGGGGAATCGAAAGAGGAGCTTACAGAGGGCTCGTTGGCGTCGTTCTTGTCGCCGATGGTGGCTCCGTGCGGGAGTTCGACGCCGGGGAAGACGGCCCGTGGATCGATCTGCGGCGACGCCCTCCGAGTGGCACTGCCGTGCAATCCGACCACCAAAAGATGCGATGGAGCCGAGGCGTGAGCCTGTGACACCACTGTGAAACCGGAGCGATGGATGGAGAGCTGGGTGGCGCGGTGGAGCTGGACGGGGCTTCGGTAATGGCGGCGGCAACCCGTGGATCAGAAAAAAAACAGAGAAGGTAGGGCTCGCTTGGAGGCACTTCTTATTGGCAGGGGAGGGTGGCGGCGCGCTGTGGCCGTTGCGCAACAATTCCCAGGAGGGTCGGAGGGGATGAGGGCGAGGGAGCCGCGGAGCGTTCGGCGCGGGGAACTCGTGGGGAGGTTGGAGACGGGGCTGACCGCTGGGCCTCCGGCGTCAGTGGCCAGTTGCGGGGCGCGTGGAGGGGATGCGTGCGGCGCGTGTGCGACGCGGGCCGGCGGTCGCTCGGCTCAGCGAGAGGGAGGGGTGGAGGGAGGAGTTCGGCCGCGGTGGCGTGGGAGGGTGAGCCGGCCTGCTCGATGCGGGCCACCGGGAGAGAGATCGGCCGAGGCCGAGGGGAAGTGGAGGGAGGGGAGGCCGGCTGGGCCGTGGCGGTGGGCTGAGGGGAGAGATGAGGTCCAGTTGCCCTGTTTCTCTTTTTCTTTTCTTTTGTAAACTCCTTTCAAATCCAAATTCAAATCAATTTGAAAATCGACATAGTTGTAAAAGTTTGGAAATATTTTCCCTAGATTTTGTAAATAAAATTTAAGTTTGATTTTGACAAACTTTTATAAATCTTTTTATTGCTTTTCTAAATAGAATAAATTCAATTCGCCCTAAATGGGTTTAACAAAATTTATTTTCCACTCAATAAAAATATGCAATGGCATGAATGCAACATGAAAATGATAAACAAATTTTATTTTCCTCCTCTAATAAACTAGCCAACCTATTTAATTTCTAATTCCTTTTATTAAATTGGGGAAAAATTAAATCAGGGTATTACAAACCTACCCCCCTTAGAAGAATCTCGTCCTCGAGATTAGGAAGAGTCGGCGAAGAGATGAGGAAAATCTGCCCGAAGATCATCTTCTTTCTCCCATGTGGCTTCTTCTTCGGAGTAATGCTTCCATTGCATCTTGCAGATTTTAATCCTCTTGTTGCGAGTACATCGTTCCGTCGTGTCCAGAATCTTGATCGGCTCAGAGAAAGTCAAATCATCCCTGAGATCAAGCTCCTCAAGTGGCAACTGCTCCTCTGGAACTCTTAGGCATCTCTTCAGCTGGGATACATGGAACACATCATGAATACCTGCCAGCCGTGCAGGCAACTCCAGCTGATAAGCAACTGCACCTTTCTTGTCAATCACCTTGAAAGGGCCAATGAATCTCGGAGATAGCTTCCCTTTGACATTAAACCTCCGAAGACCCCTGAAGGGTGACACCTTCAGATAAACAAAATCCCCAATCTGGAACTCCAGCTCTCGTCGTCTGACATCGGCATAGCTCTTCTGTCTAGTCTGAGCTGTCTTCAGGTTGCTTCTGATCTGTCTGACCTGTTCTTCAGCTTCTTGTATAGACTCAGGGCCAAAGACTTTTCTTTCTCCAACCTGATTCCAGAATAGAGGAGTTCTGCACTTCCTGCCATACAGTGCCTCAAATGGGGACATTTTGAGACTGGCCTGATAGCTATTATTATATGAGAACTCTGCATATGGCAGACTCACATCCCAACTCTGGCTGTTCTGGAGTGCACTAGCTCGCAACATATCCTCCAGAATCTGATTCACCCTTTCTGTCTGACCATCGGTCTGAGGATGATAAGCTGAACTGAAACTAAGGCGAGTATCCATAGACTCATGCAACCACTTCCAGAACCTGGATGTGAACTGTGTACCTCTGTCAGATACTATGATCTTAGGCACCCCATGAAGGCACACAATCCGTGACATGTACAACTCCGCAAGCTGCGGTCCACGATATGACTCCTCAACTGGAATGAAATGAGCCACTTTGGTCAAGCGATCAACTATGACCCAGATAGAATCATATCCCGACTGGGTCTTAGGCAAACCAGTGATGAAATCCATGCTGATCTCTTCCCATTTCCACTCGGGAATCTGCAGGGGCTGTAACAAACCAGCAGGTCTCTGATGTTGGGCCTTAACCCTCTGACATGTGTCACACAAAGCCACATACTCTGCTACTTCCCTCTTCATCCCATACCACCAGTAATACTGCTTCAGATCCTGGTACATCTTGGTACTGCCTGGGTGAAGAGAGTAGGCTGAATCATGAGCTTCTCTCAAGATCAACTCCTTGCTAGCCTTCACATCCGGAACACAGATCCTGCCTCTGAACCATAAGACACCCTGATCATCCTCCGTGAAACCCGGGGCCTTGCCCTCCTTGATCGACTGTCTGATCTCCAGAAAATACTCATCAGTGAGCTGCCCTGCCCGGATATCATGCTCAAGTGTCGAATCAACCTCCATTGCTACTGCATCAGTGTGGCCAAGAATACCCAAGTTGAGCTTCACAAACTCCTCATGCAACTCGGGCTGCTGCTCCTTGATTTCAAGCACATTGCAGTAGACCTTCCTGCGCAAGGCATCTGCAACAACATTCGCCTTGCCTGGATGATAGTTGATACTCAGATCATAGTCTTTGATCAACTCTAACCATCTCCGTTGGCGAAGATTCAGATCTGGCTGGGTGAAAATATACTTCAAGCTCTTGTGATCAGTGTATATCTCTGTTCTCTTGCCCATCAGATAGTGTCTCCAGATCTTCAGAGCATGAACAACAGCTGCCAACTCTAGATCATGAGTAGGGTAATTCAGCTCATGCTTCCTGAGCTGTCTCGAGGCATAAGCAATCACACGACCTTCCTGCATAAGCACACATCCCAGACCCTGTCGCGAAGCATCAAAATACACCGTGAAGTTCTTCTGGACATCTGGCATGACAAGAATAGGAGCAGAGGTCAATCTCGCTTTCAGTTCCTCGAAACCAGTCTGGCATTCAGGGGACCATACAAACTTGGCACCCTTCTCAGTCAGTCTCGTCATTGGCTTCACGATCTTGGAGAATCCCTCAATGAATCTGCGATAATATCCAGCCATACCGAGGAAACTCCGAATCTCAGTGACGCTCTCAGGTACCTTCCAGTCCAATATATCCTGGACCTTGCCTGGATCAACAGATACTCCACCTTCTGAGATGATATGCCCCAAGTAAGCAACCTTCTTCAACCAGAACTCGCATTTGCTCAGTTTCGCATACAACTGATGCTCTCTGAGCTTCTGCAACACTAACCTCAGATGCTTCTCATGTTCTTCTTCATCCTTCGAGAATATCAGGATATCATCAAGGAACACCACGACGAACAGATCTAAAAACTCCATGAAGACCTTGTTCATCAGATACATAAAGAAAGCTGGGGCATTTGTCAAACCGAAGGACATCACTGTGTACTCATATAGCCCATATCGAGTTACAAATGTCATCTTCGGGATATCAGCTTTACGAATCTTCAGCTGATTATAACCTGTTTGCAGGTCAATCTTCGAGAACACATGAGCACCCTTCAACTGATCAAACAGATCATCAATGCGAGGAATCGGGTACTTATTCCTGATGGTAGCTTCATTCAATGCGCGGTAATCAACGCACATCCGCAGGCCTCCATCCTTCTTTGGAACAAAGATCACAAGGGCTCCCCACGGGGATGTACTAGGACGAATATGCCCCTTCTCTAACTGCTCTTGGATCCGCGTCTTCAGCTCGGCTAGCTTTTCGGCATCCATTCTATATGGTCGCCTGAATATAGGTGCAGTGCCAGGAACTAAATCAATAGAGAACTCAATCTCACGATCAGGTGGCATACCTGGCACTTTCTGGAAGACATCAGGGAACTCCTTGACAACTCGGATATCAGGTACCACGACAGCCTCATATGCTCTGGCTTCTTCTATCATCTTCGTCGGTGCCTGATACACAATCTCCGTGCCATCTGGATGCTTCACGGTGATGATCCTCTGAGCACAATCAATAACCCCTCGATACTTGCTCAGCCAGTTCATTCCCAGAATGACATCTATCCGCTCAGAATCCAGAACGATAAGATCAGAAGGAAACTCTACCCCCCTTATGTTTATACTCAACTCCCGACACACCTGTCTGGAAACCATCTCTCCTCCAGGAGATGTAACTATCAAGCCTCTAAGCATAGGCGAAACTGACAGACTACATGCTGATGCGAACCTTGCGGTTATGAAAGAGTGTGATGCACCGGAATCAAAGAGTACTGTAGCTGGATGGGAATTAACAGTGAACATACCCAATACCACATCTGGAGCCGTCTGAGCTGACTCCGCTGCGACATGGTTCACACGGCCACGTGCGAATGCCTGGGCTGTCCTGCGGGACGGGACTGCGGTGGAGCCGGCTGCCTCAACGGACACTTGTTAGCGAAGTGTCCCATCTGGTTGCACTTGTAGCACGGGCCAACCTGCCCTGCCCCCTGTGCTGAACGGGGCTGCTGCGGAGCTGGAAGACCTTGGCGAGGTGCCTGAGCCTGGCGTGGCTGCTGCTGCTGGTGGTGCTGCTGGGGTGGAGCCTGGTACTGTGGAGTTGGGTGCCTGTACTGAGGAGCGGGCTGCTTGTGCTGGGGCGGCCGGTACTGCTGCTGCTGGGGAATCTGCCTGGAAGCTGGAGCAGGTGGAGCGTAGCGGGGACGGGTAGAGCTGCCGGAGGACTGTCCCTGGAATGTCATCTTCCTCTTGCGATCTGCATCGAGGTCCTTCCGTTCCTTCTCCACCGCGAAGGCACGGTCAACCAGCTTCTGAAATGAGGAATACTCATTTGAAGCTAGGGCATAGCGGAGTCCTGGGTTAAGCCCATGCCTGAAGCAGATAACAATTTTATTATTTATCAGGTAGCAAAAGGAATGAACAAGGGTGTATGAAGAATTTATTAATATTAAAGAATGACAGAGATCTTGCCTGAAGCACTCCTGCTTCTTGTCGTCCGTGTCCACGTCATCTGGAGCGTAACGGGACAGCTGGCTGAACTGCGTGAGATACTCACGCACTGTCATCGCGCCCTGCCTGAGGTCCTGAAACTCCCGGCGCTTCACCCTGATCTCGCCGAAAGGGACGTACTGGTCGCGGAATGCC
This sequence comes from Coix lacryma-jobi var. lacryma-jobi, assembly GCA_009763385.1. Lineage (NCBI taxonomy): Eukaryota > Viridiplantae > Streptophyta > Magnoliopsida > Poales > Poaceae > Coix > Coix lacryma-jobi. Next base: position 104,044,470 of record CM019823.1, on the reverse strand, counting down.
TTACGGAAATCCTCCCAAGTGATCGAGTTGGCGTCCGCATGAGCTGCGGTGTAGGCAGTCCACCAGTTCTTCGCCGGGCCCTGAAGCTGGTGCGCGGCGTAGAGGGCCTTATCAAGGTCCCCGACATGGGCAAGCTGCAACTTGCCTGTAATTGTCTCGAGCCAATCATCTGCATCCATTGGCTCTATGGCGTGGTGGAACACTGGAGGGCGCGTCGTCATGAAGCTCCTGAGAGTGTCATCCGGTCGGGGTGGCTGTGCAGCTCCTGCACCCTGAGCACCCTGAGCAGCCTGCGCCATCTGCTGCATGTGCTGCATCATCTGGGCCATGTTCTGCATCATCTGGTTCTGTACCTGGGCCATCTGGAGCGGGTCGTACGGGGGCGGAGGTGGATGAGGAGGCTGGTTGCCACCTGCCCCGCTTCCGCTAGCGTTATCTGCGCTGCTCCTGGTGTCAACCATCTGTTACATTTTCCAGAAGTAAGAGTGAGATGTGATAGATAGATATATAACAACCCTGATTTGATTAATCAAGTCGATTAGTAAAATATTTTAAACAAATGATGTCGCTGCAATCTGACGGTCGCAACACACCAACAATCATTACAAAGAACCAAAACATTACATATGCACAAGTACATGTCAAACAACGTGCTACGTGATCAAACAATTATGGTGGACAACCTACTATTGGAGGACCTACTTTTAAACTGAGTTTGAATTTTCAGCAGAGAAAGACTACAGAAGTGGGAAATAGGGTGAGGCTTTTAAAAATAGTTTTTGTAAACTCGACGACTGACTAGGGTAGAGTCCTACGGTCAAAACGGCTTTGATACCACTCTGTGACACCCCAATTTTAAGAACAAAATTAGAGCACAATATATGTATGCCAGGATCAATTTTCATACATATATCCACATCATAGTAAATATCAAAACAATGCTTTATTAATATATCGTACATTATTACAAAAATGACCGTCGGGTCCAAAAGAAAAGTACAGACTCTCAGTCTAACTCTAAAATAAACTCTGGTGTCGATGCGGAAGATCTGGACTCCACTCCACAGGAAGGTCGACCGGGGGTAGCGCCATCCTAGTACAGGTCGTCAGGGTCGTAGCCTCTGTCTTCTGGATACTCCTGCTCCTCGTACGCGTAGTCTCCAGCGTCTGGGTGGGGTAGCAGGGGGGACAAAGAGGAAGGGTGAGTACATTGAAATGTACTCCGCAAGTGTGGGAAATATATGCTTATGAGGCTTATAACAAAGGTAGGCTGACTTTGTTTGACTCAAGCGCCTAAAGCGACACACCCTATTAATCCTATTAATCCTATTCACCTATTTACTAGGTTATAGCCACAGATACTGTAGAAAAGTAACAACACTCGGAGTCGCACCGAGCAAGCCACACTCGGAGTCACACCGAGCAACCAACACCTGAAGTCCATCAGGCAACCGCACCTGAAGTCCATCAGATGACCTGAACCCAAAACCAACCAGTAACCAACTAATCTCGAAGAAGTCCAAGCCCGCTCGTGACCGTGAGCACGGCTGATATATCAGTTTTACACTCTGCAGAGGTTGCACATCGTTACCCATGAGTCGTGCAGTTCCCGTCACGCTAAACACTGCCGAGGTGCATAGCGGGTTGCACTGCAAGGCCTTTACAAAGCCCCCTCCAAGTCCGTTCCACACGTACCTCTAAGGTTTCACCCCGTACAAAGGTCTACAACCCCCAGGGCCCCCTCGTGAGCCACTAAAACAAACCCCGTGTGGACTCTCATCCCAACCATGACTGCAGGGCTAAGCAAGACACCTACCCGAACATCCCAAAACAGGCGACAAGGATAATATGTACAAATTCTAGTAAACCATAACATGGGATTCAAATTAATTACAAGCATGCATCTACAAGATCTAACTACTCTAGTACCAAAAGCAAAATAAGGTAGGTGCAAGATGTTCAAGGACACTTGCCTTCGGACTGGGTCGAATCAACTGGGTCGCAAGGATGGTCTGGAGCGTCCTCGTACTCCGCACTCTCTGGCCCAATCAACATACAAGGCACAATACATAGAACTAAATAACAGTACAACAAACAGTATGAAAATAGTAAACTAATAGATCTACTGCGTAGAGAACGAAATTATGAAACTAACGCAAGTTGAACGGGTCAATTCGGAGTTAGAACGCAAAAGATATGAGCATTTGAAGTTGGATGGCAAAACTGTGAATCATTTGAACTTATTTTCGCATTTAAAACAAATAAAAACGAGAAAGAAAAGCTGTCTGGACCGGGCCTCATTTTCTGAAAAGTACAAGGGTTAGGATGCAACATCTCTGTGACTCAGCGCACAGTACCGGTGGGAGTGCGGGTTTATTTCGGGGAATAACAGGGGCTTAAGCGAAAAAGAGCCAACGCCGGCTGGCTGCGCGGCACGTGGCACTTGTCGACTGGCGCGGCGTATGCACTGTGCTGTGGGCGAGGTCCACGGTGCTCGGCTCGCGGTGCACGGTGGACCGAGGACTGCGCCTCGTTTTCTAAGAAGTGCAGGGGCTAAACCGAAATAAAACCTAGACTCAGGGAACAATGTCTTTGGATCGCGGGTTGATTTCCAGAAAGTATGGAGGGTTTTTGTAAAAAAGCCAGCGCCGGCCATGTTGTCAGCGCGGTGGGTGATGTGGCGGTGGTGTGGCACCACGTGGCCGCTTGTGAGTGGGTCGGTGCACCACGTGGTTGTGGGCACGAGCGGTGCGATCGCCTTGGACTGAGTCCATGACCCCGTGGACTTGGTGCGTACCCCTTCGCGGGGATTTCTAATCTGGGCCGTCGAGTTGGAGATGGTCGGTTTAGGAGGGTTGGGACGGGGCTGGTCGCCGACGGGGCCTGCGAGTACGGTGGCGACAGCGGCCCGAAGCGGTGGCACCATTCCTCCCGCGGGCGAGCTCGCCGGTGCATCACGGAAACAACGCTAAAGTGCGGTAGAGACAACGCAAAGTAGGGGAATCGAAAGAGGAGCTTACACAGGGCTCGTTGGCGTCGTTCTTGTCACCGATGGTGGCTCCGTGCGGGAGTTCGACGCCGGGGAAGACGGCCCGTGGATCGATCTGCGGCGACGCCCTCCGAGTGGCACTGTCGTGCAATCCGACCACCAAAAGATGCGATGGAGCCGAGGCGTGAGCCTGTGACACCACTGTGAAACCGGAGCAACGGATGGAGAGCTGGGTGGCGCGGTGGAGCTGGGCGGGGCTTCGGTAATGGCGGCGGCAACCCGTGGATCAGAAAAAAAACAGAGAAGGTAGGGCTCGCTTGGAGGCACTTCTTATTGGCAGGGGAGGGTGGCGGCGCGCTGCGGCCGTTGCGCAACAATTCCCAGGAGGGTCGGAGAAGATGAGGGCGAGGGAGCCGCGGAGCGTTCGGCGCGGGGAACTCGCGGGGAGGTTGGAGACGGGGCTGACCGCTGGGCCTCCGGCGTCAGTGGCCAGTTGCGGGGCGCGGGGAGGGGATGCGTGCGGCGCGTGTGCGACGCGGGCCGGCGGTCGCTGGGCTCAGCGAGAGGGAGGGGTGGAGGGAGGAGTTGGGCCGCGGTGGCGTGGGAGGGTGAGCCGGCCTGCTCGATGCGGGCCACCGGGAGAGAGAGCGGCCGAGGCCGAGGGGAAGTGGAGGGAGGGGAGGCTGGCTGGGCCGTGGCGGTGGGCTGAGGGGAGAGATGAGGTCCAGTTGCCCTGTTTCTCTTTTTCTTTTCTTTTGTAAACTCCTTTCAAATCCAAATTCAAATCAATTTGAAAATCGACATAGTTGTAAAATTTTGGAAATATTTTCCCTAGATTTTGTAAATAAAATTTAAGTTTGATTTTTACAAACTTTTATAAATCTTTTTATTGCTTTTCTAAATAGAATAAATTGGATTCGCCCTAAACGGGTTTAACAAAATTTATTTTCCACTCAATAAAAATATGCAATGGCATGAATGCAACATGAAAATGATAAACAAATTTTATTTTCCTCCTCTAATAAACTAGCCAACCTATTTAATTTCTAATTCCTTTTATTAAATTGGGGAAAAATTAAATCAGGGTGTTACAGTAGCGTGTACCCTCGGGGCTATGAGATAGTCGGGTTCGAGGTGTACTGTACTCTCGGGTGACGCTGGACCCATTCTTGTATGGGAGGATCTATAGATAGGGTTGACATATGCAAGATTAACTTCTACATATGTCGTGTGGTACTGAATCCCCAGCTGGGTTTAAACGATTCGAATCGCCGTGTTTCCTCGGACATGGAGCCTCAATCCACTGACCCGCACCATAGTAATGAATTGGATCTTTATGAAATGAGAACGAAAGATGTGGAATGCTTATGAAAGTTTGAGAATCTTTGGATAGTTATAAGGTTTAAGTTTAAGTTAAAACTTGTAAATAGGCTTTACTTTTAGTAAGCTTTTATGCAAAAGAAATATGTTGATCTTGCTAAAGCCTTACCTTGAATCTCTATAGCCTTCATACCTGAGTCTTCTCCTCTTTTCTAGACGGTTAAGTCTTGTTGAGTACTTTTGTACTCAGGGTTTGTTAACCTTTGTTGCAGGTGAGTTCATTGATCATCCTTTTGGTGGTCAATGTTTCTTCACTCTTGTGGAGGAGAGTGATAATGATTCTGATGTTTGACCTTGGGCAAGTAACAAAGATTTGTGTGGTATATGTAATATGAAGTTCTGAACCTTTTATGTAATAAGTACTTATGGGTTGTAAACTTTAAAATTTAAGTTTTGATCTATGTTATATAATCTTTCCGCTTTACTCTGATTTATCTTATCTATAAAACTGTTGTAATACTGTGATGCTTGACGAGCGAATTCCTGAGAAGAATGTAACGTGGATGATTCGGGTTTCCCGAGGACACCCGACAGATCTCTTGAGTCATTTGGAACTCGTGCACGCCAATCAAAAGTCTTTAGGACAATGATGGGTGCATGTGGGCCACTTAATTCAGGAGGTTCTGCCACAGCATGGTATCAGAGCAGGTTCCCTTAGAAAGTATAACAGTATTCATTTTTGAAAACTTCAAAAGTTTCGAGTCAAACTAAATTTCAAATTAGTTTGAGTCCAAATTGCTTCTAAGACTTGTCTTATTCTTCTGACTTGCCTTAATTCATTCTTTAGACTTATCCTTCTATCTAAATGGATATGTTTTTAGTATAGTTATGGTGATATTTATATCTAAGGAACAATACTTATAACATTATAATATTGCCCTAATTGTGAAAAGAAAATTTATTCACTTTTATATAAGTGACTACTTTAAAGTAATTGTTTGTTTGATGTATGCTTTGTTCGTAAGTACGATTCATGCATCATGATTGATAACATATAATTAACTTTTCCCACTTAGAAGTTATATCTAAATAGAGTCTATATATCTATCTAATTATAAAACTCTATCTCTTAATCTTGGAACATATATAGTTCTAATATTCAAAATAAATATATTTTAGTAGATGGCCCGTACCAAGCAGACTGCACGCAAGTGTACCGGGCCTCGAGGTGTTCCCCGACACGTTCTTGCCCCAAGAGATGACGAACCCGCAGATAGTGTGGGAAGCAACCAGCCAGTGGTTGCTTATGAAGAAGGTGAAGGAAGTAACAGTGCCTCGTCACAACTTCAGGCGGAAGTAGACCGCCTGTACATGGAGTTGGCAAGGGCGAATGGAGAAAGGATGCGGGGCACCAGAGACAAGGAAGAGTTACGTGAGCAGTTGCAGTACCACCACGAGCACCATCAAGAGTATGAGTGCAAGTGGAGGAAGGCCGTTGAGCAGAGGAATCGAGCACGAACCCGAGTAGATGTAATGAGGGACAATCAGAACCTCATGCAGATCCATCATGCTGACCTACATAGGCAGGTGGAGGAGTTGACTGCACAGTTGCAGCCAGAACCTGCTACGCCACCTACTCCTGAAAATGAATCTGAGGGGGAAGCCGAAGAAGAAGAAGATGAGGAGTTAGAGCCGGTGGAGTATGAAGTCTTATCTGGGGAAGAGTGATAGACCTAGAGGTTGAGTAGACATGAGATGTATCTTAGTGTGATCTTTCTGACTTTGTAACCTAGTTAGTTAGAAAACCTCTAGTATGGTCAGTTGTGTAAGATAGTGGTGTCCGTAGTCCTGCTCAAGAGCGGACTTGTATGATAAATAAGTTGAGCACGGTATGCATGTTATGATGTATAAATATGAATGTTAATCAAAGTATGGTTTGTTTTAAACAGATGCCTGTTAACACTCGTGGCGCTAGTGCTTCCCATGGTGGGGATGATATCCCTAATGCACCACCAGTTCTAGCTTCTTTGGCTGATGCAATTGCGGCATTGGTCAATGCAACAACTTTGTTAGCACAAAATCACAATGGTGGTCATCGTGGTCGTGGCCGTAATAACAGGGAAGAGACAACATATGTCGATTTCACTGATACCCGTCCGCCAGTGTTCACTAAAGCTGATGAACCTCTTGAAGCTGATGATTGGCTCCGCACCATGGAACAAAAATTCAGTCTTATCAACATCGTTTTAAATCTTGTATGCTTGATTTTGCCCTTTGGGAAAGTCTTTCATGTGAAATTCTCAGAATCTTTTTGGAGTTTCTCATTGTCTTTTGGCTGGACCTTCCTCCTCTGATCTTTGGAAGTGGCATAGGAGACTAGGTCATCTGAGCTTCGACTTGCTTGCAAGACTTAGCTCACTTGGCTGAATCCGAGGATTGCCCAAGTTGTCCATGGAGAAGGATCTTGTTTGCCATTCTTGTAGACATGGGAAAATGGTCGCCGCTCCCCACCATCCAGTGAATCAGGTCATGACTAAGCGCCCTGGAGAGCTTTTACACATGGACCTTGTTGGTCCTGCTCGGGTGAGCTCGGTTGGGGGGAAGTGGTACGTGCTTGTTGTTGTTGACGATTTTTCAAGATATTCGTGGGTCTTCTTTTTAGCTGAGAAGACTGACACTCTCTTTGTCTAGATTTACGTGGATGATATCATTTTTGGTGGTTCCTCTCATGCTTTGGTTGCCAAGTTTGCAGACACTATGAGCAGGGAGTTTGAGATGAGCATGATGGGCGAGTTGACGTTTTTCCTCGGATTACAAATCAAGCAATCTCGGGAGGGAACGTTTGTGCACCAGGGTAAGTATACCAAGGATATCCTGAATAAATTCGATATGGGTGAGGCCAAGCCTCTTCCAACACCCATGTCGACCACGACTACCCTGGATGCAGACAAGGATGGAGAAGCTGTGGACCAGAAGGAGTACCAGAGTATGATCAGGTCGCTGCTGTACCTGACGGCGACACACCCGGACATTCAGTTTGCGGTGTGTCTTTGCACGTGATTTCAATCGTCGCCGCTCCCCTCTCACCGTTAGGCGGTCAAGCGCATTATGAGGTACTTATGCTTCACTCCAGAATTTGGGATTTGGTATTCTGCTTCCTCCACCCTCTCCCTTTGCAGTTATTCTGATGCCGATTTTGCTGGTTGCCGTCTGAAGCGCAAGTCCACTCCTGGGACTTGTCAGTTTATTGGTTCTTCTCTTGTATCGTGGTCTTCTCGCAAGCAGTCTAGTGTCGCCCAGTCTACCACGGAGGCTGAGTATGTTGCTGCAGCTAGCTGCTGTTCCCAGTTGCTTTGGATGATGGCCACTTTGCGTGATTTTGGTCTGAGCTTTTCTCGCGTTCCTTTGTTTTGTGACAGCACGAGTGCTATTAGCGTTGCTAAGAACCCCGTGCTGATCTAAGACGAAACACATTGATGTGCGCTTTCATTTTCTGCGAGACCACTATGAGAAGGGTGATATCGACCTTCGTCATGTCAATACTCATCATCAGTTGGCTGATATTTTCACCAAGCCCTTGGACCAATCAACTTCGCCTAGGTTGAGAGGCGAGCTTGGTGTGTGTTTCTCCTTTTAGATGGGGGAAACATTTTGGTTCTTGTATTATAGACCGATTCTTTTTCTTTCAATTGGTTTCATCATGCATCTTTGCATTTCATCTTGCATATTTACATTCAGAGCTTCATGTATATAATCTTTAGAATGTGACTATGCTCTGTATAGTGCTTGCTCCGATGTTTTATGATGATGCTTGTAGCTCATGCTCTTTCTGATCACTGATACATGTTGTGAGCTGAGCTATTTTATGAATGGTGAATTTGCTTAATAAACATAAAACTTGAAAATGTTCACCATTGAGATATGCAACTAGCATGTGTAGAATATGTTGAATTCACTTGTGCTTTTCGTATATGCTAGGTTGCTATGCCTCTAGTTCTAAGTCATTCACTTGCTTGGTATGTTCATATTCTGCTTTAATTTTGAACCAAGTTAAGTGAATTGGAAAGATCGAGATGGGATTGCTTGTCAGCACATCACAGTATCGAGACTGTTTCTCATGGCACTTTGAGTTAAACTTGAGTTGTGTAGTGTATGACCGAAACTGTTGCTTTAAGCTTCTGATTGCTTCTGCATAGGCTTTGCACAATTGAAAAGTTAGGCAATGACAAGTTTTCAACCTCTCGCAATCACATGCTGAAATTTGAACTTGCGTAATTTAACCGCGGCAACTCCGATAAAATTTTAATACACAAGTCTATGTTTCATTCTATAGCATGATGATTGAACCTTGCTAGGGGTAGTTCACCTTGTATACATGTTTAGCACTTGTTTGACTTCCTGTCTATACATGTTTAGTGCTATTTTGATGGTAAATACCTTTTTGGCTGAAAACTACTCATCTTGCTCCAATGTTCAGATTTCGTATTTGGTGATTAGTTTGAGCCTTTGCTAGCATTTTGTGCTTATTGTTGAGTCATCGGATCAACATTTTGTCGAGCATCTGCATATTCTATTGACTATATTCCTAAAGCTGCTAACTTGCATTTTCACTCACTTGCCTTCTGGAGGGGAGATACTTGATAGTGCATTTTCAACTAAGGGGGAGAAATTAGGTCAACTAAGGGGAGATCTCCTGGTTGTGTGCACTATTGGAGGGGGAGTTTGAGCTGGTTCGGGGACTTTGAATTTTTCCAATTGGTTCGGAACATTTTTGGTAGCTAATTGTGTTGAGCCTTTGCCTCTTTCTTGAGGAACTAGCGCCTTTGCTTTTGTGCTCTTCATTTGGTATCGAGCTTTCTCGCTAGCGCTGTTGAGCCCATTCTGCCTCTTCTTGAGGGCTAGCTCTATTCTGCTTGAATTTCAATTGGTGTCGAGCTTTCTCGCTAGTGGTGTTGAGCCTGTTCTACCTCTTCTTGAGGGCTAGCATTGCTTTGCATGGTTGCGTCGAGCCGTTGCCCATGTCTTGGGGGGCCAAGTTGTTTTGCTCTTTCCACTTGACCTTCTTCGACCTTGTTATGCTTTTGGGTCATTTGGTCGAGTTCTCTCTTCCTCTTTCTTCCTTCCTCTTTTCCATTATGATTTGTGTTGGTAGTTGACAATGCACTCATCAAGGGGAAGATTGCGGATACATGGGTGTATGCTGAGTCTCTGAGTGATGAGTGATTGTCAACTGGGATAATGCGCATGTTCTTTGGCTTGTGTTGTGCAGGTGTCGCGCACGAATACAGTGATCGAAGGCAAGGTGAAGGTCAAGTAGAGACGTGCCGTGCCGATGGACCGAGAGTGGTGAAGGGCGGACGTGAGGCTTGGACTGAGGGACCGGTGGCCTGAGGATCAGCTGTGGTGGCTGATAGCCTGGGACAGCGATGAGCGAAGACTTGCGGGCACGGTGTTGCTTGGGTCGTGGACCTGGGGACACGTGTCGGTGGACGGGGTGCACGGGCGGTGCATCCCCTCTACGGCTCGGTTTGGTGGTTGAGCCACAGAAAAACCACCGGGTGGACGGTTTCCAGGTTTGGGCCTCAAAACCTAGGTGCTGATGGTTTCCGAGTTTGGGCCACAAAACTCGGGCTGAACACGGTTTCCAGGTTTCGGCCTCAAAACCTGGGCGCTGCAGGTTTCTGAGTTTGGGCCACAAAACTCAGGCGATGGACGGCTGGTTTCCCGGTTTGGGCCTCAAAACCAGGGGTTGGCTATGAAGATTGGTTTCCCGGTTTAGGCCACAAAACCGGGGGCGAAGTCCGGGAAAAGGACAAGCAGAGCGGTGGCGGCGCGTGGCGGCAATCGGTGAGGTTGCGTCGAGGCAACGCTACCAGTTGTGCGGGCGTGGCCGTCGGATCACCACCTACCATGAGCTGGTCTAGAATAACCCTAGGGTTTAGCTGGTTCGCTCTGTAATTAGTTAGGGGTAGAGTGGGAACTTGAATTAGGATAAGTAGAGGGAGACACCCACCTCCCATCCTATCTCAGTCATTTGCTCTTTGCCTTCTAGGTTTTCCTGCTCTCCCAATCCCCTGCTGTAGCAACTGAGATCTGCAGAGAACCATACCTCTGTGTACTGGAGATTTTGAGGAAGTGAGACCGTAATCTCACTGTTGTAGCGTGTAGCAGCCACGTGGTTGCAGATCGATGTGTTGATTCGCGTTTTGTTCGTGTTCTTCGCGTTCTTCGTTTCTCCGCGATTTTCCCGTCACTCGATCTCCCTCTCTATTGCATCTTTTCGAAATCCGTTTGAATCAACTTGTTTGTTATGGTGAGGAGATCATTTCCACCGAAGGAATTCATCTAACTCCTCGCGAACAAGTAGATCGGGTTGATTTTGTTTTTGTGGCACTTTTTCGGTTCTTACTCCTTCCCTCTCGGATTCCGGATGTTTGAGTTGATTTGAGCGGATGATTTCTTGGGGATAGTCTCCCAACTACCTCGTGATCGTCTTCTCCATGTTTGGGATCAAGGGATTTTGGTTTGAATCAGATTTGGGAGGATTTGAGTTGAGGGCGATCGAAATCGCCCTCTCTGGGCACTCGCGGATAGTCCGCCGTTGTGCCCGCGGACAGTCCGCGTGTCGGGCTCCGACCGAAGCAGTGGTCGCGTGGCTCGGCTGTGCTGACTCGGTTTGACCGGTGGACAGTCCGCCGTAGTCGGTCGCGGACAGTCCGCGAGCCGACCAGGGAGGTTCAGCAGACTTGCTGTTTTGGTGAAGTTGCCGGCGGACAGTCCGACCATTCTTCACGGATAGTCCGGGACTACTGCGGACAGTCCGGGAATCGGCTGTGTGCTGAGTTTTAGTGCGTTCGCTCTCCCGGCTTCTTCTCTTGGTTTCCAGACTTCTCGGTTGGCCCTTTAGTTCACCTAGGAACCTCTCTAAGTATCTTTGCTACTTGTTAGCATCGGTATTTGGGGATTTCCCGACGTAGCCGTCAATCTACGTTTGGGACTCGGTTTTTAGGATCGAACTTGTGCCAGTGCTTTTGGCGTTTGGCTTGCTATCACTTTGTGATGCCTCGCTGTGATCCTAGGGATCATCCACCCTCTTCCAAGGGTCATGGGCATCACAGTTTCGATCGAAGCTTTTGGGGTTGATTTGTGGGACAAAGGCCGAAGTTTCGAGAGAAATTTTTGAGCTCCCATTCACCCCCCTCTGGTCGCCTTGTTATTGCATTCTCGGTCCTTCAAGCTGCCCCTCCGCTTGTGCTTGGCGGGGGCATACTTCTCCTTGCGCTTGCCGGAGTCGTACTTATGGCCATGATCTGCCTTGCCAAAGACTTGCTTGTTCTTCTTAAGGCAATTGGCGATGAAGTGGTCTAAGCCTCCACACTCGTAGCTGCCACCTCGTCCTCCTCCACGGCGACGGTTCATGCGGTTGTTGTGGAACCGCGAGAACCGGTTGGCAAGCAGGGCCAACTCATCGTCCGCCATGAACTCTAGCTGCTCCTATGTGACAGAAAGAAAAGATGACAAAGCAAAGCCTCCAGAGGGGTTAGCGGAAGAGCCAGAAACCAAAGCCATCAACGGGCCAGAAGGATTTTCATAAGAAGCCCTAGACATGGCGTCAATCTCACTGGACTTGAGCTTACTAAAGAGCTCGTCGCACGTGAGGGTCTCATAGTTAGGCGATTCGATGATTGTCTGAACCTTGGAGTCCCACACCGACCGATCGAGAGTGTGTAAAAGCTTGAGAGCCCTCTCATGATCATCGAAAGGCAACAGCTCCTTGTTAGCCCTCATCCTGTTGACAATAAACTCAAAGCGAGCGAATAAACTTTCTATGCTCTCGCCAGGCATGTGTCGAAAGTTCTCATACTCTCGCTTGTGCGACTCGTAGAGACGGGTTTTGACTTGAGTGGTGCCCTCATGAAAACGCATGAGAGTAGCCCAAATCTCCTGAGCCGTAGCGAGGAGAGAAACGCGATCAAACTCCGACATGCTCAAACATGAGAAAAGAGCATTACGGGCTTGGCTATTGGCATCGTGCTCATCAATCTGATGCTGAGTCACATGAGCAGCCAAGACCACATAATCTGCAGAGTTGCAAATATCCCAAATAAAAGCACCCATACTCTGAAGATAGGTCGACATGCGTATCTTCCAATACGCATAATTCGTCCCATCGAAAACGACGGTTTGCCCACGCCACGATCCATGTCGCCTTCTGTGGATCTGGAACCGGCTAAGGTGGAAGATCCTTAACCTGCTCCGATACCAATTGAAGGACCGAGAACTCTACCAGAAAACGACCAGAGGGGGGCGAATGGGAGCCTAAAAATTTCTCTCGAAACTTTGGCCTCTGTCCCGAAAATCAACCCCCAAAAGCTTCGATCAAAACGTGATGCCCACAACCCTTAGAAGAGGGTGGATGATCCTGAGGATCACAGTGAGGCACCACCAAACAAGAGCAAGTCAAAAACCAAAAGCTTTGGCTCAAGTTCAACCCTAAACACTGACTTCCGAACGTAGATGGATGGCTATGTCAGGAAATCTCCAAATACCGATGCTAACGAGTAGCAAAGATACCTAGAGAGGTTCCTTGGTGAACTCTAAGGCCAAACGAGAAGTCCGAAAACCAAGCAGAAAAGCCAGGAGAGCAAACGCACTAAAACGCAAGCTTCAGCCAAATCCCGGACTGTCCGTGCCAGGGACGGACTGTCCGCGGTTCCCTGGCGGACTGTCCGCCGGTCAAAATGCATAAACAACACTACTGCTGAACTCGTTCTGCTCAGTCCCGGACTGTCCGCGACCTAGCACTGCGGACTGTCCGCCGGTGTCCTGACCCTCTGAACGCAGGGGCGAGCAGCCACTGGTCTGGCTTATGCCCGATGCGCGGACTGTCCGCGAGTCATGCTACGGACTGTTCGCCAATGTCCAGTGAAGGCAATTTCAATCGCCACTTCACCAAATCTCCTCAAATCCGAATCAAAACGAAATCCCTTGGTCCCAAACTTGGAGCAGATGATCACAGGATAGTTAGAAGACTATCCCCAAGAAATCATCAGCTCAAATTGACTCAATCAACGGGGAATCGAAAGGGAAGGTGTAGGAACGAAAAAGTTTCAACAAAACTATAATCGACCCGATCTACTTGTTCGTGAGGGTAGAGATAAATTCTTTTGGTGGAAATGTTCTCCTCACATCAAAGAACAAGTTGATTCAAGTGGATTCAAAAAAGACGCACCATGGAGGGAGATCGAGTGACGAGAAAATCATGGAGAATTGAAGAACACGAAGAACAAGTTCAAAACGCGAATCAAGACCACGAATTGCCAGCCGAAATTCGTCCCCACGAGGAGACAACGGGAATCCGGTCCTGTTTCCGCAAAATCCAAATACACAGAGGTATTGTTCACCGTCTCTGCGGATCTCAGCAGCTACAGCAGGGAATGGGAGAGAGGAAACCCTAGAATGAAAATAGCAATGTCTGAGATAGGTTGGGAGGTGGGTGTCTCCCTCTACTTATACTAATCCTATTCCACTTTACCCCTAATTATACACAGAGCGAACCAGCTAAACCCTAAGGTTATTGTGGACCAACTTGAAGTAGATGGTGATCCGACGGCCACGCCCGCACAACTGGTAGCTTCGCCTCGATGCGACCTCACCGATTGCCGCCACGTGCCGCCACCGCTCTGCTCGTCCTTTTCACGGACCTCCCCCGGTTTTGAGGCCGAAACCGGGAAACCTGGGCCATCCCCCGGTTTTGAGGCCGAAACCGGGAAACCTATCATCCATCGCCTGAGTTTTGTGGCCCAAACTCAGAAACCCACCAGCGCCCAGGTTTTGAGGCCCAAACCTGGAAACCGTCCTCAGCCCGAGTTTTGTGGCCCAAACTCGAAAACCGACCGCACCCAGGTTTTGAGGCCCAAACCTGGAAGCCGTCCACTCAGTGGTTTTTCTGTGGCTCAACCACCAAACCTAAGCCGTAGAGGGGATGCACCGCCCGTGCACCCCTTCCAAACGTAAGTCTTCACTTGTTGTTGGCCCAGGCTGTCAGCTACCACGGCCGATCCTCAGGCCATCAGTCCGTCAGTCCAAGCCTCACGTTCGCCCTTCACCGCTCCGGGTCCATCGGCACGACACGTCTCTACTTGACCTTCACCTTGCCTTTGATCACCGTATCCATGCTCTGCACAACACAAGCAAAAGAACAAGCGCATCATCCCAGATGACAATCACTCATCATCTCAAGATCTGGGATACACCCATGTATCCGCAATCTAAAGATAAATATTTACCCGCAAGCGCACAGATAAATACACCTGTTGTAGAAGCATTTCACCCAAACTAGTCTCAGGTATCGTTATTTATATTTAGCCTAGAGACTAATCAATTCAAAGTATGATGATACAAAACTAATGAGGACTTAACAACAATTAATGTGGCATGCACTTATGATAAAGACTGATAACACACTCATTACTCTAAACAGAGATTAGATTGTAAAGTAATGATAAATGATAATGATAAATGGTAACAGAGAGCAGATCAATCAAAGATAATCCTAGAGCAGTACTACCTAGCAAGTGATGATTAGAACAGGCATTAATAAGAAATATTCCTAAGTTATTCTAATTACAAGTCATAGTATACATTGATTAGTGCAAACATATTTGCAAATCATAGGCTAGGTCATATCATATTTATAATCAAGAGGCAACTCCATAGTAAAGGTGCCAAACAGAGTAACCCCTAAACCATGAGTTAACTGAGCCATATTGAACACTACATTCGGGAGGTGGAATACAAAGGACTCAACAGGAGTGTCACACCCGCGATCTACCACTCTATCCGGAACGTAGGACGCATTCGCAGATAAATAGTATATAGGCACCACGCCTACACAGCATCTATCACCCACCCAATGATCATTAAGATGAGCATTATACGAACATGAGTATAAACATAATGGTGATCTACCTATGCCAAATATATAATCAAAGCACACTATAAGCAATATAATTAAGAATATAATTGTTGATGCCTTAGTCATATCAATTTATTGCTATCTAGAACACAAGGATGAACGATAAGATGAATTAGATCATCGAGAAGAACTATAGTATGAACTAGAACATGAACTAGAACTGGATTATGAACTAGAAGATGAACTAGACGACGAACTAGAACATAAACAATGATGAACAAAGATGAACTAGAAGAGCAATTATGAACCAGAAGTATACTTAGATCAATAATATTAATACAAGAGAGAAGATCTTGGGTTTACCGAGCCTTCTCGTGACTAGATCTGGAATCCAAGAGAAGCTTGCCTCCCCTAATCCTATTCTATCTAACTATTCTAGGTGGATGTAGTTTTAGGGCTTCTGATTGATCTCCTTCTCTGGTGATGGTCTGATCTGATTGTGATGAATGATCTGATGCTTGATGCCTGATGCCCTGGAGAGGGGGGGTCTAGGGCTACTTATATAGCCCTGGGCGAGGAACCGTGGTCGTTGGATCAAACCGACCTTAGGTACGGCAGAGATGCATCCTCGTAGGCGGTGGAGGAAGGTTCCAGAAGGCGGAGTCCAGCGGGGCCAGGAGCCGACCGACCGGTCCTAGGGTGGGACCGGTCGGTCCCACCTGGCGGCCTCTTGGGGTGCCCGACCTCCTGGTGTCTTCTAGTGTCCTCTAGATCCTTCTAGATTATTCCTGATGCGTCGGTTCGGCTATCTCCCATCGGGTTCCTTCCAGGAGAAGTAATTTGTGCTGGTTTCCTGGTTTAGTCCCTGCAGAATCACAATTCACCAAAACTCGTGGAATATTGTCAATTAAAACCTTAAACCTTTGTTGGTGATTCAATTCATGCCCTTTTCATATTTATTTATCCTTTAATTTCAATAGATAACCAGTGTCAACAACCACACATGGATCTTTGCGCTTTTTGAATGATTTTTTAAGTGCCAAAAGATTAGGAGGTGGTATTGAAAACTCTTGAAGATGATTTTTTTGTATTATTGCCAAAAGTCCTACATTAGAAGGCTTTATTGAAACTATTGTAGAGATGCTCTAACTCTAAATGTATACTCCTTTGTTTATGTATTATGCAGAGTACAATTCCATACTTAATTACTTATGGTGGTACCACTAAGTTGTTTCGCAGGTATATTGTTATTCAACTAGCTCTTCCTAAGCGATCTCTTTTTCTACGAGATTGTTTAGCGTAGAGTACTTTGATGTAAAGCAAGAGACTCAGGAGACAAAATGAGAGTAGTAATTGTTGTCATTCATTGATCCATGGTTGTACATATATATACATGTGAAGGGACAAATTTTGAGGGGGTGCCTTCCAAGAGAGCGGTTGATCACATTAATGTGATTCACAACACTCCCCCTTAATCAATTGCGTCATCCATCACTTAAATCAATGTATTGAATAATTTCTCCAAAAACCCTATGGGAAAATGAGGAGAAATATATGTGGATATGTCACTAAAACTCCTTAAAACCCAGTAGGAAAAATAAGGAGAAAATGATGTGACATATGCTAATTATTGTCTCATTGTAAACTTATACGGGAAACCTCAAAAGGAAAAACCCGTAAGAAAGTTTAGAGAACAATAAATATGATCTGAGGGTCATAATTGTAATTATATGTCTTTGATACCCTCTCAAAAACCTTTGTGGAGGAAAACAGAAGATATGACATAGGTTATGTCTTAGATACCCCATACAAAAACCCGGTGGGGAAAATAAGAGATATGACATATGACTTGTATTGATATCGCCTCATTAAAAACCTTCTATGAGAAACCCATGTGAGGAAAAACTCAAAGAGGAAAAGAGTACAATATGATGTTTTGAACATGTTCTAGTTTCAAGAGGAGTCTCCCCCTGAACCTTGCAATTCTCAAAGTCATCTCATTCCAAACTCAACAACACATTATGAAATGTGGAAATTGGTAGAGACTTTATGAATAAATTTTGTGGAGTTATCACATGATTTAGTTTACAAGGTGTTTATCTCCTCACTTTCGTTAGAATAAAACATTTCTAGAAGGCAATATAGTAATATTGTTCTTATGTAACCTGTTGACATCCAAGCAACACAAGTTGCATTATCTTTGAAGATAATGGATGGTGATTTGATGAAATCAAAGTGATCATTCAATGAAGTTATACATGTTCATGTAATACTTCAGAACGAGGAGTGGAAGTAGCCACTAGAGTCGAGTTTAATGACCTCCATGAGAACTTTACCACTAACATCAGCATGTGATCTGGCAATATAGGGATTAAATAGCCAATACTTTTAGACTCCACATGATCATATCTTAATTTACATAATGATAAATCAAGATCCTGCTTTGTGCCATATAGATATCTATGGATATCCTCTTTGAATCTCACCCTTTGGTGTATAGAAGTTGAGCTTTTTTGAGCTATAGCAAGTATCTCCAAATGCAATATCATGCCTGTTGTGATATGCAAGATACATAAGCGCTTTGATGGCACTAAGGTTATCATCCCAGGGTCAGAATGGATATTGATCCATATTTAGGGATTGAATGACCATTAGTGTTGGTAGTATGATTGTCCAATATTGTTTGGATATTGGTATACAATATCAATTGAATATTGGAAGACTGATGTGTGTGCTTAAGTTGTAGACTTAAACATAATTTGGTTTTGCCCAAATCTTTTATCTCAGATTCTGTCTTACACAATGATTTCCTATTTTGATATGTTCATACGAGATGTATAAAACCAATTAGGTTTTAAGTATGAACACATAGGTGCAATCATCATAATGAGAGATATCCTTATGTAGAAGGGACTCACCTAGTCAGTTGTACCACAAACAACTTAACTATTTCAAGTCATGGAGTGACTTGATTGATACACAATGTATGTTGTGATTTATGTTTTGATTCAGAATAGAAAGTCTATTGGGACTTATAATCCAAATCTATCCAAATCAATTTTGATCTGCCAATTAACGGTATAGGAACATAATTTCCACACATACCAATGGGTATGGTATGCTAGGTCTCTGCGTGAAACCATGTGCTACAAGCTCTCACTATTTCACCACCATATGGATTTGAAAGTCCATGATACTTCCATGGAGAAAGTATTGTGATGAGTCATTACATAAGTAAAGACTTCTTACTATTGAGTGAAAGCAATTATCCTTAATTGTCACCTTTGGTTGACTAAATTGTGAGTGGTTGAACACTCTGTCTAGGACTTTTGGTCTTGATCCAGATAAGGTGCATGAAAATTTTGAGGAGTATGTCGACAATTTGTAGTCTTTTGTATGATTGATTCAATGGAACCAATTTTAGCATGTGGAAATATTGACCCTTGTGAACTGCATGTCATTTCTCATAACAACAGATTTAGGGTGTTCCAATGACCCAGCGCCTAAAGTTATGCACAAGTTATGCTGGGCTTTTGGATGTTGAACATCCATAGGCTTTGGATAGTAAATATCCATAATGTGTCTATCAACTTGATGTTGATATGCATGTACTGTCTTGGAGAATTCTCTCCCCCTATCTGAGAATGCTCGCAAGAAGCTGTATCTCATGCGGCCATACTTCTCCCCATCTTATCCAAATTCAGGAGTTGAGTGATTTTGTTAGGTACCTCCACTCCTTTTGGCACACTAAATAGGAATCAGATTTGGTGACAACTTTATCACAAGTAAATGCATTTGGCAAACTATTTGTAATGTGTTGCAAATATAAGATATTCTAAACTGTTGGTTCAGATTCTTTGGTACATGGATATGAGGATCGAATATCAGTAATACTATTCTCTTTTTGATTCCTGGCATTCCATGTGTGGTAAGTGTCTCCCCCTAATGCCTAGAATCTTCCTCAAAGATGTACTTAGCATACAGTGAAGGACCGAGAGTGCAACCAGAAAGGGACCAGAGGGGGGGTGAATGGTAGCTTTAAATTTTCCTTTTGGAAACTTTAAGCCACTGTCCCGAAAATCAACCCCAAGAGCAAAACCGATGCGCGTGATGTCCACGACCCAAGAGAGTGGGTGGATGTTCCCTAGGAACACAGCAGGACACCACAAAAATTCCCTTGCCCAAGTTCACGCAGGTCAACTGGTGACAGGATGAACTTTGGGTAACCTCAACCTCCCCCGAGCAACGCGAGGGGGATTCAGGCTATTTTGTAAAGCGAGAAGCCCAATTTCTGAAGAGCAGGAAGTCAGGAATCCAACGCAACAAGCGGATCTCAAATCAAAAATCGGACGAGCAAACTTCGGACAAAAACGTGCAAACTGCAATTGACCGGACTCTGCCTGCATCCGGTCGAGAGGCACCGGACGCGTCTGGTCACACAAAAGCCGAAATGGGACCTCTCTGTTTCTGACCGGACTCACTGAAGGGAAGCGTCCGGTCAGTAACCGAGCGTCCGGTCACAAAAGCCGAGCCAGATGAACAGTAGGACGGGTGCGTCGGTCGACTGTGAACAGAGCGTCCGGTCAAAGAGCGAAACTGAACAGTGAAGTGTTCAACGACCGGACTCACCCCCAGCGTCCGGTCAGCTCGAGCCGAGCGTCCGGTCAGCTCGAGCCGAGCGTCCGGTCACCCCGAAAACTTGTTGTTCGTCCACTGATTCAACTCGATATCACCCAAAACGAATCCTCTAGGGATCTAACTTGGTGAGAGGAGTCACAAGAAGGATAGGGAGCTATCTCTAAGAGATCATGGCTCGAACCTATATCCAAATCGATGAATCGAAGAAAATCAGGGGAAAGAAGAAAAACTTGACCCGAAACGAAAATCAACCGATCTACTAGCTCGTGAGGTTAGAGGTGAATTCCTTCGGTGGAAAGAAGTGCCTCACGATCTAGAGCAACTTGGTTCAAACGGATTTGCAAACGACCCACCAAGCAAAGAGATCGATCGACGGGAGAAACGTGGAGAAAAACAACCCGCGAAGAACAAGAACTAAACGCGAATCACAACCACGAATTTGCAACCGTGTGGCTACCACACGCTACAACAGTGAGATTACAGTCTCACTTCCTCAAAATCTCACGGACACAGAGGTATTGTTCTCTTCTCTGTGGATCTCAGTTCGCTACAGCAGAGGATGGGGAGAGCAGGAAACCCTAAGTGCAAAGAGCAAATGACTGAGATAGATGGGGAGGTGGGTGTCTCCCCCTACTTATCCTAATTCTAACTATTCCTAATTCCCACTCTACCCCTAACTACTTACAGAGCGAACCAGCTAAACCCTAAGCTTATTCTGGACCAACTCGTGGTAGGTGGTGATCCGACGGCCACGCCCGCACAATAGGTAGCGTTGCCTCAACGCAACCTCACCGATTGCTGCCACGTGCCGCCACCGCTCTGCGTCCTTTTCACGGACTCCGCCCCCGGTTTTGTGGCCCAAACCAGGAAACCAGCCTTTACAGCCAACCCCCGGTTTTGAGGCCCGAACCGGGAAACCAGCCTCCAAGTCCATCCCCTGGTTTTGAAGCCGAAACCAGGAAACCCGCCAGCTCCCAGGTTTTGAGGCCCAAACCTGGAAACCGTCCTCAGCCCGAGTTTTGTGGCCCAAACTCGGAAACCCGCAGCACGCCCAGGTTTTGTGGCCCAAACCTGGAAACCGTCCACCCGATGTTTTTTCTCTGGCTCTACCACCAAACCGAAGCTGTAGAGGGGATGCACCGCCCGTGCACCCTGTCCACCGACACGTGTCCCCAAGTCCTCGACTCAGGCAACACATGACCGCAAGTCTTCGCTCGTCGCTGTCCCAGGCTGTCAGCCACCACAGCTGATCCTCAGGCCACCGGTCCCTCAGTCCAAGCCTCACGTCCGCCCTTCTCCACTCTCGGTCCCTCGGCACGGCACGTCTCTACTTGACCGTCAACTTGCCTTTGATCAATGTATCCGTGCTCGACACCTGCACAACACAAGCCAAAGAACATGTGCATCATCCCAGTTGACAATCACTCATCACTCAGAGACTCGGCATACACCCATGTATCCGCAATCTCCCCCTTGATGAGTGCATTGTCAACTACCAACACAAATCATAATGAAAGGAAGAAAGAAGAAAGAAGGAGAGAGAGAACTTCAACCAAAAGACCCAAAAGCATAGCAAAGCCGAAGAAGGTCAAGTGGAAAGAGCAAAACAACTTGGTCCCCAAAGACATGGGCAACGGCTCAACGCAACCAAGCAAAGCAAAGCTAGCCCTCAAGAAGAGGCAGAACGGGCTCAACACCGCTAGCAAAAACCAATTGAAAAAGCGAAGCAAAATGCTAGTCCCTCAAGATAGAGGCATAGAGGCTTAACACAACTAGCAAAAAGCTCGACACCAATTGAAAAGCTCGATACCAACTGAAAATCTGAAAGGCGAATGCTAGTCCCTCAAGAAAGAGGCAAAGGCTCAACACAACTAGCAAAAACGCTCTGAACCAATTGGAACTTTCAAAAATTCAGCACGAGCAAACTCCCCCTTGCATGGTGCACACAACCGATATGGGCGGTATGATTTGTCCTAATTCTCCCCCTTAGTTGAAAATGCACCATCAAGCAAAAGGAACCGAAAGCAATTTTCTCCCCCTTAGAGAATGCACCATCAAAAGTGCCAACAAGAGAAGTTCATCCCCTTCCAACATGCATATGAGTCAAAATGCAAGTTAGCAGCTTCAGGAATATAGTCAAGAAAATGCAAACATGCTCTAAACAGTATAGCTCCAACGACTCACTGAAAAACATACGAGCTAGCGAAGGCTCAAACTGATCACCAAATATGAAATATGAACATATGAGCAAAGTGAGCAGTTTTTAGCCAAAAGTATTCACCATCAAAAGAGCACCGAACATGTATAGACAGGAATTCAAACAAGCGCTAAACATGTATGCAAGGTGAACTACCCCTAGCCAAGTTCAATCATCATGCTGCAGAATGAAACATAGACTTGTGTTTTCAAATTTTAATCGAAGTTGCAGCAGTGAAATTACACAAGTTCAGAATTCAGCATGTGACTGCGAGAGGTTGAAAGCTTATCATTGCCTAACTTTCCAACTGTGCGAAGCCAATGCAGAAGCAATCAGAAGCTTAAAGCAACAGTTTCGGTCATACACTACGCAGCTCAAGTTTAACTCAAAGTGCAATGAGAAACAGTCTCGAAACTGTGATGTGTTGACAAGCAATCCCATCTCGATCTTTTCAATTCACTTAAAACTTGGTTCAGGTTTTATTGACAGAGTATGAACAGACCAAGCAAGTGACAGACTCAGAACTAGAGACATAGCAACCTAGCATATATGAAAAAGCACGAGTGAATTCAACACATCCTACACATGTTAGTTGCATATCTCAATGGTGAACATTTTCAATTTTAAGTTCATTAAGTAGATTCACCATTCAAAAATAGCTCAGCTCACAACATGTATCGGTGATCAGAAAGAGCATAAGCTACATAGCACCAACATAAGCATCGGAGCATACTAAACAGAGCATAATCACATTCTAAAGAGTATATACATGAAGCTCAGAATGTAATAGTGTATGCTGAAATGCAAAAGAAAACAAAGACAAACGAGAAAATAGTCAGTCTATGATACAAGATCCAAAATGTTTCCCCCATTTAAAAGGGGAAACACACACCAAGCTCACCCCTCAACCGATTAAAGGTTGATTCGTCCAAAGGCTTGGTGAAAATATCAGCTAACTGATGATGAGTATCGACATGGCGAAGGTCGATATCACCCTTCTCATAGTGGTCTCACAAAAAGTGAAAGCACACATCAATGTGTTTGGTCTTCGAGTGAAGCACGGGGTTCTTAGCAACGCTAATCGCACTCGTGCTGTCACAAAGCAAAGGAACACGAGAAAAGCTCAGACCAAAATCACGCAAAGTGGCCATCATCCAAAGAAACTGGGAACAGCAGCTAGCCACAGCAACATACTCAGCCTCCGTGGTAGACTGGGCGACACTAGACTACTTGCGAGAAGACCACGATACAAGAGAAGAACCAATAAATTGGCAAGTCCCAGAAGTGGACTTGCGCTCAATGCGACAACCAGCAAAATCGGCATTGGAATAACCGCAAAGGGAGAGGGTGGAGGAAGCTGAATACCAAATCCCGAACTCAGGTGTGAAATGAAGGTACCTAAAAATGCGCTTCACCGCTTGACGGTGAGAAATGCGCGGCGACGCCTGAAAGCGCGCGCACAGGCACACCGCGAACTGGATGTCCGGGCGTGTCGCCGTCAGATAGAGCAGCGACCCGATCATGCTTCGGTACTCCTTCTGGTTCACAGCTTCTCCATCCTTGTCCACATCCAGGGCCGTCGTGGTCGACATGGGTGTTGGAAGAGGCTTGGCCTCACCCATATCGAACCTCTTCAGCAAGTCCTTGGTATACTTGCCCTGGTGCACAAACGTCCCTTCTCGGGATTGCTTAATTTGCAATCCGAGAAAGAAAGTCAGCTCCCCATCATACTCATCTCGAACTCCCTGCTCAGAGTATCTGCAAACTTGGCAACCAAAGCGTGAGAAGAACCACCGAAAATGATATCATCCACGTAAATCTCGACCAAGAGAGTGTCTTTGCCTTGCTTGAGGAGAAAGAGTGTTTTATCCACACATCCCATTTTAAAACCCTTAGCAAGCGAAAAGGTTTTCAACCAATCATACCAGGCTCTAGGGGCTTGTTTCAAACCATATAAAGCATTGTGGAGTTTGAAAACATGGTTTGGAAACTTGGGATTTTTAAAACCGGGGGGTTGTTCAACATAAACCTCTTCTTCTATGTAGCCGTTTAAGAAGGCACTCTTGACATCCATTTGAAAAAGTTTGAAACCTTTGGATGCTGCAAATGCCAAGAGTATCCTAATAGCCTCCAAACGAGCTACAGGAGCAAAAGTCTCCTCATAGTCTATCCCCTCCTTCTGACTATAGCCCTTCGCTACAAGGCTGGCCTTGTTTCTAACAACGTGGCCATCCTCTCCTTGCTTGTTTTTGAAAACCCATTTTGTCCCAGTAGGCTCACAGTCTGGAGGAGGTGGAACTAAAACCCAAACCCGATTTCATTCAAAGTTCTCTAACTCCTCATGCATGGCATTGACCCAATCCGTATCCGTCAAAGCGTGTCCAACATCTCGGGGCTCAAAATCAGCAACAAAAGCAGAATGAGCAAAGTGAGAGATTTGAGACCTGGATCGAGTGACACGTTCGTCAATGTTGCCGATCATCTGCTGAGGGGGGTGTTGGCGCTGGATGTGTCGTGGTGCCTCCCGTGCAGAAGTGATCTCCCCCTCAACAGCAGCTGGTGCCTCCCCGGGTACAAAAGGTACCGCTCGGAGTGGCGGATCCCATGGCCCCCAGGAAGAAGAAGTATCGGGGCCGTGAGTCGTAGTAAAAGCCGCTCCTTGCGGCACAGCAGGTGGAGGGGGAGCTGGATCATCCATACCTTTAGCACCCTCATCCTCGTCATCAAAAAGAGGCTCACCAACCTCATGATCACCTGCACGCTCAAAACGAGAAGAAGGACAAACCATGGTCTCGTCAAAGGTGACATCGGATGTCTCCATGACTCGGTTAGTATTGAGGTTAAGTACACGATAAGCTCTAGTGTGAGTGCCATAACTCAAAAATACACCGTCAGAAGAACAAGACTCAAATTTGTCCAGGTTGCCTTTCTTCAATATAAAGCAGTGGCAACCGAAGACTCTAAAATAACTCACCTTGGGCTGTCTCCCAAATCGCAACTCATAAGAAGTTTTTTTCAAGAAAGCTCAGAGAAAAATGCGATTGGAAATATAGCATGCAGTGTTCATAGCTTCGGCCCAATATCGCCTAGGAGTCATATGCTCATCGAACATCGTCCTGGCCATCTCTACAAGGGTCCGATTTTTCCTCTCTACAACACCATTTTGGGGCGGTGTGTAGGGGGAAGAAAACTGATGCTCCAAACCCAAAGAGTTACAAACCTTCTCAAAATCCAAATTCTTGAATTCAGAACCATTATCACTTCTAATAGCTCGCATCGAGTTCAAAGGGAACTCGTTCTGAAGATGCAAAATCAGATTGCGAGCAAAAGAGAAAGTCTCGGTCTTCTCTGACAAAAAGAAGACCCACGAATACCTCGAAAAGTCATCAACAACAACAAGCACATACCACTTCCCCCTAACCGAGCTCACCCGAGCCGGACCAACAAGGTCCATGTGTAAAAGCTCTCCAGGGCGCTGTGTCATGACTAGAGTCACTGGATGCTGGGGAGCGGCAACCATCTTCCCATGTCTACAAGAATGGAAAACAAGATCCTTCTCCATCGACAACTTGGGCAATCCTCGGATTAGGCCAAGTGAGCTAAGTCTTGCAAGCAAGTCGAAGCTCAAATGTCCTAGTCTCCTATGCCACTTCCAAAGATCAGAGGAGGAAGGTCCAGCCAAAAGACAATGAGAAACTCCAAACGACTCTGAGAAATCCGCACGAAAGACTTTCCCAAAGGGAGAAATCACACAAACAAGATTGCCCTGAGGATCCAAAATACGACTAAGATTCGGCTTAAAACGAATCTCATAGTCGTCATCAAAGAGTTGCGAAACAGAAAGAAGATTAAAATGCAAGTTAGAAATAAGAGCAACATCACGCAACACAAAGTGCTCATTAATTCGCACCGACCCACGAGACAACACTTTACCTTTGCTATTGTCGCCGAAGGTGATAAACTCCTTTCCGGTGACAGGGCTAAGACTGGAGAACCACTTGGCATTTCCGGTCATGTGCCTCGAGCCATCGGAATCCACCAACCAAACATCATCCAATCGTTTTACCTACATCAATAAAAAGACATAGGGTGAGCATACGGTCCAACACTGGGGTTAGTGAAGTAGGAAGAATACCAGTGTTGGGCCGGCTGCTCAAAAGAACGGTTAGAAGAAAAACCATTCCTAGCACGCCTACGGGGTAAGCGATCACCACGTTGAGGAAAACGTGGTCCGCTAAGGGAAGAGCGTCCATTGCGATACTCAAAACACGGTGGAGGAAAACGCTCTACAACAAAGCCACCGCCACGGGGTCCATAGCCTACAACTGCAGGCTCCCACCGGGCACGTCCTCTCCGCTGCCTAGGCCTGGGAACTTGAGGTTCTGGACCTCTGGGCCTAGCAGCACGCCTCTGAACATTCGGCGCATGTACATCATGGAAGGGATGGTACATGTCCGCATTGTTCATCTCCCTAGCACGGCGCACCTCTCTCTTGCGCCGAAAGCAGAACTCACTCAAGTGTCCATCTCTCCCACAGTGCTCACAATGGTACCTCACCGCTCTCAAAAGGGGTTGTTGGTACACACGGTTGTGGGTGTGGATCACTTTGCCCTTCTGTGGCATAAGCTCCTCTTGGATTGGTGGCATTGTGTCCAGCTTGTTTTTCAGGTGATTGGGTTTAGGAGCCCATTGCTGGTTCTTGGGTGGAGCTCGTGGAGGTTCTTCAAACACCCCATCCTTGGTGTTAGGCTTGAGAAGCTCTTTGGGTGGAAGCTTGGTAAGTTTGGGAGTAGTGGTGGAGTTGGGCTTGTCACTCGGGTTCAAACCACTCGACTCTCCAATCTTCCCAAAAGCAGAAACATCAATGCCCGAAGCAAAGCCTATACCAGGACCTCCAGCAGCTCGCTTGAATTGGGAGATCATTATCCCGAGCTGTGGCTCACCGCTAGACACCCATGACAAGATGGTCCGAAGGTATGTGTTTTCCTCCTCGGTTTGCATCTTGTCATGCTTCACATTAGCAATCTCCATCTCCAAACCCTCACACAAAGCACACCTAGTCACACAAGTGCTACCCGAGTTGGCCTTCTCAAGAGACTCAATCTTGGCATCCTTCTCTGCCAACTCGGTTTGCAAGACTGGACAAGACTTGCACGCACCCAACAACAGGGGTCTAGCCCGGAGCTCATCCACCTCTCCAACCAAAGCAGCATACTTACCTCTCAAGGTGAGAAGGTCAGTCATGTGCTTGGTGCACATCTCACACTCACCCTCCTCAGACATGACCACGGTGGACTTAGCGAACTCAAGCTCTCTCACCGTGTCCTCCCACTTCTGCCTAAACTCCTTGCGCTCTCTAGCAGCACGCCTAAGCAACTTATCTTGACTAAGCAAGGCGGCAGTAAGCTTCTCGACCTCAGCAGAAAGCTCGTCGTGGGTAAGAGATACATGAGAGGTGTCGTCGTCATCGTCGTTCCGAGGGGTGTCCTCCAGCTTGCCGTTGACCTCATCACCAAGGGCCATGGTGCAGAAGCCGACGTCGTCGGTGAAGAAGCGGAGACCGTTCAGCTTATGCCTCGCGAGGACGTACTTCTCCTTGCGCTTGCCGGAGTCGTACTTGTGCCCATGATCGCCCTTCCCAGATGTGTTCTTCTTCTTGGGACAGTTGGTGATGAAGTGGTCGGGGTTGCCGCACTCAAAGCATCCTGCGCGTCCTCCTCCACGGCGACGGTTCGTGCGGTTGTTGTGGAACCGCGAGAACCGGTTGGCAAGCAAAGCCAACTCGTCATCCCCCAAAGTCTCCAGCTGTTCCTTTGTGACAGAAAAGAGAGAAGAGAGTGCAAATCCTCCAGAGGGGTTAGCAGAAGAGCCAGAAACCAAAGCCATAGTCGGGCCAGAAGGATTCTCATAAGAAGCCCTCGACATGGCATCAATCTCACTAGACTTGAGCTTACTAAAGAGCTCGTCGCAAGTGAGGGTCTCATAGTTAGACGATTCGATGATCGCCTGGACCTTTGAGTCCCACACCGACCGATCAAGAGTGTGTAGAAGCTTCAAAGCCCTCTCATGATCGTCAAAAGGCAACAGCTCCTTGTTTGCTCTCATCTTGTTGACAATGACCTGAAAGCGAGCGAATAAACTCTCTATGCTCTCGCCAGGCATATGTCGAAAGTTCTCATACTCCCCCTTGTGCGACTCGTAGTGACTGGATTTGACTTGAGTGGTTCCCTGATGGAAGCGCATGAGGGTCACCCAAATCTCACGAGCCGTAGGGAGGTGAGAAATGCGATCAAACTCAGACATGCTCAAACAGGAGAAAAGAGCGTTACGCGCTCGGCTATTGGGATCGTGCTCATCCATCTGAAGCTGAGTAACACGAGTAGCCAAGACAACGTAATCGGCCTTGTTGCAAATCTCCCAAACAGAAGAGCCCATGCTCTGGAGATAGGCTGACATGCGTATCTTCCAATACGCATAGTTCGTCCCATCGCAGAACGGCGGTTTGCCCACGCCGCGATCCATGTTGCCTTCTGTGGATCTGGAACCGGCTAATGTGGAAGATCCTTAACCTGCTCTGATACCAATTGAAGGACCGAGAGTGCAACCAGAAAGCGACCAGAGGGGGGGTGAATGGTAGCTTTAAATTTTCCTTTTGGAAACTTTAAGCCACTATCCCGAAAATCAACCCCAAGAGCAAAACCGATGCGCGTGATGTCCACGACCCAAGAGAGTGGGTGGATGTTCCCTAGGAACACAGCGGGACACCACAAAAATTCCCTTGCCCAAGTTCACGCAGGTCAACTGGTGACATGATGAACTTTGGGTAACCTCAACCTCCCCCGAGCAACGCGAGGGGGATTCAGGCTATTTTGTAAAGCGAGAAGCCCAATTTCTGAAGAGCAGGAAGTCAGGAATCCAACGCAACAAGCGGATCTCAAATCAAAAATCGGACGAGCAAACTTCGGACAAAAACGTGCAAACTGCAATTGACCGGACTCTGCCTGCATCCGGTCGAGAGGCACCGGACGCGTCTGGTCACACAAAAGCCGAAATGGGACCTCTCTGTTTCTGACCGGACTCACTGAAGGGAAGCGTCCGGTCAGTAACCGAGCGTCCGGTCACAAAAGCCGAGCCAGATGAACAGTAGGACGGGTGCGTCGGTCGACTGTGAACAGAGCGTCCGGTCAAAGAGCGAAACTGAACAGTGAAGTGTTCAACGACCGGACTCACCCCCAGCGTCCGGTCAGCTCGAGCCGAGCGTCCGGTCAGCTCGAGCCGAGCGTCCGGTCACCCCGAAAACTTGTTGTTCGTCCACTGATTCAACTCGATATCACCCAAAACGAATCCTCTAGGGATCTAACTTGGTGAGAGGAGTCACAAGAAGGATAGGGAGCTATCTCTAAGAGATCATGGCTCGAACCTATATCCAAATCGATGAATCGAAGAAAATCAGGGGAAAGAAGAAAAACTTGACCCGAAACGAAAATCAACCGATCTACTAGCTCGTGAGGTTAGAGGTGAATTCCTTCGGTGGAAAGAAGTGCCTCACGATCTAGAGCAACTTGGTTCAAACGGATTTGCAAACGACGCACCAAGCAAAGAGATCGATCGACGGGAGAAACGTGGAGAAAAACAAGCCGCGAAGAACAAGAACTAAACGTGAATCACAACCACGAATTTGCAACCGTGTGGCTACCACACGCTACAATAGTGAGATTACGGTCTCACTTCCTCAAAATCTCACGGACACAGAGGTATTGTTCTCTTCTCTTTGGATCTCAGTTTGCTACAGCAGAGGATGGGGAGAGCAGGAAACCCTAAGTGCAAAGAGCAAATGACTGAGATAGATGGGGAGGTGGGTGTCTCCCCCTACTTATCCTAATTCTAACTATTCCTAATTCCCACTCTACCCCTAACTACTTACAGAGCGAACCAGCTAAACCCTAAGGTTATTCTGGACCAACTCGTGGTAGGTGGTGATCCGACGGCCACGCCCGCACAATAGGTAGCGTTGCCTCGACGCAACCTCACCGATTGCCGCCACGTGCCGCCACCGCTCTGCGTCCTTTTCACGGACTCCGCCCTCGGTTTTGTGGCCCAAACCGGGAAACCAGCCTTCACAGCCAACCCCCGGTTTTGAGGCCCAAACCGGGAAACCAGCCTCCAAGTCCATCCCCTGGTTTTGAAGCCGAAACCAGGAAACCCGCCAGCTCCCAGGTTTTGAGGCCCAAACCTGGAAACCGTCCTCAACCCGAGTTTTGTGGCCCAAACTCGGAAACCCGCAGCACGCCCAGGTTTTGTGGCCCAAACCTGGAAACCGTCCACCCGATGGTTTTTCTCTGGCTCTACCACCAAACCGAAGCTGTAGAGGGGATGCACCGCCCGTGCACCCTGTCCACCGACACGTGTCCCCAAGTCCTCGACTCAGGCAACACATGACCGCAAGTCTTCGCTCGTCGCTGTCCCAGGCTGTCAGCCACCACAGCTGATCCTCAGGCCACCGGTCCCTCAGTCCAAGCCTCACGTCCGCCCTTCTCCACTCTCGGTCCCTCGGCACGGCACGTCTCTACTTGACCTTCACCTTGCCTTTGATCAATGTATCTGTGCTCGACACATGTACAACACAAGCCAAAGAACATGCGCATCATCCCAGTTGACAATCACTCATCACTCAGAGACTCGGCATACAACCATGTATCCGCATACAGGCATTGAATGATTCTCCTAATTAGAGATCTGAGGTATTATTGAATGATAGATAATAATAAATTATGGTGATCTCTAAAATGTCCATTAATGTACGCTGCGGTGGTGATATCGGTACATGCAAAACGTTACCGATTCGCAGATGGGAAACATTTTGACTACAAGGTCAAATTTCCACGTACGAACTGCAACGGAGGGAGCCGTATGATTGCAGTGTTATGAATTTGGATTTATTATGTGTTGTTTAAATCCACATGTCACCAACTAGATGTTGGTAAATAGTAATTCTATTTTGGGTCATCAAACAACAAACTTGATTCTTTCAATGAGAGCTCTAGTTTGACCATTATGTGTATGGACATAAGATACTTAATGATGTAGTCCCTAAAACCAAACAATTCCATTTACATGGATTGGATCCCGCGTCCAGGATCGTTTGCTCTAAATTAAAGAATTTGAGCAATGAGTTTGGTAAATTTGTGGTACTTTATGAGTGAGGCGCACACTTAGGACAACATTGTAGATGCATAGATGTGCATTACAAAGTATCTTTATGGTCTATAAAATGGCAAATAGAGTCGCATGTATGATCTTGAATTTCTCTAAGAAATGGTGTGACTCATATTGATTTTGTGACCAATAGAACTAACAATAATTTTTCTCATCATTCTAAATATAGAATGATCCAATGCAAATATGCCCAATCTTGATGGATCAAGAGAGAAAATTATTTTGTACGCAACAAGTAATATGAGATTGGTGTATGTATAATACATCCCAGATGATGTGGAAGGATTTTGTACAATAGTCTAGTTTTCATATATGTTGCATCTAAGGCGAGCGAAGAATTTCATCATCGCTCATTAGTATTGGGTCTAGTTTGGAAACCATGCAACTGAATACATGAAAAATATTATGTGGTATTTATAGAATCAGGATATATACATCGATGCACCCACGATTAATTTGAATACCCATGCAGTGATTGTAATCCGTCATAACTGTGTTAGTGGTATGATGGTCCACTAAAAAAGTTCCTTTCCACCTGGTTGAATCCCATATGATTCTATATAGAGTTTGACAATATTCAAGTATGAATTTACACTCATATAGAATATGTATGTCATGTATGAGGTACATGATATTTTTGGAAATGGACAACATACTACATATGGTAGTATGTCATTAGGATAACAATATCTCCAATGAAAATATGGAGACTTTTGCATGTGTTTGCTTGTTGAAGTAAGCTCCAGACTATCCAAAGAACTCGCTTGCCTCCAATAAGTTGGAGGTATGTTGAGCCAAATGTTTGATTTAGCGTTTCTGTGTACATGGACTGTACAATCACATTTTTGTGAAAATATGAGATTTGTGACACATGATCACTTTTCTAATGAAAAATAATATTTGCGTTCATGAGAATCCATTATGTTGCATTGCCATGGATCAAAGATCTTGATAAATGAATGATCTAACAATCATTATAACTCGGGCAATGTTACATCCTTTATTGAAATCCCGATGAGGGACTTGTAAAAGGTAGATGATCTCACTCTTTGAACACTCATATTTGAAAAATCCAAGTGCATGAGTTGCATACAAAATGCATCAACGCAAAGTGTGGCAATATCTAGAATGGATTGAGCATTTGGTTGGGGTTGAGCAGACATAGCTGTGATGCCATATGCCCTAATGATATCGTTGATATCTTAATGCTCATGATAGAAAAATAAATCTCCATCCAATGCCAAGTTGGATTTTTTTGTGAACTGGAATTATTAGCCATGTCCAACATGAGTTTATCATGTATAAATTTACTTTGACAGTAAACAGTGTAGCAAAAAGGCCAAATTTTGGGTTCAAGGTGATACTTGATTATAGACTAGCCATTCTATAAAGAACATGGGATAAAATCGCTGCTAATGTTTTGGATTCTATTACTATGGAGAATAGATGATGTAAAATCTTTGCCAAATATAGACTCTGTATGTGATAGAAAGGAGTCCCCAAAATAATGCACTCTATATTGCTATTTATTTAAGAAAAAGCTTCACTTAAATAACTTTAAATTCAAGATGAGTCTTGAATTGGCATATGCAATATGGTGAAGTCAAGATGAGTCTTGAATCACATTTAATGTTTACCTCATATTAGATAGGTGATAGCTGTAACACCTAATTTTTCTTTAGTTCAAAATAGATTAAAATGATTTATCTTAATTCATTTGTGGCATTTTAACATATGAAATTAATAAATGTTGGGGAAATAAAATTTATCCGGCTTAGCAACAAGTTGATGCATTCATGCTGCTGCATTTTTTTGTTTGAGTGAAGTTTAAATTTGAAAACTAGAATTCAAAATTCAGTTTGGAAAAGGTTTTGAAACCAATTGGCAATAAAAAAAAGGGCAAACATTTTTTTTCTTCCCTCCCTTCTTCCAATTCTAGCCCGAAGGCCCTCTCCCTCCCTCGTTTTCGGCCTGCCTCCTTTCTCCCTACCCGCGGCCCAAGCGACTGGGCTGGCCCGGTCCGCCTCCACTCCCGCATCGCGCTGCCGCCTCCACTCGAGCGCCGTCTCGCTGACCGCCTGGTCCCGTGCGGATACATGGGTGTATACCGAGTCTCTGAGTGATGAGTGATTATCAACTGGGATGATGCGCATGTTCTTTGGCTTGTGTTGTGCAGGTGTCGAGCACGGATACAGTGATTATAGGCAAGGTGAAGGTCAAGTAGAGACGTGTCGTGCCGATGGACCGAGAGGGGCGAAGGGCGGACGTGAGGCTTGGACTGAGGGACCGGTGGCCCGAGGATCAGCTGTGGTGGCTGCAGCCTGGGACAGCGACGAGCGAAGACTTGTGGTCATGTGTTGCCTGAGTCATCGACTTGGGGACACGTGTCGGTGGATGGGGTGCACGGGCGGTGCATCCCTTCTACGGCGTCGGTTTGGGAAAGAGCCAGAGAAAACCCTCGGGTGGACGGTTCCAGGATTGGGCCTCAAAACCTGGGTGCTGAGGTTTCCGAGTTTGGCCACAAAACTCGGGCTGAGGATGGTTTCCAGGTTTGGGCCTCAAAACCTGGGTGCTGCGGGTTTGCTGAGTTTGGGCCACAAAACTCAGATGCTGGTGGGCTGGTTTCCCGGTTTGAGCCTCAAAACCGGGGGTTGGCTGGAAAGGCTGGTTTCCCGGTTTGGGCCACAAAACCGGGGGGGTGCAGAGCGGTGGCGGCACGTGGCGGCAATCGGGAGGTTGCGTCGAGCCAACGCTACGAGTTGTGCGGGCGTGGCCGTCGGATCCACCTACCATCGAGTTGGTCCAGAATAACCTTAGGGTTTAGCTGGTTCGCTCCGTAAGTAGTTAGGGGTAGAGTGGGAAATAGGAATAGTTAGGATTAGGTTAAGTAGAGGGAGACACCCACCTCCCTTCCTATCTCAGTCATTTGCTCTTTGCTTCTAGGGTTTCCTGCTCTCCCAATTCCCTGTTGTAGCTAGCTGAGATCCGCAGAGAATCATACCTCTGTGTACTGAAGATTTTGAGGAAGTGAGGCCGTAACCTCACTGTTGTAGCGTGTGGTAGCCACACGGTTGCAATTCTGTGGTTGTGATTCGCGTTTCATTTGTGTTCTTCGCGGAATCCTTTTTCTCCATGTTTTTCCCGTCGCTTGATCTCTTTGCTCGGTTCATTTTTTGCAAATCCGTTTGAACCAAGTTGTTCTAGGTCATGAGGCACTTCTTTCCACCGAAGGAATTCACCTCTAACCCCACGGTCTAGGAGATCGATCGATTTTGGTTTCGGGTCAAGTTTTTCTCCCTTCCCCCGAAATTCTTTGATTCATCGATTTGGAGATAGGTTCGAGCAATGATCTCTTAGAGATAGCTCACTATCATCCTTGTGACTCCACTCACCGAGTTTGATTCCCTAGAGGATTCATTTTGGGTGAGATTTGAGTCAAATCGGTGGACGAACAGGGGACATCGGGGTGACCGACGCTGGACACACGGACTGACTGGACGCACCCTAGAGTCCGGTCGTTGAATGCTCCTTGCGATTCCTCTCTGCGCGATGACCGGACTCACTCCTGGGTACTGACCGGACGCACAGCTGCCACTGTTCACTGGGTCTTTTGTTAGTTGAGCGGACGCCCAGGGTTTGACCAGACGCACTGCCACACAGAGTCCGGTCCAACACAGTAAGGTCCCAAATCAGGTTTTGAGTGACCGGACGCTGACCAGAGTCCGGTCATGACTGTTTTGCGCGTATTCGTTCGCCGTTTGCTCGTCCATTGTCGGATTTGGTTTCCATCTTTTGTGTTGGCTCTATAGAGTTGTGTAGTGTCCCGCTGTGCTTCTTGGAAGCATCCACCCT
The DNA here is from genome assembly GCA_009763385.1 of Coix lacryma-jobi var. lacryma-jobi. NCBI lineage: Eukaryota > Viridiplantae > Streptophyta > Magnoliopsida > Poales > Poaceae > Coix > Coix lacryma-jobi. The sequence continues at coordinate 104,009,340 of CM019823.1, read as the reverse complement.
ACATCTAGGGTCGTGAACACTAGCAAGCTCTAGGTTTGCTCTTGGGGTTGATTCTCGGGACAGTGGCAACAAGTTTCCGAAAGGAAAATTTGAAGCTCCCATTCACCCCCCCTCTGGTCGCTTTCTGATTGCATTCTCGGTCCTTCAATTGGTATCAGAGCGGGTTAAGGATCTTCCACCTTAGCCGGTTCCAGATCCACAGAAGGCGACATGGATCGCGGCGTGGGCAAACCGCCGTTTTTCGATGGGACAAACTATGCGTATTGGAAGATACGCATGTCGGCCTATTTGCAGAGTTTGGTTGCTTCCATTTGGGATATTTGCAACTCTGTCGATTACGTGGTCTTGGCTGCTCGTGTCTCTCAGCTTCAGATCGACAAACACGATGCCAAAAGCCGAGCCCGTAATGCTCTTTTCTCATGTTTGAGCATGAGTGAGTTCGATCCCGTTTCTCACCTCGCTATGGCTCGGGAGATTTGGGCTACCCTCATGCGTTTCCATGAGGGAACCTCTCAAGTCAAAACCCGACTCTACGAGTCGTTCAAGCGAGAGTATGAGAACTTTCGACATATGCCTGGCAAAAGCATAGAAAGTTTATTCGCTCGCTTTCAGGTGATTGTCAACAGGATGAGGGCTAACAAGGAGCTGTTGCCTTTCGACGATCATGAGAGGGCTTTGAAGCTTTTGCATACTCTTGATCGATCGGTGTGGGATTCCAAAGTTCAGGCGATCATCGAATCACCTAACTATGAGACCCTCACGTGCGACGAGCTTTTCAGTAAGCTCAAGTCCAGTGAGATTGATGCATTGGCAAGGGCTTCTTATGAGAATCCTTCTGGCCCGACTATGGCTTTGGTTTCTGGCTCTTCCGCTAACCCCTCTGGAGGCTTTGCTTTGCATTCTCTTCTTTTTGTCACAGAGGAGCAGTTGGAGTCTCTGGGAGATGACGAGTTGGCTTTGCTTGCCAACCGGTTCTCGCGGTTTCACAACAACTGCATGAACCGTCGCCGCGGAGGAGGACGCTCGGGATGCTACGAGTGCGGCGACCCCGACCACTTCATCGCCAACTGTCCCAAGAAGAACAAGCATTCTGGGAAGGGCGATCATGGGCACAAGTACGACTCCAGCAAGCGCAAGGAGAAGTACGTCCCCGCGAGGCACAAGCGGAAGGGCGGCTTCAACAAGGAGTACATCAAGACCAAGTACTTGGAGAAGGCCCAAGCTGAGCAGCGTGCGTTCTTCGCCACGCTCAGCGATGTCGACGACTCGGACGATGACTCCGCTTCTTCAAGCAACGATGAGTCCGAGAAGAAGAAGAGGATCGAGGACAAGCTCAACGGCCTCTGCTTCTGCGCCGACGGCGACGGCTTCTGCACCATGGCCCTCGATGGCGAGCTGGAGACTCCTCGGAATGACGACGACGACGACACCTCCCAGGTGTCTCTCACCCATGACGAGCTTTCTGCTAAGGTTGAGAAGCTTACTGCCGCCTTGCTTAGTCAGGATAAGCTGCTTAGGCATGCCGCTAGAGAGCGCAAGGAGTTTAGGGAGAAGTGGGAGGATACGGTGAAGGAGCTTGATTCTGTCAAATCCACCGTGGTCGTTACTGATGAGGAGGAGTGTGAGATGTGCACCACGCACATGACTGACCTTCTCACTTTGAGAAGCAAGTATTTGCGTTGGTAGGAGAGGTGGATGAGCTGAAGGCTAGACCCTCGCTGTTGGGGGTGCGTGCAAGACTTGTCCTGTCTTGCAATTCGAGTTGGCAGAGAAGAATGCCAAGATTGTGTCTCTTGAGGAGGCCAGCTCGGGTAGCACTTGTGTGACTAGGTGCGCTTTGTGTGAGGGTTGGGGATGGAGATTGCTAACGTGAAGCATGACAAGATGCAAACCGAGGAGGAAAACACATACCTTCGGACCATCTTGTCATGGGTGTCTTGTGGTGAGCTGCAGCTCGGGATGATGATCTCCCAATTCAAGCGAGATGCTGGAGGTCCGGGTGTAGGTTTTGCTCCGGGTGTTGATCTTTCTGCTTTTGGGAAGATTGGAGAGTCGAGTGGTTTGAACCCATGTGAGAAGCCCACTCCACCACTACTCCCAACTTACCAGCTAGCTTCCACCCAAAGAGCCTCTCAAGCCTAACACCAAGGATGGGGTGTTTGAAGAACCTCCACGAGCTCCACCCAAGAACCAAGTGTGGCATCCCAAACCCAACCACCTAAAGAACAAGCTGGACACAATGCCACCCATCTAGGAGGAGTGTTTGCCACAGAAGGGCAAGGTGATCCATACCCACAACAGTGAGTACCAACAACCCCCTTTGAGAGCGATGAGGTACCATTGTGAGCATTGTGGGAGAGATGGACACTTGAGTGAGTTTTGCTTTCGGCGCAAGAGAGAGGCGCTCCGTGCAATGGAGATGAACAACACGGACATGTACCATCCTTTCCATGATGTACATGTGCCGAATGTTCAGAGGAGAGCTCCGAGGAGAGCGGCTAGGCCTAGAGGTCCAGAACCTCAAGTTCCCAGGCCTAGACAGAGGAGAGCTCCGAGGGGAGATGCTAGGCCTAGAGGTGCAGTGCCTGAAGTTCCTAGGCCTAGGCCTCGTAGAGAGCGTGCCCGGTGGGAGCCTGCAGTTGTAGGCTATGGACCCCGTGGCGGTGGCTTTGTAGTTGAGCGCTTTCCTCCACCGCGTTTTGAGTATCGCGGTGAGCGCTCCTTCCCCAGCGGACCACGTTCTTCTAAACGTGGTGATCGCTAACTTCGTAGATGTGCTAGGAATGGTTTTTACTCTGACCATTCTTTTGAGCAGCCGGCCCAACACTTGTATTCTTCCTACTTCACTAACCCCAGTGTTGGACCGTATGCTCACCCTATGTTTTTTATTGATGTAGGTAAAACGATTGGAGAACGTTTGGTTGGTGGATTCAGGGTGTTCGAGGCACATGACCGGAAACGCCAAGTGGTTCTCCAGTCTTAGTCCAGTCGCCGGAAAGGAGTTTATTACCTTCGGCGACAATAGCAAAGGTAAGGTATTGTCTCGCGGGTCTGTGCGAGTTAATGAGCACTTTGTGTTGCGCAATGTTGCTCTTGTTTTCTAACTTGCATTTTAACCTTCTTTCTGTTTCGCAACTTTTCGATGACGACTATGAGATTCGTTTTAAACCGAATCTCAGTCGTATTTTGGATCCTCAGGGCAATCTTGTGTGTTTGATTTCGCCCTTTGGAAAAGTCTTTCGTGCAATTTCTCGGAGTCTTTTGGCACTTCCCGCTGTCTTTTGGCTAGTCCTTCCTCTCTGATCTTTGGAAGTGGCATAGGAGGCTCGGTCATTTAAGCTTCGACTTGCTTGCAAGACTTAGCTCACTTGGCCTAATCCGAGGATTGCCCAAGCTGTCGATGGAGAAGGATCTTGTTTGCCATTCTTGTAGACATGGGAAGATGGTTGCCGCTCCCCATCATCCAGTGACTCAGGTCATGACCAAGCTCCCTGGAGAGCTTTTGCACATGGACCTTGTTGGTCCGGCTCGAGTGAGCTCGGTTGGGGGGAAGTGGTATGTGCTTGTTGTTTTTGATGACTTTTCGAGATATTCGTGGGTCTTCTATTAGCTGAGAACACCGAGACTTTCTCCTCTGCTCGCAATCTGATTTTGCGTCTTCATCAAGAACCTTCCCTTTGAACTCGATGCGAGCTATTAGGAGTGATAATGGTTCCGAATTCAAGAATTCGGATTTTGAGAAGTTTTGTAACTCTTTGGGCTTGGAGCATCAGTTTTCTTCTCCCTACACACCGCCTCAGAATGGTGTTGTAGAGAGGAAGAATCGGACCCTTGTAGAGATGGCCAGGACGATGCTCGATGAGCATAGGACTCCTAGGCGATATTGCGCCGAAGCTATGAGCACTGCATGCTATATTTCCAATCGCATTTTTCTTCGAGTTTTCTTGAAAAAAACCTCTTATGAGTTGCGTTTTGGAAAACTTCCCAAGGTGAGTTATTTTAGAGTTTTTGGTTGCCATTGTTTTATACTCAAAAAGGGCAACCTGGACAAGTTTGAGTCTCGTTCTTCTGACGGTGTGTTTTTGGGTTATGGCACTCACACTCGAGCTTATCGTGTACTTAACCTTGACACTAACCGAGTCATGGAGACATCCGATGTCACCTTCGACGAGACCATGTTTTGTCCTTCTTCTCATTTTGAGCGTGCAGGTGATCATGAGGTTGGCGAGCCTCTTTTCGATGATGAAGAAGAAGGTGCTGAAGGCATGGATGACCCAGCACCCCCTCCTCCTCCACCTGCTGTGCCGCCAAGAGCAGCTTCTACGATGACTCACGGCCCCGACACTTCTTCTTCCTAGGGGCCGTGGGATCCGCCACCCCGAGCGGTACCCTTTGTACCCGGGAGGCACCAGCTACTGTTGAGGGGGAGGCCACTTTGGCAAGGGAGGCGCCACGACACATTCAGCGCCAGCACCTGCCTCAACAGATGATCGGCAGCATCGACGAACGCATCACCCCGGTCAAGGCAAATCTCTCACTTTGCTCATTCTGCATTTGTTGCTGATTTTGAACCCCGAGATGTTGGACACGCTTTGACGGATCCGGATTGGGTCAATGCCATGCATTAGGAGCTTGAGAACTTTGAGAGAAATCGGGTTTGGGTTCTAGTGTCTCCACCTTCTGAGTGTCACCCAATTGGGACAAAATGGGTTTTCAAAAACAAACAGGGAGAAGATGGCCACGTTGTGAGAAACAAGGCCAGACTCGTAGCCCAGGGATATAGTCAGAAGGAGGGGATAGACTATGAGGAGACTTTGCTCCTGTAGCTCGTTTGGAGGCGATTAGGATACTCTTGGCTTTTGCTGCATCCAAAGGTTTCAAACTTTTTCAAATGGATGTGAAGAGTGCCTTCTTAAATAGCTACATAGAAGAGGAGGTGTATTTAGACAACCTCCCGGTTTTGAAAATCCCAAGTTTCCAAACCATGTCTTTAAACTTCACAAAGCTTTGTATGGTTTGAAACAAGCCCCTAGAGCCTGGTATGATAGGTTGAAAACCTTTTTGCTTGCTAAGGGTTTTAAAATGGGATGTGTGGATAAAACGCTCTTTCTCCTCAAGCAAGGCACTGATACTCTCTTGGTCCAAATTTACGTGGATGATATCATTTTCGGTGGTTCTTCTCACGCTTTGGTTGCCAAGTTCGCAGATACTATGAGTAGGGAGTTCGAGATGAGCATGATGGGTGAGTTGACGTTTTTCCTCGGGTTGCAAATCAAGCAATCCCGGGAAGGGACGTTCGTGCACCAGGGCAAGTACACCCGGGACATTTTGAAGAAATTCGACAAGGGTGAGGCCAAGTGTGACGGAACGACCCTAATCCCATGGCCCACGTGTCCCTGTCAACCTCTGACAGCCGAACCCATGTTCCATGTGATTAAGACCTGTTCGCCACCGGGGCTACATCAGTGCCCAATGTCCGCAGGATCATCTCACAATTCGGTTACAGCATTGCATACTTTTACAAATAACATCGGAATAAAGAGCGGAAGACTTAAATAACAATAGTTTTACAAACCAAGGTTTCAAATGAGGTAAGGAGTACGATTATTACAAACCATTGTTCGGGAAATTCAAAGTAGACAACGTAGCGGAAACAATAACATAAAGATACATGTAACATCCAGCCCGAGGGTGCACATTTACTCATTGGCCTCATCGGCCTCTTCCTGGACGAAGGTCACGCAACAGGGTGCGAGACACATCGGGGTCTCAGGCATACCTGCAACATGGGTAACAAACCCTGAGTACTGGGGTACTCAACAAGACTTACCCGACTAAAGAAAAAGGGAGAAGACTCAGGAATGAGAGGCTTAGGGTAGTCAAGGTAAGGCTTAAGCAAGATCAAGTATTTTGCAGAAAAGCATTTTTGTAAACCTCATTTTATTTTGAAAGATTCAGTATTCCTCAATTCTTCATCATTCATGATTCATTTTACATTTCAAAACATTCCTAGTTGAGAACCACTCTCCGTTGACAGTCAGTGGACCAAGTCTCCATAACCGAGGAGCAACGTTAATCCGGATAAATAATACTCAGCTGAGGATCCCTATCCACACTGCATATGTAGCACCCAAGCTTGCATATGCCAACTCGTCTACCACGATTCCTCCAAGATTGGGCCCGGTCCTACGCCACCCGGAAGTACAGTACACCACACCAATCCTGGACTTTAACCCACGGGGTACATGCTACTTCCGCCATCTCTCCACTCCCAGTGCGCGGTTGTCGGTCCAATAAAGGATTCCTCGGAGCCAGAGCTTTCCGAAGTATGTGAATAGTTACAAGTCTTGACCAGCAGGCCCCCATACGGATGGTCCCTAATTTTCCAGCCAGAACTATACCTTGGTCATATCTCACCCAAGTGTAATAGTCCTGTCAGTTTTTCAACCATGTCCCGGTCGGTGTCAACTGTTGAGTCCGGACTACAACATGACGGCACCGTACGCTCGGACAACCTCTCCTCGTTATTGACTAGGTACGGATCAGATACCTAGCCAACAGCCGGGGAGTAAGACCAAAATTCCCATAAACATTCCTTAAGTGATCACACTTTTAAAATTGGCATTTTATTGCAAAGTCTAATTCAATAAGCATTGCTAAGCATTTGTCAAATACTTTCGAAAAGCAGGTATCGGGTGTATCAGTGGTCAAGGTGGATAGTGCATCAATTAGGATAGCACACAACTCCTATAAACCTAATGCAATAATTTAACTCAAAAGCATTTAAGGAAATCATTTTATAAATTCAAGGAAAGAGTTAAATGCACCGGGGCTTGCCTTGGATGGCAAAAAGAGCAGACTCAGGGTAGGTATAGGTGTCGGAGCTCGGGGTCGCCTCGGGAGTTGGTTCGTCAACAGCGGCCTCGACTCTGGTACCTTCTTCGTCAACTATACGGATGCAATGATGAATGCTCATGAGAAAGATGATATGGACTTATGGTGCAAGACAATTCCACTGATTCTAGATTACTTTTAAACAAAGCATAATTGAAATCTAGGTTGAGCATCAAAGGTAACCATTTCTTCCTTAAGCATTATTGATGTTAGGCCTTATTATAATTATCCTAAGCATCATCTAAACATAGCATCACAAACACCATAGACCAAAGGGTAGGGGTCTATGAACATCATTCAATCCAAAGATCACATCATTAAACACTTATTACCAATCCTAATCCATCCTTTCTATTTTTCTTAATTTATTTAAAAGGTCATTTTATGAAGTTGCTCCAAAAATTACCAAATTAATCACATAAGTTTATTAAGGCATAAACAGATGGCAAAACAAATTCATAATTTTTGGAGGTCATTAAGGTGCTCAATTAATCTAATCATTTAATTAACAAAAGGCACTATTCCTTAATTAAAATAAAATCAGCTCAAAAAGCTCCAAATGTCTTCAAAATTTTTACCAGAGGTTCAGCATGTTATAACAAGGTCACAAAAATTTATCTCAAGATTTTTGGAGTTAAAGATCACTCTCCAAAAATACCAAAACCTTCATTTTTCAATTAAAAGGGGAATTTTTACATTTTCAAATTTTTGCACAAAACTCAAGTTTCATATTTTTCTAAAATACTACAGAGCATAAAGAGTCCACCACAAAAATTTCAGAATTTTTGGATCAACACAGAAAATCATACAAAAAAGAGAAATCCGAACACTATTCATAACTTAGAAACAAAAAGGAAAAAAGGACACGGCGGCGGGAGCTCGTCGCCGGCGACCATAGATGGGCGGCGCTCGGCACGCCGGCCGAACCAGGCGGTCCGCGGCGAAGCCAAAAGCACAGGGAGCACCAGAGAGCTCACCGAGTCGATTGGGCAGCTCGGTGAGGGACGGGGATGGACGGAGCGGCCGGTCGGCGGGAAGCGGCGGACGGCACACGGCGGTGATCGTCGCGCCGGCGGTTCTCTGCGCAAGATAAGCGACCACGAGGGCCGGGTTAGAGTCGCACGGAGTCAAGGAACACGACACGGGGGTCGGTGAGGGATGATCATGGCCGGAGACGACGAATTTCACGAACCCGAGCTCGTCGGGTTCTCGCCGGAGATGACAACGGCGAGCTACGCCGGGCGATTGAGGGCGGTAGAGGTGAAATTGGAGGGTGGGGAAGCAGCACCAGAACACGGCGGAGCTGCTGAGCTAGGTGGTTGAGCACGGGAGGCTCTGGAGTGAGGTGGCGATGGCGACGGAGGCGAGTGAAGAGCTCGAGCTCCGGCGGGGCTTTTATAGGCGCGGCCTGAGGCCGGTAGAGAGCACGGCGAGGCGCGGATAAGATCGGCGGGAGCGTGCGCACTCGATTGCGCTGAGGCGGAGGGACTGGCGTGCAGCCGGGACCGGTGCGCAAGCTTGGCCGGCAATGGCCACGCGGCGGCGACGCGCAGAGGACTGTAGGGGACGGGAGCGGGGTCAACTGTGCGCGTGCGGGTGCGAAATGATGGTGGCGACAACGGCGGCAGGTTGGTGCGCGTGGGGAGCAGCCAGACGCGCTGCAGGCGCAGCGCCGGCGCCATGGCCGGGCCCCCCCCCTTGGCCCTAGCTGGAAGAAGAACAGTGCTAGGGATAGGGTTTGACTTTTGCTGATTTCTGTATTTTGCAAACTTCTCCCAAAATTTGAACTGTGCGACAAAAACTCAAAATACCAAAGTTGTTCAGAAAAATGAGATCTACAACTTTGTCAATATGAACATTTTCAAATTCCAAATAGTTTTTGAACTAGATTCAAAAACAGAAGGGGACACTTTCCAAATTTGATTCAAATCAAAATTACTTTGGATTTCAACTGAAACTTGAAAATCTTTATATATGAAAGTTGTTCCATTTGACAAACCTACAACTTTGCTAATATACACTTTTTCTGAAACTCAATAGTTTATGAAATAATTTTGAAAACTCAAAAAGGGACAAAAACTGGAGTTTGAAAGAATTTGAAATTACTTCAAAATTTATATAGAACTTTGAAAATCTGTAAATACCAAAGTTGTTTCTCTTGGCCAGATATACAACTTTGCTTTTTGGACCAACCTCAAATTTTGAATAATTTTTTTGACTACAAAAAGAGGGGTAAAATCCAGGGTTTGGAAATCAGGGTTTTGCAAAAGGGAAAAATCAAATCAAAACTGATTTTTGAACTTTGATCAATGCAGCAAACATCAGGGCACTAAATTTGAACAAGAATTAAATAGAACTAGGCACAGAGGTGAAATTACCATTTCCCTTATAGAGAGAATTGGGCTTTTAGGGTTTTTGAAAAGGGAATCAAAGCATAGCAATTAGGCAAATCAGATGCATCACAGAAATGATTAATGCTTAAGATGATGACATGTCAAGTTAATTACATTTAAACACCAGGGGGTACACAAGCCTCTTCCAACACCCATGGCGACCACGATGATCCCTGGGATGGATGGACAAGGAGAGAAGCAGTGACCAGAAGGAGTACCGGAGTATGATCGGGTCGCTGCTGTACCTGACGGCGACACGCCCGGACATCCAGTTCGCAGTGTGTCTTTGCGCGCGTTTTCAGTCTTCGCCGCGCACTTCTCACCGTCACGCGGTCAAGCGAATTCTGAGGTACTTATCCTTCACTCCAGAATTCGGTGTTTGGTATTCTGCTTCCTCCACTCTTTCCCTTTGTTGTTATTCCGATGCGATTTTGCTGGTTGCCGTATTGACCGCAAGTCCACTTCTGGGACTTGCCAGTTTATTGGATCTTCTCTTGTTTCGTGGTCTTCTCGTAAGCAGTCTAGTGTCGCCCAGTCTACCATGGAGGCTGAGTATGTTGCTGCGGCTAGCTGCTATTCCCAGTTACTCTGGATGATGGCCACTTTGCGTGATTTTGGTCTGAGCTTTTCTCGCGTTCCTTTGCTTTGTGACAGCACGAGTGCCATTAGCGTTGCTAAGAACCCCGTGCTTCACTCGAAGACCAAACACATTGATGTGCGCTTTCATTTTCTGCGAGACCACTATGAGAAGGGTGATATCGACCTTCGCCATGTCGATACTCATCATCAGTTGGCTGATATTTTCACCAAGCCTCTGGACCAATCAACTTTTAATCGGTTGAGAGGTGAGCTTGGTGTGTGTTTCCCCTTTTAGATGGGGGAAACATTTTTGACTCTTGTATGATACACTGACTTTGTGTTTTTCAGTTGTTTTTTGCTTTCTTTTGGTTTCTTCATGCATCTTTGCATTTCAGCATACGCTTTTACATTCTGAGCTTCATGAATATAGTCTGAAGAATGTAACTATGCTCTGTGTAGTCTTTGCTCCGATGCTTTATGTTGAGGCTGTAGCTTATGCTCTTTCTGATCACTGATACATACTGTGAGCTGAGCTATTTTTGAATGGTGAAGTTTGATAATGAACTTAAAACTTGAAAATGTTCACCATTGAGATATGCAACTAGCATGTGTAGAATGTGTCGAAGTCACTTATGTTATGTATGTATGCTAGGTTGCTATGTCTCTAGTGTTGAGTCATTCACTTGCTTGGTATGTCATATTCTGTTTAAAATCTGAACCAAGTTAAGTGAATTGAAAAGATCGAGATGGATTTGCTTGTTAGCACCTCACAGTTTCGAGACTGTTTCTCATTGCACTTTGAGTTAAACTTGAGCTGTGTAGTGTATGACCGAAACTGTTGCTTTAAGCTTCTGATTGCTTATGCATAGGCTTCGCACAGTTGGAAAGTTAGGCAATAACAAGCATTCAACCTCTCGCAGTCACATGCTGATTTCTGGACTTGTGAAATTTCACCGATGCAACTCCGATTAAAATTTGAAATCACAAGTATATGCTTCATTTTTCAATTGGTATCAGCATGATGATTTGTCGGGGGAACACTAAAGGGGTACCCCCAATTAACGCAAAACAAATAGGGTAAACCTAGAACACCAGTTAATAAACCCGGCTAAGCTAACCTCCCAAGAAACTAACCCCTCGGAGCCTGCAACACTGGCACACCACCAGGGAGCTTAGACTTGTCGATACCGTACCGGCCCCCTCCTGGTAGTCCGCTCCTCGAACCCGCTACAGTTGTGCTCCGCTCCTCGGGACCTCGCGCGGGGACCTCGAGCCCCTCCAGCACGGTAGCCTATCCCTCGAGGCTCGTCTCGCCCTAGGCCTCGACCTGGACCTCAACCTCTACTCACCCGAGCCCTCAGCGCCCGACCTCGAGCGAGTGCGCCGCTACCCTTCGAAGCCTTCCACGAGGAGGGAGCTTCTTGCTCCCTAACTCCATACCGCGCATTTAATGCATCCACCTACTCCAGTCACGTCCTCTGCAGCCCGACGTGTACCACAGTAACCAAAGTAGAGTCAAGCCTCGTTTTCACCACAAGCATGGGCAAAAAGGTGCCAGTACGGTACTGTTAACCCATACCCTGCATTGTCGTACGTCCAAGCCACGTCTCGAGGCCCGGTTTCCTGCTGCTCAATCGGGTTTCCCGGGACTTGCCCATAATTGCGGGGACTCGAGCCCCCCGTAGGCGCCACCTCAAGGCCGGCTCTGAGCCCCTCGAGCCCTGACTGCTTTCATGCTCTTGGAGGACAGGTACCCCAAGACCAGGAGGGACCCCTCCGCGTCCTGTACGTGCCGGGATGGGTGCTGTATGGCTTCCACATCGCCACGCCTCCACGTCCGCGCCCAGAATGGAGGCCACGCCCCAAGGACGCCTCAACAGCAACGCCCACATCGGCTCCAGTGGCCCCGACAAGACAGGATTCCTACCCTTCGCCATATCGAGCGATGTACATATCATTCCCGTGTAACCCTGGCCTCCTCTTGCTCTATAAAAGGGGACGCCGGGGCTCCTCGCGCACAGGTTGACACAACACACCAGTCCACACACACGCATTCGAGTCCGGACTCCGGTCCACGCTCACTGAGCTTGTATTCGCCCCTGTACAAGCACTTAGGTGCAAGTAATACAAGAACCTCCTCCCCCGCTGGACGTAGGGCCTTCTTTGCCCGAACCAGGATAAATCCTTGTGTCATCTTACATCACCATCCAGGAAGAGAGCACGCGATCACATTACTCGTTGGTGTCATACCCCCGGGTTCGAAACACCGACAATTGGCGCGCCAGGTAGGGGACTTCGCGTGTCCGAGTCGATTTCTCGTTGTGTCCTGGATGGCTTCTTCCCCTCCTTCGTTCTCGGCTGGTGCCGTCGTCTGGTTCAGGAACCTCGAGTTCCTGGCCACCGGCAGCGGCAACGACCTGACCCTGCTCTCCACGGAGGGCCCGAGCGGGGGCGCGTCATGCCACCCTGCGCTGGGGGCGTGGCGCGTCGCCCGCACCACCACGCGTCACCACCTCGTGAGCGGCGCCATTGTCACCATCGTCACCAGGCGCAGGCAGCGCCCGCGGCGCACGCCCACTTCCCCGCGGCCGACGCTGAGTCCCCAAGGAAAAACCTGCCCGGCGCACGGCCGGAGACTTCCAGGGCGCGCTCGCGCCCACCTAGCGACTTCACGTTCATCATGCGCACGGACCGGGAGCCAGGCCAGAGGCCTCCGAGCCACGCACCGTTGACGCCACCCAGCCTCCTCCCGCACGGGGTGTACCGCGCTCAACGCCGGTGGTTCACGTCCGGCTTCGACAACTCCGCAGCAGCCTACGCCCGCCAACTCAACGAGCGCCGTCGGGACCGACCGCCGGCAGAGCAGGAGGAGCGCCCGGGCGTGCTACTGCAAGCCATGGCCAACCTGGAGATTGTTCACGCCGCGCGCGTCGACCGCGGCTTATCGCGAGCCATCGAGCCACCCCGGCGAGCCACCGTCGGAGGATGGTACCGCGAGCTGCGGTCCCAGCATCTGCCAAGGCGGCACGCCGTCAACAGCTCTGACTCCGATGAGTACGACTACCACGACCCTGACCTCTAGGACCCTACCAGGGAGTGTTTCCAGCTCGAGGGGGTCGTGGACGACGCCGAGGACGACGGCGACGACGATACCGGGCCGGCGCTCGACCTCGAAGAGCCCGGAGACGTGGCTGCGGCAGGCGGATCACGCGTCCAGGGGAGGAACGAACCCCTGGCACCGGCTGCACCATCTCAGCACAGCGATGACTGAGTGACACAGCTCGCGCAGCTACGGGAGGCCATCGCCAAGACTGAGGAGGACCGACAACGCCTACTGCAGCTCTAGAAAACCCTAGCACAAGAGCCAGCCCAGCGTCGAGGCACCGGTGCTCGTGGCCGAGCTCGAGAGGTCCACCGGCAGATCCTCGAGGACGGGGCGCCAACACGCCCCGAGGTGCGTTTCCCGCGAGCCAAGCAGAACGTGGTGGCAGCGGCAATGCTGCTCCGTGATCTACCCGCCGTCTCCAACCCCGACGCCAGGCGTATGCTTGGGGAAATGAAGAACCTCCTCGAGGCAGCCACTGTACAGCAGGCGGAGAGCTCAGCCTCGCGGCGGCGCGGGGCGGCCTCGGAGAAACCGGCAGACACGCCCCACAACGAGCGCGAGGCATCTGTCCACCAGCCGGACGTCTCTCAAGCTAGGCCAGTCCGCGAACGGATCGTCGACAACCAGCCACCTCGAGACCCCAATGACGCCCGCAACAACATCAACCGCCGGCGCAAGGACAAGGGGCCCAAGAGCGTGGCTATAGCGCCCATCGAGGGGGGCGCTACGACAGCGACGAGGACCGGCAAGTCCTCGAGCCCCGGCCCCAGAGTCTTCAGCCGGGCCATCCGTAGCTCAACCCTCCCCGACCGCTTCCGACCACCGACCAACATCGTGAAGTATGACGGGGAGGTCGAGCCCAAGCTCTGGCTCTCGGACTTCCGCCTAGGCTGCTAACTGGGTGGAGCGAAGAACGACGACCGTGTGATCATACGCCAACTCCCACTTTACCTCTCGGACACCGCCCGCCGGTGGCTCGAGGGGCTCCCGCCGGACCGAATCGACGACTGGGCCGACCTAGTCAGGGTCTTCGACGGGAATTTCAAGGGGACTTGCGTGCACCCAGGCAACCCCTGGGATCTACGGTGTTGTAGGCAGGCAGCGGATGAGCCCCTCCGCGACTTTGCTCGATGATTCTCGAAGGAGCGCCTCGAGCTCCCCCACGTGCCTGATGAAGACGTCATCTCAGCGTTCCTCGCGGGCACGACATGCCAAGAGCTAGTTCACGATCTAGGACGCTACCGTCCCAGGACGGTCGAGGACCGGATGGATCGTGTCACCAGCTTTGCCTCAGGCGACGAGGCAGTGGGGGCCTTCTTTGGCCGTTCCACGGACAAAGGTAAGGCGGTGACCGTGCCGGAGGGCTCGAACAAGGGCAACGACGCTAAGAACGACAACAATAACAGCAACAAAAATAAGAAGAACAAACGCAAAGGTCAGAAGGCGAAGCGCGACGCCAATGACGACGACGACGAAGAGGCTTGCAGGCGCCCTCGAGCCTAAGAAGCCCCGAGGCCCCCCTGACGGGGCTGTTTTCGACCAGATGCTCGAAGACCCCTGCACTTATCACAGGGGCCCCGTAAATCACAAGTTGAAGGACTGCCGACTGTTGAAAGGCTACTACTCCAAGCTCGGCAATAATAAAGAAGACGCTCCTAAGGGCAAGGATAACAATCGGCACGGCGGTGGGGACGCGGACGACAACTTCCCCCCGGTGCACGACTGCTACATGATCTACGGGGGGCCAACCGTCGGGCTCTCAGGTCGAGGAAGAAAGAAGGAGCGCCGGGAGATCTTTGCACTCTGCCATGACGCCCCCCGGTATCTCGACTGGTCTGACGCGCCGATCACGTTCGACCGTGACGACCATCCGGACCGTGTCATCAACCCGGGGGCGTACCCCCTCGTCGTCGACCCCGTCATCGTCGACGTACGGTTCTCCATGGTGTTGATGGATGGAGGCTCGAGCCTCAACATCATATACCTCAAGACCCTCGACCTCCTGGGGATTTCAGAGGGACAGCTCCGGCCCAGCATCGGGGGGTTCCACGGAGTAGTACCAGGGAAGAAGGCCCACCCCCTTGGGCGCATCGACCTGCCGGTTTGCTTTGGCACGCCGGCTAACTTCCTCCGGGAGACGCTCACCTTCGAGGTGGTTGGATTCCAAGGGACCTACCACGCCATCATCGGTCGGCTAGGCTACGCCAAGTTCATGGCGGTTCCCAACTACACGTACTTGAAGCTCAAGATGCCAGGGCCAAAAGGGGTCATCACCGTCGACACCTCCTACGAGCACGCGTACCACTGCGATGTGGAGTGCGTCGAGCGTGGGGAGGCCAACGTCCACCTAGACTCGCTCGAGGCCTTGGCAGCCCTGGCCACCGAGGAGGCCCTAGAAGCGAAGCGCCACGCCGGCACCTTCGAGCCGGCAGAACACACTAAGCAGATACCCGTCGACCCGACCTCGACTGGCGGCAAGGCGCTGGTCATCAGTGCCAGCCTCGAGCCTAAATAGGAAGCAGTGCTCATCCACTTCCTCCGCGCGAACATCGACATGTTTGCGTGGGGCCCCTCGGACATGCCAGGCATACCGAGGCCGAGCACGCCTTGGAAATCCAGGCTGGGTCCAGACCGATGAAGCAACGCCTGCGCCGCTTCGACGAGGAAAAGCGCAAGATCATCGGCGAGGAGGTGCACAAGCTTTTGGCGGGCCGGGGTCATCAAGGAGGTATTTCACCTAGAGTGGCTAGCTACCCCTGTACTAGTTAGGAAAAAGATGGAAATGCGGATGTGTGTAGACTACATTGGTCTGAATAAAGCATGTCCAAAAGTTCCATTTCCTTTACCTAGAATTGACCAGATTGTCGATTCCACTGCGGGGTGTGAAGTACTTTTGTTTCTCGATGCGTATTCCGGCTACCACCATGTTGGGGGAAGGAACCCTCGGCAGAAGCGACGCCCAAGCTGGTGTCCAAGGAAACAACCCTCGCGCAATCTATGTGTCCTTGCGAAGTCCCTCTCTTCTTCGGATCAGTACCCTGACCACCGGACATGGGTCCGACCCTCGTTGCTTTGTTGCATTCCGTGCAGGTCGAAGGCGACAGTCGCACTGCAAGCAACCCTCGCTGGCTCACAACGCCACCTTCGCTTGGAGCGAAGGTTCAAGCAAGCGGCGAGTGTGCGCTGTCCCGAAGGCAAGCGAAGCCGAAGGTCCGGCGAGCACGGCCGAAGGTCAAATCTTCGGTCTTCTCCCCCGAAGGCGAGTATAGCCGGAGGCCCGGCAGACGGCGAAGGGGTGCGGGCCCAAGGGCGAGCACGGCCGAAGGTCAGAACCTCCGCACCTCTCCCCCGAAGGTGAACAAGAACCAGGTGGCGGCGCATTAGAGGATGGCCGATTAGGGTTTCCGCTTCTGCTGTGTATTTACGCTTTTGCCCTTCCTCCCTGCGTGGAGGTGAGGAATCTTCCCTGTACCCTTTTGTAATTTGGCCCGTGCCCCTTGGTATTCCCTATAAATACCAAGGGGATGAACAGTGTAAGGGGACGACCCTTTGGGGAATTGAGCATCTTTCCACTTCCGCCTTACCTTCGCTACCGCCTCCGACGCTTGGCCACCTTCGCCCCTCCCCTGCACAAGTGCGGGGGCTCGGCAAGTGTGCTCCCAACAGTTTGGCGCCGTCCGTGGGGATCGAGTAAATTTTGACATGGCAGGAAACAGAAGAGCTCACCCAGCGAGGGACCAACGTGTAGCCAGAGAGACAGCGGCGGTGGTCCCTCCTGCGGAAGAGATTGTGCAACCCTCGGGGGGAGAGAACGTCACCCCAGAACCCCAATCCCTGGGCCCCCAGGTCCGAGTGGCGACGCAGCCGCACCCGCACACTTCGGGAGAAGGGGAGGGAGAAGAAGAAGAGATGGGCCTCGAGGCCCTTGAAAGGCTCGAGGCTGAGCTGCAAGAGAAGAAGAGGCGCCTGGAACAGCTTGAGAGGCATAACCGATTGCGCTCGATCAGACAGAGGGCTGACGAGGCCAGGGAGCAGCTTCGCCGTATGGAGGAATCCCTCGCCGCGGCAGAAGCCGAAGCCGAAGGCTGGAATGATGAGGAGATACCCCCGCTGCAAGAGGGGAATGAGGAGCCGAATCAAGATAACCTTCGTCACCATCCACCACCCCCCCACCACCAGTACACCCAGAGCCATATCCTGTGAGACACCCAAACTTCCGCCAACTCTACCCAGATGAGAGAGAACAAAACCTTCGCATTCAGCGAAGGCATCAGCAACACCAAATGCCGTATGATCCAAAGTCACCACTCTCCCAAATACTCCAAACTCAGCCCTGGCCACCATGTTACAATCCACAAAACCTACCTCGCTATGATGGACTTTCCGACCCTCGCCAGTTCATCATGAGCTACGAAGCAGCAGTTGCCGCAGCAGGCGGTGATGAATCAACAATGGCAAAATCCTTTGTCATCATTCTGCGAGACATCGCACAAACATGGTACAGCAACCTTCGCCCCGGAACTGTGGATTCCTGGGCCACCCTCCGAGACAAGCTGTGTACAAATTTCAAGGGCATCACTCCAGCCCCGTCAAACCCCATCGAGCTGTTCAATTGCAAGCAAGAAGAGCGCGAGCCGCTCCAAGATTACTGGCGAAGGTTTATTCAAATCAGAGCAAGGACCCCGGGATATCTGACGAGGCTGTCATCCTCGCTGCAGTCAGTGGCCTGCGCCCAGGACCATGCTCCAAAATTTGCCAGAAAACCGGCAAACTCAATCGAAGAGTTGCATGAAACAATGGAAAGATACTGTAGAGCTGATATGGACTTCAGAGCGAAGTCCGATGCTCGAAGGTCTCAGCAGAGGCCACAGCCGAGGCCTCAACCGAGAGAAAGCAACCTTCGCCAAGAGCAAAGCAACGTCGGTGCAATCAACAAAGCAACAAATTGCCAAGATCAAAGACGGGACGCTCAACCTCCGAGCAACCAAGCCCCGCAGGGTTTGCCACCTCCGCCGAATCAGCGGTACAGCAGCGAGATCCTGCCAACATGTATTGTCACTTCTGTGGAATGGGAAAGGGACACACAACAAAGCAATGCGAATGCTTCGCCAAGGGAAAAGAATACCAGGAATCCAGGAAAGCTGCTTCGTCCGACACCCGAACCATCAACCACACAAGGAAACCAAGTTTCCACCCACCAAATCCACCATACCACTATACCCCCATAAACTACGGCCTACCTTCGCAACAACCTCTTACACTCATCACCCACTCCACAACCAAACCTCTTATCAGCCAACCACCATCCCACAACGCCAAAATCCAACTTACACAGTCACATACCCAACTACCCCCCAAAACCAAATTCCAACAACCTACCAAGCTAGCAACGCTCTGCCACCACCACCACCGCAATCCCCCCGCGTTACCAGCACCACAACCTGTCAAAGCCGAAGCCCCGAGCCAAACGACCATCAACAATCCAACATCAACCTTCGGTGTGATTCTAGCTATCACCGGAGGTTCAAATGAAGACCATGGTAACAAACGGCAGAGGAAGGAACATGCCAGACGAGTCCACCACGTAGCCGTCGAAGGACCCCATAGATTTGGCCGTTGGTCTCACATCCCCATAACCTTCGATTCCAGTGACATGAAGCTGAGAGATTACCCTCACACCACGATGCTATGGTAATCGAAACCAACCTCGCTGGGGGACTGTCACCAAAATACTGATCGATACAGGAAGCTCCGCTGATATCTTGTTCGCTTCAACCTTCGACAGCATGAAGCTTGATAGAAACCTTCTGCAACCTGCAGACAACCCCCTATACGGCTTCGGTGGTCAACAAGTGAGAGCTATCGAAAAAATTTCTCTGCCCGTGACCTTCGGCGACGAAATCAACTGCAGGACGGAGCATATAACATTTGACGTCGTCGACATGTTCTACCCATACAATGCCATTTTCGGCCGAGGGGTCACAAACGCGTTCAATGCGGTCATCCATCCCGCTTACCTATGCATGAAGCTTCCCGCTCCAAAGGGTGTGGTCGCAGTATTCGGGGAC
Source organism: Coix lacryma-jobi var. lacryma-jobi (assembly GCA_009763385.1). Lineage (NCBI taxonomy): Eukaryota > Viridiplantae > Streptophyta > Magnoliopsida > Poales > Poaceae > Coix > Coix lacryma-jobi. The sequence continues at coordinate 103,990,300 of CM019823.1, read as the reverse complement.
CAGGACATTGCAAGGACAGCTGAAGGAAACGTAGCCCCGGGGCAACGCAATGTACACAATTTGTCAAAACCTCAAAACCCCGGTATCAGCGACGAGGGTGAAGTCTGCAATGACAGAGTGAAGGCAGTGCCAAAGGAGGAAACCAAACAAGTACAACTCTTCGAGGGTAACGCCGAAAGAAAGGTGATCATCTCAGCCAATCTAGACCCTCAATCTGAAGACAACCTCATCACTTTCCTCAAAGGAAACTCCGACACCTTCGCTTGGTCCGCAGAAGACCTAAAAGGAGTCAACAGATCAATGATCGAGCATAGCCTGAACATCAAAACGGGCTATCGCCCAATCAAACAAAAGCTCCGCAAGATGTCAGAAGAAAGAAAGGAGGCAGCGAAGGCTGAGGTGAAAAGGCTTTTGGACGCAGGCGTCATTCGCCCAGTCAAATACCCAATTTGGCTCTCAAATGTGGTCCTAGTCCAAAAGAAGAACAAAAAATGGCGAATGTGCGTCGATTTCACTTGCTTGAACAAAGCCTGTCCGAAGGATGACTTCCCCCTCCCAAATATAAGCACCCTGGTCGACAGAGCGGCAGGTTGCCAAATGCTATCCCTCCTTGATTGCTTTTCAGGCTATCACCAGATTTGGATGAATGAAGAAGACGAAGAAAAACAAGCTTTATCACACCCTCGGGCACCTTTTGCTTCCGAAGGATGGCAGAAGGTTTGAAAAATGCAGGCTCAACCTTCGCTCGCATGACCTCCGAAGTTTTCAAGGATGAGCAGGCTGTCTCTGCCTATGTCGACGACCTCGTTGTCCAGAGTGAACTAAAAGAGACCACATACCAGACTTATCGAGGGTATTCAGCAACCTCCGGTCCGCCGCTGAACTAAAAAACCCAGAAAAATGTGTTTTCGGGGTAAGCGAAGGTAAATTGCTAGGTTGCATCGTCTCAGCCAGAGGAATCGAAGCTAACCCTGAGAAGATTGATGCCATCATGAACATGGAACCTCCGGCGACCAAGAAAGCAGCTCAGCGTCTGACCGGTCGTTTAGCAGCACTTAGCAGATTCATCTCCAGATCCGCAGAGCGAGGGTTACCCTTCTTTGAAACACTCAGAAGCAACGCTCCATTCAACTGGGGTCCCCAGCAGCAAAAGGCCTTCGAGGAGTTGAAAAAGTATCTGACCAGCTTGACTGCCCTAACCAGCCCAAGCAAGGGAGATTTATTGTTACTCTACGTCGCAGCCTCGCCACACGCAGCAAGCGCAGTCCTCATCAAGGAGCACCGCGAAAACAACAAGACCAGACAAGCCCCAATCTACTATGTTTCAGAAACCCTCGAAGGCCCAAAGAGAAACTATTCGGAGCTTGAGAAAATAGCATACGCCGTCGTTATGGCATCAAGAAAGCTCAAGCACTATTTCCAGGCGCACGAGATCCATGTACCTTCGTCGTACCCCCTCGAGAACATTTTCAAAAACAACGAAGCAGTTGGAAGAATAGCAAAATGGGCAGTCGAGCTTAACAGTTATGCCGTAACCTTCGTTGGCAGAACAGCAGTCAAATCACAAGTGCTGGCTGATTTCATAGCAGAATGGACACCCGACCCTCGCCCCGGTGAGCTGCAGCACGACCAGTTTTGGATCGTTTACGTCGACGGGGCCTGGGGTGCAACTGGAGCCGGTGCCTCGGCCGTTCTAATCTCGCCCTCCGGGTCGAAGCTGAGATACGCAAGAAGGCTTGACTTCAAGTGCACAAACAACTCTGCAGAGTACGAAGCTGTCATTCTGGCACTCTCAAGGCTGCGATCGTTATCAGTCCGAAGGGCACTCATCAACACAGACTCTCAAGTCATTGCGGGGCACATTGAAAAGAACTACAAAGCAAAAGATCCAGAGCTCCAAAAATATTTTCAATATGTCCGAAGGTTAGAATCCTTCTTCCTCGGCATAACTGTAAAAGCAATATCAAGAACCGAAAACAGCGAGGCTGATTGCTTAGCCAAAGCAGCCGCACAGCAGCTACAGCTTCCCACCGGATGTGTTCTACGAGGTTACCACTCGGTCAGCCTTCGAAGCTCCCGAAGTCAGCATCAAGCTGATCAGCGCAATTCAGTGCGAGGATTGGAGAGCACCTATCATGGCCTACATCAAAGGACTCCATGAACCCAGCTCTAAAGAAGAAGAGAACAGACTAAAACAAAGAGTGCGAGGGTACAAGATTGTGGATAACACCCTATTCAAAGCTTCGGTAACCTCACCTTGGCTCAAGTGCGTGTCACAGTCCGAAGGTAATGACATTCTCAAACTCATCCACGAAGGTATATGTGGTTCACATAATGGCCCGAGGGCACTAGTAGGAAAAGCTTTCCGGCAAGGTTTCTACTGGCCAACTGCGCTGAGAGATGCTGAAACCATCGTCAAGCAGTGCGAGGGTTGTCAACTGACAGCAAAAAACCAAAACACCCCAGGGGCTCTCACAACCCTCATATGCCCAACTTGGCCTCTGCAAAGGTGGGCAATGGATCTCGTGGGTCCACTACCGACGGCTCCGGGGAACCTTCGCTATGCGGTGGTAGCAGTGGAGTATTTCACAAAATGGACTGAAACAAGACCGCTGTCCTCCATAACCTCCCTCGCAGTAAAAAAGTTTTTTTGGCAGCAAATAGTTTGTCGTTTCGGAGTTCCCCAACATCTAACCGTCGACAATGGCACCCAGTTTGACAGCGAGGTTTTCAAAGAATTCTGCGCACAAATCGGAACAATTCTATGCTTCGCCTCAGTCCGACACCCGCAATCCAATGGCCTAGTTGAAAGAGCCAACGCAACAATCTTCCAATCCATATCCAAAAAGTTGCAAGGCAGACCCAAAGGCAAATGGGCAGACGAGCTAACTTCAGTCACCTGGTCTCACAATACCTCCGAATGCGAGCAACCAAATTCACACCCTTCAAACTTCTGTTCGGCGAAGAAGCCGTGCTACCAGAGGAGCTAAAATACGTTTCACCAAGAACAACCCTCGCAAATGATGAGCCAGCTAACCTGATTGACAAAGACTTACTAGAAGAAACAAGATGCAGCGCAGTGCACAACCTTCGCAAGTATCAGGAAGAGACCAAAAAATGGAGAGATAAAAAGGTCAGAATCAAAAACTTGCAGAAGGGTGACCTCGTCCTCATCCGTAAACAAAACGCCAACATGGCCGGAAAGTTTCAGCCTAAGTGGACAGGCCCGTTCCTGATCGCAGAATGCAATCGTCCAGGCTCTTTCCATCTCTCCGACAGCGAAGGCAATATCCTACCACACACCTGGAACATTGACGACCTTCGCAAATTCTACCCATAGCGGAGCCTTAGCGAGCCCTCGCGATATGTAATCTTTGTCGCATCTTACGTTATCTACATTCATGTACTTAACAAAAACAGGAGCTGCACTCTTTTTCCTTACGAAGGGGCGTAAGGTTTTTTAACGAGGCAGTATCCAAAGCATTAATACAGGTTAGAACCCCCAAAAAAGTAAAATCTCCAAAACATCGAAAAAGCGGGTCTCTTTCAAAAGCGCTACATTCGATGAAAACCTGCTAAGATTGCTTCGAAAAAAATTACTTTTCTTTTCAAAGCAAACTTCACCTCCGCCTAAGATAAGGGGAGGCGCGAAGTCCCAAAAAGTCGAGCACCCTGGCACAAACGACAGGGGCTCGCAAAAAGCAAACTCTTCACCTCCGCCTAAGATAAGGGGAGGCGCGAAGTCCCAAAAAGTCGAGCACCCTGGCACAAACGACAGGGGCTCGCAAAAAGCAAACTTCACCTCCGCCTAAGATAAGGGGAGGCGCGAAGTCCCAAAAAGTCGAGCACCCTGGCACAAACGACAGGGGCTCGCAAAAAGCAAACTTCACCTCCGCCTAAGATAGGGGAGACGCGAAGTCCCAAAAAGTCGAGCACCCTGGCACAAACGACAGGGGCTCGCAAAAAAGCAAACTTCACCTCCGCCTAAGATAAGGGGAGGCGCGAAGTCCCAAAAAGTCGAGCACCCTGGCACAAACGACAGGGGCTCGCAAAAAAGCAAACTTCACCCTCCGCCTAAGATAAGGGGAGGCGCGAAGTCCAAAAAGTCGAGCACGCTCGCACAAGCAAAGTCAGGCCTCGGGCGGGCGCGCATTCTCCGTCCTCCCGAGCCCTCCAAGTCAGGCCTCAGGCGGGCGCGCATTCTCCGTCTCACCCAAGACCTCCAAGTCAGGCCCCGGGCGGGTGCACTTTCTCCCGCCTCGCCCGACCAATGTAGCACCCCGTCGAAAGAATGACTACAGACGTACGGGTCGCTGTCCTCTCCCAAATCAGCGTGTTAAAAAGCATTGCGCGAGCCTCGCTAAAGAAAAAGGGGGCGTCGCTGTTTTTTCAAAACAAGCTCACGAGAGCAAATGCGCGAGCCTCGCTAAAAAAAAGGGGCGTCGCTGTTTTTCAAAACAAGCTCACGAGAGCAAATGCGCGAGCCTCGCTAAAGAAAAAGGGGCGTCGCTGTTTTTCAAAACAAGCTCACGAGAGCAAATGCGCGAGCCCGCTAAAGAAAAAGGGGGCGTCGCTGTTTTTTCAAAACAAGCTCACGAGAGCAAATGCGCGAGCCTCGCTAAAAGAAAAAGGGGCGTCGCTGTTTTTTCAAAACAAGCTCACGAGAGCAAATGCGCGAGCCTCGCAAAAGAAAAAGGGGGCGTCGCTGTTTTTTCAAAACAAGCTCACGAGAGCAAATGCGCGAGCCTCGCAAAAGAAAAAGGGGGCGTCGCTGTTTTTTCAAAACAAGCTCACGAGAGCAAATGCGCGAGCCTCGCTAAAGAAAAAGGGGGCGTCGTCGCTGTTTTTTCAAAACAAGCTCACGAGAGCAAATGCGTGAGCCCCGCTAAAGGAAAAGGGGGGCGTCGCTGTTTTTTCCAAACAAGCTCACGTGAACAGTGCGCGAGCCTCGTTAAAAGTAAAACGGGGCCTCGCTATTAAACAATATAAGAAACATTAAATAGCGCAGCAAACATGGCACACAACCCATACACCTTTCTCATACTGTTACAAAGTAACGTTACAACAACAAACATATCCGAAAAATAAAAAATTCTTTACAAGGAACCATCGCTCCCCTCAATCAACATCAAATCACCGAAACCTTCGGCATCCTCAAACCCCCCCTCTACTACACCAGGGCCCCACAACAAAGGAGCTGCAGGGACAATCGAGCAGCTCCCCGGATAAAACCCTCCGCCATATATACATCGTCCATCTCTCTGTATCTATGCCTCGTCTCAATAACTTCCGAAGGTTCTTCCTTCGGAATCAAAAGCGCCCCATCCGAACCAACACCAAGCTCCCTTTGCCCGAATATATTCCAAAGCTGTGTTCTCGTCAATATCATCATCTCCGCTAGCTTGCGGGACCGAAGAAGATCCAAACAAATAGCGGTCGGCTTGACGATCAGTATAATCTGCCTCGCGCCAAAAACGATCCGACCTACCATTCTTTAAATCATACCTTCGCACCTTTGACCACCAAAAACGTTCAAAGGACAGCGAAGGATGTTTAAACCTAGCGCGAGCCCACGATTCACCAGTTATAAAAACATCTTGGTAATTTAACATCAGCGGAGTGACGTCCAACACTTTTAGCACGGTTCCATCAGGAACCTGCACGTTTCACAAAAATACAAAAGTTGTTTCAGCTTCATCAAGTCTCTACAACCACAGTATCTACAAAACGGCCACCTCGCCACAACAATCCCAGGGATCACACCTGACCAGCTTCCCCTCGGATAGTCTCCGAATCCTCGCCAACGGCGACAGTCGAGGTCCCAGCTGACGTCTCCTCCGCCGTGGACTCCTCCACAGTAGCCTCGACATTTGTAGCAGGCTCCTCTTCCATCGCCGTTGCCTGCGCCGCGTTTCCTTCAGTGATCGGCACGTCCCCGGTCAACGCCTCGATCTCGGCGAGCGTAACCCCCGCACAACTTGGCTCAGGGACGGTTTCGGAGCCACCCCTCGCTGCAGTTTCCGTGGGCGGCGAGGGCATCGCATCTTGTCGAGCCTATAAGCAAAACAAAAGACAAACCTCGCCAAAATCAACAACAACCCCTAAAACAAACCAACAAAACAAAAATCTTAAAAAGGATGCGAACCTGACGTGTAGCCTCGGCAGCTTCTTCGAAGGCGAGAGCTCGGCCACCTCCGGAGATCCAAAACTTGCGAAGCAAACGCATCGCACAGTTCCGAACTTCTGCGTCACCAACCTTCATCCGCGAACTTCATCAACCGACGGAAAGGCATGGTTCGGCCTTTTGATCTTGCGAAGATGATCACAATCCGCCGCCGAAGCGTGCTCGCCATTGCCAAGGCCCCGGCGTAGCCACCAAAATCGGCTGCATTGGAAACTAACGAGCTAAACACATCAAGCTCGTTACCCAACCAGCCCTCGAAGGCCTCCGCGTCAGCTGCAGGCAATGGCTCTCCGGCAGAGCCTCCAGCCTCGGTCAGACAACGATCAAGTTTACGTTTAACATTCTCCATACTCGCCCGCCAAGATTTGTTCAAATCCCCTAGCCGACCCTCGGCCTCGGCCAAAGCCTTGTCTTTCTCCTCTCCCGCGGCAATCAGATCAGCATTACGCTTCGCCAGTTCAACTGCCTCCTCTCGAGTCTTCGCGGCCTTCTCCGAAGCATTCTTCAGTTCAATTTCTTTATTCTCTAGGCTCGGCCAGTCTGCTATTCTCCTTCTCAAGATCAGTAATATGGTTTCTCATAAATTCCATGTCGGAGCCAACCTTCCGCCTCGCTGAGCGGTTCAAGAGCATTAGCTCCGCCAACTTGACGTCAACGTCGTCGAAGGTGTCACCAACTGCTTGGTCCGCAAGTAGAACCTCTGCCTCCGCACACACAAATCCGGCCGAAGATTCGGCCTAGAAAACGCCTTTCCTCCGGGCTACACTGCAAGTGGCAATCCCGAAGGTCCGGACTAGTGAACAGCTCAGTTGCCGGATCAGAAATCCCAAGCTTTTTAGCATATTCCGGGAGGCTCGACCGACTCGCCTCGCCGAACGGTCTCTTCCCCCGGGCTCGCGCGGAGTCAAGTTCCCCATCAAACTCAAACCCCTCCACCCAAAGGTGCGAGCCCGCAAAGCTGGGAATCGACCCTCGTCGAGGGCTACCTGGCTCAATATCTTGAGCGATATCAACCGAGCTCTGGGCAACCCTCGTTCCAGCACCCGGCGAGGCTCCGCCTCCAATGGACACCGCCTCTTCCGTGTCATGTCCTTCACTAGAACTCTCGCTGCTTTCATCGGACGAACCCTCGTCCGTCTCCCCCTCCTTTCCTCCTTCTCCTCCACCTCATCATCATCAGATTCATCCTCGTCGCCCGAAATCTGAATCAAAGCGCTGATCCCTCCAACGCGAGGCACGCGTCCCCCAACTGTTCCGGCACCTCGGCCGCTTGGGGCTACGGCTGAGGAGGAGGAAGTACCTGCAGCACCAGAGCCAGCAGCGAACTCCGTCGCAAGCACCTTCGCTCGGCCACTAGCTCCGCCACGGCCTCGACCACGGCCCCTCTTTGGCGAGAGACGATCTCTTTTTCTTCCGAAGCTTTACGCTTCCTCTTCTTCGGCGCGTCATCACTCGACGGAGCAGGCCAATTAGCATAACGAATGCCAAGAATGTCAAACATCCTGTTTACCCGACCTTCGCTACCAACAGAGCTGTGGATAGCCTTGACCTCCAACGTGGATAGCTTCCCAACAAGCTCCTCTGCCCACTGCTGAACCCGCTTATAGATAGTTTCGTTCCCATCCTCGCGCCTTGGAAATTTCTTAAGAGTTTTCTCCCAAACCTTCTCCAGATCCAAACTCGGCCTTTTCAAGCCCCTACCCTCGTACCTGGGGTCACTCTCCGCCGTAAACCACGTCCGCCTCCGGCCAAGAGGCCAAATCTTGGCACAACAATATTCCTCCACCAAATCACGCGCACACTGAGAACGCGCAACAACCCTCAGGCAATCAACAGCAGCATGAGCCTCGACGCTCATCTTAGCTTCGGCGCTCACATCTCCAAGCACCGGAAGCTCACCGCAAAGCTCGGAGCTATCACTGAGCTTGTAATAGAACCAAAACTCCTGCCACCCGCTGCTCCACTTGTTCTTCTGCGCCTGCACCGGCAGCTCCGCGCCGGCACGATGGCAGAAAGTGTACACCGCGAACTGTCCAAGGCTGCTCTTGCCCTCGCTGTCCGTAATCTTGCGAGGCTGCATATGAACGCGATGAGTGCGGACAAAACCCTCGACATGGGGGACAATCCCCTGAGATCTGCAGGCCCAGACATAAACTGACATCTTTGTGAAGCAAGAAGGCGTAAGCTGATGGAAGCGCAAATTGAACCTTCGCAGGACCGAAGTCACGAAGGAATCAGCTGGAAAGCGAAGACCAGCCGAAAGGAACTCCTCAAACACTACAACTTCATCCGCATCCGGTTTCGGCACTGTCTCCCCAACACTGGTCCTCGCCTTGCCCTCCTCAATCCAGCCCCACCTCACATATGATGCAATCTCACTGGCACAAACCCGGCTCAGACCAAACTCGAAGGTAATACCTTCATCCGCGACAGCAGGAGAATCAGCCCGAGCAGTCTGCTTCAATCTAGCCATCCCTTCGGCTACCAAAGCTATCAAACAGCAAGCACCCGCCTCTACCCTCGCGCACAAGCTAAAACAAACCTTCGCTACAAAGCAAATCGCGACAGCAGGACAACTATAGCAGAGGAAAGCACAATCCAACCCTTTCACCAACCCTCTCTATTTATAGGCCAGGAAACGAACCCGCACACCCGACAAAATCGGCACAGCAATCGAAAAAGCGGCGCCAAAAACGAAACGGGCTTCAACAGTACAAACAACACTACAATGGCCCAGCCCAAAGCAGTCGCGGGCGTCGCTGTCGAGGGTCCCATTTACTGTCCCCATTGAAAGACGCTGCTTGGGCCTAAACACGGTTTTTTAGATCCAAGACAACGAGGGGCTACTGTTGGGGAAGGAACCCTCGGCAGAAGCGACGCCCAAGCTGGTGTCCAAGGAAACAACCCTCGCGCAATCTATGTGTCCTTGCGAAGTCCCTCTCTTCTTCGGATCAGTACCCTGACCACCGGACATGGGTCCGACCCTCGTTGCTTTGTTGTGCATTCCGTGCAGGTCGAAGTCGACAGTCGCACTGCAAGCAACCCTCGCTGGCTCACAACGCCACCTTCGCTTGGAGCGAAGGTTCAAGCAAGCGGCGAGTGTGCGCTGTCCCGAAGGCAAGCGAAGCCGAAGGTCCGGCGAGCACGGCCGAAGGTCAAATCTTCGGTCTTCTCCCCCGAAGGCGAGTATAGCCGGAGGCCCGGCAGACGGCGAAGGGGTGCGGGCCCAAGGGCGAGCACGGCCGAAGGTCAGAACCTCCGCACCTCTCCCCCGAAGGTGAACAAGAACCAGGTGGCGGCGCATTAGAGGATGGCCGATTAGGGTTTCCGCTTCTGCTGTGTATTTACGCTTTTGCCCTTCCTCCCTGCGTGGAGGTGAGGAATCTTCCCTGTACCCTTTTGTAATTTGGCCCGTGCCCCTTGGTATTCCCTATAAATACCAAGGGGATGAACAGTGTAAGGGGACGACCCTTTGGGGAATTGAGCATCTTTCCACTTCCGCCTTACCTTCGCTACCGCCTCCGACGCTTGGCCACCTTCGCCCCTCCCCTGCACAAGTGCGGGGGCTCGGCAAGTGTGCTCCCAACACACCAGATTAGGATTAAAGATCCGCGAGCTCGCTAACCACCGCCCACCACCGCCTTCTTTTGTTACGCCTTTTGTATGTAATTGCTACGTTTACAATGCCCTTCGGCCTTCGAAACGCCGGGCAACGTTACCACGTTGCATGCAAGCATATCTTCGGCTAACACATATTCAAAACCGTCGGGCTTACTCGATGACATCGTGGTAAAAACCGAGAAAGTCGGGAACCTCATCGGCGATCTCGAGACCCAGTTCGAGTGCCTCCTTGCCAAGAAGTGAAGCTCAACCCCGAGAATTGTCTTTGGTGTGCCTCGGGGCATGCTATTGGCTACATTGTCTCACAACGGGGGATCGAGGCTAACCCCGAAAAAATATCAGCAGTCACGAGGATGGGCCCAATTCGAGACCTCAAGGGTGTGCAGAAAGTGACAGGCTGCCTAGCCGCTCTCAGCAGATTCATCTCGAGGCTAGGGGAAAAAGCGCTACCCCTCTACCGCCTGCTGAAGAAGACGGAACGCTTTGCGTTGACTGTCGAAGCCGAGGAGGCCTTAACCAAGCTGAAGGGGTTGCTGACTTCCGCGCCAATTCTCGTGCCTCCGCGAGCAGCCGAGAGTGGCGATCCCCTCGAGCCTCTCATCCTCTATGTGGCCGCAACCACTCAGGTGGTCAGCGCGGTCATAGTCGTCAAGAGGCACGAGGAGGGTCATGCGCTGCCGGTCCAACGACCGGTGTACTTCACCAGTGAGGTGCTCTCCGAGGCCAAGGTCCGATACCCGCACATCCAAAAGCTACTCTACGGCATCATCCTCACGAGGCGCAAGCCCCAGCACTACTTCCTCGCTCATCCCGTGGCGGTGGTGTCGTCCTTCCCCCTCGGTGAGATCATCAACAATCGGGAGGCCACGTGGCGCATCGCCAAGTGGTCCGCCGAGCTGATGGGGGAGGCCATCACCTACGCCCCATGAAAAGCCATCAAGTCGCAAGCGTTGGCAGACTTCGTTGCTGAATGGACCGACACCCAGCTCCATCCAACACCGGCACGGAAATTCAGCCGAGCCTCTGGACATTTAAACTTCGACTGTTCCCCCTCATGAAGACGGGGGCAGGCGCGGGCCTGCTCGTCATTTCACCCCTCGGAGTTCACATGCGCTACCTGCTACGCCTGCACTTCCTCGCCTCCAACAACGTCGCTGAGTACGAGGCCCTGGTTAATGGGTTGCGCATCGCCCTCGAGCTCTGGGCCCGACGCCTCGATGTTCGAGGTGACTCGTAGCTCATCATCATCCAGGTTATGAAGGCTTCAAGTTGCATCGATCCCAAGATGGAAGCGTACTGCGGGGAGGTGCGCAAGCTAGAAGACAAGTTCTACGGCCTCAAGCTCAATCACATCGCTCGAAAGTACAACGAGGTCGCAGACGAGCTGGCAAAGTTGGCGTCCACGCGCGGCACGGTTCCACCAGACGTCTTCTCGAGGGACGTTTTCGAGCCATCCGTCGAAATCGGCCCGGGGGCTGGCCCCTCGATGCCACCCCTCGAGCCAGACACGGGGGCTCGACCTTCGACGCCACCCCTCGGAAATGACCCCTCGACGTCCGCAGAGGCGATGCAAATCGACGCGCCTACCCCTTCGTCATCATGACCCGTCGACTGGCGGACGCCCTTCCTCGACTACCTGACGCAAGGCGTGCTACCAGAAGATAAGACGGAGGCCCGACGCATCGCTCGAGGAGCCAAGACCTACGTCATCTACGGCGATGAATGGGAGCTGTACCGTCGAAGCCCATCAGGAATCCTTCAACGTTGCATCCCCCTCGAGGTGGGACGCAGGCTCCTCGACGACATGCACTCGGGGGCTTGCGGCCATCATGCAGCGCCAAGGACCCTGGTAGGGAACGCCTTCGGACAAGGCTTCTACTGGCCAACCGCCATCGGAGACGCAAAGCGCCTGGTCCGAGCTTGCCAAGGGTGTCAGTTTTATGCCAAGCAAACGCACCAGCCGGCGCACGCCCTGCAGATGATCCCCATTACTTGGCCGTTTGCCGTCTGGGGGCTCGACCTCGTGGAACCCCTCAAGATGACAACCGGAAAGTACACGCATGTGCTCGTGGCCATCGACAAATTCACCAAGTGGATCGAGGCCAAGCCCATAGGCGACCCCACCTCCCAGAAAGCCGTCGAGTTCGTCGCAGACATCATGTACCGGTTTGGGGTGCCTAACATCTTCATCACCGACAATGGCACCCAATTCACGGGCAAAAAGTTCACCAACTTCTGCGACAACAACAACATTCGCGTGACCTGGGCCTCGGTCGTGTACCCTCAATGCAAAGGGCAGGTCGAGCGCGCCAACGGCATGATACTCCATGGGCTGAAGCCGAGGCTGTTCAAGACCCTCAAAAACTTCGGAAAGGGGTGGGCTGCAGAGCTCCCCTCGGTGCTGTGGGGCCTCAGGACTACGCCGAGTCGAGCCACCGGGTTCACGCCGTTCTTCCTAACCTACGGCGCCGAGGCTGTCTTGCCTACGGACCTCGAGTACGGCTCCCCTCGACTTCGAGCCTACAGCGAGCAAACCAATGACGAGAGGCTTGCCAACGCCAAGGACCAGCTTGAGGAAGCTCGAGATGTGGCGCTCATCAACTCCGCGCGCTACCAGCAAGCACTTCGATGCTACCACGACAAGCACGTGCGCAAGAGTGACCTGGCGGTGGGGGACCTCGTGCTTCGACGCCTGCAAGATAATCGAGGATGCCATAAGCTCACCCTTCCGTGGGAGGGCCCATACACCGTGGCTGAGGTGCTCAAGCCAGGAACATACAAGCTCTATGACGACCAAGGCAGGATCCTGGCGAACGCGTGGAACATATCTCAGCTACGTCGCTTCTACCCTAAGGCCTCGAGGCCTCATTCATTTTGTTGCTTTGTACAAACACGCCCAAAATGAATGAACAAACTCGTGCATTGTCTTTCATTTTGCTTAGCATCTTAAGGTAGCCTCGACCCTGCTTTGCTCAGGGTCGAGCCTCCCTCGGGGGCTGACAAGGGGGTAACCACCCCCTAGACTCCGGAAAAATGCGTGTTTTCTTTTCAAAAATTGGACCCTCGTCTCGACTCGTGCCTCGAGTGAACTAGCGACGTCTAAATCCTAAAATACCTCAAGCCTCCAAAGGTCGGGAGGAGTCGACGTAGATGGCCACCCACGCCCCCGGGCTACGGTACCCTACCTACGCCTCCCCTCGAGGGGCTCACGACGTATCGAAGGAACACAGACTAAGTTAGCAGAAACTCGAGCTTGCAACAAAGAGAAGTGGTCAAACGCATTTGAGAAGAAAACAACTCCTTTAAACAAACAAGTCATATATACGTACGGGTCGCGACGGACCCTCATCCATGTCATAAAATTCTTACAAGGGCCTCGACGCCCAAATCTGGCACGCAGGCCCTAATCTTCGTCGGTGTGGTACTCCTCCCCGAGGTCTTCCACGACGGGCTCAGCCTCGACACCCGAGCTAGAGGGAGGAGGGTCCTCGACACCGCTGCTGGCGTCAGGAGGCAGCACGTCCTCCTCGAAGATCTTCGCGAGCGACGTCCCCGGCCTCTCCGTCTTCTCCAAGATTTTGTCGACACGGCGGTTGTTCCACTCCTCGTCCCTCCCCTCGATCTCGATGAAACCATTGGCGACAACGTGGACCGGGAAGCGGAAGCTGGAGCGGACGACCGCGAGCGTCAGCTTGACGCCATGATGGAGAGCTTGCCGGACACGGTCCCGCGCCGCTACGTCGAGGAAGCACAAGGCGTCGACCAAGGCGTCGCCTCGGGCCACCGCACCTTCTGCCGCAACCACCTGAGGAGCACCCCACATGGAGCCGAGCCGGTCGAGGGAAGTGCGAGCCCGCTCCGCCACCAACGTCTCGTCTTGGAGTTGGTCCAAGAGAGTCTGGTTCGTCCCGCGGAGCTCCTCGACCGTCTTCTCGACCCCTGCGCAACGAACGAGGAAGAGTGAGACTGCGACGTAACGTAACAAAAACTTCGACGCCCAAACAAGGACAAGGTGTAAGCCTCACCATCGCAATGTTGCCCCAGTGCGGCGAGGTCGCTTGGTAAGGCCCTCAGCGCGCTGCTCGAGCCTGCGCTTCTCGGCCAGCATGAGGAGCTTCTCGAACCTAAGCTCCTCGATCAGCCTGCCCGCCTCCACGAGGGCCAGATCCTTTCGGATCACCTCCTGCCGCGCCGCCCCCCTCGGCAGCTCGGGCGGTGGCGACACCGCTCTCGGCGTCTTCGGCCTCCTTCTTCGCCGCCTCCGCTGCGGACCGAGCGGCGGCGCGGCATCGCATTGAGCATCCTCGGCCTCTTTTCTCGCCGCCTCCACTGCGGTTCGGGCGGTGGTGGCCTCGCCACGGGCGTCAGCGGCCTCCTGCTTCGCCGCCTCAGCTTCATCCCGGGCGGAGGTGGCCTCGCTTCGGGCGTCCGCGGCCTCCTTCCTCGACGCCTCGAGAGCGGCGGTGGCCTCCTCCTTGGATCGAGCGACCTCACCTCGAGCCGCCCGGACCTCCGCCTCCGCCTCGTTGAGCCGGCTCGCCATTTGGGCGTTCCGGCTCAGCTCAGCGCGGAGATCTTGAAGCTCCGCCTCAGCCCTCGCGAGGGCAGCCGACGCCTGTGCGGACCGGCCCGCCTCCTCGGAGCTGGACCGCTACGCCTCCGCCATAAGCCCGGCCACCTCCCGGAAGATGGACTGCACCTCGCGCGGGGCCCCCACTGGACCGGTTGCTCGACGGAGACCATGGCGAGGGACGGGCTCGGCGCGTCGGGAAACGGCCATACTGGTCGGTCAAGCTCGATGTCGGGCAAATCCTCCTCCGCCGTGAGCTGCCCCAACTGCGGCCCGCCGCCCGACGGCACGGGCCCCGGCTCTTCCCTGGCCGCATCCTCCGGCGTCTTGTCAGCGCTAGCCGGCACCCCGGGCGCCTCCACCATCGTCAAGCCCACGACGAGGAGCGGCCCCTGCTCCAGCTCGTTCAGGAGGTCCTCCACCGTCGGCTCCTTCTCCGCCAATGCCTCTCCCCCCTTTCCCTCCTTCGCAGCCCGACTCGTGTCGGTCGGGGCCTCGAGGGGCGTGGTCTCCTCAGCCCCAGACACCGGCGGGGCCGTGCTCGCCCCAGGCGCTTCCCCCGGAACAGCCATCGTGGTGGGGGGAAGGGTGGCGCTCCCAACTGGCGCCATCGCGGGAGGAGGAGGAGGGGGAGGAGGCAGCGCCTCAGTGGGCGTGGCAGTGGCGGGCTCGATGCCGTGAGCTGAGGCCCCTGCAATACGAGATGACAGTGATATCAGAACCGGGAAGGATGCCTCGACCCCTGTGGTCGATGGCGACGGCCTCACCAAAATTTGCGACGATCATCTGGCCTCCTCGAGCCATGGCAGCTCGAGCTTTCTCCAGCAAAGTTGCTTCTCTAGCGGAGGAAGGTGCCATACCTCGAGGTGCTTGTGCCTCGACTGGGCTCGAGGTCTTGGCCCGCTTGAACGCAGCAAGGTCCACCTCCTGGTAGGAGCGCTTCCCCCTGAGAAACCAGAGATGGCATGCATCATCAAAAGTAAAGAGGTAAAGCCTCACTACCGACGAGATCCAATAAAATTACTCACCCAAAGCGGCGGCTGGGCTTCTTCCCGGAATCGCCGGGCCCACTCGGGGGCTTCGAGCCCACCCCGCGGCTCGAGCCCTGCGCCTGGGCCGTCTCCACAGGGCTGGGATGGGGGGAGGGCTCCCGACGCCTCCCATGGCTTGACCTCGAGGGAGAGCCCTCCTTCCGCCCCACATCGCGGGAGGGCGACCGCACCTCCCTCGTGCTGTCGTCATGGCGCCCGCCCCGGCGCGGGCTCCGGGACTTGCTCCGGCGCTCGCGCTGGCGGTCGCGCCCTCCCGCGTCTGCTTCTGTGTCTCGGCGGCGGTGCGACGATGGACTCCGGGGACGCTCACGCCCCTGGTCACGAGACGCCTGGGGGCTCCCTCCCCGACGCTCGTGATGGTGCGGGCTCGACGCCTCCTCCTGACGCCCGCTCCTCCGCGGGCTCGACCCCGACCTCGATGGCTCGCGGCGGTCGGACCCGGAGCCCCCTCCCGATGCGGTCACTGCCCCTCGAGGCTCGGCCCTCCTCGAGACCTCCCGCCTGGCCTGACGCGGGGGCGGCCTCCGTTGGTGCTGTGGCAGAGGCGCTCCGGGTTCGGGGCCTCCTCACGACCGGGGGCACGTACGGCACGGAGCTCGACGGACCTCGGGCCCCCGACGAGGCATGGATCAGCGCCGCCTTCCACGGCTGCGTCCCGCGCGACCCCTTCGCCGGGGGAACCTCCAGTATACCCTCCTGCACAGAGGAGTGGTCAGCCCGGACGTCGACGGCCCCGCGCGCCTCAAACACACATCCATCCCCTCATCGTCATCATCGTCCTCTCCCTCCGAGCTCGAGGAGCTAAGCTCGGGGGACTCGTCTCCAGGCTGCCGGTTGCGACGAGCCTTCGCCAACCTCTGCTCCCGGGCCGAGCGACGCAAGTTTTTGTTTTTCTCTTTCTTCTTTTTGGCATCCTTGTTCTCCTTGTCTTTCTGAGCAGAGAGGCGCCTCACCTGGGTATCCGCGGCGTCCTCCCTCACCGGGGGCCTCGACGCACGGCAAGTAAACGCCCCCTGCAAAAAAGAAGAAGTGTGACGAGACGAACCACAAGAAGGATGTGCCAGGCTCGGAGAAAGAGAAAGGGGGAGGAGGCTCGGGACGGCTTAGCTCGAGGGAGGCTTACCAGGTCTAGACACCCCTTGTCGGGTGCCATGGCGATCAGGTTGGTGTCCTCGGGGATGAAAGACCCTTGGATCGTGATCGACACCCGCGAGACGCCCTCGTTCTGAGGCAGCCTTCCCTCGGCCATCCTCGATCGATTTAGCGCCTCGAGCTGGGCCTTCGGCCCCATCTCGTGCATAAGGAGGGGGCGGTCCGCCAGCGGAAGAACCCTTCGCTGGTGGAACGCCCAGATGACCGCCTGAACGGTCAGGTTCTTCTCGTCCACCAGCATCTTCATCATCTCCATCAGGGGAACTAGGTAGCGCTGCCTGTCCGCCGCGACCCCCCAGGTCCACTTCTCCGGGCGCTGAGTGAGGACCCTGCCGGTGTACTGCGGAAGGAGACCACCTTCATTCCGCAGGTAGAACCAGTGGTCGTCCCACCCGACCTGGTTGGAGGAAAGCTTGTAGCGGAGGTATTCGCGGGGGACATTGGCCGACGAGGTCCCCGTCCTCGCAGTGACGGTGAGGGAACCCATGCGCCCGAGCCGCCTCCCGCTGGGCTTCAGGGCCTTGATGAAGAGCTCGCCTCGGAAGAGGTGGACGAACATCTCCCAGTGCGGCTCGATCTACAGGTATCCCTCGCACACCGCGGCGAAGATGGCGGCGTGTGAAATCGAGTTAGGGGAGAAGTGTTGCAGCTCCACCTCGTAGTGATGGGTCAGCGCCCGCATGAAGCGGCTCAGCGGAACGCCGAGCCCCATGCCGTGGTAGCGCGTGAAGCTCACCACGTACCCCTCCGGCGGGTGCGGCTCCTGGTGATCCGCCGATGGGGTAACCCACCACGCGGGTCCCTCCTCCGGGTTGGGACGGAGAAGCCCCTGGGCCACCAGCGACTCCATCTCGCGCTACGTCACCTTCGTCGGGCTCCAGTCTTCAGCCGGCAGCGCTTGTGTCTGGGCGGCCATGGCGATGGCGCGGCGCGGACCCAAGCAGCGGACGGGCGGCCGGAAAATCCCCAATCGACTAGCTCGATGGAGAGGGCGCGTGAAGGCTACGGCGGCGGTGAAGGCAAAGGCAAAGTAAAGGGTTCCTTTTCCCCTCTTTCGATATTTATAAGGGAAAACCCCCAACGGGCGGGGTCTCCCATGACGTAAAAAGGTAACCGCATGCATTTAATGCGCCCACCTAACCACGTCTTGAGCCGGTTAACAGGTACACGCGGCAACATCCTATTCGCTCAACTACCGGGGCCCTCCGCGGCCGCCGCTTCAACTTCACGCCCGCCGCCCTGGCGCCACGATCTCCACTCCCTGACGGTTTCCGCCTAAAAAGGCGCGCCCAACGGGCATAAGGATTCCCAGACGATGGAGGCTTCTTCACGAAGGTAAGAACGGGCCCCGGCCCTAAGCCTCGAAGCAGCGAAGGCTGGCCCTCGAAGAGGGTTCGACAGCCGGCTTCGAGCGCCCGAGTCAGGGACACCAAGGGGCGCAACTCGCAGCATCGCTCGAGGGCCAAGCCCTCGAGGCCCCTCACGTGTATCCAAGGCGGGGAGCTCGACGTGCAGTGAGATCCCCTCGGAGGGAGGCATCGAGCCACCGGGTCCTATCGAATGGGCCCGACACTCCTGCAGACTGAGCACCCATGCTTTATGAGATCGCCTCCGGGCTACAGTCGACCCCTATCGAACGGGGCACAAGGTCTCACTTGGATTCCCCGTTACCAGCTCACCGGGAACCTCGATACTCGCCCGCTCGTGGTAGTACGAGGCATCCCCCCTCGCATCCGATCGAAAGGACTCGCGGGATGACGAGCCAGGGCAACCGGCGTGCCGGACGGCTCGAAGTGCCGGCCGGTCAGTTCAGCCTGGCACCCCTCGACGAAAGAGGGTCTAAAAAACTCGGGGGCTCGACACTCCCGAACCTAAAAAACGCAACTAACACTCGCAAAAAGCCCACGAGGGAGCTCTAACCACTCCCCCGTGGCCTCGGGGGCTACACCCGCGGGTGTCGCTCGCACGACACCCACGGAATCAAAACGACCAAACCCTCGAGACCAGTTAGCTACCCATCGAGTTCCCAGTCGGGAGCCCCTGCTCCAGTGCAAGCACTCGAGCAAGGGCTCAGGGGCTACTGTCGGGGGAACACTAAAGGGGTACCCCCAATCAACGCAAAACAAATAGGGTAAACCTAGAACACCAGTTAATAAACCCGGCTAAGCTAACCTCCCAAGAAACTAACACCTCGGAGCCTGTAACACTGGCACACCACCAGGGAGCTTAGACTTGTCAAGACCGTACCGGCCACCTCCTGGTAGTCCGCCCCTCGAACCCGCTACAGCTGTGCACCGCTCCTCGGGACCTCGCGCGGGGACCTCGAGCCCCTCCAGCACAGTAGCCTATCCCTCAAGGCTCGTCTCGCCCTAGGCCTCGAGCTGGAGCTCAACCTCTACTCACCCGAGCCCTCAGCGCCCGACCTCGAGCGAGTGCGTCGCTACCCTTTGAAGCCTTCCACGAGGAGGGAGCTTCCTGCTCCCTAACTCCATACCGCGCATTTAATGCGTCCACCTACTCCAGTCACGTCCTCTGCAGCCCGACGTGTACCACAGTAACCAAAGTAGAGTCAAGCCTCGTTTTCACCACAAGCATGGGCAAAAAGGCGCCAGTATGGTACTGTTAACCCATACCCTGCACTGTCGTACGTCCAAGCCACGTCTCGAGGCCCGGTTTCCTGCTGCTCAATCGGGTTTCCCAGGACTTGCCCATAACTGCGGGGACTCGAGCCCCCCGTAGGCGCCACCTCGAGGCCGGCTCTGAGCCCCTCGAGCCCTGACTGCTTTCATGCTCTTGGAGGACAGGTACCCCAAGACCCGGAGGGACCCCTCCGAGTCCTGTACGTGCCGGGATGGGTGTTGTACGGCTTCCACATCGCCACGCCTCCACGTCCGCGCCCAGAATGGAGGCCACGCCCCAAGGACGCCTCAACAGCAACGCCCACATCGGCTCCAGTGGCCCCAACAAGACAGGATTCCTACCCTTCGCCATATCGAGCGTTGTACATATCATTCCCGTGTAACCCTGGCCTCCTCTTGCTCTACAAAAGGGGACGCCAGGGCTCCTCGCGCACAGGTTGACACAACACACCAGTCCACACACACGCATTCGAGTCCGGACTCCGGTCCACGCTCACTGAGCTTGTATTCGCCCCTGTACAAGCACTTAGGTGCAAGTAATACAAGAACCTCCTCCCCCGCTGGACGTAGGGCCTTTTTTGCCCGAACCAGGATAAATCCTTGTGTCATCTTGCATCACCATCCAGGAAGAGAGCACGCGATCACATTACTCGTTGGTGTTGCGGATACATGGGTGTATGCCGAGTCTCTGAGTGATGAGTGATTGTCAACGGGTTTGATCGCATGTTCTTTGGCTTGTGTTGTGCAGGTGTCGAGCACGGAGACAGTGATCGAGGGCAAGGTGTAGGTCAAGCTGAGACGTGTCGTGCCGATGGACTGGGTGCGATGAAGGATGGGCGTGCCGTGCGGCGGACGTGCCATGCCGATGGATCGAGCAGTGAAGGGCGGACGTGAGGCTTGGACTGAGGGACCGGAGTGCCTGAGGATCGGCTGTGGTGGCTGGCTGCTTGGGACAGCGACGAGCGGAGACTTGCGGGGCACGGTGTTGCTCGGGTCGAGGACCTGGGGACACGTGTCGGTGGACGGGGTGCACGGGCGGTGCATCCCCTCTACAGCTTCGGTTTGGTGGCTGAGCCAGCGAAAAACCACCGGTGGACGGTTTCCAGGTTTGGGCCTCAAAACCTGGGTGCTGAGGGTTTCTGAGTTTGGCCACAAAACTCGGGCTAAGGACGGTTTCCAGGTTTGGGCCTCAAAACCTGGGCGCGGATGGTTTGCTAAGTTTGGCCTCAAAACTCAGACGCTGGTGGGCTGGTTTCCCGGTTTGGGCCTCAAAACCGGGGGATAGCTGGAAAAGGCTGGTTTCCCGGTTTGGGCCACAAAACCGGGGGTGCAGAGCGAGGATGGCACGTGGCGGCAATCGGAAGGTTGCGTGGAGGCAACGCGGACGACTTGTGCGGGCGTGGCCGTCGGATCTACCTACCACTTGAGTTGGTCCATAATAACCTTAGGGTTTAGCTGGTTCGCTCTGTAATTAGAATAGAGAGGGGTAGAGTAGGAAATAGACTTAGTCTAGAATAGGATAAGTAGTCAGGGGAGACACCCTCCTCCCGGATCTCAGTCATTTGCTCTTTCACACTTAGGGTTTCTTGCTCTCCCATCCCCTGCTGTAGCCTGCTGAGATCCGCAGAGAGACTTGACTCTGTGTACTGGTGATTTTGAGGAAAGGAGGCCGTAACCTCCTTGTCGTAGCGTGTGTTTGCGCTTCGGCTGCAAGATCGTGTTTGTGATTCGCGTTTCATTGGAGTTCTTCGCGGAATCCTTTTTCTTCACGTTCTTCCCGTCGCTTGATCTCTTTGGTTGGTTCATCTTTTGCAAAACCGTTTGAACCAAGTTGTTCTAGATCATGAGGCACTTCTTTCCACCGAAGGAATTAACCTCTAACCTCACGGTCTAGGAGATCGATCGACTTTTGTTCTGGATCGTGTTTTTGCTCCCTTGTCCTGAAATTTCTTGATTCACCGATTTGGAGTTAGGTTCGAGCCATGATCTCTTAGAGATAGCTCACTAACATCCTTGTGACCCCTCAGATCGAATCCCAGGCCTAGAGTTTTTGATTCAGAGGAAATCGGGTTGAATCATCAAAGAACAGCACAGTTTTCGGGGGCATCGGACGCTGACACGGGAGCATCGGACGCTAGGGTTCTAAGCGTCGGACGCTCCGGTGACGCGTGTCACTTTCTGAGCGTTTGTAGTGGCATCAGACGCTAGGCATCGGACGCGTCCGTTGGCCATCGGACGCGCCGGAGCCAAAGCATCGGACGCTGGTTATTCACTGTTCACAGCATCCGATGGTGGAACAGTAAGGTTCCCGAGAGGCAGTTTTCGCATCGGACGCGTCCGGGGGTCTGGCATCGGATGCAGGCAGCATCCGATGCTACTGTTTTCACACGGTTTTGACCGCGGTTCGCTCGTTCGTTGACGGAATTGATTTCTGTCTTTTGCGTTGGCTTTCTAGAGTTGTCTAGTGTCCCACTGTGCTTCTTGGAAGCATCCACCCTACATCTAGGGTCGTGGACATTTGCAAGCTCTAGGGTTTGCTTCTGGGGTTTATTCTTGGGACAGTGGCTACTAGTTTCCGTAAGGAAAATTTGAAGCTCCCATTCACCCCCCCTCTGGTCGCTTTCTGAGTGCTTCTCGGTCCTTCAATTGGTATCGGAGCGGGTTAAGGATCTTCCACCTTAGCCGGTTCCAGATCCACAGAAGGCGACATGGATCGCGGCGTGGGCAAACCGCTGTTCTTTGATGGGACGAACTATGCGTATTGGAAGATACGCATGTCGGCCTATCTGCAGAGTTTGGGTGCTTCTATTTGGGATATTTGCAACTCTGCTGATTACGTGGTCTTAGCTGCTCGTGTTACTCAGCAACAGATCGATGAGCACGATGCCAATAGCCGAGCCCGTAATGCTCTCTTTTCTTGTTTGAGCATGGGTGAGTTTGATCGTGTTTCTCACCTCGCTACAGTTCGGGAGATCTGGGACACCCTCATGCATTTCCATGAGGGCACCTCTCAAGTCAAAACCCGACTCTACGAGTCGTTCAAGCGTGAGTATGAGAACTTTCGACATCAGCCTGGCGAGAGCATAGAAAGTTTATTCGCTCGCTTTCAGGTGATTGTCAACATGATGAGGGCTAACAAGGAGCAGTTGCCTTTTGACGATCATGAGCGTGCTTTGAAGCTTTTGCACACTCTTGATCGATCTGTGTGGGATTCCAAGGTTCAGGCGATCATCGAATCGCCTAACTATGAGACCCTCACATGCGATGAGCTCTTTAGTAAGCTCAAGTCCAGTGAGATTGACGCCATGTCGAGGGCTTCTTATGCGAATCCTTCTGGCCCGACTATGGCTTTGGTTTCTGGCTCTTCCGCTAACCACTCTGCTGGCTTTGCTCTTTCTTCACTCTTTTCTGTCACAGAGGACCAGCTTGAATCGTTGGGGGATGACGAGTTGGCAATGCTCGCCAACCGGTTCTCGCGGTTCTACAACAACCGCATGAACCGTCGCCGCGGAGGAGGACGCTCAGGATGCTATGAGTGTGGCGACCCCGAACACTTCATCGCCAACTGCCCCAAGAAGAAGCATTCATCTGGGAAGGGCGATCATGGGCACAAGTACGACTCCGGCAAGCGCAAGGAGAAGTATGTCCCCGCGAGGCACAAGCGGAGGGGCGGCTTCGACAAGGAGTACATCAAGAAGAAGTACTTGGAGAAGGCCCAAGCTGAGCAGCGTGCGTTCTTCGCCACGCTCAGCGACGTCGACGGCTCGGATGATGACTCCGCTTGCTCAAGCGATGACGAGTCCGAGAAGAAGAAGAGGATCGAGGACAAGCTGAACGGTCTCTGCTTCTTCGCCGACGACGACGACTTTTGCACCATGGCGCTTGGTGATGAGGTCGACGGCAAGCTGGAGCACACCCCTCGGGACGACGACGATGACGACACCTCCCAGGTATCGCTCACCCACGACGAGCTTTCTGCTGAGGTTGAGAAGCTTACTGCCGCGCTCCTTAGTCAGGACAAGTTGCTTAGGCGTGCCGCTAGAGAGCGCAAGGAGTTTGGGCAGAAGTGGGAGGACACAGTGAGAGAGCTTGGGTCTGCCAAGTCCACCGTGGTCGTGTCGGAAGAGGTTGAGTGTGAGATGTGCACCACGCACATGACTGACCTTCTCACTTTGAGAGGTAAGTATGCTGCATTGGTAGGAGAGGTGGATGAGCTGAAGGCTAGACCTTCTCTGTTAGGTGCGTGCAAGACTTGTCCTGTCTTGAAATCTGAGTTGGCAGAGAAGAATGCCAAGATTGTGTCTCTTGAGGAGGCCAACTCAGGTAGCACTAGTGTGGCCAGGTGCGCTTTGTGTGAGGGTTTGGAGATGGAGATTGCGAATGTCAAGCATGACAAGATGCAAACCGAGGAGGAAAACACAAACCTTCGGACCATCTTGTCATGGGTCTCTTGTAGTGAGCCGCAGCTCGGGATGATGATCTCCCAATTTAAGCGAGCTGCTGGAGGTTATGGTGTAGGTCTTGCTCAGGGTGTTGATCTTTCTGCTTTTGGGAAGATTGGAGAGTCGAGTGGTCTGAATCCTAGCGAGAAGCCCAACTCCACCACTACTCCCAAACTGACCAAGCTTTCATCCAAAGAGCCGGTCAAGCCTATCACCAAGGATGGGGTGTTTGAGGAACCTCCGAGAGCTCCACCCAAGAACCAAGTGTGGCATCCCAAACCCAACCACCTAAAAAACAAGCTGGATACAATGCCACCTATCCATGAGGAGTTGCCACAGAAGGACAAAGTGATCCACACCCACAGTCATGAGTACCAACAATCCCCTTTGCGTGCGGTGAGGTATCATTGTGATTTCTGTGGGAGAGATGGACACTTGAGCGAGTTCTGCTTTAGGCGCAAGAGAGAGGCGCGCCGTGCTAGGGAGATGAACAACCCGGACATGTACCATCCTTTTCATGATGTACATGCGCCGAATGTTCAGAGGAGAACACCGAGATGTACTGCTTGGCCTAGAGGCGCAGTGCCTCAAGTTGCTAGGCCTAGGCCTCGTAGAGAGCGTGCCCGGCGGGAGCCTGCAGTTGTAGGTTTTGGACCCCGTGATGGAGGCTTTGTAGTTGAGCGCTATCCCCCACCGCAGTTTGAGTGTCGCGGTGAGCACTTCTTCCCTAGCGGACCACGTTTTCCTGTGCGTGGTGATCGCTACCCCCGTAGACAGTCTAGGAGTGGTTATTCTGCTAACCGTTCTTTTGAGCAGCCGGCCCAACACTGGTATTCTCCTTACTTCACTAACCCTAGTGTTGGACCGTATGCTCACCCTATGTCTTTTTATTGATGTAGGTAAAACGGTTGGAGGACATTTGGTTGGTGGATTCCGGTTGCTCGAGGCACATGACCGGAAACGCCAAGTGGTTCTCCAGCCTTAGCCCTGTTGCCGGAAAGGAGTACATAACCTTCGGCGACAATAGTAAAGGTAAGGTGTTGTCTCGCGGATCGGTGCGGGTTAATGAGCACTTTGTGTTGCGCGATGTTGCTCTTGTTTCTAACCTGCATTTTAACTTGCTTTCTGTTTCGCAACTTTTTGATGATGACTACGAGATTCGTTTTAAACCGAACCTTAGTCGCATCTTAGATCCTCAAGGCGATCTTGTATGTCTGATTTCGCCCTTTGGGAAAGTCTTTCGTGCGAATTTCTCGGAGTCGTTTGGTTCTTCTCGCTGTCTTTTGGCTAGTCCTTCTTCCTCCGATCTTTGGAAGTGGCATAGGAGGCTCGGTCATTTAAGCTTCGACTTGCTTGCAAGACTTAGCTCACTTGGCCTAATCCGAGGATTGCCCAAGCTTTCGATGGAGAAGGATTTAGTTTGCCATTCTTGTAGACATGGGAAGATGGTTGTCGCTCCCCACCATCCAGTGACTAAGGTCATGACCTCGCACCCTGGAGAGCTTTTACATATGGACCTTGTTGGTCCGGCTCGGGTGAGCTCGGTTGGTGGCAAGTGGTATGTTTTGGTTGTTGTTGATGACTTTTCGAGGTATTCGTGGGTCTTCTTTTTGACTGAGAAGACTGAGACTTTCTCCTTCGCTCGCAATCTGATTTTGCGTCTTCAGAACGAGTTCCCTTTGAACTCGATGCGAGCTATTAGAAGTGATAATGGTTCCGAATTCAAAAATTCGGATTTTGAGAAGTTTTGTAACCGCTTTGGTTTGGAGCATCAGTTTTCTTCCCCCTACACACCGCCCCAAAATGGTGTTGTAGAGAGGAAGAATCGGACCCTTGTTGAGATGGCCAGGACGATGCTAGATGAGCATAGGACTCCCAGGCGCTATTGGGCCGAAGCCATGAACACTGCATGCTACATTTCAAATCGCATTTTTCTGAGAGCCTTTTTGAAGAAGACTTCTTATGAGTTGCGTTTTGGTCGCCAGCCCAAGGTGAGTTATTTTAGAGTCTTCGGTTGCCACTGTTTTATTTTGAAAAAGGGGAACCTGGACAAGTTTGAGTCTCGATCTTCTGACGGGGTATTTTTGGGTTATGGCACTCACACGAGAGCATATCGTGTACTTAACCTTGATACTAACCGAGTCATGGAGACATCAGATGTCACCTTCGACGAGACTCTTGTTTCTCCTTCTTCTCGTTTTGAGCGTGCAGGTGATCATGAGGTTGGAGAGCCTCTTTTTGATAACGAGGACGAGGGTGCTGAAGGTATGGATGATCCAGCACCACCTCCACCTGCCGCGCCGCAAAGAGTGGCCTCGACGACGACTCACGGCCCCGACACCTCTTCTTCCTCGGGGCCGTGGGATCCTCCACCTCGTGCGGTACCTTTTGTACCCGGGGTGGAACCAGCTGCTGATGAGGGGGAGGTCACTTCATCCCGAAAGGCGCCACGACACATCCAGCGCCAGCACCCCCCTCAGCAGATGATCGGCGATATTGGCGAGCGAGTCACTCGCTCCAGGTCACAGCACATCTCTCACTTCGCTCACTCTGCTTTTGTTGCTAATTTTGAGCCCCGAGATGTTGGACACGCTTTGATGGATCCGGATTGGGTCAATGCCATGCATGAGGAGTTAGAAAACTTTGAGAGAAATCGGGTTTGGGTTCTAGTTCCACCTCCACCTGACTGTAAGCCTATTGGGACAAAATGGGTTTTCAAAAACAAGCAAGGAGAGGATGGCCACGTTGTTAGAAACAAGGCCCGGCTTGTAGCGAAAGGCTATAGTCAGAAGGAGGGGATAGATTATGAGGAGACGTTTGCTCCTGTAGCTCGTTTGGAGGCTATTAGGATACTCTTGGCTTTTGCTGCATCCAAAGGTTTCAAATTGTTTCAAATGGATGTCAAGAGTGCCTTCTTAAACGGCTACATAGAGGAGGAGGTTTATGTTGAGCAACCCCCCGGTTTTGAAAATCCCAAGTTTCCAAACCATGTCTTTAAACTTCACAAAGCTTTATATGGTTTGAAACAAGCCCCTAAAGCCTGGTATGATAGGTTAAAAACCTTTTTGCTTGCTAAGGGTTTTAAAATGGGATGTGTAGATAAGACGCTCTTTCTCCTCCGGCAAGGCAAAGACACGCTCTTGGTCCAGATTTACGTGGATGATATCATTTTCGGTGGTTCTTCTCACGCTTTGGTTGCCAAGTTTGCAGATACTATGAGCAGGGAGTTCGAGATGAGCATGATGGGCGAGCTGACATTCTTTCTCGGGTTGCAAATTAAGCAATCCCGGGAGGGGACGTTTGTGCACCAGGGCAAGTACACGAAGGACTTGCTGAAGCGGTTCGATATGGGTGAGGCCAAGCCCCTTCCAACACCCATGTCGACGACGACTGCCCTGGATGCGGATGTGGATGGAGAAGCAATGGACCAGAAGGAGTACCGCAGCATGATCGGGTCGCTACTCTACCTGACCGCGACATGCCCGGACATTCAGTTCGCGGTGTGTCTGTGCGCGCGCTTTCAGGCGTCGCCGCGCACTTCTCACCGTCAGGCGGTGAAACGCATCTTCAGGTACCTTCGTTTCACACCTGAATTCAGGATTTGGCATTCTGCTTCCTCCACCCTCTCGCTTTGCGGTTATTCCGATGCCGATTTTGCTGGTTGTCGCATTGAGCGCAAGTCCACTTCTGGGACTTGCCAATTTATTGGATCTTCTCTTGTTTCGTGGTCTTCTCGCAAGCAGTCTAGTGTCGCCCAGTCTACCACGGAGGCTGAGTATGTTGCTGCGGTTAGCTGCTGTTCCCAGTTACTCTAGATGATGGCCACTTTGCGTGATTTTGGTTTGAGTTTTTCTCGAGGGCCTTTGCTTTGTGATAGCACGAGTGCTATTAGCGTTGCTAAGAACCCCGTGCTTCACTCGAAAACCAAACACATTGATGTGTGCTTTCATTTCTTGCGAGACCACCAGGAGAAGGGTGATATCGACCTTCGCCATGTCGGTACTCATCACCAACTGGCTGATATTTTCACCAAGCCTTTAGACGAATCAACCTTTAATAGGTTGAGGGGTGAGCTTGGTGTGTGTTTCCCCTTTTAGATGGGGGAAGCATTTTGAGTTGTATCCTAGTCTGACTCTTTTACTTAGATCTTCTTTTCTGTTGCATTTTAGCATACGCATTTACATTCTGAGCTTCATGTTTATAATCACTAGAATGTAACTATCCTCTGTTTAGTATGCTCCGATGCTTATGGTTGATGCTTGTAGCTTATGCTCCTTCTGATCACTAATACATGTTATGAGCTGAGCTATTTTTGAAATGGTGAATTTGCTTAATGTATATAAAATCTGGAAATGTTCACCATTGAGATATGCAACTAGCATGTGTAGGGTGTGTTGAGTCCATTCCTGCTTTTCATATATGCTAGGTTGCTATGTCTCTAGTTCTGAGTCATTCACTCCCTTGGTCTGTTCATATCATGTTTAAAATTTGAACCAAGTTTAGTGAATTGAAAAGATCGAGATGGGATTGCTTGTCAACACATCACGGTATCGAGACGGTTTCTCATTGCACTTTGAGTTAAACTTGAGCCGTGTAGTGTATAACCGAAACCGTAGCTTTAAGCTTCTGATTGCTTCGGCATAGGCTTCGCTCGGTTGAAAAGTTAGGCAAAGACAAGCTTTCAACCTCTCGCAATCACATGCTAAATAATTGAACTTGTGAATTCTTTACCGCTGCAACTCCGATATAAAACTGAAATCACAAGTATATGCTTCATTCCTATGCATGATGATTGAACTTTGCTAGGGGTAGTTCACCTTGTATACATGTTTAGCACTTGTCTGGATTCCTATCTATACATGTGTAGTGCTATTTTGATGGTGACTATCTTTTTGGCTAAAAACTGCTCACTTGCTCATATGCTTCATATTTCGTATGTGTGATCAGTTTGAGCCTTCGCTATTTGAGTGCTTAGTTGTGCCATTGGAGCTATACCGATTAGAGCATTTTTGCACTCTTTTGATTATATGCCTGAAGATGCTCACTTGCATTTCTGACTTCATATGCATTTTGGAAGGGGGAGTTGTGTTGGCTCAAGGGAAGAGTTTGTGCTTGATAAGTGCATTTTCAACTAAGGGGGAGAGTTTTTGCAAATCATATGTCTTCTGGCGTTCAACTAAGGGAGAGTTTTTGCAAAGGGGGAGATTTTCAAATCTTTATACTCTTCTCTTGTTGGACCTAAGGGAGAGTCCCTGGTTGCTTGGACTTGTCGAGGGGGAGTTTGCTGGTTGTGTTGAGCTGTTGCCTCTGTCTTGAGGGACTAGCAAACATTTTCCTCATTTGGCGTTGAGGTTGATTTTGATTGGTTCGGAAACCTTTCGTTTGCTTTTAAATTGGTTCGGAGTGGTTTTTCGTGCTAGTTGTGTTGAGCCTCTGTGCCTCTATCTTGAGGGACTAGCATTTTGCCATTTTTAGCTCTGATTTTCAATTGATATTTTGCTAGCGGTGTTGAGCCTGTTCTACCTCTTCTTGAGGGCTAGCTTTGCTCTGCTTGGCTGCGTCGAGCCGTTGCCCATGTCTTTGGGGACCAAGTTTTCGCTTCTTCCACTTGACCTTCTTCGGCTTTGCTATGCTTTTGGGTCATTTGGTCGAGTTCTCTTCTTCTCCTTCTTCTTTCTTCTTTCTTTCATTATGATTTGTGTGTGTAGTTGACAATGCACTCATCAAGGGGGAGATTGCGGATACATGGGTGTATGCCGAGTCTCTGAGTGATGAGTGATTGTCAACGGGTTTGATCGCATGTTCTTTGGCTTGTGTTGTGCAGGTGTCGAGCACGGAGACAGTGATCGAGGGCAAGGTGTAGGTCAAGCTGAGACGTGCCGTGCCGATGGACTGGGTGCGATGAAGGATGGGCTTGCCGTGCGGCGGACGTGCCATGCCGATGGATCGAGCAGTGAAGGGCGGACGTGAGGCTTGGACTGAGGGACCGGAGTGCCTGAGGATCGGCTGTGGTGGCTGGCTGCTTGGGACAGCGACGAGCGGAGACTTGCGGGGCACGGTGTTGCTCGGGTCGAGGACCTGGGGACACGTGTGAAAGGTCCTAAATGGCTAGAGGGGGGGGGGGTGAATAGCCTATAAAAATTTCTACAACAACACTTAAACAAACTAGTTAGACAACTAAATGGCGAAGCGAAGTTTGCGCTAGCTCTACACAGATGCAAGCCACCTATTCACAATTCTAGGTAACCACAAACTCTAAGTCACACAATATCAAAGGAACTATCCAACAACTAAATAAGCAATAATGTATATCACTACACAAGATATGAGACTGTAACTAACAACAAGGTGTAACATTAACTTGTAAGAAAGTAACAAATGTAAGTACAAGAGATAGAAGTGTGTATACCGATCCGGCAAGAGATTAATAAATGAATATCAAAGAATACCACGGAGACGAGTTGACACAATAATTTTTCCTCCGAGGTTCACTTGCTTGCCGGCAAGCTACGTCCCCGTTGTAGCGATACACCCACTTGGAGGTTCACGCGCTAATAGGCATCACACGCCTAACCCTCAATAGGGTGCCGCACAACCAACACAAGATGGGGATCCACAAGCTACGAGCAATCCACTAGAGTTACCTTTGGCGCTCCGCCGGGGAAGGTACAAGAAACCCCTTACAAATCACTGGGAGATGGCCACGAACAATCACCACTCGTGCCTAATCTCCTCCGCTGCTCCAAACCGTCTAGGTGGCGGCAACCACCAAGAGTAATAAGAATATCCACAGCAACCACAATCGCCAAGTGCCACTAGATGCAAACTCACAAGCAAATGCACTTGGATCTCTCGATCTCACTTGGATTCGCACTAACAAGCAAAGAGATCGGAGAGAGGGATTAGATCTTGCCCAAGAGGATGTTCAAGAAGTCAAAGAGTCAAGAAAAAAAACCCCAAAGGCGGCCACGTCCCATTTATAGGGAAGGGAGGGCGACGGCCCGAACCCTACCTTTCTGCGCTTGGTCGGTAGTACCGACCCCTCCTGGGCGGTAGTACCGACAGAGTCAAACTAGCCGTTTAACACACGTCCCGCTGATTTAGGCGAGGCACCGACTCTGGTCGGTACCTCCGAGGTCGGTAGTACCGAGGTAATGGCGGTACTACCGCCAGGCCAAAAACGCCGCGAACAGAGAGCTCTGCGAAAAACCAGCCACTACCGACCTTGCGTCGGTACCACCGTGGGCGGTAGTACCGAGGTAATGGCGGTACTACCGGCAAGCCTTTTTCAAAAACTCCAGAGAGCCTCGCGAAAAACCAGCCACTACCGACCTTGCGTCGGTACCACCGTGGGCGGTAGTACCGAGGTAATGGCGGTACTACCGGCAAGCCATTTTCAAAAACTACAGAGAGCCTCGCGAAACTCCTCAGGGCCACGGTACCACCGACCATCCGGTCGGTACCACCGCCGGCGGTAGTACCGAGGTAATAGCGGTACCACCGCCAGGCCAAAAACGCCCCAACACAGAGAGGGCTGCACGCAGCACCTATGGGCGGTACCACCGACCACCCTGGTCGGTACCACCGACCATACACAGAAAACTCCATTTTCTTCTCTGTGTTGATCCAAACCAACTCCAGCAACTTCTCCTTTGCAAATGTGCTAACACCAACAAGTGTACAACCTCATGTGCATGTGTGTTAGCATTTTCACAAACATATTCAAAGGATTCGAGTTCGCACACTAGGTCCTAATGCATATGCATGTATGAATTCACCTAGTGGCACTTGATAACCGTGATCACTGAGATATTCCCCTCTTAATAGTACGGCTATCTATCCTAAATGCACTCACACCCTCTATGGTGCCTTGAGTGCCAAAACAAAATTCCTATTTATACCTTTGCCTTGATCTCCATAGGGTTTTGTTTTTCTCTTCTTCTTCTTCCAAATGTGGAGCACTTGATCTATCTTTTGGTCATCACCACCAATACCATGATCATCATTTGACTCCCGTACTTGGAATGTACCAACCTAGCTCATAAACACTTCATGACAAGGTTAGTACTCTAGGTGACATCAATTATCCAAAACCAAACAGGGACTTTCAATCTCCCCCTTTTTGGTAATTGATGACAACCTTTCACAAAGATATATGTTTTAAAATTTGAGTCTCCACTTTGTTAGTATTAGCTCCCCCTACATATGTGCTATAGTGTTTGGTTCAAGTTCGGCACATATGCATAGATATAAAATGTGGGAGAGTAATACTATCAAATGATGCTAAGGTATAAATACTAGACCTTTGAAGCGTGATACCAATCGGAGTTGCCAATGTACACCATCCTTAGCATCTTGATTAGCTAGACTTACAAAAACACTAGATACCTTATGAGATCAACATTATATAAAAGGTTCTAGTACCACTTTGCAAAAACAGATTACATCTAGCTACCACTTATGCATGCTAGTTCACAAATCATTATTCAAAATTTATTTCTAGCATACATCACACAAGCGTATATTGAATTTAAATTTTTACAATGCAATCACTCATATGAATATGCACATTCAAATGCAACAATCAGTTCATGAGCTTGCTCCCCCGACTTATATGCTCAAATTTTAATTGATCCTCCCTTTGTTATATACATCTATCTTAACCATTTCTCCCCCTTTGTCATTAAGTACCATAAAAGGCACACCAATTTTAGTAGAAGTGAAGTTAATCAATAGGGTGATCAAGTTCATAGTATGGTTCAACCTAGCAAACAAACATAAGATATTTAACACGGTTTGCTCTAGAGTAAGCTTCTTCACACATCTTTCAATGGTTATCTTACTCACGTCGGTTAAACCCTTGAATGCTTGTTTTCAAGATCAAACACTAGGTTCACAAGCCCATAAACATGTCATATGCTACCATTAGATCATATCAAACATAGAAGCAATAGTGGTACCATATGTACATCCAAAGTATTTTATTTTCATGAATGAGCCTATAAGATGCAACGAATGACTAAATGCACTAAACATATCCTTAGCAAGAATGAATGTCATGCCACACAATTTTACCTTTGCTTTGTCGAAGGAGAGGCATGTCATATAACGGAGGGTGCATCAACTCATATTTGAGAAATCAAGTATATTCAATTCATTCCTTAGCTTGCAAAATCTCTTTTCATCAAGTGGCTTGGTGAATATATCGGCAAGTTGATCCTCGGTACCAACATTCTCAATAGAAATATCACCCTTTTGTTGATGGTCTCTTATGAAGTGATGGCGAATGTCAATGTGCTTTGTTCTTGAATGTTGTACTGGATTGTTGGTGAGCTTCACTGCACTCTCATTGTCACATAGCAATGGTACTTGTTTGAATTTAATTCCAAAGTCATCCAAAGTTGCTTTCATCCAAAGTAATTGAGCACAACAACTTCCTGCGGATATGTATTCTGCTTCGGCGGTTGAAAGTGCAACACTGTTTTGCTTTTTTGATGACCATGATACAAGTGATCTTCCAAGTAATTGACATGTGCCCGATGTGCTTTTTCTATCAACTTTGCATCCTGCATAGTCGGAGTCCGAATATCCAATCAACTCAAAGTTTGACCCCTTGGGATACCACAATCCAACATTTTGTGTATGCTTCAAATATCTCAATATTCTTTTAGTTGCCTTCAAGTGACTCTCTCTTGGTGAAGCTTGAAATCTTGCACACATGCATACACTAAACATGACGTCCGGCCTAGAAGCGGTCACATAGAGTAAGCTTCCAATCATAGACCGATACAACTTTTGATCCACCACGTTGCCACTAGCATCACTATCCAAATGTCCATTTGTTCCCATAGGTGTACTAATAGCTTTTGCATCATTTAGACCAAACTTCTTGAGCATATCTTTGATGTACTTGCCTTGACTCACAAAAGTGCCATTCTTCATTTGCTTGATTTGAAGACCAAGGAAGTAACTAAGCTCTCCAATCATAGACATCTCAAACTCATTTGCCATCATATTCCCAAACTCTTCACAAAACTCTTGGTTGGTTGACCCAAAGATAATATCATCAACATATATTTGCAACACAAACAAGTCTTTGTCAATCTTCTTGGTGAAGAGAGTAGTATCAACCTTGCCCATCTTGAACCCTTTAGAGAGTAGGAAATCTCTCAACCTCTCGTACCATGCTCTTGGTGCTTGCTTCAAACCATACAACGCCTTCTTGAGCTTGTAAACATGGTTGGGCTTCTTGTCATCTTCAAAACCGGGAGGTTGTTCTACAAATACTAACTCATTGATATACCCATTGAGAAATGCACTTTTGACATCCATTTGATACAACTTGATATTATGAGCACATGCATAAGCCACTAGAATTCTAATTGCTTCCATTCTTGCAACCGGTGCATATGTTTCTCCAAAATCAAGACCTTCAACTTGAGTGTAACCTTGAGCTACCAATCTTGCTTTGTTTCTTACTACTATCCCATCTTGATCTTGCTTATTTCGAAATACCCATTTGGTTCCAATTACATTGTAATTCTTTGGTCTCTCAACAAGTTCCCAAACTTGGTTGCGGGTGAAGTTGTTTAGCTCTTCATGCATAGCGTTTACCCAATCAACATCCATCAATGCATCTTCTATCTTGGTTGGCTCGAATGATGACACAAAAGAAAAATGCTCACAAAATGATGCCAATCTTGATCTTGTTTGCACACCACTTCTAATATCCCCAACAATTTGATCTATGGGATGATCTCTTGCAATATTGGTTGGTTGGAGGATTTGCACTTGATTGCTTGGTTGAGATGAACTAGCTTGTTGATCTTCACTAGCACTTGATTGATCATGAGAACCACTAGCTTGATTTGCATCAACTTGCACATTTGAGGAGAACATTTGGTCATCTTCATTATCATCCACTTGTCTTGGCCTAATATCACCAATATCCATATTCTTCATTGCATTTGACAATTGAGTGCCTCTCACATCATTAAGATTTTCATTTCCTTCTTGAGAGCCCTTAGTTTCATCAAATTCAACATCATGCACTTCTTCCATAATACCACTAGCCAAGTTCCAAACTCTATATGCTTTGCTTGTTGTTGAATATCCAAGTAAGAATCCTTCATCACATTTCTTCTCAAATTTGCTCAATCTTGCACCTTTCTTCAATATATAACATTTGCAACCAAAAACTCTAAAGTAAGCGATATTTGGCTTTCTTCCATTTAATAGCTCATATGGTGTCTTTTCTAGCATGCCATGGCAATAGAGACGGTTGCTACAATAGCAAGCCGTATTGATAGCTTCGGCCCAAAAGGAATGACTGACATTGTATTCACTGAGCATAGACCTTGCCATATCAATCAAAGTTCTGTTCTTCCTTTCAACAATCCCATTTGATTGAGGAGTATACTTGGGTGAGAATTGATGTCTAATGCCAAAGTCATCACACAACTCATCAATTCTTGTATTCTTAAATTCACTCCCATTGTCACTTCTAACTTTCTTGATTGTTGTTTCAAACTCATTCTGACATTTCTTGACAAAAGTTTTGAAGATATCAAAAGTTTCACTTTTATCACTAAGAAAGAAGACCCATGTGTATCTAGTGTAATCATCCACTATCACAAAGCCATATTTACTTCCACCGATGCTAGTGTATGTTGTTGGTCCAAATAAATCCATGTGCAATAACTCAAATGCTTTGCTAGTACTCATTATGCTTTTCTTAGGATGGGAGTTACCAACTTGTTTGCCAGCTTGACAAGAGCTACAAAGTTTATCTTTCTCAAAAGTGACATCTTTCAAGCCTCTAACTAAATCATGCTTCACTATTTTGTTTAACTGTTTCATTCCAACATGACCAAGCCTTCTATGCCATAACCAACCCAAACCAGATTTAGTGAACAAGCATGTTGACAGCTGGGTTTCACTAGCATTGAAATCAACCAAGTATAGGTTCTCATATCTAAATCCTTTGAATATCAAATTAGAACCATCTACACTTATGATTTCTACATCATCAACTCCAAAAATGCATTTGAAACCAAGATCACACAACTGAGCGACTGACAGTAAATTGAAGTTCAAGCTCTCAACTAGCAACACATTGGAAATGCTCATGTCATTGGATATTGCGATCTTACCAAGCCCTTTAACCTTGCCTTTGCCATTGTCACCAAATGTGATAGAATCAAAACCATGATTGCCGCTTGAATTGATTGAACTGAACATTCTTGAATCCCCGGTCATATGTTGAGTGCACCCACTATCAAGCACCCAATGCCTCCCTCCGGCTTTATAGTTGACCTACAAGAACAAATCAATCCTTTTTAGGTACCCAAACCTTTTTGGGTCCTCCAAGATTAGTGACCAAACTCTTTGGTACCCAAATAGCTTTCTTCTTTGAGCCCACAATTGGTGTACCAATGAATTTAGCTTTTATGCCATTAACACCCTTGGTAAGCAAATAACAAGAATCAAATTTAATAGAGGATACATTAGCGTTCTTGTTCTTGTTCTTGCAATATTGCTCTACATGCCCACTTTGCTTGCATCGAGTGCAAAACCGCCCATTGCTCTTCACAAAACTAGTCTTGTGAGTAGCAAAAGCCGCCTTGCCATTCTTGGGGGTATAGCCCAATCCCTCTTTGTTGAGAGAAAAACGTTGGCTACCCAAGCACTTAAGCAAGCGGGCCTCACCACCATAGGCTTTACCTAAGGCGTGAGTGAGCTCATTTACCTCCTTCTTCAATGTCTCATTTTCAACCATGAGTGAGGCATCACAAGTGAAACCATCATCCATAGATGAAGTAGTAGTGGTAGATGATGAGCTACATGAAGGGTTAGTAGCAGCAATAACAATAGGCTTATAGAAAGATTCATCGATTATATCACAAGTTATGCCTATGTCACATGTTTTAACCACTTTTTCAGTTTTAGCTTGATCAACAAGTGAGGAGTGAGCTTCCTTAAGCTTAGTGTGAGCATTGCCAAGCTCCTCATGGGCTTCCACTAGCCTCTCATGAGTAGCATTGAGCTCCTCAAAGGATTGCTCAAGAGCTTTTAGTCTCTTTTGCAATTCTTTGCACTCCTTTCTCTTTTTATCAAAATGTTCTCTAGCATCATCAAGCATTTCAATTAATTCATCTTTAGTGGGTTCATCATCATCACTATCATCACTATCACTCTCATCATCATCAGATAGTACCTTTGTGGCCTTAGCCATGAAGCATGATGGAGTATCGAAGATTGAACGCTTGTTGTTGATAGCAATACTTGCAAGTGCCTTCTTCTTGCTTGTCTTGCGATCTTCATCATCACTATCTTCATCACTATCACTTGTGGATGCATCACTATCCCAAGTGACCATATATGATTGCCCCTTCTTCTTCTTTGTGTAATTCTTCTCAAAAGTTTCACATTTATCACTAAGAAAGAAGACCCATGTGTATCTAGTGTAATCATCCACTATCACAAAGCCATATTTACTTCCACCGATGCTAGTGTATGTTGTTGGTCCAAATAAATCCATGTGCAATAACTCAAATGCTTTGCTAGTACTCATTATGCTTTTCTTAGGATGGGAGTTACCAACTTGTTTGCCAGCTTGACAAGAGCTACAAAGTTTATCTTTCTCAAAAGTGACATCTTTCAAGCCTCTAACTAAATCATGCTTCACTATTTTGTTTAACTGTTTCATTCCAACATGACCAAGCCTTCTATGCCATAACCAACCCAAACCAGATTTAGTGAACAAGCATGTTGACAGCTGGGTTTCACTAGCATTGAAATCAACCAAGTATAGGTTCTCATATCTAAATCCTTTGAATATCAAATTAGAACCATCTACACTTATGATTTCTACATCATCAACTCCAAAAATGCATTTGAAACCAAGATCACACAACTGAGCGACTGACAGTAAATTGAAGTTCAAGCTCTCAACTAGCAACACATTGGAAATGCTCATGTCATTGGATATTGCGATCTTACCAAGCCCTTTAACCTTGCCTTTGCCACTGTCACCAAATGTGATAGAATCAAAACCATGATTGCCGCTTGAATTGATTGAACTGAACATTCTTGAATCCCCGGTCATATGTTGAGTGCACCCACTATCAAGCACCCAATGCCTCCCTCCGGCTTTATAGTTGACCTACAAGAACAAATCAATCCTTTTTAGGTACCCAAACCTTTTTGGGTCCTCCAAGATTAGTGACCAAACTCTTTGGTACCCAAATAGCTTTCTTCTTTGAGCCCACAATTGGTGTACCAATGAATTTAGCTTTTATGCCATTAACACCCTTGGTAAGCAAATAACAAGAATCAAATTTAATAGAGGATACATTAGCGTTCTTGTTCTTGTTCTTGCAATATTGCTCTACATGCCCACTTTGCTTGCATCGAGTGCAAAACCGCCCATTGCTCTTCACAAAACTAGTCTTGTGAGTAGCAAAAGCCGCCTTGCCATTCTTGGGGGTATAGCCCAATCCCTCTTTGTTGAGAGAAAAACGTTGGCTACCCAAGCACTTAAGCAAGCGGGCCTCACCACCATAGGCTTTACCTAAGGCGTGAGTGAGCTCATTTACCTCCTTCTTCAATGTCTCATTTTCAACCATGAGTGAGGCATCACAAGTGAAACCATCATCCATAGATGAAGTAGTAGTGGTAGATGATGAGCTACATGAAGGGTTAGTAGCAGCAATAACAATAGGCTTATAGAAAGATTCATCGATTATATCACAAGTTATGCCTATGTCACATGTTTTAACCACTTTTTCAGTTTTAGCTTGATCAACAAGTGAGGAGTGAGCTTCCTTAAGCTTAGTGTGAGCATTGCCAAGCTCCTCATGGGCTTCCACTAGCCTCTCATGAGTAGCATTGAGCTCCTCAAAGGATTGCTCAAGAGCTTTTAGTCTCTTTTGCAATTCTTTGCACTCCTTTCTCTTTTTATCAAAATGTTCTCTAGCATCATCAAGCATTTCAATTAATTCATCTTTAGTGGGTTCATCATCATCACTATCATCACTATCACTCTCATCATCATCAGATAGTACCTTTGTGGCCTTAGCCATGAAGCATGATGGAGTATCGAAGATTGAACGCTTGTTGTTGATAGCAATACTTGCAAGTGCCTTCTTCTTGCTTGTCTTGCGATCTTCATCATCACTATCTTCATCACTATCACTTGTGGATGCATCACTATCCCAAGTGACCATATATGATTGCCCCTTCTTCTTCTTTGTGTAATTCTTCTCAAAAGTTTCACATTTATCACTAAGAAAGAAGACCCATGTGTATCTAGTGTAATCATCCACTATCACAAAGCCATATTTACTTCCACCGATGCTAGTGTATGTTGTTGGTCCAAATAAATCCATGTGCAATAACTCAAATGCTTTGCTAGTACTCATTATGCTTTTCTTAGGATGGGAGTTACCAACTTGTTTGCCAGCTTGACAAGAGCTACAAAGTTTATCTTTCTCAAAAGTGACATCTTTCAAGCCTCTAACTAAATCATGCTTCACTATTTTGTTTAACTGTTTCATTCCAACATGACCAAGCCTTCTATGCCATAACCAACCCAAACCAGATTTAGTGAACAAGCATGTTGACAGCTGGGTTTCACTAGCATTGAAATCAACCAAGTATAGGTTCTCATATCTAAATCCTTTGAATATCAAATTAGAACCATCTACACTTATGATTTCTACATCATCAACTCCAAAAATGCATTTGAAACCAAGATCACACAACTGAGCGACTGACAGTAAATTGAAGTTCAAGCTCTCAACTAGCAACACATTGGAAATGCTCATGTCATTGGATATTGCGATCTTACCAAGCCCTTTAACCTTGCCTTTGCCACTGTCACCAAATGTGATAGAATCAAAACCATGATTGCCGCTTGAATTGATTGAACTGAACATTCTTGAATCCCCGGTCATATGTTGAGTGCACCCACTATCAAGCACCCAATGCCTCCCTCCGGCTTTATAGTTGACCTACAAGAACAAATCAATCCTTTTTAGGTACCCAAACCTTTTTGGGTCCTCCAAGATTAGTGACCAAACTCTTTGGTACCCAAATAGCTTTCTTCTTTGAGCCCACAATTGGTGTACCAATGAATTTAGCTTTTATGCCATTAACACCCTTGGTAAGCAAATAACAAGAATCAAATTTAATAGAGGATACATTAGCGTTCTTGTTCTTGTTCTTGCAATATTGCTCTACATGCCCACTTTGCTTGCATCGAGTGCAAAACCGCCCATTGCTCTTCACAAAACTAGTCTTGTGAGTAGCAAAAGCCGCCTTGCCATTCTTGGGGGTATAGCCCAATCCCTCTTTGTTGAGAGAAAAACGTTGGCTACCCAAGCACTTAAGCAAGCGGGCCTCACCACCATAGGCTTTACCTAAGGCGTGAGTGAGCTCATTTACCTCCTTCTTCAATGTCTCATTTTCAACCATGAGTGAGGCATCACAAGTGAAACCATCATCCATAGATGAAGTAGTAGTGGTAGATGATGAGCTACATGAAGGGTTAGTAGCAGCAATAACAATAGGCTTATAGAAAGATTCATCGATTATATCACAAGTTATGCCTATGTCACATGTTTTAACCACTTTTTCAGTTTTAGCTTGATCAACAAGTGAGGAGTGAGCTTCCTTAAGCTTAGTGTGAGCATTGCCAAGCTCCTCATGGGCTTCCACTAGCCTCTCATGAGTAGCATTGAGCTCCTCAAAGGATTGCTCAAGAGCTTTTAGTCTCTTTTGCAATTCTTTGCACTCCTTTCTCTTTTTATCAAAATGTTCTCTAGCATCATCAAGCATTTCAATTAATTCATCTTTAGTGGGTTCATCATCATCACTATCATCACTATCACTCTCATCATCATCAGATAGTACCTTTGTGGCCTTAGCCATGAAGCATGATGGAGTATCGAAGATTGAAGGCTTGTTGTTGATAGCAATACTTGCAAGTGCCTTCTTCTTGCTTGTCTTGCGATCTTCATCATCACTATCTTCATCACTATCACTTGTGGATGCATCACTATCCCAAGTGACCATATATGATTGCCCCTTCTTCTTCTTTGTGTAATTCTTCTTTTCTTTCTTCTCCTTCTTCTTGTCCTTCTTGTTGTCATTATCATCATTCTCACTGTTGTACGGACATTGAGCAACAAGATGGTCCTTGCTACCGCACTTGAAGCACCTTCTTGGTTCATCCTTGTTCTTGTATGAAGTCTTCTTCCTCCTTGCCCGGTAGCCCTTCTTCTTCATGAATTTGCCAAACCTTTTGACAAATAGAGCCATTTCTTCATCATCGTCATCACTGTCATTTGAGCAGTTATCTTCGCTAGAATCTTCTTTCTTTGCTTTGCCCTTGTTCTTTGATGATGATGTTGTGGCTTTGAATGCCACACTCTTCTTCTTCTCATCCTTCTTCACTTCTTGATCATTCTCATCTCTATAGGTGTCATCGGTCATTACATCTCCAAGAACTTGGTTTGGTGTCATAGTGTCCAAGCCGCTTCTTACAAGCAACGTGACTAACATGCCAAATCTGTTTGGAAGACATCTCAAGAATTTATGAGAGAAGTCTTTGTCCTTCACCTCTTCTCCGAGTGCTTTGAGATCATTGACAAGCACTTGAAGCCTATGGAACATCTCTGGAACACTTTCATTTTCATTCATCTTGAAGCTAGCAAACTTTTCTTTGAGAATGTATGCTTTTGCTCCTTTCACTGCTTGAGTGCCCTCAAATGATTCTTCCAATTTCTTCCAAGCATCATATGCCATATCCAAATTTTTTATTTGCTCAAACACCCTCTCATCGACAGCATCATGAATAGCACTGAGAGCAATGTCATTGTTCTGCATCTTCTCTTCTTCGGCATTGGTGAGATTCTCCGGATCAACTATCTCAATCTTGACATCCACAACTTGCCATATCTTTCTATTGATTGACTTTAAATGAGTGGTCATTTTTGCCTTCCAATAGCCATAGTTTGTGCCATCAAATTGGGGTGACCTTTTGGTGTTGTTGATATGAGCCATTTTGACACCGAAGGTTGTTAAGCCTCAAATAAACGGTGACCTTGCTCCGATACCAATTGAAAGGTCCTAAATGGCTAGAGGGGGGGGGGGTGAATAGCCTATAAAAATTTCTACAACAACACTTAAACAAACTAGTTAGACAACTAAATGGCGAAGCGAAGTTTGCGCTAGCTCTACACAGATGCAAGCCACCTATTCACAATTCTAGGTAACCACAAACTCTAAGTCACACAATATCAAAGGAACTATCCAACAACTAAATAAGCAATAATGTATATCACTACACAAGATATGAGACTGTAACTAACAACAAGGTGTAACATTAACTTGTAAGAAAGTAACAAATGTAAGTACAAGAGATAGAAGTGTGTATACCGATCCGGCAAGAGATTAATAAATGAATATCAAAGAATACCACGGAGACGAGTTGACACAATAATTTTTCCTCCGAGGTTCACTTGCTTGCCGGCAAGCTACGTCCCCGTTGTAGCGATACACCCACTTGGAGGTTCACGCGCTAATAGGCATCACACGCCTAACCCTCAATAGGGTGCCGCACAACCAACACAAGATGGGGATCCACAAGCTACGAGCAATCCACTAGAGTTACCTTTGGCGCTCCGCCGGGGAAGGTACAAGAAACCCCTTACAAATCACCGGGAGATGGCCACGAACAATCACCACTCGTGCCTAATCTCCTCCGCTGCTCCAAACCGTCTAGGTGGCGGCAACCACCAAGAGTAATAAGAATATCCACAGCAACCACAATCGCCAAGTGCCACTAGATGCAAACTCACAAGCAAATGCACTTGGATCTCTCGATCTCACTTGGATTCGCACTAACAAGCAAAGAGATCGGAGAGAGGGATTAGATCTTGCCCAAGAGGATGTTCAAGAAGTCAAAGAGTCAAGAAAAAAAACCCCAAAGGCGGCCACGTCCCATTTATAGGGAAGGGAGGGCGACGGCCCGAACCCTACCTTTCTGCGCTTGGTCGGTAGTACCGACCCCTCCTGGGCGGTAGTACCGACAGAGTCAAACTAGCCGTTTAACACACGTCCCGCTGATTTAGGCGAGGCACCGACTCTGGTCGGTACCTCCGAGGTCGGTAGTACCGAGGTAATGGCGGTACTACCGCCAGGCCAAAAACGCCGCGAACAGAGAGCTCTGCGAAAAACCAGCCACTACCGACCTTGCGTCGGTACCACCGTGGGCGGTAGTACCGAGGTAATGGCGGTACTACCGGCAAGCCTTTTTCAAAAACTCCAGAGAGCCTCGCGAAAAACCAGCCACTACCGACCTTGCGTCGGTACCACCGTGGGCGGTAGTACCGAGGTAATGGCGGTACTACCGGCAAGCCATTTTCAAAAACTACAGAGAGCCTCGCGAAACTCCTCAGGGCCACGGTACCACCGACCATCCGGTCGGTACCACCGCCGGCGGTAGTACCGAGGTAATAGCGGTACCACCGCCAGGCCAAAAACGCCCCAACACAGAGAGGGCTGCACGCAGCACCTATGGGCGGTACCACCGACCACCCTGGTCGGTACCACCGACCATACACAGAAAACTCCATTTTCTTCTCTGTGTTGATCCAAACCAACTCCAGCAACTTCTCCTTTGCAAATGTGCTAACACCAACAAGTGTACAACCTCATGTGCATGTGTGTTAGCATTTTCACAAACATATTCAAAGGATTCGAGTTCGCACACTAGGTCCTAATGCATATGCATGTATGAATTCACCTAGTGGCACTTGATAACCGTGATCACTGAGATATTCCCCTCTTAATAGTACGGCTATCTATCCTAAATGCACTCACACC
The DNA here is from genome assembly GCA_009763385.1 of Coix lacryma-jobi var. lacryma-jobi. Lineage (NCBI taxonomy): Eukaryota > Viridiplantae > Streptophyta > Magnoliopsida > Poales > Poaceae > Coix > Coix lacryma-jobi. The sequence continues at coordinate 103,946,750 of CM019823.1, read as the reverse complement.
CTCTATGGTGTCTTGAGTGCCAAAACAAAATTCCTATTTATACCTTTGCCTTGATCTCCATAGGGTTTTGTTTTTCTCTTCTTCTTCTTCCAAATGTGGAGCACTTGATCTATCTTTTGGTCATCACCACCAATACCATGATCATCATTTGACTCCCGTACTTGGAATGTACCAACCTAGCTCATAAACACTTCATGACAAGGTTAGTACTCTAGGTGACATCAATTATCCAAAACCAAACAGGGACTTTCAACGTGTCGGTGGACGGGGTGCACGGGCGGTGCATCCCCTCTACAGCTTCGGTTTGGTGGCTGAGCCAGCGAAAAACCACCGGTGGACGGTTTCCAGGTTTGGGCCTCAAAACCTGGGTGCTGAGGGTTTCCGAGTTTGGCCACAAAACTCGGGCTAAGGACGGTTTCCAGGTTTGGGCCTCAAAACCTGGGCGCGGATGGTTTGCGGAGTTTGGCCTCAAAACTCAGACGCTGGTGGGCTGGTTTCCCGGTTTGGGCCTCAAAACCGGGGGATAGCTGGAAAAGGCTGGTTTCCCGGTTTGGGCCACAAAACCGGGGGTGCAGAGCGAGGGCGGCACGTGGCGGCAATCGGAAGGTTGCGTGGAGGCAACGCGGACGACTTGTGCGGGCGTGGCCGTCGGATCTACCTACCACTTGAGTTGGTCCAGAATAACCTTAGGGTTTAGCTGGTTCGCTCTGTAATTAGAATAGAGACGGGTAGAGTAGGAAATAGACTTAGTCTAGAATAGGATAAGTAGTCAGGGGAGACACCCTCCTCCCGGATCTCAGTCATTTGCTCTTTCACACTTAGGGTTTCTTGCTCTCCCATCCCCTGCTGTAGCCTGCTGAGATCCGCAGAGAGACTTGACTCTGTGTACTGGTGATTTTGAGGAAAGGAGGCCGTAACCTCCTTGTCGTAGCGTGTGTTTGCGCTTCGGCTGCAAGATCGTGTTTGTGATTCGCGTTTCATTGGTGTTCTTCGCGGAATCCTTTTTCTTCACGTTCTTCCCGTCGCTTGATCTCTTTGGTTGGTTCATCTTTTGCAAAACCGTTTGAACCAAGTTGTTCTAGATCATGAGGCACTTCTTTCCACCGAAGGAATTAAGCTCTAACCTCACGGTCTAGGAGATCGATCTACTTTTGTTCTGGATCGTGTTTTTGCTCCCTTGTCCCGAAATTTCTTGATTCACCGATTTGGAGTTAGGTTCGAGCCATGATCTCTTAGAGATAGCTCACTAACATCCTTGTGACCGCTCAGATCGAATCCCAGGCCTAGAGTTTTTGATTCGGAGGAAATCGGGTTGAATCATCAAAGAACAGCACAGTTTTCGGGGGCATCGGACGCTGACACGGGAGCATCGGACGCTAGGGTTCTAAGCGTCGGACGCTCCGGTGACGCGTGTCACTTTCTGAGCGTTTGTAGTGGCATCGGACGCTAGGCATCGGACGCGTCCGTTGGCCATCGGACGCGCCGGAGCCAAAGCATCGGACGCTGGTTATTCACTGTTCACAGCATCCGATGGTGGAACAGTAAGGTTCCCGAGAGGCAGTTTTCGCATCGGACGCGTCCGGTGGTCTGGCATCGGACGCAGGCAGCATCCGATGCTACTGTTTTCACACGGTTTTGACCGCGGTTCGCTCGTTCGTTGACGGAATTGATTTCTGTCTTTTGCGTTGGCTTTCTAGAGTTGTCTAGTGTCCCGCTGTGCTTCTTGGAAGCATCCACCCTACATCTAGGGTCGTGGCCTTTTGCAAGCTCTAGGGTTTGCTTCTGGTGTTTATTCTTGGGACAGTGGCTACTAGTTTCCGTAAGGAAAATTTGAAGCTCTCATTCACCCCCCCTCTGGTCGCTTTCTGAGTGCTTCTCGGTCCTTCAGGTGTCATACCCCCGGGTTCGAAACACCGACATGATTGGACTGTGCTAGGGGTAGTTCACCTTGTATACATGTTTAGCATTTGTTTGACTTCCTGTCTATTCATGTCTGTGCTATTTTGATGGTGAATACCTTTTCGGCTAAAAACTGCTCTTTGTGCTCTCTCTTCAGACTTAGTGATCAGTTTGAGCCTTTGCTACCATTCTGTGCATTTTCTGAGTCATCGGATCAGAACTCTGTAGAGCATCTTTGCACTCCCTTGAGTATACTCCTGAAGCTCCTAACTTGCATTTTGACTCATATGCATTTTGGAAGGGGATAAATTCTCTTGTTGGCACTTGTTGATGGTGCATTTTTTTGAGGGGGAGCATTGTTCTTGATAAGTGCATTTTCAACTAAGGGGGAGAATTTGCAAATCATTACCCTCCGTTTGAACTAAGGGGGAGCTTTCCTGGTAGTTTGCACTAATCAAGGGGGAGTTTTTGCTGCTTCCTGTTGGCCGTAAGGTTTTGGTATCAAGCTTTCTTTGCTAGTTGTGTTGAGCCTCTGTGTCTCTATCTTGAGGGACTAGCATTTTGCTTTGATTTCTTAATTGGTATTTGCTAGCGGTGTTGAGCCTGTTCTACCTCTTCTTGAGGGCTAGCTTTGCTTTGCTTGGTCGCGTCGAGCCGTTGCCCATGTCTTTGGGGACCAAGTTGTCTTGCTCTTTCCACTTGACCTTCTTCGGCTTTGCTATGCTTTTGGGTCATTTGGTCGAGTTCTCTCTTCTCCTTCTTCCTCCTTCTATTTCTATTATGATTTGTGTTGGTAGTTGACAATGCACTCATCAAGGGGGAGATTGCGGATACATGGGTGTATACCGAGTCTCTGAGTGATGAGTGATTGTCAACTGGGATGATGCGCATGTTCTTTGGCTTGTGTTGTGCAGGTGTCGAGCACGGATACAGTGATCAGAGGCAAGGTGAAGGTCAAGTAGAGACGTGTCGTGCCGATGGACCGAGAGTGGCGAAGGGCGGATGTGAGGCTTGGACTGAGGGACCGGTGGCCCGAGGATCAGCTGTGGTGGCTGGCAGCCTGGGACAGCGACGAGCGAAGACTTGTGGTCATGTGTTGCCTGAGTCATGGACTTGGGGACACGTGTCGGTGGATGGGGTGCACGGGCGGTGCATCCCTTCTATGGCGTCGATTTGGTGGTAGAGCCAGAGAAAAACCATCGGGTGGACGGTTTCCAGGTTTGGGCCTCAAAACCTGGGTGCTGAGGGTTTCCGAGTTTGGCCACAAAACTCGGGCTGAGGACGGTTTCCAGGTTTGGGCCTCAAAACCTGGGTGTTGCGGGTTTGCTGAGTTTGGGCCACAAAACTCAGATGCTGGTGGGCTGGTTTCCCGGTTTGGGCCTCAAAACCGGGGGTTGGCTGGAAAGGCTGGTTTCCCGGTTTGGGCCACAAAACCAGGGGTGCAGAGCGGTGGCGGCACGTGGCGGCAATCAGGAGGTTGCGTCGAGGCAACGCTACGAGTTGTGCGGGCGTGGCTGTCGGATCCATCTACCATCGAGATGGTCCAGAATAACCTTAGGGTTTAGCTGGTTCGCTCTGTAAGTAGTTAGGGGTAGAGTGGGAAATAGGAATAGTTAGGATTAGGTTAAGTAGAGGGAGACACCCACCTCCCTTCCTATCTCAGTCATTTGCTCTTTGCTTCTAGCGTTTCCTGCTCTCCCAATCCCCTGCTGTAGCTAGCTGAGATCCGCAGAGAATCATACCTCTGTGTACTGGAGATTTTGAGGAAGTGAGGCTGTAACCTCACTGTTGTAGCGTGTGGTAGCCACACGGTGAAGGACCAAGAAAGCACTAGCAAGGCGACCAGAGGGGGGGGTGAATGGGAGCTCAAAAATTTCTCTCGAAACTTTGGCCAAAAGTCCCAAAATCAACCCCGAGAAACTGCGACCGAAACCGTGATGCCCACGACCCTTGGAAGAGGGTGGATGATCCCTAGGATCACAGCGAGGCACCACAAGAAGATAGCAGCCCAAATGCCAAAAAGCTCCGGCTCGAACACAACCCCAAAAACCAAGTCCCGAACGTAGAAAGACAGCTACGTCGAGAAACTCCTAAATACCTATGCTAACAAGTAGCAAAGATACCTAGAGAGGTTCCTTGGTCAACTCTAGGGCCAAACGAGAAGTCCGAAAACCAAGCGAACAAGCCGGGAGAGCAAACGCACTAAACCGGAGCAAACAGCCAATTCACGGACTGTCCGCCAGTACGGTCGCGGACTGTCCGGGCTCAGGTCGCGGACTGTCCGCCGTCCAAAAGAGAAAAACCGAAGTGCTGCTGCAAGTCCCCTGGACAGTCCCGGACTGTCCGCGGCTTTGAACTGCGGACTTTCCGCCGTTCAACCAAAAGCCAAATCAGCCGAAGGACAGTGCCACTGGTCTGGCTCGTCCCCGACGCGCGGACTGTCCGTGCCCTGAGTGGCGGACTGTCCGCGGTCACTCAGGGAGGGCGATTTTGTTCGCCCTTCACCCAAATCAATCCCAAATGGAATCAACTCACAATCCCACGTTCCCAAACTTGGAGAGGATGATCACGGAGTAGTTAGGAGACTATCCCCAAGAAATCATCCGCTCAAATGGAGTCAATCACCGGGAAATCAAAAGGGGAGGAGGATGAACCGAAAAGTGCCACGAAAATGAAATCAAGTCGATCTACTTGTTCGTAAGGAGATAGATAAATTCCTTCAGTGGAAATGATCTCCTTTCAAATACGAACAAGATGATTCAAACGGATTTCGCAAAGACGCACAGGAGAGAGAGGTCGAGTGACAGGAAAATCGCAGAGAAACGAAGAACGCGAAGAACACGAATCAAAACGCGAATCAACACATCGATCTGCAACCGTGTGGCTACCACACGCTACAATAGTGAGGTTACAGACTCACTTCCTCAAAATCTCCAGTACACAGAGGTATGGTTCTCTGCGGATCTCAGCTAGCTACAGCAGGGGATTGGGAGAGCAGGAAACCCTAAGTGCAAAGAGCAAATGAACTGAGATAGGAAGGGAGGTGGGTGTCTCCCTCTACTTATCCTAATCCTAACTATTCCTATTTCCCACTCTACCCCTAACTACTTACAGAGCGAACCAGCTAAACCCTAAGGTTATTCTGGACCAACTTGGTGGTAGGTGTATCCGACGGCCACGCTCGCACAACTCGTAGCGTTGCCTCGACGCAACCTCCCGATTGCCGCCACGTGCCGCCCTCGCTCTGCACCCCCGGTTTTGTGGCCCAAACCGGGAAACCAGCCTTTTCCAGCCAACCCCCGGTTTTGAGGCCCAAACCGGGAAACTAGCCCACCAGCATCTGAGTTTTGAGGCCAAACTCAGCAAACCCTCAGCGCCCAGGTTTTGAGGCCCAAACCTGGAAACCGTCCTCAGCCCGAGTTTTGTGGCCAATGTCGGAAACCGTCCACGCCCAGGTTTTGAGGCCCAAACCTGGAAACCGTCCACCCGATGGTTTTTCTCTGGCTCTACCACCAAATCGACGTCGTAGATGGGATGCACCTCCCGTGCACCCCGTCCACCGACACGTGTCCCCAAGTCCACGACTCAGGCAACACATGACCGCACTTCTTCACTTGTTGTCGTCACAGGCTGCCAGCCACCACAGCTGATCCTCGGGCCTCTGGTCCCTCAGTCCAAGCCTCACGTCCGCCCTTCGCCACTCTCGGTCCATCGGCACGGCACGTCTCTTCTTGACCTTCACCTCGCCTTCGATCACTATATCCGGGCTCGACACCTGCACAACACAAGCCAAAGAACATGCGCATCATCCCAGTTAACAATCACTCATCACTCAGAGACCCGGCATACACCCATGTATCCGCAATCTCCCCCTTGATGAGTGCATTGTCAACTACCAACACAAATCATGATAGAAAGAGAAGAAGGAAGAAGGAGAAGAGAGAACTCGACCAAATGACCCAAAAGCATAGCAAAGCCGAAGAAGGTCAAATGGAAAGAGCGAAAGAACTTGGTCCCCAAAGACATGGGCAACGGCTCGACGCAACCAAGCAAAGCAAAGCTAGCCCTCAAGAAGAGGTAGAACAGGCTCAACACGGCTAGCAAAACCCAATCGAAAATATCGAAGCAAAATGCTAGTCCCTCAAGATAGAGGCACAGAGGCTCAACACAACTAGCAAAGAAAGCTCGATACCGACTGCTATCGGCTTAAGAGAAAGAGCTCGACACCAATTGGAAAACTGAAAAGCAAATGCTAGTTCCTCAAGAAAGAGGCAAAGGCTCAACACAACTAGCAAACCGTTCCAACCCAACTGAAAATGTCAAAAACTCATCCAGAGCAAACTCCCCCTTGAATAGTGCAAACAACCAGGAAGGCTCCCCCTAAGCAAAAGGAGGGTTATGATTTGCAATTTCTCTCCCCCTTAGTTGAAAATGCACTAATCAAGAACCATTTCTCCCCCTGGGAAAATGCACCATCAAAAAGTGCCAACACGCAGAATTCTCCCCTTCCAAAATGCAAATGAGGCAAAATGCAAGTTAGGAGCTTCAGGAGTATACTCAAAAGAGTGCAAAGATGCTCTATAGAGTTCAAATCCGATGACTCAGAAAAATGCACAGAATGCTAGCAAAGGCTCAAGCTGATCACTAAGAATGAAATATGAACCTATGAGCAGTTTTAAGCCGAAAAAGGTATTCACCATCAAAATAGCACAAGACATGTATGGACAGGAAGTCAAATGTGCTAAGCATGTATACCAAGTGAACTACCCCTAGCACAGTTCAATCATCATGCTGATACCAATTTAGGCATTTACTTGTGATTTCAAATTTTAATTGGAGTTGCAGTGGTGAATTTTCACAAGTTCAGAAAACAACATGTGACTGCGAGAGGTTGAATGCTTGTTATTGCCTAACTTTTCAACTGTGCGAAGCCTATGCATAAGCAATCAGAAGCTTAAAGCAACAGTTTCTGTCATACACTACACAGCTCAAGTTTAACTCAAAGTGCAATGAGAAACAGTCTCGAAACTGTGAGGTGTTAACAAGCAAACCCATCTCGATATTTTCAATTCACTTATCTTGGTTCAGATTTTAAACAGAAAATGACATACCAAGCAAGTGAATGACTCAACACTAGATACATAGCAACCTAGCATATATGAAAAGCACATGTGACTTCAACACATCCTACACATGCTAGTTGCATATCTCAATGGTGAACATTTTCAAGTTTTAAGTTCATTATCAAATTCACCATTCAAAAATAGCTCAGCTCATAGTATGCACTTGTGATCAGAAGGAGCATAAGCTACAGCATCAACATAAAGCATCGGAGCAAAAACTACACAGAGCATAGTTACATTCTTCAGATTATACATATGAAGCTCAGAATGTAAAAGCGTATGCTAAAATGCAAAAGATGCACGAAGAAACCAAAAAGAAGACAAAAACAACTGAAAACAAAAAGTCAGTGTATCATACATGATGCAAAATGTTTCCCCCATCTAAAAGGGGAAACACACACCAAGCTCACCTCTCAACCGATTAAAGGTTGATTGGTCCAAAGGCTTGGTAAAAATATCAGCAAGCTGATGATGAGTATCGACATGGCGAAGGTCGATATCACCCTTCTCATAGTGGTCTCGCAGAAAATGAAAGCGCACATCAATGTGTTTGGTCTTCGAGTGAAGCACGGGCTTCTTAGCAACGCTAATCGCACTCGTGCTATCACAAAGCAAAGGAACACGAGAAAAGCTCATACCAAAATCACGCAAAGTGGCCATCATCCAGAGTAACTGGGAACAGCAGCTAGCCGCAGCAACATACTCAGCCTCCGTGGTAGACTGGGCGACACTAGACTGCTTGGGAGAAGACCACGAAACAAGAGAAGAACCAATAAACTGGCAAGTCCCAGAAGTGGACTTGCGATCAATACGGCAACCAGCAAAATCGACATCGGAATAACCGCAAAGGGAAAGAGTGGAGGAAGCAGAATACCAAATCCCGAATTCTGGAGAGAAGGATAAGTACCTCATAATGCGCTTGACCGCCTGACGGTGAGAAGTGCGCGGCGACACCTGAAAGCGCGCGCAGAGGCACACCGCGAACTGGATGTCCGGGACAGTCGCCGTCAGGTACAGCAGCGACCCGATCATACTGCGGTACTCCTTCTGGTCCACTACTTCTCCCTCCTTGTCCGCATCCAGGGCCGTCGTGGTCGCCATGGGTGTTGGAAGAGGCTTGGCCTCACCCATGTCAAACTTCTTCAAAATGTCGCGCGTGTACTTGCCCTGGTGCACGAACGTCCCTTCCCGGGATTGCTTGATTTGCAACCCGAGGAAAAATGTCAGCTCGCCCATCGTGCTCATCTCGAACTCCCTGCTCATAGTATCTGCGAACTTGGCAACCAAAGCGTGAGAAGAACCACCGAAAATGATATCATCCAAGTAAATTTGGACCAAGAGAGTATCAGTGCCTTGCTTGAGGAGAAAGAGCGTTTTATCTACACATCCCATTTTAAAACCCTTAGCAAGCAAAAAGGTTTTCAACCTATCATACCAGGCTCTAGGCGCTTGTTTCAAACCATACAAAGCTTTGTGAAGTTTAAAGACATGGTTTGGAAACTGAGGATTTTCAAAACCGGGGTGTTGTCTAACATACACCTCCTCTTCTATGTAGCCATTTAAGAAGGCACTCTTGACATCCATTTGAAAAAGTTTGAAACTTTGGATGCAGCAAAAGCCAAGAGTATCCTAATAGCCTCCAAACGTGCTACAGGAGCAAATGTCTCCTCATAGTCTATCCCCTCCTTCTGACTATATCCCTGGGCTACGAGTCTGGCCTTGTTTCTCACAACATGGCCATCTTCTCCCTATTTGTTTTTGAAAACCCATTTTGTCCCAATTGGGTGACACTCAGAAGGTGGAGACACTAGAACCCAAACCTGATTTCTCTCAAAGTTCTCAAGCTCCTCATGCATGGCATTGACCCAATCAGGATCCGTCAAAGCGTGTCCAACATCCCGGGGTTCAAAATCAGCAACAAATGTAGAATGAGCAAAGTGAGAGATTTGCCTTGACCGGGTGACGCGTTCATCGATGCTGCCGATCATCTGCTGAGGAGGGTGCTGGCGCTGAATGTGTCGTGGTGCCTCCCTTGCCGAAGTGGCCTCCCCCTCAACAGCAGCTGGTGCCTCCCCGGGTACAAAGGGTACCGCTTGGGGTGGCGGATCCCACGGCCCCTAGGAAGACGACGTGTCGGGGCCGTGAGTCGTCGTAGAGGCCGCTCTTTGTGGCACAGCAGGTGGAGGAGGTGTTGGGTCATCTATCCCTTCAGCACCTTCTTCTTCATCATCAAAAAGAGGTTCGCCAACCTCATGATCACCTGCACGCTCAAAACGAGAAGAAGGACAAACCATGGTCTCGTCGAAGGTGACATCGGATGTCTCCATGACTCGGTTAGTGTCAAGGTTAAGTACATGATAAGCTCGAGTGTGAGTGCCATAACCCAAAAACACACCATCAGAAGAACGAGACTCAAACTTGTCCAGGTTGCCCTTTTTGAGTATAAAACAATGGCAACCAAAAACTCGAAAATAACTCACCTTGGGTAGTTTTCCAAAACGCAACTCATAAGAGGTCTTTTTCAAGAAGGCTCGAAGAAAAATGCGATTGGAAATATAGCATGCAGTGTTCATAGCTTCGGCCCAATATCGCCTAGGAGTCCTATGCTCATCGAGCATCATCCTGGCCATCTCTACAAGGGTCCGATTCTTCCTCTCTACAACACCATTCTGAGGCGGTGTGTAGGGGGAAGAAAACTGATGCTCTAACCCAAAAGAATCACAAAACTTCTGAAAATCCGAATTCTTGAATTCGGAACCATTATCACTCTGAATTGCTCGCATAGAGTTCAAAGGGAACTCATTCTGAAGACGCAAAATCAGATTGCGAGCAAAGGAGAAAGTCTCGGTTTTCTCAGCTAAAAAGAAAACCCACGAATATCTCAAAAAATCGTCGACAACAACAAGCACATACCACTTCCCCCCAACCGAGCTCACCCAAGCCGGACCAACAAGGTCCATGTGCAAAAGCTCTCTAGGGCGCTTAGTCATGACCTGAGTCACTGGATGGTGGGGAGCGGCAACCATCTTCCCATGTCTACAAGAATGGCAAACAAGATCCTTCTCCATAGATAACTTGGGCAATCCTCGGATTAAGCCAAGTGAACTAAGCCTTGCAAGCAAGTCGAAGCTCAGGTGACCTAGTCTCCTATGCCACTTCCAAAGATCAGAGGAGGAAGGTCCAGCCAAAAGACAACGAGAAATTCCGAACGACTCCGAGAAATCCGCACGAAAGACTTTTCCAAAGGGCGAAATCACACATACAAGATTCCCCTGAGGATCCAAAATGCGACTGAGATTCGGTTTAAAATGAATCTCATAGTCATCATCAAAAAGTTGTGAAACAGAAAGAAGGTTAAAATGCAAGTTAGAAACAAGAGCAACATCGTGCAACACAAAGTGCTCATTAACTCGCATAGACCCACGAGACAGCACCTTACCTTTGTTGTTGTCGCCGAAGGTGATATACTCCTTTCCAGCGACCGGACTAAGACTAGAGAACCACTTGGTGTTTCCGGTCATGTGCCTTGAACACCCGAAATCCACCAACCAAACGTTCTCCAATCATTTTACCTACATCAATAAAAAGACATAGGGTGAGCAAACGGGCCAACACTAGGGTTATTGAAGTAAGGGGAATACTAGTGTTGGGCCGGCTGCTTAACAGAACGGTTAGCAGAAAAACCATTCCTAGCACGCCTACGGGAGGAGCGATCACCACGTTGAGGAAAATGTGGTCCGCTAAGGAAGGAGCGTCCATCGCGATACTCAAAACGCGGTGGGGGAAAACGCTCAACTGCAAAGCCACCGCTACGGGGTCCATAGCCTACAAATGCAGGCTCCCGCCGGGCACGCTCTCTACGAGGCCTACTCCTAGGAACTTGAGGCTCAACACCTCTAGGCCTAGCGTCTCTCCTCGTAGCTTTCTGCTGCCTAGGCCTGGGAACTTGAGGTTCTGAGCACGTCTCGGTGCTCTCCTCTGAACATTCGGCGCATGTACATCATGGAAAGGATGGTACATGTCCGGGTTGTTCATCTCCCTAGCACGGCGCGCCTCTCTCTTGCGCCTAAAGCAGAACTCGCTCAAGTGTCCATCTCTCCCACAATGTTCACAATGGTACCTCACCGCTCTCAAAGGGGGTTGTTGGTACTCACGGTTGTGGGTATGGATCACCTTGCCCTTCTATGGCATACACTCCTCCTGGATAGGTGGCATTGTGTCCAGCTTGTTCTTTAGGTGGTTGGGTTTGGGATGCCACACTTGGTTCTTGGGTGGAGCTCTCGGAGGTTCCTCAAACACCCCATCCTTGGTGTTAGGCTTGAGAGGCTCTTTGGGTGGAAGCTTGGTTAGTTTGGGAGTAGTGGTGGAGTTGAGCTTCTCACTCGGGTTCAGACCACTCGACTCTCCAATCTTCCCAAAAGCAGAAAGATCAACACCCTGAGCAAAGCCTACACCGGGACCTCCAGCAGCTCCCTTGAATTGGGAAATCATCATCCCAAGCTGTGGCTCACCACAAGACACCCATGACAAGATGGTCCGAAGGTATGTGTTTTCCTCCTCGGTTTGCATCTTGTCATGCTTCACATTGGCAATCTCCATCTCCAAACCCTCGCACAAAGCGCACCTAGTCACACAAGTGCTACCCGAGCTGGCCTCCTCAAGAGACACAATCTTGGCATTCCTCTCTGCCAACTCGGATTGCAAGACAGGACAAGTCTTGCACGCACCCAACAGCATGGGCCTAGCCCGGAGCTCATCCACCTCTCCTACCAACGCAACATACTTGCTTCTCAGGGTGAGAAGATCAGTCATGTGCATGGTGCACGCCTCACACTCCTCCTCATCTGTGACAACTACGGTGGACTTGACAGAATCAAGTTCCTTCACCGTATCCTCCGACTTCTTCCTAAACTCCTTGCGCTCTCTAGCGGCACGCCTAAGCAGCTTATCCTGACTAAGCAAGGCGGCAATAAGCTTCTCTACCTCAGCTGAAAGCTCATCGTGGGTGAGAGATACCTGGGAGGTGTCGTCGTCGACGTCGTTCCGAGGAGAGTTCACCAGCTCGCCGTCGACTTCCTTGCCGAGGGCCATGGTGCAGAGGCCGTCGTCGTCGGCGAAGAAGAAGAGACCGTTCAGCTTGTCCTCGATCCTCTTCTTCTTCTCGGACTCGTCGTCGCTTGAGCAAGTGGAGTCGTCATCCGAGCCGTCGACGTCGCTGAGCGTGGCGAAGAACGCACGCTGCTCAGCCTGGGCCTTCTCCAAGTACTTCTTCTTGATGTACTCCTTGTCGAAACCGCCCCTCCACTTGTGCCTCGCGGGGACGTACTTCTCCTTGCGCTTTCCAGAGTCGTACTTGTGCCCATGATCGTGTAACATCCCAAAAATTTGCATCAATTTGAAAATAGGCAAATGAATTAATTATGCATTTTATGTGTTGCATAGAACCTAGTTAATAAATTATTTACAAAAGCTAAAATGAATCCTAGGCCAAAGATCATGTTGATGCATACATGCTGGTGCATATCTTATTCTTGTGATGTTTGGTTTTGCTCAAAACTTGTTTGAATTCAAATGGATTTCAATTTGGCTTTTGAAATCAACTTCTGAAAATGGAAAACCATTTTTCCTTCTCCCTCCCTTTCTTCCTTGGTTTTTGGCCCGGAGCAGATTGCTGGCCCGTTCCCGTCGGCCTGCTCTCCCCTCTCCCCTCTCTCTCCGTCGCTCGCGTGGGCCGCCGCCCGGCCCAGCAGCCCCTGCGCAGCGCCGCAGCCCCGCGCCGAGCCGAGGGTCCAGCCTCGGCGCTGCATTCGCGTGCGCGTAGCCGTTTCCGTCTCGCCCGAGGGTCCAGCCTCGCGTGCGCGTAGCCGTTTCCGTCTCGCCCGAGGGTCCAGCCTCGTGTGCGCGTCGCCGCTTCCGTCTCGCCCGAGGGTCGCCGCTCCCGCGCCCGCACTCGCTGACAAAGCATGCCCCGCCTGTCAGTGTCCTCACCCTCCCTGCTCGTGTCCATGGCGGACACTTGAATCGAGCCCGACTCCGACCCGAGTCCTTGCCGATCGCTTCTTGCCATATCAAGCCCTCCTATAAAACCCCGAGCAACCGCCGCCTCTCCCCACACATCTAGCTCGAGTTCTCGGGCCCTAAGTCGCCGCAATCGCAAGCTCCGCCGCCCGCAAGCTTTCCGCCGCCAACAACCCGGCGATTCATCGAGTTTCAGAGCCCGTAAGTGGTATCTCGAGTTTCCCCTTGATCTTTCGAAGTTAACCGAGTAGATTTCCCTCTTTTTCCCCCTTGTTTTGATCCCCTAATCGCTCGCCGTCGCTCTGCAGAGGCCGCCGTCCGCCAAACTGTGCAATCCGCCGTCACCGAGACCTCCCCGACGCCATTAACACCACTGGTGAGTTCGCGTTGAGTTTCTTGTTCGATTGAACCCGCTCCCGAGATCTCTACCGCACCGTAGTGGAATCCCGAGCCGCGCCGCCGCGCTCCGGCCATGGCGCCGCCGCATCCTTTTTTCTCCCCGGCGAAGGCGCCGCTGGTCTCTCCCTGATCTAATCCGAGCCGTCCATTCTGGATCTAGCGCTCGGAATCGCCCGATACCCCTTCGCCTGCCAGATTTGCAAAAGAGTCCTTATAAATTTTAGGGCCTCAACCCGCGGTCCCAGTGGCCCTGTTCACTGTGTCTGTGTTTTCTTCTGTTTAAGCCCCTGCGTTTCATCCAAATTGAGGCGCAGTCCAATTTAATCTGATAATTGGTTTAAATCAGTTTAAATTCAAAATTCAATTTCAATCTATTCACAGTTTTGCCACTGATTTCAAATGCTTATAACTTCTACGTTTTTAGTCCGATTTAGTCTGTTCAAGTTGCGTTAGATTCGTTTTGAAAAGATCTATCTAACTGTATGAAAATATCTACTGTTTTCTGTAATTAAAATTGGAGTTAGATTTAATCTACTAATTAAGGTTTTATAACTTGTTTAGCTCATTAACTTTCGCGTTATAATTCCGTTTTTCGTGATCTTCGCGTTTATGTGATCGTGTTGGATCGTACTTTCTGTTTTCAAAACTTTTTATATTATTTTCTTGCTGATTGGTGTAATGTTCTAATTATAGCTTGTTTGCTTTGTATGGTTGTTGTTCCGATGGTTGTGTGTTGATGTGGTAATCGAGTTCAGACGGTGAGAATTACGCTGGTGATCAGGAGCCCTACTTCGACAACCAGGAGCAACCAGAGTACTCTGAATCAGGCAAGTATAGCATGGGATCATCCTTGTTGACCCATTCACCATGAAACATCTAAATTCATATGCATGTGTCTAATTTTGATCTCCTATCTAGCTTACCCTAGACTTTTGACCCGTTACCTTGATAACCTTGGGATGTTATGCATATGGGTAGAGTTTTGCTAGAGCTTTACTTAAACCAAACATGATCTAATAATGGTGAATAAAATTTGATCTTTTTAGCAACATGGTTTAGGACCCCCTGTCAGCAAAAGCTGGGACATACAGTGCAACCATGAGGGTTATATGGCTCTGACCTTAGCTTAGTATAAGGACCTTTTCTAGCTTGTTAGTGGACACCTGTATAGGCGCGTTGGATCTTGCCGAGTCGGGTATAGTGCGGCTTCTGTCCACGTGAGTATAGGCTGCGTGTTATTGTGCCACCTGGAAGGAGGGCTCTACATCCCCTTGCCTTAAGAACTAGCGGCCCTAACTTGTTAGACGAACCTTTGAAAGGCTTTGCGTGTATCCTGCCCGCTCACCTCGGAAGTGTTATGGGAGTAATTAACCCGGGCATCTGGATATCACGACTCATCGGGTAAAGTGTACACCTCTGCGCAGAGTTTAATAAACTGTTATAACAGCCGTGCTCACGGATACGAGCGGCCCGGAAAACTCACAGATTAGTTGTTATATGTTGTTTATTTATGTTGCACATGTTGTTTACCTTATTGCTATGTTTCAATTATTATGATCATGTGGGTTGGGTTTTAAGCCTTCATATGTGTTCACTTTAATGTTAAAATGTTGCCAAATAAAAGCTACTGCAGTCTAACCAGTGTCAGCTTTATTTGAGCCTCATGAACCCCATGTTACACTTGTTAAGTACGAGATGTACTTATGCTTGTTTATTTTTCTACTTGGATAAAAATCCCGGATGGGTAACAGATTGCTATGGTAACGACGACTTCCCTAAAGAGTTCTAGTCTTGCTGTCAACCAGTCATCTTCCCTGTGATGGAGCTACCGCGAGAGATACTTTATTTATCCGCTGCTATGTTAAGACTTTGAATATTATTCGTTATGTAATAAACATATGTGATGGTACTTCTTAAATTTGTGGCTTATGTGTGTGATTGATCTCTGGGCACACATGAGTTATTGCATTCAATTTTGTTCTTAAAATTGGGTGTGACAAATTGGTATCGGAGCTATGTTGACTGTAGGACGCAAGCCTAGTTAGTTATGGTCGTTTTAGTGGTCCTTGCTTCTCAATTCTTGCTATTTATCTTCGCCTTGTTAATTTATCAAAACTATATGCTTCTCTTTACTTACTCTATTACACAAATATATTGATTCTATTGTATCTATCTCTTGGTCTATTCCATAGATGGCTCGTCGTATCACCCGCAGGACCGTCAGTGGACGCAGGAGGGCAGGCAACCCCGTTCCGCAAGCACCGCAAGCACCCCAGGAGCCAGAACAGCAGGAGGTAGCACCGCAAGAGCCAGTACTGCAAGAACAAGCACCTCAAGAGGTGGAACCACAAGAACCCGCACCACCAGCACCAGTACCACAAGCTCCAGTACCTCCCGCGCCAGTGCCCCCAGAAGTGCTGGAGGTTGAAGACGATGAAGACCTTCCAACGGGTTGGGACGTGGACTCCGGGTATTTCGTCGGAGCGCCCACAGCTGCCCAGAGTCCCACACATCACAGGCTGATGGGACTTTTTGATGCCTACTACCCCGACAAGAACATCATCGTACAGTACACCCACTGGAGGTACAGTCATCCCATGGAAAGGACCTACTGGAAGGCAAGAGTAACTGTCGCCGTCCGAGAACCAGAGAGTGGCCTATACCTGCATGAGATGGTGATCGGCCACAGAGCTCGACGGTCCACTCTAGCGTCAGCCTTGGAAGCCGTGGCAGTTGAAGCCTACAAAGCTTTCCGAGGTCGTCGTATTGAAGACATGAGGGATGACGCATACCGCTATCTGCCCTATTGGAACAGTGAGAATAAGGAGGCTATGGTAGAAGACCCCAATGCAACACCAACCGAGAAGGCCACACGAGATTTTCTCCTTGATAGGGAAAGGTCTAACGCGGACTTGGAAAAGAAAGTGATATCCCTGGGAAAAGATCTCAAAAGATGCTATAGCACTATTGATGGGCTCTTGGAACTTCTCAATCAACCCCCTATGTACAAGAGGCTCCGCGAACCGCTCTACAAATAGGCATAGGTCACCCTTCTATGTAATAAGACGATTTTAGTAAGCGTTTTGTCGAGTCTAGTTAAACTTTGTGCTAGTGTGCTTCTTTATGTGTGAGTTGGATTATCATTATGCTTATGTGTGATTTGGTTCTTTGTAATGAGTGTTGAGATATTGTGGGCTTGTCTACAAATCTCATAGTTAGACATAACGTTTATGAATAATAAGAAGGTTAGTTATATCTTGTCCTATGCTGTTTTCTGGAGCAACCTGTGATCTTTTGGTTATATCTCAAGTTCTGATCGTGCAACATGGCTGAAAATTTTATGATGGAAAATAGACTCCTATATCTAACCAATGCCTCTGGAATCACTTCAATAGCTGTTATGGTTTGTGAGATATGGTTGTTTCAAGTTAGAGTTTCTGCGCAGTTTTGAGCTCTGGACAGATCTGTTTGTTCTCTGTTTTTGACTAACTTAACGACAGAATCTGGGAAAGGCACTTAAATAAAAGTTGTAGATAATTTCGTTATCTTTCCAACCGTGTATCACACGCCCTGTTTGGATTTCTGGAACTCCGAATATGACTGTTTTTCTGTACTGCTGTTACTAGATCTCGCCCAGAAATTTTCAGATCTCCTGTTTCCTCTCATATAAGTGATCTTTTGTTAAAAAGTTCACTAACCTTGATCCCTATTTGGAAACACAGATGGCCGCCAGAGGAGGTGGAGTTGGAGGTGGACGTGGACGTGGCCGTGGTCGTGGAGCACCTGTTAACCCGCCACCACCACCCCCAGTTGACATTCAGCAGTTGATGGGCATCCAAGCCCAATTTATGCAAACTATGATGCAACATATGCAGCATCAGCCAGTTGGAGGAGCACCACCGATGCAAGTGAGGGACAAGAGGGGTGAGTTTTTGAAGGGTCACCCGCCAGTGTTCTCTCATGCCGCTGATCCCTGGAGGCTGATGACTGGCTTCGTGCTATTGAACGCCAGCTTACCATCGCGCAATGCAATGACCAGGAGAAGGTGCTCTATGCTTCTGGTCAGTTGCAAGGAGCTGCTCTGGATTGGTGGGAATCGTTTCAGTTCGGTCAAGCCAACAATGCCCCACCTGTCACCTTCGAGGAATTCAAGACCAACTTCAAAGCGTATCACATTCCTGCTGGTCTGATTGAGTTAAAGCAGGAAGAGTTTAGATCTCTGCGCCAAGGAGCCATGACCGTTGCTGAGTACCGTGACAAGTTTGCTCAATTGTCACGCTATGCCCCCACTGATATTGCTCAGGATGCCGACAAGCAGCGTCGCTTTCTCAAGGGTCTGAATGACGGACTGGCACTGCAGCTAATGTCCAATGAGTATGCCAGTTACCAGACTCTAGTCAACCGTGCTATAGTGGTTGACAACAAGCGCAAGGAAATGGAGGCTAGAAAGAGGAAGCTCCAAGGTCAGTCCTCTGGTAGTAACAACCGCCCTCGTTCCAATTTCGCACCAGGCAATCAGCAGAGGTACCAGGGACCTACTACTCAGTGGAACCGCAACCAGGGACAACAACGTCCTTCATACCCGCAGCAGCAGCAGGGTAATAATCAACGCCCCCAACAACAGCCTAACAATCAAGCTCAACGCCAAGGAACCCCTGTCAACACCCCCATGAAGAATAGTGCACCTAACACTCCCAACAAGTGTTTTGTCTGTGGTGATGCTGGTCACCTCTCCTACAACTGCCCTAAGAAGCAGAACCAGCAGACTCCGCAGAACCAGACTAACAATCAAAGGGGACGACCGAATCCATCACCTAACTCAGGCAAGGTGAACCACGTGTCTGCAGAGACCGTGCAGGAGGCGCCAGAAATTATGCTTGGTACGTTCAATATCAGCTCCATCCCCGCTACAGTTCTTTTCGATTCTGGTGCATCACATACTTTCATATCACATACATTTGTTAGAATGCATAACCTACCTGTTAGTCTCATGAAAACCCCCATAATGGTTACCTCACCGGGTGGAGGATTGCAAGCTACACTGCAGTGTATGCCTATAGATGTGTCCCTAGGGGGGGTAGACTTCTCAGTATCCCCAATTGTGCTGAGGATAGCTGGCATTGATTTGATATTGGGTATGGACTGGATGAAGAGGTGTAAGACAGATATACAGTGTCAAGATAAAGTTGTGATAGTTACCACAGCTAAGGGAGACAGAATCAGTGTGAAGGTAGTGCTACAACCAACACCGACTGCAACCGTGAACCAGTTGAATGAAGAGGTTTTTCCGGAAGATCTAGTGGTGGATGAGTTCCCGGATGTGCTCCCCGATGATTTGCCAGGTATGCCACCCGATCGCGACATTGAATTTATTATTGAACTTTTACCTGGAACTGCACCCATAGCTAAAAGACCATATAGAATGGGAGTACCTGAATTAGATGAACTTAAGAAACAAATTAAAGAGTTGCAAGAAAAAGGGTTTATTCGTCCTAGTTCATCACCTTGGGGAGCTCCTGTTATTTTCGTTGACAAGAAGGATGGTGGTCAGCGGATGTGTGTTGACTATAGATCGCTTAATGAGGTTACTATCAAGAATAAGTACCCATTGCCAAGGATCGATGATCTGTTTGATCAGCTGAAAGGTGCATGTGTATTCTCTAAGATTGATCTGCGTTCTGGTTACCATCAGTTGAAGATTCGAGCATCTGATATTCCAAAGACAGCTTTCACTACCAGGTATGGGTTGTATGAGTATACAGTCATGTCCTTTGGATTGACCAATGCACCTGCCTACTTTATGTATTTGATGAACAAGGTGTTCATGGAATATCTCGACAAGTTCGTAGTTGTGTTTATTGATGATATTCATGTATACTCTAAGAACAAGGAAGATCATGCTGAACATCTGAGGTTAGTACTACAAAAACTCAGAGAGCACAAGTTGTATGCCAAGCGCAGCAAGTGTGAGTTTTGGCTGAAGGAAGTTTCTTTCCTTGGACATGTTATCTCTAATGGAGGCATTTCAGTAGATCCAGGCAAGGTTGAAGATGTGTTGAATTGGAAACCACCAACAGATGTGACCGAGATTCGTAGTTTCCTTGGATTGGCCGGTTACTATAGAAGGTTCATTGAAGGATTCTCCAAGCTTGCTAAGCCAATGACAGCTCTGCTAGAGAAGAATGCTAAGTTTGTCTGGTCCGATAAATGTCAGGCTAACTTTGAGGAGTTGAAGAAACGTCTGACTACAGCTCCAGTGTTAATATTACCAGATCTAAGTAAGGACTTCTCTATTTATTGTGATGCATCTCGTCAAGGTTTGGGTTGTGTTCTTATGCAAGAAGGCAGAGTTGTAGCATATGCATCGAGGCAGTTGAGAAAGCATGAGCTGAATTACCCCACACATGATCTAGAATTGGCAGCTGTTGTTCATGCATTAAAAATTTGGAGACACTACTTAGTGGGTCACAAGACGGACATCTATACCGATCATAAGAGCTTGAAGTACATTTTCACTCAGTCTGATCTGAATTTGAGACAACGCAGATGGTTGGAATTGATTAAGGATTATGATTTGGAAATACACTATCATCCCGGGAAGGCTAATGTTGTAGCAGATGCCTTGAGCAGAAAAAGCCATGCCAATGAGATCCGAATTGCTTCTATGCCAGAAGAGTTGTGTGCTGAATTTGCACATCTGAATTTGGGAATTGTGATCAACAGAATAGAGTTAGAGCTTGAACCAGTATTGATGCAAGAGATACGTAAGGGTCAGATGTCAGATGAAAAGTTAAAGCAGATAGCCGATAACATTGTTCTTGGCAAAGCATCAGGTTTTCGGTTGGATGATGATGGTACATTATGGCATGGGAATAGATTATGTGTACCTGCAATCAAGGAGATACGTGAGTCTATACTGCGAGAAGTGCATGAGTCAGCTTATTCCATTCATCCTGGAAGCACTAAGATGTACCTTGATCTGAAGAAAAAGTATTGGTGGGATGGACTGAAGCGAGATGTAGCCGAGTACGTCGCTTTGTGTGATACATGTCAGAGGGTGAAGGCAGAACATCAGAGACCCGCTGGTTTGTTACAACCGATGAAGATACCTGAATGGAAGTGGGAAGAAGTCGGTATGGACTTTATAGTTGGTTTGCCTCGTACGCAGAGAGGGTACGACTCCATATGGGTAATAGTGGATCGATTGACCAAAGTTGCTCACTTTATACCAGTCAAAACTACCTATACGGGAGCTAGATTGGCAGAATTGTATATGGAACGGATAGTATGTTTGCATGGAGTACCCCGAAAGATTGTGTCAGATCGTGGTACTCAGTTCACCTCTCACTTTTGGCAGATGATACATCGATCATTAGGCACAAGGTTGAACTTCAGTACTGCTTATCATCCACAGACCGATGGACAGACAGAAAGAACAAATCAGATTCTAGAAGACATGTTGAGAGCTTGTGCATTGCAATATGGCACCAGTTGGGACAAGAATTTGTGTTATGCAGAGTTCTCATACAACAATAGCTATCAGGAGAGTCTAAAGATGGCACCTTTTGAAGCTTTGTATGGAAGACCGTGTAGAACACCGTTGTTTTGGGATCAGACAGGTGAAAGTCAAGTGTTTGAACCTGATGTGTTGAGGAATGCCGAGGAACATGTCAGGATAATCAGAGATAACCTGAGAGCCGCTCAGTCTCGGCAAAAGAGTTATGCAAACAACCATCGTCGAGATCTATCTTTTGCAATAGGTGATTATGTCTACCTAAAGGTGTCACCGATGAGAGGTGTGAAAAGGTTCAATAAGAAAGGAAAGCTAGCACCTAGGTATATTGGACCATTCAAGATCCTTGAAAGACGTGGTGAAGTGGCATATCAGTTAGAGTTGCCTGAAAGCTTGTCAGGAGTGCATAATGTGTTTCATGTTTCTCAGTTGAAAAAGTGCCTGCGAGTACCCGAAGAACAGATACCGTTAGAAGAGCTCTCAGTTAAGGAAGATTTGACTTATGATGAGTATCCGACAAAGATTTTGGAAAGAGCTGAAAGAGTTACCAGGAGCAGAGTAATAAAGATGTGCAAGGTTCAGTGGAATCGGTACTCAGAAGCAGAAGCAACCTGGGAAAGAGAAGAGGATTTGAGAAAGTCTTACCCGCAGTTGTTTGAGTAAGCATCGCTGGAATCTCGAGGACGAGATTCTTTAAGGGGGGTAGATTTGTAACATCCCAAAAATTTGCATCAATTTGAAAATAGGCAAATGAATTAATTATGCATTTTATGTGTTGCATAGAACCTAGTTAATAAATTATTTACAAAAGCTAAAATGAATCCTAGGCCAAAGATCATGTTGATGCATACATGCTGGTGCATATCTTATTCTTGTGATGTTTGGTTTTGGTCAAAACTTGTTTGAATTCAAATGGATTTCAATTTGGCTTTTGAAATCAACTTCTGAAAATGGAAAACCATTTTTCCTTCTCCCTCCCTTTCTTCCTTGGTTTTTGGCCCGGAGCAGATTGCTGGCCCGTTCCCGTCGGCCTGCTCTCCCCTCTCCCCTCTCTCTCCGTCGCTCGCGTGGGCCGCCGCCCGGCCCAGCAGCCCCTGCGCAGCGCCGCAGCCCCGCGCCGAGCCGAGGGTCCAGCCTCGGCGCTGCATTCGCGTGCGCGTAGCCGTTTCCGTCTCGCCCGAGGGTCCAGCCTCGCGTGCGCGTAGCCGTTTCCGTCTCGCCCGAGGGTCCAGCCTCGTGTGCGCGTCGCCGCTTCCGTCTCGCCCGAGGGTCGCCGCTCCCGCGCCCGCACTCGCTGACAAAGCATGCCCCGCCTGTCAGTGTCCTCACCCTCCCTGCTCGTGTCCATGGCGGACACTTGAATCGAGCCCGACTCCGACCCGAGTCCTTGCCGATCGCTTCTTGCCATATCAAGCCCTCCTATAAAACCCCGAGCAACCGCCGCCTCTCCCCACACATCTAGCTCGAGTTCTCGGGCCCTAAGTCGCCGCAATCGCAAGCTCCGCCGCCCGCAAGCTTTCCGCCGCCAACAACCCGGCGATTCATCGAGTTTCAGAGCCCGTAAGTGGTATCTCGAGTTTCCCCTTGATCTTTCGAAGTTAACCGAGTAGATTTCCCTCTTTTTCCCCCTTGTTTTGATCCCCTAATCGCTCGCCGTCGCTCTGCAGAGGCCGCCGTCCGCCAAACTGTGCAATCCGCCGTCACCGAGACCTCCCCGACGCCATTAACACCACTGGTGAGTTCGCGTTGAGTTTCTTGTTCGATTGAACCCGCTCCCGAGATCTCTACCGCACCGTAGTGGAATCCCGAGCCGCGCCGCCGCGCTCCGGCCATGGCGCCGCCGCATCCTTTTTTCTCCCCGGCGAAGGCGCCGCTGGTCTCTCCCTGATCTAATCCGAGCCGTCCATTCTGGATCTAGCGCTCGGAATCGCCCGATACCCCCTTCGCCTGCCAGATTTGCAAAAGAGTCCTTATAAATTTTAGGGCCTCAACCCGCGGTCCCAGTGGCCCTGTTCACTGTGTCTGTGTTTTCTTCTGTTTAAGCCCCTGCGTTTCATCCAAATTGAGGCGCAGTCCAATTTAATCTGATAATTGGTTTAAATCAGTTTAAATTCAAAATTCAATTTCAATCTATTCACAGTTTTGCCACTGATTTCAAATGCTTATAACTTCTACGTTTTTAGTCCGATTTAGTCTGTTCAAGTTGCGTTAGATTCGTTTTGAAAAGATCTATCTAA
Source organism: Coix lacryma-jobi var. lacryma-jobi (assembly GCA_009763385.1). Lineage (NCBI taxonomy): Eukaryota > Viridiplantae > Streptophyta > Magnoliopsida > Poales > Poaceae > Coix > Coix lacryma-jobi. The sequence goes on along the minus strand of CM019823.1, from coordinate 103,923,561 downwards.
CTGTATGAAAATATCTACTGTTTTCTGTAATTAAAATTGGAGTTAGATTTAATCTACTAATTAAGGTTTTATAACTTGTTTAGCTCATTAACTTTCGCGTTATAATTCCGTTTTTCGTGATCTTCGCGTTTATGTGATCGTGTTGGATCGTACTTTCTGTTTTCAAAACTTTTTATATTATTTTCTTGCTGATTGGTGTAATGTTCTAATTATAGCTTGTTTGCTTTGTATGGTTGTTGTTCCGATGGTTGTGTGTTGATGTGGTAATCGAGTTCAGACGGTGAGAATTACGCTGGTGATCAGGAGCCCTACTTCGACAACCAGGAGCAACCAGAGTACTCTGAATCAGGCAAGTATAGCATGGGATCATCCTTGTTGACCCATTCACCATGAAACATCTAAATTCATATGCATGTGTCTAATTTTGATCTCCTATCTAGCTTACCCTAGACTTTTGACCCGTTACCTTGATAACCTTGGGATGTTATGCATATGGGTAGAGTTTTGCTAGAGCTTTACTTAAACCAAACATGATCTAATAATGGTGAATAAAATTTGATCTTTTTAGCAACATGGTTTAGGACCCCCTGTCAGCAAAAGCTGGGACATACAGTGCAACCATGAGGGTTATATGGCTCTGACCTTAGCTCAGTATAAGGACCTTTTCTAGCTTGTTAGTGGACACCTGTATAGGCGCGTTGGATCTTGCCGAGTCGGGTATAGTGCGGCTTCTGTCCACGTGAGTATAGGCTGCGTGTTATTGTGCCACCTGGAAGGAGGGCTCTACATCCCCTTGCCTTAAGAACTAGCGGCCCTAACTTGTTAGACGAACCTTTGAAAGGCTTTGCGTGTATCCTGCCCGCTCACCTCGGAAGTGTTATGGGAGTAATTAACCCGGGCATCTGGATATCACGACTCATCGGGTAAAGTGTACACCTCTGCGCAGAGTTTAATAAACTGTTATAACAGCCGTGCTCACGGATACGAGCGGCCCGGAAAACTCACAGATTAGTTGTTATATGTTGTTTATTTATGTTGCACATGTTGTTTACCTTATTGCTATGTTTCAATTATTATGATCATGTGGGTTGGGTTTTAAGCCTTCATATGTGTTCACTTTAATGTTAAAATGTTGCCAAATAAAAGCTACTGCAGTCTAACCAGTGTTAGCTTTATTTGAGCCTCATGAACCCCATGTTACACTTGTTAAGTACGAGATGTACTTATGCTTGTTTATTTTTCTACTTGGATAAAAATCCCGGATGGGTAACAGATTGCTATGGTAACGACGACTTCCCTGAAGAGTTCTAGTCTTGCTGTCAACCAGTCATCTTCCCTGTGATGGAGCTACCGCGAGAGATACTTTATTTATCCGCTGCTATGTTAAGACTTTGAATATTATTCGTTATGTAATAAACATATGTGATGGTACTTCTTAAATTTGTGGCTTATGTGTGTGATTGATCTCTGGGCACACATGAGTTATTGCATTCAATTTTGTTCTTAAAATTGGGTGTGACAGATCGCCCTTCCCAGATGAATGCTTCTTCTTGGGACAGTTGGCGATGAAGTGGTCGGGGTCGCCGCACTCGTAGCATCCCGAGCGTCCTCCTCCGCGGCGATGGTTCATGCGGTTGTTGTGAAACCGCGAGAACCGGTTGGCGAGCATTGCCAACTCGTCATCCCCCAAAGACTCGAGCTGGTCCTCTGTGACAGAAAAGAGAGACGAAAGAGCAAAACCTGCAGAGGGGTTAGAAGAGCCAGAAACCAAAGCCATAGACGGGCCAGAAGGATTCTCATAAGAAGCCCTCGCCATGGCGTCAATCTCACTGGACTTGAGCTTACTGAAGAGCTCATCGCACGTGAGGGTCTCATAATTAGGTGATTCGATGATCGCCTAAACTTTGGAGTCCCACACCGACCGATCAAAGGTATGCAAAAGCTTTAGAGCCCTCTCATGATCGTCGAAAGGCAACTGCTCCTTGTTAGCCCTCATCCTGTTGACAATCACCTGAAAGCGAGCGAATAAACTTTCTATGCTCTCGCCAGGCATATGTCGAAAGTTCTCATACTCTCGCTTGAACGACTCGTAGAGTCGGGGTTTGACTTGAGAGGTTCCCTCATGGAAACGCATGAGGGTAGCCCAAATCTCCCGAGCCGTAGCGAGGTGAGAAACACGATCAAACTTACTCATGCTCAAGCATGAGAAAAGAGCATTACGTGCTCGGCTATTGGCATCGTGCTCATCGATCTGATGCTGAGTCACACGAGCAACCAAGACAACGTAATCGGCAGAGTTGCAAATATCCCAGATGGAAGCACCCAAACTCTGCAGATAGGCCGACATGCGTATCTTCCAATACGCATAGTTCGTCGCATCGAAAAACGGCGGTTTGCCCACGCCGCGATCCATGTCGCCTTCAGTGGATCTGGAACCGGCTAAGGTGGAAGATCCTTAACCCGCTCTGATACCAATTGAAGGACCGAGAAAGCACTAGCAAGGCGACCAGAGGGGGGGTGAATGGGAGCTCAAAAATTTCTCTCGAAACTTTGGCCAAAAGTCCCAAAATCAACCCCGAGAAACTGCGACCGAAACCGTGATGCCCACGACCCTTGGAAGAGGGTGGATGATCCCTAGGATCACAGCGAGGCACCACAAGAAGAAAGCAACCCAAATGCCAAAAAGCTCCGGCTCGAACACAACCCCAAAAACCAAGTCCCGAACGTAGAAAGACGGCTACGTCGAGAAACTCCTAAATACCTATGCTAACAAGTAGCAAAGATACTGTAACACCCTGATTTAATTTTTCCCCAATTGAATAAAATAAATTAGAAATTAAATAGGTTGTCTATTTAATCAGAGGAGGAAAATAAAATTTGTTTATCATTTTCATGTTGCATTCATGCCGTTGCATAATTTTATTGAGTGGAAAATAAATTTATTAAACCCGAATAGGGCGAATCGGATTTATTCTATTTAGAAAGCAAATAAAGGATTTATGAAAATTTTACAAATCTAAACTCAAGTTTTCTTTTCAAAACCTAGGGAAAATATTTCTAAAATATTTCAAAGTGATTTTGATTTCAAACTGATTTGAATTTGGATTTCAAAATGAACTTGGAAAAAGATTGGAAAGTAAAAACAAAAAGGAAAGAGAATTGGCAACGGGCTCATTTTCTTTCCCTAACCAAGCCCAACCCGTTTTCCCCTCCCTCTCGTCCCCGGCCTGCTCGGCGCCCCCTGGCCCAGCGCCGCATCCCGCCTCCCTCACCCCAGGCCCGCGCCACTCCCTCCTCCTCCCGGCCCACTCACTCAGCCGGCCCAGCTGCCGCTCGCCCCAGCCCACCTCCGGCGCACGGCACCGCAGCGGCCCGCGTGCGCCCCTCCCTCCCTTCTCTCTCTGACAGACGGACCCCGCCGGTCGGGTCTATCCCCTCCCTCTCGCACGCGTCTCTCCTCCGCACGGATAGCATCTGCTATCACCGCCCGCCACCAGCCCCTCCGAACCCTCTGGTCGTCCAACCGAACTAGGTCGCGCCGCCACCCCTTTCCTTCCTCGCCTACAAAGAGCTCGCACCCTAGCTCCTTTCTTTTCCCCTCCGGTACCTGAGTCCCCTCGCCGCCATTGCCACCATTGCCGAACTCGGCATTAGCCCCAATCCCTTCCTGAGAGCCCTCACCGCCTCTCCCACTGCCACCGTCGTCCTCGCGGAGCCGCACCGCATCCAGGGAACCCCTCACCAGTGGACGGTTGCGCCGGGAGCTTCACGGCATCAACCACGCCGGAGAGGACGTACTGCCCCGCCACGGACACCGCCCTTCGGCCTCCGACCGACGACCAGGGACCCGTCATTGGACACGCGGTGAGCTTCCCATCCCAACCCGTCTTTTTCCGTAAGCTCTACTGGCCCTAGGACCCCTCCTGAGCCGCACCGGCGAGCTCTGGCCATGGCGCCGCCGTGTCCTCTGGCACCGGCCGGCGAAGCCAACCCTCCCCTTTCCTTTCCAGCCGTCCGATCCGAAATCGATGTCCCAGATTAGATTAGATCTTGAACCGGTATGCACCTGGTTCACCGGTGCCGTGGACGCAGTCCACTCACGCCGCGTCAGCGGTCCACGGAGCACGTGTCACACCAACCCAATCACGCGGTGACACGCGGCACGACGTGGCGTCCACGCAAGCATGCACGCGCCGGTATTGGTGGTTTTGCAGAAAACCCCTTCACGTTTTTAGAAACCAACCCGCACTCCTATCGGCACTGTGCACTGAGTCATGGAGAACTTACAGTTAGGCCCCTCCATTTGCGTCAAAACGAGGCGCAGTCCACCACATCGCTCCGCCTCGTCGATCTAATCACAGCCACACGTCGCCAGATCGACGGCCGAGAATAGCCGATACCCCTTCGCCGGTGCATTTTGCTAAAGAGAAACCCGTTTTCTCCGAAATCAACCCGCCGTCCATCCGGCACTATTCACTGAGTCACGGAAACCTTGCATCCTAGCCCCTGTACTTCACGGTAAATGACGCCCAGTCCAACCGCCATTTTCTTTTCTGTTTTATTTATTTAAAATCCGCAAATGAGTTAAAACTATTTACAGAATTGCCATCCAACTTCAAAACCCCATAACTTTTGCGTTTTAACTCCGATTTGACCCATTCAACTTGCGTTAGATTCATAATTTCGTTCTCTATGCAGTAGAACTGTTGGTTTACTGTTTTGATACTGTTTGTTGTACTGTTATTTATTTTTGCTTTGTATGTGCCATGTATGTTGATTGGGCCAGAGAGTGCGGAGTACGAGGACGCTCCCGACCCTTCCTGTGACCCTGCAGATTCGACCCAGCCCGAAGGCAAGTGTCCTTGAACATCTTGCACCTACTTCATTTTACTTTTGGTACTAGAGTAGTTAGATCTTGTAGACGCATGCTTGTCATTAATTTGAATCTCATGTTATGGTTTACTAGATTTTGATCTATTATCCTTGTCGCCTGTTTTGGGATATTCGGGTAGGTGTTTTGCTTAGCCCTGCAGTCAAGTTTGGGTTGGGAGGTAAACATTATTAATCTTGATTAATGAACTATGAAACAGGGTGGATATGGTAATTTTGTAGTAACATGGTTATTAGGTAAATCCGGCAGGATGGAACCGTATTGGTGGTTTTGTGCCGTGGGACTCGGCAGCTGCTTTTGGTTTTGGTTCGGGGCTCGTGCTAGACATATCCTGCCTGGATCCCTAGGACCCGGTTCTTGGACAAGTAACCCGGCAATACAGCGCAACCATGAGATCTAGATGGGCTGGACCTGGCTAATTAATTAGTTTTCCTCTAAGTTATGCTACACGGGGTTTGTTTAGTGGCTCAAGAGGGGTCCCTTGGGGTCGTTGACTTATGGACAGGGGAGAAACCTTAGAGTACGTGTAACACAGACTTGGAGGGACTTTGTAAAGGCCTTGCAGTGCAACCTGCTATGCACCTTGGCAGTGTTTAGCGTGACGGGACCTGCACGACTCATGGGTAACGATGTGCAACCTCTGCAGAGTGTAAAACTGATATATCAGCCGTGCTCACGGTCACGAGCGGGCTTGGACTTCTTTGAGATTAGTTGGTTACTGGTTACTGTTTCGGGTCATCTGATGGACTTCAGGTGCGGTTGCCCGATGGACTTCAGGTGTGGGTACTTGGTGCGACTCCAAGTGCGGTTGCTTGGTGTGACTCCAAGTGTTGGTTACTCGGTGTGACTCCGAGTGTGGTCTTGCTCGGTGCGACTCCGAGTGTTGTTACTTTACTACAGAGTCTGTCTATAACCTAGTAAATAGGTGCATAGGATTAATAGGATGTGTCGCTTTAGGCGCTTGAGTCAAACAAAGTCAGCCTACCTTTGTTATAAGCCTCATAAGCATATATTTCCTACACTTGCGGAGTACATTTCGATGTACTCACCCTCCTCTTTGTTCCCCTGCTACCCCACCCAGACGCTGGCGATTACGGAGACGCTGGTGGATACGTTCACGAGGAGCCGGAGTATCCAGAGGACGGTGGCTTCGACCCTGACGACCTGTACTAGGATGGCGCTACCCCCGGTCGACCTTCCTGTGGAGATGGAGTCCAGACTTCCGCGACTACTTCAGAGTCTTCATTAGAGTTAGATGTCGAGAGAGTCTGTACTTTTTCTTTCAGACCCGAGGGTCATTTATGTAATAATATTCGATATATTAATAAAAGCATTGTTTTGATATTTACTATGATGTGGATATATGTATGAAAATTGATCCTGGCATACATATATTGTGCTCCAATTTTGTTCTTAAAATTGGGGTGTCACAGAGTGGTATCGGAGCCAGGTTGACCGTAGGACGCTACCCTAGTCAGTCGTCGAGTTTACAAAACTATTTTTTAAAAGCCCCATCTCTTTTCTCACTTCTGTAGACCCTTTCTCTGCTGAAAATTCAAACTTTGTTTCAAAGTAGGTCCTCCAATAGTAGGATGCCCACCATAATTGTTTGAATTCGTAGCACGTTGATTGACATGTACTTGTGCACATGTTTTGATTTGGTTCTTTGTAATGATTGTTGGTGTGTTGCGACCGTCAGGTTGCAGCGACATCATTTGTTAAAATGTTTTACTAATCGAATTAATTAACCAAACCAGGGTTGCTATATATCTATCTATCATATCTCACTCTTACTCCTGGAAAATGTAACAGATGGTTGACACCAGGAGCAGCGCGGGTAACGCCGGTCACGCTGGCGGGAGCGGGGCAGGTGGCAACCAGCCGCCTCATCCTCATCCACCTCCACTTCCGCCTCCGTACGACCCACTCCAGATGGCCCAGGTGCAGAATGAGATGATGCAGAACATGGCCCAGATCATGCAGCACATGCAGCAGATGGCGCAGGCTACTCAGGGTGCTCAGGGTGCAGGAGTCGCACAGCCACCCCGACCGGATGACACTCTCAGGAGCTTCATGACGACGCGCCCTGCAGTGTTCCACCACGCTATAGAGCCAATGGATGCAGATGATTGGCTCGAGACGATCACAGGCAAGTTGCAGCTTGCCCATGTCGGGGACCTTGATAAGGCCCTCTACGCCTCGCACCAGCTTCAGGGCCCGGCGAAGAACTGGTGGACTGCGTACACCGCAGCTCATGCGGACGCCGACTCGATCACTTGGGAGGAGTTTCGCAGGGCATTCCGTGACCAGTACGTCCCTTTCGGCGAGATCAGGGTGAAGCGCCGCGAGTTCCAGGATCTCAGGCAGGGCGCGATGACAGTGCGTGAGTATCTCACGCGGTTCAGCCAGCTGTCCCGTTACGCCCCAGATGACGTGGACACAGATGATAAGAAGCAGGAGTGCTTCAGGCAAGATCTCTGTCATTCTTTCATATTAAATATATTCTTCATATACCCTTGTTCATTCCTTTTTTTACCTGATCAATAATGAAATTGTTATCTGCTTCAGGCATGGGCTTAACCCAGGACTCCGCTATGCCCTAGCTTCAAATGAGTATTCCTCATTTCAGAAGCTGGTTGACCGTGCCTTTGCAGTGGAGAAGGAACGGAGGGACCTCGAAGCCGATCGCAAGAGGAAGATGACGTTCCAGGGACAGTCCTCCGGCAGCTCTACTCGTCCCCGCTACGCTCCACCTGCTCCAGCTTCCAGGCAGATTCCCCAGCAGCAGCAGTACCGACCGCCCCAGTCCCGGCAGCCCGCTCCCCAGTACAGGCATCCAGCTCCACAGTATCAGGCTCCACCTCAGCAGCAGCAGCAGCAGCAGCCACGCCAGGCTCAGGCACCTCGCCAGGGTCTTCCAGCTCCGCAGCAGCCCCGTCCAGCACAGGGGGCAGGTCAGATTGGCCCGTGTTACAAGTGTAACCAGATGGGACACTTCGCCAACAAGTGTCCGTTGAGGCAGCCAGCTCCACCGCAGTCTCGTCCTGCAGGCCAGTCCCAGAGCTACACTCGTGGTCGTGTGAACCACGTGACGGCAGAGTCTGCTCAGACGGCACCAGATGTGGTGTTTGGTACGTTCCTTGTTGACTCTCACCCAGTTACAGTCTTGTTTGATTCTGGAGCATCTCATTCGTTCATATCAGCACCCTGCGCATCTAAATATAATATGAATAGAGTGTTAATGAAAAAGCATCTGCTAGTGAATTCTCCTGGAGGAGAACTGATATCGAGGCATGTGTGCCCGAATGTGAGCTTAACCATAAGGGGGGTAGTCTTTCCCACCTCTCTTATTGTTCTGGATTCCCAAGGTATTGATGTCATTCTGGGAATGGATTGGCTACGCAAGTACTAGGGAGTCATTGATTGTGCTCAGAGGCTCATCACAGTGAAGCATCCAGATGGCACGGAGATTGTGTATCGAGCACCGACAAAGATGATAGAAGAAGCCAGAGCATATGAGGCTGTCGTGGTACCTGATATCCGAGTTGTCAAGGAGTTCCCAGATGTCTTCCAGAAAGTGCCAGGTATGCCACCTGATCGTGAGATTGAGTTCTCTATTGATTTAGTTCCTGGCACTGCACCTATATACAGGCGACCATATAGAATGGATGCCGAAAAGCTAGCCGAGCTGAAGACGCAGATCCAAGAGCAGTTAGAGAAGGGGCATATTCATCCTAGTACATCCCCGTGGGGAGCCCCTGTGATCTTTGTTCCGAAGAAGGATGGAGGCCTGCGGATGTGCGTTGATTACCGCGCATTGAATGAAGCTACCATCAAGAACAAGTACCCGATTCCTCGCATTGATGATCTGTTTGATCAGTTGAAGGGTGCTCATGTGTTCTCAAAGATTGACCTGCAAACAGGTTATAACCAGCTGAAGATTCGTGAAGCTGATATCCCGAAGACGGCGTTTGTGACTCGATATGGGCTATATGAGTACACAGTGATGTCCTTCGGCTTGACTAATGCCCCAGCTTTCTTCATGTATCTGATGAACAAGGTCTTTATGGAGTTTTTAGATCTATTCGTCGTGGTGTTCCTTGATGATATCCTGATATTCTCGAACACTGAAGAAGAACATGAGAAGCATCTGAGATTAGTGTTGCAGAAGCTCAGAGAGCATCGGTTGTATGCAAAGCTGAGCAAATGCGAGTTCTGGTTGAAGAAGGTTGCATATTTGGGGCATATCATCTCAGAGGGTGGTGTATCAGTGGATCCAGGCAAGGTCCAAGATATATTGGACTGGAAGGTACCTGAGAGCGTTACTGAGATTCGAAGTTTCCTCGGTATGGCAGGATATTATCGCAGATTCATTGAGGGATTCTCCAAGATCGTGAAGCCGATGACGAGATTGACTGAGAAGGGTGCCAAGTTTGTATGGTCCCCTGAATGCCAGACTGGTTTCGAGGAGCTGAAAGCGAGATTGACCTCCGCTCCTATTCTTGTCATGCCAGATGTCCAGAAGAACTTCACTGTGTATTGTGATGCTTCGCGACAGGGTCTGGGATGTGTGCTTATGCAGGAAGGTCGGGTGATTGCTTATGCCTCGAGACAGCTCAGGAAGCATGAGCTGAACTATCCTACACATGATCTGGAGTTGGCAGCAGTTGTTCATGCTCTGAAGATCTGGAGGCACTATCTGATGGGCAAGAAGACGGAGATATACACCGATCATAAGAGCTTGAAGTACATCTTCACCCAGCCAGATCTAAATCTCCGCCAACGGAGATGGCTAGAGTTGATCAAAGATTATGATCTGAGTATCAACTATCATCCGGGCAAGGCGAATGTTGTTGCAGATGCCTTGAGCAGAAAGGTCTACTGCAATGTGCTTGAGATCAAGGAGCAGCAGCCCGAGTTGCATGAGGAGTTTGAGAAGCTCAACTTGGGTATTCTTGGTCATACTGATGCAGTGGCCTTGGAGGTTGATTCGACCTTGGAGCGTGATATTCGAGCAGGATAGCTCACTGATGAGTACTTGCTAGAGATCAGACAGTTGATCAAGGAGGACAAAGCCCCAGGGTTCACAGAGGATGATCAGGGTGTCTTATGGTTCAGAGGCAGGATCTGTGTTCCTGATGTGAAGGCTATCAAGGAGATGATTCTGAGGGAAGTTCATTATTCAGCCTACTCTCTCCATCCAGGTAGTACCAAGATGTACCAGGATCTAAAGCAGTATTACTGGTGGTATGGGATGAAGAGGGATGTAGCAGAGTACGTGGCCTTGTGTGACACATGTCAGAGGGTTAAGGCCCAACATCAGAGACCAGCTGGTTTGCTACAGCCCCTGCAGGTTCCAGAGTGGAAATGGGAACAGATCAGCATGGATTTTATCACTGGTTTGCCCAGGACACAGTCCGGATATGATTCCATTTGGGTCATAGTTGATCGCTTGACCAAGGTTGCTCATTTCATTCCAGTCAAGGAGTCATATCGTGGACCACAGCTTGCAGAGTTGTACATGTCCCGTATTGTGTGCTTGCATGGTGTGCCGAAGATCATAGTATCTGACAGAGGTACCCAGTTCACATCCAGGTTCTGGAGGCGGTTGCATGAGTCTATGGACACCCGCCTCAGTTTCAGTTCAGCTTATCATCCTCAGACCGATGGTCAGACAGAAAGGGTGAATCAGATCCTTGAGGACATGTTGCGAGCTAGTGCACTCCAGAATAGCCAGAGTTGGGATAAGAGTCTTCCTTATGCAGAGTTCTCTTATAACAACAGCTATCAGGCCAGTCTCAAGATGTCCCCCTTTGAAGCACTGTATGGCAGGAAGTGCAGAACACCTCTGTTCTGGAATCAGGTTGGAGAAAGGAAAGTCTTTGGCCCTGAGTCTATAGAGGAAGCTGAAGAACAGGTCAGACAGATCCGAAGCAACCTGAAGACAGCTCAGTCTAGACAGAAGAGTTATGCAGATGTCAGACGACGTGAGCTGGAGTTCCAGATTGGGGACTATGTCTATCTGAAGGTGTCACCCTTCAGAGGTCTTCGGAGGTTTAATGTCAAAGGGAAGCTATCTCCGAGATTCATTGGCCCTTTCAAGGTGATTGACAAGAAAGGTGCAGTTGCTTATCAGCTGGAGTTGCCTGCACGGCTGGCAGGTATCCATAATGTGTTCCATGTATCCCAGCTGAAGAGATGTCTCCGAGTTCCAGAGGAGCAGTTGCCACTTGAGGAGCTTGATCTACGGGATGATTTGACATTCTCCGAGCCGATCAAAATTCTGGACACGATGGAACGAGGCACTCGCAACAAGAGGATTAAAATCTGCAAGGTGCAATGGAAGCATTACTCCGAAGAGGAAGCCACATGGGAGAAGGAAGATGATCTTCGGGCAGATTTTCCTCACCTCTTCGCCGACTCTTCCTAATCTCGAGGACGAGATTCTTCTAAGGGGGGTAGGTTTGTAACACCCTGATTTAATTTTTCCCCAATTGAATAAAATAAATTAGAAATTAAATAGGTTCTCTATTTAATCAGAGGAGGAAAATAAAATTTGTTTATCATTTTCATGTTGCATTCATGCCGTTGCATAATTTTATTGAGTGGAAAATAAATTTAGTAAACCCGAATAGGGCGAATCGGATTTATTCTATTTAGAAAGCAAATAAAGGATTTATGAAAATTTTACAAATCTAAACTCAAGTTTTCTTTTCAAAACCTAGGGAAAATATTTCTAAAATATTTCAAAGTGATTTTGATTTCAAACTGATTTGAATTTGGATTTCAAAATGAACTTGGAAAAAGATTGGAAAGTAAAAACAAAAAGGAAAGAGAATTGGCAACGGGCTCATTTTCTTTCCCTAACCAAGCCCAACCCGTTTTCCCCTCCCTCTCGTCCCCGGCCTGCTCGGCGCCCCCTGGCCCAGCGCCGCATCCCGCCTCCCTCACCCCCGGCCCGCGCCACTCCCTCCTCCTCCCGGCCCACTCACTCAGCCGGCCCAGCTGCCGCTCGCCCCAGCCCACCTCCGGCGCACGGCACCGCAGCGGCCCGCGTGCGCCCCTCCCTCCCTTCTCTCTCTGACAGACGGACCCCGCCGGTCGGGTCTATCCCATCCCTCTCGCACGCGTCTCTCCTCCGCACGGATAGCATCTGCTATCACCGCCCGCCACCAGCCCCTCCGAACCCTCTGGTCGTCCAACCGAACTAGGTCGCGCCGCCACCCCTTTCCTTCCTCGCCTACAAAGAGCTCGCACCCTAGCTCCTTTCTTTTCCCCTCCGGTACCCGAGTCCCCTCGCCGCCATTGCCACCATTGCCGAACTCGGCATTAGCCCCAATCCCTTCCTGAGAGCCCTCACCGCCTCTCCCACTGCCACCGTCGTCCTCGCGGAGCCGCACCGCATCCAGGGAACCCCTCACCAGTGGACGGTTGCGCCGGGAGCTTCACGGCATCAACCACGCCGGAGAGGACGTACTGCCCCGCCACGGACACCGCCCTTCGGCCTCCGACCGACGACCAGGGACCCGTCATTGGACACGCGGTGAGCTTCCCATCCCAACCCGTCTTTTTCCGTAAGCTCTACTGGCCCTAGGACCCCTCCTGAGCCGCACCGGCGAGCTCTGGCCATGGCGCCGCCGTGTCCTCTGGCACCGGCCGGCGAAGCCAACCCTCCCCTTTCCTTTCCAGCCGTCCGATCTGAAATCGATGTCCCAGATTAGATTAGATCTTGAACCGGTATGCACCTGGTTCACCGGTGCCGTGGACGCAGTCCACTCACGCCGCGTCAGCGGTCCACGGAGCACGTGTCACACCAACCCAATCACGCGGTGACACGCGGCACGACGTGGCGTCCACGCAAGCATGCACGCGCCGGTATTGGTGGTTTTGCAGAAAACCCCTTCACGTTTTTAGAAACCAACCCGCACTCCTATCGGCACTGTGCACTGAGTCATGGAGAACTTACAGTTAGGCCCCTCCATTTGCGTCAAAACGAGGCGCAGTCCACCACATCGCTCCGCCTCGTCGATCTAATCACAGCCACACGTCGCCAGATCGACGGCCGAGAATAGCCGATACCCCTTCGCCGGTGCATTTTGCTAAAGAGAAACCCGTTTTCTCCGAAATCAACCCGCCGTCCATCCGGCACTATTCACTGAGTCACGGAAACCTTGCATCCTAGCCCCTGTACTTCACGGTAAATGACGCCCAGTCCAACCGCCATTTTCTTTTCTGTTTTATTTATTTAAAATCCGCAAATGAGTTAAAACTATTTACAGAATTGCCATCCAACTTCAAAACCCCATAACTTTTGCGTTTTAACTCCGATTTGACCCATTCAACTTGCGTTAGATTCATAATTTCGTTCTCTACGCAGTAGAACTGTTGGTTTACTGTTTTGATACTGTTTGTTGTACTGTTATTTATTTTTGCTTTGTATGTGCCATGTATGTTGATTGGGCCAGAGAGTGCGGAGTACGAGGACGCTCCCGACCCTTCCTGTGACCCTGCAGATTCGACCCAGCCCGAAGGCAAGTGTCCTTGAACATCTTGCACCTACATCATTTTACTTTTGGTACTAGAGTAGTTAGATCTTGTAGACGCATGCTTGTCATTAATTTGAATCCCATGTTATGGTTTACTAGATTTTGATCTATTATCCTTGTCGCCTGTTTTGGGATATTCGGGTAGGTGTTTTGCTTAGCCCTGCAGTCAAGTTTGGGTTGGGAGGTAAACATTATTAATCTTGATTAATGAACTATGAAACAGGGTGGATATGGTAATTTTGTAGTAACATGGTTATTAGGTAAATCCGGCAGGATGGAACCGTATTGGTGGTTTTGTGCCGTGGGACTCGGCAGCTGCTTTTGGTTTTGGTTCGGGGCTCGTGCTAGACATATCCTGCCTGGATCCCTAGGACCCGGGTCTTGGACAAGTAACCCGGCAATACAGCGCAACCATGAGATCTGGATGGGCTGGACCTGGCTAATTAATTAGTTTTCCTCTAAGTTATGCTACACGGGGTTTGTTTAGTGGCTCAAGAGGGGTCCCTTGGGGTCGTTGACTTATGGACAGGGGAGAAACCTTAGAGTACGTGTAACACAGACTTGGAGGGACTTTGTAAAGGCCTTGCAGTGCAACCTGCTATGCACCTTGGCAGTGTTTAGCGTGACGGGACCTGCACGACTCATGGGTAACGATGTGCAACCTCTGCAGAGTGTAAAACTGATATATCAGCCGTGCTCACGGTCACGAGCGGGCTTGGACTTCTTTGAGATTAGTTGGTTACTGGTTACTGTTTCGGGTCATCTGATGGACTTCAGGTGCGGTTGCCCGATGGACTTCAGGTGTGGGTACTTGGTGCGACTCCAAGTGCGGTTGCTTGGTGTGACTCCAAGTGTTGGTTACTCGGTGTGACTCCGAGTGTGGTCTTGCTCGGTGCGACTCCGAGTGTTGTTACTTTACTACAGAGTCTGTCTATAACCTAGTAAATAGGTGCATAGGATTAATAGGATGTGTCGCTTTAGGCGCTTGAGTCAAACAAAGTCAGCCTACCTTTGTTATAAGCCTCATAAGCATATATTTCCTACACTTGCGGAGTACATTTCGATGTACTCACCCTCCTCTTTGTTCCCCTGCTACCCCACCCAGACGCTGGCGATTACGGAGACGCTGGTGGATACGTTCACGAGGAGCCGGAGTATCCATAGGACGGTGGCTTCGACCCTGACGACCTGTACTAGGATGGCGCTACCCCCGGTCGACCTTCCTGTGGAGATGGAGTCCAGACTTCCGCGACTACTTCAGAGTCTTCATTAGAGTTAGATGTCGAGAGAGTCTGTACTTTTTCTTTCAGACCCGAGGGTCATTTATGTAATAATATTCGATATATTAATAAAAGCATTGTTTTGATATTTACTATGATGTGGATATATGTATGAAAATTGATCCTGGCATACATATATTGTGCTCCAATTTTGTTCTTAAAATTGGGGTGTCACAGATACCTAGAGAGGTTCCTTGGTCAACTCTAGGGCCAAACGAGATGTCTAGAATGAAGGACCGAGAAGCACTCAGAAAGCGACCAGAGGGGGGGTGAATGGGAGCTTCAAATTTTCCATACGGAGACTAGTAGCCACTGTCCCAAGAATAAACCCCAGAAGCAAACCCTAGAGCTTGCAAATGTCCACGACCCTAGATGTAGGGTGGATGCTTCCAAGAAGCACAGCGGGACACTAGACAACTCTAGAAAGCCAACGCAAAAGACAGAAATCAATTCCGTCAACGAACGAGCGAACCGCGGTCAAAACCGTGTGAAAACAGTAGCATCGGATGCTGCCTGCGTCCGATGCCAGACCACCGGACGCGTCCGATGCGAAAACTGCCTCTCGGGAACCTTACTGTTCCACCATCGGATGCTGTGAACAGTGAATAATCAGCGTCCGATGCTTTGGCTCCGGCGCGTCCGATGGCCAACGGACGCGTCCGATGCCTAGCGTCCGATGCCACTACAAACTCTCAGAAAGTGACACGCATCACCGGAGCGTCCGACGCTTAGAACCCTAGCGTCCGATGCTCCCGTGTCAGCGTTCGATGCCCCCGAAAACTGTGCTGTTCTTTGATGATTCAACCCGATTTCCTCCGAATCAAAAACTCTAGGCCTGGGATTCGATCTGAGGGGTCACAAGGATGTTAGTGAGCTATCTCTAAGAGATCATGGCTCGAACCTAACTCCAAATCGGTGAATCAAGAAATTTCGGGACAAGGGAGCAAAAACACGATCCAGAACAAAAGTCGATCGATCTCCTAGACCGTGAGGTTAGAGGTTAATTCCTTCGGTGGAAAGAAGTGCCTCATGATCTAGAACAACTTGGTTCAAACGGTTTTGCAAAAGATGAACCAACCAAAAAGATCAAGCGACGGGAAGAACGTGAAGAAAAAGGATTCCGCGAAGAACACCAATGAAACGTGAATCACAAACACGATCTTGCAGCCGAAGCGCAAACACACGCTACGACAAGGAGGTTACGGCCTCCTTTCCTCAAAATCACCAGTACACAGAGTCAAGTCTCTCTGCGGATCTCAGCAGGCTACAGCAGGGGATGGGAGAGCAAGAAACCCTAAGTGTGAAAGAGCAAATGACTGAGATTCGGGAGGAGGGTGTCTCCCCTGACTACTTATCCTATTCTAGACTAGGTCTATTTCCTACTCTACCCCTCTCTATTCTAATTACAGAGCGAACCAGCTAAACCCTAAGGTTATTCTGGACCAACTCAAGTGGTAGGTAGATCCGACGGCCACGCCCACACAAGTCATCCGCGTTGCCTCCACGCAACCTTCCGATTGCCGCCACGTGCCGCCCTCGCTCCGCACCCCCGGTTTTGTGGCCCAAACCGGGAAACCAGCCTTTTCCAGCTATCCCCCGGTTTTGAGGCCCAAACCAGGAAACCAGCCCACCAGCGTCTGAGTTTTGAGGCCAAACTCAGCAAACCATCCGCGCCCAGGTTTTGAGGCCCAAACCTGGAAACCGTCCTTAGCCCGAGTTTTGTGGCCAAACTCGGAAACCCTCAGCACCCAGGTTTTGAGGCCCAAACCTAGAAATCGTCCACCGGTGGTTTTTCGCTGGCTCAGCCACCAAACCGAAGCTGTAGAGGGGATGCACCGCCCGTGCACCCCGTCCACCGACACGTGTCCCCAGGTCCTCGACCCGAGCAACACCGTGCCCCGCAAGTCTCCGCTCGTCGCTGTCCCAAGCAGCCAGCCACCACAGCCGATCCTCAGGCACTCCGGTCCCTCAGTCCAAGCCTCACGTCCGCCCTTCACTGCTCGATCCATCGGCATGGCACGTCCGCCGCACGGCACGCCCATCCTTCATCGCACCCAGTCCATCGGCACGTCACGTCTCAGCTTGACCTACACCTTGCCCTCGATCACTGTCTCCGTGCTCGACACCTGCACAACACAAGCCAAAGAACATGCGATCAAACCCGTTGACAATCACTCATCACTCAGAGACTCGTCATACACCCATGTATCCGCAATCTCCCCCTTGATGAGTGCATTGTCAACTACACACACAAGTCATAATGAAAGAAAGAAGAAAGAAGAAGGAGAAGAAGAGAACTCGACCAAATGACCCAAAAGCATAGCAAAGCCGAAGAAGGTCAAGTGGAAGAAGCAAAAACTTGGTCCCCAAAGACATGGGCAACGGCTCGACGCAGCCAAGCAGAGCAAAGCTAGCCCTCAAGAAGAGGTAGAACAGGCTCAACACCGCTAGCAAAATATCAATTGAAAATCAGAGCTAAAAATGGCAAAATGCTAGTCCCTCAAGATAGAGGCACAGAGGCTCAACACAACTAGCACGAAAAACCACTCCGAACCAATTTAAAACCAAACGAAAGGTTTCCGAACCAATCAAAATCAACCTCAACGCCAAATGAGGAAAATGTTTGCTAGTCCCTCAAGACAGTGGCAACAGCTCAACACAACCAGCAAACTCCCCCTCGACAAGTGCAAGCAACCAGGGACTCTCCCTTAGGTCCAACAAGAGAATAGTATAAAGATTTGAAAATCTCCCCCTTTGCAAAAACTCTCCCTTAGTTGAACGCCAGAAGACATATGATTTGCAAAAACTCTCCCCCTTAGTTGAAAATGCACTTATCAAGCACAAACTCTTCCCTTGAGCCAACACAACTCCCCCTTCCAAAATGCATATGAAGTCAGAAATGCAAGTGAGCATCTTCAGGCATATAATCAAAAGAGTGCAAAAATGCTCTAATCGGTATAGCTCCAATGGCACAACTAAGCACTCAAATAGCGAAGGCTCAAACTGATCACACATACGAAATATGAAGCATATGAGCAAGTGAGCAGTTTTTAGCCAAAAAGATAGTCACCATCAAAATAGCACTACACATGTATAGATAGGAATCCAGACAAGTGCTAAACATGTATACAAGGTGAACTACCCCTAGCAAAGTTCAATCATCATGCATAGGAATGAAGCATATACTTGTGATTTCAGTTTTATATCGGAGTTGCAGCGGTAAAGAATTCACAAGTTCAATTATTTAGCATGTGATTGCGAGAGGTTGAAAGCTTGTCTTTGCCTAACTTTTCAACCGAGCGAAGCCTATGCCGAAGCAATCAGAAGCTTAAAGCTATGGTTTCGGTCATACACTACACGGCTCAAGTTTAACTCAAAGTGCAATGAGAAACCGTCTCGATACCGTGATGTGTTGACAAGCAATCCCATCTCGATCTTTTCAATTCACTAAACTTGGTTCAAATTTTAAACATGATATGAACAGATCAAGCGAGTGAATGACTCAGAACTAGAGACATAGCAACCTAGCATATATGAAAAGCAGGAATGGACTCAACACACCCTACACATGCTAGTTGCATATCTCAATGGTGAACATTTCCAGATTTTATATACATTAAGCAAATTCACCATTTCGAAAATAGCTCAGCTCATAACATGTATTAGTGATCAGAAGGAGCATAAGCTACAAGCATCAATCATAAGCATCGGAGCATACTAAACAGAGGATAGTTACATTCTAGTGATTATAAACATGAAGCTCAGAATGTAAATGTGTATGCTAAAATGCAACAGAAAAGAAGATCTAAGTAAAAGAGTCAGACTAGGATACAACTCAAAATGCTTCCCCCATCTAAAAGGGGAAACACACACCAAGCTCACCCCTCAACCTATTAAAGGTTGATTCGTCTAAAGGCTTGGTGAAAATATCAGCCAGTTGGTGATGAGTATCGACATGGCGAAGGTCGATATCACCCTTCTCCTGGTGGTCTCGCAAGAAATGAAAGCGCACATCAATGTGTTTGGTTTTCGAGTGAAGCACGGGGTTCTTAGCAACGCTAATAGCACTCGTGCTGTCACAAAGCAAAGGCACTCGAGAAAAACTCAAACCAAAATCACGCAAAGTGGCCATCATCCAGAGTAACTGGGAACAGCAGCTAGCCGCAGCAACATACTCAGCCTCCGTGGTAGACTGGGCGACACTAGACTGCTTGCGAGAAGACCACGAAACAAGAGAAGATCCAATAAATTGGCAAGTCCCAGAAGTGGACTTGCGCTCAATGCGACAACCAGCAAAATCGGCATCGGAATAACCGCAAAGCGAGAGGGTGGAGGAAGCAGAATACCAAATCCCGAATTCAGGTGTGAAACGAAGGTACCTGAAGATGCGTTTCACCGCCTGACGGTGAGAAGTGCGCGGCGACGCCTGAAAGCGCGCGCACAGACACACCGCGAACTGAATGTCCGGGCGTGTCGCCGTCAGGTAGAGTAGCGACCCGATCATGTTGCGGTACTCCTTCTGGTCCATTGCTTCTCCATCCACATCCGCATCCAGGGCAGTCGTCGTCGACATGGGTGTTGGAAGGGGCTTGGCCTCACCCATATCGAACCGCTTCAGCAAGTCCTTCGTGTACTTGCCCTGGTGCACAAACGTCCCCTCCCGGGATTGATTAATTTGCAACCCGAGAAAGAATGTCAGCTCGCCCATCATGCTCATCTCGAACTCCCTGCTCATAGTATCTGCAAACTTGGCAACCAAAGCGTGAGAAGAACCACCGAAAATGATATCATCCACGCAAATCTGGACCAAGAGCGTGTCTTTGCCTTGCCGGAGGAGAAAGAGCGTCTTATCTACACATCCCATTTGAAAACCCTTAGCAAGCAAAAAGGTTTTTAACCTATCATACCAGGCTCTAGGGGCTTGTTTCAAACCATATAAAGCTTTGTGAAGTTTAAAAACATGGTTTGGAAACTTGGGATTTTCAAAACCAGGGGGGTTGCTCAACATAAACCTCCTCCTCTATGTAGCCGTTTAAGAAGGCACTCTTGACATCCATTTGAAACAATTTGAAACCTTTGGATGCAGCAAAAGCCAAGAGTATCCTAATAGCCTCCAAACGAGCTACAGGAGCAAACGTCTCCTCATAATCTATCCCCTCCTTCTGACTATAGCCTTTCGCTACAAGCCGGGCCTTGTTTCTAACAACGTGGCCATCCTCTCCTTGCTTGTTTTTGAAAACCCATTTTGTCCCAATAGGCTTACAGTCAGGTGGAGGTGGAACTAGAACCCAAACCCGATTTCTCTCAAAGTTTTCTAACTCCTCATGCATGGCATTGACCCAATCCGGATCCGTCAAAGCGTGTCCAACATCTCGGGGCTCAAAATTAGCAACAAAAGCAGAGTGAGCGAAGTGAGAGATGTGCTGTGACCTGGAGCGAGTGACTCGCTCGCCGATATCGCCGATCATCTGCTGAGGGGGGTGCTGGCTGCTGGATGTGTCGTGGCGCCTCCCGGGATGAAGTGACCTCCCCCTCATCAGCAGCTGGTTCCACCCCGGGTACAAAAGGTACCGCACGAGGTGGAGGATCCCACGGCCCCCAGGAAGAAGAGGTGTCGGGGCCGTGAGTCGTCGTCGAGGCCGCTCTTTGCGGCGCTGGCAGGTGGAGGGGGTGCTGGATCATCCATACCTTCAGCACCCTCGTCCTCGTCATCAAAAAGAGGCTCTCCAACCTCATGATCACCTGCACGCTCAAAACGAGAAGAAGGAGAAACAAGAGTCTCGTCGAAGGTGACATCTGATGTCTCCATGACTCGGTTAGTATCAAGGTTAAGTACATGATATGCTCTCGTGTGAGTGCCATAACCCAAAAATACCCCGTCAGAAGATCGAGACTCAAACTTGTCCAGGTTCCCCTTTTTCAAAATAAAACAGTGGCAACCGAAGACTCTAAAATAACTCACCTTGGGCTGGCGACCAAAACGCAACTCATAAGAAGTCTTCTTCAAAAAGGCTCTCAGAAAAATGCGATTTGAAATGTAGCATGCAGTGTTCATAGCTTTCGGCCCAATAGCGCCTGGGAGTCCTATGCTCATCGAGCATCGTCCTGGCCATCTCAACAAGGGTCCGATTCTTCCTCTCTACAACACCATTTTGGGGCGGTGTGTAGGGGGAAGAAAACTGATGCTCCAAACCAAAGCGGTTACAAAACTTCTCAAAATCCGGAATTTTTTAATTCGGAACCATTATCACTTCTAATAGCTCGCATCGAGTTCAAAGGGAACTCGTTCTGAAGACGGCAAAATCAGATTGCGAGCGAAGGAGAAAGTCTCAGTCTTCTCAGTCAAAAAGAAGACCCACGAATACCTCGAAAAGTCATCAACAACAACCAAAACATACCACTTGCCACCAACCGAGCTCACCCGAGCCGGACCAACAAGGTCCATATGTAAAAGCTCTCCAGGGTGCGAGGACATGACCTTAGTCACTGGATGGTGGGGAGCGGCAACCATCTTCCCATGTCTACAAGAATGGCAAACTAGATCCTTCTCCATCGAAAGCTTGGGCAATCCTCGGATTAGGCCAAGTGAGCTAAGTCTTGCAAGCAAGTCGAAGCTTAAATGACCGAGCCTCCTATGCCACTTCCAAAGATCGGAGGAAGAAGGACTAGCCAAAAGACAGCGAGAAGAACCAAACGACTCCGAGAAATTCACACGAAAGACTTTCCCAAAGGGCGAAATCAGACATACAAGATCGCCTTGAGGATCTAAGATGCGACTAAGGTTCGGTTTAAAACGAATCTCGTAGTCATCATCAAAAAGTTGCGAAACAGAAAGCAAGTTAAAATGCAGGTTAGAAACAAGAGCAACATCGCGCAACACAAAGTGCTCATTAACCCGCACCGATCCGCGAGACAACACCTTACCTTTACTATTGTCGCCGAAGGTTATGTACTCCTTTCCGGCAACAGGGCTAAGGCTGGAGAACCACTTGGCATTTCCGGTCATGTGCCTCGAGCAACCGGAATCCACCAACCAAATGTCCTCCAACCGTTTTACGTACATCAATAAAAAGACATAGGGTGAGCATACGGTCCAACACTGGGGTTAGTGAAGTAAGGAGAATACCAGTGTTGGGCCGGCTGCTCAAAAGAATGGTTAGCAGAATAACCACTCCTAGACTGTCTACGGGCGTAGCGATCACCACGCACAGGAAAACGTGGTCCGCTAGGGAAGAAGTGCTCACCGCGACACTCAAACTGCGGTGGGGGATAGCGCTCAACTACAAAGCCTCCATCACGGGGTCCAAAACCTGCAACTGTAGGCTCCCGCCGGGCACGCTCTCTACGAGGCCTAGGCCTAGCAACTTGAGGCACTGCGCCTCTAGGCCAAGCAGTACGTCTCGGTGTTCTCCTCTGAACATTCGGCGCATGTACATCATGAAAAGGATGGTACATGTCCGGGTTGTTCATCTCCCTAGCACGACGCGCCTCTCTCTTGCGCCTAAAGCAGAACTCGCTCAAGTGTCCATCTCTCCCACAGAAATCACAATGATACCTCACCGCACGCAAAGGGGGTTGTTGGTACTCATGACTGTGGGTGTGGATCACTTTGTCCTTCTGTGGCAACTCCTCATGTATAGGTGGCATTGTATCCAACTTGTTTTTTAGGTGGTTGGGTTTGGGATGCCACACCTGGTTCTTGGGTGGAGCTCTCGGAGGTTCCTCAAACACCCCATCCTTGGTGATAGGCTTGACCGGCTCTTTGGATGGAAGCTTGGTCAGTTTGGGAGTAGTGGTGGAGTTGGGCTTCTCACTAGGATTCAGACCACTCGACTCTCCAATCTTCCCAAAAGCAGAAAGATCAACACCCTGAGCAAGACATACACCATAACCTCCAGCAGCTCGCTTAAATTGGGAGATCATCATCCCGAGCTGCGGCTCACTACAAGAGACCCATGACAAGATGGTCCGAAGGTATGTGTTTTCCTCCTCGGTTTGCATCTTGTCATGCTTGACATTCGCAATCTCCATCTCCAAACCCTCACACAAAGCGCACCTGGCCACACTAGTGCTACCTGAGTTGGCCTCCTCAAGAGACACAATCTTGGCATTCTTCTCTGCCAAATCAGATTTCAAGACAGGACAAGTCTTGCACGCACCTAACAGAGAAGGTCTAGCCTTCAGCTCATCCACCTCTCCTACCAATGCAGCATACTTACCTCTCAAAGTGAGAAGGTCAGTCATGTGCGTGGTGCACATCTCACACTCAACCTCTTCCGACACGACCATGGTGGACTTGGCAGACTCAAGCTCTCTCACCGTGTCCTCCCACTTCTGCCTAAACTCCTTGCGCTCTCTAGCAGCACACCTAAGCAACTTGTCCTGACTAAGGAGCGCGGCAGTAAGCTTCTCAACCTCAGCAGAAAGCTCGTCGTGGGTGAGGGATACCTGGGAGGTGTCGTCGTTGTCGTCCCGAGGGGTGTGCTCCAGCTTGCCGTCGACCTCATCACCAAGCGCCATGGTGCAAAAGCCGTCGTCGTCGGCGAAGAAGTAGAGACCGTTCAGCTTGTCCTCGATCCTCTTCTTCTCGGACTCGTCATCGCTTGAGCAAGCGGAGTCGTCATCCGAGCCGTCGACGTCGCTGAGCGTGGCGAAGAACGCACGCTGCTCAGCTTGGGCCTTCTCCAAGTACTTCTTCTTGATGTACTCCTTGTCGAAGCCGCCCCTCCGCTTGTGCCTCGCGGGGACATACTTCTCCTTGCGCTTGCCGGAGTCATACTTGTGCCCATGATCGCCCTTCCCAGATGAATGCTTCTTCTTGGGGCAGTTGGCGATGAAGTGTTCGGGGTCGCCACACTCATAGCATCCTGAGCGTCCTCCTCCGCGGCGACGGTTCATGCGGTTGTTGTGGAACCGCGAGAACCGGTTGGCGAGCATTGCCATCTCGTCATCCCCCAACGATTCAAGCTGGTCCTCTGTGACAGAAAAGAGTGAAGAAAGAGCAAAGCCAGCAGAGGGGTTAGCGGAAGAGCCAGAAACCAAAGCCATAGTCGGGCCAGAAGGATTCGCATAAGAAGCCCTTGACATGGCGTCAATCTCACTGAACTTGAGCTTACTAAAGAGCTCATCGCATGTGAGGGTCTCATAGTTAGGCGATTCGATGATCGCCTGAACCTTGGAATCCCACACAGATCGATCAAGAGTGTGCAAAAGCTTCAAAGCACGCTCATGATCGTCAAAAGGCAACTACTCCTTGTTAGCCCTCATCCTGTTGACAATCACCTGAAAGCGAGCGAATAAACTTTCTATGCTCTCGCCAGGCTGATGTCAAAAGTTCTCATACTCACGCTTGAACGACTCGTAGAGTCGGGTTTTGACTTGAGAGGTGCCCTCATGGAAACGCATGAGGGTGTCCCAGATCTCCCGAGCCGTAGCGAGGTGAGAAACACGATCAAACTCACCCATGCTCAAACAAGAAAAGAGAGCATTACGGGCTCGGCTATTGGCATCGTGCTCATCGATCTGTTGCTGAGTAACACGAGCAGCTAAGACCACGTAATCAGCAGAGTTGCAAATATCCCAAATAGAAGCACCCAAACTCTGCAGATAGGCCGACATGCGTATCTTCCAATACGCATAGTTCGTCCCATCAAAGAACGGCGGTTTGCCCACGCCGCAATCCATGTCGCCTTCTGTGGATCTGGAACCGGCTAAGGTGGAAGATCCTTAACCCGCTCCGATACCAATTGAAGGACCGAGAAGCACTCAGAAAGCGACCAGAGGGGGGGGTGAATGGGAGCTTCAAATTTTCCTTACGGAAACTAGTAGCCACTGTCCCAAGAATAAACCCCAGAAGCAAACCCTAGAGCTTGCAAATGTCCACGACCCTAGATGTAGGGTGGATGCTTCCAAGAAGCACAGCGGGACACTAGACAACTCTAGAAAGCCAACGCAAAAGACAGAAATCAATTCCGTCAACGAACGAGCGAACCGCGGTCAAAACCGTGTGAAAACAGTAGCATCGGATGCTGCCTACGTCCGATGCCAGACCACCGGACGCGTCCGATGTGAAAACTGCCTCTCGGGAACCTTACTGTTCCACCATCGGATGCTGTGAACAGTGAATAACCAGCGTCCGATGCTTTGGCTCCGGCGCGTCCGATGGCCAACGGACGCGTCCGATGCCTAGCGTCCGATGCCACTACAAACGCTCAGAAAGTGACACGCGTCACCGGAGCGTCCGACGCTTAGAACCCTAGCGTCCGATGCTCCCGTGTCAGCGTTCGATGCCCCCGAAAACTGTGCTGTTCTTTGATGATTCAACCCGATTTCTTCCGAATCAAAAACTCTAGGCCTGGGATTCGATCTGAGGGGTCACAAGGATGTTAGTGAGCTATCTCTAAGAGATCATGGCTCGAACCTAACTCCAAATCGGTGAATCAAGAAATTTCGGGACAAGGGAGCAAAAACACGATCCAGAACAAAAGTCGATCGATCTCCTAGACCGTGAGGTTAGAGGTTAATTCCTTCGGTGGAAAGAAGTGCCTCATGATCTAGAACAACTTGGTTCAAACGGTTTTGCAAAAGATGAACCAACCAAAAAGATCAAGCGACGGGAAGAACGTGAAGAAAAAGGATTCCGCGAAGAACACCAATGAAACGCGAATCACAAACACGATCTTGCAGCCGAAGCGCAAACACACGCTACGACAAGGAGGTCACGGCCTCCTTTCCTCAAAATCACCAGTACACAGAGTCAAGTCTCTCTGCGGATCTCAGCAGGCTACAGCAGGGGATGGGAGAGCAAGAAACCCTAAGTGTGAAAGAGCAAATGACTGAGATTCGGGAGGAGGGTGTCTCCCCTAACTACTTATCCTATTCTAGACTAAGTCTATTTCCTACTCTACCCCTCTCTATTCTAATTACAGAGCGAACCAGCTAAACCCTAAGGTTATTCTGGACCAACTCAAGTGGTAGGTAGATCCGACGGCCACGCCTGCACAAGTCGTCCGCGTTGCCTCCACGCAACCTTCCGATTGCCGCCACGTGCCGCCCTCGCTCTGCACCCCCGGTTTTGTGGCCCAAACCGGGAAACCAGCCTTTTCCAGCTATCCCCCGGTTTTGAGGCCCAAACCGGGAAACCAGCCCACCAGCGTCTGAGTTTTGAGGCCAAACTCAGCAAACCATCCGCGCCCAGGTTTTGAGGCCCAAACCTGGAAACCGTCCACCGGTGGTTTTTCGCTGGCTCAGCCACCAAACCGAAGCTGTAGAGGGGATGCACCGCCCGTGCACCCCGTCCACCGACACGTGTCCCCAGGTCCTCGACCCGAGCAACACCGTGCCCCGCAAGTCTCCGCTCGTCGCTGTCCCAAGCAGCCAGCCACCACAGCCGATCCTCAGGCACTCCGGTCCCTCAGTCCGAGCCTCACGTCCGCCCTTCACTGCTCGATCTATTGGCATGGCACGTCCGCCGCACGGCACGCCCATCCTTCATCGCACCCAGTCCATCGGCACGGCACGTCTCAGCTTGACCTACACCTTGCCCTCGATCACTGTCTCCGTGCTCGACACCTGCACAACACAAGCCAAAGAACATGCGATCAAACCCGTTGACAATCACTCATCACTCAGAGACTCGTCATACACCCATGTATCCGCATGGAAACCAAGCGAACAAGCCGGGAGAGCAAACGCACTAAACCGGAGCAAACAGCCGATTCACGAACTGTCCGCCAGTACGGTCGCGGATTGTCTGCCCAGTGGCGGACTGTCCGGGCTCAGGTCGCGGACTGTCCGTCGGCCAAAAGAGCAAAACCGAAGTGCTGCTGCAAGTCCCCTAGACAGTCCCGGACTGTCCGCGGCTTTGAACTGCGGACTGTCCGCCGTTCAACCAAAAGCCAAATCAGTCGAAGGACAGTGCCACTGGTCTGGCTCGTCCCCGACGCGCGGACTGTCCGCGCCCTGAGTGGCGGACTGTCCGCGGTCACTCAAGGAGGGCGATTTTGTTCGCCCTTCACCCAAATCAATCCCAAATCGAATCAACTCACAATCCCACGTTCCCAAACTTGGAGAGGATGATCACCGAGTAGTTAGGAGACTATCCCCAAGAAATTATCTGCTCAAATCTAGTCAATCACCGGGAAATCAAAAGGGGAGGAGGATGAACCGAAAAGTGCCACGAAAACGAAATCAACTCAATCTACTTGTTCGTATGGAGATAGATAAATTCCTTCGGTGGAAATGATCTCCTTTCAAATACGAACAAGATGATTCAAATGGATTTCGCAAAGACGCACGGGAGAGAGAGATCGAGTGACGGGAAAATCGCGGAGAAACGAAGAACGCGAAGAACACAAATCAAAACGCGAATCAACACATCGATCTGCAACCGTGTGGCTACCACACGCTACAACAGTGAGGTTACGGCCTCACTTCCTCAAAATCTCCAGTACACAGAGGTATGGTTCTCTGCGGATCTCAGCTAGCTACAGCAGGGGATTGGGAGTGCAGGAAACCCTAAGTGCAAAGAGCAAATGAACTGAGATAGGAAGGGAGGTGGGTGTCTCCCTCTACTTATCCTAATCCTAACTATTCCTATTTCCCACTCTACCCCTAACTACTTACAGAGAGAACCAGCTAAACCCTAAGGTTATTCTGGACCAACTCGGTGGTAGGTGTATTCGACGGCCACGCTCGCACAACTCGTAGCGTTGCCTCGACGCAACCTCCCGATTGCCGCCACGTGCCGCCCTCGCTCTGCACCCCCGGTTTTGTGGCCCAAACCGGGAAACCAGCCTTTTCTAGCCAACCCCCGGTTTTGAGGCCCAAATCGGGAAGTCAGCCCACCAGCATCTGAGTTTTGAGGCCAAACTCAGCAAACCCTCAGCGCCCAGGTTTTGAGGCCCAAACCTGGAAACCATCCTCAGCCCGAGTTTTGTGGCCAAACTCGGAAACCGTCCATGCCCAGGTTTTGAGGCCCAAACCTGGAAACCGTCCACCCGATGGTTTTTCTCTAGCTCTACCACCAAACCGACGTCGTAGATGGGATGCACCTCCCGTGCACCCCGTCCACCGACACGTGTCCCGAAGTCCACGACTCAGGCAACACATGACCGCACTTCTTCAATTGTTGTCGTCACAGGCTGCCAGCCACCACAGCTGATCCTCGGGCCTATGGTCCCTCAGTCCAAGCCTCACGTCCGCCCTTCGCCACTCTTGGTCCATCGGCACGGCACGTCTCTTCTTGACCTTCACCTCGCCTTCGATCACTATATCCGGGCTCGACACCTGCACAACACAAGCCAAAGAACATGCGCATCATCCCAGTTGACAATCACTCATCACTCAGAGACTCGGCATACACCCATGTATCCGCACACGGTTGCAATTCTGTGGTTGTGATTCGCGTTTCGTTTGTGTTCTTCGCGGAATCCTTTTTCTCCATGTTTTTCCCGTCGCTTGATCTCTTTGCTCGGTTCATTTTTTGCAAATCAGTTTGAACCAAGTTGTTCTAGGTCGTGAGGCACTTCTTTCCACCGAAGGAATTCACCTCTAACCTCACGGTCTAGGAGATCGATCGATTTTGGTTTCGGGTCAAGTTTTTCTCCCTTCCCCCAAAATTCTTCGATTCATCGATTTGGAGATAGGTTCAAGCAATGATCTCTTAGAGATAGCTCACTATCATCCTTGTGACTCCACTCACCGAGTTTGATCCCTAGAGGATTCGTTTTGGGTGAGATTGAGTCAAATTGGTGGACGAACAGGGGACTGTCGGGGTGACCGGACGCTAGACACAGACTGACCGGACGCACCCCTAGGGTCCGGTCGTTGAATGCTCCTTGTGATTCCTCTCTGCGCGATGACCGGACTCACTCCTGGGTACTGACCGGATGCACAGCTGCCACTGTTCACTGGGTATTTTGTTAGTTGACCGGACGCCCAGGGTGTGACCGGTCCAACACAGTAAGGTCCCAAATCAGGTTTTGAGTGACCAGACGCGTCCGGTCCCTGCTGATCAGACGCTGACCAGAGTCCGGTCGTGACTGTTTTGCGCGTATTCGTTCGTCGTTTGCTCGTCCGTTGTCAGATTTGGTTTCCATCTTTTGTGTTGGCTCTATAGAGTTGTGTAGTGTCTCGCTGTGCTTCTTGGAAGAATCCACCCTATATCTAGGGTCGTGAACACTAGCAAGCTCTAGGTTTGCTCTTGGGGTTGATTCTCGGGACAGTGGCAACAAGTTTCCGAAAGGAAAATTTGAAGCTCCCATTCACCCCCCCCCCTCTGGTCGCTTTCTGATTGCATTCTCGGTCCTTCATCCCGCGCTCGTACTCACTGACAAGTGGGGCCCACCTGTCAGCGCGGTCGTCCCCAACCTCCCGACGAAATCGGGAGCGACTCCCGCCGCCGCGCCTCCAAATCCTCCGCTTCGCGTCCGATTTCTCCGGCGCCAAGCCTATCCCGAGTGCGCCAGGTTTCTATAAAATGCACCACCCTCTCGGCTGCCTCTTTTTCCCCATCTACTAGCCACCAACACCGTCAGCCGAGCTCTCCGCCACCACCAAACCCTAGCTTCGGAGCCGCCGAGTCCATCTCGTTGTTCCTCTGCCTGGCCATCGAATTCTAGGCTCCAAGGAGTTTCGCCGTGCCATAAGGAAGCTCATGAGCTCTTTTCCATCTGTTTTTCCTCTCCATCTACTCACTAATTGATCGCCGTTCCTGCAGAACACCGTCGTCCGCCCAATCTCGTTGTGCGTCGTCTCCAGTCGCCGCCAGTGCTCCACTTCGGGCTTGGTGAGATCCCCTTCTTCTCCTCTACTTCCCGGACCCTCTCCCGCGTTGAACCATGGCCTGGAGCGCCAAATAGGCCAACTCCGGCAAGGTTCCCTCAGTCGCGGCCATGGAGCCGCCGCGCCGTCGCCAAGCAAGCCGGCAGCGCCGCCCGATACCCTCCAGACTTAATCTAGAGCGTCCCGTCCCGATCGGACGGTCAAAGTCGGTCGATACCCTTTCGCGGGCATTTTTGCTAAGTAGCACCTCGGCTTTTGTCGAATTAACCCGCGGTCCCTGTCGGCGCGGTTAATCCAAATTTCCGATTTATTTTATTTCAAAAATTGTTTGATCTATTTACAGAAATGCCATTGCACCATTTTGTCTATAACTTGCTCATTTTAACTCCATTTTGATCCATTCAAATTGCGTTAGTTTCGTAATTTCGTACTCTACGTAGTACTACCACTGTTGATTAGATTTGCAAAAGTTGTATTTCACATTTAGGTCAGTCTTGTTTAGCCCATTTAGAATCTTGTTTAGGTCGTATCTTGCGCGTTTTAAATCCGATTTCGGTAATCCAAATGTCTATGTGATCGTAGTGACGTATAGATCTGTTTTACAACTTTTATTTATTTATTTAAATCTGTCGGTGTACTGTTCTAATGTTAGATCTGTTTGCAATGCATGTGTGTGCGTGGATGCTTGTATGTTGCGCTGTATTCGAGTTCAGACGATGAGCAGTACGTGGGCGACCAAGATCAGATCTACTACGACCAGCAGGAGAACCAGGAATACGCGGACCAAGGCAAGTATACATGGGATCATCCTTGTTACCTACACACTTTAATCTACCAATCATGTGCATGTGTCAAAATGATAACCATAGGACTCACCTAGATGTTCAACCTGTACCTTGTTACCATGGGATATGTGCATATGGGTAGATCTGCTAGTGCCGTAAACCTTCAAATAAGATCTAATAATCTGACTAATGATATGCGCAACTTCTGATCTTATCTTGTTCTTGGTAACGTGAACCCGGGCGTGGGAGTCTTCGTGCTCTTGGCCCCCTCTAAATGATCTTCTGCGGGCAAAAATTGGGACATACAGTACAACCGTGAGGGCTACATGGCTCTGGTTTTAGTTGGTTCGAGGACCTCTCCTCGCTTGATGGTGGTTACCTGAAAGGGCGCAAAAGGGGCTCGACGACTCGGGTATAGGACGGCCACATGGTCTCATGTGTATAGCCGAGAAGGAACGTGCCATCGGAAAGGGGGTTCCTATATCTGCTTGCCGATTGGAAACCTAGTGGCCACTATCTTGTTAGGGGAACCTCGAAAGACTTCATAGTGTATTCTGTCGCACTTCCTTGGAAGAGGTGATATGGGATTTGCAACCCCTGGCACAGGAGGATCACGGCTCACGGGTAAAGTTGTACAAACTCTGCAGAGTATTAAAACTGTTATAACAACCGTGCTCACGGTCACGAGCGGCTCAGAAAACTTGCAGGCTAATCACTTAAACGAAATTTACTTTTGTTCATGTTACTATCATATTTGTGGTTCAGATGATGTTGCTCATATTATTATTCATGTGGTTTAATTGGGTTTGCAAGCACAACTTGATGACTACTTAAAGCTAAAATCTTGACCAACTAAAAATGCTAACTGCAGTAAACCAGTGTCAAGCCTTTTGAGCTGCATAACCCCATGT
This sequence comes from Coix lacryma-jobi var. lacryma-jobi, assembly GCA_009763385.1. Taxonomy (NCBI): domain Eukaryota; kingdom Viridiplantae; phylum Streptophyta; class Magnoliopsida; order Poales; family Poaceae; genus Coix; species Coix lacryma-jobi. The sequence continues at coordinate 103,892,364 of CM019823.1, read as the reverse complement.
TGCTTGCTGAGTACGAGATGTACTTACGCTTGTTATATTTTCTACTTTTTGGATAAAAATCCCAGATGGGTAACAGATGGATTTGAGTATGAGCAAGATAAGTTCCCAGACGACTACTAGTCTTGCGGTTCACCAGTCGACGTCCCTATGGAGTGGAGCTTTCGACGAGAGTTATTTATCTTTCGCTTGTTTATGTTTAGTTTTATTTGATGAGTTGTAATAATAACGCTATGTATTGAGCACAGTGATGATGCCTTCGTTGTAATTTGTCCCTTATGTGTGCGACTGTTTCCTAGGCGCACATAAGTTTATACATTCAATTTTGTTCTTAAAATTGGGTGTGACAATAGCAATCACTGCTAACATCTTTGTTTACAATGATCATGGCCAAGAAAATAGTCTCAATCACAATATATTAGGATGTTAACACACAAAGGTAAAAACCAAACTGGTGACCTTATAGTAGAGGGGCATAGACTAGAAATATATATGTGTATTTGGAGTAGATATCATCCCATTACCTTGTGTTTATGCTAATAGTGTGAGTCGATCACAATTTGAAGGTAGTCAAACGTTAGGGACATGACTTAGACCTTATTGGGTGATTTAACTCGGAGGTAGTCACTATGCTTATAGAAATATGGTGTAGACCTCGAATGATGAGAGCATTATTTTGAAAGTAAACACCTGAATGGTGTAAACCTTATGGAATTTTATATTTAGATTGGGTAAAACACATGAGGATAATCACTATGTGATGGACATAGTGTAGATCCTATAGTAGTACTGGGATACACTAATGCAGGATGGGCCTTTAGTCCCGGGCAAAATTGGCCTTTAGTCCCGGGCATTGGAGCCGGGGCTAAGGAATCAGGACTAAAGGTCCGACCTTTAGCCCCGGTTCTCTAGCCCAGGACTAAAGGGACTAAAGAGGTCTCCAGCTAGGCCACGGTGGTTGGCCTCTTTAGTCCCGGTTGGTATTACCAAGCGGGACTAAAGGGTGTTTTCTTTTTTCGTTTTAATTGGTTAGGTTATTGTTCTCGGTTTTACAATTACATTAGGTTTTCTTATTCATATTCTTCAATGCTAATATATGTATACGCGCACCTATAATATATATATATATGCACATATAATTTATAATTACACACAAATAAATGATGAAACTATATATATATTATAGAGCTAGCTATACATATGTACATAAAATTTACAACATTATCCATGCATCCTTGATATTTACAACACAAATATTGTTCCTCACTTAGAGGTCATACAATTGTTTGTCTTGGTTTGACTTTATTGGATCGTCCTTGTTAAACCAGTACTCGGTGTCGGGCTTGAGGAAATGGTCATTCAGGAAGCCAGCGATGGTCTCTTGAATTGCATTATGGCGGACCTTATCTATCACATGGTTCTTCAACCATGTCTAGCAACAAATAAATAAAATAGATTTATTTACATGTTACGTACTTGCTGACTCTGTAGAGGAGTTCTTTTTTCATACACCGTCAGGAATTCACAAACATAGTACGCACATAAATTGTTTCCCGGTGACTGCCGTAGAACCCACTGTACAAGATATAAAAAGATTACTCTCGGCTGAGCGTGCGTGTGCTGAGTGATGCTAATTAAGGTAAATATGCAGAGAGGTACACATACTAGCATTAGAAGGTACACATACTAACGTTAATGAAATAATTTACCATGCCACATTTTGTAAATTAAAGTATTATATATTTCTAATTTTCATAAACAAATGATTTAAATGATCTCTATTTCTCCAAAATAATTTAAATAAACTAATTAAACCGGTCACATTTAGGGTACTACTTTTAGGGTACTAACTTTGTTTTTTATCAAAATATTGAAACTATCAAGTGAATGGAACTCAAAATAGCGTAGAAAGCATAATTCAAAAACCATATATATATGGGGCAGCTAAAAATATAAGAAAATAAAGCTAGTAACCTTTGAACGAGTCGATGGTTGCGTAGATATGATGAAATAGATCAATCGGCGGAGATGTGTTATAAAAAAATGACCAGAAAAGAGAGCAAACAAGCAACACGAAGACAGTGAATGAAGAAAGTGAAGACAGTGTGAGCTTGGGCTTGGCTAAAGGTGGAAGAATAGTTCAAATGTAGGGAGGGACATTTAGCCCCGGTCCCTGAGCGACCGGGGCAAAACCTTTAGTCCCGGTTGGTGTCACAAACCGGGGCTAAAGATTGGCCTTTAGCCCCGGTTGGTAACACTAACCGGGACTAAAGGTCCCTCTGACAAATGAGCCGTTGGGTAGGGGACCTTTAGTCCCGACTGGTGTTACCAACCGGGGCTAAAGGCCTTTCTTGTCCTAGATGCAAATTTTTCCGTGACTAATGCTGATTTTACAAATCGCCCAAAGGCCTGTGTATGACCAATATAAAATATAAATTTTGGCACTCACCTGTAGGTGTAGACCTCTTTGTAGTACTGTGGTAAACCTTTTGTATGGTTGTTGGTATAAATTAACGCACACTCTACTTTATCCGCAAGCGTACAGATAAAATCTACCGATGTAGCACTTCACCGGAGTAACCCAGTTTTAATATCAAACTCAAAGGAACGGATAGTGTTAAGCCTTAAAGTCTAACCCCTGAGTAGCTAACAACGATGCAGAATCTAGAAGAATAAAGGGGATCCCTAAGGTTGTCTAAATCCAATTTAAGAGTGATATGTTTATATTATTCTTAGTGGGGAAGTTACCATAAAAGGTCACAAACAGAGTATGAGTCTTTTATGCAAATGTATAATCCTACCGAGCCTACACATGGGTAAGTGGACTATAGAAGAATCAACAAGGCTATAAGAGTCACCCTTGCGAACAACCACTACTACAGGTGTTATAGGAGGCATTTATGAGCTATCAAGTCTAAGCACCACGCTTACACTATCCAACTACTCTAACTCTAGCGCATCTAGAATTAAAGTACTCAAAAGAGAGTCATAAACCTTAAGAATAATAAGAACAATGGTTCAAACTTAAGTATAGACGTTGATTACCGAAACAATTGCTGAAGCAATTAAGTTGAAGATGAACTTGAATCCGCAGGTACAAGATGAAGAAGTTTATCCGACAGGTTGGAGCTCCTTCTTGATCTCTTCCTCTCTCTCTCTCTTCTAGTTCTAGTATAAGACTAGGTTCTAAACCTAAACAAGAGGGGTAACTAGTCTTCTACTTGAAAGCTGGCTCTTGAAGTCTTCTTCTAGGGTTTCTGAATGAGGTGTAGACTTTTATGAAGAGAGACTTGTTCTACCCTGGGGCCTAGGGGCCTGTATATATAGCCCTATGGGATCAACCGCGGCCGTTAGATCAAACCGACTTCACGTAGGGCTGAGATGGATCCTCAAAGGCGGTAGAGGAAGGTTCCAGAAGGAGGAGGCATGGGGGCCCGGGACCCAACCGGTCGGTCATGGGGTGGGACCGGTCGGTCCCACCTGGAAGCTTCTCGGGGTGTCCCGCCTCGTGGTGTCCTCTGATGTCCTCTAGGTCCTTCTGGAGTATTCCTGATGTGCCGGTTCCGTAATCTTCCGTCGGTTTCCTTCTAGGAGAAGTAATCAGTGCTGGTTTTCCTGTTTAGTCCCTGCAGAATCACAATCCACCAAAACTCTTGGAATATTATCAATTAAAACCCTAAACCTTTATTGGTGATTGAATTAATGCCCTTTTCATATTTATTTATCCTTTAATTTTGATAGATAACTAGTGTCGATAATGGCTAATTTTGAAAATGAACAAAAGTTGTCACTGTGAAGGTGAAAGTCATTTGTTCTAAAACTTAATATTAGGATGCACGTTGAGGATAATCACTATATATGATAGTGTTGATCCCGCAGTAGTACTATGGTAGTACCTTGTGTATGACCATTTAATTTTGATAGATAACCAGTGTTGATAATGGCTAATTTTGAAAATGAACAAAAGTTGTCACTGTGAAGGTGAAAGTCATTTGTTCTAAAACTTAATATTAGGATGCACGTTGAGGATAATCACTATATATGATAGTGTTGATCCCGCAGTAGTACTATGGTAGTACCTTGTGTATGACCAATATGCAAAGTTTTTGAACATTATACACAAATGATGAGGTAATCACATGAAATTTTTGCATGAAAAATGAATTAAGCACGTATAAGCTAACAGGTTTAATTAAATATGCAGAAATAAATTGTATAAAATTCCTTACGGAGGCAGGGCCATAGACTTGATAAAATCTTTGGCAATATTGCGAAATGCTAGTAATCAAGGCAAACTTGAAATAGAAGGGATATTCTCCATTTGTGGAATAACGTATTCGAGACACTAATGGTATTATTTTTTGTTTGATTTATTCTCCAATATTGGATACATATTTTCGAGGCTTCTAGAGGCGGCGATGTCAATTGGATTTATGTTTGAATTCGGAACCATCACTACTTCCGTGGCGATAACCTAATCTTAGTCCAGATGGAGGAATTACACCAGCTATGCCACATGGACGCACTGGACAAATCGCTCATTAGCTGCTATTGTTTGTAAGTGTTTCTTTTATAATTTTCATTTAACTCTCTAGTATCTGTATATAGTATGTAGTATTCTTACACACGTACTTGTGGATCGACTCGATATTGCAGGTACCAGATGACTCGGCTCAGAGATAAACATGACAATATTGTTGGGTTTGTTGATCCGTACGTTGTTTTCAAGGCTCCAAACCCTTCAGCGACTTGGAGCAATGAGATGTATACGAATCTCATGAGGTTATTCATGAACCAAAAAGACAGAGAAGGAATACTCTTCCCCTACAACTTCAAGTGTGTGAGACATATATAGTTAATAATAAGTATATGCACATTTTATTTTACTTAACCCTAATAATCTACTATATGAATCATGTGTATGAACAGCTACCACTGGATACTGATGGTCATCAATCTCAGACACAACAATGTGTTAATCTATGACTCATTAAGCAAACCGCAATAAGATTACTTAGATATGATAGACATTATCCAAAGGTAATTTTGATCCCTAGCTTGCATGCTTAAAGTATAGACTAAACTTGTATATATGTATACTAATTAAATAATGATCCACCTATTAATGTTTCATTGGCCGGATTAGGGTTTGGGAAACATTCATTGCTCGGGAACATATGACTCAATGTAAGGCGCCACTTACAATAAAGCCACGACTACCAGTAAGTTTACCTTCGTCAATGTACGTGTATCTTTATTATATCATCTTATATATCATATCCTTACAAGATGAATCTTTTCATTCTACAGTGGATTTTGAGACAAGAACAGGGTGACAACTTATGTAGAATCAAATAGAATTCGTGAAGAAATCATCAAAGTACGTAACATGTCTCTTTTCATTTTCTATAGACTTAATATTGATAATCTAGATATAACTAGTATTTTTTTCAATTCAAATTGAAGACTGACCGGTTGAAGCAAAAAGTCATGCTACAAGACCAATTGAAAGCAATACAAGAGACAATAGCAGGATTTGTTCAGAAACAAGTCATGAATCCAAACGACGAGTTCTACTATAATACCAACGAGAAGTTGATTCCAAACAATGATGATCATTTGTATGCCCTGTAGATCTTTGGATGGAGTACAACTTGTAATAGGTTTAGAGTAACTAACTTTCGAGTACAACTTGTGTAGATAGATTTGGAGAACAACTTCTATATATATAGCTTGTAATTTTATGTGGATATTTATATATATATATAGTTCTATAATTCAATTATATATGAATGCAATAAGCTTATTGTCATATGCTGCTAATATATATATTTATATATATATATATATATCAGCAGCAAAGAATACATATTAGGAAACCTATTAAATAAATAAACAAAACTAAAAACATAATTGAAAAGAAAATAAAAAGAAAAAAACCAGGGGACCCTTTAGTCCCAGCTGGTAATGCTGCTGCGTGGCACCGCTGACAACACCCTTTAGTCCCGGCTAGTATTACCAACCGAGACTAAAGGGGGGCTTTAGCCCAGGTGCCCCGAGCCGGGGACTAAAGGGAGGGTCTTTAGTCCCGGAAGCGTAGTCCCGGCTCGACAACCGGGGCTAAAGGCCCTTGCCGACCGGGGCTACAGACCAATTCTGTTGTAGTGATGAAAATCCCGTAGTAGTATGAGGTACTATGTGTATGGTCAATATGAGAAAAATCATGGTAATCACTTAGGTGTAGACCTTGCATAATTTATAATCGAGTTGGGTACACATTTTGAATATGTTCTTTTTTTTTGCGAAACTTTTTAATAGCTGGCGCACAAACTATTTTCTAATCAGTTCTGTTGAAAGTACCTACTTTTTCTCATTTTCTCTAAAGATAAATTAAAATATTGGCATGTGTGGTAATGGGAAATTGGGAATATGCATGAGGACATGCTGGAATTTGCAATTTTGACTTTTGTGCGATACTCAATGCACAGTAGCAGAAAATATAGTGAGTGCGCGCTTTATTGTGGGTCCACCCGGACGTCACAATGAAAACCAGAGGCTCGATCAATGCAATTCATAATAAGTTGTACTAGTAGGATTGTAGCAGCTGCTCATCACAAGTGTGCAGAACCGGCAAGGCCGCAAGGCAGGTGCTCTACCTGCCTGGCTGGCTGGCTGGGCTGGCACGCATGCAGAGTAAACTTGAGAGTTGAGACGCTTGTTTTTTCATTCGATGAAATACTGAAGCTACTTGGTCGTGGGACTAGATCGATATATTTTCCCCTTGACTTGACTGATTGATAACTTCAATTTATTTGCCGACGACGACCGTAGGAATAGCTAGTTAGCTAGACGACACACTGCATTCAGACGAGACGATTAAAGTGCGAGCAGATAGACTCAACAACGACGACGACGACGACGACGACGTGGAACTATACCACAGCAGCGCATGCAAGCTAAGAGCAGGACGCAGCACACCGGCGGGCCGCTTGCATGCATATTTTACTGAGCTTATTAGCGGCAGGCGACGGAGGCGACACTGAGCTGGTAGGAGAAGGAGTTGGAGTACTGGAAGGAGACGGTCTCGCTGGGCTCGAGCGCGCCACCGCCCTTGACGACGCAGTCGTTGAAGCTGAGGCGCTGGAACTTGGCCGGGTCGACGAGCTCCGTGGAAGCGAAGTCGCCGCAGGAGACGTGGACGTCGTAGACGGTGCAGCCTCCGCTACAGACGTTGATGATCTGCACGGTGTAGGCTGGGATGCCGCTGGGCAGAGGGTTGGCGCTGCTCTGGTACACCGCCACGTCCTCCCCGGAGCACCCGTCGGGCCCCATTCGCGCCATCGACGAGGTCGTCGAGATAGCCATAGCCATAGCCGCAGTTAACGTTGGGGGCGTCTGCGTGGTACTGCTACTGGTGCTGTTGAGCCGCAGCAGCTTTTGCGCCACCACCTTCTGCGTCGTCGACCCACCATAAGACGATAGATGGTGCTCGGAAGCAGCAGCAGCTGCCGGTGCAAATCATAATAAGGTTTTGCATTATTAATCAGTTATTATTAGGTCGGTTGTGCCGGCCAAAATTGCAAAGCTTCTGGGGGGTGCATGAATATACTGTAATAATATATATATATACCTTGAGCTGTTATTAGGAGCATCAGAACCGAGCTGATGATGACCACGATCACCAGAGCTGCGCGTTTCTTAAAGCAACATTGCCCCATGGCCCGGCCTTCTCGATCGATCACCTCAGTCGTCCTCACACACGTACTACTAGCTGCCGCGGGCTTGGTTTCAGATCAACTTTCCGTTTTGAACAGGGTACGACAATCTCCTCCGTCTCAGCCACTATAAATAGGAAGCTAATTATTACCCTATATATCCTACAGTATGATTGCAGCACTAGTAGAATTCTGCTCATAGCTGGCGTCCCCCTTTTATAGCACAGGCGGTTTTAATTATCACGCGCCTGTGATGTAAAAGGGGCTCTGACAGTTAACAACCGCTTGTGGAAATGCATTTCCACGGGCGGCTGTCTTAAACCAACCGCCAGTGTAAATGGTGGTATTTACACAGGCGGTTGGCTAAGCCAACCGCCAGTGTAAATGCATTTCCACTGGTGGTTGGCTTAGCCAACCCGCCTGTGTAAATACCACCATTTACACTGGCGGTTGGTTTAAGACAGCCGTCTGTGTTATCTCTGGTACAAATACCTCCTCTTCCTCCCCGAGCAGCACTGTTTCTCGCCGCCACCTTCCATTGGAGGCGATTTTGGAGGTCCAGATTTTACAAAATACAAGGGGAGAGGTTTTGATCTTCATTTCTTGGAAGGAGATTAACAGGAAAGGTTAGTTTGTGTCCCTCTTGCCTCAATTTGCTCAATTGTTGCTCAATTTGTGAATCACTTTTTAGATCTAGGGTTTCACCCATGAGTGAGAGAGAAGAATACCTACGTTAATGAGTGAGCTTGCTTAAGATGGTTAAATAATGTCTCTCATCTATACTGCTTCGTATTTACTTTTAAATTTGTTTATGCATGATATCTTTCCTTGTTTCCATGTATAATGCTGTGTTCTTGAGTATTTATGTAGAGAGGGAAATGTAGGTTTTTATATAATATTTATGTTTTTTATTATGTTGTTTATTTCTCAATTGTTTTTTAGGTTAGTTTGTGTCCCTCTTGCCTCAATTTGCTCATTCTTGCTCAATTTGATGATACTTAGGTATTTTAAATTATGCTACTTAGTTTTTTTACTTTAAACCCCAGTAAACTCTAAACACTAGCTAATAATAATTCCTAGCTAACCGCCTATGCTATCTCTGGTATAAATACCCCATCTTCCTCCTCGAGCAGCACTGTTTCTCGCCGCCACCTTCCATTGGAGGCGATTTTGGAGGTCAAGATTTTACAAAATACAAGGGGATAGGTTTTGATCTTCATTTCTTGGAAGGAGATTAACAGAAAAGGTTAGTTTGTGTCCCTCTTGTCTCAATTTGCTTAATTTGATGATTTACTTTTTAGATCTAGGGTTTCACCTAGCAAATATATAATCTCTAGATAGGGTTACTTTTTTACATTGATTTCAATCAATTTATTGTTTTTTACAGGTAATGATGGAGAGGTCATTCTGGATGTATAAGTTATCAAGACTAGATCCATTATACATACCCGAGGTCCAAAGGTTTGTTGATGTCGCTAAGAATCATGCTTGGAGAACAAAGAAGACGCACATACATTGTCCATGCATGGACTGCAGAAATGTTGTTGTATTTGATAACACTCAACAAATCCTTTCTCAGGCGGTTCACTTGACCAACCGCCATTATAAATATACCATTTACACTGGCGGTTTGTTAAGTGAACCGCCTGTGGAAATCGATTTCCACAGGCGGTTCACAAACAACCGCCTGTGCTGTTGTTCCATTTTCACTGGCCCCAGCGCAGGCGGTGCTGGAAACCGCCTGTGAAAATGGGTTTTCAACCGACTGTATAGTATGTCTAGTGCAGCTTTGCATTGATTCGTGTGCACCGCCTAGCTAGACAGCAGAACTGCACCGGCCGGCCATGCATCTCTACGTCCTGCAGCAGCATAGCATGCGTGTGTGCAGTACAGGAGGGGGGGGGGGGGGGGGGGTCGTCGATCAAGATTCGACGAGACGAAGCAAACATGTACTGTAGTACGTACGACAACAGATCCGCGACAAAGGCTCCAGTCCAAGTGTGCATTTAATCTACGTACAGTAGTAGAGTATCGTACCACCGCTTCGATATATCTGCACGTCGACGTCGATCATCGTTTTAGCAGCTCGAGGCTGATGATCCTTCAATACTGCAACCAACCGTCTACCCTAGCACACGCAGTGATTACATCTACCTAGGTGGGTCGTCGTGAAGATATATGAGCTGACGAGACGGCCGGTGGCACGCAGTGTACCAAAGTGTGTGGGTTCACTGCATGCATTGTCGTCCATGACATATTCTGGCGACATGCATTCGATCTCCATCCATGCATGCATGCTTGCATGTACGTAGTCATGCCCGGAGCATAATTAATTAATGTCAGTCTCAATAGCAGTTTCGTAGAGTTTTATGAGTATTCAATACGCTGACATGACACTATATTAATGAAGAGAGAGATGACAAGAGTTTTATGAAAATAGAGATAGTTTCATCCTTACGAAATTCTTATGCACCGTTTCCAAAATTTGGGTGCATTGGAAACTGGGAGATGAAATCCTCACTAAGACTGGCCTAATGGACATGGGAACAAAGAAGCTTGCAGAAGCTCACAAGAGAAAGAAAGACTGTGCGTAATTTAATTAAATATTCCCATCCCAATACCAGCCAGTAATAATACGATACTCTACTTTGTCAACTCCGAACATTTTTGTACTCTCTCTTAGGGCACGTACAACGGGTTATTTCCCTCGTCTTTATACGGTGTTTTTACAAAAAGGACCCTTGCATGTTGAAGACGAGTCGTCCTCGTCGTTTCGTGAGGCGACGAGTCCGGCTCGTGCTCCGAGACTCGAAGCGACGAGAAGGTCGCGTTGTACAGCCTCGTCTCTGAGATTTCAAATCGACTGCAGCGGGCGAGAAAAGTATCCTCCACAACACTTCTTCCCTGCTTGCCTTGCTCATGGCGTCGTCAGGCGGTCGTGTGGGAGCCGTGCGCCTGCCGCGGAGCTGCTGCCGGCTGCCCAGGCGTCCTGCGCGTGCCCTTGCCAGCTACCATATGGCTCTGTGTGTGTCGCCGCCGGGTGCCCGGCACAAGCGACCACCGGGTCACCGCATGCGACATGCTGCTGGCCGCCCTGCGACCGCCGGGCTGTTCGATCTGCTCTCTAATTTGATTTGGTTCTGTTCGGTCAAGGAGCAAAGAAAAGAAGAAGCTGCACTAGCGGTACATATGAGCATCAGGGCTTGGCTACCACCACACGGCAAAGGAATAAAGATAAGAGAAGCCACAAGAGAGGATGGGACAAAAGTGATTATTATATTGATGGTTCAAAAATATTATAATCATATTGCTACTATATATATAATATAATTATTATATTGATGATTTTAAAAATTATTATAATTATGTTGCTCTTATTTACACTACTGCAGAGTGGGGCTTTAGCCCCGGTTTCCCAACCGGGGCTAGCAATCCGGAACCTTTAATCCCGGGTGCTCTCAACCAGAGCTAAAGGCTCCCATGAGAAAAAATAAATATGCGTCTATGAGATTCGAACTCAGCACCTCTCGTCTCGGGCACACTTACCAACTTGGCTACACAACCCACGTGATATAGTTCTGGACGTTTTCCTTTTGAATTCACTCGTGAAGGACCGACCTTTAGTCACGGTTGGTAACACCAACCGGGGCTAAAAGATCACCATTTAATCCCGGTTGGTATTACCAACCGGGTTCACCTTTAGTCTCGGTTGGTTTTACCAACCGGGACTAGAAGTCTTTAGTCCTGGATGCAATTTTTTACCGAGACTAAAGCTCAGTTGATAGATCGTTCAAATTAAAGGTATGTTCTCTAATAGTGTTATCTTTGATATATTTTCTATCAAATAGCCACACATTGGTATACAAAAGTTTATTTATAGTTGATCCTAACTACATGCAAAACATTAAATAGTTTAGAGGCAAACCCCTGTCTCTAGGTTGTATGATATGTCTTTATATCTGTCTGTACGATAGATTTGAGATGCTTACAAATCACTGTCTATGGGTTGTACATGCCCTTAGCACATGTACAACCCACAGACGAGCGCGGGGTATCATCTGTAAGAGTCTCGAATCTGACATATATATAGACAACTGTTGACGTCGGAAGTGATCCGAATCACACACCAGCAGGGCTAGAACGCCCAAAGAGGTTGCAGATCAACCTGAGACAGCAAGGAACCTAACTAAATAGATGAAAACCGATCGAGAGACCGGTTTAGGTCGATTTAGGGTTTTGATTCCCTGTGTTGATAACTCTAGAACCCCTCCGGGGAAGACCCGTCGGGGAGAGGCACGTAGAGGTTGCTCTAGGACCAGCAAGGCCGCCTAGAAAATCACCGAATCTCGCTGAGAGATGCGTCGAACAACAAGGTAGAGGGAAAAAAGGGGTAAAAGAGATAGTAGATTGATTTTGTCGATTAGGGTTGGATGCCTCAATCGACCATGATCCTGTCATATATATATAGAGGGGGTTGGTCTTATCCCAATAGGAAACATCTCCAAATACGATCCCCAAGTTTTCTATCCGAACTCTATCAAAATATGGAACTCAAGAGTCCAATCCGGAATAGACAAAATAAACCTGATTTCGTTGATTCTTAAACCGACTAAACCGGTTTAATGGGCTCTGTAAACAATGGCCCAGCTGATTACATTGATTAATGGATCTTCAAAACCCTCATAGCAAGATGGATCCTCGAACCGATACCTAAATCGGCATTCATCATCATTCTAGTGTTTTCGACCAGCGTCACCTGGTCGGAAGACATCTAGCAAGCAAACCATCTTACTTAGAACATCTGACCTCTTAGATACAAAGCATTTAGAAGATAAATTCGTCTTCAAAATATTATCAGTGTAATACACCTTCTAACCTTTCTATTCGCTGATGACACTTTTGAGTGTCAACATATGCCCCCTGTTTTTAGGTGATCTTTAGTAGAACCTAAAACAAACCGAACAACAACGATGTTCAACTCCTCAGTCATTCAATAATCATAGTCATTTTTGTTCTAAGGGTGATACATGTATCAGCCATTGTTTGGAAATCATTCAGGCCTCTTGCCAAACACTTGGAAAGTATTTTTTCAAATACCTTCCATTTATTGCTCTTGGGAGACTTTCACCTTTTAATGTCTCTAGCATATATGCATTCCCGAATATTACTTTGACCACTTTATAAGGACCTTCCCAACTTGGCGACCACTTGCCAAACTTATTGCTCTTCGATCCAAGCGGCAGTATAGTTTTCCATACCAATTTTCCCACTTGAAACGATTTACTCTTCACTTTCTTGTTGTATGTTCTGGCAACTCGGGCTTTGTCTTTCTCCATCTCCTTAAAAGCCTTCAATCTCTTGTCGGTTACTTCATCAATGTTGTCCATCATGGTATCATGATACATAACAGCAGATAAATCATTTTGTTTAGCAAGTCTATATACACCCAGATTCACCTCAACAGGCAACACCGCTTCTTGGCCATATACCAGTTCAAACGAAGTAACTTTCGTAGCGCCATGTTTTGATATACGATGAGCCCACAAAGCTTCAGACAAAACCTCATGCCACCTCCTCGGGTTATCCTCAATCTTCTTCTTGATAAGCTTGATCAAAGTCTTGTTACTAGACTCAGCTTGGCCATTAGCTTGAGCATAGTATGGAGATGAATTAAGCATCTTTATCTTATATAATTTGGCAAAATCTCGTACTTCTTTAGAAATAAAAGAAGTTCCCTGATCTATAGTTAGTGTCTGAGGAATGTCGAATCTATGTATAATACGTTCAGTAATAAACTCAATCACCTCCTTATGTGTCATGTTCTTCAAGGGTACCACTTCAGTCCATTTAGTGAAATAATCCGTAGCGACCAGGACAAAGCGATGTCCCTTTGAAGATGGGGGATATATTTGGCCAATGAAGTTTAGCCCCCAACCACAAAAAGGCCACGACTTGATGATAGGATGAAGCATAGCAGCAGGTGCAAGCTGTATATTTCCAAACTGCTGACACTCTTCACATCCTTTGTAATAACGAAAACAATCGGCCATCATTGTAGGCCAATAAAACCCAGCTCTACGCAATAACTATTTCATTTTTGGGGCCGATTGATGCGTACCACAAATACCTTCATGGACCTCTCCCATAGCTACTTTTGCTTGATCAGATCCCATACCACCAAACTGATCCTTTGTAGTAAATCTTCAGCGGTTCTTCGGTAAAGCTCATCATTGTGCAATACATATTTGAATGCACTTCACTGAATACATTGATCAACTCTAGTATTTGGATCATGAAGATATTTTAACAAGGGAGTCCTCCAATCCTCTAAATCGGCCTCATCCTCATTAGTAATTAAATTGGACCGATCCGTAAAATCTACAGAAAAGCCAAGTTGACCAAACATTCCAAGATCGACCAGGTCAATCGGACGAACTGGTTGACCTAATTCACAGCCAACCTGGTCGGTCAAGTAATCTGATCAAGTAAGCTCAAAACTGACCTGGTCACCTGAGTAAATCGGCTGTAACGGTTCAAAACTAATCTGGTCGACTAAACGAGCCGATCGAACTGGTTCTTTGTGACTTGTACACAAAACTTCAAAACACTGATGCATCGGCTTTATGTGAAAATTACGCCTACTGACACTATAGCCAGATGCTTGCTGAGCTAACATGTTGGCTTCATGATTCTCAAGTCTCGGTGTTGATGCTCACTAAGTGTCATATTCTTAGCATCAACAAGGTCATATAACACAACACAAGGACCTAAAATCAACCAAAAACCTTTTATAAACTAATGATTTCCACTTGTCCTTGAGTTTTATTTGAATGTAGGTAATTGCAGGGTTTTTGAGCAAAATGACCAAGAGGACCCACAAGGAGGCGAGCACACTCACCTGGGCTCACTTTGGGCCAAGGTGGGGTGGCGCCCGCCACCCCTCACTGGCGGCCGCCAGAGGAGTGAGGCCCAAACTCCTCCCCTGCCACGTCACTGATCCACGGGAGGCGTGCCACACTCATTTGCAGCCATTGATCACTTAGGTCGTTGCATCCAAGGGCTAAGAAGAGATGTCACGTGGATCATGACCTAAATTGCCCATGTGACGGTTTTTGGACATGCAACCGACCTTGGAACCGCCTCCCTGGAGCTCCTGGATGCCGTTGAAGCAATGACGGTGGATCCAACGGCCAGGGGGGTGGCGACCGCCACCTCACTCACCCCCTGACCTAACCCTAGGTCTATAAGTACCCCCTAGGTCCCTTAGGCTATAAATAGGACCCCCCGAGCTCATTTGTACTCAGACCTCACCTCATTAGTCCCACTCTCTTGTAAGCGAAGCTCTGGTGAAGTAACACTCTAGTTGAGAGACTTAGAGTGAGAGCGAGAGTGAAGAAGAGAAGAGCTGGAGTTGTAATAGAGGATCTCCCAGAGTCTCTGGTATAATTCCAAGTCTTTCTTCATTTATATTAATGTTCTTCTACTTTCAGCATTTACTTTAAGTTCTTTACTTATTGTTCTTGTTGAGTGCTTTCGATCATAGATAACTTAGTATTTAGTTTGTATCTAGTTTGGGTTCTTCGCTGAGTAATCAGTGCTCTAGTTTTGGACGCAATATTAGAGTAGTATATATTAGTGTAAGCGCGGTGCTTAGACTAGTTATACCTTAGTTTGTGGCTAGCCCCCCGGATAGCTGTGGTAGCAAACAGGTGGTGACAGCCCGGGGAGCCTTGAATTCCACCACATAGATGGGTTAGTTCTTAAATCATAAACCTCGTTGTGCATGTCTCAGGTAAATAGTCCAGAGGGTGTGTACGGTTCGAAGAACTAGATAAAACCTTTATTGCTAAGTTAGTTGTGATCATAAGTGTGTAGGAAAACATTAATCTGTTCATCGGCCAGACCCCGCCGATTTAGTTTAGTAATAGTTAGTTTTTCTTTCTTTTTAGTAGTAGTAGAAATCAACCCCCATTCATACATTTCGATCAACCTTGCTAGAATCACTAGTTGTTCATAGCAGTCCTAGTGTTAGTTCTGCCATAGTAGCTTCCCTGTGAAAATAAATACGATACTCGGTTACTCCCGGGTGAAGTGCTACAATTGACTTATTCTGTGCGCTTGCGGAATTTACCAATAGTCATAAGAATAGTTAGTTATACTTCTTACATTAAGAAGTACCAACAAGCCTTCCTAGCGCCATTGCCGGGGATAGATTCCATAGTCTACTCCTAGTGATGACGTTAGCAAGAGTCAACACTCGGTATATGCCAAATTTGGAATTTGGTAAAGCGATCAATGATATTAATGCACAATTCAAGATAAACATTCAGCGATCCTTCTAAACATTGAAATTCACCAGCAACTTGTTGTACTACTAATAAGGAATTGTCGTAAGCCTCAACTTGTTTAACTCCCATGGAATCCAGTAATTTCTAAACCGAACAACAAAGCTTCATATTCAGCTTGATTATTGGTGCAAAAATAATCTAGTCAGTGCGGATACATGGGTGTATGCCGGATCTTGAAATGATGAGTGATTGTCAACTGGTATGATGTGCATGTTCTTTGGCTTGTGTTGTGCAGGTGTCGAGCTCGGAGACGGTGATCGAAGAAAAGGTGAAGGTCAAGTAGAGACGTGTCGTGTCGATGGACCCGGGGCGGTGAAGGGCGAACGTGAGGCTTGGACTGACGGACCGGTGGCCTAAGGATTAGTTGTGGTGGCTGACAGCCTGGGACAGCGATAAGTGAAGACTTGTGGGTGGACGGGGTGCACGGGCGGTGCATCCCTCTACAACGTTGGTTTGGTGGTAGAGCCCCAGAAAAACCACCGAGTGGATGGTTTCCAGGTTTGGGCCTCAAAACCTGGGTGCTGGCCGGTTTCCGAGTTTAGGCCTCAAAACTCGGGCTAAGGATGGTTTCCAGGTTTGGGCCACAAAACCTGGGCGATGGCGGGTTTCTGAGTTTGGGCCACAAAACTCAGCCTGAGGAGTGGTTTCCTGGTTTCAGCCTCAAAACCGGGGGGAGGTCCAGAAAAATGGACGGAGGACGAGTGGTGGCACGTGGCGGTATCAGGTGAGGTCGCGTTGAATCGAAGCTACTGGATGTGCGGGCGTGGCCGTCGGATCGACTACACCTCGAGTTGGACAGGAAAACCCTTAGGGTTAGCCTGCTCACTCATTAGCAGTAGGGGTAGTAGGGGAATAATTGTATTAGGCTATATTAGGAGAGGCAACCCCTCCGTCCAAACCATCTCAGTCATTTGCTATTCTCTTCTAGGGCTTCTTGCTTCCCATTCCCTGCTGTAGCTACTGAGATCCGCAGAGACGGCTAATCATACCTCTGTGTATTAGGATTTTGCAAAAACGGGACCGGGTTTCCGTTGCCTCCTCGTGGGGACGATTTTCGGCTAGCAATTGAGATTGTGATTCACGTTCTTGAGTTGCTCTTCGCGTTTTGTTTTTTGTCTCAATTTCCTATCGCTCGATCTCTCTCTACGTTGCTCCAGTTGCAAAATTGTTTGAATCAACTTGTTCTTTACTGTGAGGGGATCATTCTACCAAAGGAATTCAACTCAAACATCACGAACAAGTAGATCGGTTGGTTTTTGTTTTGGATCGATTTTTCTCTCCTTTGTCCCCAATTCTTCAAATTCACCGATTTGGAGTTAAGTTCGAGCCATGATCTCTTAGGAGTAGCTCACTAACATCCTAGGAACTCCTCATACCAAGTCTAAGCTTTAGGGCTTTTGATTCGGAGGAGATCAGGTTGAATCCGCGGAAGAACTGTGCTGGATATGGGGCATCGAATGCTGAGCACGAGGGCATCGGACGCTGAGCACGAGGGCATCAGACGCTGTGTTCATCACATCGGACGCACCGTTGCCATGTGTCAGTTTCTGTGCTTTTAAAGGGGCATCAGACGCTACAGTCCAGTGTCCAATGGTCATGCAGTGAGGTTTTGGGAACGCTCTTTTTGCATCGGACGCAGCAGGTGTGTTGGCATCGGATGCTCCGTTGTCATCAGACGCTCCGAGGCCTTAGCATTGGACACTGAGCTTTCACTATAGCAGCATCCGATGGCTGTCCAGTAAGGTTTTCTCATTGCCTATTTCACATCGGACGCGCCAGCCAGAATCACATCGGACGTAGTCCAGCGTCCGATGCTCTGAGTTCTGCGCTGTTTCGTCCGTAGCTCGTTCGTCCAACTTCCGATTTGATTTTGGGTTGTTGCGTTGGGTTTCTAGAGTTGTGTAGTGTCCCGCTGTGCTTCTTGAAAGCATCCACCCTACATCTAGGGTCGTGGACACTAGCAAGCTCTAGGTTTGCTCTTGGGGTTGATTTTTGGGACATTGGCTATAAGTTTCTGAAAAGAAATTTGAAGCTCCCATTCACCCCCTCTGGTCGCCTTGCTTTAGCATTCTCGGTCCTTCAATTGGTATCCGAGCAGGTTAAGGATCTTCCACTTTAGCCGGTTCCAGATCCACAGAAGGCGACATGGATCGCGGTGTTGGCAAACCGCCGTTTTCGATGGGACAAACTATGCATATTGGAAGATACGTATGCCGGCCTATCTTTAGAGCATGAGTGCTTCGGTTTGGGAGATTTGCAGCTCTGCCAATTACGTGGTCTTGGCTGCTCGTGTGACTCAACAGCAGGTCGATGAGCACGATGCCAATAGCCGAGCCTGTAATGCTCTTTTCTCGTGTTTGAGCATGACTGAGTTTGATCGCGTTTCTCATCTCACCACGGCTCAGGAGATTTGGGCGACTCTCATGCGCTTTCATGAGGGAACCACTCAAGTCAAAACCCGTCTCTACGAGTCACACAAGCGTGAGTATGAGAACTTCCGACACATGCCTAGGAGAGCATAGATAGTTTATTCGCTCGCTTTCAGGTCATTGTCAACAGGATGAGGGCTAAAAGAGAGCTTTTGTTGTACGACGATCCTGAGAGAGCTCTCAAGCTCCTTCATACTCTTGATCGGTTGGTGTGGGACTCCAAAGTTCAGCGATCATCGAATCGCCTAACTATGAGACTCTCACTTGCGATGAGCTCTTTAGTAAGCTCAAGTCCAGTGAGATTGATGCCATGGCGAGGGCTTCTTATGAAAATCCTTTTGGCCCGTCGATGGCTTTAGATTCTGGCTCTTCTGCTAACACCTCTGGAGGCTTTGCACTTTCTTCTCTTTTGCCTGTTATAGAGGAGCAGTTGGAGTTCATGGGAGACGACGAGTTGGCTTTGCTTGCCTACCGGTTCTTGCGGTTCCACAACAACCGCATGAACCGTCGCCATGGAGGAGGACGAGCTGGATGCTACGAGTGCGGTGACTCCGACCACTTCATCGCCAACTGCCCGACGAAGAACAAGCAAGCTTTTGGCAAGGGCGATCGTGGCCACAAGTACGACTCCAGCAAGCACAAGGAGAAGTACGTCCCCGCAAAGCACAAGTGGAAGGGCGGCTTCAACAAGGAGTACATCAAGGAGAAGTATTTGGAGAAAGCCCAGGCCGAGCAGCGTGCTTTCTTCGCCATGCTCAGCGATGTCGACGACTCGGACAACGACTCCACTGCTTCAAGCGATGATGAGTCCGAGAAGAAGAAGATCGAGGACAAGCTGAACGGCCTCTGCTTCTTTGCCGACAATGAGGGCTTCTGCACCATGGCCCTCGACAATGAGGTCAACAACGAGCTGGAGGAGATCCCTCGGAACGACGACGACGACGGCTCCTCCTAGGTATCTCAGACTCCTGATGAACTCTCTGCTGAGGTCGACAAACTTACTGCTGCTCTTCTTAGTCAAGAAAAGTTGTTGAGACTTGCTGCTAGAGAGAGGAAGGAGTTTAGGCAGAAGTGGGAGGATGCGGTGAAGGAGCTTGAGTCTGTCGAGTCCACCGTTGTCATGACCGAGGAGGATGAGTGTGAGATGTGCTCCGAGCAGATGACTGACCTACTCACTTTGAGGGAGAAGTATGTGGCTTTGGTTGGAGAGGTGGATGAGCTTAGGGCTAGACCTATTTTGCTTGGTGCATGCAAGTCTTGTGCAGGCTTGCAATCTGAGTTGGCAGAGAAGGATGCAAAGATTGAGTCTCTTGAGAAGGCCAACTTAGGTAGCACCAGTGTGTCCAGGTGTGCTTTGTGTGAGGGTTTGGAGATGGAGATGGCCAATGTGAAGCATGACAAGATGCAAACCGAGGAAGAAAACACATACCTTCGGACCATCTTGTCGTGGGTTTCTAGTGGGGAGCCGCAGCTTGGCATGATGATTGCCCAATTCAAGCGTGTTGCTGGAGGTCCAGGTGTTGGTTTTGCTCAGGGTGTGGAGAGTGCTACTTCTTTCGGGAAGATCGGTGAGTCTAGTGGTCTTAAGCCGAGTGAGAAGCCCAACTCCACCACTACTCCCAAACCAATCAATATTCCACCCAAAGAGCCTCTCAATCCTAACACCAAAGATGGAGTATTTGTGGAACCTCCAAGAGCTCCACCCAAGAAACAAACATGGGCTCCAAAACCAAACCACTTAAGGAACAAGCTTGACACTATGCCACCAATCCAAGAGGAGCTCATGCCACAAAAGAACCAAGTGATCCACACTCAATACCGTGAGTACCAACAACCGCCTATGAGAGCGGTGAGGTACCATTGTGAGCACTATGGGAGAGATGGACACTTGAGGGAGTTTTGCTTTCGACACAAGAGAGAGGAGCATTGTGCAAAGGAGATGAACAACACAGACATGTACCATCCTTAACATGATGTACATGTGCCGAACATTCAAATGATGTACATGATGCCTCAAGGTCCTAGGCCACAAGGAGGTTTTGCCTGGCGGGATCCTAGTTTTGTAGGCTATGGACCCCGTGGCGGTGGCTTTGTTGTTGAGCGTTACGCCCACCGCGTTTTGGCTATCGCGGTGAGCGCTCTCCTCCTAGCGGACCACGTTTTCCTGTGCGTGGTGATCGCTTTCCCCGTAGGAATGCTAGGGATGGTTTTTATACTGACCGTTCTTTTGAGCAGCCGGGACAACACTGGTACTCTTCCCGTTTTACTCACCCCAGTGTTGGACCGTATGCTCACCCTATGTCTTTTTATTGATGTAGGTAAGTCGATTGGAGAACGTTTGGTTGGTGGATTCTGGATGCTGAAGGCATATGACCAAAAACTCCAAGTGGTTCTCCAGTTTTAGTCCAGTCACCGGAAAGGAGTTTATCACCTTCGGTGACAATAGCAAAGGTAAAGTGCTATCCCGTGGTTCTATGCGAGTTAATGAGCATTTTGTCTTACGTGATGTTGCTCTTGTATCGAATTTGCATTTTAACCTTCTTTCCGTTTCTCCACTTTTTGAGGATTACTGTGAGATTCGTTTTAAGCTGAATCTCAGTCGTATTTTAGATCCTCAGGGCAATCTTGTATGTTTGATTTCGCCCTTTGGGAAAGTCTTTCGTGCAAATTTCTCGGAGTCTTTTGGCATTTCTCACTGTCTTTTGGCTGGATCCTCCTTTGACCTTTGGAAATGGCATAGGAGACTTGGTCACTTGAGCTTCGACTTGCTTGCACGCCGGGCACAACGCCTTCGCCTTCCTTCTTGACTTGGCGGATGGCACTTTCGCCGCACGCAAGCCTGTGTCCGACCTCCCTCCAAGTGCCACGACGCCATCGTCTTCCTCCCGACTCGGCCGATGCATCGCACATCCCCATGTGCTCTCGCTCGTCGATGCCACATGCCAGCTACCACAGCTGGTCCTCTGGCCCTCTGGTCCGTTAGTCCAAGCCTCACGTCCGCCCTTCACCGCTCTGGGTACATCGGCATGGCACGTCCGCCGCACGACACGCCCATCCTTCACCGCTCCCGGTCTGTCGGCACGACACGTCTCTACTTGACCTTCACCTCGCCATCGACCACTGTATCTGAGCTCAACACCTACACATCAACACAGCCAAGAGACACATGTTGCACACGCACGCCAACCCGGTAAACACACACAACTCAACGCCACCGGTTAGTCATAAGCAATAAGTGCATAGCTAGATATAGACTCAACCGGGTAAAAGCCTCAAACCTTCCTCATCAAAGTCAATCATTCATCATATATGTTCTCAATCTCCCCCTTGATGAATGCATTGACAAGCAATAAAACCAAAAAGGAAGGGTTTGAAGGCAAACCTCATTCAAGTGCCCAAAAGCCAAACAAAAGCAAACACAAGGCCACTTGATATGAGGAAGGGTCATGAAAACTCCAAATAAAAGCTCTCGGTCCTGAAAGAAACGGGAAAAGCGGGCAAAGCCTCCACACAACCGAAGAGTCAGGCACTCAAAAACCAATCTCAAATAAATTTGTCAAACAATCATCACAAAAGAAACCAAGGTACTTATCCACTTGGGTTCACTTGGGTCGAAATTTCTCCCCCTTTTTCTCCCCCTTGATGATTGAATTGACAAAAACTAGGCACAAGAAATGGTTTGAGATACCAAAACCGAAAACTTGGTCCCTAAGACATGGCCAATGGCAAAGGATCGGAGCAACAACTCATCAAAGAGCAAAACTCGATCACACAGAGCGAAAAACTTGGTTCCTAAAGACATGGGCAACGGCTCGACGCAACCAAGTCAAGAATGAGCTAGCCCTCAAGAAAAGGCAGAAAATGGCTCAACACCACTAGCTCAAGGCTCGATACCAATTGAGGCTGAAACAACGCGTTAGAATGCAACCAATTACAAACAGCCAAGAATTGGTGAAAACAGCTAGTTCCTCAACACACAGGCACATAGGCTCGACGCAACTAGTTGAAGGATCCATACCAATCAAAAATACCAAGCAAAAACTGCTAGTCCTTCAAAAGAGAGGCAAAACCAGCTCAACACGACTAGTAGGCTCGATACCGACTGAGAAAAACATAAGGAGAAGCTCAAACTAAATGGAGCACAAACACTCGGAGCACGCGGAGAAGCAGCAAGACAACAGTGACTCCCCCTGAAGGTAAGCCTACACACAAAGGCTATGCAACAAAGCACATGACACCAATTGCACTCCATACCAAAAGATGGATATCAATTGAAACACGTAAAAGAGCTATACCAATTGAAGAAGAACATAAGAGAGCTAAACTCCCCCTAGCTCAAAGCTCTCCCCAAAATGCATGACTCTCCCCTTTGTGCCAACACTCAAGCTCCCCCTTGCAAACAGCTTCTCCCCCTTGACAAAAGGGAGCATGCTGAGGGGTTTTGACATTTTTCACAAAGTTGACACAAACACAAGACAAGTCATCAACCAAAAGCATATGGGGGCTTTGAGAAGCATTGAAAGTGGCCACAAAGTGTATCGGAGCTGGGGGTATGTACACTAAGCTAAAAATGCATGATATGCACAATGCAACAACTTCAAGTGTATAGCAATCAGAATGAAAAGATGCTCAAAAGGGTGCTGCCCTGAAAGTGTAGCAACCAATACAAATGCTAGCAAAGGCTCAAACTGATCAAATGAATACGAAATATGAACAACTAAGCATATGAGCAGTTTTAAGCCATTTGAAAAGGAGTCCACCACTAAAATAGCACTTAGCATGAATAGACAGGAAATCGAGTAAGTGCTAACTCAAGTATAAAAGGTGAACTACCCCTAGCAAAGTTCAAACATCATGCCATCGAATGAAGCATATACTTGTGTTATTTTCAAATTTTATCGGAGATTGCAGCGGTATTAACACAAGTTCAAATTAAAGCATGTGATTGCGAGAGGTTAAAAGCATGGTCATTGCCTAACTTTTCAACCGGGCTAAGCCTATGCAACAAAAGCAATCGAAAGCTTAAAGCACCGGTTTCGGTCTTACACTACACGGCTCAAGTTTAACTCAAAAGTGCAATGAGAAACAGTCTCGATACCGTGAGGTGCTGACACATGCAATCCCATCTCGATCTTTTCATTTCACTTAGACTTGGATCAAATTTAAGCACAAGGTAAATATGAACAATCCAAGCAAGTGAATGACTCAGTGCAAGAGACATAGCAACCTAGCATTCAAAAGATAGCACAAGTGATCTCAACACATCCTACCCATGCTAGTTGCCACTCTCAATGGTGAACAAATTAAAGGTTTCATAGTTGATTAATTAAGTTCACCATTTGCAAAAATAGCTTAGCTCATAACATGTATCAAGTGATCAAAAAGAGCCTAAGCTACAAGCATCATCATGAATAAACAGGGCATACCAAAAAGAGCATAATCTCATTCTCATTGCTCTAAACATGAAGCTCTAAAATGCACTAGATTACATGATGAAATGCATGCAAAAGCTAGTCTATCAAAGACAAAGAAAAACTAGCGTAAAAAGGAAAACCCAAAACAAAAGGGTATCGGAGAAGTCCAACTAAGATACAACAAGCAAAATGCTTCCCTGACTAAAAGGGAAACACACACCAAACTCACAAGAGAAGAGCCAAGAAACGCTCAAGCGACAGCCAGCAAAAATCCACATCGGAAAGACCACACAGCAAAGGGGTCAAGGAAGAAGAGTACCAAAACCCGAACTCAGAAGTGTGTCGGAGGTACCTCATGAAGCGCATGACCGCCTGCTGGTGTGATACCCGAGGGGACGCCTGAATCTGCTGAACTCCGGGGCACCTGCCTCGCCGAAGTCGTCTCCCCCTCGCCTGATGATGTCACTCCCACAGGTGCAACTAGTGCTCGCTGGAGAGCTCCTCGAACGAAACCCCAAGTTGTGGAAGAAGTGGGATCGGGTCCGTGAGCCGAAATGCTCTCTCCAGGTTCCTGTTCTCCTGCACACTCAAAAGCAGAAGAAAGCACAAGGCATTGTCTCGTCTAGTGTGACCTCAAGGTCTCCACGAAAATGGTTAGTCACATAATAAGCGTAAGGTGAACTCTCAACAAAAAGAGATCTACCTATGAATGATACCGCAAGGAGATCTGAACTCAACCTAGTCAAGACTACCATGCAACAGGATAAAGCACTATATAGCAAAATGCAGCCTAAAGACATGATCAACCCAAACACAGCCTAAACCTCAACACATGCTACAATGCAGGATAATGATAGCAATAGATCCAATAGCATGTAACATGATAAAATTGTGGAAAGGCTAGAGCTCAAACTAATCATATCAAAAGGATACATGTACCTAACCAAAACTAGCACCAGAAAAGTGACACCTAATGAACATCATACCACTACTAATCAAGCTCATGGAGTAATATGGTAAAACATGGCACAATGTTCATGAGGATCACAAACTAGCATAAAAAGTGGATTAACCACCAAAGCTGTACACAAAGCTAGCATGACATGATATACAAGATAACACATGCTAGACTAACACAAAACATGATACAAAAGAAAATGTACATGTAAGAACTATACAAGTGAGCACATGAAAGTCCATCTCATACCACAAGACAAATCATGGATGTACAAGGTATGAGTGTATGTGAAAGCTCACCAAACTGCAAAAGCCTCTTTGGAGGCAATTCTAAGCGGGGTGTTAAGAACCATCAACTCTTGATCACATCTAAAAGATCAAGCTCCATCAGGCGCATGTTCTCCACCCCGCGTCCTCATATCTACACACAAGGGGACAAAATAACCCGAGTCTTGGATCCCGAAGGGTTAGCAAGCATGTACTTGGGAACCCAAGACTTGGTCACAAATCTCAACTTATCTTGTGGAGCATGATGCAAATGTTGGTTCAAATGCAATTGTGAAACACCCTTGGAAGCATTCCTCAAAAGGACAACTCGAGGAGAAGAACGAGTCATACCACGGGAAAGGAGGAAAACATCTTCCAAGGTTTTTGTAGAAGAACCAATAGAAGCACCATGAAAAGCATGACGTGGACCAAGAGAAGAAGCACTAGAAGCATGTCCACGACCATGACCTATCCCACTAGAAAAGGATTCATAAAACCCATCAACAAAGAGGGGCTTCTTACTAGGAACACAAGTATTCATGCCATGAGAAGGGCTATGAACCACCAAGTTCCTAGAAGAGCGAGCTTGGCGCAAATGTTTGGCACGCCGATAGCAAAAGCTTTCTTGATGCCCATCTTTCTCACAAATAGAGCAATGGTACAAAGGCCTATTGGAAGGCACACCATTCTCCAACAAGTGAGAAGTCCCTTGGGGCTTAGAACAAGAAGCATCAACATTTAACTTGGTGCCAACACTAGGAGCACACGTGCCATGGGAAAGGCTACGCGGCTTCCTAAAAGCCTTAGCTCGAATTCGTCGCTCATGTTTGACATGGCGGAAACAAAAATCGAATGAGTGTCCATCCTTCTTGCAAAAGGTGCAATGGAAAACCGGATTGGGAGCACGAGTCCCAAAAATATGAGAAACACCCTTATCAAGAGAAGTCCCTTGGATATCACTCGAAGAAACAACAAGGTTAGGAGTAGCCATGAAAGAGATATCTGAAACCTTGGCACAAGTGCTGACATCAAAAGACTCACGCGCAGAACAAGAACTCAACTCCGGTTGCAAAGATGCAAAACCAGAAATATCAACATCGGAGTTGGAAGAAATGCGTGACTCAAATGACTTAGCACAAAGGCTCTTGCATCTTTTGGCCAAAACCTCATTTTCAAACATGAGGCGGTCACAAGTACCACAAGGAGTGTTTCTCAAGTTTTCGATCTCCTTTTCAATGCACTCGGCATATGTGGTACGCAAGAGCTCAATCTCCTTCTCAAGGTTGGCACTCATATCATTGTGCTCAACCAACTTAGCGCTCATATCATCGCGCAAAACCTTCAAAGACAAAACTTCTTTGTCTAAATCAATGCAAGATGTGCAAATGAAATTGGTGGAAGAAACATCACCATTCACATCAAGCAAAGAATCATGAGTAGCACAAGAAGTAAGGCAAGCATTCTTATTCACAGAGCATGAGCTACAAGGCTTAGAATTTAATTCAACAATTTTAGCCCTAGCATGCTCAAGTTCATCTACACATGTCCTGTGAATCAAACATAATTCTCTAAGTCTAGCAACAAAAGATTCACAAGAATCACATGGTGACAAAGCATTTGACTTTAGCAAGGCTATTTCAGTTTTAGCACAATCAAGGTCCTTGCCCAAGTCAATGCAAACTAAACATGGTTTGGAAGCATTTGATTTCAATAATTCATTCTCAGATTTTAAGCTAGCAAGAGAAAAGCCTAGCTCATCATTCTTCATAACCATGTCACTACAAGAGGTGCAAGGCAAAGAGGCACTAGACTTCAACCTAGCAATGGAGCATTTCAAATTTTCAACCTTTCTACGCAAGGTATCACAAAGCTCATCATCCCTAGAGCAAGCCTCATAAAGGTTGTGCAAGGTCACAAGACCACAAGCAAGTGTACCTTTCTTGGCCTTGCCAAGTTGACATAGGAGATCCTCCGGTGAAAGCTCGTCATGTCGTAGAAGGTTCAGCAGATCGTTCACCTCGCGATCCCTGTCATCAACTGCACTCCTCCTTCCCAAGATGTCGTCCTTGGAAACATTCAAACCAAAAGACAAAGACATACTTGAAGAAGAACTTGGTGCTACTTCCAAAAGCACCGTTAGTGTTAGCCAAACAAAAGCTCAACACCTCGACAAGGAAAGTCGAAAACAAACCGCTCTCAAAAGGTCGCCTTCGCGGATCCGGAACCGGTTAAGGTAGAGAGATCCTTAACTGGCTCCGATACCAATTGAAGGACCGAATTGGCGACTAGAGGGGGGGTGAATGGGAGCCTAAAAATTTCTTCCAAAATCCTAGCCTCTGTCCCAACAAAATCAACCCCAAAAGCTTCGGACTCAAACGTGATGCCCACGACCCTCGGAAAGAGGGTGGATGATCCCTAGGATCATAGTGAGGCACCACACAAGAGAGCGAACCAAAGCTCTCAAAACTCCGAGCCAAGTTCGTGCCTAAAAGACCCACTCCCAAACGTAGATAGAGGGCTACGTCGGGATTCCTCCAAATACTGATGCTAACTCGTAGAAAAGGTATGTAGAGAGGTTCCTAGGTGAACTCTAGGAGCAAACGAGAAGTCCGAAAGCGAAGCCGAAAAGTCGGGAGAGCAAACGCACTAAAATGCAACCTACAGCCGTTTCGCGGACTGTCCGCCGGCAGGCTCCCGGACTGTCCGGTGTGGGCCGGACTGTCCGCCACTAGGGGGCCGGACTGTCCGCCGGACAGACAGCAAAACAGCGAAGCTGCTAAAGTGTCCCTGCGCGGCTCGCGGACTGTCCGCGCCTATCAACGGCGGACTGTCCGCCAGTTACCCGAGAGGAAAAGGCCCGAGGCCAACAGCCACTGCTCGGCTGAAGCCCCGACTCGCGGACTAACTGTGGCTGGAGGGGCGGACAGTCCGCCACCGCCCAGAACACCCAAAAACGCCACGAGACAAAACAAAAATCGATTGGATCCTCACCAAATCAAATGGGGCTGCAACCAAACTTCTCCCAAGTGTTCTTCTACGTGTTGGGAAGCTAATCCTAGGATATCATCGCTTCAACCCAACTAATCCATGAGAAATCCGAAGAACACTAGAAAAGGGAAAGAAGGAAGAACAAAGACGATTTCGACCCGATCTACTTGTTCGTGAGGGTAGAGATGAATTCCTTCGGTGGAAATGTTCTCTTCACTTCAAAGAACAAGTTGATTCAAATGGAATCACAAAAGACGCAGCGTAGAGGGAGATCGAGTGAGGGGAAAAACATGGAGAAAAGAAGAAAGCGAAGAACAATTTCAAAACGCGAATTCAACCACGAATTGGATCCTTGGATTCAGAGGAATGGATGATTGATTAAGCACTCAGTGTCGGGCTACAAGCCACTCCTAGCAACTCAAAGCTTGGATGGCAAAAAGCTCAAGAACAAGAGCCAACTCTCCTCTAACCCTAGCCTTCTCTCACAAGCACAAAATGAGAGAGACACCGTCCAAGGATGGGCTGCCCTAACCAGCCCCCTTCATATATATAGGCGCATGTCCGAAGACCAAAACGCCCTCTCATGAAGTACTCAACCCAAATACCCCCAGGGGTAAAACTGTCCAACCCTAGCAGTTTTCATCCAACGGCCATGCGCCTTCTCATTCTTCGCTTCGCCTCGACGCAAGCTCCAGGACGCCGCCACGTGCCGTCACCGTCGACCGCCGCGCCTTCTCACCGATAGCTTCGCCGCAACGCAAGCCTCTCGGTGCCACCACGCGTCGACCGTCCTTTTGGACCTTCCCCCGGTTTTGAGGCCCAAACCGGGAAACCTGCCAGCCCAGGTTTTGAGGCCCAAACCTGGAAACCGTCCACCCCAAGTTTTGAGGCCCAAACTCAGAAACCCGCGAGCCCAGGTTTTGAGGCCCAAACCTGGAATCCGTCCATCGCGAGTTTTGAGGCCCAAACTCGGAAACCGGCCACCCGAGTTTTGAGGCACAAACTCGGAAACCGTCGAGGGTAGCTTTTTGAGGCTCAGCTACCGAACCCTCACCGTAGACGGGATGTGGTTCGCACACCCCGACCACCGGCACCGATGCCGATGCATGTCCAGCCTCCACGCCGGGCACAACGCCTTCGCCTTCCTTCTTGACTTGGCGGACGACACTTTCGCCGCACGCAAGCCCGTGTCCGACCTCCCGCCAAGTGCCACGACGCCATCGTCTTCCTCCCGACTCGGCTGATGCATCGCACATCCCCATGTGCTCTCGCTCGCCGATGCCACGTGCCAGCTACCACAGCTGGTCCTCTGGCCCTCTGGTCCGTCTGTCCAAGCCTCACGTCTGCCCTTCACCGCTCCAGGTACATCGGCATGGCACGTCCGCCGCACGGCACGCCCATCCTTCACCGCTCCCGGTCCGTCGGCACGACACGTCTCTACTTGACCTTCACCTCGCCATCGACCACTGTATCTGAGCTCAACACCTGCACATTAACACAGCCAAGAGACACATGTTGCACACGCACGCCAACCCGGTAAACACACACAACTCAACGCCACCGGTTAGTCATAAGCAATAAGCGCATCGCTAGATATAAACTCAACCGGGTAAAATCCCCAAACCTTCCTCATCAAAGTCAATCATTCATCATATATGTTCTCATCCATTACCTCGGGGTTTGCTAGTAATACCCGAGGAGGCACCAACCACTATTGAGGGGGAGGTCACTTCAGGTAGGGAGGCACCACGACACATCCAGCGCCCACACCCTCCTCAACAGATGATCGGAAACATCAACGAACGTGTCACTCGGTCAAGGTCACAACAAATCTCTTACTTTGCTCATTCTGCATTTGTTGCTGATTTTGAACCCCGAGATGTTGGACACGCTTTATCTGATCCGGATTGGGTCAATGCCATGCATGAGGAGTTAGAAAATTTTGAGAGAAATCGGGTTTGGGTTCTTGTTCCACCTCCTCCTGAGTGTCACCCTATTGGGACAAAATGAGTTTTAAAAAACAAACAAGGAGAGGATGACCATGTTGTGAGAAACAAGGCCAAACTTGTAGCCCAGGGGTATAGTCAGAAGGAGGGGATAGACAATGAGGAGACTTTTGCTCCTATAGCTCGTTTGGAGGCAATTAGGATCCTCTTAGCTTTTGTTGCATCCAAGGGTTTCAAACTTTTTCAAATGGATGTCAAGAGTGCCTTCCTAAAGGGCTACATAGAAGAAGAGGTGTATGTGAGACAACCCCCCGGTTTCAAAAATCCCAAGTTTCCAAACCATGTTTTTAAACTTCACAAAGCTTTGTATGGTTTGAAACAAGCCCCTAGAGCCTGGTATGATAGGTTGAAAACCTTTTTGCTTGCTAAGGGTTATAAAATGGGATGTGTGGATAAAACTTTTTTCTCCTCAAGCAAGGCAATGACACTCTTTTGGTTCAGATTTACGTGGATGATATCATTTTCGGTGGTTCTTCTCATGCTTTGGTTTCCATGTTTGCAGATACAATGAGCAGGGAATTTGAGATGAGCATGATGGGTGAGTTGACATTCTTTCTTGGATTGCAAATCAAGCAATCCCGAGAAGGGACGTTTGTGCACCAGGGCAAGTACACTAAGGACATAGTGAAGAAGTTCGATATGGGTGAGGCCAAGCCTCTTCCAACACCCATGTCGACCACAACGGCCCTGGATGCGGAGGAGGAGGGAGAAGTTGTGGACCAGAAGGAGTACCGAAGCATGATCGGGTCGCTGCTGTACCTGACGGCGACATGCCCGGGCATTCAGTTCGCGGTGTGTCTTTGCACACGATTTCAGTCAACGCCGCGCACCTCTCAACGTCAGGCGGTCAAGCGCATTATGAGGTGCCTTCGTTTCACTCATGAGTTCGGGCTTTGGTATTCTGCTTCTTCTACCCTCTCTTTGCGGTTACTCTGAGGCTGATTTTGCTGGTTGCCGACTTGATTGCAAGTCCACTTCTAGGACTTGTCAGTTTTTGGGTTCTTCTCTTGTTTCTTGGTCTTCTCGCAAGCAGTCTAGTGTCACCCAGTATACCACAGAGGCTGAATATGTTGTTGCGGCTAGCTGTTGTTCCCAATTGTTATGGATGATGACCACTTTGCGTGATTTTGGTCTGTGTTTTTCTCGAGTTCCATTGCTTTGCGATAGCACGAGTGCGATTAGCATTACTAAGAACCCTGTGCTTCATTCTAAGACCAAACACATTGATGTGCGCTTTCATTTCTTGCGTGACCACTATAAGAAGGGTGATATCGACCTTCGCCATGTCGACACTCATCATCAGTTGGCAGATATTTTTACCAAGCCTTTGGACCAATCAACCTTTGCTAGGTTGAGAGGTGAGCTTGGTGTGTGTTTCATATTTTAGTTGGGGGAAACATTTTGGTTATTGTATCATAGACCGACTCCTTTTGTTTTGGATTTTTAGTCTAATTTTATTTTGGTTTGTTCTTGTTTAGCCTTTGCATTTCATCATGTTTGCATCTTTACTTTTTCGAGCTTCATGTCCATAATCTTTAGAATGAATCTATGCTATGATTAGTGTATGCTCCGATGATATATGATAATGCTTGTAGCTTAGGCTCTTCTTGATCACTGATACATGTTGTGAGCAGAGATATCTTTTTTAGAACTGTGAATATACTTAATCAAACATAAAATTTGAAACTTGTTCACCATTGAGATTGGCAACTAGCATGTGTAGAATGTGTTGAAGCTACTTGTGTTATTCCTATATGCTAGGTTGCTATGTCTATAGTTCTCAGTCTTTCACTTGCTTGGTATGTTCATATTCTGTTAGAATTGAACCAAGTTTAAGTGAATTGAAAAGATCGAGATGGGATTGCTTGACAGCACATCATGGTATCAAGACTGTTTCTCATGCACATTGAGTTAAACATGAGCTGTGTAGTGTAGGACCGAAACTATTGCTTCAAGCTTCTGATTGCTTATGCATAGGCTTAGCTCGGTTGAAAAGTTAGGCAATGTCAAGCTTTCAACCTCTCGCAATCACATGCTGCAAACTTGAACTTGTGTAGAATCACCGCTGCAACCCCGATAAAATTTGAAAACACAAGTCTATATTTCTTTCTATAGCATGATGATTGAACTTTGCTAGGGGTAGTTCACCTTGTATACATGTTTAGCATTTGTTTGACTTCCTGTCTATGCATGTTTGGTGCTATTTTAATGGTGAAATCCTTTCTGAATGGCTTAAATCCGCTCACTATGCTCATATGTTCATACTTCATATTCTGTGATCCGTTTGAGCCTTTGCTAGCGTTTATACTTGTTGTTGAGTAGTCGGATCAGCACTCTTTAGAGCATCTATTCACTCTATTGACTATATACCTGAAGCTGCTAACCTGCATTTGAGACACATATGCATTTGCTTGGTTGTGCATTATCAACTAAGGGGGAGAAATTTGACAAATCATGTCCTAGTTGTGTGCATTCTAGAAGGCGGAGTTTATGTCCAGGGGGAGCTTTGCTCGTTTTGCTTCGATGAGTTGGTTTCTTGAGATGATGATTGGTTTGGAGCAGTTTTTCAGCTAGTTGTGTTGAGCCTTTGCCTCATTCTGGAGGGACTAGCTGGCTTACTCAGTTTTGGCTTCTTTGCTCTGAACTTCTCGCTAGCGGTGTTGAGCCCGGTATGCCTCTTTTTGAGGGCTAGCTTTGCTTTGCTTGGTTGAGTCGAGCCATTGCCCATGTCTTTGGGAACCAAGTTGTTCTCCTCACTCCATTCGATTTCTTTTGGCTTTGCGTTGCTTTTGGTCGATTGGTTGAGTTCGCTTCTTCCTTCTTCTTTTCGTCTATTCCATATGATTTGTGTTGGTAGTTGACAATGCACTCATCAAGAGGGAGATTGTGGATACATGGGTGTATGCCGGATCTTGAAATGATGAGTGATTGTCAACTGGTATTATGCGCATGTTCTTTGACTTGTGTTGTGAAGGTGTCGAGCTTGGAGACGGTGATCGAAGGCAAGGTGAAGGTCAAGTAGAGATGTGCCGTGCCGATGGACCCAGAGTGTTGAAGGGCGGACGTGAGGCTTGGACTAACGGACCGGTGGCCTAAGGATCAGCTGTGGTGGCTGACAAGCCTGGGACACTGACGGACTTGCGGGTGGATGGGGTACATGGGCGGTGCATCCCTCTACAGCGTCGGTTTGGTGGTAGAGCCCCAGAAAAACCACCGAGTGGATGATTTCCAGGTTTGGGCCTCAAAACCTGGGTGCTAGCCGGTTTCTGAGTTTGGGCCTCAAAACTTAGGGTGAGGATGGTTTCCAGGTTTGGGCCACAAAACCTAGGCAATGGCGGGTTTCTGAGTTTGGGCCACAAAACTCAGCCTGAGGACTGGTTTCCCGGTTTCAGCCTCAAAACCGGGGGAAGGTCCTGGAAAATGGACGGAGGACGAGTGGCGGCACGTGGCGGCATCGAGTGAGGTCGCGTTGAGGCGAAGCTACCAGATGTGCGGGCGTGGCCGTCGGATCGACTACACCTCGAGTTGGACAGGAAAACCCTTAGGGTTAGCCTACTCGCTCATTAGCAGTAGGTGTAGAAGGGGAATAATTGTATTAGGCTATATTAGGAGAGGCAACCCCTCCCTCCAAACCATCTCAGTCATTTGCTATTCTCTTCTAGGGCTTCTTGCTTCCCATTCCCTGCTGTAGCTACTGAAATCCGCAGAGACGGCTAATCATACCTCTGTGTATTTGGATTTTGCAAAAATGGGACCGGATTCCCGTTGTCTCCTCGTAGGGACGATTTTCGGCTGGCAATTGAGATTGTGATGCACGTTCTTGAGTTGTTCTTTGCGTTTTGCTTTTTGTCTCAATTTCCCGTCGCTCGATCTCTCTCTATGTTGCTCCAGTTGCAAAACCGTTTGAATCAACTTGTTCTTTTTTGTGAGGGGATCATTTCTACCAAAGGAATTCAATTCAAACCTCACGAACAAGTAGATCGGTTGGTTTTCATTTTGGATCGGTTTTTCTCTCCTTTGTCCCCAATTCTTCCGATTCACCGATTTGGAGTTAGTTTCGAGCCATGATCTCTTAGGAGTTGCTCACTAACATCCTAGGAACTCCTCATACCAAGTCTAAGCTTTAGGGCTTTTGATTCGGAGGAGATCGGGTTGAATCCGTGGAAGAACTGTGCTGGATCGGGGGCATCGGACGCAGAGCACGAGGGCATCGGACGTTGTGTTCATCACATCGGACATGCCGTTGCCACGTGTCAGTTTCTGTGCTTTTAAAGGGGCATCGGACGCTGACATCGGATGCTACAGTCCAGCGTCCGATGGTCATGCTTTGAGGTTTTGGGAATGCTCTTTTTGCATCAGACGCAACAGGTGTGTTGGCATCGGACGCTCCATTGTCATCGGACGCTCCGAGGCCTTAGCATCGGACGCTGAGCTTTCACTGTAGCAGCGTCCGATGGTTGTCCAGTAAGGTTTTCTCATTGCCTGTTTCACATCGGACGCGTCAGCCAGAATCACATCGGACGTAGTCCAGTGTCCGATGCTCTGAGTTCTGCGCTGTTTCATACACAACTCGTTCGTCCAACTTCCGATTTGGTTTTGGGTTGTTGCGTTGGGTTTCTAGAGTTGTGTAGTGTCCCGTTGTGCTTCTTGAAAGCATCCACCCTACTTCTAGGGTTGTGGACACTAGCAAGCTCTAGGTTTGCTCTTGGGGTTGATTTTAGGGACAGTGGCTATAAGTTTCTGAAAATAAATTTGAAGCTCTCATTCACCCCCTCTGGTCGCCTTGCTTTAGCATTCTCGGTCCTTCAGTTGGCTTAACATCTCAAATTTGGCACCATCAGGAGAAATAAGGATCACGCCAACACCTTGGTCGTCCTTACAAACCGACCCATCGAAATAAAGTTTCCATGGTGTAAAAGTAAAGTAACTGATCTCATCTTCTAAATCAATACCATGCTCAATAATGAAATCAGCAAGAACTTGACCTTTCAATGTTTTCAATGGTTCATAAGTCAAGTCATATTCAATTAATGCATACGCCCATTTGCCTATCCTTCCACTAAGGATCGGTTGATATAACATGTGCTTAATCACATCGGCCTGGCATGCAATCACACATGTACTAGATAGTAAATAATGCCCCATCTTAGCACAAGTATAGTATAATGATAATAACTTCTCAATATGAGTGTACCTTGTCTCGGGATCAAGAAGACGGTGACCAATATAAGTGATCACATATTCCTTGCCTTCATCTTCTTGTGTCAAAACAGCTCCGATAATCTTCTCTTCGGCAGCAATATACAATCTGAAGGGAACTCCTCTTCTAAGTGCTCGAAGAATCGGTGGGGATGACAAATATTCCTTTATCTCTTCAAATGCCTTTTGTTGCTCTGCCCCCCAAGTGAATTCAGATTCATCCTTCAACTTTAGTATGAGGGTAAAAGGAATAATCTTCCCAAACAAGTTTGCAATAAATCTTCTTAAGTAGTTCACCTTTCCCAAGAACTTTTGCAAGTCCTTTTTACATGTAGGCGCCTGAACTTTCTTAATCTTTTCTATCCTCTTGGGATCAATCTCTATGCCCTTGTCATGAATAATAAATCCCAAGAACTTTCCAACCAATACACCAAAGGCACACTTTAATGGATTCATCTTCAATCCATAGCGGCACTTCCTCTCAAAAGCTAGACGCAAATCAGCTAAATGAGACATATGAGCAGCCGATTTGATCACAATGTCATCAATATATACTTCCATGATTACACCAATTAAATCATGAAAGATCAGATTCATAGCGCGTTGATAAGTAGCACCTGCATTCTTCGAACCGAATGTCATTACAACCCACTCAAAGAGACCGAGAAACCCAGGAAAAATGAAGGTCGTTTTAGACATATCTTCTTCGGCCATACATATCTGATTATAACTAGTGTTGCCATCAAGAAAGCTAACAACCTGGTGTCCTGAAGCATCATTAATAAGCATATCACCTATAGGCATAGGAAATTCATCCTTAGGAGTAGCTCTATTTCAGTCTCTAAAATCAATACAGACCCTGATCTTCCCGGTGTCCTTCTTCTCAACAGGCACAATATTAGAGACCCATTCTGCATATCTGCATGGTTGTATGAACCCCGCTTGTAACAACCAATTAATATCTTCATTAATACGGTCGTATATTGTAGAATTAAAATGACGAGGATGTTGCTTGAAGGGCCTGAACCCAGGTTTAATGGGAAGCTGATGTTCAACAAACTCTCGGCTCAATCCAGGCATTTCCGTATAATTCCATGCAAAACAATCAACATACTCTCTCAAAGCGCGATTAACTCCAGTTTATGATCGGCTTCTATGTTTGATTTACAAATGTCGGCCTAGATATAGAACCATCCCAAATATCAACCTGTTCTAAAGGGTCGGTCAATGTAAAACCTTGGCCCAACTTATTGAGCTCATCAAAATCATCAGTAGCTTCACAAGCATCGGTCTTAAAGGTCCGATACTGTTGAACACGATGTTTTAGCCAATCAATATTAGTATCCATTTGAATAATTACATGATGATATTAAACTGATTGTAAATCGACTTTAGAGATACTGGTACAAAACCTTCTCTAGTTACGCTAATAAATTGAAAATCAGAAAGGTCCCAAGCAGATAAGGAAGCAATAGCATCATGCGCCCCAAGCAAAGGAGCATCGACTGCAGCAACGTAAGCCGATGAGTCTGAGTGCACAATTTCTACATTGTCTCCCACCCACTGAATGAGAAACTGATGTAAGCTAGAAGGGATGCATCGATTGGCATGAATCTAATCGCGCCCAAGTATCAGATTATAACTACCTTTTACATCGACAGCGTAGAAAGCAGTAGCCAAAGTCTTACTACCAATGGTAAGCTCCATGGACGCAACTCCTTTGGCTGGAATAGGATCTCCTCCTCCGACTCCAGTGACAGTCATGTTGGTCTTGATCAGCTCTTCGTCGGTGCCACCAAGCTTCTGATAAAGCGAGTATGGCATCAGATTCACAATCGCCCCGCTGTCGACCAACATCTTGTGGACTGGTGTACCATTGATATGGCCCTTTACATGTAATGGCTTGAGATGATTGATGGAATCCTCTGGCTTCTGGAACACAACATTCTGTGTAGCGAAGTTGAACTCCGCCGCTCTCGAATCATTTCCGACCACATAGTAGTCGGGCGATAAGTAAACCACATTGATCTCCGCCCTCTCTAGGGAAGGTTTGTAGTCTACCATTTCCTCATCTTGTTCTTCAGGTAATTCTTCACTGGTCGTGACAACACCTGTGACACCCTAGTGTCAAGCACTGCATTAGGCACTGCAATTAGATACTAAGAAAGCATAAGAAATGCATTGCATCATTTCATGTGCATGAGAGTGCTTTTGTCTTTTGTTTATTTATTTGGATTTGGATTTCTATTGGACTTGATGATCTAAGTGGATTTCTGTTTTGGCAAAGAGTTTTATAAAATAGAGAACATTGAGTAGAATGCTTTTCATGTTGGAGTTTTGACCTAGTTCAAAATAGTTTGTTAAATAAAAATAAGTCAAACAAAATGGTTTATATTTTAAAATTGGCTTTGTTTATGTGGAGAATTTAAAAATGGTTTTCAGAAAAAGTGTCCTATATGAAAGTTGTAGAGAAAATTATTTTGAGCAACTTTTATATTTGGGTCAAAACTTAGTTTGGAGTTTTTGAAACTGTTTCTGAGTGGTCAAACTTTGGAAAATATTTGGAAAAAGAAAAAGGAAAAGAATTTTTCCCCACGCCCCACTTCCGGCCC
This sequence comes from Coix lacryma-jobi var. lacryma-jobi, assembly GCA_009763385.1. Lineage (NCBI taxonomy): Eukaryota > Viridiplantae > Streptophyta > Magnoliopsida > Poales > Poaceae > Coix > Coix lacryma-jobi. The sequence goes on along the minus strand of CM019823.1, from coordinate 103,854,432 downwards.
ATCTGGCCTTTCGGCCCAGCTCAGCCTGCGCCCGCTCGCCAGCGCTCGCCCGCGTGCCGCGCGCGCCGCGCGCTGCCGCCGCTGACACGCCGCGCCGTACGCCGGCCGCAACCGCCACGTGGCCGCCGCATCCTGCCGAGGATCCTCGCCGGCCACTCCTCGCTCGATCCTCTCTCACCCGAGCACGCAAGCTATCTCCCCCGGCAACTCTCTGCTCGCCTGGCCTGCCGCGCCCGCTCGCCGTGCACGGCATCGCCTGCGCTGCCTCGCCGACCGCGCCGCCGTGGCCCCGCCACGACCACCGGCCGGCCAAGCCGAGCCAAAACCCCGAGCGCACCGCACTCCCCTCTCCCCACTTGCCATCCCACTCGCCCGCTCTCACTCCCACTCTCCCTCTCCGCTCCCACGAACGCGCAAGCGTCCGCCACCCTCGCCGACCGTTCACCACCATCACTCCCCTCCGCCGTTCCGGCCACACCCGACCACCACCATCCAATCCCTCTCGCCAGCCTCTCCGCCTACACCGTGCACACGCCGTGCGCACGTTGTCGTCCCCGACCAAGCCCCATCGCCGCCGGAGGACGAAGCGCCCCCTTCGGTTCGTCGTCGCCACCGCAGAGCCCGCATCGTCGTTCCTCCCTGACACGACCTCCAGCGTCTCCCTCCTTCGCCGTCAAGCATCACCAAGCCAAGGCAAGGTGAGAACACCACCTAGCTTCAACGCTACCGCTCTCTCCCACCTCTTCTTCCCCGGCCGAGCGCCATGGCCGTCCGCCGCGGCCATGCACGAGGCCAAGCTCTCCTGGAGCCATCCGAGCCAAACCGACCCACTCACGTAGCTCCCTAGGGTTCACGAAGCACTGCGCACGCGCCAATTTCACCGGCGACCGCCGAACACGGCCTCGCCGAGCCCCGCCACCATCCGCCATGGCCGCTCGCGTGGCCAAGCTTCCTCGGAGCTTCCCGAACCAAGCCGAGCCCTCCGATAGACTCCCTAGGGCTCGAGTAAGCCTATGCCTGCCTCAATTTCACCGGCGACCGCCGGAAACGGCGTAGCCGTGTGTCGCCGCCTCCGTCGTCCGCCACCGCTCGCCGCCGGCACGCTTCGGTCACCCTCTGGCCAAGCCGACCCCACCGCTGGATGCGCCTCGTCGAGCCGAATCTATCGAGCCTAGCCTCACCGCCGGCGACCTCACCGTCGACGAGCTTTCGCCGGTCAACCTTTCTCCCCTGTTTCCTCTCTCTGACGGGTGGGTCCCGTTGACCCATGGACCCCGTGCGTCAGTCTCTCGTTGGTCCATGGACCGGGTGCACGCAGTGAGCCGGGATGAATTCAAATGTTTTTCTTTTACTTTTATTTTCCAGAGATGCTTGTTTTTTTTGTGTAGCTCGTTTTAAAAGTCCATATGGAGTGCTTTTAGTTTTGCTAGCTTGCTTGTGAGTAGATCTATCATGGAAAAATATGAAAGTATTTTTGGTAAAAGTTTTTATTACTGTTTTTATTTAATTCAGTTTATATGCTTTTGTTGTGATAAATGGAAATAAGTGTTTTCTGGATGAGTTAATTCTTGGAAAATTTTGTGTAAGTTTGTTAACATGTGTTGTACCTGTGAAAAATATATGAAGTACTATTTATGTAAAAAAGTTTCTGTTATGATTAAAAGTCCTTTTTGGCTGATTTCTTAGAATAAATGTTAAGGTGTTTTATATGTCAAAATAAAATATGGGAAAAATGGTGTAGTCTCTGAGTGCCATGTCCAAGCTAAGAAAAATGCAAGAATGAGCTGTTGTATGGAGAAATCTGAAGTTGCTTTACAAATGTACTTTTCTGTGTTTTCCTTTGGAAATTCGTGTAAGAAATAATATAATGTTTCTGTTCATGGAACTTTCTTGATAAATATGAAAGTTGGAGTAGAATCTGGGAAAAATGTGAAATTGAGTTTAGCACCCTTTCCCAGTAGGGTTGTAGTTCAAATGGTTTAAATTGGAATAAATTTGTTTATTTTGTGTAGGCTTGTATCTTTATGCTCTGGCCACAAATTCTCTACAGTAGGATGTGTATGAGTAGAAGAAGCCAGAAAAATTATGAAATCTGCTATTTGACACTTTTTGAATGAGGAGCTAGTTCAAAGCACCTTTTTGGGCAGTTTGCTTGTCATTTTTATATCTGCAATTCTGTATTTTATTTTTGGCTGAAATTTGTTCAGTGGATCCAACAACTGTTGTTTGCCTTCTGGAATTTTCGTGGATTTTTCTGAGTCCAGAAAAGTGCACTTGCAGTTTAAACCTAAGTTTCTTTTGATTTATTAAATAAGAAAAAGGTGGATAAATGGATTTTGTTTTATGAAATAAATAATAAGTATTTGCCTCAATGTCAAAAGTGGTTCAACAAGTTGGTTTTGTGGTTTGCAAGAAATGCTCTTTCTCATACCATCACACCTCGCACCCCGCATTTAAATATTTATTATTCGTCGCATGCAATAGGATCGACACTCCCGGAGCCCGAGCAGGAGCCTGAAGCAAACGCCGAGCAGCAGATTCCGGAGCTTCAGCAAGCCGAGGAGGTCGACCCCGCCAGCGACGCTAACTTGCCCGAGTGCCCCTCCCACGAGGCCTCGGTCTTCACCCAAGGCAAGCCCCGGAGCATTCTAAGTCTCCTATTATTTACAATTAAATTACTTGAGTCCTTTTATATTGTGATGCATTAGGTTAGGAGTTGATTGAATCCTACTTGCTGCATTGCCGTTCCTTGATTATTGATTAATACCCGCCTTGTTATCCTGTTACTTTTATAATGTAGAATTGCTTAGTCTGCTTAATAAAAGTTATTGTTAAGGGTGATTCCGTAATACCCTGATGGGTAGTTACCGGATCACGGTTGGCTATATTTGCTATCGTGGAAAAGAACTTGAGTTGTAGTGAAATACGGTCAACGGGAAGGCAAGACACAAGTTTGGAAACTTGGGGCAGTCCGTTCGTTGGATCGTGTAGGTTTGTATCGATGTTGGCCCTCGTTCATTTTTGAACGCGCCATTTTACTTAGGGATATGTCGGTGCCGTAATCATCGACCCCAAAGCCGGTTAGAAGCTGTTCGGGCCGGTCTCAACCCGTGTCGTGCCCTCTAGTATGGAAATTGCGATCTGCCGCGTGAGGCCATCGCCAGGTTCCAATTGGGCGGTCCGTGCTGTGAGCCGCGACGATTACCACCACGAACAAGCATCGAGCGGTTGCCCAATGCATGGACCCGACGGGGAAAGTGTGGGCTGGTATTAAAGGTCTTTCACCAGCTGGTTTGGAATTCGATTCGAGTCGCCGTCTCCCCCGGTTAGTGGGAAACCATGGCGAGCTTCACCACGATACAACTCCATGTGATGTTTAAAAGGTTCAACTAAAATGTGGATAAGTCAACTGGATATGGTTGTATTATTGATTGCTAGATTCAAGTGAGTGCTCTAGTACAGGTGAAAACCTAGAATTAAGGAATAGGTCTAAAAGTGACAGCTCATCATTATCATTAATTACCTCTTATCTAATTTGAGCTTTTCGCAACTAAAGATCCCAACTCCACCTCAAAGGCCTTGCATACCCTTGGAGTCTTTATTTTCAGTTGGACGGATAAGTCTAGTTGAGTACATTCCCGTACTCAGGGTTTATCCCGTTGTTGCAGATGGCCAGGTCTACTTCGGCTATTGTAAGCACTGCCTCTACCCAGTGGAAGGTGATGAGGAGTAGGCCCAGGGCAGGGTCGTCCAGAAGCTTCCCTTTTTCTTTTGCTGGTCTGAGATTGTTGGTGGCACATTATCTTAAAAAGGAGGAGTGAGTCGTGTTGAGTGGGTTTTATCAAACCATGTTTATTTGGACCACACGTGTGGTGGTCGTGTTTGAAACTACTTCAGCTTCCGCACTTTTACAATTCAGTATTGTAATAACTCCGTTTTAAATTCGTACTCTGATGATAAATTTGGTTTCATTTTTCACTGCGATGTCTCTTTACGAATGTAATCCTCGAACGATGCGATCCTGTATGATGAATGGTGAAAGAAGTCCTTCGAGGTTTCCGGACTCCTGGGGTTATATGGGTTCAAGTATGAGTCAAAGTCAGACGGATTTGGCTAAGATAATACTTGAGGTCTTATAATTAGGGCGGTTCCGCCACAACACCAGCGGAGGAAACAAGAACATCAGGGTATACATCGGGCTTCACCGAAACATGAAGAACTGATTCTGCTAGCCCTGGACCTGGTCGGTTTGGCTCAACTTCTGACTCAGCAGTAGCCGACTTAACTTGCTCAGTTTCTAAGGTGGTCAGCGCATGATCCGAACTGGTTGGTTTAGTATCCGACCTGATCGACTCTAAAGCCGGCTTAGCAGAATCGATGTTCAGACCGGTCGGCTTAGGATTCAACCTGCTTGGTCCAATAACTGTCGAAGTCGGCCTTTGATTACAAGCCGACTCTTCACCTCCTCGCTTGCCCTGAGCGAACATGGGATGTGTTGAGTTAAATATGTCTTCGCTCATTTTCTTAAGCTGCTCCCGCCTTTGCTTCTTACAGCGAGCCCGCTGCAACTTCCTTCGCTGAGTCTTACTCAAACCAGGGGGACACCACCTAGGCTGAGTGTATCTGGGATCACGCTCGACATGCTTTTCTTCTACTTCGGCTGAAGCATCTGAGACATCTTGAGCCTTTGTTGGAGTTGGTTCTTCAATTATCATCGGCTCTGTTTCATCAACAATGGGAGCCTCCATAGACCCGATCGTAATTGTGAGAACAGAATCAGGCTTGGTCGGGGGAACAACAGGAGTATTCTGCACCTTCTTAGGCACATAAACTTGTTGTACCTGTGCCTTTCCTGCTTCCTGAGCGACCAAAGTTTTTGGGGTGACCAGCCGATTCTGATTTATACCACTAGAGCTCGGACGATCACCCAACCGGTTAAACACTGAAACCTTCAAGGGCTGACCAACAGGTGCTCCCCATCCTTGCTGATAGTACATAGGCGCTGGCATGGAGTAGGGTACCCAAACTCCTCGAGGACCCCATTGTGGAGGCGGTGAAATGGGAGGAGCCCACTGAGGTTTATAAGGAGTGGCCCTCGGTACTGGGGATGCTGCTTGGGCCACCACCAGCTGCTTAGACTTCTCATCCTCACGCTTCGAAGGAGTGGACTCTCTTTTTAAATAACAGCCGATTCTGGGAATCAGCTTTCTGCTGTTTATATTTATCCATGAGTTTATCGAAGGTGCATGGCTCTCTGGCAACTTTCCCCTTATTCTTTTCCACATTAGTCTTTCAGGTACCAACTTCAGGTCTCTTTGGGACAAATGTGCGCAAGACACGTACTCCGGAAGGGGTAGAATTGCTAGAACCAGTTAGCCCGGTTGTAGTGGTCAACATGTTTGTCTTAGCTAAACTGGAAGAAACTAGCCTGACCCAGTCGGTCCTTTGACCTGACTGAGTCGGTTGCTCTGAGGAAGAACCAGACTGGTCAGTTTGAGGACCCGACCTGGTCGGCCTTTGCTGTGCTGCCCGGTCTCGAACTACCTTTGCTTATTATGGTGTCTTACCGATCCGACAGTGATTGTGAGTTTATTCTTTCCATCATCACCCTTCTCGAGTACCACTTTGCGCCCCGAATCATTCGTAGTATTCGGTGCAACCCGTGGTTCGCTGATGATGACGTTCTTGCCTTTGGTCGTATCGGCTTGCTCTGGACGAATCAGAATAGCAGGATTCCCTGCTTCCACCATATGAACTGGAAAAGGAGCAGTATCAACCTGCATCTCAGTAAAACTCAATCGTCCTTGATTAAGGACTGATTGGACCTGTCATCGAAAAACATTGCAGTCATTAGTGGCATGGGAAAAAGAATTATGATATTTATAATAAGCTCTTCTCTTTAATTCGTTAGGCGATGACAAGGTATAATTAATTTTAAGATAACCGAATTTAAGCAACTCATTAAAGATTCGGTCACACTTGGAAAAATCAAAAGTAAACTTTACTTTCTCACCCCAATTCTTTTGAATTGGTTTGAGGGAAGGAAAGGAGACTAGTTTATTTTGTGCTAGCCATAAAAACTCGGCAGCATAACAATCTTTAGACTCATCGTTCGAACTATCAGAATTCCTTTCGACAATATGCACACTTGGCCGATGAGTCTTATGAGGATCGTAAGGTTCTTTAAGGCGCGATTCAATCGAAACGGCCTTTTGCAAGAGTTGATTTACATTAAAGAAATCATAATGCTCAAGTTTATCTTTAATTTCTCGACGCAAACCAGCAAAGCATAAGTCTGTCAAATCTCTATCAGAAATCATTAAATGAAAACATCGGTTCTTAATCTCTTTAAAACGTTTAAAGAAATCAACCATAGGCTCACTACGCCCTTGGCGCACCGATGCGAGATGCGACAGTCTAGTTTCCTGGACACCATCATAAAAGTGATTGTGAAATTTTTCTTCTAATTCAGCCCAAGAACTAATAGTACATTCTGGTAATGATGTAAACCAGGCAAAAGTTGTAATAGTAAGAGATATAGAAAAATATCATACGTTCATATAATCTAAAGTACTAGCTTCGCCCATCTGTGCAAGGAACATGCCAACATGTTCCATGGTCGACTTACTACTGTCACCACTACACTTGTAAAATTCTGGTACCCTCCAACCATCATAAAATTAAAACATGAAGGGTATGGTTTGGAGTAAGTTATCCTACTAGGTTTGAATTGGACTCCCAAGCTAGTCTCGAGAGACCTAGTTATTTCTTCCTTAAACCAATTCAGGGCTCGTCCAAAATCGGTTGCGGCAAGGTCAGAAGCGCAGCCATGCATGTGATTGTTACCTGGAGACTTCGGTGGATTGGGTAATACTATCCCCTGTCCTCCTGAAGTTCTATTTGTCTCCGCCCCCTGGTCGGTCCGTGTGGTCCGACTAGAATTATGGTGTGCATTATATGTTGATGTACTACCTCCACCATGATTGGTTCTACCAGTTTCGTTTGCCGATGACCCTGACTATAATTAGCCAAAATTGGTGTGTGAGGTTTGGCCATCAAAGAAGTTAAAAGGCATACCAAATTGTGGTTGCTCGGTAGGACGCTCGTGTTCAACGGTCTTACCTTCTCATTTATCCATGTGATCGCTAAGTAATTTAAACGAATACTGAATGTTATTGGTAAGAGCTTTGGAAGTATCAACCAACATTGTTGAATAATTAGCATGGGTAGGGTAAGGATCGTCATGTACCACACTGTTTACCTCTTCGGTAGCGTCTTCAGTGGTCTTGCTTGATGCAGTGGGAATTATCTCGCTGAAGTCCGGCTCTTTGTCTTGAGTGACCCTACCGTGCCGATCCTTTGAGCAGCTTTTCAGGAAAGCCTTGAAGACGGCATCGAGCTTGGCCTGCGCCTGTTGCTTCAATTCGTCGGGAAGCTCGTCGATACCCGCAGGATGGATGATGTTATCCTTATCTGTAGCACCATCTTTACTGCCCATCTTGGTAGTAGATGAAATCTCACTCTTCCCCAGCAGAGTGGCCAAAAAGAGTGTTGACGTCGGAAGTGATCCGAATCACACACCAGCAGGGCTAGAATGCCCAAAGAGGTTTCAGATCAACCTGAGACAGCAAGGAACCTAACTAAATCGATGAAAACCGATCTAGAGACCGGTTTAGGTCGATTTAGGGTTTTGATTCCCTGTGTTGATAACTCTAGAACCCCTCACGGGAAGACCCGTCGGGGAGAGGCACGTAGAGGTTGCTCTAGGACCAGCAAGGCCGCCTAGAACGTCGCCGAATCTCGCCGGGAAACGCGTCGAACAACAAGGTAGAGGGAAAAAAGGGGTAAAAGGGATAGTAGATTGATTTTGTCGATTAGGGTTGGATGCCTCAATGGGCCATGATCCTCTCATACATATAGAGGGGGTTGGTCTTATCCCAATAGAAAACGTCTCCAGATACGATCCACAAGTTTCCTATCCGGACTCTATCAAAATATGGAACTCAAGCGTCCAATCCGGAATAGACAAAACAAACCTGATGTCGTCGATTCTTAAACCAACTAAACCGGTTTAATGGGCTTTGTAAACAATAGCCCAACTGATTACATTGATTAATGGATCTTCAAAACCCTCATAGCAAGATGGATCCGCGAATCGATACCTAAATCGGCATTCATCATCATTCCAGTGTTTCCGACCAGCGTCACCTGGTCGGGGACAACATAACCTGGTCGGAAGACATCTAGCAAGCAGGTCATCTTACTTAGAACATCTGACCTCTTAGATACAAAGCATTTAGAAGATAATTCGTCTTCAAAATATTATGAGCCGAATACACCTTCTAACCTTTCTATTCGCCTATGACACTTTTGAGTGTCAACAACAGGTAAAATGACGAGTCATATAACCCATATACAAGAATCCGTCTGCAAGCTATTTAATGCTTTGTATGTAGTCAAGATCAATTATGAATACCATTTTGCATACTATTGTGTTGCTATTTGATAGATAATAGATCAAGCTAAAATTAGATGAATATGATGACATGTGGCTATTATGCAACATCGACCCAATAATACTTAGTTGATTTCTCCAGTAATTTTACATCAGCCTCGATGGATTGGAGACGTCTCATGAAGAGCAGATTTCAGAGAACTTGCTGTAGACACAAATAAACAAGGGATCACACCATTATTGTTCTGCTAAGCAAGTACGTTGGTACTACAGAGCTAGGCTTAGCTGCATAGTGTATATTTGTACATTACATTGTATTCATGCAGTATGCTCACATGTCAGTCTCGCTGAAGTACCTTACATTTCAATCTTGCGGTAGCAATATGATACAATGAAATATTAGGCTCACAAGTAAACGACTGATATACTGAACAATCTTGGAACATCTCCTTTTTTAGAACTAAAACAACATCTCAACTGTAACAACTAATTTTCTACAGATCAGAATCCAAAACCTGACGCCTGATGAGTGCTCTCTCTCTCTCTCTCTCGTCAAGATCTAACATTTTCATGCAACAGTTAATGAGTTTTGTGGAAAGGTGAGAGCTTAGCTAACTCAAGGTAAATAGAGAAACATATCTTAGCTTTGTGTTGACAACCAAAATTGGTCAATTTATGAAGTTGTCAAAATGTGAAATGGACTTCACCATTGTGTTCCTCTCGTTGAGATTGTCAAAAAACATATATGGAACGCCCAATTTGGAGTCCGGATTGAAGATTTATGGCCCGAGTCGGAAGTTCCGACCTCAGGGCACAGAAGTTCCGACCCCAGGGCAGAAGTTCCAACCCAGTGCAGAAGTTCTAACCCCTGGAGCGGAAGTTCCGACCCCCGAAAGTTACGACTCGAGTCGGAACATCCAAAAAACCTGTTTTAAACACCTGTTCAGATCTGGCCTTTTGGATTCCGATCCGAACTGTTCCAAACTCGTGGGAAACTTGGCAAATAAGGCTTGGAAGGGTTTCCTATTGGGATAAGACCACCCCCTCTCTATATATGAGAGGATCATGGCCGATTTAGACGTCATCTATCCAATCGTCAAAAACACATCAACTACCTCAATCTCTTTTTTACCCGCTCTTCCTCTCTACTCCTCCTCGTTCTTCGTCGGCGCTGCATGGACGGTTGATCAACGACGATGATGACGCTCTAGAGCGGCCAAGCCAGCTAGAGCAGCCCAAAGCCGCTACACGCCCCGACGGGGTCCCTCCCGGGCATCTAGGGTTTCGGGTCTCAAGAGACCTCGTCGGCGTGTCTTGCGTATTGCGCTCCCGGCGAGGCTCCTCCGGCGACGTGTCTTGCGTATCGCGCTCGTCGCTAGAGGCACAAGGTCCGGGTGCAAACAAACTCTAGGCGTCGACCAACCTAAAAGTCGGCTTGGTCCTACATCGAGCAATATTGAGAACATATATGATGAATGATTGACTTTGATGAGGAAGGTTTGAGGCTTTTACCCGGTTGAGTCTATATCTAGCTATGAGCTTAATGTTTATGACTAACCGGTGGCGTTGAGTTGTGTGGTGTTTGTGTGTTGGTGTGCATGTGTGCAACATGTGTCTCTTGGCTGTGTTGATGTGCAGGTGTGGAGCTCGGATACAGTGGTCTATGGCATGGTGAAGGTCAAGTAGAGACGTGTCGTGCCGACGGATCGGGAGCGGTGAAGGATGGGCGTGCCGTGTGGCGGACGTGCCATGCTGATGTACCCAGAGCGATGAAGGGCGGACGTGAGGCTTGGACTGACGGACCAGAGGCCAGAGGACCAGCTGTGGTAGCTGGCACGTGGCATCGGCGAGCAAGAGCACATGGGGATGTGCGGTGCATCGGCCGAGTCAGGAGGAAGGCGCTGGAGTCGTGTCACTTGGCGGGAGGTCGGACACGGGCTTGCGTGCGGCGCAAGTGCCATCGGCCAAGTCAAGAAGGAAGGCGAAGGCGTTGTGCCCGGCGTGGAGGCTGGACATGCATCGGCATCGGTGCCGGTGGTCGGGGTGTGTGAACCACATCCCGTCTACGGTGCGGGTTCGGTAGCTGAGCCTCAAAAAGCTGCCGTCGACGGTTTCCGAGTTTGGGCCTCAAAACTCGGGGTGGACGGTTTCCAGGTTTGAGCCTCAAAACCTGGGCTGGCGGGTTTACCGGTTTGGGCCTCAAAACCGGGGGTGGTCCGAAAGGACGGTCAACGCGTGGCGGCGTGGAGAGGCTGGCGTGGCGGCGAAGCTATCCACGAGGAAGGCGCGGTGGTCGACGGTGGCGGCACGTGGCGGCATCAGGGAGGTCGCGTCGAGGCGAAGCTACCGGATGTGCGGGCGTGGCCGTCGGATCAAAACTGTCAAGTCTGTACGGTTTTACCCCTAGGGGGTATTTGGGACGAGTGCTTAATGTAAGGGCGTTTTGGTCTTCGGACGTGCGCCTATATATATGAAGGGGGCTGCTAGGGCAGCCGCATCCTTGGGAGTTCTAGGTGGTGTCTCTCTCATTTTATTCCTATGAGAGTAGGCTAGGGTTAGGGAGAGTTGGCTCTTGTTCTTGAGCTTTTTGCCATCCAAGCTTTGTGTTGCTAGGATTGTCTTGTAGCCCGACACCGAGTGCCTAATCAATTCATCTTGCTGAATCCAAGGATCAAATTTGTGGTTGAATTCGCGTTTTGAATTTGTTCTTCGCGTTCTTCTTTTCTCCACGATTTTCCCCTCTCCCAATCTCCCTCTATGCTGCGTCTTTTGCGATTCCGTTTGAATCAACTTGTTCTTTGAAGTGAGGAGAACGTTTCCACCAAAGGAATTCATCTCCATCCTCACGAACAAGTAGATCGGGCCAAAACCGTTTTTGTTCTTCGATCTTCCCCTTTTCTAGTGTTCTTCGGATTTCTCATGTTTTAGTTGGATTGAAGCGATGATATCCTCGGATTAGCTTCCCAACACATAGAAGAACACTTGGGTGAAGTTAGTTTGCAGCCTCGTTCGATTTGGTGTAGATATAATCGATTTTGGGTTTGTTCCACGCTGTTTTTGCGCTTTCTGGGAGGTCGCGGATAGTCCGCGCATTGCGGCTTCAGCCGAGCAGTGGCTGTTGGCCTCGGGCGTTTTCCCCTCGGGTGACCGGCGGACAGTCCGCCAGTGTTGGGCGCGGACAGTCCGGGCCCGAGCAGGGACTTTGCAGCAGCTTTGCTGTTTTGGCTTCGTAGCCGGCGGACAGTCCGCCAGGACCCGCGGACAGTCCGGGGTCCTCATCGTACGCTGCACAGGGCAGGCACCGGATGCTCGGAGTTCACTGTTCACGTGAACCACGGACAGTCCGGCGTGCAAACCGCGGAATATCCGGGATCTGTCCAGGGCTGTAGCAGAACAGTTCGGTTTTGGCTTTTTCGCCGGCGGACAGTCTGGCCCCCTAGCGGCGGATAGTCCGGCTCACACCGGACAGTCCGGGACCAAGAGTCCGGACAGTCCGGGAATTGCCTGTAGGTCGCAGTTGAGTGCGTTTGCTCTCTCGGCTTTTTCGCTTTGTCTCCGGACTCCTCATTTGCTCCTAGAGTTCACCTAGGAACCTCTCTACGTATCTTTGCTACTTGTTAGCATCGGTATTTGGAGGAATCCCGACGTACCTCTCTATCTACGTTTGGAGTGGGTCTTTTAGGCACGAACTTGACTCGGGGTTTTGAGAGGTTTGGTTTGCTCTCTTGTGTGGTGCCTCGCTGTGATCCTAGGGATCATCCACCCTCTTTCCGAGGGTTGTGGGCATCACGTTTGAGTCCGAAGCTTTTGGGGTTGATTTTATTGGGACAGAGGCCATAATTTCGAGAAGAAATTTTAGGCTCCCATTCACCCCCCCCTCTGGTCGCCTTGCCATAGCATTTTCGGTCCTTCAAATATAGCTCCTTATCGAGTGTGTGACCTAATTTAGCGTCAACACACTTTTTGGCGACACCACTGGGGACGAAAGCAAATCAATCTACTACAACAATGCCTAACGACAAGACTGATCTGAAGAATCAAGGCAACATCATCAAGCCTTCGGTCGATCAACTTCCTGAGGAGATTCGCAAGATGCTAGAGGAGAGGGTGAAGGAACGAGCCGCTGCTGATCTGGAGCATGCCCTAGCGTGCTTTGAGGTGGATCGGCGAGGAACTATCAAGAAGATCCAAGACATGAACTTTGATCCTCTTCCTACTACATCTACATCTGAGGTAAAAATAGATCAACCTCTCCCTAGATTTGGCATAACACATGATGAATGTGTTGCAATGATTGCTGATCAAGCTAAGCTTTTTGAAATCTGTATGAGTGAAAATCTTAGCAAATTTATGGATAGTCATGATAATGGGGAGGGAAAGAAATCTGAAATTTATGTTTTACCTCAAAATATGTCTATTGGTGGATCGGCTCCAGTTGCTAGCCAACCACAATATGGGATGTCGTTTGGATTTTTTGAGGGACAAATGGACTATGCATCGGCTAACCAGCTTAAATTGGCCTCTTCGGCACCAGAAACCGATATGGCCAATTTAGGGGGGGTTTGGTACTACTGTACCAATGACTACCTTTGCGCAATCATCGGTTTCTACCACACGAGCTGATAGCAGTTCAGCAGCGCCACATGTCTCTTTTCCTCATAATACGGTGTTGCCAAATCCTCCTAAACCACCGTTTAGGAGTCAACAGGCTAATACTTATGCAAGTACTTCACAAATCGGCAACCCAACCCCATGGGATGAAATTTTATGTTGATTTAAAGAAAATTTGCATAAAGATTTAGAAAAAAGTCTGGGTGTGCATTTTAGAGCAACCGGAAGTTATGCTAAGCTGTATCCTTCATACTTTGACCATATGAAAGCTCTCCATGGTTGGAAAGTACCTGACTTTTATAAATTCAGTGGTGAAGATAATAAGACCACAAAGGAGCATATAAGCATGTTTATTGCTCAACTGGGAGAAGCTGGTACCAAGGAACAAATGAGGATCTATAATTTTTCATTATCTCTTACTGGTACCGCTTTTTTCATGGTATTGAAGGACCGAGAGTGCTATCAAAAGGCGACCAGAGGGGGTTGAATGGGAGCTTTAAATTTCTTTTCAGAATACTGTCGCCACTGTCCCAAGAAAAACCCCAAGAGCAGACCTAGAGCTTGATAGTGTCAACAACCCTAGATGTAGGGTGGATGCTTCCAAGAAGCACAGCAAGACACTACACAAATCTAGAAACCCAATGCAAAAGCCGGAAACCAAAGCTGACAAAAAGCGAACGAACCATAGAGGAAAGTGTGCGAAACTGCACTGACCGGACATTGACGAGCGTCCGGTCAGGCTTGATCGAACACGTCCGGTCGGTTCAAAACTGATTTAGGACCTCTCTGTGTTGGACCGGACTCACTGAGTCTGAGCGTCCGGTCACAGCCTGAGCGTCCGGTCACATAAAACACAAATGATGAACAATACCAGAGTCACGTCCAGTCATAGAGAAGAAGAGCGTCCGGTCAGAAACAGTACGGTGTACAGTGAACACATTCAACGACCGGACTCACTATTCAGAGTCCGGTCATCTCGAATCGTGCATCCGGTCACCCGAAAACAGTCCTCTTCGTCCAATGATTCAACTCAATCTCACCAAAATGAAACCTCTATGGCTCAAACTTGGTGAGAAGAGCCAAAAGGAGGATATTGAGCAACTCCTAGGAGATCATGGCTCGAAGCTATCTCCAAATCAATGAATCGAAGGGATTCGGGAAAAAAGAGAATAAACTCGATCCAAACCAAAACTTGACTGATCTGTTGGTACAAGTGATTAGAGAGCAATTACTTTGGTCAAAAGATCACAAACCTATTCATGCACAAAGTGGTTCAAGCAGGATCGCAAAACTATTCACGGAGAGAAAGAACGAGGCAAATCTCTGTGAGGGCCAAAAACGAAAACACGAAGAACACACAAGCAAGAACGTGATTTGATCTCAATTTCCAGCTGAAACTCCTCCACATGAGGAGACAACGAGATTACGGTCTTGTTTCCTCAAAAAGAAAATACACAGAGGTATGATTCACCGTCTCTGTGGATCTCAGTAGCTACAACAGGGGTGTGGGAGAGCAGGAAACCCTAAGTGGAAAATAGCAATGGCTGAGATAGTTTGGAGGGAGGGGCTGCCTCTCCTAATATAGCCTAATAAAATTATTCCCCTTCTACCCCTACAGCTAATGAGCGAGCAGGCTAACCCTAAGGGTATTCCTGACCAACTCGAGTTGATGTTGATCTGACGGCCACGCCCGCACATCAGGTAGCTTCGCCTCGACGCGACCTCACCGGATGCCGCCACGTGCCGCCAAGCGCCGCACGTCCTTTTCACGGACCTCCCCCCGGTTTTGAGGCTAAAACCGGGAAACCTGGGCAATCCCCCGGTTTTGAGGCCGAAACCAGGAAACCTGTCGTCCGTGGCCTGAGTTTTGTGGCCCAAACTCAGAAACCCGTCAGCACCCAGGTTTTGAGGCCCAAACCTGGAAACCGTCTTCAGCCCGAGTTTTGTGGCCAAAACTCGGAAATCGGTCATACCCAGGTTTTGAGCCCCAAACCTCGAAACCGTCCACTTGGTGGTTTTTCTGTGTCTCAACCACCAAACCGACGTCGTAGAGGGATGCACCGCCCGTGCACCCCGTCCACTCGCAAGTCTCCACTTGTCGCTGTCCCAGGCTGTCAGCCACCACGGCCGATCCTCAAGCCACCAGTCCGTCAGTCCAAGCCTCATGTCTGCCCTTCACCGCTCCGGGTCCATCAGCACAGCACATCTCTACCTTCACCTTGCCCTTGATCACCATATCCGAGATCGACACCTGCACAACACAAGCCAAAGAACATGCGCATCATCCCAGTTGACAATCACTCATTGTTAACACCAGAATTTCGCACGCATAAGAAGATGACAAGAGGACCCAGCTGGCAGTTGTTGGGGGAAGGAACCCTCGGCAGAAGCGACGCCCAAGCTGGTGTCCAAGGAAACAACCCTCGCGCAATCTATGTGTCCTTGCGAAGTCCCTCTCTTCTTCGGATCAGTACCCTGACCTCCGAACATGGGTCCGACCCTCGTTGCTTTGTTGCATTCCGTGCAGGTCGAAGCCGACAGTCGCACTGCAAGCAACCCTCGCTGGCTCACAACGCCACCTTCGCTTGGAGCGAAGGTTCAAGCAAGCGGCGAGTGTGCGCTGTCAGGCAAGCGAAGCCGAAGGACCGGCGAGCACGGCCGGAGGTCAAATCTTCGGCTTTCTCCCCCGAAGGCGAGTATAGCCGGAGGCCCGGCAGACGGCGGAGGGGCGCGGGCCCAAGGGCGAGCACGGCCGAAGGTCAGAACCTCCGCACCTCTCCCCCGAAGGTGAACGAGAACCAGGTGGCGGCGCGGAGGAGGATGGCCGATTAGGGTTTCCGCTTCTGCTGTGTATTTACGCTTTTGCCCTTCCTCCCTGCGCGGAGGTGAGGAATCTTCCCTGTACCCTTTTGTAATTTGGCCCGTGCCCCTTGGTATTCCCTATAAATACCAAGGGGATAAACAGTGTAAAGGGATGACCCTTTGGGGAATCGAGCATCTTTCCACTTCCGCCTTACCTTCGCTACCGCTTCCGACGCTTGGCCACCTTCGTCCCACCCCTGCACAAGTGCGGGGGCTCGGCAAGTGTGCTCCCAACAGTGTGGCGCCGTCCGTGGGGACCGAGTAAATTTTGACATGGCAGGAAACAGAAGAGCTCACCCAGCGAGGGACCAATGTGTAGCTAGAGAGACAGCGGCGGTGGTCCCTCCTGCGGAAGAAATTGTGCAACCCTCGGGGGGAGAGAACGTCACCCCAGAACCCCAATCCCTGGGCCCCCAGGTCCGAGTGGCGACGCAGCCGCACCCGCACACTTCGGGAGAAGGGGAGGGAGAAGAAGAAGAGATGGGCCTCGAGGCCCTTGAAAGGCTCGAGGCTGAGCTGCAGGAGAAGAAGAGGCGCCTGGAACATCTTGAGAGGCATAACCGATTGCGCTCGATCAGACAGAGGGCTGACGAGGCCAGGGAGCAGCTTCGCCGTATGGAGGAATCCCTCGCCGCGGCAGAAGCCGAAGCCTGGAATGATGAGGAGATACCCCCGCTGCAAGAGGGGAATGAGGAGCCGAATCAAGATAACCTTCGTCACCATCCACCACCCCCACCGCCACCAGTACACCCAGAGCCATATCCTGTGAGACACCCAAACTTCCGCCAACTCTACCCAGATGAGAGAGAACAAAACCTTTGCATTCAGCGAAGGCATCAGCAACACCAAATGCCGTATGATCCAAAGTCACCACTCTCCCAAATACTGCAAACTCAGCCCTAGCCACCATGTTACAATCCACAAAACCTACCTCGCTATGATGGACTTTCTGACCCTCGCCAGTTCATCATGAGCTACGAAGCAGCAGTTGCCGCAGCAGGCGGTGATGAATCAACAATGGCAAAATCCTTTGTCATCATTCTGCGAGACATCGCACAAACATGGTACAGCAACCTTTGCCCCGGAACTGTGGATTCCTGGGCCACCCTCCGAGACAAGCTGTGTACAAATTTCAAGGGCATCACTCCAGCTTCTTCAAACCCCATCGAGCTGTTCAATTGCAAGCAAGAAGAGCGCGAGCCGCTCCAAGATTACTGGCGAAGGTTTATTCAAATCAGAGCAAGGACCCCGGGGATATCTGACGAGGCTGTCATCCTCGCTGCAGTCAGTGGCCTGCGCCTGGGACCATGCTCCTCAAAATTTGCCAGAAAACCGGCAAACTCAATCGAAGAGTTGCATGAAACAATGGAAAGATACTGTAGAGCTGATATGGACTTCAGAGCGAAGTCCGATGCTCGAAGGTCTCAGCAGAGGCCACAGCCGAGGCCTCAACCGAGAGAAAGCAACCTTCGCCAAGAGCAAAGCAACGTCGGTGCAATCAATAAAGCAACAAATTGCCAAGATCAAAGACGGGACGCTCAACCTCCGAGCAACCAAGCCCCGCAGGGTTTGCCACCTCCGCCGAATCAGCGGTACAAGCAGCGAGATCCTGCCAACATGTATTGTCACTTCTGTGGAATGGGAAAGGGACACACAACAAAGCAATGCGAATGCTTCGCCAAGGGAAAAGAATACCAGGAATCCAGGAAAGCTGCTTCGTCCGACACCCGAACCATCAACCACACAAGGAAACCAAGTTTCCACCCACCAAATCCACCATACCACTATACCCCCATAAACTACGGCCTACCTTCGCAACAACCCTCTTACACTCATCACCCACTCCACAACCAAACCTCTTATCAGCCAACCACCATCCCACAACGCCAAAATCCAACTTACATAGTCACATACCCAACTACCCCCCAAAACCAAATTCCAACAACCTACCAAGCTAGCAACGCTCTGCCACCACCACCGCCAATCCCCGCGTTACTAGCACCACAACCTGTCAAAGCCGAAGCCCCGAGCCAAACGACCATCAACAATCCAACATCAACCTTCGGTGTGATTCTAGCTATCACCGGAGGTTCAAATGAAGACCATGGTAACAAACGGCAAAGGAAGGAACATGCCAGACGAGTCCACCACGTAGCCGTTGAAGGACCCCATAGATTTGGCCGTTGGTCTCACATCCCCATAACCTTCGATTCCAGTGACATGAAGCTGAGAGATTACCCTCACACCGATGCTATGGTAATCGAAACCAACCTCGCTGGGTGGACTGTCACCAAAATACTGGTCGATACAGGAAGCTCCGCTGATATCTTGTTCGCTTCAACCTTCGACAGCATGAAGCTTGATAGAAACCTTCTGCAACCTGCAGACAACCCCCTATACGGCTTTGGTGGTCAACAAGTGAGAGCTATCGAAAAAATTTCTCTGCCCGTGACCTTCGGCGACGAATTCAACTGCAGGACGGAGCATATAACATTTGACGTCGTCGACATGTTCTACCCATACAATGCCATTTTTGGCCGAGGGGTCACAAACGCGTTCAATGCGGTCATCCATCCCGCTTACCTATGCATGAAGCTTCCCGCTCCAAAGGGTGTGGTCGCAGTATTCGGGGACCAGGACATTGCAAGGACAGCTGAAGGAAACGTAGCCCCGGGGCAACGCAATGTACACAATTTGTCAAAACCTCAAAACCCCGGTATCAGCGACGAGGGTGAAGTCTGCAATGACAGAGTGAAGGCAGTGCCAAAGGAGGAAACCAAACAAGTACAACTCTTCGAGGGTAACGCCGAAAGAAAGGTGATCATCTCAGCCAATCTAGACCCTCAATCTGAAGACAACCTCATCACTTTCCTCAAAGGAAACTCCGACACCTTCGCTTGGTCCGCAGAAGACCTAAAAGGAGTCAACAGATCAATGATCGAGCATAGCCTGAACATCAAAACGGGCTATCGCCCAATCAAACAAAAGCTCCGCAAGATGTCAGAAGAAAGAAAGGAGGCAGCGAAGGCTGAGGTGAAAAGGCTTTTGGACGCAGGCGTCATTCGCCCAGTCAAATACCCAATTTGGCTCTCAAATGTGGTCCTAGTCCAAAAGAAGAACAAAAAATGGCGAATGTGCGTCGATTTCACTTGATTGAACAAAGCCTGTCCGAAGGATGACTTCCCCCTCCCAAATATAAGCACCCTGGTCGACAGAGCGGCAGGTTGCCAAATGCTATCCCTTCTTGATTGCTTTTCAGGCTATCACCAGATTTGGATGAATGAAGAAGACGAAGAAAAAACAAGCTTTATCACACCCTCGGGCACCTTTTGCTTCAGAAGGATGGCAGAAGGTTTGAAAAATGCAGGCTCAACCTTCGCTCGCATGACCTCCGAAGTTTTCAAGGATGAGCAGGCTGTCTCTGCCTATGTCGACGACCTCGTTGTCCAGAGTGAACTAAAAGAGAACCACATACCAGACTTATCGAGGGTATTCAGCAACCTCCGGTCCGCCGGACTAAAACTAAACCCAGAAAAATGTGTTTTCGGGGTAAGCGAAGGTAAATTGCTAGGTTGCATCGTCTCAGCCAGAGGAATCGAAGCTAACCCTGAGAAGATTGATGCCATCATGAACATGGAACCTCCGACGAGCAAGAAAGCAACTCAGCGTCTGACCGGTCGTTTAGCAGCACTTAGCAGATTCATCTCCAGATCCGCAGAGCGAGGGTTACCCTTCTTTGAAACACTCAGAAGCAACGCTCCATTCAACTGGGGTCCCCAGCAGCAAAAGGCCTTCGAGGAGTTGAAAAAGTATCTGACCAGCTTGACTGCCCTAACCAGCCCAAGCAAGGGAGATTTATTGTTACTCTACGTCGCAGCCTCGCCACACGCAGCAAGCGCAGTCCTCATCAAGGAGCACCGCGAAAACAACAAGACCAGACAAGCCCCAATCTACTATGTTTCAGAAACCCTCGAAGGCCCAAAGAGAAACTATGCGGAGCTTGAGAAAATAGCATACGCCGTCGTTATGGCATCAAGAAAGCTCAAGCACTATTTCCAGGCGCACGAGATCCATGTACCTTCGTCGTACCCCCTCGAGAACATTTTCAAAAACAACGAAGCAGTTGGAAGAATAGCAAAATGGGCAGTCGAGCTTAACAGTTATGCCGTAACCTTCGTTGGCAGAACAGCAGTCAAATCACAAGTGCTGGCTGATTTCATAGCAGAATGGACACCCGACCCTCGCCCCGGTGAGCTCAAGCACGACCAGTTTTGGATCGTTTACGTCGACGGGGCCTGGGGTGCAACTGGAGCCGGCGCCTCGGCCGTTCTAATCTCGCCCTCTGGGTCGAAGCTGAGATACGCAAGAAGGCTTGACTTCAAGTGCACAAACAACTCTGCAGAGTACGAAGCTGTCATTCTGGCACTGTCAAGGCTGCGATCGTTATCAGTCCGAAGGGCACTCATCAACACAGACTCTCAAGTCATTGCGGGGCACATTGAAAAGAACTACAAAGCAAAAGATCCAGAGCTCCAAAAATATTTTCAATATGTCCGAAGGTTAGAATCCTTCTTCCTCGGCGTAACTGTAAAAGCAATATCAAGAACCGAAAATAGCGAGGCTGATTGCTTAGCCAAAGCAGCCGCACAGCAGCTACAGCTTCCACCGGATGTGTTCTACGAGGTTACCACTCGGTCAGCCTTCGAAGCTCCCGAAGTCAGCATCAAGCTGATTAGCGCAATTCAGTGCGAGGATTGGAGAGCACCTATCATGGCCTACATCAAAGGACTCCATGAACCCAGCTCTAAAGAAGAAGAGAACAGACTAAAATAAAAAGTGCGAGGGTACAAGATTGTGGATAACACCCTATTCAAAGCTTCAGTAACCTCACCTTGGCTCAAGTGCGTGTCACAGTCCGAAGGTAATGACATTCTCAAACTCATCCATGAAGGTATATGTGGTTCACATAATGGCCCGAGGGCACTAGTAGGAAAAGCTTTCCGGCAAGGTTTCTACTGGCCAACTGCGCTGAGAGATGCTGAAACCATCGTCAAGCAGTGCGAGGGTTGTCAACTGACAGCAAAAAACCAAAACACCCCAGGGGCTCTCACAACCCTCATATGCCCAACTTGGCCTCTGCAAAGGTGGGCAATGGATCTCATGGGTCCACTACCGACGGCTCCGGGGAACCTTCGCTATGCGGTGGTAGCAGTGGAGTATTTCACAAAATGGACTGAAACAAGACCGCTGTCCTCCATAACCTCCCTCGCAGTAAAAAAGTTTTTTTGGCAGCAAATAGTTTGTCGTTTCGGAGTTCCCCAACATCTAACCGTCGACAATGGCACCCAGTTTGACAGCGAGGTCTTCAAAGAATTCTGCGCACAAATCGGAACAATTCTATGCTTCGCCTCAGTCCGACACCCGCAATCCAATGGCCTAGTTGAAAGAGCCAACGCAACAATCTTCCAATCCATATCCAAAAAGTTGCAAGGCAGACCCAAAGGCAAATGGGCAGACGAGCTAACTTCAGTCACCTGGTCTCACAATATCTCCGAATGCAGAGCAACCAAATTCACACCCTTCAAACTTCTGTTCAGCGAAGAAGCCGTGCTACCAGAGGAGCTAAAATACGTTTCACCAAGAACAACCCTCGCAAATGATGAGCCAGCTAACCTGATTGACAAAGACTTACTAGAAGAAACAAGATGCAGCGCAGTGCACAACCTTCGCAAGTATCAGGAAGAGACCAAAAAATGGAGAGATAAAAAGGTCAGAATCAAAAACTTGCAGAAGGGTGACCTCGTCCTCATCCGTAAACAAAACGCCAACATGGCCGGAAAGTTTCAGCCTAAGTGGACAGGCCCGTTCCTGATCGCAGCATGCAATCGTCTAGGCTCCTTCCATCTCTCCGACAGCGAAGGCAATATCCTACCACACACCTGGAACATTGACGACCTTCGCAAATTCTACCCATAGAGGAGCCTTAGCGAGCCCTCGCGATATGTAATCTTTGTCGCATCTTACGTTATCTACATTCATGTACTTAACAAAAATAGGAGCTGCACTCTTTTTCCTTACGAAGGGGCGTAAGGTTTTTTAACGAGGCAGTATCCAAAGCATTAATACAGGTTAGAACCCCCAAAAAAGTAAAATCTCCAAAACATCGAAAAAGCGGATCTCTTTCAAAAACGCTACATTCGATGAAAACCTGCTAAGATTGCTTCGAAAAACATTACTTTTCTTTTCAAAGCAAACTTCACCTCCGCCTAAGATAAGGGGAGGCGCGAAGTCCCAAAAAAGTCGAGCACCCTGGCACAAACGACTGGGGCTCGCAAAAAAGCAAACTTCACCTCCGCCTAAGATAAGGGGAGGCGCGAAGTCCCAAAAAGTCGAGCACCCTGGCACAAACGACAGGGGCTCGCAAAAAAGCAAACTTCACCTCCGCCTAAGATAAGGGGAGGCGTGAAGTCCCAAAAAGTCGAGCACCCTGGCACAAAAGACAGGGGCTCGCAAAAAGCAAACTTCACCTCCGCCTAAGATAAGGGGAGACGCGAAGTCCCAAAAAGTCGAGCACCCTGGCACAAACGACAGGGGCTCGCAAAAAAGCAAACTTCACCTCCGCCTAAGATAAGGGGAGGCGCGAAGTCCAAAAAAGTCGAGCACCCTGGCACAAACGACAGGGGCTCGCAAAAAAGCAAACGTCACCTCCGCCTGAAATAAGGGGAGGCGCGAAGTCCAACTCCGCCTAAAATAAGGGGAGGCGCAAAGTCCAAAAAGTCGAGCACGCTCGCACAAGCAAAGTCAAGCCTCGGGCGGGCGCGCATTCTCCGTCTCGCCCGAGACCTCCAAGTCAGGCCCCGGGCGGGTGCACTTTCCCCCGCCTCGCCCGACCAATGTGGCACCCTCGTCCAGCAGAGTCTCGGCATAGCAACTGTCGCACAGTTTTGCAAACCGCAAACTCCAAACCATTGACCTTTATAGCACCCTCGAAAGAATGACTATAGACGTACGGGTCGCTGTCCTCTCCAAATCAGCGTGTTAAAAAGCATTGCGCGAGCCTCGCTAAAAGAAAAAGGGGGCGTCGCTGTTTTTTCAAAACAAGCTCACGAGAGCAAATGCGCGAGCCTCGCTAAAGAAAAAGGGGGCGTCGCTGTTTTTTCAAAACAAGCTCACGAGAGCAAATGCGCGAGCCTCGCTAAAGGAAAAAGGGGGCGTTGCTGTTTTTTCAAAACAAGCTCACGAGAGCAAATGCGCGAGCCTCGCTAAAGAAAAAGGGGGCGTCGCTGTTTTTTCAAAACAAGCTCACGAGAGCAAATGCGCGAGCCTCGCTAAAAGAAAAAGGGGACATCGCTATTTTTTCAAAACAAGCTCACGAGAGCAAATGCGCGAGCCTCGCTAAAGAAAAAGGGGGCGTCGCTATTTTTTTCAAAACAAGCTCACGAGAGCAAATGCGTGAGCCCCGCTAAAGGAAAAAGGGGGCGTCGCTGTTTTTTCAAAACAAGCTCACGTGAACAGTGCGCGAGTCTCGTTAAAAGTAAAACGGGGCCTCGCTATTAAACAATATAAGAAACATTAAAATAGCGCAGCAAACATGGCACACAACCCATACACCTTTCTCATACTATTACAAAGTAACGTTACAACAACAAACATATCCGAAAAATAAAAAATTCTTTACAAGGAACCATCGCTCCCCTCAATCAACATCAAATCACCGAAACCTTCGGCCTCCTCAAACCCCCCCTCTACTGGAACCAGGGGTCCCCACAACAAAGGAGCTGCAGGGACAATCGGCAGCTCCCCGGATAAAACCCTCGCCCTATACATGTATCTATGCCTCGTCTCAATAACTTCCGAATGTTCTTCCTTCGGAATCAAAAGTGCCCCATCCGAACCAACACCAAGCTCCCTTTGCCCGAATAAATATTCCAAAGCTGTGTTCTCGTCAATATCATCATCTCCGCTAGCTTGCGGGACCGAAGAAGATCCAAACAAATAGCGGTCGGCTTGACGATCAGTATAATCCGCCTCGCGCCAAAAACGATCCGACCTACCATTCTTTAAATCATACCTTCGCACCTTTGACCACCAAAAACGTTCAAAGGAAAGCGAAGGATGTTTAAACCTAGCGCGAGCCCACGATTCACCAGTAATAAAAACATCTTGGTAGTTTAACATCAGCGGAGTGACGTCCAATACTTTTAGCACGGTTCCATCAGGAACCTGCACGTTTCACAAAAATACAAAAGTTGTTTCAGCTTCATCAAGTCTCTACAACCACAGTATCTACAAAACGGCCACCTCGCCACAACAATCCCAGGGATCACACCTGACCAGCTTCCCTTCGGATAGTCTCTGAATCCTCGCCAACGGCGACAGTCGAGGTCCCAGCTGACGTCTCCTCCGCCGTGGACTCCTCCACAGTAGCCTCGACATTCGTAGCAGGCTCCTCTTCCATCGCCGTTGCCTGCGCCGCGTTTCCTTCAGTGATCGGCACGTCCCCGGTCAACGCCTCGATCTCGGCGAGCGTAACCCCCACACAACTTGGCTCAGGGACGGTTTCGGAGCCACCCCTCGCTGCAGCTTCCGTGGGCGGCGACGGCATCGCATCTTGTCGAGCCTATAAGCAAAACAAAAGACAAACCTCGCCAAAATCAACAACAACCCCTCTAAAACAAACCAACAAAATCAAAAATCTTAAAAAGGATGCGAACCTGACGTGTAGCCTCGGCAGCTTCTTCGAAGGCGAGAGCTCGGCCACCTCCGGAGATCCAAAACTTGCGAAGCAAACGCATCGCACAGTTCCGAACTTTTGCGTCATCAACCTTCATTCGGCGAACTTCATCAACCGACGGAAAGGCATGGTTCGGCTTTTTGATCTTGCGAAGATGATCACAATCCGCCAGACGAAGCGTGCTCGCCATTGCCAAGGCCCCGGCGTAGCCACCAAAATCGGCTGCATTGGAAACTAACGAGCTAAACACATCAAGCTCGTTACCCAACCAGCCCTCGAAGGCCTCCGCGTCAGCTGCAGTCAATGGCTCTCCGGCAGAGCCTCCAGCCTCGGTCAGACAACGATCAAGTTTACGTTTAACATTCTCCATACTCGCCCGCCAAGATTTGTTCAAATCCCCTAGCCGACCCTCGGCCTCGGCCAAAGCTTTGTCTTTCTCCTCTCTCGCGGCAATCAGATCAGCATTACGCCACGCCAGTTCAACTGCCTCCTCTCGAGCCTTCGCGGCCTTCTCCGAAGCATTCTTCAGTTCAATTTCTTTATTCTCTAGGCTCCGGGTCAGTCTGCTGTTCTCCTTCTCAAGATCAGTAATATGGTTTCTCATAAATTCCATGTCGGAGCCAACCTTCCGCCTCGCTGAGCGGTTCAAGAGCATTAGCTCCGCCAACTTGACGTCAACGTCGTCGAAGGTGTCACCAACTGCTTGGTCCGCAAGTAGAACCTCAGCCTCCGGCACACAAATCCGGCCGAAGATTCGGCCTAGAAAACGCCTTTCCTCCGGGCTACACTGCAAGTGGCAATCCCGAAGGTCCGGACTAGTGAACAGCTCAGTTGCCGGATCAGAAATCCCAAGCCTTTTAGCATATTCCGGGAGGCTCGACCGACTCGCCTCGCCGAACGGTCTCTTCCCCTGGGCTCGCGCGGAGTCAAGTTCCCCATCAAACTCAAACCCCTCCACCCAAAGGTGCGAGCCCGCAAAGCTGGGAATGGACCCTCGTCGAGGGCTACCTGGCTCAATATCTTGAGCGATATCAACCGAGCTCTGGGCAACCCTCGTTCCAGCACCCGGCGAGGCTCCGCCTCCAATGGACACCGCCTCTTCCGTGTCATGTCCTTCACTAGAACTCTCGCTGCTTTCATCGGACGAACCCGCGTCCATCTCCCCCTCCTTTCCGTCCTTCTCCTCCACCTCATCATCATCAGATTCATCCTCGTCGCCCGAAATCTGAATCAAAGCGCTGATCCCTCCAACGCGAGGCACGCGTCCCCCAACTGTTCCGGCACCTCGGCCGCTTGGGGCTACGGCTGAGGAGGAGGAAGTACCTGCAGCACTAGAGCCAGCAGCGAACTTCGTCGCAAGCACCTTCGCTCGGCCACTAGCCCCGCCACGGCCTCGACCACGGCCCCTCTTTGGCCGAGAGACGATCTCTTTTTCTTCCGAAGCTTTACGCTTCCTCTTCTTCGGCGCGTCATCACTCGACGGAGCAGGCCAATTAGCATAACGAATGCCAAGAATGTCAAACATCCTGTTTACCCGACCTTCGCTACCAACAGAGCTTTGGATAGCCTTGACCTCCAACGTGGATAGCTTCCCAACAAGTTCCTCTGCCCACTGCTGAACCCGCTTATAGATAGCTTCGTTCCCATCCTCGCGCCTTGGAAATTTCTTAAGAGTTTTCTCCCAAACCTTCTCCAGATCCAAAATCGGCCTTTTCAAGCCCCTACCCTCGTACCTGGGGTCACTCTCCGCCGTAAACCACGTCTGCCTCCGGCCAAGAGGCCAAATCTTGGCACAACAATATTCCTCCACCAAATCACGCGCACACTGAGAACGCGCAACAACCCTTAGGCAATCAACAGCAGCATGAGCCTCGACGCTCATCTTAGCTTCGGCGCTCACATCTCCAAGCACCGGAAGCTCACCGCAAAGCTCGGAGCTATCACTGAGCTTGTAATAGAACCAAAACTCCTGCCACCCGCTGCTCCACTTGTTCTTCTGCGCCTGCACCGGCAGCTCCGCGCCGGCACGATGGCAGAAAGTGTACACCGCGAACTGTCCAAGGCTGCTCTTGCCCTCGCTGTCCGTAATCTTGCGAGGCTGCATATGAACGCGATGAGTGCGGACAAAACCCTCGACATGGGGGACAATCCCCTGAGATCTGCAGGCCCAGACATAAACTGACATCTTTGTGAAGCAAGAAGGCGTAAGCTGATGGAAGCGCAAATTGAACCTTCGCAGGACCGAAGTCACGAAGGAATCAGCTGGAAACCGAAGACTAGCCGAAAGGAACTCCTCAAACACTACAACTTCATCCGCATCCGGCTTCGGAACTGTCTCCCCAACACTGGTCCTCGCCCTGCCCTCCTCAATCCAGCCCCACCTCACATATGATGCAATCTCACTGGCACAAACCCGGCTCAGACCAAACTCGAAGGTAATACCTTCATCCGCGACAGCAGGAGAATCAGCCCGAGCAGTCTGCTTCAATCTAGCCATCCCTTCGGCTACCAAAGCTATCAAACAGCAAGCACCCGCCTCTACCCTCGCGCACAAGCTAAAACAAACCTTCGCTACAAAGCAAATCGCGACAGCAGGACAACTATAGCAGAGGAAAGCACAATCCAACCCATTCACCAACCCTCTCTATTTATAGGCCAGGGAACGAACCCGCACACCCGACAAAATCGGCACAGCAATCGAAAAACGCGGCGCCAAAAATGAAACGGGCTTCAACAGTACAAACAACACTACAATGGCCCAGCCCAAAGCAGTCGCGGGCGTCGCTATCGAGGGTCCCATTTACTGTCCCCATTGAAAGACGCTGCTTGGGCCTAAACACGTTTTTTTAGATCCAAGACAACGAGGGGCTACTGTTGGGGGAAGGAACCCTCGGCAGAAGCGACGCCCAAGCTGGTGTCCAAGGAAACAACCCTCGCGCAATCTATGTGTCCTTGCGAAGTCCCTCTCTTATTCGGATCAGTACCCTGACCTCCGGACATGGGTCCGACCCTCGTTGCTTTGTTGCATTCCGTGCAGGTCGAAGCCGATAGTCGCACTGCAAGCAACCCTCGCTGGCTCACAACGCCACCTTCACTTGGAGCGAAGGTTCAAGCAAGCGGCGAGTGCGCGCTGTCAGGCAAGCGAAGCTGAAGGACCGGCAAGCACGGCCGGAGGTCAAATCTTCGGCCTTCTCCCCCGAAGGCGAGTATAGCCGGAGGGCCGGCAGATGGCGGAGGGGCGCGGGCCCAAGGGCGAGCACGGCCGAAGGTCAGAACCTCCGCACCTCTCCCCCGAAGGTGAACGAGAACCAGGTGGCGGCGCGGAGGAGGATGGCCGATTAGGGTTTCCGCTTCTGCTGTGTATTTACGCTTTTGCCCTTCCTCCCTGCGCGGAGGTGAGGAATCTTCCCTATACCCTTTTGTAATTTGGCCCGTGCCCCTTGGTATTCCCTATAAATACCAAGGGGATGAACAGTGTAAAGGGACGACCCTTTGGGGAATCGAGCATCTTTCCACTTCCGCCTTACCTTCGCTACCGCTTCCGACGCTTGGCCACCTTCGCCCCACCCCTGCACAAGTGCGGGGGCTCGGCAAGTGTGCTCCCAACAGCAGTGAGAGAGGTATTCGGCAAGCAACCAAGCGGTCGGCTAGCTCTCGGAGTTTCAGCAAGTGCCTGTGCGGTCGGCTATCTTGCAAGGCAGTGATTCTATTCGAGAAGCAAATATGGCAAGTGGAGCCGACTTGCACAATAAGACATATGGCGATGGAGGGCGCCAAGAGGAAAATAGGAATAGGACTCGAATTTTCCTAGTTTTATTGTGTAAATCGTAATCTTCCAGGACTCATATTTCGCCCAGGGTATAAATATAAACCCTCGGCCATTGTAAAATTGTTCACAACCATATCAATACAAACCGGCCCCGTGCCACCTTCGAGTCCTTAGTCGTGTAGTCGAGTTCTTCGAGAGGAATCATCGATCCGTCGACCTCCGTAAGTCCCGACAACCTTGTTATCATGTCTAGTATCATGCGGTGGATTTAGATATGATGCAAGTAGTCTTGTTTGTTTCCAAAGGTCGTGCGGCAGATCTTTGTTAATGATCAAGAAGTCTTTGTTTATGCTTTGCTTATTGGTAAATACCATGCGACAGGCGTTTATTCATATGTTTAGCAAAAGCGAGATAGTTATCGGCTCTATTAGATTTGGCAGATCTAATAGATTCATTATCGGCTCTATTAGATTTGGCAGATCTAATAGATTCATTAAGTTATCTTGTGTTATATGTTTTAATTAATTCTATAACACACTTTTTGCCCAATCTAGATTGATCTTTGTTCGGCCTTGCTTTACAAGTTTATTTATACCTTTCGATAATCGTGGTTCTTCATTGCATGATTATGATGGCCGAATTAATTTCTAATCTAGATTGTTACATGTTGTGGGTTCATGCATATCAATCATGTTTAGGCTTAGATAAAACTAGGTATCGTGCGGCAGATGCAGGTTTTAGATTGGTCTGATCATGTTTGTTTGTATGTTCCTTCCTCATGGATCCCAACTCGGCTAACTTGCCGAGATTGGTTATGCATCAATTCATAATTTATCTTTATTCATCCAAGCATGTATTTTTTCATGTATGTGCGTTCGGCAACTAACTGCTTATGAACGTTT
The DNA here is from genome assembly GCA_009763385.1 of Coix lacryma-jobi var. lacryma-jobi. Classification (NCBI taxonomy): domain Eukaryota; kingdom Viridiplantae; phylum Streptophyta; class Magnoliopsida; order Poales; family Poaceae; genus Coix; species Coix lacryma-jobi. Next base: position 103,825,099 of record CM019823.1, on the reverse strand, counting down.
ACGTTCAGAGTTAGCCGAATGACCCTTAAACCCGTTGATAGACAGCTTCTATAGCCGTGCGCCATTGTCATTGGCTTCAAGGCCGTAAATATGGAACTGTCTGGTCTCACCCGGCATGTTCCAGTTTTATTCTCATAGTTTTGTCTCTTGTTGGTTTTCAGGTCAAACCGACTAGCACGTCTCCAGATTTCGAACCGTTCGGGCACCCGATTTAAGTCACACTTTTTGGCTTGCTGTGTGTGAGGTACAGTGTACCACATTTTGCACCAACACACTTTTTGGCACGCCCGGTGGGACACCACATTCCAAGATGGTTGAATTCGACAACACTCAAGTTCTGGACGTGACCATGGATGAACTGCCACCAGAATTAAGAGATTTGGTACAACAAGCATGCGATGAGTTTCAATGCAAATGCTTGATGTCCTTCTCCAAGAACAAGAGCAACAAGGTCTTCCAGAAAGAGTCACTCCCAAGGGCTCTCCTTCCCCATCAATCTGATAGCACTGATGAGGAAGATATTCGAAAAATGTCCAAACTTATGTACAAGGTTGTGTCGGAGTCCATGACCAATCATCAGTCAGCTTTCTTAAATACTTTTCGTGCAATCATGGTTGGTATTTTCGGCCCGGCAATAGATAAACATTTTGAGGAAGCCGCTGGTCCGATGCAAGGGCCACTGTTATTCCCCGTTCCCCAACATCAAAGGAAAACTGCTGAAGACAGCGGAGTTGGTTCAAGCAAAGATGGAATGGTCCTTCATCAGGAACAGCAACCTCCCATGACTCATGGCTAACTTGCGTTCGACACGACATGAAACGTCCCTCCATCTGCTTTCAGAGTATCTCCAGCAACAAATAGGTTGCAGAAGAACTTGTATGGAGATGGATATCAGGAGTTCGTTAATTACAGTGCAATTAATGCTCTCCCGAATACGGGCTATAAAAATTCAGCAGGGGCATTTCTTGGGGGTCAGGCACAGGCTGCTCCAGACTCAAGCGTCGACCTCATCATGCATAGGATGGCTGACATGATGTAGAATCAATTCGGCCTGAAGCCAAAGAATCAGTCTTATGCCTACAAATCTGCTTATCCAGAGTGGTACAACCGAGTGGCACTTCCTTCAAGGGTGAAACCTCCTACTAATCTTACTAAGTTCTCAGGCCAAGATGATACCAGTACTGTTGAACATATCAGCCGTTACTTGATGCAACTCGGAGAGGCATCTGTAGATGAGGCCTGGAGAATTCAGTATTTCCCATTGTCATTAACGGGACCAGCTTTCTCATGGTTCACATCTGTGCTGGCAAACTCTATTAATACATCGGCAGAGCTAGAACAGAAGTTTCACGCGTATTTCTTTACTGGTACCAATGAGAAGAAGTTGGTCAATCTCATGAGTCTGAGGATGAGAGTTAATGAGACTCCGCAAGAATATTTACGCAGATTCAGGGAGACTAAAAATCTCTGCTATTCCCTGAATTTGCCAGATGATCAATTGCCAGGGATAGCTATAGCTGGTATGTTGCCGAATATCAGGGAAAAGCTGTTCGGCATGGAGTTCGATGATCTTAGGTAGTTATCACAACGTTTGGCAATGATGAATAATCAGGCTCAGGGGTTTAGAAGAAATAACCAATAACAAAAAGGTGACGTGGCTAGCGAAATGTATCAGGCTTTCTTAGAAGAGGCAGCATAGTATGACGATGAAGATGAGATAGCTGCAGCTGAGTTAGTCTGGACAAAAGAGCTGATTCAAGTCAATCAACGATGGTTGAGGCAACAAAAGGGTACTTATGATTTTGATGTTTCCAAATCAGATAAGCTATTTGAGTTGTTATTGAAGGAAGGACGCATCAAGTTGTCGGAAGGCCATCCCATGCTGCACCCCGAAGGGGTTAAAGACAAGAGGTATTGTGGTTTCCATAACACCAAATCTCACTCTATAAACGATTGCCGAGTGTTCATAGTACGGATCCAGAAGGCTATCCAAGAAGGGCATTTGAAATTCGACGGAAAAATGAAAATTGATGGTAGCCCTTTTGGACAGAATACCATGTGTTTCTGTGTTAACATGGTCAATGCAGATGACCCCAGGGGCAAGAGCAAGATGAAGGTGTTAACCTCTGATAGAGCTAGAGAGACCGGTGCTGTTGACCCCAATCGGCAAATCACGAATGAAGAATTTCGACAACGAGTTCATTTCTAGAATAGCCGAACTGAGAGGGGCGAGGCTTCCAGACCCAGAGTCATGACACGTATTTTGTTGAACAAATGGCATCGAGAGCAGGAGCGGTACCAGAAGCAGAGGTTTTATGAGGAACAAAGGTTCATAGAAAAGCAGCAAAGGTACGAAGAGGAGGTGTACCGAGAAGAACAAGAATATATGAGGGAGCAAGAGCAGTCTCATTGGGAGTGCTCATTCTTCAAATATTGTTGGAATGAAGGCTTGAAACTGCATGTTAAAAACAATTGCCCTGAGTGCAATGATCAATATTCTGAATACAGGCAATCTTAAGTCAACCGCCGTTCAGTCCATGAAAGGCTTGGGATGCGAATCCCTAAGGACGATCGGCGCTTAAAAATAGGTAATTCCGAGAATCGGCAAAGGGGAAGTTTTGCCGATCGAAGATGGGCTCGCACTGAAGAAGAAGAATACTGTGAATATGTTTGGCAGAGAGGACAGTGGTGTCCACCAGGATTGAGGAAGAGCCAGAAAAGGAGAGTGCAGCACCTAAGGAATAGAGAATTAGCGCAAGCAGGCACCAAAACGAAACAAGTTTGGCGTCCTAAGGAAAATCCTGATGAAAATGATCGTTCGGCTGATGCGTGCGTGGCATTCTTTCTCCCATCGGAATTCATAGCTCCCGGAGATCAAGACATCCAAGAAGAAGTGTATTCGGATTTTGACGAAGATGAATTTCATGATCTGATGGCTCAGCTCGTTTTGGCTCAACGGGCGGTTTTTGATAAACCGGCTAAGCATCGACATTTGAAGCCACTTTATATGAGGGGGTATGTTAATGGGAAGCCACTAACCAAAATGTTTATTGATGGAGGAGCTGCCATAAATATCATGCCATATACTACCTTCAGGAAACTTGGGATGGCAAGTGAGGATTTATTGAAGACTGACATGGTGTTGAGGGATTTTGCTGGCAATACTTCTGATACTCGAGGAGCAGTTCATGTTGAATTGATGATCGGGTCAAAAACTTTGATTACTACCTTCTTCGTCATCGATGGCAAGGGGGCATATAGTTTGCTTTTAGGAAGAGATTGGATACATGCAAACTGTTGTGTTCCGTCAACTATGCATCAAATCCTCATCCAGTGGATTGGAGATGACGTCGAAATTGTCCATGCTGATGATTCGGTGAGTGTTGCTACTGCAAAACCTATCTACTGGGAATATGATGGTGTCGAGTGTTTCTCTGGAAGAGTTTGGGAAGTAGGTCCTGTGAATGTTTTTGACAAGGACCAACAGCCGATTCAAGCGATCGGCTCTTAGAGCAATTTTTGAATAATCTGATTGATGGTAACGGAGGATAATTGGGACGAGGTTTTGTATCGGTTGATGAGTTAGAAGAGGTAAATATTGATGATGAAGCCGAAAACAAGACCGATATGTGTCAGTACAAATCTGGATCCAGAGTGCAGGTTGGAGTTGATAAACCTTCTGAAAGAATTTTACCTTTACCTCCGTTACTGAAACTCAAGGAAGATTAAGAAGTTCGTATGGAGTGACGTACAATAGGAGGTCTTTGATGAAGTTAAAGAATATATGAAGGCGCCATCAGTGTTTTATGCCTCCACAACTTGGTAGATCTTTCAAGTTGTACGTGACGGCCGATAGCCTAATGATAGGATCGGCCCTTATACAAGGATTCGGGAAAAAGGACGGAGTGATAGCCGAAAGATGTTAGACCCAGAAACAGGGTATTCGGCTACGGAGAAATTTTGTTCATATGTGTATTACTCATGTACCAAGCTTCGACACTACTTATTAAATGCCGAATGCATGATAGTTTTTGATGTGCTGAGATAGTCGGTACATGAGCAGATTCAAGAATATTTGTATAGCCGATGTAAAGCATCGCCTTTAGCAGAAAATGTTCTAAGAGTTTAGAATATAGCCGATATTTTTTATATCGCCTTTAGCGCAAAAATGTTCATAAACCTGGTGACCCTAGCATTTTTTAAGTTAGCAGGTTTTATCGGGAGGAGAGAAAGTTGAAGTGAAGTAAATAAGATGCCGGGTGATATGACATGTCGAAACGAGATTTAGTCGGCTAAGATGACGTCATGCGTTCGGCAAGTGCTTTTCTGAAGAAATGTTGCAATCAAAGATGTCACTGAGATAATCGGGGAATGCAAGTAAGACATGATTCAGAGAAAAAACAACTTTGTTTATTCATTTGCAGATCCGTCCTAGTACAAACTACTCCTGGAACAATTTATTCAGAACGGACTGCGGATTGGTGACTCCGGCGAGAGCAGCGACGTGATTTTCATAAACTTCAATACCTTCGATTTCATCTAAGAACCCACATGCAAAGCCGGCTGGTAGAAAGGAGTAATCCTCGTTGGTCCAAGAGCTCATGCTGCTAGCCCGAGAGAGACGCCAAGGTGCACACCTTGGATGATGGCCTGATCTATGCGGCCATCCGCAGCATCAAGACGCGCCTCAGCTGAGTTCCCGTGGGCATTCACCTTGTCAGCAACTCTGTTTGCTACTACTCTCAAACGGTCATTCTCTGCAGAAAGGGTTAGTAAAAGGAAAAAATGCGTCAGACAGAGCAAGCTCAATTGGGAGAAGGGGAATCGAGCGAGGATTTCATTGACCTATGACAACACTGCAGAACTGCTTCCGCTGGTCCTCCCATTCGACTTCCTCGATGCCGTGCTTCTTGGATACGTCTTCCAACTCCTTCTAGGCCTTATCCCTCTCCTCGCGGTACCGGAGAGCATCCAAATGGGTGTACTGAGGTGAATCATCGGGCTCGGAGGATTCTGATGACCCAGGAAAAGGATTGAGAGAAACTGTTGGATCTTCCGTTTCTGGGAGAGGAACCCAGGTTTGGCCGGGAAAAGCCCTTATCCTGGAAGGAAAGTGAATACTGAATCAGGAATGGATGAACAAGAAAGCTACCGCAAGGGGGCAAAGGACCAATTTTTACCCATAACGTTGACGAGTCGGTGCTTGGCTTCCTCCCGCTTCATCTCTGATAGGACGTTTGTTGTGGTCACCATTACCTGCCATTGATGAAAGTATAGGCGAGGATTCTTTCTCTCTGGCTTGAGCTAAGAGCCGAGAGGTGGAGAGTTTGCAAGTCAAACTGTTCAATTGGATGTTGAGTGTGTTGGCCTGCGTAAGGTCATATTTATGGAGCCATGACTTGCACATTGGAAAGCTAAGCATCGGAGTAGGGTTTTCACAATTTATGGGCCATTGTTGGGCTGGGCCGGATTTTGTTGACTTAAGGAGATCGTGACTCTAGAGTCGGAAAAACGATGGATTTGGCTAAGGATTGTTGTTGCGTGAAGAGCTCAGTTTCGGTTGATTGTCTGGGAACTCATATTACCGATTGACATTGAAGACAGTAAGTCTGGCTGATGGTCTTCAAATTGGGAAATACTATATTTTATTCCAGGCAATGAAGTTTTAATGGAAAAGTCTTCAAAGAAGCATAAAATAGAAAATCCCTTAAAAGATTACAGCAATCACCTACAGGACAGAGATGATTGACATGATTGTCAGCGATAGCCGATGTAATACACATCGCTGTTGGAGCAAAATAAAAGTCAATGAACAATGCATAAAACAGAGCATGCATTGATCACAGATTGATTCTCAAAGGTCAAACAGAAAGACTTTTATTTACAAGAAGAGGGTACAAAGTTAGAGTGAAAAATCAGTTCGTCCACTCTATCCTATTCCTAATCGGGAGATCGTAGTCGAAGGAATCAGCCAGATCTGTTCCAGCTTCCTTCATATCATCTACAGAGTGTGCTACCCTGTATTCTAGCCCCCGCTCATAGACATCGAAGTTGCGGTAATCGGCGCCGGAGTGAATCCGTACAGCGTTAAAGGCAAGCGCTCCGCCATATCCCATGCCAGCTCTGGAGATATCAGGGAGGATTCGGTTAACCTCGTTCACCCTCCTCAGGGCCGTTGTACCCGGTGCATTGGCCGTAATGGCGAGATTGGCGATAGCAGCTTCAAGAGCATGAAGTTTGGCCTCTAGGGCTGAAAGGGAGAAGAGTAAGTAAAGGCAAGAGGAGGAAAACAAAGACAGAAATGATGAAGAAATATTCACCGGTGGCCCGATTCCTAGCAACGTCATGTTCCCGGGAGACTCGAGTGATCTCTTGGTCCTTCTCCTCCAAATCAAGTTGAAGGTCTATGACCTGTTGAGTCAGATTTCCGGGGAAATCATCATCAATCCTCCTGAACAAAGGTAACAAAGTGAGAACAGCTGCTTCATTGAGGAACAGAATAGAAGAGAACGACCTTTTCCTGGAGGTGCTGGAAACGCCGAGCTCGGAACTATGTCTGCTCGCCGCAGAAGACATCTTCTAGATTGGATTGGGCGATGATAGGAGAAAGAAGGGTTTTTCTTGGTTTGGAGATTGAAACAGGGGAGCTTAAGAGAGTAAGCTGAAACGAAGTGAAGGGTGACTTAAAAAGACCCCAAAGAGTGCATCGGGAGATGAATCGGCAGGTAAGGCAATTATGGCATGGGAGATTTCTACGAAGGTGGATGCTTTCGGAGGTTGCACGTCATTATACAGGAGAAAGGAATTTTGGAATAAATATTTATCCCAAAATTAGGGGGCATGTGTTAACACCAGAATTTCGCACGCATAAGAAGATGACAAGAGGACCCAGCTGGCAGTGAGAGAGGTATTCGGCAAGCAACCAAGCGGTCGGCTAGCTCTCGAAGTTTCAGCAAGTGCCTCTGTGGTCGGCTATCTTGCAAGGCAGTGATTCTATTCGGGAAGCAAATATGGCAAGTGGAGCCGACTTGCACAAGAAGACATATGGTGATGGAGGACGCCAAGAGGAAAATAGGAATAGGACTTGTATTTTCCTAGTTTTATTGTGTAAATCATAATCTTCCAGGACTCGTATTTCGCCCAGGGTATAAATATAAACCCTTGGCCATTGTAAAATTGTTCACAACAATATCAATACAAATCGGCCCCGTGCCACCTTCGAGTCCTTAGTCGTGTCGTCGAGTTCTTCCAGAGGAATCATCGATCCGTCGACCTCCGTAAGTCCTGACAACCTTGTTATCATGTCTAGTATCATGCGGTGGATTTAGATATGATGCAAGTAGTCTTGTTTGTTTCCAAAGGTCGTGCGGCGGATCTTTGTTAATGATCAAGAAGTCTTTGTTTATGCTTTGCTTATGGGTAAATACCGTGCGGCAGGCGTTTATTCATATGTTTAGCAAAAGTGAGATAGTTATCGGCTCTAGTAGATTTGGCAGATCTAATAGATTCATTAAGTTATCTTGTGTTATATGTTTTAATTAATTCTGTAACACACTTTTTGCCCAATCTAGATTGTTCTTTGTTTGGCCTTGCTGTACAAGTTTATTTATACCTTTCAATAATCGTGGTTCTTCATTGCATGATTATGATGGCCGAATTAATTTCTAATCCAGATTGCTACATGTTGTGGGTTTATGCATATCAATCATGTTTAGGCTTAGATAAAACTATGTATCGTGCGGCAGATGCAGGTTTTAGATTGGTCTGATCATGTTTGTTTGTATGTTCCTTCCTCATGGACCCCAACTCGGCTAACTTGCCGAGATTGGTTATGCGTCAATTCATAATTTATCATTATTCATCCAAGCTTGTCTTTTTTCATGTACGTGCGTTCGGCAACTAACTTCTTATGAACGTTTACGTTCAGAGTTAGCCGAATGACCCTTAAACCCGTTGACAGACAGCTTCTATAGTTGTGTGCCATTGTGATTGGCTTCAAGGCCGTAAATATGGAACTGTCTGGTCTCACCCAGCATGTTCCAGTTTTATTCTCATAGTTTTGTCCCTTGTTGGTTTTCAGGTCAAACCGACTGGCACGTCTCCGGATTTCGAACCATCCGGGCACCCGATTTAAGTCACGCTTTTCGGCTTGCTGTGTGTGAGGTGCAGTGTACCACATTTTGCACCAACACTCATCATCTCAAGACCCGGCATACACCCATGTATCCGCAATCTCCCCCTTGATGAGTGCATTGTCAACTACCAACACAAATCATATGAAGATAGAAGAAGGAAGGAAGAAGTAAGCGAGCTCAACCAGTCGACTAAAAGCGAAGCAAAGCCATGAAAAGTCGAATGGAGTGAGCGAGACAACTTGGTTCCCAAATACATGGGCAACAGCTCGACGCAACCAAGTAAAGGAAAGCTAGCCCTCAAGAAGAGGTAGAACAGGCTCAACACCGCTAGCGAGAAGGTCGGAGCAAGAAAGACAAAGACAAGCTAGTCCCTTCAGAAAGAGGCAAAGGCTCAACACAACTAGCAAAACCACTCCAAACCAATTAAAAAACCGCTTCGAACCAATTGACCAACAAAACTTGTCAAATAAAACAGGCACGCAAACTCCCCCTACAATAGTGCACACAACTAGGGACATGATTTGTCAAATTTCTCCCCTTAGTTGAAAAGGCACACAACAAGGTAAATGCATATGAGTTACAAATGCAGGTTAGCAGCTTCAGGTATATAGTCGATAGAAAGAATAGATGCTCTAAAGAGTGCTAATCCAACAATTCAACAACAAGTATAAATGCCAGCAGAGGCTCAAACTGATCACAAAATACGGAATATGAACATATGAGCAAAATGAGCAGTTTTAAGCCATTCAGAAAGGGTTTCACCATCAAAATAGCACCAAACATGTATAGACAGGAAGATACACAAGTGCTAAACATGTATAAAAGGTGAACTACCCCTAGCAAAGTTCAATCATCATGCTGTAGAATGAAACATAGACTTGTGCTTTCAAAATTTTGTCGGAGTTGCAGCGGTGATTACACAAGTTTGAAATTTCAGCATGTGATTGCGAGAGGTTGAAAACTTGACATTGCCTAACTTTTCAACCGAGCTAAGCCTATGCATAAGCAATTAGAAGCTTGAAGCAAATGATTTTGGTCTTACACTACACGACTCAAGTTTAACTCAAAGTGCAATGAGAAACAGTCTCGATACCGTGATGTGTTGTCAAGTAATCCCATCTCGATCTTTTCAATTTACTTAGACTTGGTTCAAATTTTAATAGAATGTGAACAAACTAAGCAAGTGAAGGACTCAGAACTAGAGACATAGCACCTAGCATATATGAAAAGCACAAGTGACTTCAACACCTTCTACACATGCTAGTTGCCAAACTCAATGGTGAACATGTTTCAATTTTTATGTTGAATTATGCATATTCACAGTTCTGAAAAGTAGCTCAGTTCACAACATGTATCAGTGATCAAAAAGAGCCTAAGCTACATGCATCATCAGATATCATTAGAGCATACACTAATCAGAGCATAGATTCATTCTACCGATTATAGACCTGAAGCTCGAGAAGAGAAAGATGCAAAAATGATGAAATGCGAAAGCTAGAAATAAAAGAAGTCAGTCTTATGATACAATAACCAAAATGTTTGCCCCAAATAAAAGGGAAAACACACACCAAGCTCACCTCTCAACCTAGCAAAGGTTGATTGGTCCAAATGCTTAGTGAAAATATCTGCCAACTGAAGATGAGTATCGACATGGTGAAGGTTGATATCACCCTTCTCATAGTGGTCTCGTAAGAAATGAAAGCGCACATCAATGTGTTTGGTCTTAGAATGCAGCATGGGGTTCTTAGCAACGCTAATCACACTTGTGCTGTCACAAAGCAATGGAACTCGAGAAAAGTTTAGACCAAAATCACACAAAGTGGCCATCATCCACAACAACTAGGAACAGCAGCTAGCCGCAGCAACATATTCAGCCTGTGTGGTAGAATGTGCGACGCTAGACTGCTTGCGAGAAAACCAAGAGACTAGAGAAGAACCCAAAAACTGACAAGTCCCAGAAGTGGACTTGCGCTCAAGTCGGCAACTAGCAAAATCAGCATCTGAGTAACCACAAAGGGAGAGGGTGGAAGAAGCAGAATACCAAATCCCGAACTCAGGTGTTAAACATAAGTACCTCATAATGCGCTTGACCGCCTGACGGTGAGAAGTGTGCGGCGACGCCTGAAAGCGCGCGCAAAGGCACACCACGAACGGAATGTCCGGGCGTGTCGCCGTCAGGTACAACAGCGACCCGATCATACTCCGGTACTCCTTCTGGTCCACACCTTCTCCATCCTTGTCCGCATCCAGGGCCGTCATGGTCGACATGGGTGTTGGAAGAGGCTTGGCCTCACCCATATCGAACTTCTTCAATATGTCCTTGGTGTACTTGCGCTGGTGTGCGAACGTCCCTTCTCGGGATTGCTTGATTTGTAACCCGAGGAAAAACGTCAACTCGCCCATCATACTCATCTCAAATTCCCTGCTCATTGTATATGCAAACTTGGCAACTAAAGCATGAGAAGAACCACCAAAAATGATATCATCCACGTAAATCTGAACCAAGAGAGTGCCATTGTCTTGCTTGAGGAGAAAAAGCGTTTTATCTACACATCCCATCTTAAAACCCTTAGCAAGCAAAAAGGTTTTCAACCTATCATACCAAGCTCTAGAGGCTTGTTTCAATCCATACAAAGCTTTGTGAAGTTTAAAATATGGTTTGGAAACTTGGGATTTTCAAAACCGGGGGGTTGTTTCACATACACTAATTCTTCTATGTATCCGTTTAGGAAGGCACTCTTGACATCCATTTGAAAAAGTTTAAACCCTTTGGATGCAGCAAAAGCCAAGAGAATCCTAATTGCCTCCAAACGAGCTACAGGAGCAAAAGTCTCCTCATAGTCTATCCCCTCCTTCTAACTATACCCCTGGGCTACATGTCTGGCCTTGTTTCTCACAATGTGGCCATCCTCTCCTTATTTGTTTTTGAAAACCCATTTTGTACCCATAGGTGGAACCAAAACCCAAACCCGATTTCTCTCAAATTTTTCTAACTCCTCATGCATGGCATTAACCCAATCCTGATCAGATAAAGCATGTCCAACATCTCGGGGTTCAAAATCAGCAACAAATGCAAAATCAGCAAAGTGAGAGATTTGTTGTGACCTTGACCGAGTGACACGTTCGTTGATGCTACCGATCATCTATTGAGGCGGGTGTTGGCGCTGAATGTGTCGTGGCGCCTCTCGATCTGAAGAAACCTCCCCCTCAACAGTAGCTGGTGCCTCCTCGGGTACAAGTGGTATAGCCAGAGGTGGCAGATCCTACGACCCCCAAGTAGTCGATGAAGAGGGGTTGGGGCCATGAGTCGTCGTAGTAGAAGCCGATCCTAGCGGCACAATAGGTGGTGGTAGTGTTGGATCATCCATCCCTTCAGCACCCTCTTCCTCGTCATCAAAAAGACGTTCTCCAACCTCATGATCACTGCACGCTCAAATCTAGAAGAAGGACAATGCATGGTCTCGTCGAAAGTGACATCGGATGTCTCCACGACTTGGTTAGTATCAAGGTTAAGTACACGATATGCACGAGTATGAGTGCAATAACCCAAAAATGCACCGTTAGAAGAACGAGACTCAAATTTGTCCAAGATGCCTTTCTTGAGTATAAAACAGTGGCAACCAAAAACTCTAAAATAACTCACTTTGGGATGTTTTCCAAAACGCAACTCATAAGAAGTCTTTTTCAAGAAAGCTCGGAGAAAAATGCGATTGGAAATATAGCATGCAGTGTTCATAGCTTCGGCCCAATATCGCATAGGAGTCCTATGCTCATCGAGCATCGTCCTAGCCATCTCAACAAGGGTCCGATTCTTCCTCTCTATAACACCATTTTGTGGCGGTGTGTAGGGGCAAGAAAACTGATGCTCCAAACCCAAAGAGTTGCAAAACTTCTCAAAATCTGAGTTCTTAAACTCGGTACCATTATCGCTACGAATAGCTCTCATCGAGTTCTTAGGGAACTCGTTCATAAGTTGCAAGATCAAATTGCAAACAAAGGTGAAAGTCTCAGTTTTCTCAGTCAAAAAGAAAAACCCACGAATATCTCGAAAAATCGTCAACAATAACAAGTACATACCACTTCCCCCCAACTGAGCTCACCCGAGCCGGACCTACACGGTCCATGTGTAAAAGCTCTCCAGGGCGCTTAGTCATAACCTGATTCATAGGATGGTGGGGAGCAGCAACCATTTTCCTATGTCTACAAGAATGGCAAACAAGATCCTTCTTTATGCACAACTTGGGCAATCCTCGGATTAGGCCAAGTGAACTAAGCCTTGCAAGCAAGTCGAAGCTCAGGTGACCAAGTCTCCTATGCCATTTCCAAAGATCAGAGGAGGAAGAACCAACCACAAGACAACGAGAAATTCCAAATGACACCAAGAAATTCGCACGAAAGACTTTCCCAAAGGGCAAAATCAAACATACAAGTTGCCCTGAGGATCCAAAATACGACTGAGATTCGGCTTAAAACGAATCTCATAGTTATCATCAAAAAGTTGCAAAACAGAAAGAAGGTTAAAATGCAAGTTAGAAACAAGAGCAACATCACGCAACACAAAGTGCTCATTAACTCACACCGACCGACGAGACAACACTTTACCTTTGCTATTGTCACCGAAGGTGATAAACTCCTTTCCGGCAACTAGACTAAGACTGGAGAACCACTTGGCGTTTCCGGTCATGTGCCTTGAACACCCGGAATCCACCAACCAAATGTCCTCCAATCGTTTTACCTACATCAATGAAAAGACATAGGGTGAGCATATAGTCCAACACTGGGGTGAGTAAAATGGGAAGAGTACCAGTGTTGGGCCGGCTGCTCAAAAGAACGGTTAGTGACAAAACCATTCCTAGCACGCCTAAGGGGAAAGCGATCACCACGCATAGGAAAACGTGGTCCGCTAAGGGAGGAGCATCCATCGCGATAGTCAAAACGCGGTGGAGGAAAACACTCAACAACAAAGCCACTGCCACGGGGTCCTTAGCCAGCAAAGCTAGGATCCCGCCGGGCAAAACCTCCTTGTGGCCTAGGCCTAGGACCTTGAGGCATTGGTCCTCTAGTCCTAGCAGCTCTCCTCTGAATATTCGGCGCATGTACATTATGGAAAGGATGGTACATGTCCGCATTGTTCATCTCCCTTGCACGACGCTCCTCTCTCTTGCACCGAAAGCAAAACTCCCTCAAGTGTCCATCTCTCCCACAGTGCTAACAATGGTACCTCACCGCTCTCATAGGGGGTTGTTGGTACTCACGGTAGTGGGTGTGGATTACTTGGCCTTTTGTGGCATGAGCTCCTCTTTGATTGGTGGCATGGTGTCTAGCTTAATCTTGAGGTGGTTTGGTTTTGGAGCCCATGTTTGTTTCTTGGGTGGAGCTCTTGGAGGTTCCTCAAATACTCCATCCTTAGTGTTAGACTTGACAGACTCTTTGGATGGAATCTTGGTTAGTTTGGGAGTAGTGGTGGAGTTGGGCTTTTCACTCGGATAAAGACCACTAAACTCTCCAACCTTGCCAAAACAAGCAGCACTCTCCATCCCCTGAGCAAAGCCTACACCTAGACCTCCAGCAGCCTGTTTGAATTGGGCAATCATCATCCCAAGCTGCGGCTCACCACAAGACACCCATGACAAGATGGTCTGAAGGTATGTGTTTTCTTCCTCGGTTTGCATCTTGTCATGCTTCACATTGGCTATCTCCATCTCCAAGCCCTCACACAAAGCACACCTAGACACACAAGTGCTACCCGAGCTGGCCTTCTCAAGAGACACAATCTTGGCATTCTTCTATGCCAACTCGGATTGCAAGCCTGCACAAGACTTGCACGCACCAAGCAACAAGGATCTAGCCCTAAGCTCATCCACCTCTCCAAACAAAGCAACATACTTCCCCCTCAAAGTGAGAAGGTCAGTCATGTGCTTGGAGCACATCTCACACTCGCCCTCCTCGGTGACAACAGCGGTGGACTTGGAAAGCTCAAGCTCCTTCACCGCATCCTCCCACTTCTGCCTAAACTCCTTCCTCTCTCTAGCAACACACCTAAGAAGCTTATCTTGACTAAGGAGAGTGGCAGTAAGTTTCTCGACCTCAGCAGCAAGTTCATCAGGGGTCTGAGATACCTGGGAGGTGTCGTCGTCGTCGTCATTCCGAGGAATCTCCTCCAGCTCGCTGTTGACCTCATCACCGAGGGCCATGGTGCAAAAGCCCTCGTTGTCGGTGAAGAAGCAGAGGCCGTTCAGCTTCTCCTCGATCTTCTTCTTCTTCTCAGGCTCGTCATTGCTTGATGTAGCAGAGTCGTCATCTGAGTCGTTGACGTCGCTAAGCGTGGCGAAGAAAGCACGCTGTTCGGCCTGGGCTTTCTCCAAGTATTTCTTCTTGATGTACTCCTTGTTGAAGCCACCCTTCTGCTTGTGCATGGGCGGGGTGTGCTTCTCCTTGTGCCAGCCGGAGTCGTACTTGTGGCCATGATCGCCCTTGCCCGCCGCTTGCTTGTTCTTCTTCGAGCAGTTGGCGATGAAGTGGTCTGGATCACCGCACTCATAGCACCCAGCGCGTCCACCTCCACGATGACGGTTCATGCGGTTGTTGTGGAACCGCGAGAACCGGTTGGCAAGCAAAGCCAGCTCGTCGTCTCCCATGAACTCCAGCTGCTCCTCTGTGATAGAAAGAAGAGAAGACAATGCAAAGCCTCCAAAGGTGTTAGTAGAAGAGCCAGAAAGCAAAGCCATCGACGAGCCAGAAGGATTCTCATAAGAAGCCCTGGTCATGGCATCAATCTCACTGGACTTGAGCTTACTAAAGAGCTCGTCGCACGTGAGAGTCTCATAGTTAGGCGATTCGATGATCGCCTGAACCTTAGAGTCCCACACTGATCGATCGAGAGTATGCAAAAGATTGAGAGCCCTCTCATGATCGTCGAAAGGCAACAACTCCTTGTTAGCCCTCATCCTGTTGACAATCACCTGAAAGCGAGCGAATAAACTCTCTATGCTCTCACCAGGCATGTGTCGAAAGTTCTCATACTCCTACTTGTGCGACTCATAGAGATGAGATTTGACTTGAGTGGTTCTCTCATGGAAGCGCATGAGGGTCGCCCAAATCTCCCGAGCCGTGGGGAGGTGAGAAACGCGATCAAACTCAGACATGCTCAAACACGAGAAGAGAGCATTACGGGCTTGGCTATTGGCATCGTGCTCATCGATCTGCAGCTAAGTCACACGAGCAGCCAAGACCACGTAATCTGCCTTGTTGCAAATCTCCCAGATAGAAGCACCCATGCTCTGAAGATAGGCCGACATGCGTATCTTCCAATACGCATAGTTCGTCCCATCGAAAAATGGCGGTTTGCCCACGCCGCGATCTATGTCGCCTTCTGTGGATCTGGAACTGGCTAAGGTGGAAGATCCTTAACCCGCTCCGATACCAATTGAAGGACCGAGAGTGCTATCAAAAGGCGACCAAAGGGGGGTGAATGGGAGCTTTAAATTTCTTTTCAGAAACCTATCGCCACTGTCCCAAGAATCAACCCCAAGAGCAGACCTAGAGCTTGATAGTGTCCACCACCCTAGATGTAGGGTGGATGCTTCCAAGAAGCATAGCGAGACACTACACAACTCTAGAAACCCAACGCAAAAGTCAGAAACCAAAGCTGACAACAAGCAAACGAACCACGGAGGAAAGTGTGTGAAACTGCACTGACCGGACTCTGACGAGCGTCCGATCAGGCTGGATCGGACGCGTCCGGTCGGTTCAAAACTGATTCAGGACCTCTCTGTGTTGGACCGGACTCAGTGAGTCTGAGCGTCCGGTCACAGCCTGAGCGTCCGGTCACATAAAACACAAACGATGAACAGTACCAGAGTCGCGTCCGGTCACAGAGAAGAAGAGCGTCCGGTCAGAAACAGTACGGTGTACAGTGAACACATTCAACGACCAGAGTCACTGGTCAGAGTACGGTCATCTCGAGTCGTGCGTCCGATCACCCCGAAACAGTCCTGTTCGTCCACCGATTCACCTCAATATCACCAAAACGAAACCTCTATGGCTCAAACTTGGTGAGAAGAGTCACAAGGAGGATATTGAGCTACTCCTAGGAGATCATGGCTCGAACCTATCTCCAAATCGATGAATCGAAGGGATTCGGGAAAAAAGAGAAGAAAGTCGATCCAAACCGAAACTTGACCGATCTGTTGGTACAGGTGATTAGAGAGCAATTCCTTCAGTCAAAAGATCACAAACCCGTTCATGCACAAAGTGGTTCAAGCAGAATCGCAAAACTACTCACGAAGAGAAAGAACGAGGCAAATCTCCGTGAGGGCCAAAAAAGGAAAACACGAAGAACACACAAGCAAGAACATGATTCGATCTCAATTTCCAACCGAAACTCCTCCACACGAGGAGACAACGAGATTAAGGTCTCGTTTCCTCAAAAAGGAAATACACAGAGGTATGATTCACCGTCTCTGCGGATCTCAGTAGCTACTGCAGGGGTGTGGGAGAGCAGGAAACCCTAAGTGGAAAATAGCAATGGTTGAGATAGTTTGGAGGGAGGGGCTGCCTCTCCTAATATAGCCTAATACAATTATTCCCCTTCTACCCCTACAGCTAATGAGCGAGCAGGCTAACCCTAAGGGTATTCCTGACCAACTCGAGTTGATATTCATCTGACGGCCATGCCCGCACATCAGGTAGCTTCGCCTCGATGCGACCACACCGGATGTTGCCACGTGCCATCAAGCGCCGCTCGTCCTTTTTCACGGACCTCCCCCCGGTTTTGAGGCCGAAACCGGGAAACCTGGGCCATCCCCCGGTTTTGAGGCCGAAACCGGGAAACCTGTCGTCCGTGGCCTGAGTTTTGTGGCCCAAACTCAGAAACCCATTAGTGCCCAGGTTTTGAGGCCCAAACCTGGAAACCGTCCTCAGCCCGAGTTTTGTGGCCCAAACTCAGAAACCGGTCGTACCCAGGTTTTGAGGCCCAAACCTGGAAACCGTCCACTAGGTGGTTTTTGTGTGGCTCAACCACCAAACCGACGCTGTAGAGGGATGCACCGCCCGTGCACCCCGTCCACCCACAAGTCTTCACTTGTCGCTGTCCCAGGCTGTCAGCCACCACGGCCGATCCTCAGGCCACCGGTCCGTCAGTCCAAGCCTCACGTCTGCCCTTCACCGCTCTGGGTCCATCGGCACATCACGTCTCTACTTGACTTTCACCTTGCCCTTGATCACCATATCCGAGCTCGACACCTGCACAACACAAGCCAAAGAACATGCGCATCATCCCAGTTGACAATCACTCATCATCTCAAGATCCGGCATACACCCATGTATCCGCAAGTATTCTTCACTACGGCCTTGCTCTATTGGTTCTTGGGAACAATTAGAAGAAAAGTTCCATAAGCATTTTTATGATGAAACCAATGAGCTTAAATTGACTAATTTGATATCGGTTAGACAAGGGCACGATGAGTCAGCCCTTCATTTTGTTAAAAGATTCAGAGATGTTAAAAACCGATGTTTTAATTTATCAATTTCCGAAAAACATCTTGTTGATTTGGCTTTTGTTGGCTTGCGCTCTAACATCAAAGAAAAGCTAGAGCAGTTTGAGTTTCTCTCTATTAACCAACTGTTACAAAAAGCTTTAGCGGTTGAGAGCCGAAGTAATATTGGAGAACGTCAAAAGTCACATCATCCTAATATGCATACTATTGAATGCCATTTAGATGACACGGACCATGAAACATCAAGTTGCTTTTTTGCTGAATTTGTTTGCCCAACACAAGCTAAATCAGTTTCTTGTTCTTCCCTTAAGTCGATTCACAAGAATCGGCAAGAGGAGATAAAGTTTACTTTTGATGTATCCAAATGTGATCGTAATTTTTATGAGATGTTGAAGAATGGATACATTAAATTGTCACATATGTTGCCACCATTTGATGAATTGAAGCGTCGTGCATACTGTAAATGGCGTAATTCAGCTTCTCATGCTACTAATGATTGCAATGTCTTTAAACGACAAATCCAATCAGCTATTAATGAAGGCCGATTGAGTTTATTAGGGATGCAGGTGGATACAATGCCCTTCCCGGTTAATACTTTGGAGTTGAAGAATCCATCTATTTTGATTCGGCCTAATGAAGCCGAATCTTGTAGCGGGAATAATGTCATAATTGTCAATCCTAGGATTGACGACAAGATTGAGAAGACTTCGGGTCGTGAAATCATGCTTGAGAAGCTCGCGGATGCCCGGGAGAACATTAAAGTCGTCATCAAGTCTTCTAGGCTTAGGGGGCAAGCAAAAAATCCTTTTAGAGAGAGAGATTGAGAGGAAGAACATATTGCTATTGTTCAGGGCAATAACCAACAAAAAATAGCAAGGTCGATTTCCCAAATCGGCTTAACAAAGGTAAATAAAAGGTGCCTGCACACTTACAGACCAAGGCAACCAGAGGATGGAACTTGGGTGACCAATAAGGTCAGGAGTTCTAGTTAGGAGGTACAATTACAATCAGCTTTTGACCGACTTTTGAACAAGTACACCAAACAAAAGGCCGACTCACTGAATCGACCTATAAAAAAGAAGTCTGGTCACTTCCTAGGCAAATTTATGTACCTTAGAAGAAGAAAATTATTGCAGCTCCGATGAAGGCCATCAAACAAACATCAATTCTAATAGGATCTATGGAAGTCCCGCTTGATGAGGATGACGAGCCGATTTTTGTTAAAAATCTGGCTCAATCGTCTATGCAAAAAGAAGAGGGAGGAATTGCTACAAGTAAAGATAATGTTGATAGTAGCAATATTGAGTCCAAGTATTTCCATCCAAGGTGGTGTCCATCGGGTTTAACCAAGACACAACGACGCAAACTTCAGTGTGCCCGTAGTAAGAAGCTCCAACAGGCATAGAGCTGCATTGGGTAAGCGGCCGATATACACATATCGCCCTTAGAATGAATTGTCGATACATGTATCGCATTTAGAACAAAAATGGCCAATGTATACATCGCCCTTAGCTGTTGAATAGCCGATGAGATGGGTATCGTTGCTATTTGGTTTTGTAATGTGTTTTCAGGTTCATGCCTCTTTCGCATCAAAACAGGGAGGCATATGTTGACAACCAAAATTGGTCAATTTGTGAAGTTGTCAAAATGTGAAATGGACTTCATCATTGTGTTCCTCTCGTCGAGATAGTCAAAAAACATATATGGAAAGCCCAATTTGGAGTCCGAATTGAAGAGTTATGGCCCGAGTCGGAAGTTCCGACCCCATGGCAAGAGTTTCGACCTCGGGGCAGAAGTTTGAAGGCCGGGTCGAGATGGCGGACTAGAGGGGGGTGAATAGTCCTTTCTAAAATTAATCGAACTGGCTAACCGAAACAAATGCGGAATTAAAACTATCGGTCTAGCCAAGACTACACCCCTCTACTTATACTCTTGACACCTTACAAAAGATCCTAAACATAGCAAATAAGGTGTCGGGCTAGCTAGAGCTCACCTAAACAATTCTAGCTTGCAAGGTTACACAAACCTAAGCAACTAGTGCTCAATCAACCAGGGAGCTCCTACACATGCCACTAGGCAAAAGCACAAAGCCTAAGCTCACTAGCAATGCTCAATAACAAAGCTACACAAGCCAAATTAGAGATCACAACACTTACTTAGCTACACAAACTAAGCAATGTGACTAACAAGGCTACTCAAGCCAATTAGCCACGCAAGGGATCTAATTCTATGCTACACAAGCAAAGAATACAACTTGCAAACTACACAAGCTAACAAGAAGCACAAGAGCAATCTACACTAGCACATGTATATGAACAAGTAAATACAAGTTAGTGAATGGAGTTTGCAAACCACCGAGACGATGAACACGATGTGGACACGGTGATTTTTCTCCCGAGGTTCACTTGGTTGCCACCAAGCTAGTCCCCGCTGTGTCGACCACACACTTTATAGTTCGGCGGCTAATAGACATCACACCTACCTCGACACTCAACCACCACAAGAACTCACCCACAAGTGAGGGTAACTCAATGACACGCTCTACTAGAGTTGCTCTCCGCGATCCCCGCGTGGCGAGCACAACACCCCTCACAATCCTTCTTCGGAGCCACGCACAATCTTCACGTGGGCTTCACGACGGAGACTGGATCACCAAGCCGTCTAGGAGGTGGCAACCTCCAAGAGTAACAAGAACCATCGGCATGCAACACGAACACCTAGTGCCACTAGATGCAATCTCTCAATGCAATGGACTAGCGATCACTCACTCACAATTTATTCGCACACTAGCAAGCACAAGTGAGTTAGAGGGCTTCCTAGCACTCCCCAAGCATGGACACCAAGTCCCAAGGGTGCTAAGCACCAGCCAAGGCTGACCATCACTTCTATTTATAGACCCCATGTCAAAACTAGCCGTTATCACTTTGAATGGGCTGACTGCGAAGTGACCGAACGCGTCCGGTCAATGTTGCAGTAGCATCCGGTCAATGTTTCAGTAGTGACCGGACTCATGTTTCACTAGCGTCTGGTCAATTTTTTCACTCAGTGTCCGGTCATGAACAGAGAGGTTCTAGAGACGTATTTTCTTGACCGGACTCACTCAGCGTCCGATCACTCGATTGCAACCGTTGCCTCCCGAGAAACAGTAGAACAGGCACGTTTGATCAATTGTTTCACTAGCGTCCGGTCACTGTTTTACTAGTGATCGGAGGCATGTTTCAACAGCGTCCGGTCGTTGTTGATGTGTCCGGTCACGCCTGAAACTCTCCTTTTCAACTTGCAAATGTGCCAAAACCACCAAGTGTACACCACCTTGTGCATGTGTGTTAGCACTTTACAAACATTTTTCAAAGGATTAGCACTTAGCTCTTGCCTCGCCACTCGATCCTAACACGTCACAAACTTAGATCGCTCAAGTGGCACTAGATGACCGATATGCACACAAGTTTAATCCTCTTGATAGTATGGCCATTTATCCTAAACCCGGTCATAATTGTAGGGTTACGAGGATGCTATGCTAGCCGGAAAACAAAATTTTCTGACCTCATAAACCAGGAACCACTACTACAGAAAGCTTAACCGAGGCGGGCGAAATAGATTAACCGAGGCGGGCAAACCGTCCGCCTCGGACCATAGGCCTCAGTTAATCCAAACTTAACCGAGGCGGCCCTGGAGACCGCCTCGGTTAATACTTTTACCGAGGCGGGCAACTTAAAGCAACCACCTCGGTTAATATTTTAATAGAGGCGGTTAATGTAATGCGCCCACCTCTGTTAAAATATTTACCGAGGCGGTTTCTTAAGGGTGACCGCCTCGGTTAATTGTTTTACAATTTAAAAAAATTGTTTTAAAATCAAAATTGAATTTCCTTTTCACGTTGGAAGCAAAGACACAATTAATAAAGTCACAAACACATTCGTTCAACTAGCAGTACTTCTTTGAGTACATATATGTCACAACAACGTATCATTGTTCAATTACATGCATTAAACTTTATAATTCAACATTTTAAAAATTATATGTCTGGCAACATGTAATCCTTAATGTTCAGATGGGTGCTCCACTTTCGGAGGCTCTCATACTTGTCGTCATCCGCTAACGAGCTTTCCATGTTGAAGAACCTTCCACCCTCATGCACGTAATGGTGCATGAGGAATGAACAAATGTCCGCAACAATGCAAGTTATGGTCTCTTTGTTGAATGGCTTGTTTTGCCAGCCCTGTAGTTCTTTCATGAGTACCTTGTAGCTGTTGCTAAACTTACCGGTCTCTCTTAGGTACTCACAAACATAGTATCCACATAATAATGTGCCAGGTGGTTGTTTGAAGCACTGCATGTAATACACAATTGTTCAGAACATATAGAGTTTTCACGATATACTAATAAGTACACATATGAGTTTTCAAACATACCGGGAAGTTGTGCCTGACTTGCAGGGTGTTTTTATACTTCTTCTTCTGCTTTTCGGTTCTAAGATCAATACAACCTGGTTCCTCCAAGTACTTTCGGTAAGCGCTGTAGGAAACCACATTTGTCACGACCAATTTAGCACATATATATGTTAAATAAAAAAGAAGTATCATCACTTACAATCTCAATACGCTTTCAAATTCCTAGTAACCTTCTTTTGGAGTATCCAAAGACTCAAACACTATTGCCCTCCCATCCTGAGGATATATGAGAAATGCAATCCAGTGGCCCATGATGCCTTGACTGGACCATTGAAACAACGTACAATTACAACCTTAAAATACGTGAGAAGCTATGATCGTAATAGTAACTATGTGATAGTTTTCTTTTGACTTACCCAAACTGGTGGGCGGCAATCATGTACCCACGTCCCTTGTCCTCTCTCATGCATCTAAACACATATGTTCCTGCGTTAAACTTCATTTGGTTACGCAGAAGTTTGCGAGCCGCCTCTCTCTCTGCTCCGACCAAGCCCACAAGCTTTTCATGGTTATTAGGTATATCATAACCCGCGAGGCATCTCTCGGAAATGTGCATGGGAGAGAGGAAAATAACATTTTTGCCTACTTCCTTGCATATGTGGGCCTGCATCCTGCAAGGACAAATCATGTTATTGTTATTAGCTTCTTACCAAATCGACATATATGGATGCAACACACTGAAAACTCGTGATTCACTTACAAGGCAAACAATGTGACTTGGGCCACGTCGAGGTCCTTGCGCCGCAGTAACCGATGCATGTCATGGAAATCTACGATGATGTAAGCATCAGAGGTCAAGTAGAAATACTCCACGGTTACCTTCAGAACAAAACTTTCAAGGCCTCTTTTCGCCGCTTCCATGTACCAAAGATGGAACCTCCTCACCTGCCACGGATCGTCAGTTACGAGCTGGCCTAAGGTCAACATGAACTTCCCATGCACGTACCGGTCGGGACAATCATCGGAAAGGGGCCAACCCGCTGGTGATGGCATCCTGTCAAAATGGGTTGAGCTTTCATACTCTTTGGCTACTTGATGGGCGATCCTATTCAACTTGCCGTAGTCGATGCCACTTTTTGTGGGTGTCATAGTATCCTCTTGTTGCATACCCTTCATCGGTGGGGGAGGACATTCTTTACTCTTTTCGTTTTGATCACTTGCTTGCGGCGGTGTAGTAGTGCCCGGTCCTGACCCTGTATCTCCATGTGGATTGCTCGTGCTTGGGGGAGTGCCTACTGGGTCATTGTTGTCGTTGTCGTCATCAATGTCATGAGGACCCACGGGAGACTGCGACGGCTGTGATGACGGCGTCAGCTCTTCTAAGTAAATATTGCATCAAGCCTAGAGTACTTCTTTGTCGACTAAACTTCGAAAGTACTTGGCCCCACAAGGTGTGGGTATGTCGAGTTCATCGTCCTGGTGGTCCGGGTGCATCCAAGTTACCATGACCCTAGCATAGTGTTCCGGGATCGACTTGTCTTCATATAGGCGTCCTGGCAATGCTATGCCTGTGCCCACCGCCATCTGTCTTTTTGACATCCTGCCGTACGGAACCACGAGCTGGCATTGCGTTGGTTTAACAATATCGTCGACCGGGTACCGCGGCAGTCCTCCGGTGGGGGGCACCATCTCGCTTTGTACGACATCTATCGTTGGTACCACCACACCAGCCTGGCGAAACATCTGCGACCTCAACTCAACCATTGAGGGGTCATTGCTCGTGAACGCCTCTGAAATCTTTCCCATAACAAACTCCTGCATAGCCTCATCACGGCCTTGTTAGAAAAGACTATCCTTGTATGCTTGCCTAGTCCTAGAGGTTGCATCGGAGCCCCAGGACTCCACTGTTTTCCAGCTCTTTCTCGATGATATGCCACGGACACGGCCACGGTGCTCTGGGTTCCCCAGTGCCTCAGTGAGTTGGTCCTTCTCTCTGCGGGGGTTGAACGACCCGCTTTGCTCGTCCGCAGCGGCCGCTATGATCTTCTTCTCCGCCTCCTCATTTTGCGGTTCGTTGAACTTGGTCTTCCCCTCCTTCAGTACTTTTGGCCTACGGGCTTTTAGGTAGTCACGTGCTCTCTCATCAAGGCCCATGTACTCATCCGGTTGTCCGGCCTCGGCTACGATCCTTTCTTCCTCCCGCCATTTTGGCTTCTTAGCGGCATACCCTGTCATGCCTAGGTGGTGGTGGTGCACGTTCCTCTTCGCGAGCTGAGAGAACTTCTCGCTCTTTGCTTTTGCTTCTTCACTTTTTTTCTGTGCCACAAATTCTTCCCAAACATCTGAGGTGAGGAAATTGTAGCACTCTAAACCACTCTTTCCTTTTTTGACAAAATCATTATTTAGTATCCACCTAAACTAGCGATGAGCTTTGGCTGCAATGTGTAATGCATGGGCCTTGCACTTTGCTACATCATAGCCCTCAGGATACGAGAATCGGGTCAGCAGCTCATCCCAAACATATGTCTTCATGTGGTCTGGGACTGACTTCCAATCACTATACGTGATAGGCACCTTCTCTCTGACTATACAAGAGCATTGGTTGCTGAAGGTGCCGAGGACAGTCGTTGGCTGTAAGGGTTCTCCCTGTGCCCCAACTTGGTATATGGCATGCACATCATCATTCACCTTTTCCCTGCCGTGTTGGCCTCTTCTCCTCTTTGGCTTTTTACCTTTTGTCGAAGAAGTTGTCGTTGAGGGAGCTGGTGGTTCCTCCACCCTTTCTTCGTCATCTCGGAACTCCAAACGACGAGGCACCACCGGTATATGTTAAGAACTCACATTAAACTATTTCCAGGAGGCCCTCAAATGTTGTGTTAATCAAAGACAAGCTTTGTTGCAAGTACATACCTCTAGCCTTGTTTGTTCAACATTATCGTTCGGGGAGTGCTCTAGTGCTTCCCGATATGGTCCTTGTACTTCACCCATCGGATCATAATCAGGATCATCATCTTCCTCTCCACGAGGTTTCTTTGGAGGCGGCGGTGTTATCGACACACTCAAGAATGAAGTTGACTCTGAGTCGTCAGAGGTGTCCGAGCTGTTGACGGGGGTAGGTTCACGCCATTCTCCCATATCGTTCGCCATTGCAAGCTATATGATTAGATTTATATGCATATTTCATAAATGTAAACAAAATGAAATCATTATATTCATCTCGGAACTCCATTTACATACTTCCAATTACATAATGTTGTTAGTCAAGATACAAAAGTTTGATAAAGAAAATTACATAATTGATGAATCATAAAAAAGTTTCAAGTATAAAATTAGCTCAGGTTAGCCCCACTGTCATCACATCGCTTCTAAACTGGTTGCTTGTATCCAAGCCATCCTAGTTTAGGAGCTTACAAGTATAGGGGACATTTGATCATCATAGCCGCTGCCTCAGCATAAAAGAGTACACATCATTGCATATGCCACTGCCTCAACACATCTTTAAAAGGAGTAGGAGTAGAGTAGAGTAGAGTAGTAGTAGAGTAGATCAGTAGTAGAGGATAGGCGAGCAAGATACAATGAAAATTTGCCTCAGATTGTATTGCCATTTCAAAAATCATTGGACTTGGAGCTAAAGGATGTTTCATATAGATTATAGAGATACAACATCATGACAGCCACGGAACCATGAGACTCGTCCAGCCCAGCCATCAGGCCATCCTGTATGAACGACAGTTTCTTGGGCATGGACGTGTCTCATGGTTGATGACAATCATGAAAACCATAACAGGAGTTACAATGGTTCAGTACCTCACAAGTCCAAGATCATAACCAATACTGAATCAATCAAAAAAGTGGCAATGCATTCATCATAGGCAGAAAGCAATTTGAAAGCAAATAAACAAGTTCATGACACCCAAATTTAGTAAGCATCACTGGTGGCATATAAGTAGTAGCAGTACTAGGCTAGTATTAATAGTACCACAAGCACTGGTATAGTAGTAGCAACCAAACTGAGACACATCACTACTACTCTTAATGTTAACCGAGTTGAACTTATCTAATTAATTATTACATCAAGATAACAGTGCAGCCTCATCCACTTGGCCACAACCAAAGCAACTAACAACACCTGCACATTTTTCCCACATCACAGTCCAACAAGATGGACTGCCTGCCACTCCAACCTGATAGGAAGGTAAGGTAGGGGTAGGTGCAGTAGGAATTGAGTTGATTCTTGAGTTGAAAGGCTCTAGAGCTGCAGAAGCTTCCTCAAAAGACTTGTACATTTTATGCACAGCTCCCTTAACTTTGAGGACATACTGATTGCACTCGGCCCAACTGGTGTAAATACCTGGCTTGGTGCCCTCGAAAACAACATACCAAGCAGGCATCCTTCTGCATTTGTAGTTGAGCAGTATAATAGTACAACATAGAAGATAGAAGAGAGGAGAGGGAAGTAGAGGAGAGGATAGGAGAGCAAGATATAATGAAAATTTGCCTCAGATTGTATTGCCATTTCAAAAATCATTGAACTTGGAGCTAAAGGATGTTTCATATAGATCATAGAGATATAACATCATGACAGCCATGGAACCATGTGACTCGTCCAGCCAAGCCACTGAACTTGTTTCATATATCTAGGCATGGACATATCACATGGCTTGATGACAATCATGAAAACCCTAAGATGAGTTACAATGGTCCAGTACCTCACAAGTCCAAGATCATAACCAACAACCACTGAATCCATCAAAAAGTGGCAATGCATTCATCATAGGCAGAAAGCAATTAAATTAGGCCTCAGATTATAAACATTCATTGGTGGTTGCCTTGCAATTCGAAAGCAAATAAACAAGTTGAACATAGAAGAGAGAAGAGAGGAGAGGGAAGCAGAGGAGAGGATAGGAGAGGAAGATACAATGAAAATTTTCCTCAGATTGTATGGCCATTTCAAAAATCATTGGACTTGGAGCTAAAGGATGTTTCATATAGATTATAGAGATACAACATCATGACAGCCATGGAACCATGAGAGCCGTCCAGCCTAGCCACTGAACTTGTTTCATATAGCTTGGCATGGACGTCTCCCACGGCTTGATGTCAATCATTAAAACCAATTCAGAGTTAACCACAGAATAGGCAACCACCTCCTAAAATCAAGTTTCTTCATTGGCCATCAAAAAATTTAGTAAGAATCACTGGTGGCATATAAGTAGCAAACAAAGGCCTCAGCACTGGTGGCAAATAAGTAGAAGTGTCAGACAAGTTCATGGGAGCTATGTAACCGTGGGAGACAACCATCCCAGCCATCAGGGAGGTAAGCCTACACCAGTTGCTTGGGAATGGATGTTAGCCACGGTTAAATAGGACACATGACAACAACAAAGACTAATATGTGTAAAAGAATGGTGCCACCTCAGAATTGGAAAGATTGCATCATAGGCCAAGGACATCCCAATTTATCTCAAATTCTCCTCAAATTCATCTCAAATTTATCCCAATTTATCAAAAATGACAACAAATCAAGTTAGAGTCTTGGCAGTGGCATCTGCTTAGTTGAATCAAACAAATCGAGCTCGTGTTTTGGCATCATAGGCAGCAATACGAACTTAGGAAACAAAAATTAGAGGGGCTCAGTGGAGGAAGAAACCGAGTTTCAACATACAGTCGATGTCGGAGTGCCAGCGAACGCCGGTGACGCTAGGGTTCGTGGGCGGGGGCCCTCGCAGACCTCGGCAGTGGGGACCAGCAGGGACAGGCGCCAAGGAGGTGCACGTGGCCAGGCGTCAGGGAGGCAGAGCCGGGCACCGGGGAGGCCGAGATGGGCGGCGAGTACAGCGGGGTCCAAGCCCGCCGTGGAGGCGGGGACAGGAACCGAGAGCCAGGGACGGGAACCAAGGCCCCTGAGGAGGCGACGCTGTGGGGACAGTGGCGGCGCCGAGGGTGGTGCGGCATCGAGGAGACGGCGTCGGGGGCTGTCGGTTTCGTGGATGTGGGGACGGGCGCCGAGGAGGTCCAGATGGGCACCAGGGGCGCTACCGGTGTCGGGGATGGATGGAAGGGCGCTCACAGATCTCGGCGGCGATGGCGCGGCGTGGCAGCCCTTCGGGGAGAGTGGAGTGGAGAGCGAGGCGAGTAAGGGCTCGGAGGCGTGGCTGGCTAGGTTATATAGTAGTAGTAGTAGTAGTAGTAGTAGTAGTAGTAGTAGTAGTAGTAGTAGTAGTAGTAGTAGTAGTAGTAGTAGTAGTGTATTAGTAGCAGTAGTAGCAGTAGTAGTAGTAGTGTAGTGATCGAACGAAATACACACAAAAGAGTTCGGATCTCTCCAAATGAGTTCCATTAATTATAATAATAACTTCTCATTAATTTAGTCGTTGCCTGCATTATTACATATATGTGTAACATACATTTCATTTCATTGTAGGCGCTTTCACAGTAAATTTCTCTCCGTCTTTGCGAGCCCATGGCATCATCTTTGTCTTGTTGAAACGGGCCTCAATGGCCTTGATCTTACGTGGATGATCTGTAAAGAGCCCGAGCTCTGCATAGTTGTTGTATTCTTCGGGACTCTGGACCCCGTGAGCTCCCACGATCCTCTGCTTACCTGAAACAACCACATGTCGTCTCTTGCTGTCATTGGGCATCACATAGTAGGCTACTTGCGCAACGCGACTAGCTAGTACCCACTAGTCATCTTTGTAGCCGACGCTATGGAGCTCAATGGTTGTTAGTCCATAATCGTCCACGTCAACTCCTTTCGGCCTGACCCACTGGCAACGGAACACAGGTATTTGTTGGTCACTACCATAGTTAAGTTCCCATATCTCTTCAACCTGCCCATAGTATGTCCTGCTTAGCCCCATCGACTCATCGATGCCCTCATATCGAACACCACTATTTTGGGACGCACTCTTCTTGTCCTTCTCTTTTGTGTGAAACCTATATCCATTGATGTCATATCCTTGCCATGTGGTAATTTGGGTGAATGGGCCGGATGCAAGCCTCGCAATGGTCTCGTCATCATCATCAGATCCTCCATGCGGTATGTCGGGATGTTGCTTCAGCCATGTCGTGAAGCTTTTCTTGTGTTGTTTCTGGACCCATACCTCCATGCAAGATCCATCATGAGCGGCGCGGATCACTTCCAGGTGCTTTTCAACGTAGGGATCCATGACCACTAATTGATGAAGCACGTTGTGATGAGCTTGTTGCACTGTTTCGTTCTCTATATCTGTGCGTACTTTTTTCCCTGTGCACCCAATTCCTGAGGTTCTACCTTCATGCCGATGGACGGGCAACCCAATCGCTCCTCCATCTCAAATGTATTTCGTGCAGCAGTTCACAGCCTCTTCGGTTGTGTATGCCTCGATCATAGAACCTTCTGGGTGAGCACGGTTAAGAACGTATCTGTTGAGGGTCGACATGAACCGCTTGTACGTCCACATTTGGTGCAGGTACACGGGCCCAAGTTGTTCTATCTGATCAACCATGTGCATCATTAGGTGTGGCATAATATCAAAGAAAGATGGTGGAAAGCAGATCTCTAGCTGGCAAAGAATCTCCGCGATGAACTGTTTTAGTACTGGTAGCTCAGCTACATCAATGACCTTCTGGGTGATGCGGTTAAAGAAGTATGACATTCGTGTGATCACCATCTTTACGTACTCTGGACCGATAGCCCTAATCACAATTGGAAGGAACACCGTTAGCATGATGTGGCAGTCGTATGAGTTGTAGTTGGTCATTGTGAGGTCTTTCATCGATACCAGACTCTTGATGTTGGAAGAGAAACCGGTCGGCACCTTGACACCCTTTAGCCAATTGCACACTGCCCTCTTCTCATCTTTCGTTAGGTTGTAGGCCGCTCCGGGTATTTTGACTTTACCGTTTAGTGGTGGTTCCGGGTGAAGGTCTGGCCGGATGCCTTGGTTAACAAGATCCATCCGTGACTTGAGACCATCCTTTGACTTTCCCTTCATGTCTAGCAGCACGCCGATTGTGCTTTCAAAAACATTCTTCTCCAGGTGCATGCAATCAATGGCATGGGGTGTTTGCAGCTCCTTCCAGTATGATAGGTACTTGAAGAAACATGACTTCTTCTTGAATGGGACGACGACAAGCGGATCCTCCAACTTATCTCGCTTCCTCTTTCTTTTTTTTGGCCCCCTCCGGATCCTCTTTTTTCTTCTTCCCGAACTCGACCTCCATCTCCTTCACCATGTCCCACACCTTTTCACCATACCTTGTCTGCGGCGGTTCGTCACGTTGGTCCTCGTCCTTGTTGTCAAAGTACTTATTCATCACAGCTTGCCGATACCTATGACTTCTGACAAGGAATCGTCTGTGCCGCATGTACACCATCTTGTAGGATCCTTTGAGGTAGACATAGCAGGTACCATCGATGCAAACTGCACAACCGCTCTTTCCTTTTATCTGCCCTGAAAGTGAAAAGAGCCCAGGGTAATCGGTGATGGTCACAAAAATCATGGCTTTTAGAGTAAACTCCTTTCTTAGCGATGCGTCCATCATCTTAACCCCTTCATCCCATAGTTTCTTCATATCCTCCATGAGCGGATCCAGGAACACATCTATATCATTCCTAGGCTGCTTTGGGCCTGAAATAATCATGGTCAATAGAAGATACCTGCGTTTCTGACACAGCCATGGAGGTAGGTTATAGATGGTAAGAATTACTGGCCAAGTGCTATGTGAGCTACTTAGGTCCCCGAACGGATTCATTCCGTCCGTACTCAGCGCGAACCTCACGTTTCGTGCCTCTTTGCCAAACTCTGGGAATGTCGTGTCGAAATGCTTCCACTGTTGGGCATCAGAAGGGTGTCGTAGTTTGCCATCGTTCTTGGTGTGATCACCAGAAGCATGCCACGACATCAGCTGTGCATCCTCAGGGTTCCCAAAAATACACCGCAAGCGATCGATCACGGGCAGGTACCAACTCGATAGGGCAGGACTTTTCCTCTGCGTGTAACCAGCTTCTTCATCATTTGCTGCATCTGCGCGACAACCGGCATTCTTGTTGTTTGCCATCTTCTTTGGCCCACCCGAGACTACCTCATCATTCGCATCTGCGCGACAGCCGGCATTCTTCTTGTATCGACTCGCGCCACAGTGCGGACAACTCACCAAGCTCTCAAACTAGCCACGATAAAAGATGCAATGGTTAGGGCAGGCGTCAAACTTTCTAAGATTCATTGACACTGGCCAGATAAGCTTCTTCGCTCGATACGTATTAGCGGGCACCTTGTTAGGCGTTGGGTATGTGGTACCAAGGATACTTAAGAGCTCATTGAAGCTAGTGTCTGACCAGCCATGTCAAGCCTTCAACATGAGCATCTGGAGGTTAAAACGCAACGCCGTCCACTGCTTCAGACAATTCTCATATAGCAGATCAATTGCCGCCTGCTTCAACTCTCTAAAATTCTCAAGCCACCTAGGGCTCCCAAACAGAATGTCATCCTCATCAAGGTTGTTAGCAATTTTCTCAAAAAGCTCATCATCCTCAGGCTCCATCGCACGAAACCTCTCACCATCATCTGCATCATCCCCGCCATCGGCCATGTCTTGCACTAAATCGTCCATGGTGAGGTAATCACGAACATTATCAACGGTAGCTGGCGGTTCTTGGTCTCCTCCATCATGGTTTGCATTCGCCATCATCGTCATTGACGAGCTATCTCCGGATATTGTGATACTAACATCTGTTTCACCGTGAAACTTCAAGACTGTGTAATCTGGAACAAAACCATACCTGATCAAATGAGACTGCACAACACTGACTTCATGCAACAGAAGGTTCTTGCATTTTGAGCATGGACAGATGATACGTCGTCCTTGTGGATTCACACTTTGACTGTGTTTCTTAGCAGTGACAATAAACTTTTTAACATGGCCTAGGTATGACAAATCTAATCTTGATGACCGGTACATCCACTCGGACCTCTCCATTATGCAAGCAAAACCTATAGAAAAAGACATACAAAAGGCAGATTAAAGAAAATTAATTCTAGATCTCGATCTAGAGAGCACCCAAATCTAAGAAGACAAGAGCAAATTAAAAGAGAGAGGTAGAGTCAAACATATAATCACCTGCGGTCAACAACTTGACACAATTAAACTGTAAAACTTCCCCCACCATAAAATAGATATTTTTGAGGGTTTGGGACCTCAAAACCTGTCAACAATGGCGGAGAAGTCGTGAGGAAGGGGAAGGTGGGGCGGCGGCGCTGTGCATTTATAGCCACAGAATAACCGAGGCGGGCAAATAACAGTCAACCGCCTCGGTTAACACCCATTAACCGAGGCGGGCGATTTAAAGAAACCGCCTCGGTTAATACATTAACCGAGGCGGGCTAACTTAAAGCAACCATCTTGGTTAATGGGTGTTAACCGAGGCGATTGACTTCCATTGCCCGCCTCGATTAATATATTAACAGAGGCGTTCGAAGTTGCCCGCCTCGGTTAAATATTAACCAAGGCGGGCGCCCTTTGCCCGCCTCGGACGTCTACAGGGTGGTGTCTCGGTTAATCAAACGTGTATTAGTGAACTACTGCTAGTTATAGATCATGGGATTACCACTAGACGCGCAGGTGCAGCGGAAGACGTCTTGGTGTAGACGTGCGCGTCGCAGTGGTGTCGTGCAGTTGCTCACATCCATCCTTCATGTATCCACGTGTGGTTCGTCCTTGGGCTCCATCTTGCCATGATTGGATTTACACGTATCACTTAACTCCAGTGGTGGAATTCCAACCGGTAGGAGTCGATCGTTACATGACCAACACAACAAGATCACGAATCAAGATCAAAAACTGATCTACAACCGCGCATATCTCTATATGCACACAACCGAATCTATAACGAGATAGTAACGGCTCTGATACCACTGTAGGGTTACGAGGATGCTACGCTAGGTGGAAAACAATTTTTTTGACCTCATAAACTAGGAACTACTGCTAGTTATAGATCACGGGATCACCACTAGACGCGTAGGTGCAGCGGAAGACGTCTTGGTGTCGACGTGCGCGTCGCAGCGGTGCCGGGTAGTTGCTCACATCCATCCTTCATGTCTCCACGTGTGGTTCGTCCTTGTGCTCCAGATGCATCACCTCCGAGGTATCCCACACCTACAGGGAGGAAGCTTCACGCATCCAGATGCTAGGTCTGCGAGGAGCAATAGCGCGGGCATGGGGTGGGCGACGGCTGTCTAATGACGTGATCAAACCCTAACCATCCCACCCCTCTATTTATAGGCGCCCCTAATGAGCTTGCCGACGTGGAGGCCTGTTAGCAAACCCTAATCCCAGTATGATTCGAGTCCAACTCGAATCAAGCTTCCAGCCCCTTAAGCGTGCGACCCTATGGGTTCACGCACACATAGACACGGTCCGAGTACTCCTACTCGCCCGATAGTTGACAGCGGCCTCTAGCAAGATGTGTCAACTCCTATGTTTGCGCAAAGATCATATCAGACGAACCACCACGATCACATACACGTAATTCCCTTGCCACACAATATTTGGTCCAACTCATAGGTTAACACATAACCTAAGCACGCTATGCATTTTATGATCCAATCATTTCAGTGGTCTAGTCATATCTCTCTTGCATGGAGAGGGGTAAATCCCATCTTGATCGTCTATGTCTCACAACATATTTCCTGATAAACCTGAAGACTATCTTTATAACTACTTTGTTACGAAGTAGCGTTTGATAGTCCCTAAGTAAGTCGATTCATATCTTGAGTACATACCACAATCTCAGGTCTAAGGACATAACGTACATGATGTGCAAAGAGATAATAAGAAGAACATCTCATGTTGGGTCAGTTCAGCCCCATGTCATGCATGTGCCCACATTATTAGTTTGACATCTCCATGTCTATGGCTAGTGAAACGTAGTAATCAACTAATACATGTGTTGATCTAGTATTTATGTGTGTCCTCACATGAACTCCGATCAGGGACAACTATCGAAAAACCATACAAGTAAAAGAGTTTCACAGACAATTCTCATAATCGTCAATCAATACAAGTTATCTTTAATGGATATTCAATGAAGATATAATAAATCATGGATACAATAGAAATATCATCATCTCTATGATTACCTCTAGGGCATATTCCCAACAGTCTCCCACGTGCACTAGAGTTAATCTTTTAGATATCTAATACCCATAGACCTCACATACGCTTCATGCTTAGGTTGTGGAAGAGCCTTTGTCAAAGGATCTGCAATATTCAAATCCGTATGTATCTTGCACATCTTAATTTCACCTCTTTTAATGAAGTCTAGAATGAGGTGAAATTTCCGCAGTACATGTTTGTTCTTCTAGTGATTCCTTGGCTCCTTATCCTGCGCGGTCGCCCCATTGCTATCACAATGTAGAGACAATGGGCTGGACGCATTTGGAAACACACGAAGATCAATGAGGAACCTCCTCATCCAAACACCTTCCTTTGCAGCTCCACTAGCTGCAATGTACTCGGCTTCTGCTGTAGAATCGGACATGGTCTCTTGCTTGGAACTTTTCCAACTGACTGCACCACCATTTATTATGAACACAAAACCTGATTGAGATTGTGAATCATCTGTGTCAGTTTGGAAGCTAGCATCGGTGTAACCATTTAAAACAAGCTCCTCCTCACCTTCATAGATTAGGAACACATCTTTAGTCCTTCTCAAGTACTTAAGGATGTTTTTAACAAGTGTCCAGTGACTCTCACCTGGATTAGCTTGATATCTGCTCGCAACACTTAAAGCATATGAGACATCCGGTCGTGTACATATCATGGCATACATGATGGAACCAATAGCCAAAGCATATGGAACCTTACTCATGCGCTCTAGCTCATCAAATGTCGAAGGACATTGTTTCTCGCTGAAGCGCATGCCATGTGACATAGGCAAGAACCCTTTCTTGGACTGTTCCATGTTGAACCGTTTCAACACCTTGTCAATGTACATTTCTTGGCTTAATCCTATTAGCCTCTTTGACCTATCTCTATAGATCTTAATGCCCAGAATATATGTTGCTTCCTCTAAATCCTTCATAGAAAAACTATTATTTAGTGAAGTCTTTACGGTTTGCCACATCGGAATATCATTCCCAATCAACAGTATGTCATCTGATTAGAAACACAACAGCGCTCCCACTTTCCTTCTTGTAAACACAAGTTTCTTCTTCACTTTGACGGAAGCCAAACCCTTTGACCACCTCATCAAAATGAATATTCCAACTCTGAGATGCTTGCTTTAACCCATAAATAGATTTCTTAAGCTAGCATATTTTTCCAGCATTGCTAGGATCAACAAAACCTTTGGGTTGTATCATATACACGTCCTCTTCCAAATTTCCATTTAGAAAGGTTGTTTTAACATCCATCTGTCATGATCCGGATAGATTTAAGAATCGCTACCAGCGAGAAAGTCTCATCGTAGTCAACTCCTTGAACTTGTCGAAAACCTTTTGCGACAAGTCGAGCTTTATAAACTTGGACGTTTCCATCCATATCCTTTTTCTTTTTATAGATCCATTTGAACTCTATGGGTCTTACGCCATTTGGCGGGTCAACCAAATTCCAAACATGATTGGCTCTCATGTAATCTATCTCGGATCTCATGGCACTATGCCATTTCTCGGAATCTGGGTCCATCATTGCCTCGGCATAAGTTGCAGGTTCATCATCGTCTAACAATAACACATCCCCACACAACTCATGGATTCTTGCCGACCTTCATGGTTGGGGCGGGGTGTCTGTTGCCATAGGTAACTCAACTTGTTCTGCTACATTAGCATCACTCGTGGAGTCAATCCCTGTTGGCTCATCCTGAACTTCTTCAAGATACTCCTTTTGCCCTCTCTTGTCTCTTTTGAGAAACTCTTTCTCTAAGAAAACACCATTTCGAGCAACAAACACTTTGCCCTCTGAGCGGTTGTAGAAGTAATACCCTAAAGTTTCCTTTGGGTATCCCATGAAAAAGCACTTATCCAACTTGGGTGTTAGTTTATCTAATATAAGTCGTTTGACATAAACTTCACAACCCCAAATCTTTAGAAAAGACAAACTGGGACTGTTACCAGTCCACATCTCATATGGTGTCTTAACTACTAATTTTGACGATGCCCTATTTAATGTGAAAGCGACTGTTTCTAGAGTGTATCCCCAAAATGATAAAGGAAGGTCCGACTGGCTCAACATAGACCGAACCATGTCCAACAGAGTTCGGTTACGCCGCTCGGACACGCCGTTTCTCTGAGGCGTTCCAGGTGGCGTAAGTTGTGGAACAATTCCGCAACTCTTAAGATGATTGCTAAACTCGTGGCTCAAATATGCGCCTCCACGATCAGATCGCAAGGCCTTAATTTTCTTGCCACGTTGATTCTCTACCTCATTCTAAAATTCTTTGAACTTTTCAAATGTCTCAGACTTATGTTTCATCAGATAGACATAGCCATATCTGCTA
This sequence comes from Coix lacryma-jobi var. lacryma-jobi, assembly GCA_009763385.1. Taxonomy (NCBI): domain Eukaryota; kingdom Viridiplantae; phylum Streptophyta; class Magnoliopsida; order Poales; family Poaceae; genus Coix; species Coix lacryma-jobi. Next base: position 103,788,597 of record CM019823.1, on the reverse strand, counting down.
AAATCAACAGTGAAGGTTATGAAGCATTGGAATCCGCCTCTAGCTATCCTACTCATTGGTCCATGTTGACGCTCACTAAGTGTCATATTTTTAGCATCAACAAGGTCATATAACACAACACAAGAGCCTAAAATCAACCAAAAACCTTTTATAAACTAACGATTTCCACTTGTCCTTGAGTTTTATTTGAATGTAGGAAATTGTAGGGGTTTTGAGCAAAATGACCAAATGGACCCACCAGGAAGCAAGCCCACGTGCCTGTACTCACTCTGGGCCAAGGAGGGGTGGCGCCCGCCACCCCTAGCTGGCGGCCGCCAGGAGGGAGAAGCCCAAACTCCCCCCTGCCACGTCACTGATCCAGGGGAAGCACTCCACACTCATTTGCAGCCATTGCTCACCTAAGTCGGTTCATCCAAGGGCTAAGAAGCAGCGTCACATGGATCATGGCCTAATTGACCATGTGACGGTTATTGGACAACCCTAACCGAACCTTAACCGACTTGGAGGACCTCTTGGATGCCGTTGGTGAAGAGGCGGTGGATCCAAGGGCCAGGGGGGTGGCGCCCGCCACCTAGGGCTGGCGCCCGCCACTAAACTCACCCCCCTGACCTAACCCTAGGTCCCTAGGCTATAAATAGGACCCCCCCCCCTAGCTCATTTGTACTCAGACCTCACCTCATTAGTCCCACTCTCTTGTAAACGAAGCTCTGGTGAAGGAACACTCTAGTTGAGAGACTTAGAGTGAGAGCGAGAGTGAAGAAGAGAAGAGCTGGAGTTGTAATAGAGGATCTTCCAAGTCTCTGGTATAATTCCAAGTCTTCCTTCATTTATCTTAGTGTTCTTCTACTTTCTGCATTTACTTTAAGTTCTTTACTTATTGTTCTTGTTGAGTGCTTTCGATCATAGATAACTTAGTATTTAGTTTATATCTAGTTTGGGTTCTTCACTGAGTAATCAGTGCTCTAGTTTTGGACGCAAGATTAGAGTAGTATATTTTAGTGTAAGCGTGGTGCTTAGACTAGTTATACCCTAGTTTGTGGCTAGCCCCCCGGATAGCTGTGGTAGCAAATAGGTGGTGACAGCCCTGGGAGCCTTGAATTCCACCACATAGTTGGGTTAGTTCTTAAATCATAAACCTCGTTGTGCACGTCTGAGGTAAATAGTCTAGAGGGTGTGTACGGTTCGAAGAACTAGATAGAACCTTTATTGCTAAGTTAGTTGTGATCGTAAGTGTGTAGGAAAACATTAATCTGTTCATCGGCCAGACCCCGCCGATTTAGGTTAGTAATACTTAGTCTTTCTTTTCTTTTTAGTAGTAGTAGAAACCAACCCCCTTTCACACATTTCGATCAACCCTGCTAGAATCACTAGTTGTTCATAGCGGTCCTAGTGTTAGTTCTGCCATAGTAGCTTCCCTGTGGAAATAAATACGATACTCGGTTACTCCCGGGTGAAGTGCTACAATAGACTTATTCTGTGCGCTTGCGGAACCTACCAATAGTCATACGAATAGTTAGTTATACTTCTTACATTAAGAAGTACCAACAAACCTTTCTGGCGCCATTGCCGGGGATAGATTCCATAGTCTACTCCTAGTGACGACGTTAGCAAGAGTCAACAAGCATTTCTGGCACTGTTGCCGGGGAAGCAATTGGCTAGAATTAATTCTTTGTGATTCCTATTGAATTAACCCACGTAGTTCTAGTGGGTATATATATTGTTCGTTGTTTGTGATCGTTCAAGTAGTCAAGGCCGGATTCAATCTTCCGAGCGACTATCAAGAAGATCCTGAGGCCATTCTTAGGAGAGCGAGAGCTAATCTCACTCCTCCGAGGAAGAACCTGGAGCTTCGTGAGAGGAGTTCGTCGAGACAAGAATCCCAGTCAAAAGTGACTGACGAACCAAGCTGCTCCAATGATCAATCAACATCGACGTCGACCAAAACACTCTGTGAGTATTCCATTCCTACTCTTGCTCACATTCCAGTGTTACCTTCTACTAGTAATGTAGATTTTGAGCTTAAACCTCACTTAATACGTATGGCTCAAGCTATCACATTTAATGGCAAACCTTCCGAGGATGCCAATGCTCACCTCCGGAATTTTCTGGAGATATGTAGTACAATTTCTGTGCAGGGAGTTTCACAGGATGCCATCAGACTTCGTCTTTTTCCATTTTCATTAGTGGAAAAAGCGAAGCAGTGGTTGCTCTTCAACTCTGGCCACCTGCTGACGTGGGTGAGATGCGCGGATCAATTTCTCAACAAGTTCTGCCCGATAAGTCGGACTATTCTTGTCCATAGCATGATTTCCAACTTTGGACAGGGAGATGGAGAAACAATTACTGAAGCTTGGGAGAGACTAAAAGAGTATGTTGAATACTGTCCTCACCATGGTATGCAAGACTGGTACTTGATCCAGAGCTTCTACAATGGACTCCAGCAAGAATCTCGACAACACATTGATGCTGCCGCCGGAGGTGCATACCTCTCTCTCACTGTAGAGATGGCAACCAAACTGATCGAGACAATGGTGGCGAATCAAGGATGGACAGAAAAACGTGCCAGAGGTATGTCTGAAATTAAGCAAGCTGATCCTGTTACCCTGCAAACTTTGGTAAAATTGCTAGAACAAAGGATAAATGAGAAGAGAGATCGTGCTACAAAGGAGTACTACGCCAAGCAAAGAGCCGCTTCGTCAAGTGAAGGTCAAGCAGAAATTAAGAAAGAGGATGTCAAATCCCTTCTTAATAATGGTGGCTACGGAGAACCTCCAATTCCAATGATCCAACAATGGAATAACAAAGGTATGCCTCAAACCTCCGTATTTAATTCTCCTATTGGAAAATTAGTTTCTAATCAAGGTACAATTAATGATAGCATAAATAATAAATTAATTGAACATGATAAAATGTTAGAAGGAATTTATGCTAAACTGAAAGATTTTTCTGAAGCATTTAAGGAACAAATTAATTTTAATAAGAGATTGGAGCAAAAAGTAGATAACATTAAATCTCAAATTAAATACTATGAGGAGGTAAAAGCTGTAACCACGAGAGGTGGTAAATCCACTCATGATCCACCTCATCCTAATTTAGTTCCTAGTAGTAATGCTGCTACAAAGAAAAATATTGTTAATATTGAAGAAGACGAAGATGAGGAGACCCCAGCTGAACCTTCATCCAAGGTACGAACTGCTCCTCATGAATTCTATGATACACATGTATTACCTTTTCTAGATCAAAACAGAAATTCGACGGAAGACGACCAATTCAAGAAATTCGTCGAGGTAGTTCAAAAATTATATATACATGTGCCATTTATTGATGCTATGCAGGTTCCAACTTATGCAAAATATTTGGGAGACATGCTCAATAAGAAGAAAGCAATTCCAAGTAGGGATGTGGTTAAATTGACCGAAGATTGCAGTGCGGTCATTTTAAACCAACTCCCAGAAAAGAAGGACCCAGGAAACCCAACGATCGCGTGTTCAATTGGAGAGCAGCACTTCGAGCATGCACTCTGTGATCTGGGAGCAAGCGTCAGCGTCATGCCCAAGGTAATATATGATAAATTAAATAATCATACCTTGTCCCCTACTTCTATGTGTTTGCAGCTAACCGATCAATCGCTCCGGTATCCCGCGGGAATAGCAGAGAATATTCCGGTAAAAATCCGGAATCTCTTTGTCCCGGTGGATTTCGTGGTTCTGGATATTAATCCTGACCACCGGACGCCATTGATCTTGGGACGGCCATTTCTAAGCACTGCAAAAGCCACCATTGATGTAGGAGCTGGAGAAATTCAGCTCCACATCAGTGGAAAGGAGGAGAAATTCGAGTTCACACCGCGACCGGAAAAACACCCGTCATCAAGGTTCGTCGGTGCCGATATTCCACCACAACCACTGTGAAGGCGACACCAATCGGGAATCCAAAGCGGCTAACCAAGGTGAGTTAGGCTAAGGTAAGTCTTTATCCCCTCATATAATTTTTTGTTTTTACTTAAGCAATTTAATTTTCAGCAAAATAGATGTTTACTAGAGTGATTAGGTGGCACCCAGGGGGCTTTTGGCAGCCATAGGGGTGGCGCCCGCCACCACATGCTGGCGCCCGCCACCCTAGGTTGCACTAGGGAGCACTAGCCAATCTCTAGACTATTACACCTACCTCCTAGACCCAAATAACACCAAGGGAGACCCATGTCTTTGCTCATTTCAATGCAATCACTCACTCCCATGTCTCTCCATGTCTCCCCCTCTTCACTCCACCTTTTGGACACATCTCCACCCAAAAATTCTGATGCACATGTGATGGAGAGTGACAAGGAGAGCATTAGGTGAAAGGAGGGGTGAGTTGGAGTGAAATTTCAGCCAAGAGGGTGGCGCCCGCCACCACTAATTCCACATTTTGGTACAAAACTGCTCCCAAGTAAGTTTCCCACCATCCTTGGTATAAAGTGTGACCAGGATGAAGAAGTGGTCTTTGAAATTTTCAGCCCACTTGCCCCATTTAGGAGGTTGCACTCTTTTCACTTTGCACCAAACCTACCACTTTATTCCCCACTTGGAATTTCAGTGGACATTTCAAGGGAAACCTCATGTGTCGGTTGCAGACTTTTTTGAGCCAGGTGGGGTGGCGCCCGCCACTTATTGGTGGCACCCGCCAGCAGGGTGAGGCTCATAGCCTCCCCCCCTTCCATCCTCAGCCTATAAATACTATCCACACCCCATGCAAATTCTCACAACTCACTCAAAACACAAAAACATTAGCCATCCTAAGCACTAGCAAAGAAGTCATGGGCCCTCTCAAGAACTTCTTCACCGGAAAGAAGAAGAAGAGCATGGGTAAGGGAAGTTCGTCGAGAGCAAACACCCACATTCGCTTTACTGGGAGTGATGAGGAGAGCACCGGGCAGGGTACTCCATCCACCGACGCAATGTCGGTGGATCGGTACTCTCCGTTCTCACACCAGGCTGGACCGACCATCCGCATCCTGAACTCTGTCAATGATATCATCTGGCAGAGTGATCGAGAACGGCAGGCCCAGAACATCCTCAATGAGAGGGAGTTCATTCACACCCGCCGAATCGACGCCGACTTGCTAAGTCGCACTGGTATGGACAGTGAGTTTCTTTATATTTCTCGAACTTTGGGATGGGAAGATGCATGGATGGTTAATGAGGAGGGAATCCTTCCCCTCACAATGGAATTTCTAGCTACCATGCAATTGTCTGCCACTCACATAACATTCTGTCTTTTTAATGAAGAGCACACTCTTTCGTGGGGGCAGTTCAGCAAGCACCTAAATTTTGATGAATCATGCTTGCTAAACCTGGAATCTGCTTGTACGGGTTTCAACAGAAATGATTTTTGGAAAAGCATTGCTGGGAACAGAGACCCAGGCTTGCCCCGTACAAGTAATATCCACAACCCCACGCTCAGGTTTTTCCACAAATATATCAGTATCACACTTTTTCCAAGGCCTGACTTGAGACCAATTAAAAAGCCTAAAATGCTGCTGCTGTATGCTCTAGTTAACCACATAAAAGTATCACCCGCCAAGGCCATGGCGGACTACTGGTCTAAATTTAATCAACGCACTGGAAATATTGAAATGACATCTTGGATAACTAGACTGGCTTTTAACATGGGTCTGCTGAACACCGCTATATACTCCTACATTCCTAGTGACCGAGACCTTTTGACTATGGAGCATTTCTCGCAAGGACACCTCTTGCGTGAGAACCCGGAGAACGGTGAGATTCACATGATCTACCAAGATTATGTGAATAAAATCGCTCTTCCTAACATGTCACTTTGGTTGGTGAATGCACCAACATTACTTTTGGCCCTGGAAACCGAGGCAGAGCAAAACCGCAGGTTGGCCCGAGAAAACATCATGCAGGTTCCCAGGAGGAGGACGCGAGCGCAGACTCGTGCAGCAGAAGAGGCCGCAAGAGCCGCAGCAGTGGCGCAGGAGTTTGACCCTTTCCATGCGGGGCATTATGAAGGAGCAGCACACTATGGTCATTTGACACCCCCTGGCTCGCACCAAGCAGGAGGATCAAATTGGCAACAACCGCAACATCCGCGGTGGGAATATGGACAGGAGGCGTCCTTCCACTCATCCCAGTTGGGGAGTTCAACCCATTCATTGGGAGGATCCACTCGGTACACTGGCCGTGGTGATGAGTTCGTCCATAGGGGAATCTCACCGCTGAAGGGTCGAGATGGCGGACTAGAGGGGGGGGTGAATAGTCCTTTCTAAAATTAATCGTACCGGCTAACCAAAACAAAAGCGGAATTAACAACTATCGGTCTAGCCAAGACTACACCCCTCTATCTATACTCTCAAGCACCTTATAAAAGATCCTAAACAAAGCAATTAAGGTGCCGGACTAGCTAGAGCTCACCTAAACAATTCTAGCTTACAAGGTTACACAAACCTAAGCAACTAGTACTCAATCAACCGGGGAGCTCCTACACATTCCACTAAGCAAAAGCACAAAGCCTAAGCTCACTAGCAATGCTCAATAACAAGGCTACACAAGCCAAATTAGAGAGCTCAACTTAGCTACATAAACTAAGCAATGTGACTAGCAAGCCTACAAGTCAACTAGTCACTCACGAGATAAACTTCTATGCTACACAAGCTAAGAAGGTAACTAGCATGCTACAGAAGCAAACTAATTACAAGAGCAACTACACTAACACATGTATATGAACAAGTAAGTATGAGATAGTGAATAGAGTTTGCAAACCACCGAGAAGATGAACACGAAGTTGACACAGTGATTTTTCCCCGAGGTTCACTTGGTTGCCACCAAGCTAGTCCCCGTTGTGTCGACCACACACTTTGGTAGTTCGGCGGCTAATAGGAACCACACCTAGCTTGACACTCGAGCGCCGCAAGAACTCACCCACAAGTGAGGGTAACTCAATGACACGCTCTACTAGAGTTGCTCTTCGCGATCCTCGCGGGGCGAGCACAATGCCCCTCACAATCCTTCTCCGGAGCCACACACAATCTTCACGCGGGCTTCACGATGGAGACTCGATCACCAAGCCGTATAGGAGGAGGCAACCTCCAAGAGTAACAAGCACCACCGGCTTGCAACACGAACACCTAGTGCCACTCGATGCAATCTCTCAAAGCAACGCACTATAATCGCTCACTCGCAATAGATTAGCACACTAGCAAGCACATGCGAGTTAGAGGCCTCCTAAGCACTCCCCAAGCATGGACACCAAGTCCCAAGGGTGCTCCACATCTCCCAAGGGCCGGCCACCCCTCTATTTATAGAGGGGAGCCAACAACTAGCCGTTTTCCCCTTCTCCCGAGCTTCCACGCCTTCGGTCGGTACTACCGACGCAAGGGCCGGTATTACCGGCGGTCCAAAAGACCGTTAGAATCGCCTTTCTAACACGGGCGGTAGTAGGGTCGGTACTACCGGCCCCGGTACTACCGGCCTTATAGCGGTACTACCGGTAGGCCAGATCTAGATCTACTCAGAACGCCTCCAAACTTCCTTCAAACCTCGGTACTACCGACCCCCTGGTCGGTACTACCGAGCCCGGTACTACCGAGGTTATAGCGGTACTACCTCTAGGCCAAAACTCCTCCGAACAGAGAGTTTGCGCGCTGCCTACAGACGGGTCGGTAGTAGGGTCAGTAGTAGGGTCGGTACTACCAAGGTTATGGCAGTACTACCGACTTCAGCATCCTGAACTCCTCGCTAAAACGGCCATAACTCTTAGCTCCGAACTCCGATTTCGATGATCTTGGACATTTTGGAAAGCTTATTCAGAGGGCTACAAATCCCACGTACAAAGCTAATCCAACTCACAAAGAGTTAGTACAGTTTTTTTCCAATCCAAGATCCATCGCTCCTCTTTTTCAACCAAAGTTTTCTCCAAAACTTCTCCGAGTTGATCCAAATCAACTCCAACACCTTCTCCTTTGCAAATGTGCCAACACCACCAAGTGTATACAACCTTGTGCATGTGTGTTAGCATTTTCACAAACATTTTTCAAAGGATTTTCACTTGCTCTCACCACGCCACTCGATCCTAGCAACATCGCAAAGTTAGATCGCTCAAATGGCACTAGATGACCGATATGCAAACAAGTTTGCTCCTCTTAATAGTACGGCCATCTATCCTAAACCCGGTCATAATCTTCTCTACACACCTATGACCGGTGAAATGAAATGCCCTACAAATATACCTTTGCCTTGCGCATTCCATTTCATCTCCTCCGGTGTTGATGCAACACATGCACCAACCTATCATCAAATGATATGACCACTTCATATCATCACATGGCCTCCATGGTCCATCGATCTTGACATCACTTGCTCTTCACAATCGCTTCGGTCCCTCAGCGCCAAGTCTTGCTTAAGCCTCCCGACACTCGGTACCAACGGCTTCAAAGCCTCCAACTTGCCCTTCACCTTCGCAACCGGTCCATCAAGCCAAGTCTTGCCTTGATCTTCACCATCTTAGCCACATGACTCCATGTCATGTTTCGTGTGCATTAAGCTCCTTCATCACATGTGTGAGCCTTGCAACATCTTCCAAGCCATTTCACCTCTATGGCATATGTTGCTCACACATGATCACCTATGGACTAATCACCTGTGTAATTCACTTCAAACACATATTAGTCCACCTTAGTTGTCACTCAATTACCAAAACCAAACTAGGACCTTTCAATCTCCCCCTTTTTGGTAATTGATGACAACTCTACAAAGATATGGAAATTATGCTTATTCCAAGCTAGCAATTCACAAGAATGTAAATTGCTAACTTGGTTTGGATTCATGTTGCTTGCCCAAGCTATTTTACCATGTGTAAAGGATTTTGGACAAGTAGCACAAATCCGAATTGGTAGTATTAGCTCCCCCTACATATGTGCTAGAGTGTTTGGAAATGAAGCTTGCACATATGCATAGATATCGAAGTGTGGGTGAGTAATTACCACCAAGAGGTGCTAAGGTGTATAGAATAACCTTTGAAGCGTGATATCGATGAAGTTCATACTTGTACACCTTCTTTAGCACCACAAGTAGCTAGACATCATAAAAACTGGAAAACCCCATGAGATCAACATTAAAAGCAAGGGTCTAGTTTTGCATGAAAAAACACAAGTCTAGCTATCAACCTATGAATGCTAGTTATCAAATCATCAATTAAATCCTATAACTAGCATACACCACACAAGCATGCATATAAAATTTTAAACTTATGCAATGCAAGCAAGCACATGATTATGCACATATCAAATGCAACAACCAAGTTCATGAGCTTGCTCCCCCTACTTGTGTGCTCTCATTGTCCAAGAATTTTGATCCTCCAATCTTGCTCCCTCTTGATCCATGTCCATCTTCTTTTCTCCCCCTTTGTCCTTGACATATCACAATTGACATATCTTTTCCACAACTTCTCCCCCTTTGTCATCAATGCCACAAAAGGTATGCTTCTCTTGATACAAAGGGTTGCACTAGGGTAGATGGTTGACACTTGAGTCTTTCATTTTTGATGGACACCACCATACGTGTTGGAATGACACCATGTGTAGGATCTTTGACCTTCATACCAATAGGTGGGGCACCTCACCTATGTCATAGAATGGGTCATCCACTTGATAAACTTGAGCTCTTGTTGGTGAGGGAAGCTTGGCTTGATTTGATCACTTAAAGTTGAGGATCACTTGAAGTCTTGTAGGATACCACTTGAATGAAAGTTTAAACTTGATATCCATTTGCATTATTGTCTTCTTCTTGAACTATTGTCATCTCATGAGCTTCTCATTTGTGACTTCAACTATCAAATTTGCACAAGATATCTAACTCGGTTTGCTCTAGAGTAAGCTTCTTCACACATCTTTTAATGATTATCTTACTCACGTTGAATTAGACACTGGAATGCTCATCTTCTAGATCAAGTACTTGGGTTTACTAGCTCATGAACAAACTCATATACTAACCACTAGATCATATAATCAATCAAGCAATAGTGGTAGGCTATGAATTTAAACTTTTCATTTGTTATGCATGATCCTATTAAGCATGTACTATATGCACTAACCGCATACTAGTAAGGGATGGAATGATCATGCACATTACAATGATACCTTTGCTATCTTGGAGTAGAGGATAGTCATTTGATTCCAATTAAGCTCCAAATAGCAATGTGAAGTCCATGGTGAAAACCAATAGGTACCAATTGATAAAACAAATCTTCACCCATATGATCAAGTGCACTAGCTCAATGTTGTGGCACTTGGACTTCACTTTATTTAACATGGCATTGGGATATAGATTGCACTAGGCTTCATTGCTTGACACAATCATATGATGATCAATATGAATTCAATTGAATCAAGCCTCCAATGCCGATGGTACCTACAATCAATCATCCAATTTTTGATGGTACCCAAACTAGTTTGGGTCCTCTCAAGTTAGGAGCAACATACTTAGGCATTGCCTTAGTATGAGTAGCGGGATGTTTTGCAATAGCAACCAATGAGGTACCATTATCATCCTTTCTAAGCACAATATTATCATTAATCGAAATGGGCTTAGAAGTGTTACCTAGGGGACATAAATTAGCCATGTGTCCCCTTTCCCGGCATGAGTAGCAAACTCTCTTGGATTGAGCCTTTTCTTCCTTACTCATGTGTTGTTTCTCATTGCCTTGCCTCTCATGAGTTGCTTGAGCCTTCTTCTCAAGCTTGGTAGGACACTTCGAGGCAAAGTGTCCCATATCATCACATTTGTAGCACTTGATGTGAGCCAAATCTTTCTTCTCATCTTGATTCTTGCTCATCATCATCTTGGCATCTTGGATATGAGTTGGATGCCTTGCTCTTCCGCCCCTTCTTGTTTTCTTCTTCTTCATCAAGTCACCATCATGATGGTTGTTCTTGATTTGAACTTGGGGCTTCTTTTCTCGTGGCAATACTTGGGGCTTCTTGGTTGAGCAATGCTTAGGAAAGTGTCCCATTTCATGGCACCGGTAGCACATGAAATGAGATAGCTTCTCTTCTTCTTGCTTCTTCATCTTCTTGTCTTTGCTCTTGTTCAAGCCAATGCCACTCTTGTCACCATAGCTCTTTTGATTCTTCATCATGTGCTCATAGGTGACCTTTGACCCATACCACCTCTCTAACTTAATGCTCAAATTCTTTACTTTACTTTTGAGCTCATTGTTCTTCTTCAAAAGGTTAGTCTCACAACACAATGAAGTAGAACAAACATCTATATGTGAAGAACATGGCATAGATAATAAATCATCACAAGAGGTGGATACATGCTTCTTGCCTACATCACAAGGGTTAGCAATATTATGTGATTGATCATTTGACCCAAGTGATGAGCTCTCACTAGTTTTAGTTTCTTCATTAGAAAGCTTCTTATTGAGAAAAGCATGGTCTTGTACTAAGTTGTCATGAGCAACACTGAGTTCCTCATGAGTCAATTTAAGCTCCTCATGTGAACAAGTAGTAATATAAAGTAGATGTTTTTGTTGTTCACATGTGTTCTTTAGAAATGAGTTTTCATTTTCTAATTTCATTGTTTTTGCCATCTCATTTTCTAAAGACATGGTCATGCTAGCAAGTCTACTAACAAGCTCATCATATGAATCAACATGATCAACCACATTAGCATTAGATACCTTGGTGTCACCCTATGACATGAAGCAATATGGCGATGGACTTGTAGTAGTATCACAATCATCAATTGAGCATGAGCTATCAACATCATCATCATTAACCTTCTCAAGTGAGCTTGTGGATTGATCATCATCATCATCACTTGACCATGAGGTGGAGCACTCCACAACCACCAAATTGTGGTCATGCTCAACATCCTCATGCGCAACTTCCTTTGATTCATCATTCTTGAAGTTGCCATCATCCCATGTGGAAGAGTCACCGAAAGTATGCTTCACGGACTCCCACAACACATGGGCGGTTCCTTTGTGGTTCACTTTGCCAAAACACTCAAAGCTCATAGCATGAATAATAAACATGAAAGCTTCTCCATCAAGATCAAAGAGAACCTTTTGAGCTTTGGTGAGATTCTTATGGTCCAAGACATGAGTGAGACCACTAGTGACAATCCACCAAAACTTTGGCCCCTTTGCACGAAAATGATCAAGCATATGACGTTTCCACCGTGCAAAGTGTGTGCCATCAAAAATATGTGTATCACACACATCATCTAGCCCACTAGACGCCATCCTCTCGGGTCGGTGAAGACCACAAATGAGAGACCTCGCTCTGATACCAATTGAAGGGTCGAGATGGCGGACTAGAGGGGGGTGAATAGTCCTTTCTAAAATTAATCGTACCGGCTAACCAAAACAAAAGCGGAATTAACAACTATCGGTCTAGCCAAGACTACACCCCTCTATCTATACTCTTAAGCACCTTATAAAAGATCCTAAACAAAGCAATTAAGGTGCCGGACTAGCTAGAGCTCACCTAAACAATTCTAGCTTACAAGGTTACACAAACCTAAGCAACTAGTACTCAATCAACCGGGGAGCTCCTACACATTCCACTAAGCAAAAGCACAAAGCCTAAGCTCACTAGCAATGCTTAATAACAAGGCTACACAAGCCAAATTAGAGAGCTCAACTTAGCTACATAAACTAAGCAATGTGACTAGCAAGACTACAAGTCAACTAGTCACTCACGAGATAAACTTCTATGCTACACAAGCTAAGAAGGTAACTAGCATGCTACACAAGCAAACTAATTACAAGAGCAACTACACTAGCACATGTATATGAACAAGTAAGTATGAGCTAGTGAATAGAGTTTGCAAACCACCGAGAAGATGAACACGAAGTTGACACAGTGATTTTTCCCCGAGGTTCACTTGGTTGCCACCAAGCTAGTCCCCGTTGTGTCGACCACACACTTTGGTAGTTCGGCGGCTAATAGGCACCACACCTAGCTCGACACTCGAGTGCCGCAAGAACTCACCCACAAGTGAGGGTAACTCAATGACACGCTCTACTAGAGTTGCTCTTCGCGATCCCCGCGGGGCGAGCACAATGCCCCTCACAATCCTTCTCCGGAACCACGCACAATCTTCACGCGGGCTTCACGACGGAGACTCGATCACCAAGCCGTCTAGGAGGTGGCAACCTCCAAGAGTAACAAGCACCACCGACTTGCAACACGAACACCTAGTGCCACTCGATGCAATCTCTCAAAGCAACGCACTAGAATCGCTCACTTGCAATAGATTCGCACACTAGCAAGCGCATGCGAGTTAGAGGGCTCCTAAGCACTCCCCAAGCATGGACATCAAGTCCCAAGGGTGCTCCACATCTCCCAAGGGCCGGCCACCCCTCTATTTATAGAGGGGAGCCAGCAACTAGCCGTTTTCCCCTTCTCCCGAGCTTCCACGCATTCGGTCGGTACTACCGACGCAAGGGCCGTTACTACCGGCGGTCCAAAAGACCGTTAGAATCGCCTTTCTAACACGGGCGGTAGTAGGGTCGGTAGTAGGGTCGGCACTACCGGCCCCGGTACTACCGGCCTTATAGCGGTACTACCGGTAGGCCAGATCTAGATCTACTCAGAACGCCTCCAAACTTCCTTCAAACCTCGGTACTATCGACCCCCTGGTCGGTACTACCGAGCCCGGTACTACCGAGGTTATGGCGGTACTACCTCTAGGCCAAAACTCCTCCGAACAGAGAGTTTGCGCGCTGCCTACAGAGCGGTCGGTAGTAGGGTCGGTACTACCGAGGTTATGGCGGTACTACCGACTTCAGCATCCTAAACTCCTCGCTAAAACGGCCATAACTCTTAGCTCCGAACTCCGATTTCGATGATCTTGGACATTTTGGAAAGCTTATTCAGAGGGCTACAAATCCCACATACAAAGCTAATCCAACTCACAAAGAGTTAGTACAGTTGTTTTCCAATCCAAGATCCATCGCTCCTCTTTTTCAACCAAAGCTTTCTCCAAAACTTCTCCGAGTTGATCCAAATCAACTCCAACACCTTCTCCTTTGCAAATGTGCCAACACCACCAAGTGTATACAACCTTGTGCATGTGTGTTAGCATTTTCACAAACATTTTTCAAAGGATTTTCACTTGCTGTCACCACGCCACTCGATCCTAGCAACATCGCAAAGTTAGATCGCTCAAGTGGCACTAGATGACCGATATGCAAACAAGTTTGCTCCTCTTAATAGTACGGCCATCTATCTTAAACCCGGTCATAATCTTCTCTACACACCTATGACCGGTGAAATGAAATGCCCTACAAATATACCTTTGCCTTGCGCATTCCATTTCATCTCCTCCGGTGTTGATGCAACACATGCACCAACCTATCATCAAATGATATGACCACTTCATATCATCACATGGCCTCCATGGTCCATCGATCTTGACATCACTTGCTCTTCACAATCGCTTCGGTCCCTCAGCGCCAAGTCTTGCTTAAGCCTCCCGACACTCGGTACCAACGGCTTCAAAGCCTCCAACTTGCCCTTCACCTTCGCAACCGGTCCATCAAGCCAAGTCTTGCCTTGATCTTCACCATCTTAGCCACATGACTCCATGTCATGTTTCGTGTGCATTAAGCTCCTTCATCACATGTGTGAGCCTTGCAACATCTTCCAAGCCATTTCACCTCTATGGCATATGTTGCTCACACATGATCACCTATGGACTAATCACCTGTGTAATTCACTTCAAACACATATTAGTCCACCTAAGTTGTCACTCAATTACCAAAACCAAACTAGGACCTTTCAACCGCAGGCCCCTCGCCATTCGTCCTTTCATCAGGACGAGTGGATGCGCGATATGGGATATCTTCAGCACCAGATGAATGGACTCACCATGAATACTGCTGACATCCGCCAGGACTTGAATAACTTGAACCAAGATTTCCAGGAATTCCGCCAGGAAACTGGTGGAGAACTGGGTAATATTTCTTCTCTCCTGCAGCAGAACCAGCAGAATTGGGAGGACATGTACCGTCGTCAAGGATGGATGTGACCCAACCACGCCAAAAGCTAGCTTGGGGGAGGACCCCCGTCATCGAGGTAAGTATCACTACCGTCTTTATTTCTGTCAGTTTTATTTATTTCAGTAATTTAAATTTGAATTTTATCTTAGTTAATTTACAGTTAAAAAATAGTAATAAATAAATAGCAATAAATGAAACGCTCTCATCGTAAGTCTTTCTAATAAATAAAAATGTATGCCTTGCATTAGAGTTATCATGGGAGAACGTATGCTAGAACTAATCTTGAGACATGAGCATTAGACTAAGTAAAGGGGAAGTAAGTTTCTACTTTGACTTGAGCGAGTCAAGTTTGTGGAGTAATTATTTTGAAAATTTTAAAAACTTGCTCTAAGTACTTCTGTGGCAAAGAAAGTCCTACCAAAGCCAAATAATTTTTCTTAGAGTAAGAGCTTCCACTTGCTGCATGTTAGTATTGAGCCTAGTTAGACTTTTGTTGATAGTCATGGTAGAGAAACTTGTCATATCTTTAGACCAAGGAATTCACTTGCACCCACCTATATAGTGCTATTCTTACACTGAGAATACGCACACAACATGCCTTTATTTCCATTCATTGTTAGGAATACTTCATGGCAAAATATCATGCTCCATAATGAAATCTCAGGGATATGGCTATAATCATTCAAAAAAAGAGCAAGTGCTCTAGAAAGAAAAGAATATTCAAAAAGAGCAAGTGCTCTAGAAAGAAAATTCAAAAGAGCAAGTGCTCTAGAAGGAAGAGAATACCCAAAAGAGCAAATGCTCTCATTCATAGTCATGATCCCACAAAAGAGATAGAAAGGAGAAGTGTCATGAAAGTAGTAGCCACAATAAATACCACACACTTGCACATTCCTGGTCTGAACCTATGACTTGTTGCTCCTTTGCTCCAATTGTCTAACTTGGCAAAATTATGCTAGCATTGCATGCTCACTTTTATCCTACCCATTAAACCCCACATAAAATCTTAGTGAGAGGATAATTCTTCCATTTCCACATACAAATATGAGTGATTGAGTGAGCCACAGAAGTTACCAAGCATGCTTTCTTTTGAACAAAACTTGCAAAAACTCCACATGTCTTGATTAGCAAAATAGGCAAGGGAAAAACAAACCTTCTTTCTTGCTGGTCTTTTGTTCTAATCTTGAGTGCAGGGAAGGCTACCAATTCCATGGTGATGAAAATAATATGGGCATACGCAACAAAAACACCGAGTTTCCAAGATTATTTGAAGTTCATGCTTGCTCGAGGACGAGCAAGAGGTAAGCTTGGGGGAGCTTGTTGACGCTCACTAAGTGTCATATTTTTAGCATCAACATGGTCATATAACACAACACAAGAGCCTAAAATCAACCAAAAACCTTTTATAAACTAACGATTTCCACTTGTCCTTGAGTTTTATTTGAATGTAGGAAATTGTTGGGGGAAAGGACCCTCGGCAGAGGCGCCGCCCGAACAGGTGCTCGAGGTTAGCCCTCGCGTAACGCCTGGTGTGCTTGCGAGGTCCCTCTCCTATTGGAGACCGTTACCCTGACCCCGGATGCAGGGTCAACCCTCGTCGCTTTGTTGTGCTTCCGTGCAGGTCCAAGGCGGCGATCGCGCTGCAGGAAACCTTCGCAGAACCACGACGCCACCTTCGCTTGGAGCGAAGGTCCAGGCAAGCGGCAAGTGTGCGTCGCCCCAAGGGTGGGCGAAGCCGAAGGTCCGGCGAGCACGGCCAAAGGTTAAACCTTCGCCCTTCTTCCCCGGAGGCAAGCAGAGCCAGAGGCCCGGCAGTTGGCGGAGGTGCGCGGACCCAAGGGCGAGCGCGGCCGAAGGTCAAGACCGCTGCGCCACCCCCCGAAGGCGAACAAGGGCCGGGTGGCGGCGCGCTGGGATGTGACCGATTAGGGTTTCCGCTTCAGCTGTGTATTTACGCTTTTGCCCTTCCTCCCTGCGTGGAGGCGAGAAATCTTTGCTGTACCCTCTTGTAATTTGGCCCGTACCCCTTGGCATTCCCTATAAATACCAGGGGGATGAACAGTGTAAGCACGACTTTTTTGGGAATTCAAGCACCTTCCACTTCCGTTTCACCTTCGCTACCGCATCCGACACTTGGTCACCTTCGCTCCTTCCCCTGCACGAGTGCGGAGGTTGGGCAAGTGTGTTCCCAACAGTTTGGCGCCGACCGTGGGGATCGGCGAGTGGACAGTCGAAATCTTGACATGGCGGGAAACAGAAGAGCTCACCCAGCGAGGGACCTACGTGTGCCCAGAGAGACAGCGACGGTGGTCCCTCCTGCGGAAGAAATTGTGCAACCCTCGGGGGAAGAGAATGTCACCCCAGAACCCCAATCCCTGGGCCCTCAGGTCCGAATGGCGACGCAGCCACACCCTCACACCTCGGGAGAAGGAGAGCGAGAAGAAGAGGAGATGGGCCTCGAAGCCCTCGAAAGGCTCGAAGCTGAGCTGCAAGAGAAGAAGAGGCGCCTGGAACAGCTTGAGAGGCATAACCGATTGCGCTCAATCAGGCAGAGGGCTGACGAGGCAAGGGAGCAGCTTCGCCGTATGGAGGAGTCCCTCGCTGCGGCAGAAGCCGAAGCCGAAGGCTGGAACGATGAGGAGATACCCCCGCTGCAAGAGGGAAACGAGGAACGGAATCAAGATAACCATCATAACCATCCTCCACCCCCACCACCACCAGCACACCCAGAGCCATATCCTGTGAGACACCCAAACTTCCGCCAGCTCTACCCAGATGAGAGAGAACAAAACCTTCGCATTCAGCGAAGGCATCAGCAACACCAAATGCCGTATGATCCAAAGTCACCACTCTCCCAAACACTCCAAACCCAGCCCTGGCCACCATGTTACAATCCACAAAACCTACCTCGCTACGATGGACTTTCCGACCCTCGCCAGTTCATCATGAGCTACGAAGCGGCAGTTGCCGCAGCAGGCGGGGATGAATCAACAATGGCAAAATCCTTCGTCATCATTCTGCGAGACATCGCACAAACCTGGTACAGCAACCTTCGCCCTGGAACTGTGGATTCCTGGATCACCCTCAGAGACAAGCTGTGTACAAATTTCAAGGGCATTACCCCAGCCCCGCTAAACCCCATCGAGCTTTTCAATTGCAAGCAAGAAGAGCGCGAGCCGCTCCAAGATTACTGGCGAAGGTTCATTCGAATCAGAGCAAGGACCCCTGGGATATCTGACGAGGCTGTCATCCTCGCTGCAGTCAATGGCCTGCGCTCAGGACCATGCTCCTCAAAATTTGCCAGAAAACCGGCAAACTCGATCGAGGAGTTGCATGAAACAATGGAAAGATACTGTAGAGCTGATATGGATTTCAGAGCGAAGTCCGACGCTCGGAAGTCTCAGCAGAGGCCACAGCCGAGGCCCCAACCGAGAGAAAGCAACCTTCGCCAAGAGCAAAGCAACGTCGGTGCAATCAACAAAGCAACAAACTATGAACATCAAACACGGGACGCTCAACATCCGAGCAACCAAGCCCCGCAGGTTTTGCCACCTCCGCCAAACCAGCGCTACCAGCAGCGAGATCCTGCCAAAATGTATTGTCACTTCTGTGGAATGGGCAAGGGGCACACAACAAAGCAATGCGAATGCTTCGCCAAGGGAAAAGAATTCCAGGAATCCAGGAAACCTG
The DNA here is from genome assembly GCA_009763385.1 of Coix lacryma-jobi var. lacryma-jobi. Lineage (NCBI taxonomy): Eukaryota > Viridiplantae > Streptophyta > Magnoliopsida > Poales > Poaceae > Coix > Coix lacryma-jobi. The sequence goes on along the minus strand of CM019823.1, from coordinate 103,769,898 downwards.
CTCCGTCAGACCCCCGAACCATAAATCACACAAGGAAACCAAGCTTCCACCCACCAAATCCAACATACCACTATACCCCCATAAACTACGGCCTACCTTCGCAACAACCCCCCTACACCCACCACCCACTCTACAACCAAACCCATTATCAGCCAACCACCACCCCACAACGCCAAAACCCACCTTACACAGTCACATACCCAGCTACCCCCCAAAACCAAATTCTAACAACCCACCAAGCCACCAGCGCTCTGCCACCACCACCGCCGATCCCCGCGTTACCAGCACCACAACCTGTGAAAGCCGAAGGCTCGAACCAAACAACCATCAACAATCCAACATCGACCTGCGGTGTCATTCTAGCTATCACCGGAGGCTCAAACGAAGACCATGGTAACAAACGGCAGAGGAAGGAACATGCCAGACGCGTTCACCACGTGGCCGTCGAAGGACCACATAAATTCGGTCGTTGGTCTCACATCCCCATAACCTTCGATTCCAGTGACATGAAGCTAAGAGATTACCCTCACACAGATGCCATGGTGATCGAAACCAACCTCGCTGGGTGGACCGTCACCAAAATACTGGTCGATACAGGAAGCTCCGCTGACATCTTGTTCGCTTCAACCTTCGACAGCATGAAGCTTGACAGAAATCTTCTGCAACCGGCCGACAACCCCCTATACGGCTTCGGTGGTCAACAAGTAAGAGCCGTCGGGAAAATTTCTCTGCCCGTGACCTTCGGCGACCAAATCAACTGTAGGACGGAACACATAACATTTGATGTCGTCGACATGTTCTACCCATACAATGCCATTTTTGGCCGAGGGGTCACAAACGCGTTCAATGCGGTCATCCATCCCGCCTACCTATGCATGAAACTTCCCGCGCCGAAGGGTGTCGTCGCGGTATTCGGGGACCAGGACATTGCAAGGACAGCTGAAGGGAACGTAGCCCCGGGGCAACGCAATGTACATAATTTGTCAAAACCTCAAACCCCCGGTATCAGCGTCGAAAGCGAGGTCCGCAATGACAGAGCGAAGGCGGCGCCAAAGGACGAAACCAAACAAGTCCAACTCTTCGAGGGTAATGCCGAAAGAAAGGTGATCATCTCAGCCAATCTAGACCCTCGATCAGAAGGCAACCTCGTCACCTTCCTCAGAGAAAATTCCGACACCTTCGCTTGGTCCGCCGAAGACCTAAAAGGAGTCAACAGATCAATGATCGAGCATAGCCTGAACATCAAGACAGGTTATCGCCCAATCAAACAAAAGCTTCGCAAGATGTCAGAAGAAAGAAAGGAGGCAGCGAAGGCTGAGGTAAAAAGGCTTCTGGACGCAGGCGTCATCCGCCCAGTCAAATACCCAACTTGGCTCTCAAATGTGGTCCTAGTCCAAAAGAAGAATAAAAAATGGCGAATGTGCGTCGATTTCACTTGCTTGAACAAAGCCTGTCCGAAGGATGACTTCCCCCTCCCAAACATAAGCACCCTGGTCGACAGAGCGGCAGGCTGCCAAATGCTATCCCTCCTCGATTGCTTCTCAGGCTATCACCAAATCTGGATGAATGAAGAAGACGAAGAAAAAACAAGCTTTATCACACCCTCGGGCACTTTTTGCTTCCGAAGAATGGCAGAAGGTTTGAAAAATGCAGGCTCAACCTTCGCTCGCATGACCTCCGAAGTTTTCAAGGATGAGCATGCAGTCTCCGCCTATGTCGACGACCTAGTCGTTCAAAGCGAACTAAAAGAGAACCACATACCAGACTTATCGAGGGTATTCAGCAACCTCCGGTACGCCGGACTGAAACTAAACCCAGAAAAATGTGTTTTCGGGGTAAGCGAAGGCAAGTTGCTAGGTTGCATCGTCTCAGCCAGAGGAATCGAAGCCAACCCTGAGAAGATTGATGCCATCATGAACATGGAACCTCCGACGACCAAGAAAGCAGCTCAGCGTCTGACCGGTCGTTTGGCAGCACTTAGCAGATTCATCTCAAGATCCGCAGAGCGAGGGTTACCATTTTTCGAAACACTCAGAAGCAATGCTCCTTTCAACTGGGGCCCCCAGCAGCAAAAGGCCTTCGAGGAGTTGAAAAAATATCTGACCAGCTTGACTGCCCTAACCAGCCCAAGCAGGGGAGACTTGTTGTTACTCTACGTCGCAGCTTCGCCACACGCTGCAAGCGCAGTCCTCATCAAGGAGCTCCACGAAAACAACAAAACCAGACAAGCCCCAATTTACTATGTTTCAGAAACCCTCGAAGGCCCAAAGAGAAACTATTCGAAGCTTGAGAAAATAGCATACGCCGTCGTCATGGCATCAAGAAAGCTCAAGCACTATTTCCAGGCTCACGAGATACATGTACCTTCGACGTACCCTCTCGAGAGCATTTTCAAAAATAACGAAGCCGTTGGAAGAATAGCAAAATGGGCAGTCGAGCTTAATAGTTATGCTGTAACCTTCGTAGGCAGAACAGCGATCAAATCACAGGTGCTGGCTGATTTCATAGCAGAATGGACACCCGACCCTCGCCCCGGCGAGCTGCAGCAGGACCAGTTTTGGATCGTTTACGTCGACGGGGCCTGGGGCGCAACTGGAGCCGGTGCCTCGGCTATTCTAATCTCGCCTTCCGGGTCGAAGCTGAGATACGCACGAAGGCTGGACTTCAAGTGCACAAACAACTCCGCTGAATATGAGGCTGTGATTCTGGCACTTTCAAGGTTGCGTTCATTATCAGTCCGAAGGGCACTCATCAACACAGACTCTCAAGTCATTGCGGGGCACATTGAAAAGAACTACAAAGCAAAAGATCCAGAGCTTCAAAAATATTTTCAATATGTACGAAGGTTAGAATCCTTCTTCCTCGGCATAACCGTAAAAGCAATATCGAGGACCGAAAACAGCGAAGCAGATTGCTTAGCCAAAGCAGCCGCGCAGCAGCTACAGCTCCCTCCGGACGTGTTCTACGAGGTTTCCACTCGGTCAGCCTTCGAAGCTTCCGAAATCAGCATCAAGCTGATCAACACAATTCAGTGCGAGGATTGGAGAGCACCTATCATGGCCTACATCAAAGGACTCCATGAACCCAGCTCCAAAGAGGAAGAGAACAGACTAAAGCAAAGAGTGCGAGGGTACAAGATTATGGATAACACCTTGTTCAAAGCTTCGGTAACCTCACCTTGGCTCAAGTGCGAGTCACAATCCGAAGGTACCGACATTCTCAAACTCATACACGAAGGTATATGCGGTTCACACAATGGCCCAAGAGCACTAGTAGGAAAGGCTTTCCGGCAAGGTTTCTACTGGCCAACTGCGCTGAGAGACGCTGAAACCATCGTCAAGAAGTGCGAAGGTTGTCAACTGACAGCAAAAAACCAAAACACCCCAGGGGCTCCCACAACCCTCATATGCCCAACCTGGCCCCTACAAAGGTGGGCAATGGATCTCGTGGGCCCATTACCGACGGCTCCGGGGAACCTTCGCTACGCGGTGGTAGCCGTGGAATATTTCACCAAATGGACCGAAACAAGACCGCTGTCCTCCATAACATCCCTCGCAGTAAAAAGGTTTTTCTGGCAGCAGATAGTTTGTCGCTTCGGAGTCCCCCAACATCTAACCGTCGACAATGGCACCCAGTTTGACAGCGAGGTTTTCAAAGAGTTCTGCGCACAAATCGGAACAATTCTATGCTTCGCCTCAGTCCGACACCCGCAGTCCAACGGCCTAGTCGAAAGAGCCAACGCAACAATCTTCCAATCCATATCCAAAAAATTGCAAGGCAGACCCAAAGGCAAATGGGCAGACGAGCTAACTGCAGTCACCTGGTCTCACAATACCTCCGAATGCAGAGCAACCAAGTTCACACCCTTCAAACTTTTGTTTGGCGAAGAAGCCGTGTTACCAGAGGAGCTAAAATTCATCTCACCAAGAACAACCCTCGCAAGTGATGAGCCAGCCATACTAACCGACAAGGACTTGCTAGAAGAAACAAGATGCAGCGCAGTTCACAACCTTCGCAAATATCAGGAAGAGACCAAGAAGTGGAGAGATAAAAAGGTCAGAATCAAGAACCTGCAGAAGGGTGACCTCGTCCTCATCCGTAAACAAAACGCAAGCATGGCCGGAAAGTTCCAGCCTAAGTGGACAGGCCCGTTCCTGATCGCAGAATGCAATCGCCCAGGCTCTTTCCACCTCTCCGACAGCGAAGGTAATATCCTACCACACACCTGGAACATCGACGACCTTCGCAAATTCTACCCATAGCGGAGCCTTAGCGAGCCCTCGCGTTATGTAATTTTTGTCACTTTTCATGTTATCTACTCTCATGTACTTAACAAAAACAGGAGCTGCACTCTTTTTCCTTACGAAGGGGCGTAAGGTTTTTTAACGAGGCAGCATCCAAAGCATTAATACAGCCTAGAACCCCCAAAAAAGTAAAATCTCTAACCCTCTACGCCCAAACATCGAAAAAGCGGATCTCTTTCAAGAGCGCTACATTCGATGAAAACCTGCTAAGATTGCTTCGAAAAACATTCCTTTTCTTTTCAAAGCAAACTTCACCTCCGCCTAAGATAAGGGGAGGAAAGTCGAGCACCCTGGCACAAACGACAGGGGCTCGCAAAAAAGCAATTTCCACCTCCGCCTAAGACAAGGGGAGGTCGAAAAAGTCGAGCACCCTGGCACAAACGACAGGGGCTCGCAAAAGCAAACTCACCTCCGCCTAAGATAAGGGGAGGAAAGTCGAGCACCCTGGCACAAACGACAGGGGCTCGCAAAAAAGCAATTTCCACCTCCGCCTAAGACAAGGGGAGGTCGAAAAAGTCGAGCACCCTGGCACAAACGACAGGGGCTCGCAAAAGCAAACTCACCTCCGCCTAAGATAAGGGGAGGAAAGTCGAGCACCCTGGCACAAACGACAGGGGCTCGCAAAAAAGCAATTTCCACCTCCGCCCGAGACAAGGGGGGTCGAAAAAGTCGAGCACCCTGGCACAAACGACAGGGGCTCGCAAAAAAGCAATTTCCACCTCCGCCCGAGACAAGGGGGGTCGAAAAAGTCGAGCACCCTGGCACAAACGACAGGGGCTCGCAAAAAGCGAATCGCACCTCCGCCCAAGATAAGGGGAGGCGCGAAACCCAAAAACCCGAGCACATCCGCCCGAGCCCTCCAAGCTAGGCCTCGGGCGGGCCCACTTTTTCCCGTCCCACCCGAGCCCTCCAAGCTAGGCCTCGGGCGGGCCCACTTTTTCCGTCCCGTCCGAGCCCTCCAAGCTAGGCCTCGGGCGGGCCCACTTTTTCCGTCCCGTCCGAGCCCTCCAAGCTAGGCCTCGGGCGGGCCCACTTTTTCCGTCCCGTCCGAGCCCTCCAAGCTAGGCCTCGGGCGGGCCCACTTGTTCCGTCCCGCCCGAGCCCTCCAAGCTAGGCCTCGGGCGGACCCACCTTTTCCGTCCCATCCGAGCCCTCCAAGCTAGGCCTCGGGCTAATTCAGGCATCGGGCGGGTCCAAAAGCAGAGCACTCTCGCACAACACGCCAGGGGCTCGAAAAGCAGCACCCTCGCAAAACGCATCGCTCAAGTTACGTCACACGCGAAGCCCTAAAAAGCTCATCACATCTGTTAGCTTAAAGCTCACGAGAGCAAATGCGCGAGCCTCGCTAAAGAAAAAGGGGGCGTCGCTGTTTTTTCAAAACAAGCTCACGAGAGCAAACAGCGCGAGCCTCGCTAAAGAAAAAGGGGGCGTCGCTGTTTTTTCAAAACAAGCTCATGAGAGCAAACAACGCGAGCCTCGCTAAAGAAAAAGGGGGCGTCGCTGTTTTTTCAAAACAAGCTCACGAGAGCAAACAGCGCGAGCCTCGCTAGAGAAAAAGGGGGCGTCGCTGTTTTTTCAAAACAAGCTCACGAGAGCAAACAGCGCGAGCCTCGCTAAAGAAAAAGGGGGCGTCGCTGTTTTTTCAAAACAAGCTCACGAGAGCAAACAGCGCGAGCCTCGCTAGAGAAAAAGGGGGCGTCGCTGTTTTTTCAAAACAAGCTCACGAGAACAAACAGCGCGAGCCTCGCTAAAGAAAAAGGGGGCGTCGCTGTTTTTTCAAAACAAGCTCACGAGAGCAAACAACGCGAGCCTCGCTAGAGAAAAAGGGGGCGTCGCTGTTTTTTCAAAATAAGCTCACGAGAGCAAACAGCGCGAGCCTCGCTAAAGAAAAAGGGGGCGTCGCTGTTTTTTCAAAACAAGCTCACGAGAGCAAACAGCGCGAGCCTCGCTAGAGAAAAAGGGGGCGTCGCTGTTTTTTCAAAACAAGCTCACGAGAACAAACAGCGCGAGCCTCGCTAGAGAAAAAGGGGGCGTCGCTGTTTTCTCAAAACAAGCTCACGAGAGCAAATGCCGAGCCTCGCTAAAGAAAAAGGGGGCGTCGCTGTTTTCTCAAAACAAGCTCACGAGAGCAAACAGCGCGAGCCTCGCTAAAGAAAAAGGGGGCGTCGCTGTTTTTTCAAAACAAGCTCACAAGAGCAAATGCGTGAGCCTCGCTAAAAGAAACGAAGTGTCGTTGTACACAACTATTACGTCTTTCCCTGACAGTTCATAGAATATCTTTACAACCACAAACAAAAACAACGCAAATTACAAAAAATTACAAGGAACCATCGTTCCCTTCTATCAGCATCAAATCATCAGGGCCCCCGTCAAATTCCTCGAACTCCGGCTCAACCGCAACAATGGGCCCCCACAACAAAGGAGTTACCGGCACAATCGGCAACTCACCAGTCAAAACCCTCGCCCGATACATATACGTGCGGGGCACTTCGTCAACCTCCAACGGTTCCTCCTTCGGAACCACCAGCGACCCGGCGGAGTCCACTGCAAGATTGCTTCGCCCGAATAAATAGTCCAACGCAACGCTATCATTGATATCATCATCTAACACGGCTTGCGAAGTCGAAGACGAACCAAACAAATAACGCGTAGCTTGCCGATCAGTAAAGTCAGCATCGCGCCAAAAGCTGCTCGACCTACTATTCTTCAAATCGTACCTTCGCACCTTCGACCACCAAAAACGCTCGAAGGACAACGAAGGATGTTTTAACTTCGCACGAGCCCAGGACTCACCAGTTATAAAAACATCCTGGTAGTTAAGTGTTAACGGCGTCACGTCAAAAACCTCACGCACGGTTCCATCAGGAACCTGCATTCACATAAAACAGTATAAAACGTCTCAGCATGCATCGAAGTCATTACAAGCATCGTTGCTCCTACCAAAACATCCCCATCTACACAATCCCACGCGATCACACCTGCCGGGCTTCTTCAACCTCAGCCGTCACAGCTTCGCCAGCAGCATTCTTCGCATCCTGCGCGGTTTCGCCACTCGCAGCCGCATCTTGTGAGGTACCCTCGCCGACGATTGTCGTTTCCACATATCCCTCAACCGCCACCGGCAGCACCTCCGCAGAGGTGAGAGTCTGAGCGCCTTCGGAGGTGCCGCCGGCCTCTTGAGCAGTAGGCGGCGAAGGCACCGCATCCTTCCGAGCCTGTAAAAAACCAAAAGGACCAAATAATTCAATTCTCAACTCCAAACTCACAATCATCAAACAATACCGAAGAAACAACACCCTCAACACAAACCTGACGAGTAGCCTCGGCAGCCTCCTCGAAGGCAAGAGCCCGACCGCCGCCGGCAATCCAAAATCGGCGAAGGAACCGCATTGCACAATTCCGGACCTCGGCGTCATCAATCTTCATCTGTCGAACCTCTTCGACGGTTGGAAAAATGTGGTTGGGTTTCTTTATCTTACGAAGATGCTCGCAGTCCGCTTGGCGAAGCGTTCCAGCCATCGCCAGCGCCCCAGCATACCCGCCAAAGTCAGCAGCATTCCCAACCAACGAGCTGAACACATCTAGCTCGTTACTTAACCAACCTTCGAAGGCCTCTGCGCCAACCACAGGAAGTGGCTCCCCAGCTGAACCCCCGGCTTCAGTTAAGCATGCATCCATCTTGGTTTTAACCCTCGACAGACTACCACGCCAAGCTTCGGCCTGGGCCGCCACCTCCGCCGACAAATCCTCCACGCGCTTGTTCATAGACACCAAGTCCTTATCCTTTTGCCGACCCGCGGCGATGAGCTCCGCGTTGGCCTTCGCAGCCTCTTGCCCCTGCTTCTTCCATTTTTCAGCCTCCCCCAAGGCGGCCCTCAGCTGACCATCTTTATCTTGCAAGCTCCGGCGAAGGTCTTTGTTCTCTTTCTGCACCTCTTTCAACCGGTCGTTCAGATAATGCAGGTTATAGCTGGCCCTTCGACGTGCCGACCGGTTGAGAAGCATCAGCTCCGCCACTTTCACATCAATATCATCGTGGATATTGTCCAAAGGCTCGCCGGCGAGCCGAAGTTCCACTTCCGGCAGACAAACCCGGTCAAATACACGGCCCAAGAATCGCCTCTCCTCCGGAGAGCAAGGCAAGCGGGTGGCTTGAAGATCCGCACTCGTATACAAATGAGTCGCCGGGTCCGTAACACCCAGCTCCCTCGCATAGTAAGGAAGGCTCGCCAGGCTAGCTTCGCCATACGGCCTCTTTCCAGGGGTCTGGTCCGGGCCAACATCACCCTTAATTTCGGACCCCTCGACCCAAATGTGTGAACCAGCATAATCGGGCACAGACCCCCGTCGTGGGCTCACCCCCTCCACATCCCGCAGCACTTCCTCAATATCTTGTGCAGCCGCATCAACAGCGCTGGACGAAGCTACCCTCTTCCCTCGGCTGTCCTCCACAGAAACGGCTTCATCAGAGTCATCCTCGCTACTGGATGAAGTACTGCTCTCGCCGGAAGACTCGACATCCTTTTCCCCTTCTTTCTCTTCCTCATCGGAGTCCTCGGAAACGCCTTCGTCTTCCGAGGTCTGAATTAAAGCCCCGATACCGCCCACGCGAGGGGCTCGCCCTCCAACCTTTTCAAAACCTCGACCACTCGAGGCCACGGCCGAGGATGAAGTTCCTACGGCACCAGAGCTCGTAACAATCTTCGATGAAATAACTTTTGCCCGGCCGCCGGTGCCACCCCGACCTCCACCGCGACCCCTCTTCGGCCGCGAAACCACACCGCTATCCTCCGCAGGAAAGCGTTTCCTTTTCTTGGGCGCGTCGTCGCTCGCCGGCGCAGGCCAATTTGTATATTCTATCCCAAGCAGGTCAAACACCCTGTTAATACGACCCCCGCTCCCCACTGAGCTGTGGATAGCTTTAACCTCGAGGGTGGTCAACTTCCCAACGAGATTTTCAACCCTCTGCTGAACTCGTTTGTAAATAGCATCAACACCATCCTGACGTCTCGGAAACTTCTTAAAAACCCTCTCCCAAATCTTGCCCAAATTGAGCTTCGGCTTCTTTAATCCGCGAGCCTCGTACCTCGCATCGTCTTCCACCGGAAACCAAGCCTGTCTCCGGCTTAGCGGCCACGCGTCGGCGCAGCAATATTCTTCGACCAGATCACGAGCGCATTGGGAACGCGCAACCACCCTCAAACAGTCAACAGCGGCGTGCGCCTCGGGGCTCATCTGAGCTTCGGCACTCACATCGCCAAGCGGAGGAAGTTCGCCGCAAAGCTCCGAACCCACATCAAACTTATAATAGAACCAAAACTCTTGCCATCCGCTGGCCCACTTGTTCTTCTGCGCCTGCGCCGGTAGCTCCGACCCAGCACGGTGGCAAAAGGTGTACACTCCAAACTGTCCCTGCCTCGCAATACCTTCGCTGTCGGAAACCTTGCGAGGCTGCATGTGCACACGGTGTGTCCGCACAAAACCCTCGACCTGGGGAACAATACCTTGCGACCGACAGGCCCAAACATACACCGACATCTTCGTAAAGCACGAAGGTGTTAGCTGGTGAAATCTCAGTTTAAACCTCCGCAGAACGGCCGTAACAAACGAGTCAACTGGAAAACGTAGCCCAGCTTCAAAAAACTCCTCGAACACGACAATTTCATCTGCACCAGGCTTCGGAACCGTCTCTCCAGAGCTGATCCTCGCTTTTCCCTCCTCGATCCACCCTCGCTTCAAATAGGCCGCCAGCTCAGAACTCCCAACACGGCTCAAACCAAACTCAAAGCTGATGCCCTCGACACCAGTAGAGGGCGAAACAGCGCGGGCAGTTTGCTTCAGCCTCGCCATCACTATCTAAGCCTCGCAAGACGCCGAACAAACAGAACCCTCGCAAATCACTAGAACACAACCTTCGCTACGGGCAGACAGCAGCAGCAGGGAGGCTAGAGCAAAATGAGGGCACAAGGTCTCCACATCCCAACTACCCCTCCCTTTTATAGGCCAAGGAGCGGGCACCCCCCGCGACAGTATAGGCACGATAACCAAAAAACGCGGCGCAAAAAACGAAACAGGCCTCAATAGTATAAAACAACACAACGGCCCAGCCCAAAGCAGCCGCGGGCGTCGCTGCCGAGGGCCCCTTTTCTGTCCCCATTAAAAGGCGCTGCTTGGGCCTAAACACGTTTTTTTTTTAGATCCAAGACAACGAGGGGCTACTGTTGGGGGAAAGGACCCTCGGCAGAGGCGCCGCCCGAACAGGTGCTCGAGGTTAGCCCTCGCGTAACGCCTGGTGTGCTTGCGAGGTCCCTCTCCTATTGGAGACCGTTACCCTGACCCCGGATGCAGGGTCAACCCTCGTCGCTTTGTTGTGCTTCCGTGCAGGTCCAAGGCGGCGATCGCGCTGCAGGAAACCTTCGCAGAACCACGACGCCACCTTCGCTTGGAGCGAAGGTCCAGGCAAGCGGCAAGTGTGCGTCGCCCCAAGGGTGGGCGAAGCCGAAGGTCCGGCGAGCACGGCCAAAGGTTAAACCTTCGCCCTTCTTCCCCGGAGGCAAGCAGAGCCAGAGGCCCGGCAGTTGGCGGAGGTGCGCGGACCCAAGGGCGAGCGCGGCCGAAGGTCAAGACCGCTGCGCCACCCCCCGAAGGCGAACAAGGGCCGGGTGGCGGCGCGCTGGGATGTGACCGATTAGGGTTTCCGCTTCAGCTGTGTATTTACGCTTTTGCCCTTCCTCCCTGCGTGGAGGCGAGGAATCTTTGCTGTACCCTCTTGTAATTTGGCCCGTACCCCTTGGCATTCCCTATAAATACCAGGGGGATGAACAGTGTAAGCACGACTTTTTTGGGAATTCAAGCACCTTCCACTTCCGTTTCACCTTCGCTACCGCATCCGACACTTGGTCACCTTCGCTCCTTCCCCTGCACGAGTGCGGAGGTTGGGCAAGTGTGTTCCCAACAGAAATTGCAGGGTTTTTAACCAAAATGACCAAATGGACCCACCAGAAAGCAAGCCCACATGCCTGGACTCACTCTGGGCCAAGGAGGGGTGGCGCCCGCCAACCTAGCTGGCGGCCGCCAGGGGGGAGAAGCCCAAACTCCCCCCTGCCACGTCACTGATTCAGGGGAAGCACTCCACACTCATTTGCAGCCATTGCTCACCTAAGTCGGTTCATCCAAGGGCTAAGAAGCAGCGTCACATGGATCATGGCCTAATTGACCATGTGACTGTTATTGGACAACCCTAACCGAACCCTAACCGACTTGGAGGACCTCCTGGATGCCGTTGGTGAAGAGGCGGTGGATCCAAGGGCCAGGGGGCGGCGCCCGCCACCTAGGGCTGGAGCCCGCCACTACACTCACCCCCCTGACCTAACCCTAGGTCCCTAGGCTATAAATAAGACCCCCTAGCTCATTTGTACTCAGGCCTCACCTTATTAGTCCCACTCTCTTGTAAGCGATGCTCTGGTGAAGGAACACTCTAGTTGAGAGACTTAGAGTGAGAGCGAGAGTGAAGAAGAGAAGAGCTGGAGTTGTAATAGAGGATCTTCCAAGTCTCTGGTATAATTCCAAGTCTTCCTTCATTTATCTTAGTGTTCTTCTACTTTCAGCATTTACTTTAAGTTCTTTACTTATTGTTCTTGTTGAGTGCTTTCGATCATAGATAACTTAGTATTTAGTTTATATCTAGTTTGGGTTCTTCACTGAGTAATCAGTGCTCTAGTTTTGGACGCAAGATTAGAGTAGTATATTTTAGTGTAAGCGCGGTGCTTACACTAGTTATACCTTAGTTTGTGGCTAGCCCCCCGGATAGCTGTGGTAGCAAACAGGTGGTGACAGCCCTAGGAGCCTTGAATTCCACCACGTAGTTGGATTAGTTCTTAAATCATAAACCTCGTTGTACACGTCTGAGGTAAATAGTCCAGAGGGTGTGTACGGTTCGAAGAACTAGATAGAACCTTTATTGCTAAGTTAGTTGTGATCGTAAGTGTGTAGGAAAACATTAATCTGTTCATCGGCCAGACCCCGCCGATTTAGGTTAGTAATAGTTAGTCTTTCTTTTCTTTTTAGTAGTAGTAGAAACCAACCCCTTTTCACACATTTCGATCAACCCTGCTAGAATCACTAGTTGTTCATAGTGGTCCTAGTGTTAGTTCTGCCATAGTAGCTTCCCTGTGGAAATAAATACAATACTCGGTTACTCCCGGGTGAAGTGCTACAATAGACTTATTCTGTGCGCTTGCGGAACCTACCAATAGTCATACGAATAGTTAGTTATACTTCTTACATTAAGAAGTACCAACAAACCTTTCTGGCGTCGTTGCCGGGGATAGATTCCATAGTCTACTCCTAGTGATGACCTTAGCAAGAGTCAACAGTCCACATACATCAGTATGTACAAGTTCCAACAAGTCAGACGCCCTCTCAGGAAAACCTGTGAAAGGCGACTTGGTCATTTTGCCCAGCAAACAAGCCTCACATGTCTCGTATGATTCAAAATCAAACGAAGTTAGAAACCCATCAGCATGGAGCCTCTTCATGCGATTCTCACTTATATGACCCAAACGACAATGCCACATATAGGTAGGACTTAACTCATTAAGTCGAGGCATTTTAGCAGTAACATTACAGATAGACATAGGTGCATCATCAAGATTTAAAATAAACAACCCATTCACAATGGATGCAAAAGCCACAAACATATCATTCTTAGAGATTACACAACCATTGTCTTTACTCGCAAATGAATAGCCATCCTTCATCAAACATGAAGGTGACACAATGTTTCAACTTAAACTTGGAACAAAATAACAATTATTCAACTCCAAAATAAATCCTGATGGGAGGTGTAGTTGCATCATCCCGACGTTCAACGCAGCAACTCTTGCATTATTGCCCACGCGGAAATCAACCTCCCATTTTCCAACGCTTCTACTTCTTATCATTCCCTGCATCGTATTCCAAATATGAGCAACCGAGCCGGTATCAAATACCCAAGAATTAATATAAGAGTTAGCGAGGAAAATATCTGTAATATAAATAACAAGTGTATGAGCAGTGGGAGTACCTTTACCACCGCCATCCTTCCTCAAGGATGCTAAGTACACCTTGCAGTTTCTCTTCCAGTGACCTTTCCCCTTACAGTGGAAGCACTCAGAATCAGCAGTTGGTCCAACAGCGTCAGGCGCAGGAGGGTTTGGCTTAGAGATCACATCTTTGGCCTTGCCCTTGCCCTTCCTATTCTTCCAAAAGTTGCCCTTCTTCTTGAAGTTAGCCTTGTTTTGGATTGCCATCACATGGCTGCTGCCAGCACCTCTCTTGATGTCTGCCTCTGCTGTCTTAAGCATGCCACATAGCTCATTCAAGCCCCTCTCCGCACCATGCATATGGTAGTTCGAGATGAAGTTCCCATAGCTAGGTGGGAGAGAAGAGAGAATGAAGTCAGTAGCCAGTTCTAGACCAATTGGGAAGCCTAGCTTCTCCAACCTCTGAGTGTAACCAACCATCTTGATCACATGTGGTCCAACTGTTGCGCCCTCTGCTAGCTTAGTCTTAGCAAGAGACTTAGAGGCGTTGAACCTTTCAGTCCTAGCCTGAGTCTGGAACATCTCATCCAGCGCTACGATCATATCGTAGGCTGTATGGTTATTATCAAACTGCATCTGCAGATCTGGTTCCATGCTAGCAAGCATCAGGCATCCCACTTCAAGATCAACATCACATGCTTTCTTGTAAGCGGTTTTCTCAGCAGCAGGCACATTATCAGCAGGTCCCTCTGGTAATGGGGTGTCTAGAATATCTTCCTTTTTCTCAGCCCTGAGAACAATTCTCAGGTTGCCAAACTAAGACAATATATCCAAGACAGAGTAAATGATGTTAAAACTTTAATAAAATTTACTCTCACAAAGATCAATATCCCTCTATTGAATTTTAGTGATTCAAGACCCAAACTAACAAGTCTACTAGTGAGCTTTAGCATCACCGCTAGTGGACATGGTAGATCGGTAAGCAACTCTTTGCTAATCATATCACATATGACTCTTGTCGTTGGCCAGCATCTCTATGCGTGCGCAACTCCTTATGCTTCAAGGTCCCTAACCATTAGGATGACCTTGTTCAAGCAACCAACCCTTCTACAGTAAGTATCCGATACGAACCTGCCTAGTCAAGGAAAATCAGTGACACCCTAATTTCATAGGCGTGTGACCGATTGTACAAGACATATGACAGTGCAAGGTTTGGGGAAGAATATGACTTGAACATTACTAAGGGATCGTTCTACACTTTCACTACTACATGTAGACAATAAACATGAATCATATGTGAAAGTAGAACATAATAAGAGAATAACATCAACACAGATATGACTTGGTATAGCCCAGTGTTCCTTCGGAGATCTCCATCTCCGCCAATCTGTTCACCATGATGATCTCCATCTACATGGCACATGTACACCATCCTCCAGCGATGAATCCACCTAGACTAGCTACAACTAGCGTAATTAATAAAGTAATTACATAGTCGCGTGTAGGATCATCACAATTTTGGCATGCGGGCCATTACATCAAATGGACAACATATATGTGGCTCTAGCCATATTGTCATAATCACGACATGCAAGTCATGAAACAATTACATACATGCATCACATACACATAAGGGCTACACCAGTCATCAATCCCTGCAAAACAGAGTTAAATGTTCCCGACGTCTAATCTTGAATCGCAGAAAACATAATTTTCCTAGCCTTATTTTGCAAATATAAATTCGACAAACTAGACAAGGCCGGTGAAAATCGGATGTAAAATTTTCTGTAGATTGATTTTCATTTAAGGATCGTCTCAATGCGAAATCGTAT
Organism: Coix lacryma-jobi var. lacryma-jobi; assembly: GCA_009763385.1. NCBI lineage: Eukaryota > Viridiplantae > Streptophyta > Magnoliopsida > Poales > Poaceae > Coix > Coix lacryma-jobi. Next base: position 103,754,739 of record CM019823.1, on the reverse strand, counting down.
GCAAAAGTTATGGCCGTTTTACCGAACATTGTTCCTTTTGCAGATCTCCTCATGCCGACGCACATCTCATGCACCCGGCTCTTGACCTAGATTCGATTCGATTAATCTGATTGATCTCCATCTTGCCATGATTGGATTTACACGTATCACTTAACTCCAGTGGTGGAATTCCGACCGGTAGGAGTCGATCGTTACATGACCAACACGACAAGTTCACGAATCAAGATCAAAAACTGATCTACAACCGCGCATATCTCTATATGCACACAACCGACTCTATAACGAGACAGTAACGGCTCTGATACCACTGTAGGGTTATGAGGATGCTACGCTAGCTAGAAAACAAATTTTTCGACCTCATAAACCAAGAACTACTGCTAGTTATAGATCACGGGATCACCACTAGACGCGTAGGTGCAGCGGAAGACGTCTTGGTGTAGACGTGCGCGTCGTAGCGGTGCCGTGCAATTGCTCACTTCCATCCTTCATGTCTCCACGTGCGGTTCGTCCTTGTGCTCTAGATGCAGCACCTCTCAGGTATCCCACACCTACAGGGAGGAAGCTTCTCGCCTCCAGACGCTAGGTCTGCGAGGAGCAATAGCGCGGGCGTGGGGTGGGCGACGGCTGTCTAATGATGTGATCAAACCCTGACCGTCCCACCCCTCTATTTATAGGCGTCCCTAATGAGCCTGCTGACATGGAGGCCCATTAGCAAACCCTAATCCCGGTATGCTTCGAGTCCAGCTCAAATCAGGCTTCCAGCCCCTTAAGCGTGCGACCCTATGGGTTCACGCACAAATAGACATGGCCCGAGTACTCCTACTCGCCCGATAGTTGACAGCGGCCTCTAGCAAGACTTGTCAACTCCTATGTATGCGCAATGATCATATCAGACAAACCACCATGATCACATACACGTAATTCCCTTGCCACACAATATTTGGTCCAACTCATAGGTTAACACTTAACCTAAGTGTTAACACCGGATTTTCAAACACACGAGGATATGATAGGTGGGTCCAGCCAGCAAGGGAAGAAAAGGATTCGGCAAGCATTCAGACAGCTATTTAGTCCTTAAAACTTTCGGTGAATACCTGCACGGTCGGCTATTTCGTGAAGCAGTGGCCCCATTCGGGAGATGGATGATGCAGGTAAAGCCGGCTTGCACGAGAAGACACGTAACGATGGAAGACACCGAAAGGATTAGGAATATGATTTATATCTTTCCTTATTTTTTAAATCGTAATCATCTAGGATTCGTGTTTCGTCCAGGGTATAAGTATAAGCCCTCGACCATTGTAAAACTGTTCACATCCATATCAATACAACCGGCCCCGTGCCATCTTCGAGTCCTTAGTCGTGTCGTCGAGTTCTTCAAGAGGAATCATCGATCCGTCGACCTCCATAAGTACTGGCAACCTTGCTATCATGTCTAGTATTATGCGGTGGATTTAGATATGATGCAAGTAGTCTCGTACGTTAAGCTAAGTATCGTGCGGCGGATTTAAGCTTATGATGGGAAGTTTTTGCTTATGCCTTGTATCGTGCGGCGGATTAAGTCATGAGTAAAAATAGTTATCGGCTCTGTTAGATCTGGCAATTCTAATAGATTCATTAAGTTATCAGGTGTTATATGTTTTATTTATTTAATTCTTATAACACTCTTTTGCCCAATCTAGATTGATCTTTGTTCGGCCTCGTTGCACGAACTTGTTTGTGCTTTGCTAATCATAAGATCGTGATGGCCGAATTAACTTTCAATCTAGATTGTCACATGTTGTGGGTTCATGCATGTTGATCATGGTTAGGCCTTGATAGAACTGGGTATCGTGCGGCAGATGTAGGTTTTAGATTAGTCTAATCATGCTTGCTTGTATGTTCCTTCTTCATGGACCCCAGTTCGGCTAATCTGCCGATTCTGGTTACGCTTACATGAGTAATGAGTTTATATAGATTTGTTCAGATATATGTGTGCTTTTAGCTTCTTATAATTAGATCGTATCATGCGGTGGATTAATCTAATTATAAGGAGTGGTGTAGAATTGTAGCAAGTGGTATCATGCGTTGGATTAGCTTTGCTTGAGTTTATGCTTGACGGGTTTATGAAAACTAGACATGCGGCAGACTAGTTAGATTGGCCTATGCATATGTTATCTGGATAGATCTATATTCATAAGTTACCCTTTTATCCATTTGTTACCTATGTGTTCGGCATTAAATATGTTTATGTGCTTTCTCTTTATATTTGCCGAATGACATTATAAATTTGTTCGACAAACAGCTTCTATAGCTGTGTGCCGTCGTGATTGGCTTTCGAAGCCGTACATATGGAACTGTCTGGTCTCACCCGGCATGTTCCAAGGTATTCTCACATTTTTATCCCTTGTTGGTTTTCAGGTCAAACCGACTGGCACGTTTCCGGACTCAACAAACTCCGGGCACCCGATTGAAGCCAGCCTCGTTCGGCTTGCTGTGTGCCTGGCGCGAGGCGTCAAGTTTTGCGCCAACACACTTTTTGGCACGCCCAGTGGGACCACTTCATTTCAAGATGCCTGAGATCAGTGAAGATCAAGTCTTCGATGTGACCATAGACGAGTTGCCACCAGAATCAAAGGATTTGGTGCAGCGAGCTTGTGATGAATTCCAGCACAAATGCTTGGAGACTTTCTCCAAGAATAAGAGTGGCAAGGTCTATCAGAAGCAGACGTTCCCAAAGATTGTTCCTCATCACCAATCCGAGCTGTCCGACAGTTCTGACGAAGTGGCTCTCCAGAAGATGACTGAGATAATGCATAGGGTCGTATCAAGAGCAATGACCAATCATCAATCGGCTTTCTTGAACACTTTTTGTGCTGTCATGGTCAATACTTTCGGTCCAACTGTAGATAAGTACTTTGAAGAAGCTGCTGGTCCGATGCAAGGACCATTGTTGTTCCAAGTACCTCAACGTCGGAGGGTTGCCGAGAGCAGTGGTGCTGGCCCAAGCACAGGTGGAGTGGTTTCTCACGAGACACAACAACCTCCCCAGACCTATGGCCAGCTCACGTTCGGCACAATAGGGAATGTCCCACCATCTGCTTCTAGAATATCTCCTGTGGCAAACAGAATACAGAAGAGTATGTTTGGAGATGGATATCAGGAGTTTAGTGATTATAACTCAATTAATGCTCTTCCAAACCCGGGCTACAGGAGTTCAGCGGGACTACATCCTGGGGGGGCAAGCACAAACAGCTCCTGATTCGTGTGTTGACCTCATCATGCACAGAATGGCTGATATGATGCAAAATCAGTTCGGTCTAAAGCCGAAGAGTCAGTCGTACGCTTACAAGTCCCCTTACCCAGAGTGGTACAATCGGGTGTCACTTCCTCCAAGAGTAAAGCCTCCTACTGATTTCACCAAGTTTTCGGGTCAGGATGACACTAGTACCATAGAGCACATCAGTCGATACCTGATGCAACTTGGAGAGGCATCTACGGATGAAGCTTGGAGGATTCGGTACTTCCCGTTGTCGTTAACAGGACCAGCCTTCTCCTGGTTCGCTTCTCTGCCACCAAATTCTATCAATACATGGGCAGAGCTAGAACAGAAATTCCACTCATACTTCTTTACGGGAACCAGTGAGAAGAAGTTGGTCGATCTTATGAGTTTGAGGATGAAACCTGGCGAGACGCCACAAGAATATCTGCGCCGATTCAGGGAAACCAAGAATCTTTGTTATTCTCTGAATTTGTCGGATGATCAACTGCTGGAGATAGCCATAGCCGGCATGTTGCCGAGTATCAAAGAGAGGCTATTCGGCATGGAGTTTGATGACCTCGGGCAGTTATCACAAAGGTTGGCGACGATGAGTAATCAAGCCCAGGGGTTCAAGAGAAATAATCAGTTCCAGAAGGGTGATGTGGCTGCCAAGATGTATCAGGCTTTCCTAGAAGAGGCAACTGAATACGATGAAGAAGATGAAGTAGCTGCAGCCGAGATAGTCTGGGATAAAGAACTGACTCAAGTCAACAAGCCATGGCTGAGGCAACAGAAAGGTACTTATGACTTTGATGTTTCCAAGTCAGATAAATTATTTGAGTACTTGTTAAAGGAAGGACGCATCAAGTTGCTAGAAGGTCATCCTATGCTGCATCCTGAAGGGGTCAAGGACAAGAAATATTATGGTTTTCACAATACTAGATCCCACTCCATAAACGATTGCCGAGTGTTCAGAGTGCGGATCCAGAAAGCTATCCAGGACGAGCATCTAAGGTTTGATGGAAAAATGAAAATTGATGGTAGCCCTTTTGGATAGAATATTGTGTCCTTCTCTGTTAATATGATCAACGCAGCTGATCCCAGGGATAAGAGCAAAATGAAAGTGTTAACCTCTGATAGAGCGAGAGAAGCTAGTGCCGTTGACCCTAATCGACAGATTATGAAAAGAGAGCTCCAGCAGAGGGTTCGGTTCCAAAATAATCAAACTGAGACGGGGGAACTTCCAGACCCAGGGTCACGACGCGTATCTTGTTGAATAAATGTCGCCGGGAACAGGAACAGTACCAGAGGCAGAGACTATATGAGGAACGGAAGTTCCAGGAGAAGCAACGAAGGTACGAAGAAGAGATGTACCGGGAAGAGTGAGAAAATACGAAGGAACAGGAACAGTCTCATTGAGAATGCTCGTTCTTCCAGTATTGTTGGAACGAAGGTTTGAAACTGCCTGTTAAGAACAACTGCCCTGAGTGTAGTAATCAGTACTCCGAGTATAGGCAGTCTCGAGTCAACCGCCGATCTGTCCATGAGAGGCTTGGGGCATGAATCCCTGAGGACGATCGGCGTGTAAAAATAAATAATTTAGAAGATCGGCAGGGAAGAGATTTTGCCGATCAAAGTTGGGCTCGCACTGAAGAAGAAGAGTACCACGAGTATGTCTGGCAGAGAGGACAGTGGTGTCCACCAGGATTGAGGAAACGCCAGAAAAGGAGGGTGCAGCGCTTAAGGAACAAGGAGTTAGCACAAGCGGGCATCAGGACGAAGCAAGTTTGGCGTCCTAAGGAAAAGCCGAGTGAAGGTAATCATTCGGCTGATACATGCATGGCATTCTTTCTCCCATCAGAGTTTGTGGCCCCTGAGGATCAAGATGTCCAAGATGAAGAATATTCAGATTTCGATGAAAGTGAATCTCAGGACTTGTTGGCTCATCTCGTCTTGGCTCAGAAGGCAGTATTTGATAAACCAATCAGGCACCGACACTTGAAGCCACTATATATGAGAGGGTATGTCAATGGCAAGCCATTAGCTAAAATATTCATCGATGGAGGAGCTGCTATAAATATCATGCCATATACCACTTTCAGAAAACTGGGCATGACAAGTGAAGATCTGTTGAAGACCGACATGGTGTTGAGGGACTTTGCCGGCAATTCTTCTGATACTCGAGGAGCAGTCCATGTCGAGCTAACAATTGGGACTAAAACTTTAATCACTACCTTCTTCGTCATTGATGGCAAGGGGGTATACAGTTTGCTATTGGGAAGAGATTGGATACATGCAAACTGTTGTGTATCGTCAACTATGCACCAGTTCCTCATCCAGTGGATTGGAGATGATATTGAGATCGTCCATGCTAATGATTCAGTGAGTATTGCTAATACAGAGCCCACCTACTGGGAATATGAAGGTGTCGAGTGTTTCTCTGGAAGAGCTTGGGAAGCAGGTCCTGTGAACGTTTTCGACGAGGACCAACAGCCGATTGAAACGATCGGCTCTCAGAGCAATTTTTAAATCCAACTGATGGTAATGGAGAAGAATTGAGGCCAAAGTTTCATATCGGCTGACAAGGAATAAAGTGTTGATAATGAAGCCGAAATAGGATCAATGTGCACGAGTTTGGGTCTCGAGGGTATTTAAAGTTGATGAACTTTTGAAGGATTTTGTTTGCTTCTTCATTACCAGAGTTCAAGAAAGATCAGGAAAGGTTTATACAAGGTGGCGTACAACAGAAGCTTTTAGTGAAATTGAAGATTTATGAAAGGCACTTCCACAACTTGGTGATCATTTCGAGTTCTACGTGACGACCGATAGCCTTATAGTAGGATCGGCTCTTATTTTAAAGTTTAAAAGAAAAAATGAGTAGCAGTTTGCTTTAGCCGAAAATGTTAGACCCAGGAAAGGGTATTCGGTTGTGACAAATTTTTCGTGTGTACTGCTTGACGGTTGAAGCTTCGGCACTACTTGTTGAAAGCCGAACGCATGGAAATTATGTAACTCAAGAGATATTTATATACAGCCGATGTAAGAGCATCGCCTTTAGCAGAAAAAATGTTCCAAAGACGTTAAGTTATAGCCGATATTTTATTTATATCGCCTTTAGTGCAGATATTCATGACTTTGGTGACCCTAGCGTTTTTCAAGTTGGCAGGTTTATTAGGGAAAGAGAAAGGTGAGGTACAGTAAGTGCGATGCCGAGTGATATGACGTATTGGAGATAAGATCCAGTCGGCTAAGATGACGTCATTCGGCAAGCGTTCTTCTGAAGAAGTTTTTGCAATCGGAAAGAATTAATGAAGAACTGAGAGATGCAAATAAACATTATTCAAGGAAGAACAAGCTTTATTTCACTCAGTTACAAAAGATCTGTCCTAAAGTACAAACTATTCTTGAGATGGTTTGTTCAAACAGACTAAGAATCGGTGATTTCAGCGAAGAGCGATGGCGTAACCGGTAGGAGCTTCAAAATCTTCAAAGTTGTCCGGAAGTGCATCTGCAGGGCCGACTGATGGAAGGGGATAGTCTTCTTTGAGTCAAGAACTCATCACCGCCAGCTTGAGGAAAAAACCCCGGCATTCACACCTTGGATGAAGGCCTGATCTATGCAGCCATCTACGACGTGCACACCGTGGATGATGACCTGATCTGTGTGGCCGTCTAAAACATCAAAACATATACCTTGGATGATGGCCTGATCTATGCGACCGTCAGTAGCATCAAGGCTGGCCTCAGCTGTGTTCTCATGGGCATCCATTTTGCCAGCAACCGTATTTACTGTTGATTTCAGACGGTCATTCTCTGCAGAAAGAACTAGCAAAAGAAGATATGTTAGGCACAGGCTCAATCAAAAGAAGAGGGTCTAGCAAGGATTTCACTAACCTATGGTAGCATTGTGAATCTGTTTCCACTGATATGTTTGTTCAGCTTCCTCGATGTCATATCTCTTGGGAAAGCCTTCCGAGAAGAGAGCCTGAGCATGGTCGGACATAGGCCTTACCCTGAAGGGAAGGGAAACAGTGAGTCAAGAGTAGATGAGCAAGAAGAGCTACCACAAGGGGGCAAGAAATCGGTTTTTACCCATGACACCAATAGGTTGATGCTTTACTTCCTCCTACTTCGTCCCCGGTGGGATGTCTGATATGATTGCTGTTGCCTGCCATCATTGGAAACGCAGGCAAAAAGATTTCTTTTTCTCTGGCTTGAGCTTAAAAGCTGAGAAAGGGAAAAGTTTGCAAGACAAACTATTTGGTTGAAGTCAAGAGGAATGGCCTGGCTAGGGTCATATTTATAGAACCATGGTTTGCACACTGGGAGACTAAGTAGGGTTTTTCACGGCTTATGGGCTGTTATTGGGCCGAACCGGATCCTTGCCTAACTTAAGGAGTTCAAAGAGCCGATAGAGTTCGGCTAAAAGTTTTTGCTATGTAAAATGCTCAAGTTCGGCTAAAAGACGATTACGGTTGTAAGGTGTTCAGTTTTGGTTAGTTATTTGGAAGATTCAAGTCACCAGTTGACGGACCAGGATGTCAGAGATATCATCTATCGATGATTACTCCAACTAATCCAGGATGGCTTTAGAGATCCGAAGACTTGTAACGAAGTGTACTTGGATTAGGACTCTAGTTTGTAACTTAGCCGAGTTGTAAAAGGAAGTCCTGTAATTAGAATAGGACTCTGATATTGTAACCGGCTAGGACTCGGTCTGCCCTGAGGCTCACCCAGATATATAAGGGGAACCGGGCGCAGGTCCTAGATCATCGAACATTGAATCATAACAATACACAAGGCACACGCTGCACTGGACATAGGGTATTACGCTATTTAGCGGCCTGAACCAGTATAAATCGCTGTCCCTGTGTACTCGCCGAGTCCTACGAACACCGATCCCCACTGAACAAATTATCTGAGATTACTCAAGATGAGTTGCCGGTTAACAAACACCGACAGTTGGCGCGCCAGGTAGGGGCTTTCGGCGATTCGACGACCAAGAGCCCGATGAACCACGACAACATGCTCTCGGCGGGATCAATTTTCGTTTTTGGCTCATGAACTTGCATTGAGGATGATCAAGGAAAGCTGCGCAGACAGCTCGCCGTGGAATCAGAACCACAAGCCATGCCAAAGATGGAACACCTCGCTCAGAACCTAGCAAATCTGACAATCCAAGACCCGCAAGATCCTGGGGACCATACAAAGACATCCGACTCCTACTCCAACTCGAACTCTGAAGAAAAGGACCCGGATACCTGCTATGGCTTCACCTTCGGGCTGCGGAACTCTGCTGAAAATTGTTAGGCCCTGATTGGTGCAAAATTCAAAGAGTATCAACAGATACATTTGATGGGAGCTCAACAAGGACTCGTTTTCAGCTCTACCAAGGAGGGTAACATTGTCCATTGGCCAATTCAGCCTGCCCCGGCTAGACTGGTTGGCACAATTGACTAGCAACTTCCATACCAACATGGACATCAGCTCCCTTTTGAGGAACAAGACTCCACAACGGAACTAATCTCCAGCACTTCTACATTGGAATCAGTAACACCGGGATCATCAAACTAGGGCTACACTCGTGAAGTCTTCATGGCGGGGCACCAGTCATCTCTACGACCACCAACCCCACCAGATGTCTGTGAAGACGATGAAACTCTGAGTATGATTTCAGACAATGATCCAGAAGGACCCGGGGAAACCGAGTCCTTGAAGGCTGAAAGAATCCAAAGGAATCAAGCTAAGGAAGCCCGCAGAAGGCGAGCAACTCACCGCAAGGAAGCTGTAGATAGCTACAATGCACGACTAGCGGAGTACAATACCCGGAGGCGTCTGGAAGCAGAGGCAGAGCGTCAAGCTCGCACTGAAGAGAATCACTCCCAGGATGATCTTAACAGACGGCGCCCTGATTGTTCTCGCAACCTTGAACCCGAGTTCATGAGGGTCGCCGGCCATAAAGTCTTCCAGACTCCCTATCAAAACATACTAGCTCTCGCTACGGAGATGGGAGCCAAGACCAACCGCACCCCTGATGAAGAGCGACGACTAGTCATGCTTCAGACTACCACACTCCAACTCCGAGGGTGGAATCTTGAATCCCTAGCTGACGAGCAAGCTTCATCTCACCCAAGCCAGAGGCGGCCGGTTCAAGAACGACTCGGTCGTATCCCAGCAAGGAGCCGTCTGGGCCACCGAGTACCCGACCAAGCTGAGGGAGGAGCCGAATCTTCATACAGAGGAGTCGCAGTTGCAGCATCTGATGCAGTTGATCATTTCCCCTGCTTTTCCCAAAGGCTTCGAGCGGTTTCGTTCCCGCGAAAATTCAAACCCGGGAATTACTCAAAGTACGACGGGAAGACAGAACTTAAACGGTGGCTCAGGCTGTATGCTCAAGCAGTCGAGCTAGCGGGTGGAAGCAACGACGTCAAAGCACTCTACCTCCCAATGGCTCTAGAGACAATGCCGCTTGCTTGGTTTGACAGGCTTAAACCCAAGTCCATAGACTCCTCGGAACAACTACATCGTATCTTCGTTGAAAACTTTGCTGGTGTCCCAGAGAGATCAGATCCCCGGACTAAGCTCAGAACCTACAAGCAACAGAAAAACGAATCAATGCGGGAGTACTATAGGCGATTCTCAGAAATCCGCTCTACAGTATCCGACATTACAGATAGAGAAGTAATTGACCTTTTTGACAACGGTATTTGCGAAAGGTACAATTACAAAGATTTCATCAAGCAGGACCTGACCACCGCTGACGAGTTCCATCGGGCTGTAAACTCCATGATGGCGACAGAGGAACGCACACAGGAACGCTTCCCCGATAGAAACACGCAAGGTGATCGAGGAAATAACCCAAGAGGCAACCAGGCACCACAGCAAAATACCCGGAAAAGGGCAGGAGATAATACTGTTGCTGCCATGTTGCCTCAGAAGAAGGGAAACAAGCCATTCACCTTTGATGACTTACCCGACAGACCCTGCCCTTTCCATCCGAAAAGTGGACATGAAGCAAGGCACTGCCAACAGCTCAAGGAGCGAGGCTTGAACCCCGACTTCAACAAGAACAAGAAAGACAAAGGCAAGAAGACAGCTGAGGATCCTCAACACGATGCTGGTGGCTTTCAGCACCCCAAAGGAACCATTAATGTCATCTTTGGGGGAGTAACTACCAGTGACAACAGGAGGCTTCAGAAGCTTTCCCTGCGAGAGATCATGTCCACCGAACCAGCGACACCCAAATACCTCGACTGGTCTGAACATCCGATTAATTTCTCAAGAGCAGATCAATGGACCAGTGTTTCCAATGCAGGCCATTACCCGCTAGTTTTGGACCCCACGATCACTGGATATACACTTGGTAGGGTACTCATCGATGGCGGAGTAGGACTCAATGTTATCTTTGCAAGCACCCTACGAAAGATGAATCTAGATCTCGCAACACAGCTCACACCATCAACCGCTCCTTTCTACGGCATAGTACCCGGAAAAGCGGCTGTACCACTCGGAAGGATTATACTACCCGTCACTTTTGGAACTCCGATCAATTACAGAATGGAGTACATCAGTTTTGAGGTAGCCGACTTCGAATCATCGTATCACGCCAAATTCGGGCGACCCGCTATTGCCAAGTTTGTGGCAGTACCCCACTACCCGTACCTCTTATTGAAGATGCCGGGTCCCAAAGGAATCTTAACCTTCAGAGGCGACTTGAAGCGGTCATTTGATTGCGACACAGAGGTTGTCCAAATCGCTGAAAAAGCTCAACTCACCCTGGAAGTATAAGAACTCGCTCAGATGGTGCTTAATACCAAGCCTGGAGATTCAGAAATCCCAACAAACAAGGCGGGTACTATTCAACCATCAACAGAAGTCTCCACAAAAGCCATTGACCTGGAAACTGGCGATCCTTCCAAGACAGCGGTTATTAGTGCTCACCTATCTGAAGAATAGGAACTCGCGCTCACCAAGTTCCTTAGAGCAAACAAATACATATTTGCTTGGAAACCAGCAGACATGCCTGGGGTCCCAAGGAGCTTGGCTGAGCACAGATTAGAGTTAAAGGAAGGCTCTAGACTTATCAAGCAAAGACTACGACGATTTTCACCAGAGAAGAAAGAGGCAATCAAGAAGGAAATAGCCAAGCTACTCACGACTGGATTCATCAGAGAAATCCTTCACCCCGAGTGGTTAGCTAACCCAGTGCTACTCAAGAAGAAGAACTCTGCTGAGTGGCGCATGTGTGTCGACTACACAGACCTCAACAGGCATTGTCCAAAGGATCCCTTCGGATTACCAAGGATAGACCAAATAGTTGATGCCACCGTAGGCTCCGCCTTACTCTCTTTTCTGGATTGCTACTTCGGGTACCATCAGATTGCTCTCAAAGAAGATGACCAACCCAAGACATCGTTCATTACTCCTTTTGGAGCATACTGTTACAAAACTATGTCCTTTGGACTAAAGAACGCGGGGGCTACTTATCAATGCGCCATCCAAGACTGCCTGGGTGATCAGATTGGCCGCAATGCAGAAGCTTATGTTGATGATGTAGTCATAAAAACAAAGGATCCGACTACCCTGATATCAGACCTAGAGGAAACCTTCAACCGATTACGTGCGTATCAATGGAGACTCAATCCAACCAAATGCGTCTTCGGGGTACCCTCAGGACAGTTACTCGGATTCCTCGTTAGTCATCGAGGCATCGAGGCTAGTCAAAAGCAGATCACAGCTATCATCAACATGAAGCCGCCTACCTCTGTCCGAGACGTTCAGAAACTCACCGAGTGCATGGCTGCGTTAAATCGATTTATCTCACGGCTCGGAGAAAAGGGATTGCCTTTCTTTAAATTGCTTAAAGCCGGCGACAAATTTTAGTAGACAGATGAAGCGGACAGAGCTTTTGAACAACTCAAAAGCTACCTTATCAATTCACCCGTACTGACACCGCCGGAGCCCAGTGAACCGATGATGCTGTATATCGCAGCTACCACACACGTTGTCAGCACAGCAATCGTGGTGGAGTGCAAAGACGACAAGCACATCTACAACACTCAATGACCAGTTTATTACATCAGCGAGGTACTATCTGACTCGAAGGTCAGGTACCCGCAAGTACAAAAACTGCTCTATGCTTTACTCATATCCTCAAGAAAGCTGCGGCACTACTTCGAAGCTCATGAGATCACGGTAGTCACGGATTTTCCTTTAGGAGAAATCCTTCACAACCGTGATGCTACTGGAAGGATTTCCAAGTGGGCAGTTGAATTAGGGGCACTCAACATCAAGTTCACTCCGAGGAAAGCTATCAAGTCTCAGGCCCTAGCTGATTTTGTCGCCGAATGGACTGAAATACAGCAGACTAGAGACAACGCTGTTCCCGATCATTGGAAGATGTACTTCGATGGGTCCCTAAAACTCGGAGGAGCAGGAGCTGGAGTCCTTCTTGTATCACCCGCTGGCGAACAGCTCAAATACGTTCTGCAAATATTGTGGCCAGCCACCAACAATGAAGCAGAATATGAGGCACTGCTCCACGGACTTAAACTAGCAGTCACTTTGGGCATTAAGCGGCTATTAGTCTATGGCGATTCTTCCGTGGTCATCCACCAAGTTAATAAAGACTGGGACTGTACCAAGGAAACAATGAACGCCTATTGTGCTGAAGTACGCAAGCTGGAAAAACACTTTGTACAAGACTAGAACTCATTCATGTTACCCGGGATCTCAACGTGGCAGCAGATATACTCGCGAAATTGGGTTCTGACACAGCACAAGTTCCCAGTGGTACCTTTGTACATGAGTTATCCAAACCTTCAATCCAAGAGAAGGAGGAGTTCGAGCCAGAACCCGCAACCCAGGTCCTATCTCTAGCACCCGACTGGACACGAGTCTTCACTGATTACTTCAAAGAACATAAACTGCCAAGCGACAAAACTACAGCAGAGCAAATCACCAGGCGTAGCAAAAACTATGTTCTAGTCGGGGATAAGCTGTATCGACGCGGAGCTTCATCAGGGGTCCTCCTCAAGTGTATTACACCAGAAGAAGGCAGGGAAATCCTGAATGAAGTCCACTCTGGGTCCTGCGGTAATCACGCAGCTTCAAGGACACTAGTCGGAAAAATCTTCAGGTCAGGATACTACTAGCCCTCAGCTTTAAAAGACGCGGAAGACTTAGTCCGCCGATGTCAATCATGGCAGTTCTTTGCAAAGCAGCAGCATGTACCCGCACATGAACTGATATGCATCCCTCTGTCATGGCCCTTCTCATGCTAGGGACTCGATATGGTGGGTCCTCTCAAGCGTGCCCCAGGCGGATTCGAGTACATCTACGTCGCAATTGACAAGTTCACAAAATGGATCGAGTACATGCCCTTGGTCAAGTTCAATGCTTCCAAGTCAGTCTAATTCATGTAGAGCATCTTTCATCGCTTTGGAATGCCGCACAGAATCATCACTGATCTTGGGTCCCCCTTTACGACTATCGAATTCAAGTCATGGGCCAGCGACTATGGAATCAAGATAGACTACGCATCAGTAGCTCACCCACAGTCCAATGGCCAAGTTGAAAGAGCAAACGCCCTGATTCTGGCCAGATTAAAACCAAGGCTATTTGACCTCCTAAAAGATCACGGCGGAAAGTGGGTTGAAGAATTGCCTAAGGTAGTCTAGGGGCTACGAACACAACGAAGTAGGGCAACAGGCCAAACACCTTTCTTTCTGGTATATGGCACTGAAGCAATCCTACCGGCTGACTTAATCTAGAACTCCCCACGAACAGAGCAGTACAACGAGGGCAAAGCTAATGATACCAGGCGCTTAGAAGTCGACAGCCTTGAAGAAGCCCGACTAACCGCACTTTTTCAATCAGCGAGGTACCTCCAAGGGATGAGACGTTACTAAGATAAAAACGTCCACCACCGTACCTTTCAAGTGGGCGACATGGTGTTGAAGAAAATCCAAAACACCGTTGGACATCACAAGCTCATGAGTCCATGGGAAGGTCCTTATTTTGTATCCAAAGTAACATGACCCGGGTCATTTGAGCTAGTCACTGAAGATGGATCTCCACTGCCAAAATCATGGAATATTGAGCACTTGAAGAAATTCCATACTTAAGGACTACGCTACAATTCTGATTCAGGGCAATTGTATTTATTAGTCGGATATTAATAAAGTTTGAAGTTCATACGACATAAGAACTTTTATCCAGGCTTTTTTCTATACCTCATCGCGACTATTCAGTCGCATAACAGTCTCTGCAATAGCAGGGCTTACCTCCGACTAATATATAATATTACTCGGATAGATTGGTTCAGCGGAAACCACACTTGAGTTACGAGCTTCGAGCTCAATACAACTCACAAGGTAGTACGGCTTAACACCCGGCTATTAGCCTATAGCGAATATGGAATCCACCATAGTGGAGACTAGTTCCTATAAGGCGTAACAAGGCGGGATAGTACTCACCCTGTTACATACATCTTGGACAGAGGTCCACTTACCTTCGCACTCAAGCTGTGATCGTCAAGAGGATATGATTCACCCAGAAGGAACCAATGCTACGGTCCTTCAAGAGGTGCCTGATCGGAATTATCCCTTGAACAAGGGTACTAAGAGTAGTACTCGGGCAAGACTAAGTTCTCTACACAATGATTAGAGAAATGAAGTCACACGGCCCAAACTAAAGTGCTAGCGAGCACTCGGATAGACTCGTCTAGTTAGACGCCTGGTCATACATCCACAACAAATAAACTCAACCCATTACCAAAGAAATTTGCCGCAATATGGAGTTGGACATATATGCAATTCAAAAGATTCAAAAGTAACAGATATTTTTGATATCTTATAATAATTGTTTTCAGGAGATACAAGCTGCAGAGATCGAGGAGTCTAGACTACTCTACAAGATCTAATATTTGTGAGTACTCCTCCGCGGCGGCCTTCGCCTCCTCTTGCATCGCCGCAAGGTCCTCGTCACCTTTGTCCTCAGGAAGGGTCATCAGAGCAGACAGGTCAAAGGACGGCAGATGTAGCTGCAGCGTTGCCATCAGACCCTGCACCACGGAGATCGACATATCTTTGATATATTGCGCCAGCCGCCCAGGTGCAGCCTTGGCCTGTTCAATCAAAGACTCCTCGACTCCTACCGGCGCCGGAATCATGTTGAGCAGGGGCTCGACAGCTTGCTCCAAGGCCATCAGGGAATCCCGCGACTCCTTCATAGACTTCAAAGCCTGCAGAAGGTCCCGATCAGCACCCTCACGCATCAATTTGGCTTCTAGAAGAGTACTCTGTGCATTAGCAAATACCTCTTCAAGCTCCGCCTGCTTCCGATTGAAGGCGTTCTGCCACCCAGAAGCCAGTTTATTTGCATCTGCATACACAACAGTCAGTTATCATGTTATCCGACTAATATTATGGAGCAGAACGACACAGAAACTCCAAGTATACCTTCAAGCTGCTTTTTAGAACTCTTCTTCAGCTCCTTCAGCTTCTGTTTCATATCAGCGGACTTGGATATCAGCTCACCCTCTTGGTCATTAGCAGCGTCACGCTCCGCTACCACTTCCTTGAGGTTGCCTTGGAGTTCATTAATGCGATCATGCAAAACCTAGGTGGCTACCTTCTGACTAATTTGGTCTTGGGCAATATAGTCCCGGAGCTCCTGGTTTTCACGAGACAACTCCTGGCGGATCCGGGTGACTTGATCTCTAACCTTGAAGTCAAAGGACTATAATACAATAATATCATGAGTACTCGGATGAGTTTACAGTACAACAAGAAGAGATTGAGACTCTTACCTCAACAAATTGGTGAAGAGCTTCAAAAGGAGCCCTCACCTGATCCCTCAGCTCCTTCAGCCGAGTAAGATCTTGGTCATACCCGGATACGTCAAGAGTAGCTCCTTGGCGCGAGGACTCGGGTGCATCTAAAGATCCTCCCTGCTGACAAGCTGAGCCCACTGCATGTATCTCCGTCAAGACCATGTCCAGGGTAGGTTCGTCCGGCTGTCGAGTACGAAAAAACCAGTCATTCCACACTCGGTCAAACTCCAATTGAGCGGAAGAACGAAAGATGGAGTACAGCCAACCAACCTGAGGCAATGGAAGAGCATCCGCGTCAGGAGCGACTTCGACCTGAGACTTGGACGCAGAGGAGTCAGGCAGCGGATCTACCTGACTGAAGGTTGGCAGCACGCTAGAGTCATCCTTGGTCAGCGGCTCTGACTCCTCCACCGCCTGAGGATCAGGAATGGTGCTCGAGGATGTTGCACCTGGTTTTGCCTTCCTGCAAGCAGACAAGTATACATGTCAGTATCAGAACTCTGTGTACACTCTATAAAGCTGAAAACTTACTTCACGAGCTTCAAAGGCTTTGGTAGCTTCAAGAGCGGCTGTATAAGCAGCGGGTCTGAAGTCGGAGGCTTCTTAGACACCATGCTGCTTGAAGTCCCTTGCGCCGTCCCAGCATCTGATACAGCGACATATATAAGACAGGAGACCATCAACACTCAAAAGGACTACAAAGTACTCGGATTTTCCCTTACCAGGAGCACCCGACTTATAGTGCTTATCAGACAATTCTTGAGATAAAAGAACTTTTCGACAAGCACGGTGATTACCAGTGCGAGCCTTCTTAAGGACGGGTCCTCCGGCTTCTAGTTGAGGAGTCGGCGACCTCTTCCGGCTACCCTCAGCCTCTGGGTCTATAAGCAGGACATCAGAGTCAGTTGATTCTGTGTCAAGCCAATCAAGATCTTCAGGCGAACTTGGTTTGTTAGGAAGATCCTCACTTCGGATTGGACCTTCCAGCGCGATGCCTCCGCCTTCTTCAGTTGCCGGAGGCAGGGGAGGACAATCATTGTTATCTCTCCCCTGGCCCTAAAAACAGAAGGATATCTAGTCAGGCCAGAAGGATATCTATTCCGAACCTTGACGACATGACAAATTAAGTACTTACCGGAGGAGGAGGATTAATGGCGGAGAAGGATGTCATCACTGGAGCAAGACGTTCACGGCTCTTAAGCAGCCGGTTCACTCTCGAGAGGACTTCACAGTCTGCCAATTGCTCGACAGCGTGGTGACCCGGGTCGTTCTTACCCAGGTATTCGAACCCAAAGTTGGCTCGGTGCTGAAGCGGTTGGATGCGCCGGGCAACAAAGTCTTGAACGACAGTGTATCCGGTCAGCCCATCAATTATCAAAGCGTCTATCATAATGAGGAGGGGTTGGATAGCCCCTACTTCTTCACTTGTGAGCTTCTCCTTCCATTCACGGCACTTCTGTGGTGGCCATCCATCATGACGACGAAGAGCTGGGGGTGGGTTACCCATATAGAACCACCCAGCAACCTAGTCTTTTACCGACTCTGACAACTCAACACCTATATATTGATTGGCTACTTCCAATCTAACCAGGAGACGAGCCCCTCCGACTACTTCGGTATTAGCGTCACCAGGTTGACACTTAAACTAGAAAAAGTAGCGGAAAAGGGTAATAGAGGGACATATCCCAAGAAAAGCCTCACAGAGATGGGCGAAGATTGCAATATGAAGAACCGCATTGGGAGTAATATGGTTTAGAGTCAAACCATAGTAATGCAGCAATCCACGGAAGAAATCCGAAGCAGGAAGCCCCAATCTCTGCTCTACGAAGGCTTTAAACATCACGATTTCCGTGGTGTTGGGGGCAGGAGCGCGATGATCAGTGGGTACCCTCCATCCATCCAGTGGTTGCGCCCGCAGCAATCCTTGTTGCGCCAGGAATGCCAGTTCCGCCAGGGTGGTGTCCGGCTTCTTCAACTCCAGGACATCAGTTGGCGGGTTTGGATGCTCAGGCTTTCCGGTGATGGTGATCCTAGCCTTTCTCTTCTCCGCTGCAGACTGCCTCTTGGGACACATGTTAGTAACAAGAGATTTTCTACGCATCCACTGAGAGTTGGCTAAGGGATTCCTAGCTCTGAAGGCAATGGCTTGATGAAAGCGTGAGGAAAACATAAGCCCGGCGGCGGCTTATTATAGATCTGTTTGGGCACCCGTTCATTTTTTCTCAATGGCGTCATGGAACCGTCTAAAAACCCTAACGGCTGGGAGTACGTGTCAGACGGCGTTAGAGACGGAGAACAGGAATACAATAAACAGACCAGTTTCTTCTTCTGCAAGATACATTTAGTACTCGGAAAGCAAGACAGAGGACTCGGACAGTATTCCAAGTACCCGGATCTTTGTTATTATTACTCGGAATTACAACAGAGATACATGGAAACATCTTGAGATACAACAACTTTCATCAAAAGTACAATCAAGGTGTAAAACGCTACTCTAGTAAATTCAAGGTACATAGCCTTGATGCCTATTGCACCAAGGACCGGGTTCAGTGAGACGCAGTAAAGCAGAGACAGAACTTTGGGTAGACACTATCTTTTCAGTGCATCCCAAGGTGGGTCTTTGGTACCACCCCAGTACTCAAGGAACTCGGGGAAGGCCATCACCCTCACCGCCCTTTTGACAACCTGTGACTCCGAGGTTATCTACGAGTGGTAGTCACAAGAGTTCTTTTAGGCGCACCACTGTGTCCCTCTGCTCGCGACCACTTGGAAACCACCCTAACGGATGGTCCTTTCACAAGAGTTCTTCTGGGCACTTCATCTATTCTACAGAAGGAAGACACCCGGGGGCTCGATCATCTCAGCTACTGCTATTACAATACCCATGGAACTAATAAGAAGTTCTACACTCAAAAGATATGAGCTCTTTGCTTCCCAGGCAGGGTATTTATAGCCGGTTTCTTCTGGGTCTATAGACCAGGTTCATCAACAAGAGTGATCGCTGGACCAATAATTCAACCAATGTACTGTGGTGCATGTGAAGCTCAGCATGGGTAACAGAGCTGATTCTCACACACACTTTAAGACGAAGACGACAAAGTTTGCAGTTGCAGAAAACGACAAACATCATTATTATGCACAGTTGGAACAGTCACCAGTCAATTATTGCTGGACTCAAGGTAATTTTTATTCAGTGGGGGGTGATATGGGATGTTTGTTGAAAACATTGCCCACCTGAAGCTGAGTAATTATTATTTTGACGGTTTAAGCAATAAGTTGGTGTCATGGTCCGACTACTCAAGACCTTAATAGATTACCTAAAAGCTTCATTTAGTAGACCCCGAGAACCGACTACTTTGGTACTCGGAACTCAGGCTCGGGGGCTGCAGGGTATAATCTATAAAGGAAATGTTTTTTCTTATTCAAGATTTACTCGGAAAAGGCTCCAAAGATCCTCAAAGTTATTATAAATAACAAGAGGCTCGGGGGCTACACCTTATGGTTGCACTTTTTGAAAAAAGTGCACACCATGGACTTTCTTTACTCTCAGAGCACTTCAAGGTTTCTCAAGACATTACTCGGAGATTCCCAAGAAGAAACTGGAAGATAACGTCGTGAAGAAATGATGAAGAGCTCGGGGGCTTGACGGACCAGGATGTCAGAGATTTCATCTATCGATGATTACTCCGACTAATCCAGGATGGCTTTAGAGATCCGAAGACTTGTAACGAAGTGTACTTGGATTAGGACTCTAGTTTGTAACTTAGCCGAGTTGTAAAAGGAAGTCCTGTAATTAGAATAGGACTCTGATATTGTAACCGGCTAGGACTCGGTCTGCGCTGAGGCTCACTCGGATATATAAGGGGAACCGGGCGCAGGTCCTAGATCATCGAACATTGAATCATAACAATACACAAGGCACACGCCGCACTGGACGTAAGGTATTACGCTATTTAGCGGCCTGAACCAGTATAAATCGCTGTCCCTGTGTACTCGCCGAGTCTTACGAACGCCGATCCCCACCGAACAAATCGTCTGAGATTACTCAAGACGAGTTGCCGGTTATCAAACATCGACACCAGTTGACACTAAGAATAGGAGAACTGAAGGGATATTATCCTGATACCGTCATGAGCCGAAAAAAGCTGAGAGGATAACTCAAAGGACTCCAAGTCTGGGATAGTCAATTACAACAATTGCTTACAAGGCAAAGATGATTGAGCATAATTATCAACAACAGCCGATGAAATGTACATCGCTACTAAAATGGGAAGAGAATCAATGGCTAATGCACGGAACAGAGCACATATTGATCTCGAAGGATCAATCATAGGTTGATTTCAGATGGACGAATAAAGAAAAGCCTCTTATTTACAGAGAGAAAAACAAGTTACAATAGAATCAGTTCGTCCATTCTAATCTATCCCTAATCGGAAGATCAAAGTCAAAGGAATCGGCCAGATCTGTTCCAGCTTCTTTCATGTCATCAATAGAGTGTGCCACCCTGAATTCTAGTCCCCGCTCACAAGCGTCAAAATGATGGTAGTCGACGCCGGAGTGGATCCGAACGGCGTTGAAGGCAAGCGCTGCACCGTAGCCCATGCCAGCCCTGGAGATGTCGGGGAGAACCCGGTTGACCTCGTTCACCCGCCTCAGAGCTATCGTGCCTGGCACGTTGGCTGTGACAGCAAGATCGGCAATGGCAGCTTCGAGGGAGTGAAGCTTAGCCTCCAGAGCTAAGAGGAGGAAGGATCAATAAAATAGGGAAAGAACAGTGAAAGAATGCTTACCGATGGCCTGTTCCCGAGCGGCATCACGCTCTCGAGAGATTCGGGTAATCTCCCAATTCTTCCTTTCTAGATCAAATTGAAGATCTGTGACCTTCTGAGTCAGGATCTCGGGGAAGTCATCGTCGACCCTCCTGAACAAGAACAACAATGTAAGGACGACTGCTTCATCTTCAAACGAAAGCGATTGGAGGATAACCTTCTCCTAGAAGTACTGGAAGCCCCAAGCTCGAGGCTATGGCGGCTTGCCTCAGAAGACATTTTGTATCTGACTGATGGTGAGGAAGAAGAGGGTTTTCTGGTTTTGAGATGGAAGCAGGGGAGTTCGAAATGCACAAGCTGAAGTGGGGTGAAAGGGGAGTTTAAAAGATCCCAAGTGCATCAGGAGACAAATCGGCACGTACGGTAATTATGGCGAGTGAAGACAGATGCTTCCAGAGGTTCCACATTGGTGCGAAAAAGAAAAGAGGAATTTTGGAATAAACATTTATCCCAAAACTGGGGGGCATGTGTTAACACCGGATTTTCGCACACACGAGGATATGATAGGTGGGTCCAGCCAGCAAGAGAAGAAAAGGATTCGGCAAGCATTCGGACGGCTATTTAGTCCTTAAAACTTTCGGTGAATACTTGCGCGGTCGGCTATTTCGTGAAGCAGTGGCCCCATTCAGGAGATGGATGATGCAGGTAAAGCCGGCTTGCACGAGAAGACACGTAACGATGGAAGACGCCGAAAAGATTAGGAATATGATTTATATCTTTTCTTATTTTTTAAATCGTAATCGTCTAGGATTCATGTTTCGTCCAGGGTATAAGTATATGCCCTCGACCATTGTAAAACTGTTCACAACCATATCAATACAACCGGCCCCGTGCCATCTTCGAGTCCTTAGTCGTGTCGTCGAGTTCTTCGAGAGGAATCATCGATCCATCGACCTCCGTAAGTAGTGGCAACCTTGCTATCATGTCTAGTATCATGCGGCGGATTTAGATATGATGCAAGTAGTCTCGTACGTTAAGCTTAGTATCGTGCGGCGGATTTAAGCTTATGACGGGAAGTTTCTGCTTATGCCTTGTATCGTGTGGCGGAATAAGTCATGAGTAAAAATAGTTATTGGCTCTGTTAGATCTGGCAAATCTAATAGATTCATTAAGTTATCAGGTGTTATATGTTTTATTTATTTAATTCTTATAACACTCTTCTGCCCACTCTAGATTGATCTTTGTTCGGCCTCGTTGCATGAACTTGTTTGTGCTTTGCTAATCATAAGATCGTGATGGCCGAATTAACTTTCAATCTAGATTGTCACATGTTGTGGTTTCATGCATGTTGATCATGGTTAGGCCTTGATAGAACTAGGTATCATGCGGCAGATGCAGGTTTTAGATTAGTCTAATCATGCTTGCTTGTATGTTCCTTCTTCATGGACCCCAATTCGGCTAATCTGCCGATTCTGGTTACGCTTACATGAGTAATGAGTTTATATAGATTTGTTCAGATATATGTGTGCTTTTAGCTTCTTATAATTAGATCGTATCATGCGGTGGATTAATCTAATTATAAGGAGTGGTGTAGACTTGTAGCAAGTGGTATCATGCGGTGGATTAGCTTTGCTTGAGTTTATGCTTGACGGGTTTATGAAAACTAGAGGTGCGGCAGACTAGTTGGATTGGCCTATGCATATGTGATCTGGATAGATCTATATTCATAAGTTACCCTTTTATCCATTTGTTACCTATGTGTTTGGCATTAAATATGTTTATGTGCTTTCTCTTTATATTTGTTGAATGACATTATAAATTTGTTCGACAAACAACTTCTATAGCTGTGTGCCGTCGTGATTGGCTTTCGAAGCCGTACATATGGAACTGTCGGGTCTCACCCGGCATGTTCCAAGGTATTCTCACATTTTTATCCCTTGTTGGTTTTCAGGTCAAACCGACTGACACGTTTCTGGACTCAACAAACTCCGGGCACCCGATTGAAGCCAGCCTCGTTCGGCTTGCTGTGTGCCTGGCGTGAGGCGTCAAGTTTTGCACCAACACTAAGCACGACCATGCATTTTATGATCCAATCATTTGAGTGGTCCAGTCATATCTCTCTTGCATGGAGAGGGGCAAATCCCATCTTGATCGTCTATGTCTCACAGCATATTTCCTGACAAACCCGAAGACTATCTTTATAACTACTCAGTTATGAAGTAGCGTTTGATAGTCCCTAAGTAAGTCGATTCATATCTTGAGTACACACCACAATCTCAGGTCTAAGGACATAACGTACATGATGTGCAAAGAGATAATAAGAAGAACATCTCATGTTGGGTCAGTCCAGCCCCATGTCATACATGTGCCCACATTATTAGTTTGACATCTCCATGTCTATGACTTGTGAAACATAGACATCAACTAATACATGTGCTAATCTAGTATTCATGTGTGTCCTCACATGAACTCCGATCAGGGACAACTATCGAATAACCATACAAGTAAAAGAGTTTCACAGACAATTCTCATAATCGTCAATCAATACAAGTTGTCTTTAATGGATATTCAATGAAGATATAATAAATCATGGATACAATAGAAATATCATCATCTCTATGATTACCTCTAGGGCATATTCCCAACAGTCTCCCACTTGCACTAGAGTTAATCTTTTAGATATCTAATACCCATAGACCTCACATGCGCTTCATGCTTAGGCTATGGAAGAGCCTTTGTCAAAGGATCTGCAATATTCAAATCCGTATGTATCTTGCACATCTTAATTTCATCTCTTTTAATAAAGTCTAGAATGAGGTGAAATTTCCGCAGTACATGTTTGTTCTTCTGGTGATTCCTTGGCTCCTTAGCCTGCGCGGTCGCCCCATTGCTATCACAATGTAGAGACAATGGGCTGGACGCATTTGGAAACACACCAAGATCAATGAGGAACTTTTCATCCAACTGACTGACTGCTTGGAACTTTTCAATCTGCTGTAGAATCGGACACGGTCTCTTGCTTGGAACTTTTCCAACTGACTGCACCACCATTTATTGTGAACACAAAACCTGATTGAGATTGTGAATCATCTATGTCAGTTTGGAAGCTAGCATCGGTGTAACCATTTACAACGAGCTCCTCCTCACCTTCATAGATTAGGAACACATCTTTAGTCCTTCTCAAGTATTTAAGGATGTTTTTAACAAGTGTCCAGTGACTCTCACCTGGATAAGCTTGATATCTGCTCACAACACTTAGAGCATATGAGACATCCGGCCGTGTACATATCATGGCATACATGATGGAACCAATAGCCAAAGCATATGGAACCTTACTCATGCGCTCTCGCTCATCAAATGTCGAAGGACATTGTTTCTCGCTAAAGCGTATGCCATGTGACATAGGCAAGAATCCTTTCTTGGACTATTCCATGTTGAACCATTTCAACACCTTGTCAATGTACGTTTCTTGGCTTAATCCTATTAGCCTCTTTGACCTATCTCTATAGATCTTAATGCCTAGAATATATGTTGCTTCCCCTAAATCCTTCATAGCAAACTATTATTTAGTGAAGTCTTTACGGGTTGCCACATCAGAATATCATTCCTAATCAACAGTATGTCATCTGATTAGAAACACAACAGCGCTCCCACTTTCCTTCTTGTAAACACAAGGTTCTTCTTCACTTTGACGGAAGCCAAACCCTTGGACCACCTCATCAAAACGAATATTCCAACTCCAAGATGCTTGCTTTAACCCATAATAGATTTCTTAAGCTTGCATATTTTTCCAGCATTGCTAGGATCAACAAAACCTTCGGGCTGTATCATATACACGTACTCTTGCAAATTTCCATTTAGAAAGGCTGTTTTAACATCCATCTGCCATATCTCATAGTCATAATAGGCAGCAATTGCTAGAATGATCCGGATAGATTTAAGCATCGCTACCGGCGAGAAAGTCTCGTCGTAGTCAACTCCTTGAACTTGCCGAAAACCTTTTGCGACAAGTCAAGCTTTATAAACTTGGACGTTTCCATCCATATCCTTTTTCTTTTTATAGATCCATTTGCACTCTATGGGTCTAACCCCATTAGGCGGGTCAACAAAGTTCCAAACATGATTGGCTCCCATGGAATCTATCTCGGATCTCATGGCACTATGACATTTCTCGGAATCTAGGTCCATCATTGCCTCGGCATAAGTTGTAGGTTCGTCATCATCTAACAATAACACATCCCCACGCAACTCACAGATTCTTGCCGACCTTCGTGGTTGGGGCGGGGTGTCTGTTGCCATAGGTAGCTCAACTTGTTATGCTACATTAGCATCACTCATGGAGTCAATCCCTGTTGGCTCATCCTGAACTTCTTCAAGATACAACTTTTGCCCTCTCTTGTCTCTTTTGAGAAACTCTATCTCTAAGAAAACACCGTTTCGAGCAACAAACACTTTGCCCTCTGAGCGGTTGTAGAAGTAATACCCTAAAGTTTCCTTTGGGTATCCCACGAAAAAGCACTTATCCGACTTGGGTGTTAGTTTATCTAATATAATTCGTTTGACATAAACTTCACAACCCCAAATCTTTAGAAAAGACAAACTGGGACTGTTACCAGTCCACATCTCATATGGTGTCTTAACTACTGATTTTGACGATACCGTGTTTAATGTGAAAGCGGCTGTTTCTAGAGTGTATCCCCGAAATGATAAAGGAAGGACCGGCTGGCTCATCATAGTCCGAACCATGTCTAACAGAGTTAGGTTACGCCGCTCGGACACGTCGTTTCTCTGAGGCGTTCCGGGTGGCGTAAGTTGTGGAACAATTCCGCAACTCTTAAGATGATTGCTAAATTCATGGCTCAAATATGCGCCTCCACGATGAGATCGCAAGGCCTTAATTTTCTTGCCACGTCGATTCTCTACCTCATTCTGAAATTCTTTGAACTTTTCAAATGTCTCAGACTTATGTTTCATCACATAGACATAGCCATATCTGCTAAAATCATCAGTGAAGGTTATGAAGTATTGGAATCTGCCTCTAGCTGTCGTACTCATTGGTCCACATACATCAGTATGTATAAGTTCCAACAAGTCAGACGCCCTCTCGGGAAAACTGTGAAAGGCAACTTTGTCATTTTGCCTAGCAAACAAGCCTCACATGTCTCGTATGATTCAAAATCAAATGAAGTTAGAAACCCATTAGCATGGAGCCTCTTCATGTGATTCTCACTTATATGACCCAAACGACAATGCCACATATATGTAGGACTTAACTCATTAAGCCGAGGCATTTTTGCAGTAACATTACAGATAGACATAGGTGCATCATCAAGATTTAAAATAAACAACCCATTCACAATGGATGCAAAATCCACAAACATATCATTCTTAGAGATTATACAACCATTATCTTTACTCGCAAATGAATAGCCATCCTTCATCAAACATGAAGGTGACACAATGTTTCGACTTAAACTTGGAACAAAATAACAATTATTCAACTCCAAAATAAATCCTAATTGGAGGTGTAGTTGCATCGTCCCGACGTTCAACGCACCAACTCTTGCATTATTGCCCACGCAGAAATCAACCTCCCCTTTTCCAACGCTTCTACTTCTTATCATTCCCTGCATCGTATTGCAAATATGAGCAACTGAAGGACCGAGAATGCAATAGCAAGCCGACCAGAGGGGGGGTGAATGGGAGCTCAAAAAATTTCTCTCGAAACTTTGGCCTTTGTCCCACAAATCAACCCCCAAAAGCTTCGATCGAAACCGTGATGCTCACGACCCTTGGAAGAGGGTGGATGATCCCTAAGATCACAGCGGAGCACCACAAAGCGATAGCAAACCAAACGCCAAAAGTATCGGCACAAGTTCAACTCCTAAAAACCTAGTCCCAAACGTAGATTGAAGGCTACGTCGGGAAATCCCCAAATACCGATGCTAACAAGTAGCAAAGATACTTAGAGAGGTTCCTAGCTAAGCTAGAGGGCCAATCGAGAAGTCCAGAAACCAAGCGAGGAAGCCGGGAGAGCAAATGCACTAAAACTCAACAAGCAGCCAATTCTCGGACTGTCCGGACTCTTGGTCCCGGACTGTCCGCCCGAACTGCGGACTGTCCGCGACTGGGGGCCGGACTGTCCGCCGGCCAAATGGACAAAACAACAAGGTTGCTGAAGGTCCCTGGTCGACTCGCGGACTGTCCGCGACCGACTACGGCGGACTGTCCGCCGGTCAAATCAGACCAAAAAGGCTGAGGCTCGCTGCCACTAGTCTGGCTCGAGCCCGACGCGCGGACTGTCCGCGGTTCACCTGGCGGACTGTCCGCGGATGAACAGAGAGGGCGATTTTGGTTGCCCCTCTCACGAATCCTGCCAAATCCGAATCAACACTCAATCCCACGTTCCCAAACTGGGAGAGAATGATCACGAGGTAGTTAGGAGACTATCCCCAAGAAATCATCCGCTCAAATCAACTCAAACACCAGGAAATCGAAAGGGGAGGAGTATGAACGAAAAAGCGCCACGAAAACTAAATCGACCCGATCTACTTGTTCATGAGGAGTTAGATGAATTCCTTTGGTGGAAATGATCTCCTCACTATAAAGAACAAGTTGATTCAAACAGATTTCGCAAAGACGCAGTAGAGAGGGAGATCGAGTGACGGGAAAATCACAGAGAAACGAAGAACGCGAAGAACACGAACAAAACGTGAATCAAGTCATCGATCTGCAACCGTGTGGCTACCACACGCTACAACAGTGAGATTATGGTCTCACTTCTTCAAAATCTCCAGTACATAGAGGTATGGTTGTCTGCGGATCTCAGTTGCTACAGCAGAGGATTGGGAGAGCAGGAAAACCTAGAAGGCAAAGAGCAAATGGCTGAGATGAGATGGGAGGTGGGTGTCTCCCTCTACTTATCCTAATTCTAGTTCCCACTCTACCCCTAACTAATTACAGAGCGAACCAGCTAAACCCTAGGGTTATTCTGGACCAACTCGAAGAGGCTGGTAATCCGACGGCCACGCCCGCACAACTGGTAGCGTTGCTTCGACGCAACCTCACTGATTGCCTCCACGTGCCGCCACCGCTCCGCTCGTCCTTTTCCTGGACTTCGCCCCCGCTTTTGTGGCCCAAACCGGGAAACCAGCCTTTACGACCAACCCCCGATTTTGAGGCCCAAACCGGGAAACCAGCCGACCATCGCCTGAGTTTTGTGGCCCAAACTCAGAAACCCGCAACACCCAGGTTTTGAGGCCCAAACCTGGAAACCGTTCTCAGCCCGAGTTTTGTGGCCCAAACTCGGAAACCATCAACGCCTAGGTTTTGAGGCCCAAACCTGGAAACCGTCCACTCGGTGGTTTTTCTGTGGTCAACCACCAAGCCGAGCTGTAGATGGGATGCACCGCCCGTGCACCCCGTCCACCAACACGTGTCCCCAAGTCCTCGACCCACGCAACACCGTGCCCGCAAGTCTTCGCTCGTCGCTGTCCCAGGCTGTCAGCCACCATAGCTGATCCTCGGGCCACCGGTCCCTCAGTCCAAGCCTCACGTCCGCCCTTCGCCACTCTCGGTCCATCGTCATAGCACGTCTCTACTTGACCTTCACCTTGCCTTTGATCATTGTATCTGTGCTCGACACCTGCACAACACAAGCCAAAGAACATGCACATTATCCCAGTTGACAATCACTCATCACTCAGAGACTCGGCATACACCCATGTATCCGCAATCTCCCCCTTGATGAGTGCATTGTCAACTACCAACACAAATCATAATGGAATAGAAGAAGGAAGGAAGAAGAAGAGAGAACTCGATCAAATGACCCAAAAGCATATCAAAGCCAAAGAAGGTCAAGTGGAAAGAGCAACACAGCTTGGTTCCCAAAGACATGGGCAACGGCTCGACGCAACCAAGCAAAGCAAAGCTAGCCCTCAAGAAGAGGTAGAACAGGCTCAACACGGCTAGCGAGAAAGCTCAATACCAACTGAAGAGCATGAAGACAAGGTTGCTAGTCCCTCAAGAAAGATGCAAAGGCTCAACACAACTAGCTACCAAAAATGCTCTGAACCAATTGGACAACAAAGCCAAGAATGCTAGTCCCTCAAGACAGAGGCACAAAGGCTCAACACATCTAGCAGAAAAACTCTGAACCAATTGGGAAATTCAAACAACCTCAAAAACTCCAACTCAAGCTCCCCCTCCAATAGTGCACACAACTAACAAAAGGAAATCTCCCCCTTAGTTGATCTTATGATTTGGAGAATTTCTGCCCCTTAGTTGAAAATGCACCATCAAACAAATTTCTCCCCCTTGACAGAAGAACTCTCCCTCCAAATGCATATGAGTCAAAATGCAAGTTAGCAGCTTCAGGAATACAGTCAATAGAAGATGAAGATGCTCAGCAGAGTGCTGATCCGATGACCCATAAAATGAACATAATGCTTAGCAAAGGCTCAAACTGACCACAAAATATGAAATATGAACATGTGAGCAAGGTGAGCAGTTTTAGCCAAAAAGGTATTCACCATCAAAATAGCACGAAACATGTATAGACAGGAAGTCAAACAAGTGCTAAACATGTATACAATGTGAACTACCCCTAGCAAAGTTCAACCATCATGCTATCAAATGAAACATAGACTTGTGCATCCAGATTTTATCGGAGTTGCAGTGGTTAAATTACACAAGTTCAAATTTCAGCATGTGATTGCGAGAGGTTGAAAGCTTGTCAATGCCTAACTTTTCAACTGTGCGAAGCCTATGCAGAAGCAATTAGAAACTTAAAGCAACAGTTTTAGTCATACACTACATAGCTCAAGTTTAACTCAAAGTGCAATGAGAAACAGTCTCGAAACTGTGATGTGCTGACAAGCAATCCCATCTCGATCTTTCCAATTCACTTAACTTGGTTCGAATTTTAAAACAGCATATGAACATACCAAGCAAGTGAATGACTCAGAACTAGAGACATATCAACCTAGCATATATGAAAAGCACAAGTGATTTCAACACATTCTACACATGCTAGGTGCATATCTCAATGGTGAACAGTTTTCAAGTTTTATGTTCATTAAGCAGAATTCACCATTCATAAAATAGCTCAGCTCACAACATGTATTAGTGCGGATACATGGGTGTATGCTGAGTCTCTAAGTGATGAGTGATTGTCAACGGGTTTGATCGCATGTTCTTTGGCTTGTGTTGTGCAGGTGTCGATCTCGGAAACAGTGATCGAGGGCAAGGTGAAGGACAAGTTGAGACGTGTCGTGCCGATGGACTGGGTGCGATGAAGGATGGGCGTGCCGTGCGGCGGACGTGCCATGCCGATGGATCGAGCAGTGAAGGGCGGACGTGAGGCTTGGACTGAGGGACCGGAGTGCCTGAGGATCAGCTGTGGTGGCTGGCAGCCTGGGACAGCGACGAGCAGAGACTTGCGGGGCACGGTGTTGCTCGGGTCGAGGACCTGGGGACACGTGTCGGTGGACGGGGTGCACGGGAGGTGCATCCCCTCTTCAGCTCTGGTTTGTTGGTTGAGCCAGAGAAAAACCAACGGGTGGACGGTTTCCAGGTTTGGGCCTCAAAACCTGGGTGCTCGGTTTCCAGGTTGAGCCACAAAACCTGGGCGCGGACGGTTTCCGAGTTTGGCCACAAAACTCGGGCGATGGGCCGGTTTCCGAGTTTGGGCCTCAAAACTCGGGCGCTGCGGGTTTCTGAGTTTGGGCCACAAAACTCAGGCTGGTGGGCTGGTTTCCCGGTTTGGGCCTCAAAACCGGGGGTTGCTGGAAAAGGCTGGTTTCCCGGTTTGGGCCACAAAACCGGGGGTGCAGAGCGAGGACGGCACGTGGCGGCAATCGGAAGGTTGCGTGGAGGCAACGCGGACGAGTTGTGCGGGCGTGGCCGTTGGATCTACCTACCACCGAGTTGGCCCAGAATAACCCTAGGGTTTAGCTGGTTCGCTCTGTAATTAGAATAGAGAGGGGTAGAGTAGGAAATAGACTTAGACTAGAATAGGATAAGTAGTCAGGGGAGACACCCTCCTCCCGCATCTTAGTTTTAGCCATCTCATTTGCTTCCTGCACTTAGGGTTTCCTGCTCTCCCATCCCCTGCTGTAGCTGAGATCCGCAGAGAGACTTGCAACTCTGTGTACTGTTGATTTTGAGGAAAGGAGGCCGTAACCTCCTTGTCGTAGCGTGTGTTTGCGCTTCGGCTTGCAATTCGTGGGTGTGATTCGCGTTTTATTCGTGTTCTTCGCGGAATCCTTTTTCCCCACGATTTTCCCGTCGCTTGATCTCTTTGCTCGGTTCATTTTTTGCAATTCCGTTTGAACTGGTTTGTTCTAGATCGTGAGGCACTTCTTTCCACCGAAGGAATCATCCTCTAACCTCACGGTCTAGGAGATCGATCGATTTTTCGTTTTGGGTCAAGTTTTCTCCCTTCCCCCGAAATTCTTCGATTCATCGATTTGGAGATAGGTTCGAGCCATGATCTCTTAGAGATAGCTCACTATACTCTTTGTGACTCTTCTCACCAAGTTTGATCCCTAGAGGATTAGTTTTGGGTGAGATCGAGTCGAATCGGTGAACGAACAGCCTGAATCGGGGTGACCGGACGCTGCCTGTTCAACGACCGGACGCTGTCAGTGAGTCCGGTCGATGAACACCTTCGCTGTGTTCGGTTCGTGACTTGACCGGACGCACCTTTCGCTAAGTGACCGGACTCGCTCATTGTACTGTTCACTTGGCTTGTATTTTGTGACCGGACGCACTGCTCTCGACCGGACGCTTGTCTCTGGTGAGTCCGGTCAGAAACAGTAAGCTCCGAAAACTGTTTTTGCACGACCGGACGCGTCCGGTGGTCAGCGACCGGACGCAGGCAGAGTCCGGTCAGTGCTGGTTCGACGCGTTTTCATCCGCAGTTTGTTCGTTCGTTTTTCGATTGGAGATTTGTTTGTTGCGTTGGATTCCTAACTTCGTGCTCTACAGAATTTTGCTTCCCGCTGTACAAAATAGCCTGAATCCCCCTCGCGTTGCTCGGGGGAGGTTGAGGTTACCCAAAACCCATCCCGTCACTAGTTGACTTGCGTGAACTTGGGTGAGGAAGTTTTTGTGGTGCCTCGCTGTGATCCCTGGGATCATCCACCCTCTTCCAAGGGTCGTGGGCATCACGTTTTTGGTAGCAGCTCTTGGGGATTGATTTTGGAACACTTGGCCAAAGTTTCGTGAGAAATTTTATTGGCTCCCATTCACCCCCCCCTCTGGTCGCCTTGCTTTTGCATTCTCGGTCCTTCAATTAGTGATTAGAAAGAGCATAAGCTACAAGCATCATTAAATAGCATCGGAGCATACACTAAACAGAGCATAGCCACATTCTAAGGATTATATTACTGAAGCTCTGAAAGTAAATATGCAAAAAGACATGCAAAGATGCATGATAAACCAAAGGAAGAAAAAGAGTCAGTTTATAATACACGAACCAAAATGTTTCCCCCAACTAAAAGAGGAAACACACACCAAGCTCACCTCTCATCCTAGCAAAAGTTGATTGGTCCAAAGGCTTGGTGAAAATATCAGCCAACTGATGATGAGTATCGACATGGCGAAGGTCGATATCACCCTTCTCATAGTGGTCTCGCAAAAAATGAAAGCGCACATCAATATGTTTGGTCTTAGAGTGTAGCACGGGGTTCTTAGCAACGCTAATCGCACTCGTGCTGTCACAAAGCAAAGGAACACGAGAAAAGCTCAGACCAAAATCACGCAAAGTGGCCATCATCCAGAGTAACTGGGAACAGCAGATAGCCGCAACAACATACTCAGCCTCCATGGTAGACTGGGCGACACTGGACTGCTTGCGAGAAGACCACGAAACAAGAGAAGAACCAATAAACTGGCAAGTCCCAGAAGTGGACTTGCGATCAATACGGCAACCAGCAAAATCGGCATCAGAATAACCGCAAAGAGAGAGGGTGGAGGAAGCAGAATACCAAATCCCGAATTCTGGAGTGAAGGATAAGTACCTCATAATGCGCTTGACCGCCTGACGGTGCGAGGTGTGCGGCGACGACTGAAATCGTGCGCAAAGACACACCGTGAATTGGATGTCCGGGCGTGTCGCCGTCAGGTACAGCAGCGACCCGATCATACTCCGGTACTCCTTCTGGTCCACACCTTCTCCATCCACATCCGCATCCAGGGCCGTCGTGGTCGACATGGGTGTTGGAAGGGGCTTGGCCTCACCCATATCGAACTTCTTCAAGATGTCCTTGGTATACTTACCCTGGTGCACGAACGTCCCTTCCCGGGATTGCTTGATTTGCAACCCGAGGAAAAACGTCAACTCGCCCATCATACTCATCTCAAACTCCCTGCTCATAGTGTCTGCAAACTTGGCAACCAAAGCGTGAGAAGAACCACCGAAAATGATATCATCCACGTAAATCTGGACCAAGAGAGTGTCATTGCCTTGCTGGAGGAGAAAAAGCGTTTTATCCAAACATCCCATTTTAAAACCCTTAGTAAGCAAAAAGGTTTTCAACCTATCTGCGGATACATGGGTGTATGCCGAGTCTCTGTGTGATGAGTGATTGTCAATGGAGATGATGCGCATGTTCTTTGGCTTGTGTTGTGCAGGTGTCGAGCACGGAGACAGTGATCGATGGCGGGTGAAGGTCAAGTTGCGACGTGCCGTGCCGACGGACCGGGCGCGATGAAGGATGGGCGTGCCGTGCGGCGGACGTGCCATGCCGATGTATCGGACGGTGAAGGGCGGACGTGGACTTGGACTGATGGACTGGAGGTCGGAGGATCAGCTGTGGTGGCTGGCAGCCTGCGACAGCGACAGGCGGAGAAGTGCGATCATGTCGGTGGAAGGGGTGCACAGGCGGTGCATCCCCTCTACGACGCCGGTTTGTTGGTAGAGCCCGGGAAAAACCAACGGTGGACGGTTTCCAGGTTTGGGCCTCAAAACCTGGGTGCTGGGTTTCCAGGTTGAGCCACAAAACCTGGGCGCGACGGTTTCCAGGTTGAGCCTCAAAACCTGGGCGTGGGCCGGTTTCCGAGTTTGGGCCTCAAAACTCGGGCGCGGACGGTTTCCGAGTTTGGCCACAAAACTCGGGCTGGAGGCTGGTTTCCCGGTTTGGGCCTCAAAACCGGGGGCTGATGGAAAAGGCTGGTTTCCCGGTTTGGGCCGCAAAACCGGGGGTGCAGAGTGGTGGCGGCACGTGGCGGCGATCTGAAGGTTGCGTGGAGGCGACGCGGAAGACCGTGCGGGGCGTGGCCGTCGGATCTACCTACCACCAGCGGGTGGACTAGAATAGCCTTAGGGTTAGGCTGGTCCGCTCTGTAATTAGAGTAGAGAGGGGTAGAGTAGGAAATAGACTTAGGCTAGGTTAGTATAAGTAGTCTAGGGGAGACACCCTCCTCCCTATCTCAATCTCAGTTAGCGCAGTCATTTGCTTCCTAGCACCTAGGGTTTCCACTCTCCCATCCCCTGCTCTAGCTAGTTGAGATCCGCAGAGAGACTCCACTCTGTGTACTGTTGATTTGAGGAAGTGAGGCCCGTATCCTCACTTTGGAGCACAGATCGATGGCTTGATTTGCGTCCTTAATTCGAGTTCGTGGCTGTGATTCGCGTTTTCTTTGTGTTCTTCGCGGAATCCTTTTTCTCCACGATTTTCCCGTCGCTTGATCTCTTTGCTCGGTTCATCTTTTGCAAAACCGTTTGAACCAAGTTGTTCTAGATCGTGAGGCTCTCCTTTCCACCGAAGGAATTAAACTCTAACCTCACGGTCTAGGAGATCGATCGATTTTCGTTTTGGATTGCGTTCTTGCCTCCATGCCCCGAAATTTCTTGATTCACCGATTTGGAGTTAGGTTCGAGCCATGATCTCTTAGAGATAGCTCACTAACATCCTTGTGACCCCTCAGATCGAATCCTAGGCCTAGAGCTTTTGATTAGAGGAGATCGGGTTGAATCATCAAAGAACTGCGCTGTTTTCGGGAGCATCGGACGCTATCACGGGAGCATCGGACGCTAGGGTCCCTAGCATCGGACGCTCCGGTGACGCGTGTCACGTTTTCGGCGTTTTAGTTTCCATCGGACGCTAGGCATCGGACACGTCCGTTGTCCATCGGACGCGCCGGAGCCTCTGCATCGGACGCTGGGTGATTACTGTTCACAGCGTCCGATGGTGGAACAGTAAGGTTCCAGAACCGCCCAGTCTGCATCGGACGCTTCCGGTGGTCTGGCATCGGACGCAGGCCAGCGTCCGATGCGACTGGTTCGCACGGTTTCGTCCGCGGTTCGCTCGTTCGTTGTCGAAGGAATTGATTTCCGTCTTTTGCGTTGGCTTTCTAGAGTTGTCTAGTGTCTCGCTGTGCTTCTAGGAAGCATCCACCCTACATATAGGGTCGTGGACATTAGCAAGCTCTAGGGTTCGCTCTGGGGTCGATTTTGGGACAGTGGCATCTAGTTTCCGTAAGGAAATTTTGAAGCTCCCATTCACCCCCCCCCCTGGTCGCTTTCGGTTAGCTTCTCGGTCCTTCAATTGGTATCGGAGCAGGTTAAGGATCTTCCACCTTAGCCGGTTCCAGATCCACCGAAGGCGACATGGATCGCGGCGTGGGCAAACCGCCGTTTTTCGATGGGACGAACTATGCGTATTGGAAGATACGTATGTCGGCCTATTTGCAGAGCTTGGGCGCTTCGATCTGGGATATTTGCAACTCCCCTGATTACGTGGTCTTGGCTGCTCGTGTTCTCAACAACAGATCGATGAGCACGATGCCAATAGCCGAGCCCGTAATGCTCTTTTCTCTTGTTTGAGCATGGGTGAGTTTGATCGTGTTTCTCACCTCGCTACGGCTCGGGAGATCTGGGACACTCTCATGCGTTTCCATGAGGGCACCTCTCAAGTCAAAACCCGACTCTACGAGTCGTTCAAGCGAGAGTATGAGAACTTTAGACATCAACCTGGCGAGAGCATAGAAAGTTTATTCGCTCGCTTTCAGGTGATTGTCAACAGGATGAGGGCTAACAGAGAGCAGTTGCCTTTGACGATCATGAGCGTGCTTTGAAGCTTTTGCACACTCTTGACCGTTCGGTGTGGGACTCCAAGGTTCAGGCGATCATCGAATCGCCTAACTATGAGACCCTCACCTGCGACGAGCTCTTCAGTAAGCTCAAGTCCAGTGAGATTGATGCTATGGCGAGGGCTTCTTTTGAAAATCCTTCTCGCCCGTCCATGGCTTTGGTTTCCGGCTCTTCCTCTAAACCCTCAGCTGGCTTTGCGCTTTCTTCTCTTTTTTCTGTGACAGAGGACCAGCTTGGAGACTTTGGGAGACGACGAGTTGGCTTTGCTTGCCAAACGGTTTTCGCGGTTCCACAACAACCGCATGAACCGCCGTCGTGGAGGAGGACGCGCCGGATGCTACGAGTGCGGCGACCCCGACCACTTCATCGCCGACTGCCCCAAGAAGAAGAACAAGCATCTGGGAAGGGCGATCACGGCCACAGGCGCGACTCCAAGTACAAGGAGAAGCACGTTCCCCCAAGGCACAAGAAGCGGGGCGGCTTCGACAAAGAGTACATCAAGAAGAAGTACTTGGAGAAGCAGCAGGCTGAGCAGCGTGCGTTCTTCGCCACGCTCAGCGACGTCGACGGCTCGGATGACGACTCCGCTCGATCGAGTGATGACGAGTCCGAGAAGAAGAAGCTGGAGGACACGTTCAACGGCTTGTGCTTCTTCGCCGGCGACGAAGGCCTGTGTACCATGGCGCTCGGAGATGAGGTCGGAGGCGAGCTGGAGCACACACCTCGGAACGACGACGACGACGACACCTCCCAGGTATCTCTCACCTACGACGAGCTTTCCTCCGAGGTTGAGAAGTTGACTGCTGCCCTCCTTAGTCAAGACAAGTTGCTTAGGCGTGCCGCTAGAGAGCGCAAGGAGTTTAGGCAAAAGTGGGAGGACACGGTGAAGGAGCTTGAGTTCGCTCGGTCCACCGTGGTTGTGTCGGAGGAGTTGGAGTGCGAGAGTTGCGCC
Organism: Coix lacryma-jobi var. lacryma-jobi; assembly: GCA_009763385.1. NCBI lineage: Eukaryota > Viridiplantae > Streptophyta > Magnoliopsida > Poales > Poaceae > Coix > Coix lacryma-jobi. The sequence continues at coordinate 103,717,848 of CM019823.1, read as the reverse complement.
GCGCACATGACGGATCTTCTCACTCTGAGGAGTAAGCATGCTGCGCTGGTAGATGAGGTGGATGAGCTCCGAGCTAGACCGCAGCTGTTGGGTGCGTGCAAGACTTGTCCTGTCTTGCAATCCGAGTTGGCAGAGAAGAATGCCAAGCTTGAGTCTTTTGAGAAGGCCGGCTCGGATAGCACTTGTGTCAAGAGGTGTGCTTTGTGTGAGGGCCTGGAGCAGGAGATGGCCAATGTGAGGCATGACAAGGTGCGTACCGAGGAGGAAAACACATACCTTCGGACCGTCTTGTCATGGGTGTCTTGTGGTGAGCCTCAGCTCGGGATGATGATCTCCCAATTCAAGCGAGCTGCTGGGGCTCCTGGTGTAGGTCTTGGCCAGAGTGTTGATCTTTCAGCTTTTGGTAAGATTGGAGAGTCTAGTGGTCTGAACCCCTGTGAGAAGCCCAACTTCACCACTACTCCCAAACTAACCAAGCTTCCACCCAAAGAGCCTGCCAAGCCTGTCACCAAGGATGGAGTTGTAGTTGAACCCCCCAAGGCTCCACCCAAGAATCCACAATGGCAACCCAAGCCCAATCACCTAAAGAACAAGCTTGACACAATGCCACCCATCCGAGAGGAGTTGCCACAGAAGGGCAAGGGCAAGGTGAACCATACCCACATCCCTGCAAACCAACAACCCCCTTTGCGCGCGGTGAGGTTTCAGTGTGACTTTTGTGGGCGGGATGGTCACCTGAGTGAGTTCTGCTTTAGGCGCAGGAGAGAGGCGCGCCGTGCTAGGGAGATGCAGAACCCGACATGTTTCACCCAGCTCGTGGTGGACATGCTCCGAAGCCTCAGGGGAGAGCTGCTAGGTCTGGAGGGAAGCATACCCAGCCTAGGCAGCAGAGAGAGAGAGCCCCTAGGAGGGAGACTAGGCCTAGAGGTAGAGCACCTCAGTTTGTGAGGCCTAGGCAGGAGAGAGCTCCGAGGAGAGACGCTAGAGTTGAGCAGCAGGCTCCTAGGCGTAGACCTCGTAGAGAGCGTGCCCGACGGGGTCCTGCTTTTGCAGGTAACGGACCCCGTGGCGGAGGCTTTGTTGAGCGCTTTGTCCCACCGCAGGTAGAGTTAGAGTTCGCGGTGAGCGCTTCTTCCCCAGCGGACCACGTTTTCCTGTGCGTGGTGATCGCTATCCCCCTAGACAGGTTGGTTTTTACACTGACCGTTCTTTTGAGCAGCCGGCCCAACACTGGTTTCCTTCTTATCTTACTAACCCCAGTGTTGGACCGTATGTTCACCCTATGTCTTTTTATTGATGTAGGAGGAGCGGTTGGAGGACATTTGGCTTGTGGATTCCGGTTTGCTCGAGGCACATGACCGGAAATGCCAAATGGTTCTCCAGCCATAGTCCGGTCGCCGGAAAGGAGTACATAACCTTCGGCGACGACAAAGGTAAGGGCAAGGTATTGTCCGTTGGTGCAGTGCGGGTTAATGAGCACTTTGTGTTGCGCGAGGTTGCTCTTGTTTCTAACCTGCATTTTAACTTGCTTTCTGTTTCGCAACTTTTTCGTGAAGGCTATGAGATTCGTTTCAAACCGAACCTTAGCCGGATCTTAGATCCTCAGGGTGATCTTGTATGTCTGATTTCACCCTTTGGGAATGTCTTTCGCGCGAATTTCTCAAAGTCGTTTGGATCTTCTCGCTGTCTTTTGGCTAGTCCTTCTTCTTCTGATCTTTGGAAGTGGCATAGGAGGCTCGGTCACCTGAGTTTTGACTTGCTTGCAAGACTTAGCTCACTTGGCTTAATCCGAGGATTGCCCAAGCTTTCGTTGGAGAAGGATCTAGTTTGCCATGCTTGCCGGCATGGAAAGATGGTTGCTGCTCCCCACCATCCTTTGACCAAGGTTATGACCTCGCACCCCGGAGAGCTTTTGCATATGGACCTTGTTGGTCCGGCTCGGGTGAGCTCGGTTGGTGGGAAGTGGTATGTGCTTGTTATTGTTGACGACTTTTCGAGGTATTCGTGGGTCTTCTTTTTAGTTGAGAAGTCCGAGACATTCTCCTTCGCTCGCGATCTGATTTTGCGTCTTCAGAACGAGTTCCCTTTGAACTCGATGCGAGCGATTAGAAGTGATAATGGTTCCGAGTTTAAAAATTCGGATTTTGAGAAGTTTTGTAAACGCCTTGGTTTGGAGCATCAGTTTTCTTCTCCCTATACACCACCCCAAAATGGGTTGTGAGAGAGAGGAAGAATCGGACCCTTGTTGAGATGGCCAGGACGATGCTTGATGAGCATAGGACTCCTAGGCGCTATTGGGCCGAAGCTATGAACACTGCATGCTATATTTCGAATCGCATTTTTCTGAGAGTGTTTTGAAGAAGACCTCTTATGAGTTGCGTTTGGTCGCCAGCCCAAGGTGAGTTATTTTAGAGTCTTTGGTTGCCACTGTTTTATATTGAAAAAGGCAACCTAGACAAGTTTGAGTCTCGTTCTTCTGACGGTGTGTTTTTGGGTTATGGCACTCACACTCGAGCTTATCGTGTACTTAACCTTGACACTAACCGAGTCATGGAGACATCAGATGTCACCTTCGACGAGACTCTTGTTTCTCCTTCTTCTCGTTTGAGCTGTGCAAGGTGATCACGAGGTTGGAGAGCCTCTTTTCGATGACGAGGAAGAGGGTGTTGCTGAAGGTATAGATGATCCAGCACCCCCTCCGCCTGCCGCGCCGCGGGAGCGGCTTCGACGACGACCCGTGGCCCGAGACGTCTTCTTCCTGGGGGTGGGTGGGATCCACCTCGCGCGGTACCTTTGTACCCGGGGTGGAACCAGTACTGTTGAGGGGGAGGGTACTTCTTCCCGGGAGGCGCCACGACACATCCAGCGCCAGCACCCCCCTGAACAGATGATCGGCGACATCGACGAGCGAGTTACTCGCTCCAGGTCACAGCACATCTCGCACTTTGCTCATTCTGCTTTTGTTGCGTCTTTTGAGCCCGAGATGTTGGACACGCATTGACGGATCCGGATTGGGTCATGCCATGCATGAGGAGCTAGAGAACTTTGAGCGAAATCGGGTTTGGGTTCTAGTGCCACCACCTCCTGACTGTAAACCTATGGGACAAAATGGGTATTTAAAAACAAGCAAGGAGAGGAGGGCCACATTGTGAGAAACAAGGCCCGGCTTGTAGCGAAGGGTTATAGTCAGAAGGAGGGGATAGATTATGAGGAGACCTTCGCTCCTGTAGCTCGTTTGGAGGCTATTAGGATACTCTTGGCTTATGCTGCATCCATGGGTTTCAAACTTTTTCAAATGGATGTCAAGAGTGCCTTCTTAAACGGCTATATTGAGGAGGAGGTCTATGTCCAGCAACCCCCCGGTTTTGAAAATCCCAAGTTTCCAAACCATGTCTTTAAACTCCACAAAGCTTTGTATGGTTTGAAACAAGCCCCTAGAGCCTGGTATGAGAGATTAAAAACCTTTTTGCTAGCTAAGGGTTTTAAAATGGGATGTGTAGATAAAAGTCTTTCTCCTCAAGCAAGGCAAAGATACTCTCTTGGTCCAAATTTACGTGGATGATATCATTTTCGGTGGTTCTTCTCACGCTTTGGTTGCCAAGTTTGCAGATACTATGAGCAGGGAGTTCGAGATGAGCATGATGGGCGAGCTGACTTTCTTTCTCGGGTTGCAAATTAAGCAATCCCGAGAGGGACGTTTGTGCACCAGGGCAAGTACACAAGGGACTTGCTGAAGCGGTTCGACATGGGTGAGGCCAAGCCTCTTCCGACGCCCATGTCGACGACGACTGCCCTGGATGCCGACACGGATGGAGAAGCAGTGGACCAGAAGGAGTACCGCAGCATGATTGGATCGCTGCTCTACCTGACGGCGACACGGCCGGACATTCAGTTCGCCGTGTGCTTGTGCGCGCGCTTTCAGGCTTCGCCACGCACTTCTCACCGTCAGGCGGTGAAGCGCATCTTCAGGTACCTTCGTTTCACGCCTGAGCTCGGGATTTGGTATTCTGCTTCCTCCACCCTCTCGCTTTGTGGTTTTTCTGATGCTGATTTTGCTGGTTGTCGCATTGAGCGCAAGTCCACTTTGGGACTTGCCAGTTTATTGGATCTTCTCTGGTGTCGTGGTCTTCTCGCAAGCAGTCTAGTGTCGCTCAGTCTACCACGGAGGCTGAATATGTTGCTGCGGCTAGCTGCTGTTCCCAGTTACTCTGGATGATGGCCACTTTGCGTGATTTTGGTTTGAGCTTTACTCGAGTTCCTTTGCTTTGTGACAGCACGAGTGCCATTAGCGTTGCTAAGAACCCTGTGCTTCACTCGAAAACCAAACACATTGATGTGCGCTTTCATTCTCTGCGAGACCACCAGGAGAAGGGTGATATCGACCTTCGCCATGTCGATACTCATCACCAATTGGCTGATATTTTCACCAAGCCTTTAGACGAATCAACCTTTAATAGGTTGAGGGGTGAGCTTGGTGTGTGTTTCCCCTTTTAGATGGGGGAAGCATTTGAGATGTACAGACTGACTCTTTTATTTTGAGGCTCTTTTTTTGAGTTTCTTGAGTCTCTCCTTTTGGTATCTTCTTTCTTTCAGTTTTGTGTCGGGCATACGCATTTACATTCTGAGCTTCATGTCTATATTCACTAGAATGTAATTATGCTTGTTAGTATTGCTCCGATACTTATGATGATGCTTGTAGCTTATGCTCTTTTGATCACTGTTACATGTTATGAGCGAGCTATTTTTGGAATGGTGAATTATGCCTAATGTATATAAATCTGAAAATGTTCACCATTGAGATATGCAACTAGCATGTGTAGGGTGTGTTGAGTCCATTCCTGCTTTTCATATATGCTAGGTTGCTATGTCTCTAGTTCTGAGTCATTCACTTGCTTGGTTGTTCATAACTTGCTTAAAATCTGAACCAAGTATTGTTGAATTGAAAAAGATCGAGATGGGATTGCTTGTCAACACCTCATGGTATTGAGACTGTTTCTCATTGCACTTTGAGTTAAACTTGAGCCATGTAGTGTATGACCGAAACCGTTGCTTTAAGCTTCTGATTGCTTCGGCATAGGCTTCGCACGGTTGAAAAGTTAGGCGATGACAAGCTTTCAACCTCTCGCAATCACATGCTAAAAATGAACTTGTGAATTCTTTTACCGCTGCAACTCCGATATGAATTTGAAATCACAAGTATATGCTTCATTCCTATGCATGATGATTGAACTTTGCTAGGGGTAGTTCACCTTGTATATATGCTTAGCACTTGTTTGGTCCTTCTATACATGTCTAGTGCTATTTGATGGTGACTATCCTTTTGGCTAAAAACTGCTCACATGCTCATATGCTTCATATTTTCGTATAAGTGATCAGTTTGAGCCTTTGCTATTTGAGTGCTTAATTGAGATGTTGGAGCTATACTGATTAGAGCATCTTTGCACTCTTTTGACTATATACTTGAAGCTCCTAACTTGCATTTTGACTTCATATGCATTGTGGAAGGAGATCTTGTGTTCAGGGGGAGTTTATGTGAAGAGAGTTGCTTCTCCGATACCTTTTGGCCTTGATAAGTGCATTTTCAACTAGGGGGAGAAATAATTACGCAAATCATATGGGAAAATCTTTTGTCCTAGTTGCTTGCATTTGTCGAGGGGGAGTTTGCTAGTTGTGTTGAGCCGTTGCCTCTGTCTTGAGGGACTAGCAAACGTTCCTAGCTTCTCATGAGCTTTCATAAGCTTTTTCATTTGGCTTTCAATTGGTATCGTCTGGTGTGCTTTCCCATTTGGTTTGGGTTGATTTTCAATTGGTTCGGAGTGATTTTCTTGCTAGTTGTGTTGAGCCTCTGTGCCTCTATCTTGAGGGACTAGCATTTTGCTTCTGTTGTCCTCCGATCTTCAATTGCTATCTGCTAGCGGTGTTGAGCCTGTTCTACCTCTTCTTGAGGGCTAGCTTTGCTTTGCTTGGTTGCGTCGAGCCGTTGCCCATGTCTTTGGGGACCAAGTTTTTGCTTCATCCACTTGACCTTCTTCGGCTTTTGTTAGGCTTCTGGGTCATTTGGTTGGGTTTTCTCTTCCACTCCTTCCTACCTCCTTCTTCTTATTCATGATTTGTTGTGGAGTTGACAATGCACTCATCAAGGGGGAGATTGCGGATACATGGGTGTATGCCGAGTCTCTGTGTGATGAGTGATTGTCAACGGAGATGATGCGCATGTTCTTTGGCTTGTGTTGTGCAGGTGTCGAGCACGGAGACAGTGATCGATGGCGGGTGAAGGTCAAGTTGCGACGTGCCGTGCCGACGGACGGGCGCGATGAAGGATGGGCGTGCCGTGCGGCGGACGTGCCATGCCGATGTATCGGACGGTGAAGGGCGGACGTGGACTTGGACTGATGGACTGGAGGCCGGAGGATCAGCTGTGGTGGCTGGCAGCCTGCGACAGCGACAGGCGGAGAAGTGCGATCATGTCGGTGGAAGGGGTGCACAGGCGGTGCATCCCCTCTACGACGCCGGTTTGTTGGTAGAGCCCGGGGAAAAACCAACGGTGGACGGTTTCCAGGTTTGGGCCTCAAAACCTGGGTGCTGGGTTTCCAGGTTGAGCCACAAAACCTGGGCGCGACGGTTTCCAGGTTGAGCCTCAAAACCTGGGCGTGGGCCGGTTTCCGAGTTTGGGCCTCAAAACTCGGGCGCGGACGGTTTCCGAGTTTGGCCACAAAACTCGGGCTGGAGGCTGGTTTCCCGGTTTGGGCCTCAAAACGGGGGCTGATGGAAAAGGCTGGTTTCCCGTTTGGGCCGCAAACCGGGGGTGCAGAGTGGTGCGGCACGTGGCGGCGATCTGAAGGTTGCGTGGAGGCGACGCGGAAGACCGTGCGGGCGTGGCCGTCGGATCTACCTACCACAGCGGGTGGACTAGAATAGCCTTAGGGTTAGGCTGGTCCGCTCTGTAATTAGAGTAGAGAGGGGTAGAGTAGGAAATAGACTTAGGCTAGGTTAGTATAAGTAGTCTAGGGGAGACACCCTCCTCCCTATCTCAATTCAGTTAGCGCAGTCATTTGCTTCCTAGCACCTAGGGTTTCCACTCTCCCATCCCCTGCTCTAGCTAGTTGAGATCCGCAGAGAGACTCCACTCTGTGTACTGTTGATTTGAGGAAGTGAGGCCGTATCCTCACTTTGGAGCACAGATCGATGGCTTGATTTGCGTCCTTAATTCGAGTTCGTGGCTGTGATTCGCGTTTTCTTTGTGTTCTTCGCGGAATCCTTTTCTCCACGATTTTCCCGTCGCTTGATCTCTTTGCTCGGTTCATCTTTTGCAAAACCGTTTGAACCAAGTTGTTTCTAGATCGTGAGGCTCTCCTTTCCACCGAAGGAATTAAACTCTAACCTCACGGTCTAGGAGATCGATCGATTTTCGTTTTGGATTGCGTTCTTGCCTCCATGCCCCGAAAATTCTTGATTCACCGATTTGGAGTTAGGTTCGAGCCATGATCTCTTAGAGATAGCTCACTAACATCCTTGTGACCCCTCAGATCGAATCCTAGGCCTAGAGCTTTTGATTTAGAGGAGATCGGGTTGAATCATCAAAGAACTGCGCTGTTTTCGGGAGCATCGGACGCTATCACGGGAGCATCGGACGCTAGGGTCCTAGCATCGGACGCTCCGGTGACGCGTGTCACGTTTTCGGGTTTTTTTTAGTTGCATCGGACGCTAGGCATCGGACGCGTCCGTTGTCCATCGGACGCGCGGAGCCTTGCATCGGACGCTGGGTGATTACTGTTACAGCGTCCGATGGTGGAACAGTAAGGTTCCAGAACCGCCCAGTCTGCATCGGACGCTTCCGGTGGTCTGGCATCGGACGCAGGCCAGCGTCCGATGCGACTGGTTTCGCACGGTTTCGTCCGCGGTTCGCTCGTTCGTTGTCGGAATTGATTTCCGTCTTTTGCGTTGGCTTTCTAGAGTTGTCTAGTGTCTCGCTGTGCTTCTAGGAAGCATCCACCCTACATATAGGGTCGTGGACATTAGCAAGCTCTAGGGTTCGCTCTTGGGGTCGATTTGGGACAGTGGCATCTAGTTTCCGTAAGGAAATTTTGAAGCTCCCATTCACCCCCCCCTCTGGTCGCTTTCGGTTAGCTTCTCGGTCCTTCACATCATACCAGGGCTTAGGGGCTTGTTTCATACCATACAAAGCTTTGTGAAGTTTAAAGACATGGTTTGGAAACTTGGGATTTTCAAAACACAGGGATTGTCCTCACATACAACCTCTTCTTCTAGTGCGTTAAAGAAGGCACTCTTGAAATCCATTTGAAAAAGGTTTAAACCATTTGGATGCAGCAAAAGCTGAGTATCCTAATTGCCTTCCAATCGAGCTACAGGAGCAAAAGTCTTCCTCTAGTCTATCCCTCCGCTGACTATACCCCTAGGCTACAGTCTGGCCTTTTCTCACAACATGGCCACCTCTCCTGTGGTTTTGAAAACCCATTTTGTCCCAATAGGATGACAATCAGGAGGAGAGAACAAGAACCAAACCCGATTTCTTTCAAAATTTTCAATCCTCATGCATGGCATTGACCCAATCGGGATCAGATAAAGTGTCCAACAAATCGGGGTTCAAATCAGCAACAAATGAAGAATGAGCAAAGTGAGATGAGATGTTGTTGTGACCTTGACCGAGTGACCCGTTCGCCGATGCTGTCGATCATTGTGAGGCGGGGTTGGCGCTAGATGTGTGTGGCGCACTGAGAGTGATGTAGCTCCCCTCATAGCAGCTGGTGCCTCCTCAGGTACAAAAGGTACCACTCGATTCGGGGTGGGGATCCCACGGCCCCCTGTAGTAGAGGAAGAAGGGTCGGGGCGTGAGTCTGAGTCAAGTCGAGGCCGCTCTTTGCGGCTAGAGTGGAGGTGAGGTGTTGGGTCATCCAGCCCTCAGCACCTTGTCCTCATCATCAAAAGAGGTTCTCCAACCTCATGATCACCTTGCGCACGCTCAAAATGAGAAGAAGGACAAACCATGGTCTCGTCGAAGGTGACATCTGATGTCTCCATGAACTCGGTTAGTATCAAGGTTAAGACACGATATGCCGAGTATGTGTGCCACAACCCAAAAATAACCGTCGGAAGAACGAGACTCAAATTGGTCTAGGTTGCCTTCTTGAGTATAAAATAGTGGCAACCAAAAACTCTAAAATAACTCACCTTGGGGAGTTTTCAAAACGCAACTCATAAGAAGTCTTTTTCCAAGAAAGCTCGGAGAAAAATGCATTGGAAATATAGCATGCAGTGCTCATAGCTCGGCCCAATATCGCCTAGGAGTCCTATGCTCATCAAGCATCATCCTGGCCATCTCTACAAGGGTCCGATTCCCCTCTACAACACCATTTTAGGGCGGTGTGTAGGGGGAAGAAAACTGATGCTCCAAACCCAAAGAGTTACAAAACTTCTCAAAAAACGAATTCTTGAATTCGGAACCATTATCACTCCGAATTGCTCGCATTGAGTTCAAAGGGAACTCATTCTGAAGACGCAAAATCAGATTGCGAGCAAAGGAGAAAGTCTCGGTATTCTCAGTTAAAAAGAAAACCCACGAATATCTTGAAAAATCGTCAACCACAACAAGCACATACCACTTCCCCCCAACCGAGCTCTCCCGAGCTGGACCAACAAGGTCCATGTGCAAAAGCTCTCCAGGGCGCTTGGTCATGACCTGAGTCACTGGATGGTGGGGAGCGGCTACCATCTTTCCCATGTCTACAAGAATGGCAAACAAGATCCTTCTCCATGGACAACTTGTGCAATCCTCGGATTAAGCCAAGTGAGCTAAGTCTTGCAAGCAAGTCAAAGGTCAGGTTACCGAGTCTCCTATTCCACCTCCAAAGATCAGAGGAGGAAGGTCCAGCCAAAACGACTCCGAGAAATTCGCACGAAAGACTTTTCCAAAGGGCGAAATCAAACATACAAGATTGCCCTGAGGATCCCAAATGTGACTGAGATTCGGTTTAAAACAAATCTCATAGTCATCATCGAAAAGTTGCAAAACAGAAAGAAGGTTAAAATGCAAGTTAAAACAAGAGCAACATCGCGCAACACAAAGTGCTCATTAACTCGCACCGACCCACGAGACAATACCTTACCTTTGCTATTGTCGCCGAAGGTGATAAACTCCTTTCCAGCGACCGGACTAAGACTGGAGAACCACTTGGCGTTTCTGGTCATGTGCCTCAAACACCCGGAATCCACCACCAAACGTCTCTCCAATCGTTTTACCTATATCAATAAAAGACAAGGGTGAGCATACGGTCCAACACTGGGTAGTGAAGTAGGAAGAATACCAGTGTTGGGCCAGCTGCTCAAAAGAACGGTTAGCAGAGAAAAACCATTCCTAGCACGCCTACGGGAAGAGCGATCACCACGTAGAGGAAAACGTGGTCCGCTAGGGGAAGAGCGTCCATCGCGGTACTCAAAACACGGTGTGGGAAAACACTCAACTACAAAGCCACCGCCACGGGGTCCATAGCCCACAACTGCAGGCTCCCGCCGGGCACGACCTCCTCGCGGCCTAGGCCTAGGAACTTGAGGTTTTGGACCTCTAGGCCTAGCAGCGTGCCTACGAACATTCGACACATGTACATCATGGAAAGGATGGTACATGTTCGGGTTGTTCATCTCCTTTGCACGGCGCGCCTCTCTCTTGGCGCAAAAGCAAAACTCACTCAAGTGTCATCTCTCCCACAGTGCTCACAATGGTACCTCACCGCTCAAAGGAGGTTGTTGGTACTCACGGTAGTGGGTGTGGATCACTTTGCCCTTCTGTGGCATAAGCTCCTCCTGGATGGGTGGCATTGTGTCCAGTGTTTTTGATGTGGTTTGGTTTAGGAGCCCACGACTGTTCTTGGGTGGAGCTCTAAAGGTTCAACAAAACACTCCATCCTTGGTGTTAGGCTTGAGAGGCTCTTTGGTGGAATCTTGGTAAGTTTGGAGTAGTAGTGTAGAGTTGGGCTTCTCACAAGGGTTTAAGCCACTCGACTCTCCAATCTTGCCAAAAGATGAAGCGCACTCAACACCTTGAGCAAAACCTACACCTAGACCTCCAGCAGCACGCTTGAATTGAGAGATCATCATCCCAAGCTGCGGCTCACCACTAGACACCGATGAGGTTCAACAAACACCCCATCCGTTGTTTTCCTCCTCGGTTTTCATCTTGTCATGCTTCACGTTCGCAATCTCCATCTCCAAACCCTCACACAGAAAGCACCTAGTCACACAAGTGCTACCCGAGCTGACCTTCTCAAGAGACACAATCTTGGCATTCTTCTCTGCCAACTCGGTTTGCAAGCCAGCACATGACTTGAACACACCCAATAGCGATGATCTAGCCTTCAGCTCATCCACCTCTCCTATCAACACAGCATACTTACTTCTCAAAGTGAGAAGATCAGTCATGTGTGTGGAGCACATCTCACACTCCTCCTCCTCGGTGACAACAACGGTGGACTTGATAGATTCAAGTTCCTTCGCCGTATCCTCCCATTTCTGCCTAAACTCCTTACGCTCTCTAGCAATGCGCCTAAGCAACTTGTCTTGACTAAGGAGAGCGGCAGTAAGTTTCTACGACTAAGCCGAAAGCAGAAAGCTCATCGGGGGTCTGAGATACCTGGGAGGGGTCGTCATCGTCATCGTCGTTATGAGGAGTCTCCTCCAGCTCACCGTCGAACTCCTTGCCGAGGGCCATGGTGCAGAAACCCTCGTCGTCGGCGAAGAAGCAGAGGTCGTTCAGCTTGTCCTCGATCCTCTTCTTCTTCTCGGACTCGTTGTCGCTTGAGGCAGCGGAGTCGTCATCCGAGTCGTCGACGTCGCTGAGCGTGGCGAAGAACGCACGCTGCTCAGCCTGGGCCTTCTCCAAGTACTGCGTCTTGATGTACTCCTGGTCAAAGTCGCCCTTCCGCTTGTGCTTCACGGGGACGTACTTCTCCTTGCGCTTGCCAGAGTCGTACTTGTGCCCATGATCCGCCTTGCCGAAGACTTGCTTGTTCTTCTTCGGGCAATTGGCGATGAAGTGGTTGGGGTCACCCCACTCGAAGCATCCCGAGCGTCCTCCGCCGCGGCGAGGTTCATGCGGTTGTTGTGGAACCGCAAGAACCGGTTGGCGAGCAAAGCCAACTCGTCATCCGCCATGAACTCAAGCTGCTCCTCTATGACAGATAGAAGTGAAGACAAAGCAAAGCCTCCAGAGGAGTTAGCAGAAGAGCCCGAAAGCAAAGCCATTGACGGGCCAGAAGGATTTCATAAGAAGCCATTGCCATGGCATCGATCTCACTGGACTTAAGCTTACTAAAGAGATCGTCGCATGTGAGAGTCTCATAGTTAGGCGATTCGATGATTGCCTGGACCTTTGAGTCCCACACCGACCGATCAAGAGTATGCAAAAGCTTCAAAGCTCTCTCATGATCATCGAAAGGAAACAACTCCTTGTTAGCCCTCATCCTGTTGACAATCACCTGAAAGCGAGCGAATAAACTCTCTATGCTCTCGCCAGGCATATGTCGAAAGTTCTATATACTCTCGCTTGTGCGACTCGTAGAGACGGGTTTTGACTTGAGTGGTTCCCTCATGGAAACGCATTAGGGATGTCCAAATATCCCGAGCCGTAGGAGAGGTGGAGAAATGCGATCAAACTCATCATGCTCAAGCATGAGAAAAGATCATTACGGGCTCGGCTATTGGCATCGTGATCATCGATCTGACGCCGAGTCACACGTGCAGCCAAGACCACGTAATCAGCGAGTTGCAAATATCCCCGAGGAAGCACCCATACTCTGCAGATAGGCCGACATGCGTATCTTCCAATACGCATAGTTTCCATCGAAAACGGCAGTTTGCCCACGCCGCGATCCATGTCACCTTCGGGGGATCTGGAACGGGCTAAGGTGGAAGATCCTTAACTAGCTCCGATAGCAATTGAAGGACCGAGAATTCAATAGCAAGGCGACCAGGGGGGGTGAATGGGAGCTCAAAAAATTTCTCTGAAACTTTGGCCTTTGTCCCACAATCAACCCCCAAAAGCTTCGATCGAAACGTGATGCTCAGACCCTTGGAAGAGGGTGGATGATCCCTAAGATCACAGCGGAAGCACCACAGCGAGAACCAACCAACAACCAAAAGTTGGCACAAGTTCAAACTCCTAAAACCTAGCCAAACGTAGATTGAAGGCTACGTCGGGAAATCCCCCCAACTACCGATGCTAACAAGTAGCAAAGATTACTTAGAGGAGGTTCCTAGCTAAGCTAGAGGGCCAATCGAGAAGTCCGGAAAACCAAGCGAGAAGCTGGGAGAGCAAATGCACTAAAACTCAACAAGCAGCCAATTCCGGACTGTCCGGACTCTTGTCCCGGACTGTCGCCCCAAACTGCGGACTGTCCGCGACTGGGGGCCGGACTGTCCGCCGGCCAAATGGACAAAACGCAAGGTTGTTGAAGGTCCCTGGTCGACCGCAGACTGTCCGCGCGACCGACTACGGCGGACTGTACCCGGTCAAATCAGACCAAAAAAGAGCCGAGGCTCGATGCCACTAGTCTGGCTCCGCCCGACGCGCGGACTGTCCGCGGTTCACTGGCGGACTGTCGCGGATGAACAGAGAGGGCGATTTCGGTCGCCCCTCTTCACGAATCTCCCAAATCCGAATCAAATCAATCCCACGTTCCCAAACTTGGAGACAATGATCACGAGGTAGTTAGGAGACTCCCCAAGAATCTATCCGCTCAAATCAACTCAAAACACCGGGAAATCAAAAGGGGAGGAAGTATGAACGAAAAAGCGCACGAAAACGAAATCAACCCGATCTACTGTTCGTGAGGAGTTAGATGAGTTCCTTCGGTGGAAAATGATCTCCTCACTATAAGAACAAGTTGATTCAAACGGATTCGCAAAGACGCAGTAGTAGAGTAGAGAGGGAGACGAGTGACGGGAAAAATCGCGGAGAACGAAGAACACGAAGACATGAACAAAACGCGAATCAAGTTCATCGATCTGCAACCGTGTGGCTACCACACGCTACAACAGTGAGATTATGGTCTCACTTCCTCAAAATCTCCAGTACACAGATGTATGGTTCTCTGCGGATCCCAGTTGCTACAGCAGAGGATTGGGAGAGCAGGAAAACCTAGAGGCAAAGAGCAAATGGCTGAGATGAGATGGGAGGTGGGTGCCTCCCTCTACTTATCCTAATTCTAGTTCCCACTCTACCACCTAACTAATTAAAGAGTGAACCAGCTAAACCCTAGGGTTATTCTGGACCAACTCGAAGGATGATGGTAATCCGACGGCAACGCCCGCACAACTGGTAGCGTTGCCTCAACGCGCAACCTCACCGATTGCCGCCACGTGCCGCCACCGCTCCACTCGTCCTTTCCTGGACTTCGCCCCTGGTTTTGTGGCCCAAACCGGGAAACCAGCCTTCACGACAACCCCCGGTTTTGAGGCCCAAACCGGGAAACCAGCCGACCATCGCCTGAGTTTGTGGCCCAAACTCAGAAACCTCAGCCACCAGGTTTTAAGGCCCAAACTGGAAACCGTCCTCAGCCCGAGTTTTGTGGCCCAAACTCGGAAACATCAGCGCCCAGGTTTTGAGGCCCAAACCTGGAAACCGTCCACTCGGTGGTTTTTCTGTGGCTCAACCACCAAACCGAGCCGTAGATGGATGCACGCCCGTGCACCCCGTCCACCGACACGTGTCCCCAAGTCCTCGACCCAGGCAATACCATGCCTGCAAGTCTTCGCTCGTCGTTGTCCCAGGCGGTCAGCCACCACACAGTGATCCTCGGGCAAAAGGTCCCTCAGTCCAGCCCACGTCCGCCCTTCGCCACTCTCGGTCCATAGGCACGGCACGTCTCTCTTGACCTTCACCTTGCCTTTGAATCACTATATCCGTGCTCGACACCTGCACAACACAAGCCAAAGAACATGCGCATTATCCCAGTTGACAATCACTCATCACTCAGAGACTCGGCATACACCCATGTATCCGCAGCAACCGAGCCGGTATCAAATACCCAAGAATTAATATAAGAGTTAGCGAGGAAAATATCTGTAATATAATCAACAAGTGTATAAGCAACGAGAGTACCTTTACCACCGCCATCCTTCTTCGAGGATGCTAAGTACACCTTGCAGTTTCTCTTCCAGTGACCTTTCCCTTACAGTGGAAGCACTCAGAATCACAGTTGGTCTAGCAGCATCAGGCGCAGGAGGGTTTGGCTTAGAGATCACATCTTTGGCCTTGCCCTTGCCCTTCCTATTCTTCCAAAAGTTGCCCTTCTTCTTGAAGTTAGGCTTGTTTTGGATTGCCATCACATGGCTGCTGCCAGCACCTCTCTTGATGTCCGCCTCTGCTGTCTTAAGCATGCCACATAGCTCATTCAAGCCCCTCTCCGCACCATGCATATGGTAGTTCGAGATGAAGTTCTCATAGCTAGGTGGGAGAGAAGAGAGAATGAAGTCAGTAGCCAGTTCTAGACCAATTGGGAAGCCTAGCTTCTCCAACCTCTGAGTGTAACCAACCATCTTGATCACATGTGGTCGAACTGCTGCGCCCTCTGCTAGCTTAGTCTCAGCAAGAGATTTAGAGGCATTGAACCTTTCAGTCCTAGCCTGAGTTTGGAACGTCTCATCCAGCGCTATGATCATATCGTAGGCTGTATGATTATTATCAAACTCCATCTGCAGATCTGGTTCCATGCTAGCAAGCATCAGGCATCCCACTTCAAGATCAACATCACATGCTTTCTTGTAAGCGGTCTTCTCAGCAGTAGGCACATTATCAGCAGGTCCCTCTGGTAGTGGGGTGTCTAGAATATCTTCCTTTTTCTCAGCCCTGAGAATAATTCTCAGGTTGCGGATCCAATCCGCATACTTTGTTCCAGTCAACTTATCTTTCTCAAGTATCGAACGTAAAGTAAATAGTTGAGGTGTGGGTGCCATTTATCAACAACAAAAGTAAATGCAAAATACTAAGACAATATATCCAAGACAGAGTAAATGATATTAAAACTTTAATAAATTTTACTCCCACAAGAACAATATCCCTCTATTGAATTTTAGTGATTCAAGACCCCAAACTAACAAGTCTACTAGTGAGCTTTAGCATCACCGCTAGTGGACATGGTAGATCGGTAAGCAACTCTTTTCTAACCATATCACATATGACTCTTGTTGTTGGCCAGCATCTCTATGCGTGCGCAACTCCTTATGCTTCAAGGTCCCTAACCGATAGGATGACCTTGTTCAAGCAACCAACCCTTCTACAGTAAGTATCCGATACGAACCTGCCTAGTCAAGGAAAATCAGTGACACCCTAATTTCATAGGCGTGTGACCGATTGTACAAGACATATGATAGTGCAAGGTTTGGGGAAGAATATGACTTGAACATTACTGAGGGATTGTTCTACACTTTCACTACTGCATGTAGACAATAAACATGAATCATACGTGAAAGTAGAACATAATAAGAGAATAGCATCAACACAGATATTACTTGGTATAGCCCAGTGTTCCTTTGGAGATCTCCATCTCCGCCAATCTGTTCACCATGATGATCTCCATCTACATGGGACATGTACACCATCCTCCAGCAACGAATCCACCAAGACTAGCTACAACAAGTGTAATTAATAAAGTAATTACATAGTCGCGTGTAGGATCATCACAATTTTGGCATGCGGGCGATTACATCAAATGGACAACATATATGTGGCTCCAGCCATATTGTCATAATCACGACATGCAAGTCATGAAACAATTACATACATGCATTACATACACATAAGGGCTACACCAGTCATCAATCCCTGCAAAACAGAGTTAAATGTTCCCGACGTCTAATCTTGAATTGCAGAAAACATAATTTTCCCAGCCTTGTTTCACAAAATATAAATTCGACAAAACCGGTCGAAGCCGGTGAAAATGGGATGTAAAATTTTCTGTAGATCAATTTTCATTTAAGGATCATCTCAATCTGAGGTCGTATGCAAAAGTTATGGTCATTTTACCGAACATCGTTCCTTTTGCAGATCTCCTCATGTCGATGCACATCTCATGCACCCGGCTCTTGACCTAGATTCGATTCGATCAATCTGATTGATCTCCATCTTGCCATGATTGGATTTACACGTATCACTTAACTCCAGTGGTGGAATTCTGACCGGTAGGAGTAGATTGTTACATGACCAACACAGCAAGATCACGAATCAAGATCAGAAACTGATCTACAACCGCGCATATCTCTATATGCACACAACCGAATCTATAACGAGACAGTAACGACTCTGATACCACTGTAGGGTTACGAGGATGCTACGCTAGCCAGAAAAAAAAATTTCGACCTCATAAACCAAGAACTACTGCTAGTTATAGATCACGGGATCACCACTAGACGCGCAGGTGCAGCGGAAGACGTCTTGGTGTAGACGTGCGCGTCGCAGTGGTGCCGTGCAGTTGCTCACATCCATCCTTCATGTCTCCATGTGCGGTTCGTCCTTGTGCTCCAGATGCATCACTTCAGAGGTATCCCACACCTACAGGGAGGAAGCTTCACGCCTCCAGACGCTAGGTCTGCGAGGAGCAATAGCGCGGGCGTGGGGTGGGCGACGGCTGTCTAATGACGTGATCAAACCCTGACCGTCCCACCCCTCAATTTATAGGCGTCCCTAATGAGCCTGCCAACGTGGAGGCCCATTAGCAAACCCTAATCCCGGTATGGTTCGAGTCCAACTCGAATCAGGCTTCCAGCCCCTTAAGCGTGCGACCCTATGGGTTCACGCACACATAGACACGGCCCGAGTACTCCTACTCGCCCGATAGTTGACAGCGGCCTCTAGCAAGACGTGTCAACTCCTATGTATGCACAAAGATCATATCAGACAAACCACCACGATCACATACACGTAATTCCCTTGCCACACAATATTTGGTCCAACTCATAGGTTAACACTTAACCTAAGCACGGCCATGCATTTTATTGTCCAATCATTTGTCCTATCTCTCTTGCATGGAGAGGGGCAAATCCCATCTTGATCGTCTATGTCTCACAACATATTTTCTGACAAACCCGAATACTATCTTTATAACTACTCTGTTACGAAGTAGCGTTTGATAGTCCCTAAGTAAGTCGATTCATATCTTGAGTACATACCACAATCTCAGGTCTAAGGACATAATGTACATGATGTGCAAAGAGATAATAAGAACAACATCTCGTGTTGGGTCAGTCCAGCCCCATGTCATACATGTGCCCACATTATTAGTTTGACATCTCCATGTCTATGTCTTGTCAAACATAGTCATCAACTAATACATGTGCTGATCTAGTATTCATGTGTGTCCTCACATGAACTCCGATCAGGGACAACTATCGAATAACCATACAAGTAAAAGAGTTTCACAGACAATTCACATAATCGTCAATCAATGCAAGTTGTCTTTAATGGATATTCAATGAACATATAATAAATCATGGATACAATAGAAATATCATCATCTCTATGATTACCTCTAGGGCATATTCCCAACAATAATCTTCTCTACACACCTATGACCGGTGAAATGAAATGCCCTACAAATATACGTTTGCCTTGCGCATTCCATTCCATCTCCTTCGGTGTTGATGCAACACATGCACCAACATCATCAAATGATATGATCCACTTCATATCATCACATGGCCTCCATGGTCCATCAATCTTGACCTCACTTGCTCTTCACCATTACTTCGGTCCTTCGGTGCCAAGTCTTTGCTCAAGCCTCCCGACACTCAGTACCAACGGCTTCAAAGCCTCCAACTTGCCCTTCACCTTCGCAATCGGTCCATCAAGCCAAGTCTTGACTTGATCTTCAACATCTTAGCCACATGACTCCATGTCATGTCACATATGCAATAAGCTCCTTCTTCACACTTGTACCTGTGGACTAATCTCCTGTGTATCTCACATAAACACAATTAGTCCACCTAAAGTTGTCACTCATCTACCAAAACCAAACTAGGATCTTTCAATCTCCCCCTTTTTTGGTAATTGATGACAATTCTACAAAGATATGGAAATTAAGCTTATTTGGATTTTATGTTACTTATCCAACATTAAGACCATATGAGAGGATTTGGATAAGCACCATACAACCCGACTTTATAGTGTTAACTCCCCCTACATGTGTGCTCAAATGGTTTGGTTTCAAGCTTGCACACATGCATAAATATGAAATTTGTGGGAGTGTTAGCACTACTAACTGATGCTAAGGTATACAAAATGGAAATGTACCTTTGAAGCGTGTATACCACATTTTAAATCTTCCTTAGAATCAACCTTGATAGAAACAAGTGAAACTACATACTATGTGAGATCAACATTATAATCAAGGTTCTAGTTACCACTTGCTACACTAAGACTAAGCTCTAGATACCAATTGAAGGAAAACAATCATCATCCAAGTCTTAGCTCTAGCAAATATTGCACACAAGCATATAAGAATTTAGAACATATGCAATGTAAGCAAGCAAATGTAATGCACAACCAAATGCATCAAACATGTATTCATGAGCTTGCTCCCCCTACTTGTGTGCTCTCTTTGTCCAGGAATTTTGATCCTTTTTCATTGATCAATCTTGCTCCCTCTTGATCCATATCCATCTTCTCTTCTCGTTTTCTCCCTCTTTGTCCTTGACATATCACAATTGCCATATCTTTGCCATAATTTCTCCCCCTTTGTCATCAATAACCATAAAAGGTATGCTCTTTTCTCACAAAGGGTGATACTAGGGTAGATGGTTGACAATTGAGTCTTGTATTTTTGATGAACACTACCATGTATGTTGGAATGACATTACTCATGAAAGCCACTTGTAGGATCTTTGACCTTGATACCAATCGGTGGGGCATCTTCCCTTATGTCATAGCATGGGTCATCCACTTGATAAGCTTGAGCTCTTGTAGATGAGGGATCTTTGCTTGATTTGATCACTTAAGGTTGAGGATCACTTGAATTTGTAGGATACCACTTGTGAGCTTGATCTAGACACCACTTGGTAAATATCACTTGAAAGATCATATACCATTTTTTGGAGAGATACCATGTGAAGAAATGATGAGTCTAGATACCACTTGAATGAAAGTTGAAACTTGATATCCATTTGCATTATTGTCTTCTTCTTGAGCTCTTGTCATGAGCCTCTCATTTGTGACTTGGACTATTAAATTTCCACAAGATATCTAACTCGGTTTGCTCTAGAGTAAGCTTCTTCACACATCTTTCAATGGTTATCTTACTCACGTTAAATTAGATACTTGTATGCTCATCTTCTAGACCAAGTACTTGGGTTCACTAGCTCACGAACAAACTCATACACTAACCACTAGATCATACAATCAATCAAGCAATAGTGGTAAGCGATGTTATGCATGATCCTATTGAGCATGTCCTATATGCACTAATCGCATACTAGTAAGGGATGAGATGGTCATGCACATTCCAATGATACCTTTGCTATCTTGGAGTAGAGGATAGTCATTATATTCCAATTTGATACATATATAATAGCAATGTGAAGTCCATTTGTAAGGTTGGTGAAGACCAATAGATACCAAATATGAATTCCATTCTTCACCCATATGAATTAAGAACCACTAATGATCAAGTGCACTATCTTGTTGTGGTTGGCTTGCTTCTTCATTTGATCATAGCTTGCATATGAATACCACTTGAGTTGGCATGATTTGTTTTCTTTTGGGTATTTCTTTCTTTCTAGATTAACCCTTTTGATTTCTTCAACTAAGCATCTCAAATGTCCCTTTAGATCACCACTTCCATGTTAGCCTTCCAAGCCTCGCTTGGTTAACCTACAAAAGGCGGCAAGCCCCTACAAAAGGAAGAAGTGACCTCTCTCCAAAGTGTCATCCTCGATACTCACTTGAATTGACTTTGTTTGATTGATCCATTTGAACTCTTCTTGAAATGTGACTTTGAATCCTTCTTTAAGTCCTTTTCTTTCTTTCAAAATGATCTTCAATGGATACTAAAACTTGATCTTCATCTTCATGTTGATATTGGTCTAATGGCCTTGTACTCATCTTTGTCATGCTTCTTGAAGGACCGAGAAGCAACCAGAAAGCGACCAGAGGGGGGTGAATAGGAGCTCCAAAATTTCCTTTCGGAAACTAGTAGCTACTGTCCCTAGAATCGCCCCGAAAGACAAACCCTAGAGCTTGCTAATGTCCACGACCCTAGATGCATGGTGGATGCTTCCAAGAAGCACAGCGGGACACTACACAACTCTAGAAAGTCAACTCAAAAGACCGAAACCAAATCCGACAACAAGCGAACGAACCGCGAACGAAACTGCGCGAAACAGTGCTGACCGGACTCTGGCCTGCGTCCGGTCAGGGAGCACCGGATGCGTCCGGTCTTAGAAAATCCTCTCGGGACCCTTACTGTTCCTGACCGGACTCTCTATCCCTGAGCGTCCGGTCAATGCTTGAGCGTCTGGTCACAACGACAAAACTACGATGAACAGTAGAATCGTTGAGTCCGGTCAGTCCCAAAAACCAGCGTCTGGTCGAATGGAAGCAAATGCACAGTCAACGTATTCAACGACCAGAGTCTGACCGTGCGTCCGGTCCGACCGAGTCAAGCAAGCGTCCGGTCAAGTCACGAAATCAACACACTGAGCATTCAACGACCGGACTCTCTGCCCGTGCGTCCGGTCATCTCGACCAAGCGTTCGGTCACCCCGAACCAGCACTGTTCGTTCACTGATTCGACTCGAACTCACCCAAAACAAATCCTCTAGGGATCAAACTTGGTGAGAAGAGCCACAAGGAGTATGGTGAGCTATCTCTAAGAGATCATGGCTCGAACCTATCTCCAAATCGATGTATCGAAGAATTTCGGGGAAGGGAGAAAAGCTTGACCCGAAAACTAAAATCGATCGATCTCCTAGACCGTGAGGTTAGAGGTGAATTCCTTCGGTGGAAAGAAGTGCCTCACGATCTAGAACAACTTGGTTGAAACGGATTTGCGAAAGATGAACCGAGCAAAGAGATCAAGCGACGGGAAAACGAGGAGAAAAGGAATTCCGCGAAGAACACAAACAAAACGCGAATCACAATCACCAAATTGCAACCGTGTGGCTACCACACGCTACAATAGTGAGGTTACGGCCTCACTTCCTCAAAATCTCCAGTACACAGAAGTATGATTCTCTGCGGATCTCAGCTAGCTATAGCAGGGGATTGGGAAAGTAGGAAACCCTAGAAGCAAAGAGCAAATGACTGAGATAGGAAGGGAGGAGGGTGTCTCCCTCTACTTATCCTAATTTCTAATTCCTACTCTACCCCTCAACTAATTACAGAGCGAACCAGCTAAACCCTAATGTTATTCTGGACCAACTCGGTGGTAGGTGGATCCGACGGCCACGCCCGCACAACTCGTAGCGTTGCCTCGACGCAACCTCCCGATTGCCACCACGTGCCGCCCTCGCTCTGCACCCCCGGTTTTGTGGCCCAAACCGGGAAACCAGCCTTTCCAGCCAACCCTCAGTTTTGAGGCCCAAACCGGGAAACCAGCCCACCAGCATCTGAGTTTTGAGGCCCAAACTCAGCAAACCCGCAGCGCCCAGGTTTTGAGGCCCAAACCTGGAAACCGTCCTCAGCCCGAGTTTTGTGGCCAAACTCGGAAACCCTCAGCACCCAGGTTTTGAGGCCCAAACCTGGAAACCGTCCACCCGATGGTTTTTCCCTGGCTCTACCACCAAACCGACGTCGTAGATGGGATGCACCGCCCGTGCACCCCGTCCACCGACACGTGTCCCCAAGTCCACGACTCAGGCAACACATGACCGCAAGTCTTCGCTCGTCGTTGTCCCAGGCTGCCAGCCACCACAGCTGATCCTCGGGCCACCGGTCCCTCAGTCCAATCCTCACGTCCGCCCTTCGCCACTCTCGGTCCATCGGCACGGCACGTCTCTACTTGACCTTCACCTTGCCTTTGATCACTGTATCCGTGCTCGACACCTGAACAACACAAGCCAAAGAACATGCGCATCATCCTAGTTGACAATCACTCATCACTCAGAGACTCGGCATACACCCATGTATCCGCAATCTCCCCCTTGATGAGTGCATTGCCAACTACCAACAGAAATCATAATGGAAGCAGAAGAAGGAAGAAGGAGAAAGAGAGAGAACTCAACCAAATGACCCAAAAGCATAGCAAAGCCGAAGAAGGTCAAGTGGAAAGAGCGAAACAACTTGGTTCCCAAAGACATGGGCAACGGCTCGACGCAACCAAGCAAACAAAGCTAGCCCTCAAGAAGAGGTAGAACAGACTCAACACCGCTAGCAAATACCAATTAAGAAATCGAAGCAAAATGCTAGTCCCTCAAGATAGAGGCACAGAGGCTCAACACAACTAGCAAAGAAAGCTCGATACCACTTCCTTACGGCCAACATGAAGCAGCAAAAACTCCCTCTTGAATAGTGCAAACAACCAGGAAAGCTCCCCCTTAGTTCAAACAGAGGGTAATGATTTGCAATTTCTCCCCCTTAGTTGAAAATGCACTTATCAAGAAAACAATGCTCCTCCTCAGAAACTGCACCACCAAAAGTGCAAACCAGAGAAGTTCTCCTACCAACAAGAGAAGTTCTCCCCCTACCAAAATGCATATGTGTCAAAAATGCAAGTTAGGAGCTTCAGGAGTATACTCAAAGGAGTGCAAAGATGCTCTACAGAGTTCTGATCCGATGACTCAGAAAATGCACAGAATGCTAGCAAAGGCTCAAACTGATCACTAAGTTTGAAATGAGAGCACAAAGAGCAGTTTTTAGCCAAAAAGGTATTCACCATCAAAATAGCACAGACATGTATAGACAGGAAGTCAAACAAGTGCTAAACATGTATACAAGGTGAACTACCCCTAGCACAGTTCAATCATCATGCTGATACCAATTGAAAAATGAAGCATATACTTGTGATTTCAAATTTTAATCGGAGTTGTAGCAGTGAAATTACCCAAGTTCAGAAATCAGCATGTAACTGCGAGAGGTTGAATGCTTGTTATTGCCTAACTTTCCAACTGTGCGAAGCCTATGCATAAGCAATCAGAAGCTTAAAGCAACAGTTTCGGTCATACACTACACAACTCAAGTTTAACTCAAAGTGCAATGAGAAACAGTCTCGAAACTGTGAGGTGTTAACAAGCAAACCCATCTCGATCTTTTCAATTTACTTAACTTGGTTCAGATTTTAAACAGAATATGACATACCAAGCAAGTGAATGACTCAACACTAGAGATATAGCAACCTAACATACATAAAAAGCATAAGTGACTTCGACACATCCTACACATGCTAGTTGCATATCTCAATGGTGAACATTTTCAAGTTTTAAGTTCATTATCAAATTTCACCATTCAAAAATAGCTCAGCTCACAGTATGTGTCAGTGATCCGAAAGAGCATAAGCTACAACATCTACATAAAGCATCAGAACAAAGACTACCCAGAGCATAGTTACACTCTTCAGACTATATTCATGAAGCTCAGAATGTAAAAGCGTATGTTGAAATGCAAAGATGCATAAAGAAACCAAAAAGAAGCAAAAACAACTGAAAAACACAAAGTCAGTGTATCATACAAGAGTCAAAAATGTTTCCCCCACCAAAGGGGAAACACACACCAAGCTCACCTCTCAACCGATTAAAAGTTGATTGGTCCAAAGGCTTGGTGAAAATATCAGCCAACTGATGATGAGTATCGACATGGCGAAGGTCGATATCACCCTTCTCATAGTGGTCTCGCAGAAAATGAAAGCGCACATCAATGTGTTTGGTCTTCGAGTGCAGCACGGGGTTCTTAGCAACGCTAATCGCACTCGTGCTGTCACAAAGCAAAGGAACATGAGAAAAGCTCAGACCAAAATCACGCAAAGTGGCCATCATCCAGAGTAACTGGGAATAGCAGCTAGCCGCAGCAACATACTCAGCCTGTGTGGTAGACTAGGCGACACTAGACTGCTTGCGAGAAGACCACGAAACAAGAGAAGAACCAATAAACTGGCAAGTCCCAGAAGTGGACTTGCGGTCAATACGGCAATCAGCAAAATCGGCATCGGAATAACCGCAAAGCGAGAGGGTGGACGAAGCAGAATACAAAATCCCAAATTCTGGAGTGAAGGATAAATACCTCATTATGCGCTTGACCGCCTGACGGTGAGAAGTGCGCGGCGACGACTGAAATCGCGCGCACAGACACACCGCGAACTGGATGTCCGGGCGTGTCGCCGTCAGGTACAGCAGCGACCCGATCATACTCCGGTACTCCTTCTGATCCACTGCTTCTCCCTCCTTATCCGCATCCAGGGCCGTCGTGGTCGCCATGGGTGTTGGAAGAGACTTGGCCTCACCCATGTCGAATTTCTTCAGAATGTCCCGGGTGTACTTGCCCTGGTGCACGAACGTCCCTTCCCGGGATTGCTTGATTTGCAACCTGAGGAAAAACGTCAACTCGCCCATCATGCTCATCTCGAACTCCCTGCTCATAGTGTCTACAAACTTGGCAATCAAAGCGTGAGAAGAACCACCGAAAATGATATCATCCACATAAATTTGGACCAAGAGAGTATCAGTGCCTTGCTTGAGGAGAAAGAGCGTTTTATCTACACATCCCATTTTAAAACCCTTAGCAAGCAAAAAAGTTTTCAACCTATCATACCAGGCTCTAGGGGCTTGTTTCAAACCATACAAAGCTTTGTGGAGTTTAAAGACATGGTTTGGAAACTTGGGATTTTCGAAACCGGGGGGTTGTCTAACATACACCTCCTCTTCTATGTAGCCATTTAAGAAGGCACTCTTGACATCCATTTGAAAGAGTTTAAAACCTTTGGATGCAGCAAAAGCCAAGAGTATCCTAATTGCCTCCAAACGAGCTACAGGAGCAAACGTCTCCTCATAGTCTATCCCCTCCTTCTGACTATATCCCTGGGCTACGAGTCTAGCCTTGTTTCTCACAACATGGCCATCTTCTCCCTTTTTGTTCTTGAAAACCCATTTTGTCCCAATTGGATGACACTCAGAAGGTGGAGACACTAGAACCCAAACCCGATTTCTCTCAAAGTTCTCAAGCTCCTCATGCATGGCATTGACCCAATCCGGATCCGTCAAAGCGTGTCCAACATCCCGGGGTTCAAAATCAGCAACAAATGCAGAATGAGCAAAGTGAGAGATTTGCCTTGACCGGGTGATGCGTTCGTCGATGCTGCCGATCATCTGCTGAGGCGGGTGCTGGCGCTGAATGTGTCATGGCGCCTCCCTTGCCTAAGTGATCTCCCCCTCAGCAGCAGCTGGGGCCTCCCCGGGTACAAAGGGTACCGCTCGGGGTGGCGGATCCCACGGCCCCCAGGAAGAAGACGTGTCGGGGCCGTGAGTCATCGTAGAAGCCGCTCTTGGCGGCACAGCAGGTGGAGGGGGTGCTCGATCATCCATACCTTCAGCACCCTCATCCTCGTCATCAAAAAGAGGCTCACCGACCTCGTGATCACCTGCACGCTCAAAACGAGAAGAAGGACAAATCATGGTCTCGTCGAAGGTGACATCTGATGTCTCCATGACTCGGTTAGTATCAAGGTTAAGTACACGATAAGCTCGAGTGTGAGTGCCATAACCCAAAAACACACCGTCAGAAGAACGAGACTCAAATTTGTCCAGGTTGCCCTTTTTGAGTATAAAACAATGGCAACCAAAAACTCGAAAGTAACTCACCTTGGGCAGTTTTCCAAAACGCAACTCATAAGAAGTCTTTTTCAAGAAAGCTCGGAGAAAAATGCGATTTGAAATGTAGCATGCAGTGCTCATAGATTCGGCCCAATAACGCCTAGGAGTCTTATGCTCATCGAGCATCGTCCTGGCCATCTCTACAAGGGTCCGATTCTTCCTCTCTACAACACCATTCTGAGGGGGTGTGTAGGGGGAAGAAAACTGATGCTCTAAACCCAAAGAGTTACAAAACTTCTCAAAATCCGAATTCTTGAATTTGGAACCATTATCACTCCTAATAGCTCGCATCGAGTTCAAAGGGAACTCGTTCTGAAGACGCAAAATCAGATTGCGAGCAAAGGAGAAAGTCTCGGTCTTCTCAGCTAAGAAGAAGACCCATGAATATCTCGAAAAGTCATCAACAACAATAAGCACATACCACTTCCCCCCAACCGAGCTCACCCGAGCCGGACCAACAAGGTCCATGTGCAAAGCTCTCTAGGGCGCTTGGTCATGACCGGAGTCACTGGATGGTGGGGAGCGGCAACCATCTTCCCATGTCTACAAGAGTGGCAAATAAGATCTTTCTCCATATGCAACTTGGGCAATCCTCGGATTAGGCCAAGTGAACTAAGCCTTGCAAGCAAGTCGAAGCTCAAATGTCCAAGTCTCCTATGCCACTTCCAAAGATCAGAAGAGGAAGGTCCAGCCACAAGACAACGAGAAATGCCAAAAGACTCCGAGAAATCCGCACGAAAGACTTTCCCAAAGGGCGAAATCACACATACAAGATTGCCCTGAGGGTCCAAAATACGACTGAGATTCAGCTTAAAACGAATCTCATAGTCGTCATCAAAGAGTTGCGAGACAAAAAGAAGGTTAAAATGCAAGTTAGAAACAAGAGCAACATCGTGCAACACAAAGTGCTCATTAACTCGCACAGACCCACGAGACAGCACCTTACCTTTGCTGTTGTCGCCGAAGGTGATATACTCCTTTCCGGCGACCGGACTAAGACTGGAGAACCACTTGGCGTTTCCGGTCATGTGCCTCGAACACCCGGAATCCACCAACCAAACGTTCTGCAATCGTTTTACCTACATCAATAAAAAGACATAGGGTGAGCATACGGGCCAACACTGGGGTTAGTGAAGTAAGGGGAATACCAGTGTTGGGCCGGCTGCTCAAAAGAACGGTTAGCGAAAAAACCATTCCTAGCACACCTACGAAGGAAGCGATCACCATGTTTAGACGGACGTGGTCCGCTGGGGAAGGAGCGCTCACCGCGATACTCAAAACGCGGTGGGGGAAAACGCTCAACTACAACGCCACCGCCACGGGGTCCATAGCCTACAACAGCAGGCTCCCGCCGGGCACGCTCTCTACGAGGCCTAGGCCTAGGAACTTGAGGCACTGCACCTCTAGGCCTAGCATCTCTCCTCGGAGCTCTCCTCTGTCTAGGCCTGGGAACTTGAGGTTCTGGACCTCTGGGCCTAGCAGCACGTCTCTGAACATTTGGCGCATGTACATCATGGAGAGGATGGTACATGTCCGGGTTGTTCATCTCCCTAGCACGGCGCGCCTCTCTCTTGCGCCGAAAGCAGAACTCGCTCAAGTGTCCATCTCTCCCACAATGCTCACAATGGTACCTCACCGCTCTCAAAGGGGGTTGTTAGTACACACGGTTGTGGGTCTGGATCACTTTGCCCTTCTATGGCAAACACTCCTTCTGGATAGGTGGCATCGTATCAAGCTTGTTCTTCAAGTGATTGGGTTTGGGATGCCACACTTGGTTCTTGGGTGGAGCTCTCGGAGGTTCTTCAAACACTCCGTCCTTGGTGTTAGGCTTGAGAGGCTCTTTGGGTGGAAGCTTGGTAAGTTTGGGAGTAGTGGTGGAGTTGGGCTTCTCACTCGGGTTCAGACCACTCGACACTCCAATCTTCCCAAAAGCAGAAAGATCAACACCCGGAGCAAAACCTACACCAGGACCACCAGTAGCTCGCTTGAATTGGGAGATCATCATCCCGAGCTGCGGCTCACCACAAGACACCCATGACAAGATGGTCCGAATGTATGTGTTTTCCTCCTCGGTTTGCATCTTGTCATGGTTCACATTTGCAATCTCCATCTCCAAACCCTCACACAAAGCGCACCTAGTCACACAAGTGCTACCCGAGCTAGCCTTCTCAAGAGATTCAATCTTGGCATTCTTCTCTGCCAACTCGGTTTGCAAGACGGGACAAGTCTTGCATGCACCCAACAGCGAGGGTCTAG
The DNA here is from genome assembly GCA_009763385.1 of Coix lacryma-jobi var. lacryma-jobi. Taxonomy (NCBI): domain Eukaryota; kingdom Viridiplantae; phylum Streptophyta; class Magnoliopsida; order Poales; family Poaceae; genus Coix; species Coix lacryma-jobi. The sequence goes on along the minus strand of CM019823.1, from coordinate 103,688,793 downwards.
CCTTCAGCTCATCCACCTCTCCTACCAACGCAACATACTTGCTTCTCAAAGTGAGAAGGTCAGTCATGTGCGTGGTGCACATCTCACACTCCTCATCGGTAACAACCACGGTGGACTTGACAGAATCAAGTTCCTTCACCGTATCCTCCCACTTCTGCCTAAACTCCTTGCGCTCTCTAGCGGCACGCCTAAGCAACTTATCTTGACTAAGGAGCGCGGCAGTAAGTTTCTCGACCTCAGCGGAAAGCTCATCGTGGGTCAGAGATACCTGGGAGGTGTCGTCATCGTCGTCATTCCGAGGAGTGTCGCCTCCGACCTCATCACCAAGGGCCATGGTGCAGAAGTCGTCATTGTCGGCGAAGAAGCAGAGGCCGTTGAGCTTGTCCTCGATCCTCTTCTTCTTCTCGGACTCGTCGTCGCTTGAGGAAGCGGAGTCGTCATCTGAGTCATCGACGTCGCTGAGCGTGGCGAAGAACGCACGCTGCTCAGCCTGGGCCTTCTCCAAGTACTTGGTCTTGATGTACTCCTTGTTGAAGCCGCCCTTCCGCTTGTGCCTCGCGGGGATGTACTTCTCCTTGCGCTTGCCGGAGTCATACTTGTGCCCATGATCGCCCTTCCTAGAATGATTGTTCTTCTTGGGACAGTTGGCGATGAAGTGGTCGGGGTCGCCGCACTCGTAGCATCCCGAGCGTCCTCCTCCGCGGCGACGGTTCATGCGGTTGTTGTGAAACCGCGAGAACTGGTTGGCAAGCAAAGCCAACTCGTCGTCTCCCAGAGACTCCAACTGCTCCTCTGTGACAGAAAGAAGAGAATGCAAAGCAAAGCCTCCAGAGGGGATAGCAGAAGAGCCAGAAACCAAAGCCATAGAAGGTCCTGAAGGATTCTCATAAGAAGCCCTCGCCATGGCATCAATCTCACTGGACTTGAGCTTACTGAAGAGCTCGTCGCACGTGAGGGTCTCATAGTTAGGTGATTCGATGATCGCCTGAACTTTGGAATCCCACACCGATCGATCAAGAGTATGCAAAAGCTTCAAAGCCCTCTCATGATCATCGAAAGGCAACAACTCCTTGTTAGCCCTCATCCTGTTGACAATCACCTGAAAGCGAGCGAATAAACTTTCTATGCTCTCGCCAGGCATATGTCAAAAGTTCTCATACTCTCGCTTAAACGACTCGTAGAGGCGGGTTTTGACTTGAGAGGTTCCCTCATGAAAGCGCATGAGGGTAGCCCAAATCTCCCGAGCCGTAGCAAGGTGAGAAACACGATCAAACTCACTCATGCTCAAACATGAGAAAAGAGCATTACGTGCTCGGCTATTGGCATCATGCTCATCGATATGAAGTTGAGAGACACGAGCAACCAAGACCACGTAATCGGCAGAGTTGCAAATATCCCAGATGGAAGCACCCAAACTCTGCAGATAGGCCGACATGCGTATCTTCCAATACGCATAGTTCGTCCCATCAAAGAACGGCGGTTTGCCCACGCCGCGATCCATGTCGCCTTCTGTGGATCTGGAACTGGCTAAGGTGAAAGATCCTTAACCCGCTCCGATACCAATTGAAGGACCGAGAAGCAACCAGAAAGCGACCAGAGGGGGGTGAATGGGAGCTTCAAAATTTCCTTTCGGAAACTAGTAGCTACTGTCCCTAGAATCGCCCCGAAAGACAAACCCTAGAGCTTGCTAATGTCCACGACCCTAGATGCAGGGTGGATGCTTCCAAGAAGCACAGCGGGACACTACACAACTCTAGAAAGTCAACTCAAAAGATCGAAACCAAATCCGACAACGAGCGAACGAACCGCGAACGAAACTGCGCGAAACAGTGCTGACCGGACTCTGGCCTGCGTCTGGTCAGGGAGCACCAGACGCGTCCGGTCTCAGAAAATCCTCTCGGGACCCTTACTGTTCCTGACCGGACTCTCTATCCCTGAGCGTCCGGTCAATGCTTGAGCGTCTGGTCACAACGACAAAACTACGATGAACAGTAGAATCGTTGAGTCCGGTCAGTCCCAAGAACCAGCGTCCGGTCGAATGGAAGCAAATGCACAGTCAACGTATTCAACGACCGGAGTCTGACCGTGCGTCCGGTCCGACCGAGTCAAGCAAGCGTCCGGTCAAGTCATGAAATCAACACACTGAGCATTCAACGAACGAACTCTCTGCCCGTGCGTCCGGTCATCTCGACCAAGCGTTCGGTCACCCCGAACCAGCACTGTTCGTTCACTGATTCGACTCGAACTCACACAAAACAAATCCTCTAGGGATCAAACTTGGTGAGAAGAGCCACAAGGAGTATGGTGAGCTATATCTAAGAGATCATGGCTCGAACCTATCTCCAAATCGATGAATCAAAGAATTTCGGGGAAGGGAGAAAAGCTTGACCTAAAAACTAAAATCGATCGATCTCCTAGACTGTGAGGTTAGAGGTGAATTCCTTCGGTGGAAAGAAGTGCCTCACGATCTAGAACAACTTGGTTCAAACGGATTTGCGAAAGATGAACCGAGCAAAGATATCAAGCGATGGGAAAACGAGGAGAAAAGGAATTTCGTGAAGAACACCAACAAAACGCGAATCACAATCACCAAATTGCAACCGTGTGGCTACCACACGCTACAATAGTAAGGTTACGACCTCACTTCCTCAAAATCTCCGGTACACAGAGGTATGATTCTCTGCGGATCTCAGCTAGCTATAGCAGGGGATTGGGAAAGTAGGAAACCCTAGAAGCAAAGAGCAAATGACTGAGATAGGAAGGGAGGAGGGTGTCTCCCTCTACTTATCCTAATTTCTAATTCCTACTCTACCCCTCAACTAATTACAGAGCGAACCAACTAAACCCTAAGGTTATTCTGGACCAACTCGGTGGTAGGTGGATCTGACGGCCACGCCCGCACAACTCGTAGCGTTGCCTCGACGCAACCTCCCGATTGCCGCCACGTGCCGCCCTCGCTCTGCACCCCCGGTTTTGTGGCACAAACCGGGAAACCAGCCTTTCCAGCCAACCCCCGGTTTTGAGGCCCAAACCGGGAAACCAGCCCACCAGCATCTGAGTTTTGAGGCCCAAACTCAGCAAACCCGCAACGCCCAGGTTTTGAGGCCCAAACCTGGAAACCGTCCTCAGCCCGAGTTTTGTGGCCAAACTCGGAAACCCTCAGCACCTAGGTTTTGAGGCCCAAACCTGGAAATCGTCCACCCGATGGTTTTTCCCTGGCTCTACCACCAAACCGACGTCGTAGATGGGATGCACCGCCCGTGCACCCCGTCCACCGACACGTGTCCCCAAGTCCACGACTCACACAACACATGACTGCATGTCTTCGCTCGTCGCTGTCCCAGGCTGCCAGCCACCACAACTGATCCTCGGGCCACCGGTCCCTCAGTCCAAGCCTCACGTCTGCCCTTCGCCACTCTCGGTCCATCGGCACGGCACGTCTCTACTTGACCTTCACCTTGCCTTTGATCACTGTATCCGTGCTCGACACCTGCACAACACAAGCCAAAGAACATGCGCATCATCCCAGTTGACAATCACTCATCACTCAGAGACTCGACATACACCCATGTATCCGCACTTCTAGCTCATCTCAAAACCAAACATAGGTCCCCCAACCACTTATAAACATAATTCCAACTTGAGGGACTTTCAATCAAAGTGACTTGTGATCTATCCAATACTTGTCACTTTTCTAGCAGATTCTGTCCTCTTCAATTAAATGATAATATCTCACAAAATATAGATCCAATTTACATGAAATTTGATGCAGATGTGCCTTACTAAGTCTTCTAGTTGCCATAAAAATTTTAGCTTCATTGGACATCTAGAGTCTACCAGATTTTATATCTTTCCACACTACTACATGCTGAAAACTGCTGTACATGTTTTGATAAGATCCACTCCAAAACCAAATCTTCAATTATCCAATCATCATGAGATTTTTACAACAACTAATACCATAAGTTTAGAGCATGTGTACCAAATTTCAAGTCAATCCAATAAGATTTGATGATTCAAACATGGCAATCATCACAGCTAGCTCAGATTCACAATAATAGACATATTTTCTAATTTGAGCTATACTTCATCAAATTGAATCAAACTTGATGTCAACTTGTTTGAACACTCTCACAAGAAATATATCCATTCAAATCACTCACTAAAGATCATATTGTGTTCATATCCAATCAAACTAACTCAAACTTAATTAATATGCTTTAATTCCATTCAAACATCTCATAACAAGCAACATATACATATATATATATCCAATTCAATCAACTCATATGCACCCAATTGAATATGATCAACTATAAATATACCATGGTAGATCATGATCATCAAATAGAAAGCTTCTTCATCTATCATTTGCAAGCCTTTAAATAATTCCAATAAAATCACCACAACTCGAATATGACACTTGTATGTTGTAGCACTTTTGGACTTCACTTATCGTGACTTGGCATTGGGTTTGGATGTGCACTAAGCTTCATTTCTTGACTCAATCAAATGATGAACAATATGAAATCAATTGAATCAAGTCTCCAATGTCATGGTACCTACACACATTCATCCATGATTTGATGGTACCCAAACTAGTTTGGGTCCTCTCAAGTTAGGTGCAACATACTTAGGCATTGCCTTAGTATGAATAGCGGATGTTTTGCAATAGCAACCAATGAGGTACCATTACCATCCTTTCGAAGCACATTATCATCATTAATTGAAATAGGCTTAGAATTTTTACCTAGGGGACATGAATTTGCCACGTGCCCCCTTTCCCGGCATGAGTAGCAAACTCTCTTTGATTGAGCCTTCTCTTCCTTGCTCATGTGTTGCTCCTCATTGCCTTGCCTCTTCTCTCTTGCTTGAATCTTCTTCTCAAGCTTGGTAGGACACCCCAAGGCAAAGTGTCCTATATCACCACACTTGTAGCACTTGATGTGAGCCAAATATTACTTCTCATCTTGATTCTTGCTCATCATCATCTTGGCATCTTGGATATGAGTTGGATGCCTTGTTCTTCCACCACATCTTGTTTTCTTCTTCTTTATCAAGTCGCCACCATCATGGTTGATCTTGTTTTGATCTTGGAGCTTCTTGATTTCTTGCTCAACTTGTGGCTTTGGTTGAGGTTCTTCTTGTTGTTTCACCAATTGCTTGGTAGGACACATAGAGGTGAGATGTCCTCTAGTGCGGCACTTGAAGCATTTGACATGCTTGAGCCTCTCTTCTTCCTTCTTCAACTTGAGCTTCTCCTTGTTTTGGCAAGCATTTGCAAGATGTCCCATCTCATGGCACCGATAGCACATGAAATCAGATAGCTTCTCTTGTTCTTGCTTCTTCATTTCTCTTTCATACTTTTTCTTTCCCCATCTCTTGCCTTTGATCTTGCTCTTGTTGAAGCCAATGCCACTCATGTCACCGTTGCTCTTTTGATTCTTCAACATGTGCTCAAAGGTGACTTTAGAGTTGTAGAACCTCTCTAACTTCTTGCTCAAATTCTTCACTTCACTTTTGAGCTCATTGTTCTCCTTCAAAATGTTAGTCTCACAAGATATAGAAGTAGAACAAGCATCTATATGTGAAGAACTGAAGGACCGAATTGGCGACCAGAGGGGGATGAATGGGAGCCACAAAATTTCTTTCGAAATGTTTAGGCCTCTGTCCCTGAAAATCAACCCCAAAAGCAAAGTCGACACACATGAAGTCCACGACCCAAGAGAATGGGTGGATGTTCCCTAGGAACACAGCGGGACACCACAAAAGCTCCCTCACCCAAATCCACGCAAGTCAACTAGTGACAAGATGGACTTTGGGTAACCTCAACCTCCCCTGAGCAACGCGAGGGGGATTCAGGCTTTTTCGCAAAGCGTGAAGCCCGATTTCTGTAGAGCACGAAATTGGGAATCCAACGCAAAAAGTGAATCTCAAATCGGAGCTCGAGCGCAAAAGATATGGACGAAAACGCAAGCTGTCTGCGCTGACCGGACTCTGGGAAGCATCCGGTCAGTATCGATCGGACGTGTCCGGTCGGATAAAAACTGATTCGGGAGCTCTCTGGAACTGACCGGACTCTAAGTGAGAGTACGTCCGATCAATTCCCTAGCTAGCGTCCGGTCACTGCTACTCTATGAACAGTAGTAGCAACGCGTCCGGTCAAGTGATTCCCGAGCGTCCGGTCACGCAAAACACTCTCTAGAACTGACCGGACTCAGCACGCGGTGCGTCCGATCGTGTCTAAGCCACGCGCGAGCTGGACAGCGCGGGTGTTCAACGACCGGACTCTGTCATGGTGCGTCCGGTCGCTTCGATGCAGCGTCCGGTCACCCCGATCAGTCCTCTGTTCGTCCACCGAATCGACCCGATCTCCCTCAAATCAAAAGCACTAGGGCTCAAATTTCGTGTGAGGGGTCACAAGGATGTTAGTGAGCTACTCCTAAGAGATCATGGCTCGAACCTAACTCCACATCGGTGAATCAAAGAAAACGGTGAAGAACGGGCAAGAACTTGATCCCAAAACTAAATCCGCCTGATCTATGAGTTCGTGAGGTATTAGAGAAATTCCTTCGGTAGAAAGAAGACTCTCACGAAGCTACACAAGATGGTTCAAACGGATTTGCGACTCTTCCCTCGAAATAAGAAATCTCGTGAAGATCAAATGAGGGGAAAAACGTGCAAACACGAAGAACAAAATCACAAGACAAGTTAAAGCACGAATTTGATTCTTGGATTCAGCAAGATGAATTGTATTAGCGCTCGGTGTATTGGGTTACAAGCCACTCCTAGCAACACAAAGCTCGGATGGCAAAAAGCTCAAGAACAAGAGCCCTCTCTCCTCTAACCCTAGCCTTCTTTCACAAGAACAAAATGAGAGAGACACCGTCCAAAGATTGTTGTCTAACACAGCCCCTTCATCTATATATAGGTGCACGTCCAAATGACACAAACGCCCTAACATGAAGTACTAGCCCAAATACCCCCTAGGGGTAAAACCGTCCAACTCTGGTAGTTTCCATCCGACGACCACGCGCCTTCTCATCCTTCGCTTTGCCTCGACACAAGCTCCAAGATGCCGCCACGTGCCGTCACCGTTGACCGCCGCGCCTTCTCACCGATAGCTTCGCCGCAACGCAAGCCTCTCGGTGCCGCCACGCGTCGACCGTTCCGCATAGGAACCTCAGCCCGGTTTTGAGGCCCAAACCGGTAAACCAGCCAGCCCAGATTTTGAGGCCCAAACCTGGAAACCGTCCACCCCGAGTTTTGAGGCCCAAACTCAGAAACCGGCAACCCCGAGTTTTGAGGCTCAAACTCGGAAACCGTCGAGGGTAGATTTTTGAGGCTCAGCTACCGAACCCGCGCCGTAGACGGGATGTGGTTCGCACACCCCGACCACCGGCACCGATGCCGATGCATGTCCTGCTTCCACGCCGGGCACAACGCCTTCGCCTTCCTTCTTGACTTGGCCGATGGCACTTGTGCCGCACGCAAGCCCGTGTCCGACCTCCCGCCAAGTGCCATGACGCCATCGTCTTCGTCCCGACTCGGCCGATGCACCGCACATCCCCATGTGCTCTCGCTCGCCGATGCCACATGCCAGCTACCACAGCTGGTCCTCTGGCCTCTTGGTCCGTCGGTCCAAGCCTCACGTCCGCCCTTCACCGCTCTAGGTACATCGGCATGGCACGTCCACCGCACGGCACGCCCATCCTTCACCGCTCCCGGTCCGTCGGCACGGCACGTCTCTACTTGACCTTCACCTCGCCATCGACCACTGTATCCAAGCTCAACACCTGCACATCAACACAGCCAAGAGACACATGTTGCACACGGACACCAACACAGAAACACCACAACTCAACGCCACCGGTTAGTCGTAAGCATTAAGCACATAGCAAGATAATGACTCAACCAGGAAAAGCCTCAAACCTTCCTCATCAAAGTCAATCATTCATCATATATGTTCTCCATCTCCCCCTTGATGAATGCATTGACTAAAAATAAAACCACAAAGGAAGAGTTTGAAGGCAAGCCTCATTCAAGTGCCCAAAAGCCAAGCAAAAGCAAACACAAGGCTACTTGAGATGAGGAAGGATCATGAAAACTCCAAATAAAAGTTCTCGGTCCCAAAAGAAACGGGAAAAGCAGGCAAAACCTCCACACAACTAAAGAGATAAGTGAAAACAAGAGTTTCATGATTCCCAAAAGGCACTCAAGAACCAATCTCAAATAATTTGTCAAACAATCATCACAAAAGAAACCAAGGTACTTATCCACTTAGGTTTCGAATGTACTTATCCACTTGGGAGGTTAACCACTTGGGTTTCAAAATTTCTCCCCCTTGATGATTGAATTGACAAAGACTAAACACAAAGAGATGGTTTGAGATACCAAAACAGAAAACTTGGTCCCCAAAGATATGGGCAACGGCTCAACGCAACCAAGCAAAGGATCAGAGCAACAACTCATAAAAGAGAAAAACTCTATCACACAGAGCGAAAGACTTGGTTCCCAAAGACATGGGCAACGGCTCGACGCAACCAAGTCAATAATGAGCTAGCCCTCAAGAAAAAGACAGAAAATGGCTCAACACCACTGGCTCAAGGCTCGATACCAATTGAGGCTGAAACAACGCATTAGAATGCAAAACTGCTAGTTGAAGGACCGAGAATGCAACCAGAAAGTGACCAGAGGGGGGGTGAATGGGAGCTTCAAAATTCCTTTCAGAAACTTGTCGCCACTGTCCCGAAACTCAACCCCAAGAGCAAACCCTAGAGCTCGTAAGTGTCCTCGACCCTAGATGTAGGGTGGATGCTTCCACAAAGCACAGCGAGACACTCTACTACTCTAGAAATCCAACGCAAAAGTAAGAAACCAAAACCGACAACGAACGAGCAAACCGCAGACGAAACAACACAAAACTTGCACTGACCGGACTCACCTTGCGTCCGGTCACCACACACCGGATGCGTCCGGTCTGGCAAAACACGATTTGGGAGCTTACTGTTCCTGACCGGACTCACTGAGTCTGAGCGTCCGGTCAGATAACAAGCATCCGGTCACTAGGGCCAAAACAGGTGAACAGTGGATCCTGCGTGTTCGGTCAATCCCAAAACTCAGTGTCCGGTCAAGTCAACAGAACGCGCGCAAGTGTTCAACCACCGGACGCACTGCCCTAGCGTCCGGTCGTCTTGAGCCAGCGTCCGGTCACCCCGAAACTGCACTGTTCGTTCACCGTTTCGACTCGATCTCACCCAAAACAAATCCTCTAGGGATCAAACTTGGTGATAGAAGTCACAAGGAGGATAGTGAGCTATCTCTAAGAGATCATGGCTCGAACCTATCTCCAAATCGATGAATCGAAGAATTTCAGGGGAAAGGAGAAAAACTTGACCCGAAACCTAAATCGTTCGATCTCCTAGACCGTGAGGTTAGAGGTGAATTCCTTCGGTGGAAAGAAGTGCCTCACGATCTAGAACAACTTGGTTCAAACGGATTTGCAAACGAAGAACTAAGCAGTGAGATCGATCAATGGGCAAAACGTGGGGAAAAGCAACCCGCGAAGAACACGAACAAAACGCAAATCACAACCACGAATTTGCAACCGTGTGGCTACCACACGCTACAATAGTGAGATTACGGTCTCACTTCCTCAAAATCTCACGGGCACAGAGGTATTGTTCTCTTCTCTGTGGATCTCAGGTTCGCTACAGCAGGGATGTGGGCGAGCAGGAAAACCTAGCTATGAAAGAGCAAAATGACTGAGATAAATGGGGAGGTGGGTGTCTCCCCCTACTTATCCTAATTCTAACTATTCCTAATTCCCACTCTACCCCTAACTACTTACAGAGCGAACCAGCTAAACCCTAAGGTTACTCTGGACCAACTCGATGGTAGGTGGATCCGACGGCCACGCCCGCACAACTGGTAGCGTTGCCTCGACGCAACCTCACCGATTGCCGCCACGTGCCGCCACCGCTCTGCGTCCTTTTCACGGACTTCGCCCCCGGTTTTGTGGCCCAAACCGGGAAACCAGCCTTCACAGCCAACCCCCAGTTTTGAGGCCCAAACCGGGAAACCAGCCCACCAGCGCCTGAGTTTTGTGTCCCAAACTCAGCAAACCCGCAGCACCCAGGTTTTGAGGCCCAAACCTGGAAACCGTCCTCAGCCCGAGTTTTGCGGCCAAACTCGGAAACCATCCGCACCCAGGTTTTGAGGCCCAAACCTGGAAACCGTCCACCCGATGGTTTTTCTCTGGCTCTACCACCAAACCGAAGCTGTAGAAGGGATGCACCGCCCGTGCACCCCGTCCACCGACACGTGTCCCCATGCCCACGACTCAGGCAACACATGACCGCAAGTCTTCGCTCGTCGCTGTCCCAGGCTGTCAGCCACCACAGCTGATCCTCGGGCCACCGGTCCCTCAGTCCAAGCCTCACGTCCGCCCTTCGCCACTCTCGGTCCATCGGCACGGCACGTCTCTACTTGACCTTCACCTTGCCTCTGATCACTGTATCCGTGCTCGACACCTGCACAACACAAGCCAAAGAACATGCGCATCATCCCAGTTGACAATCACTCATCACTCAGAGACTCGACATACACCCATGTATCCGCAATCTCCCCCTTGATGAGTGCATTGTCAACTACCAACACAAATCACAATGAAAGGAAGAAAGAAGAAAGAAGGAGAGAGAGAACTCAACCAAATGACCCAAAAGCATAGCAAAGCCGAAGAAGGTCAAGTGGAAAGAGCAAGACAACTTGGTCCCGAAAGACATGGGCAACGGCTCGACGCAACCAAGCAAAGCAAAGCTAGCCCTCAAGAAGAGGTAGAACAGGCTCAACACCGCTAGCAAATGCCAAATAAAAAAAACGAAGCAAAATGCTAGTCCATCAAGATAGAGGCACAGAGGCTCAACACAACCAGCAAGAAAGCTCAACACCAATTGAAAATCTGAAAAGCGAATGCTAGTCCCTCAAGAAAGAGGCAAAGGCTCAACACAACTAGCAAAAACGCTCCGAACCAATTGGAAATTTCAAAAATTCATCATGAGCAAGCTCCCCCTTGCTCCCCCTTGCATGGTGCACACAACCGATTCCTCTCCCCTTTGAACATGGGAGATATGATTTGTCCTAATTCTCCCCCTTAGTTGAAAATGCACCATCAAGCAAAAAGAACCGAAAGCAAATTTTCTCCCCCTCAGAAAATGCACCATCAAAAGTGCCAACAAGAGAATTGCTCCCCCTTCCAAAATGCATATGAGTCACGATGCAAGTTAGCAGCTTCAGGAATATAGTCAAGAAAATGCAAAGATGCTCTAAACAGTATAGCTCCAACGACTCACTAGAAAGTATACAAGCTAGCGAAGGCTCAAGCTGATCACCAAATATGAAATATGAACATATGAGCAAAGTGAGCAGTTTTTAGCCAAAAAGGTATTCACCATCAAAATAGCACAAGACATGTATAGACAGGAAATCCGACAAGTGCTAAACATGTATGCAAGGTGAACTACCCTTAGCAAAGTTCAGTCATCATGCAGCAGAATGAAACATAGACTTGTGTTTTCAAATTTTAATCGGAGTTGCAGCGGTGAAATTACACAAGTTCAGAATTCAGCATATGACTGCGAGAGGTTGAAAGCTTGTCATTGCCTAACTTTCCAACTGTGCGAAGCCTATGCAGAAGCAATCAGAAGTTTAAAGCAACAGTTTCGGTCATACACTACACAGCTCAAGTTTAACTCAAAGTGCAATGAGAAACAGTCTCGAAACTGTGATGTGTTGACAAGCAATCTCATCTCGATCTTTCCAATTTACTTAATTTGGTTCAGATTTTAAATAGAATATGAACATACCAAGCAAGTGAATGACTCAGAACTAGAGACATAGCAACCTAGCATATATGAAAAGCACGAGTGAATTCAACACATCCTACACATGCTAGTTGCATATCTCAATGGTGAACATTCTCAAGTTTTATGTTTGTTAAGCAGATTCACCATTCAAAAATAGCTCAGCTCACAGCATGTATCAGTGATCAGAAAGAGCATAAGCTACATAGCATCAACATAAGCATCAGACTATACTAAACAGAGCATAGTCACATTCTCGAGAATATATACATGAAGCTCAGAATGTAATAGCGTATGCTGAAATGCAAAAGAAAAATGAAGACAAACGAAAAAGAGTCAGTCTATCGTACAAGAACCAAAATGTTTCCCCCATCTAAAAGGGGAATTACACACCAAGCTCACCTCTCAACCGATTAAAGGTTGATTGGTCCAACGGCTTGGTGAAAATATCAGCCAACTGATGATGAGTATCGACATGGCGAAGGTCGATATCACCCTTCTCATAATGGTCTCGCAGAAAATTAAAGCGCACATCAATGTGTTTGGTCTTCGAGTGAAGCACGGGGTTCTTAGCAACGCTAATAGCACTCGTGCTGTCACAAAGCAAAGGAACGCGAGAAAAGCTCAGACCAAAATCATGCAAAGTGGCCATCATCCAGAGTAACTGGGAACAGCAGCTAGCCGCAGCAACATACTCAGCCTCCGTGGTAGACTGGGCGACACTAGACTGCTTGCGAGAAGACCACGAAACAAGAGAAGAACCAATAAACTGACAAGTCCCAGAAGTGGACTTGCGCTCAATGCGACAACCAGCAAAATCGGCATTGGAATAACCACAAAGGGAAAGGGTGGAGGAACAAGAATACCAAATCCCAAACTCAGGAGTGAAGCATAAGTACCTCATAATGCACTTGGCTGCCTGACGGTGAGAGGTGCACGGCGAAGACTGAAATCGCGCGCAAAGACATACCGCGAACTGAATGTCCGGGCGTGTCGCCGTCAGGTACAGCAGCGACCCGATCATACTCCGGTACTCCTTCTGGTCCACTGCTTCTCCCTTCTTGTCCGCATCCAGGGCTGTCATGGTCGACATGGGTGTTGGAAGAGGCTTGGCCTCACCCATATCGAATTTCTTCAGAATGTCCCGGGTGTACTTGCCCTGGTGCACGAACGTCCCTTCCCGGGATTGCTTGATTTGCAACCCGAGGAAAAACGTCAACTCGCCCATCATGCTCATCTCAAATTCCCTGCTCATAGTATCTGCAAACTTGGCAACCAAAGCGTGAGAAGAACCACCGAAAATGATATCATCCATGTAAATTTGGACCAAGAGAGTATCAGTGCCTTGCTTGAGGAGAAAGAGCGTTTTGTCTACACATCCCATTTTAAAACCCTTAGCAAGCAAAAAATGTTTTCAACCTATCATACCAGGCTCTAGGGGCTTGTTTCAAACCATACAAAGCTTTGTGGAGTTTAAAGACATGGTTTGGAAACTTGGGATTTTCAAAACCGGGGGGCTGTTTAACATACACCTCCTCTTCTATGTAGCCGTTTAAGAAGGCACTCTTGACATCCATTTGAAAAAGTTTGAAACCTTTGGATGCAGCAAAAGCCAAGAGTATCCTAATTGCCTCCAAACGAGCTACAGGAGCAAATGTCTCCTCATAGTCTATCCCCTCCTTCTGACTATAACCCTGGGCTACGAGTCTGGCCTTGTTTCTCACAACATGGCCATCTTCTCCCTGTTTGTTTTTGAAAACCCATTTTGTCCCAATTGGATGACACTCAGAAGGTGGAGACACTAGAACCCAAACCCGATTTCTCTCAAAGTTCTCAAGCTCCTCATGCATGGCATTGACCCAATCCGGATCCGTCAAAGCGTGTCCAACATCTCGGGGCTCAAAATCAGCAACAAAAGCAGAATGAGCAAAGTGAGAGATTTGAGACCTGGACCGAGTAACACGTTTGTCAATGATGCCGATCATCTGCTGAGGGGGGTGTTGGCGCTGGATGTGACATGGCGCCTCCCGTGCAGATGTGATCTCCCCCTCAACAGCAGCTGGTGCTTCCCCGGGTACAAAAGGTACTGCTCGGGGTGGCGGATCCCATGGCGCCCAGGAAGAAGAAGTGTCGGGGCCGTGAGTCGTAGTAGAGGCCGCTCCTTGCGGCACAGCAGGTGGTGGGGGTGCTGAATCATCCATACCTTCAGCACCCTCATCCTCATAATCAAAAAGAGGCTCACCAACCTCATGATCACATGCACGCTCAAAACAAGAAGAAGGACAAACCATGGTCTCGTCGAAGGTGACATCAGATGTCTCCATGACTCGGTTAGTGTCAAGGTTAAGTACACGATAAGTGTTGACTCTTGCTAACGTCGTCACTAGGAGTAGACTATGGAATCTATCCCTGGCAACGGCGCCAGAAAGGTTTCTTGGTACTTCTTAATGTAATAAGTATAACTAACTATTCGTATGACTATTGGTAGGTTCCGCAAGCGCACAGAATAAGTCTATTGTAGCACTTCACCCGGGAGTAACCGAGTATCGTATTTATTTCCACAGGGAAGCTACTATGGCAGAACTAACACTAGGACCGCTATGAACAACTAGTGATTCTAGCAGGGTTGATCGAAATGTGTGAAAGGGGGTTGGTTTCTACTACTACTAAAAAGAAAAGAAAGACTAACTATTACTAACCTAAATCGGCGGGGTCTGGCCGATGAACAGATTAATGTTTTCCTACACACTTATGATCACAACTAACTTAGCAATAAAGGTTCTATCTAGTTCTTCGAACCGTACACACCCTCTGGACTATTTACCTCGGACGTGCACAACGAGGTTTATGATTTAAGAACTAACCCAACTACGTGGTGGAATTCAAGGCTCCCAGGGCTGTCACCACCTGTTTGCTACCACAGCTATCCGGGGGGCTAGCCACAAACTAAGGTATAACTAGTCTAAGCACCGCGCTTACACTAATATATACTACTTTAATCTTGCGTCCAAAACTAGAGCACTGATTACTCAGCGAAGAACCCAAACTAGATATAAACTAAATACTAAGTTATCTATGATCAAAAGCACTCGACAAGAACAATAAGTAAAGAACTTAAAGTAAATGCTGAAAGTAGAAGAACACTAAGATAAATGAAGGAAGACTTGGAATTATACCAGAGACTTGGAAGATCCTCTATTACAACTCCAGCTCTTCTCTTCTTCACTCTCGCCCTCACTCTAAGTCTCTCAACTAGAGTGTTCCTTCACCAGAGCTTCGCTTAAAAGAGAGTGGGACTAATGAGGTGAGGTCTGAGTACAAATGAGCTAGGGGGTCCTATTTATAGCCTAGGGACCTAGGGTTAGGTTAGGGGGTGAGTGTAGTGGCGGGCGCTAGCCCTAGGTGGCGGGCACCACCCCCCTGGCCCTTGGATCCACCGCCTCTTCACCAACGGTATCCAGGAGGTCCTCCAAGTCGGTTAGGGTTGTCCAATAACCGTCACATAGGCAATTAGGCCTTGATCCATGTGACACTGCTTCTTAGCCCTTGGATGAACCGACTTAGGTGAGCAACGGCTGCAACTGAGTGTGGAGTGCTTCCCCTGGATCAGTGACGTGGCAGGGGGGAGTTTGGGCTTCTCCCCCCTGGCGGCCGCCAGCTAGGTTTGGCGGGCGCCACCCCTCCTTGGCCTAGAGTGAGCCCAGGCACGTGGGCTTGCTTCCTGGTGGGTCCATTTGGTCATTTTGCTCAAAAACCCTGCAATTTCCTACATTCAAATAAAACTCAAGGACAAGTGGAAATCGTTAGTTTATAAAAGGTTTTTGGTTGATTTTAGGCTCTTGTGTTGTGTTATATGACCTTGTTGATGCTAAAAATATGACACTTTGTGAGCGTCAACAAGCTCCCCCAAGCTTACCTCTTGCTCGTCCTCGAGCAAGCATGAACTTCAAATAATCTTGGAAACTCGGTGTTTTTGTTGTGTATGCCCATATTATTTTCATCACCATGGAATTGGTAGCCTTCCCTGCACTCAAGATTAGAACAAAAGACCAGCAAGAAAGAAGGTTTGTTTTTCCCTTGCCTATTTTGCTAATCAAGACATGTGGAGTTTTTGCAAGTTTTGTTCAAAAGAATGTATGCTTGGTAACTTCTGTGGCTCACTCAATCACTCATATTTGTATGTGGAAATGGAAGAATTATCCTCTCACTAAGACTTTATGTGGGGTTTAATGGGTAGGATAAAAGTGAGCATGCAATGCTAGCATAATTTTGCCAAGTTAGACAATTGGAGCAAAGGAGCAACAAGTCATAGGTTCAAACCAGGAATGTGCAAGTGTGTGGTATTTATTGTGGCTACTACTTTCATGGCACTTCTCCTTTCTATCTCTTTTGTGGGATCATGGATATGAATGAGAGCATTTGCTCTTTTGGGTATTCTCTTCCTTCTAGAGCACTTGCTCTTTTGAATTTTCTTTCTAGAGCACTTGCTCTTTTTGAATATTCTTTTCTTTCTAGAGCACTTGCTTTTTTTTGAATGATTATAGCCATATCCCTGAGATTTCATTATGGAGCATGATATTTTGCCATGAAGTATTCCTAACAATGAATGGAAATAAAGGCATGTTGTGTGCGTATTCTTAGTGTAAGAATAGCACTATATAGGTGGGTGCAAGTGAATTCCTTGGTCTAAAGATATGACAAGTTTCTCTACCATGACTATCAACAAAAGTCTAACTAGGCTCAATACTAACATGCAGCAAGTGGAAGCTCCTACTCTAAGAAAAATTATTTGGCTTTGGTAGGATTTTCTTTGCCACAGAAGTACTTAGAGCAAGTTTTTTAAATTTTTCAAAATAATTACTCCACAAACTTGACTTGCTCAAGTGAAAGTAGAAACTTACTTCCCATTTACTTAGTCTAATGCTCATATCTCAAGTTTAGTTCTAGCATACGTTTTCCCATGATAACTCTAATGCATGGCATACATTTTTATTTATTAGAAAGACTTACGATGAGAGCGTTTCATTTATTGCTATTTATTTATTACTATTTTTTAACTGCAAATTAACTAAGATAAAATTCAAATAAAAATAAAACTGACAGAAATAAAGATGGTACTGATACTTACCTCGATGACGGGGGTCCTCCCCCAAGCTGGCTTTTGGCGTGGTTGGGTCATATCCATCCTTGACGACGGTACATGTCCTCCCAGTTCTGCTGGTTCTGCTGCAGGAGAGAAGAAATATTACCCAGTTCTCCACCAGTTTCCTGGCGGAATTCCTGGAAATCTTGGTTCAAGTTATTCAAGTCCTGGCGGATGTCAGCAGTATTCATGGTGAGTCCATTTATCTGGTGCTGAAAATATCCCATATCGCGCATCCACTCGCCCTGATGAAAGGACGAATGGCGAGCGGCCTGCGGTGAGATTCCCCTATGGACGAACTCATCACCACGGCCAGTGTACCGAGTGGATCCTCCCAATGAATGGGTTGAACTCCCCAACTGGGATGAGTGGAAGGACGCCTCCTGTCCATATCCCCACCGCGGATGTTGCGGTTGTTACCAATTTGATCCTCCTGCTTGGTGCGAGCCAGGGGGTGTCAAATGACTATAGTGTGCTGCTCCTTCATAATGCCCTGCATGGAAAGGATCAAACTCCTGCGCCGCTGCTGCGGCTCTTGCGGCCTCTTCTGCTGCACGGGTCTGCGCTCGCGTCCTCCTTCTGGGAACTTGCATGATGTTTTCTCGGGCCAACCTGCGGTTTTGCTCTGCCTCGGTTTCCAGGGCCAAAAGTAACGTTGGTGCATTGACCAACCAAAGTGACATGTCAGGAAGAGCGATTTTATTCATATAATCTTGGTAGATCATGTGAATCTCACCGCTCTCCGGGTTCTCACACAAGAGGTGTCCTTGCGAGAAATGCTCCATAGTCAAAAGGTCTCGGTCACTAGGAATGTAGGAGTATATAGCGGTGTTCAGCAGACCCATGTTAAAAGCCAGTCTAGTTATCCAAGATGTCATTTCAATATATGTCATTTCAATATTTCCAGAGCGTTGATTAAATTTAGACCAGTAGTCCGCCATGGCCTTGGCGGGTGACACTTTTATGTGGTTAACTGAGCGTGGAGTTGTGGATATTACTTGTACGGGGCAAGCCTGGGTCTCTGTTCCCAGCAATGCTTTTTCAAAAATCATTTCTGTTGAAACCCGTACAAGCAGATTCCAGGTTTAGCAAGCATGATTCATCAAAATTTAGGTGCTTGCTGAACTGCCCCCACGAAAGAGTGTGCTCTTCATTAAAAAGTCGGAATGTTATGTGAGTGGCAGACAATTGCATGGTAGATAGAAATTCCATTGTGAGGGGAAGGATTCCCTCCTCATTAACCATCCATGCATCTTCCCTTCCCAAAGTTCGAGAAATATAAAGAAACTCACTGTCCATACCAGTGCGACTTAGCAAGTCGGCGTCGATTCAGCGGGTGTGAATGAACTCCCTCTCACTGAGGATGTTCCGGGCCTGCCGTTCCCGATCACTCTGCCAGATGATATCATTGACAGAGTTTAGGATGCGGATGGTCGGTCCAGCCTGGTGTGAGAACGGAGAGTACCGATCCACCAACATTGCGTCGGTGGATGGAGTACCCTGCCCGGCGCTCTCCTCATCACTCCCAGTAAAGCGAATGTGGGTGTTTGCTCTCGACGAACTTCCCTCACCCTTGCTCTTCTTCTTCTTTCCGGGGAAGAAGTTCTTGAGAGGGCCCATGACTTCTTTGCTAGTGCTTAGGATGGCTGATGTTTTTGTGTTTTGAGTGAGTTGTGAGAATTTGCATGGGGTGTGGGTAGTATTTATAGGCTGAGGATGGAAGGGGGGAGGCTATGAGCCTCACCCTGCTGGCGGGCGCCACCAATAAGTGGCGGGCGCCACCCCACCTGGCTCAAAAATGTCTGCAACCGACACATGAGGTTTCCCTTGGTGTTATTTGGGTCTAGGAGGTAGGTGTAATAGTCTAGAGATTGGCTAGTGCTCCCTAGTGCAACCTAGGGTGGCGGGCGCCAGCATGGGGTGGCGGGCGCCACCCCTATGGCTTCGAAAAGCCCCTAGGTGCCACCTAATGACTCTAGTAAACATCTATTTTGCTAAAAATTAAATTGCTTAAGTAAAAACGAAAAATTAAATGAGGGGATAAAGACTTACCTTAGCCTTACTCACCTTGGTTAGCCGCTTTGGATTCCCGATTGGTGTCGCCTTCACGGTGGTTGTGGTGGAATGTCGGCACCGACGAACCTTGATGACGGGTGTTTTTTCGGTCGCGGTGTGAACTCGAATTTCTCCTCCTTTCCACTGATGCGGAGCTGAGTTTCTCCAGCTCCTACATCAATGGTGGCTTTTGCAGTGCTCAGAAATGGCCGTCCCAAGATCAATGGCGTCCGGTGGTCAGGATTAATATCCAGAACCACGAAATCCACCGGGACAAAGAGATTCCGGATTTTCACCGGAATATTCTCTGCTATTACCACGGGATACCGGAGCGATTGATCGACTAGCTGCAAACACATAGAAGTAGGGGACAAGGTATGATGATTTAATTTATCATATATTACCTTGGGCATGACGCTGACGCTTGCTCCCAGATCACAGAGTGCATGCTCGAA
The DNA here is from genome assembly GCA_009763385.1 of Coix lacryma-jobi var. lacryma-jobi. Classification (NCBI taxonomy): domain Eukaryota; kingdom Viridiplantae; phylum Streptophyta; class Magnoliopsida; order Poales; family Poaceae; genus Coix; species Coix lacryma-jobi. The sequence goes on along the minus strand of CM019823.1, from coordinate 103,669,279 downwards.
GTGCTACTCTCCAATTGAACATGCGATCGTTGGGTTTCCTAGGTCCTTCTTCTTTTCTGGGAGTTGGTTTAAAATGACCGCACTGCAATCTTCGGTCAATTTAACCACATCCCTACTTGGAATTGGTTTCTTCTCATTGAGCATGTCTCTCAAATATTTTGCATAAGTTGGAACCTGCATAGCGTCAATAAATGGCACATGTATATATAATTTTTGAATTACCTCGACGAATTTCTTGAATTGGTCGTCTTCCGTCGGATTTCTGTTTTGATCTGGAAAAGGTAATACATGTGTATCATAGAATTCATGAGGAGCAGTTCGTACCTTGGATGAAGGTTCAGCTGGGGTCTCCTCTTCTTCGTCTTCTTCAATATTAACAATATTTTCTTTGTAGCAGCATTACTACTAGGAACTAAATTAGGATGAGGTGGATCATGAGTGGATTTACCACCTCTCGTGGTTACAGCTTTTACCTCCTCATAGTATTTAATTTGAGATTTAATGTTATCTACTTTTTGCTCCAATCTATTATTAAAATTAATCTATTCCTTAAATGCTTCAGAAAAATCTTTCAGTTTAGCATAAATTCCTGTTGGAGTCCATTGTAGAAGCTCTGGATCAAGTACCAGTCCTGCATACAATGGTGAGGACAGTATTCAACATACTCTTGTAGTCTCTCCCAAGCTTCAGTGATTGTTTCTCTGTCTCCCTGTCCAAAGTTGGAAATCTTGCTACGGACAAGAATTGTCCAACTTATCGGGCAGAACTTGTTGAGAAATTGATCCACGCATCTCACCCACGTCAGCAGGTGGCCAGAGTTGAAGAGGAACCACTGCTTCGCTTTTTCCACTAATGAAAATGGAAAAAGACGAAGTCTGATGGCATCCTGCGAAACTCCCTGCACAGAAATTGTACTACATATCTCCAGAAAATTCCGGAGGTGAGCATTGGCATCCTCGGAAGGTTTGCCATTAAATGCGATAGCTTGAGCCATACGTATTAAGTGAGGTTTAAGCTCAAAATCTACATTACTAGTAGAAGGTAACACTGGAATGTGAGCAAGAGTAGGCATGGAATACTCACAGAGTGTTTTGGTCGACGTCGATGTTGATTGATCGTTGGAGCAGCTTGGTTCGTCAGTCACTTTTGACTGGGATTCTTGTCTCGACGAACTCCTCTCACGAAGCTCCAGGTTCTTCCTCGGAGGAGTGAGATTAGCTCTCGCTCTCCTAAGAATGGCCTCAGGATCTTCTTGATAGTCGCTCGGAAGATTGAATCCGGCCATGACTACTTGAACGATCACAAACAACGAACAATATATATACCCGCTAGAACTACGGGGGTTAATTCAATAGGAATCACAAAGAATTAATTCTAGCCAATTGCGTCCCTAGCAACGGCGCCAGAAATGCTTGTTGACTCTTGCTAACGTCGTCACTAGGAGTAGACTATGGAATCTATCCCCGGCAATGGCGCCAGAAAGGTTTGTTGGTACTTCTTCATGTAAGAAGTATAACTAACTATTCGTATGACTCTTGGTAGGTTCCGCAAGCGCACAGAATAAGTCTATTGTAGCACTTCACCCGGGAGTAACCGAGTATCGTATTTATTTCCACAGGGAAGCTACTATGGCAGAACTAACACTAGGACCGCTATGAACAACTAGTGATTCTAGCAGGGTTGATCGAAATGTGTGAAAGGGGGTTGGTTTCTACTACTACTAAAAAGAAAAGAAAGACTAACTATTACTAACCTAAATCGGGGGGGTCTGGCCGATGAACAGATTAATGTTTTCCTACACACTTACGATCACAACTAACTTAGCAATAAAGGTTCTATCTAGTTCTTCAAACCGTACACACCCTCTGGACTATTTACCTCAGACGTGCACAACGAGGTTTATGATTTAAGAACTAACCCAACTACGTGGTGGAATTCAAGGCTCCCAGGGCTGTCACCACCTATTTGCTACCACAGCTATCCGGGGGGCTAGCCACAAACTAAGGTATAACTAGTCTAAGCACCGCGCTTACACTAATATATACTACTCTAATCTTGCGTCCAAAACTAGAGCACTGATTACTCAGCGAAGAATCCAAACTAGATATAAACTAAATACTAAGTTATCTATGATCAAAACCACTCGACAAGAACAATAAGTAAAGAACTTAAAGTAAATGTTGAAAGTAGAAGAACACTAAGATAAATGAAGGAAGACTTGGAATTATACCAGAGACTTGGAAGATCCTCTATTACAACTTCAGCTCTTCTCTTCTTCACTCTCGCTCTCACTCTAAGTCTCTCAACTAGAGTGTTCCTTCACCAGAGCTTCGCTTACAAGAGAGTGGGACTAATGAGGTGAGGTCTGAGTACAAATGAGCTAGGGGGGTCCTATTTATAGCCTAGGGACCTAGGGTTAGGTCAGGGGGTGAGTGTAGTGGCGGGCGCCAGCCCTAGGTGGCGGGCGCCACCCCCCTGGCCCTTGGATCCACCGCCTCTTCACCAACGGCATCCAGGAGGTCCTCCAAGTCGGTTAGGGTTCAGTTAGGGTTGTCCAATAACCGTCACATGGGCAATTAGGCCTTGATCCATGTGACACTGCTTCTTAGCCCTTGGATGAACCGACTTAGGTGAGCAACGGCTGCAACTGAGTGTGGAGTGCTTCCCCTGGATCAGTGACGTGGCAGGGGGGAGTTTGGGCTTCTCCCCCCTGGCGGCCGCCAGCTAGGGGTGGCGGGCGCCACCCCTCCTTGGCCCAGAGTGAGCCCAGGCACGCGGGCTTGCTTCCTGGTGGGTCCATTTGGTCATTTTGCTCAAAAACCCTGCAATTTCCTACATTCAAATAAAACTCAAGGACAAGTGGAAATCGTTAGTTTATAAAAGGTTTTTGGTTGATTTTAGGATCTTGTGTTGTGTTATATGACCTTGTTGATGCTAAAAATATGACACTTAGTGAGCGTCAACAATAAGCGCGATTATGAGTGCCATAATCCAAAAACACACTGTCAGAAGAACGAGACTCAAACCCTAGAGCAAACCATAGAGCTCGTAAGTGTCCTCGACCCTAGATGTTGGGTGGATGCTTCCACAAAGCACAGCGAGACACTCTACTACTCTAGAAATCCAACACAAAAGTCGGAAACCCAAACCGACAACGAACGAGCAAACCGCAGACGAAACAGCACAAAACTTGCACTGACTGGACTCACCTTGCGTCCGGTCACCACACACCGGACGCGTCCGGTCTGGCAAAACACGATTTGGGAGCTTACTGTTCCTGACCGGACTCACTGAGTCTAAGCGTCCGGTCAGATAACAAGCGTCCAGTCACTAGCGCCAAAACAGGTGAACAGTGGATCCTGCGCGTCCGGTCAATCCCAAAACTCAGCGTCCGGTCAAGTCAACAGAACACGCGCAAGTGTTCAACCACCGGACGCACTGCCCTAGCGTCCGGTCATCTCGAGCCAGTGTCCGGTCACCCCGAAACTGCATTGTTCGTTCACCGTTTTGACTCGATCTCACCAAAACAAATCCTCTAGGGATCAAACTTGGTGAGAGAAGTCACAAGGAGGATAGTGAGCTATCTCTAAGAGATCATGGCTCGAACCTATCTCCAAATCAATGAATCGAAGAATTTCAGGGGAAAGGAGAAAAACTTGACCCGAAACCTAAATCGTTCGATCTCCTAGACCATGAGGTTAGAGGTGAATTCCTTCGGTGGAAAGAAGTGCCTCACGATCTAGAACAACTTGGTTCAAACAGATTTGCAAATGAAGCACTAAGCAGTGAGATCGATCAACGGGAAAAATGTGGGGAAAAGCAACCCGCGAAGAACACGAACAAAACGCGAATCACAACCACGAATTTGCAACCGTGTGGCTACCACACGCTACAATAGTGAGATTACGGTCTCACTTCCTCAAAATCTCACGGGCATAGAGGTATTGTTCTCTTCTCTGTGGATCTCAGGTTCGCTACAACAGGGATGTGGGAGAGCAGGAAACCCTAGCTATGAAAGAGCAAAATGACTGAGATAAATGGGGAGGTGGGTGTCTCCCGCTACTTATCCTAATTCTAACTATTCCTAATTCCCACTCTACCCCTAACTACTTACAGAGCGAACCAGCTAAACCCTGAGGTTACTCTGGACCAACTTGATGGTAGGTGGATCCGACGGCCACGCTCGCACAACTGGTAGCGTTGCCTCGACGCAACCTCACCGATTGCCGCCACGTGCCGCCACCGCTCTGCGTCCTTTTCACGGACTCCGCCCCCGGTTTTGTGGCCCAAACTGGGAAACCAGCCTTCACAGCCAACCCCCGGTTTTGAGGCCCAAACCGGGAAACTAGCCCACCAGCGCCTGAGTTTTGTGTCCCAAACTCAGCAAACCCGCAGCACCCAGGTTTTGAGGCCCAAACCTGGAAACCGTCCTCAGCCCGAGTTTTGCGACCAAACTCGGAAACCATCCACACCCAGGTTTTGAGGCCCAAACCTGGAAACCGTCCACCCGATGGTTTTTCTCTGGCTCTACCACCAAACCGAAGCTGTAGAAGGGATGCACCGCCCATGCACCCCGTCCACCGACACGTGTCCCCAAGTCCACGACTCAGGCAACACATGACCGCAAGTTTTCGCTCGTCGCTGTCCCAGGCTGTCAGCCACCACAGCTGATCCTCGGGCCACCGGTCCCTCAGTCCAAGCCTCACGTCCGCCCTTCGCCACTCTCGGTCCATCGGCACGACACGTCTCTACTTGACCTTCACCTTGCCTCTGATCACTGTATCCGTGCTCGACACCTGCACAACACAAGCCAAAGAACATGTGCATCATCCCAGTTGACAATCACTCATCACTCAGAGACTCGGCATACACCCATGTATCTGCACTAGTCCCTCAAGATAGAGGCACAGAAGCTCAACACAACTAGCAGAAAACTCGATACCAATCAAAAACAGCCAAAAATTGGTGAAAACAGCTAGTTCCTCAAGACAGAGGCAAAAAGGCTCAACACAACTAGCTGAAGGCTCCATATCAATCGAAAATACCAAGCTAAAACTGCTAGTCTCTCAAGAGAGAGGCAAAAACAGCTCAACACCACTAGCAGGCTCGATACCGACTGAGAAAAACACAAAAAGAAGCTTAAAACTAAATGGAGCACAAACACTCGGAGCACGCGGAGAAGCAGCAAGACAAAAGCGACTCCCCCTGAAAGCAAGCCTACACACAAAGGCTATGCACCAAAGCTCACTATGAAGGATACCAATTGAAACACATAACAGAGCTATACCAATTGAAGAAGGACAAAAAAGAGCTAAACTCCCCCTAGCTCAAAGCTCTCTCCAAAATGCATGACTCTCCCCTTTGTGCCAACACATAAGCTCCCCCTTGCAAACAGCTTCTTCCCCTTGACAAAGGGAACATGCTGAAGGGTTTTAACATTTTTCTACAAAGTTGACACAAACACAAGACAAGTCATCAACCAAAAGCATATGGGGGTGATCACAAGGTGTATCGGAGCTGGGGGTATGCACAGTAAGCTAAAAAAACATGATATGCACAATGCAACAGCTTCAAGTGTATAGCAATTAGAATGAAAAGATGCTCAAAAGGGTGCTGCCCTGAAAGTGTAGCACCCAATACAAATGCTAGCAAAGGCTCAAACTGATCAAGTGAATACGAAATATGAACAATTAAGCATATGAGCAGTTTTAAGCCATTTGAAAAATTAGTTCACCAATAAAATAGCACTTAGCATGAATAGACATGAAATCAAACAAGTGCTAACTCAAGTATAAGAGGTGAACTACCCCTAGCAAAGTTCAATCATCATGCAATAGAATGAAGCATAAGCTTGTGTTATTTTCAAATTTTTATTGGAGATTACAGCGATATTAACACAAGTTCATATTAAAAGCATGTGATTGCGAGAGGTTGAAGGCATGGTCATTGCCGAACTTTTCAACCGGGCTAAGCCTATGCAACAAAAGCAATCAGAAGCTTAAAGCACCGGTTTCGGTCTTACACTACACGGCTCAAGTTTAACTCAATTGTGCAATGAGAAACAGTCTCGATACCGTGTGGTGCTAACACATGCAATACCATCTCGATCTTTTCATTTCACTAGACTTGGATCAAATTTTAAGCTTAGGGTAAATATGACCAATCCAAGCAAGTGAATGACTCAGTGCAAGAGATATAGCAACCTAGCAAACAAAAGATAGCACAAGTGATCTCAACACATCCTACCCATGCTAGTTGCCACTCTTAATGGTGAACAAATTAAAAGTTTCATAGTTGATTAATCAAGTTCATCATTTGCAAAAATAGCTTAGCTCATAACATGTATCAAGTGATCAAAAAGAGCCTAAGCTACAAGC